>CM057479.1:47347596-48597596 GCA_030035585.1 Dugong dugon
TTCTGAAGTCCAATAGCAGTCCAGTGCACTAAATATAATCAAACCCCATTTCTAATGAAGGAAAATGAAATGAATAAACACAAGTCTGTCCAACACCGGAGCCTCAGGAGTAATGAAATAAATAAACACAAGTCTGTCCAACATTGGAGCCTCAGGAGTAACTTCATTGCTATTGCAGATGGACACCATTAGGCTGTTGAAGCCAAAAGCAGCAGATGTCTGCAGAGAGAAATAAAGGACTTGGAGGTGCTATGTTGACAGGTTGGCATCTTATACCTCTGAGAAATTAGATCTTGGTCTTCTGCTCCAAAAGAGCTTGGGTCTTGGCTTGACTTCGGGAAAGATCACTATTAGCAAGTTCCAGGTTTTTATGCTTTTTCTTTTTTTTCCCAGTTGATGTTGAGTAGACTCTGATTCATGGTGATCCCGCTTGTGTCAGAGTAGAACTATGTTCCACAGGGTTTCCAATGGCTGATTTTTCAGAAGTAGATCACCAGACCTTTCTGCCAAGGCACCTCTGAGTGGACTTGAACCTCCAACTTTTGTTTAGCAGCTGAGATCAGTAACCATTTGCATCATCCAGGGACTCTATTAATGACTTGGTCACTGGTATATAGAGGGGTCTGTCACCCGATCGTAGTTTAGTGGACGTAGTTTCCACAAGAAAGCTTTTAGTTTTAATCTGGTAAAATCAACTGGACATCAAACTTCTGGAAAATGAATGCCACTTGGAGCCCCATGGTGGGCCAGGCCACATCCAGGCAGTGGTCTAAACTGGAGAGAAGTGCAAGTTTTCCTGGGGGAAGGGCCTGAGCATAGATCATGTGGGGTGAATGGAGGCAAAGACGGCCACCCTTACAGAGTTTTCCCAGAACTGATCTGGCCTCCAGGTTGGGCCGGTATGAAGAAACACCATGACTGGTCCACTCTCCCAGGACTGGTAATGGATCAGGTACTGATGCCTTAGGGCTCAGCTGAGGCTTGAAAAATGATGGCGCAACAATGGGCTTTGTTGTAGGGTGGGCAAGACCTAAAATGTAGGCATACTGTGGGAGGGGGGTAAGTTTTACAGTTAAGACCATTCTGTACCATGCTTGAGAATTTCAAGACGTCACCCTCTCCATTCATTCCACAACTACTCTGCATTGTGTTACAAGCCAATGCTTCCTGCTTCTTTCCACATTTATTCATGTATAAGATTTTCACTGTGGGAGATTCCAGTGACAGTCTTTATTAGGAACACTTCTATTATTAGAGGTAGTTATAATAGTTACAGGGATGTAACCTGGGCATGTGTTTCCTGCCCATGGCCCCGGGAGGTAACCCCTTCTCTTTCTCCCCTGCTCCATGGCAGAGGGGTTGTACATCCTCAAGACCTGTGTGGCCCTGTCAGGGGTGGCTGTGCAAGCTGCTCAGTCTCAGATGTACATGGCCCACCTTCTAGAGGCCAACACCTATGCTGGCACCTCACCTCTGCCTCTGTCAGCATCTGCAGCTCCAAGCTGAGGCAGAAGAGTCTGATAGACCACAACTCCCTCTGTGCCAGTTGGTTTCAGTAAAGGAAGCTGTTATGGATTGAACTGTGTTCCCAAAAAATTGCCTCAACTTGGCTAGACCATGATTCCCAGTATTGTGTGATTGTCCACCATTTTGTCATCTGATGTGATTTTCTTAGTTATTGTAAATCCTACCTCTATGATGCTAATGAGGCAGGATTAGCGGCAGTTATGTTAATGAGGCAGGACTCAATTACAAGATTAGGGTGTATCTCGAGTCAGTCTCTTTCGAGATATTAAAGAGATAAGCAAGCAGAGAGACAGGGGGACCTCATACCATCAAGAAAGTAGTGCCCGGAGCACAGTGCGTCCTTTGGACCTGGGGTCCCTGTGCTGAAAATCTCCTAGACCAGGGGAAGATTGATGAGAAGGACCTTCCTCCAGAGCCAACAAAGAGAGAAAGCCTTCTCCTGGAACTGGCGCCCTGAATTCGGACTTCTAGCCTACTAGACTGTGAGAGAATAAACTGTTTGTTAAAGGCATCCAGTTGCGGTATTTCTGTTACAGCAGCACCAGATGACTAAGACTGAAGCTTTGCACCCACAGGACTTGTTCAGTGAAGCCTCACTGTATCACCTCTCTGCACAAAGGGATTTCCTATGTCCTATTGACATGCTCTTTTTTCCCCTTTCTGACAATGCATTGACTAAAGAAAGCCATTTGAAACCTCTCAGTATTGTTTCTCCTGCAGGCAAGGGGCTTGGTGGCCACAAATAAGATGAGTAACTTGGAGCCTGTGATTCAGTTTTGACAGAGAGTGGGGGGCACCCAGCTCGTGGGAGCTGGGCCACAGTGAAATTGTAAGGCAGCCACATGCCTCCCTCTAGGTTTCCCTGGGGCCTATCCCTTCTGAGTGCAAAACAGGAGCAGGGTTATAGCAAGAGAGTCTTCTTTTTCTAAGACTTGTTCACATTAAACCAAAAAACCAAACCTGTTGCGGTTGAATCAATTCCAATTCATGGCAATGCCATGTGTTACAGAGTAGAAGTACTCCATAGGATTTTCTTGGCTTTAATCTTTTTTTTTTTTTTTTTTTTTTTTTTGTGCTTTAGGTGAAAGTTTACAGCTTAAGTTAATTTCTCATAGAAAAATTTATACACATATTGTTTTGTGACATTAGTTGCAGTCCCCGCAATGTGACAGCACACTCCGCCTTTCCACCCTGGGTTCCCTGTGTCCATTCAACCCGTTCCTGTCCCTTCTTGCCTTCCCATTCTGCCTCCAGACAGGAGCTGCCCATTGGGTCTCGTATATCTGATTGAACTAACAAGTCCCTCACGTGTATTTTTTGTTTTATAGTCCTGTCTAATCTTTGTCTGAAGAGTGGGCCTCAGGAATGGTTTCAGTTCTCAGTTAACAGAGCGCCTGTGGGACATAGTTTTGGAGTTTCCTCCAGTCTCTGTCAGATCATTAACTTTGGTCTTTTTATGTGAATCTGAGTTCTGCTGCACACTTCTCTCCCGCTCCTTCCGGGATTTTCTGCTGTGTTCCCTGTCAGAGCATTCATTGGTGGTAGCCAGGCACCATCTTGTTCTTCTGATCTCAGGCTGGTGGAGTCTCTGGTTTATGTGGTCCTTTAGTCTTTTTGGGATAATATTGTCCTTGTGTCTTTGGTTTCCTTCATTCTCCTTTGCTCCAAGTGGGATGGAACCAGTTGATGCATCTTAGTTGACTTGGCTGTAATCTTAATGAAAGGAGTTCTGGTAGCTCGATGGGTAAGTGCTGGGCTGCTAACTGCAAGGTCGGCTGTTCAAACCCACCAGCTGCCTTGTGACAGAAAAGACCTGGCAATCTACTCCGTAAAGATCACAGCCTAGGAAACCCTATGGGGCAGTTCTACTCTGTCCTATAGGGTTGCTATGAGTTGGAATTGACTCAACAACACACAACAACAACAAAAAATCTTAACGGAAGCAGACCACCAGAACTTTCTTCCATAGTACTGCTGCGTGGGTTCAAATCATCAACCTTTTGGTTAGTAGTTGAGTGCAAACCATTAGTGCCACCTGTGGACCTAGACCTGTTCACATTAGCTTGTCTAAATAGATCAGAAAGAAAGTTGCTTCCTTGCTCTACAAATGAGAGAAATGAAGACTGAACCAAGGAGGCGTGATCCCTAATGGGTGTAGAGTGGAGTCACAACCTTCAAGCCTGTGCTGTAGCTTTTAGGGGATTGCAGCTTTGTTCCTCATCGCAAGAGAGTGGAGGTGGTACAGAACCTGACTACCCCGGTCTTTCTTCTTTTGTGCCCCCAGAAAGGCCAGAGCTGGCGAGGGAGAGTATTTAAAATGGTGTTCTGGCAGGAGAAGTTCCCTTAACTCTAAGGGGCACATTTAGAAAATGGAAAACAGTAAGTGGCTGACTCAGCAGTAACCCCTGCCCAGGGCCAAGCTGGCACCATCCGGGGCTGTCTCTCATCAATGCCTTCAGAAGGTTCTGTCAGAGCTTTGGTGGAAAACCAAAAGTGCCACATCACAGGAGGGTGTCGCTCTCTCAGGAGGCTCTGCTGCTGTTAGAACTCACACACCACGGACAAGGTACAGTCATCCTTGGGGGGCTTATTTTGTGGCTTATTTTGAGTTATGGCAGGTTGGTGCCCAGGGAACATGGGTGAAATGTGTGGATCTGGTTTCTCGGCCTGGACACAGTCTGGTTGGTTTGCTGGCCCTTCTGCAGAAGTTGTGGCGGCACCCCCAGCAATCCCCTCGTTTGCTAAGTGGCAACAGCAATGTGCCCCTTCCTGCCACTTAGCAAATGAGTCATGGTTACAGCAAATGTTGAGCTTGAGCCATCTCCCGACCGTGAGGGGACATTTAGCTCCAAATTCATTGTCATCCTCTGCAGAACTCCTGCTGATCCTGACCCCCCACCACTTACCCTCCTTCCCTTCTTGCCTCCCTCTCCCTCTTCTCCTGTGTCTCCTTCTTCCACCCTAATCCCACTCCCCCATTTAAAAATCTTTTTTATTCTTTTTCTTTCTCTTTCTAGGCTTTATGTAAAAAGTGGCTGGGAAAACTTTTTTGTATGGTCCAAGAAAAAGGAGGCCTGGGTCCTAGGAACAGCTCTGCCATTTAACCACCGTCTCACCTTGGACAAGTTCCTTGGCCTCTCTGTTCCCAGTTGTCCCAACTGTAAGAAGAGGGATTTGAAGGAGACATTCTCCAGCGTCTGCTCTGATTCTGATGTGTGATTCTGTGAGAATACCACGTAACGTGTGGTATAAGCCTTGTCCTGGCATCATTTTGTAAGCATTTACCAGGCCTGCCCACTTAGAATCTTAATTACAATCACCAGGTGCCATCTTCTTCTTCCTTTGTGCCCCGGTTCTGCATCATTTGCACAGCCTTTTCTATTTCCCATGCTATTCCAGCGGCACCCTTGGAAGAAAGGCCTTGGCAATCTACTTCTGAAAAACCAGCCACTGAAAACCTTATGGAGCCCAGTTCTACTCTGACATACATGGGGTCTCCATGAATTGGAATCGACTCAGCAGCAACTAATTTTTTTTTTTTTTTGGTTTTCATATCTGCACTGGAACAGTTAGGCCCCTGGACTAACACCAAACCAAACCTGTTGCTGTCAAGTCAATTCTGACTCATAATGACCCTATAGGACAGAGTAGAACAGTCCCATAGAGTTTCTAAGGAGCAGGTGGTGGATTAGAACTGCTGACTTCTTGGTTAGCAGCCAAACGCTTAACCACTGCACCACCAGGGCTCCACCAGATGTTTAGTTTGTTTTCAGAGTATCCACAGTCTTCCTGACTTCAGTTATGCAGTGTTAGCACCTTAAGCCCCCAAACTGCATCATCTGAATTTATCTTAAGCATTAAAGCACAGACTGGTGCAAGTAGGTAACTGGGAAAGTTCCTCTCTCTTGATTAAAGTTCTACAGAACGTCTGCTGCAGAAGTCTGCTCCTCTGGTGCTGTGATTTTCCTGCAAAGCATGTTGAAATATTTCTCTTTCACCATTTCACAGCTACCCTTTATAGCACAAAGAATACCGTCCTTAGCATCGTAGACACTCAGAAAATATTTCTTGAAGCAATGAATAGAGGAGACAGTGGTAAAACCTTCTGAAGATGTAAGGATACTCATGAATTCCAAGAATTCATCCTCATGCTCCCTCTAATGCTGATGCTTTTTCCTATGACTTATGTACAGATGAATGGTTCCCTTGGTGGCGCAAACTGTTAAGCACTTGACTACTGGCTGAAAGGTTGGCAGTTTGAATCCACCCAAAGGTGCCTGGGAGGACAGGCCTAGTGATCTGCTTCCAAAATATCACAGCCTTGAAAACCCTGTGGAGCAGTTATACTCTGCACACATGAGGTCGTCATGAGTCAGAATTGACTCCCTAGCAAACAACAATAACAACATACACAAATGAACATGGGAATAGAATCCTGTGTCTGCAAAACCCCTGCGAGAAGAATGAGCATCCCCTCCTTCCTTCAAATCAGCAAGATCTGTAAATGATAACCCTCTGGAAACCCTGGCCTGATCTCAGACAGGCCATGCTTTAGTTAGGTGTCAGGGTTATAGAGGGGGATTTTGCAAATGCCAGGTGCTCAGTTTCTCTATCTGGTAAATGTTTTGGAAGGAGCTCTGGTGGCACAATGGGTAAGGCACTTGGCTGCTAACTGAAAGGTTGGCGGTTTGAACCTACTGGCTGCTCTGCAGGAAAAAAGACCTGGTGATATGCTCTGGTAAAGATTACAGTCTAGGAAATCCTATGGGGCTGTTCTACTGTGTAACACATGGGGTCACTATGAGTTGGAATTGATTCACCAGCACACCACCACCACAACAACAAATATTCTGGGTGGTGTAAATGGTTAACTTGCTCAGTTGATAACTAAAATGTTGGAGGTTCAAGTCTACCCAGAGGTGCCTTGGAAGAAGGGCCTGGCAGTCTACTTCCAAAAATTCAACCACTGAAAATCCTATGAAGCACAGTTTCACTCTGACACACATGGGGTCACCGTGAGTCAGAATCAACTCAACAGCAATGGATGGTTTTTAAAAAATATTTTGGATAACTAAGGGGATGGTCCATCATGAAGACATAACTGTAATGAACATCTATGCACCCAATGACAGGACTCCTAAATACATAAAACAAACTGTAAAAGCACTGAAAAGAGAAACTGACAGTTCCACAATAATAGTGGGAGACTTCAACACACCACTCTTGGTAAAGGACAGAACATCTAGAAAGAAACTCAACAAAGATACAGAAGACCTAAAGGGCACAATCAGCCAACTTGACCTCATAGACATATATAGAACATTACACCCAACAGCTGCAAAGTACACATACTTTTCCAGTGCACATGGAATGTTCTCCAGAATAGACCACATCTTAGGCCACAAACCAATCCTCAACAAGATCCAAAAGGTTGAGATAATACAAAGTATCTTCTCTGACCACAACATCATCAAGGAAGAGCAAGGAAAAAAAATCAATTACATGGAAACTGAATAACACCCTGCTTCAAACCACTGGGTAATAGAAGAAATCTGAGATGGAATCAAAAAGTTCCTAGAATCAAATGAGAATGAAAACACATCATACCAAAACTTTTGGGACACAGCAAAGCCAGTCCTCAGAGGACAATTTATAGCAATAGATGCACACTTCAAAAAAGAAAAAAGGGACAAAATCAAAACATTAACCACACAACTCAAACAAATAGAAAGAGAACAGCAAAAAAGCCCACAGCCACCAGAAGAAAGGAAATAATAAAGATCAGAACAGAAATAAATGAAATAGAGAATAGAAAAAACAACAGAAAGAATCAACAAAACCAAAAGTTGGCTCTTCGAAAGGATCAACAAAATTGACAAACCACTGGCCAGTCTGACAAAAGAAAAACAGGAGAGGACACAAATAACCCAAATAAGAAATGAAATGGGAGACATTATAATGGACCCAACTGAAATAAAAAGGATCATAACAGAGTATTATGAAAAACTACACTACAACAAATTTGAAAACTTAGAGGAAATGGATAAATTTCTAGAAACACACTACCTACCCAAACTACCACAAAGTGATGTTGAAAATCTGAACAGACCCATGACAAGAGAAGAGATTGAAAAGGTAATTTAAAAACTCCCAACAAAAAAACACCCTGGCCCAGATGGCTTCACTGGAGAATTCTGGCAAACATTTACAGAAGAGTTTATGCCAGTACTACTCAAACTGTTTCAAAACATAGAAAAGGAAGCGACACTTCCGAATTCATTCTATGAAGCCAGCATAACCCTGATACCAACACCAGGTAAAGATGCCATGAAAGAAGAAAATTACAGACCAATATCTCTCATGAATATAGATGCAAAAATTCTTAACAAAATTCTAGCCAATAGAATTCAGCATCATATAAAAAAAAAAAAAATACACCATGACCAAGTAGGATTTATACCAGGTATGCAAGGTTGGTTCAACATTAGAAAATCAATCAACGTAATCCACCACATAAATAAAAGGAAAGAAAAGAATCACATGATCATCTCAACTGATGCAGAAAAGGCATTTGACAAAGTCCAACACCTATTCCTGATAAAAACTCTCAATAAAATAGGTACAGAAGGGAAATTTCTCAAAATAATATCCATGTAAAACAAACAGCCAGCAACATTCTTAATGGAGAGAGGCTGAAAGCATTCCCTTTGAGAACAGGAACAAGACAAGGATGCCCTTTATCTCCACTCCTATTTAACATTGTGCTGGAAGTCCTAGCTAGAGCAATAAGGCAAGGAAAAGAAATAAAGGGCATCTAAATTGGTAATGAAGAAGTTAAACTGTCCCTATTTGTGGATGATATAATCCTATACATAGAAAACCCTAAAGACTCCATGAGAAAACCACCGGAACTAATAGAAAGATTCAGCAGAGTAGCAGGATACAAGATAAACATTCAAAAATCAGTTGGATTCCTATACACCAATAAGGAGAACGATGAAAAGGAAATCAGGAAAATAATACCATTTACAATAGCCCCTAAAAAAATAAAATACTTAGGAATAAATCTGACCAGGGATGTAAAAGACCTATACAAAGAAAACTACAAAACACTACTGCATGAAACCCAAAGGGATCTACATGAATGGAAAAACATACCATGCTCAAGGACAGGTAGGCTCAACATTGTGAAAAATGACAATTCTACCCAAAGCAATTTACAAATACAATGCAATCCTGATCCAAATACCAACAACATTCTTTAAAGAGATGGAAAAAGTATTCATTAACTTTATATGGAAAAGGAAGAAGTTCCAGATAAGTAAAGCACTATTGAAGAAGAAGAACAAAGTAGGAGGGCTCGTACTACCTGACCCCAGAACCTACTATACAAGATATAAGGAAAAGATTAGTCCAAAGAACTAATGGACCACAACTACCATGGCCTCCATCAGACTGAGTCTGGTACAACTAGTTGGTGCCTGGCTACCACCACCGGCTACTCTGACCAGGATCACAACAGAGGGTTCTGGACAGAGCTGGAGAAAAATGTAGAACAAAATTCTAACTCACAAAAAAAGACCAGATTTACTGGCCTGACAGAGACTGGAGAAACCCCAAGAGTATGGCCCCCGGACACCCTTTTAGCTCAGTAATGAAGTCACTCCCGAGGTTCACCATTCAGCTGGGGATTGGACAGCCTTATAAAACAAAATGGACTGATGAGGCACAGCAGTCCAGGGACAAGGACTAGAAGGCAGGAGGGGACAGGAAAGCAGTAATAGGGAGCTCAAGGTTGAGAAGGGACAGTGTTGACATGTTGTGGGGTTGTTAATGATCATCACAAAACAATATGTGTACTAACTGTTTAATGAGAAACTATTTGTTCTGTAAAATTTCATCTGAAGTACAACAAAAAAAATTTTGGATAACAGCCATGTTATTACATGATATGATGTTCCCATTGCTGTGTTAAGAGGAATAGAGCTGAATGGTTAAGAGCTTAGAATACATGGTCAGACAGACATGTGATACTGTTTTCTAGTTATTTACCCTCTCCAACCACGGTTCCTTCATCTGTAAAATGAGGCCAATATTAATATCTGTCTCATGGAAGGTTAGTGAAGATCAGTTGAGATCATGCAAAGAAGGCACATATACAGTACTTGGCACGTAATACCACTTGAAATGTACCAGCTATTATGGTGGTAATTTACTACTATAATATTATCATCATCATTGTCATTATTGTTGTTGTTACTAGCTGTCTTACCAGTATTGCCTGGGAGAATCATTACAGTTGCTGTTGAGTCAGTTCCGACTCTTGGTGACTCCATGTGTGCCAGAGTAGAACTGTCCTCCATAGGGTTTTCAATGGCTGAGTTGTTGGAAGCAGATTGCAAGGCTCTTCTCCCAAGTGCCTCTGGGTGGATTTCAAACTCCGACCTTTCAGTTAGCAGCCAAGTGCATTCATACCACCCAGGAACTCCTGAGAGAACCATTAACCATTACCAAATAAATGAACCTTTGCCTCTACTCACCCTAGAGGACGTTGTATAGAGTGGGCCACATGAGAAGTAACTCCAGCACAGGTTAAGCCTGTGATCCACGAATCTTTCCATTTGTAGCTCTTGTTTGAAGCCACAGTTTCTCTGCTTCCATAGCATGCAACTTCTTGAATTGTTGACAGGAGGGCCTCTAACTGAACCTCAGTTGTATCCGTGATGCAGGAGGCTGGCTGTCTTATTTATCTAGTGCTGCTGTAACAGAAATACCACAAGTGGGTGGCTTTGACAAACAGGAATTTATTTTCGTACAGGTTAGGAGGCTAGAAGTCTCAATTCAGTGTGCCGGCTCTGGGGGAAGGCTCTCTGTCTCTGTCCACTTTGAGGGAACGTCCTTGTCTCTTTCCAGCGTCTATTCACAGGTTCCTTGGTGATCGTGTATGTGGCTCATATCTTCCCCTCCGTTTGTGCTTACTTGCTTAATCTGCTCTTTTATATCTCAAAAGAGATTGATTTAAGACACACCCTCCACTAATATTGCTTCATTAACATAACAAAGAAAATCCATTCCCAAAAGGGATTATAACCAGAGGTATAGGAGTTAGGATTTACTACACTTATTTTGGGGGGAGATAATTCAATCTGTAACACCTACCTACTTCTTTGAAGAGCTCCTTAAAGTGAAGGTCACGTTCGCCACAAGGCGTATATGCTTATTTAAGTTTTTGAGTAAGTAACAACATGTTTCCAAAAGTTTAAAATTTTTACAGCAAAAATGCTCCCTCTCAACACCAGCCATGCAGTTCCCTTCTCTATAGGCAAAAAAGGTTACAATATTACTTACTAGAAAGATAAGCAAATGCACATGAACACACACACACATACGCACATTGATGTTCTTTCCCTCCCTTTTCACATGAATGGCAACACACCACACACACAGTTCAGCAGCTAACATTACTGTTACTATTTTGTTTCTGTTGTTGTAAATTTTTTTAGCATTTTTAAAATAATTTATTTTGTTGTTGTTGTTGAGGATATACACAGCAAAACATACACCAATTCAAGCATTTCTACATGTACAATTCAGTGACATTGATTACATTCTTTGAGTGTACAACCATTCTCACCCTCCTTTTCTGAATTGTTCCTCCCCCATTAATATAGAACTCACGGCTCCCTAAAGTTCCTACCTAAACTTTCAAGTTTCTGTTGTCAATTTGATCTCTTATAGATAGATCTTAAATGAGCATAATGCTCAAGGCAGACATTCTTTACTAGTTAAGCTAAACTATTGTTTGGTTTTAAGAAGACTTCAGAGAATATTTTTGGTTTAAGTTTTAAAGATTATCTCAGGGCAATAGTTTTAGGGGTTTATTGAGCCTCCATGGCTCTAGAAAGCCTGAAGTCCATGAGAATTTGGAATTCTGTTCTGCATTTTTCCCCTTTTGATCAGGATTCTTCTATGGAATCTTTGATCAAAATGTTCAGTAATGGTAGCTGGGCACCATTCAGTTCTTCTGGCCTCATGTCAAAGGAGGCAGTCATTCATGGGTGCAATTAGCCACATTCTCCATTTCTTCCTCCTATTCCTGATTCTCCTCCTTCTTCCTCTGTTGCTCCAGGTGAATAGAGACCAATTATTGTGCCTTGGATGGCCACTTACCAACTTTTAAGACCCCAGGCACTACACAATGAACTAGGAGGTAGAACAGAAGCACTAAAAATATTATTAGGCCAATTAACTGGGTTGTTCCATGAAACCATGACCCTAAACCTCCAAACCAAGGAACCAAATCCCATGAGGTGTCTGGTTGTACATAAGCAGCTCAGCAGCTATTCTTTTTTTGTCACTGTAAATATATCTATCACACAACTTTTGCCAATTCAACTTTTTAAGGCTGCACCTAGAATTCTTCACTTAACATCTCTCAGGGACCTTCCCATATCAGCACATAGAAAGCTGTCTTATTCTTTCTTACAGGTGCTTAGCATTCCTTTGAGCAGATTACCATGATTTACTTAGTCCGGTATGGATGAACACTGAGGCTGTTTCCTTTCACTATGCTGCAGTGCTGCAGTGAATAACCTTACCTCTACATCGCTGTGCCAGTGTGTGAGCAAATCTGTGGCAGAAAGTCCATGAAGAGAATTTCTGAGTCAGACAGAATGACCAAGGTAACATAGACAAGCACATACTAACCAGATGTGTGACTTTGGAGAAGGCACTCGACATTTCTGGACCTCAGTTTTCTTCTTTGTAAATAAGGAAGGTGGCCTACATGACCTGCAGTCCTTTCCGCCTGGACATTCCTGGGATTCAGGACCTCCCACCTGGGAGGAGTTTGGCAGAGGTGACTGCTCGAGTCTTGAGATCTGCCCACAAACACAGTGTCCCTGGGTCTAGGCCTCCACAGCCAGCTGGGAGCCAAAATTCATTCTGTGCACAGCTAACAGGGCAGAACTTGAAGAAACCAGTCCGAGAACCAGGCCTGACCTCATTTGTCCTGAAGTGGTATTTCTCCTGTTTTAATCTCTTTAAAGGTGAGCTGCTTTTATAGGCCTTCTGGAAATCAGAGTGGGGCATGGGGCATGTCTCAAAATACAGAACTGAGGAAAATGAAGGAATGAACGAAGCAAAGCACTAGCCAGCACGCTGGGGGACATGAGAACATTAATGGAACATTTAGCAGAAAATTATTCAACAACATAATTAACCAACCAGAGCATATTTTACTGGTACATTAACTAGAGATGCCTGCCTGACAGTTTTGCCTTCGCTGGATATTGATTCTATATGGCTAAAGGCTAAATAAGGAGCCCTGGTGGTGCAATGGTTAAGTGCTTGGCTGCTAACTGAAAGGCTGGTGGTTCGAATCCACCCAGCAGCTCCGCAGAAGAAAGAATTGGTGATCTGCTCCCATAAAAATTGCAGCCAAGAAAACGGTATGGGGCAGTTCTACTCTGTCACATGAGGTGGCTATGAGTCAGAAGTCAACTTGACAACACCTAACAACAACAACAACTAGGCTAAATATTAGGATCACCACAGCCAAGACATGGGCTTTCTGCACATGCTCTGACATTCAATGGTACATCAATCAAATCTGAGAATCCTAGAATGTTTGACCCGAAAGAGGTCCTAGGGATCACTCAAGCAAGACCCTTGGTTGTATACTGATGAGGAAATGGGAAGTGCCGTGTACCAACTGGGGAACTGAGAGGGAAAAAGCCCTGGGGCCAGGGGTGGGGCAGCAGAACGTTCATTATGGCAGGTAGAACAAAGTATTCACAAGGCATGGCAACAGGTCTATACTTCCTAGTAACCCAGCCAGCAGGCGAGAGGGGCCCAGCAGTACTTACAAGGTGGAGATTTAAGTCCAGAGGCAGACAGAATTGTGAGATCCAGGGAAAAGGCTCTAGGGACATCTGACAGATGGCGCACCCTGGATGGGTTCAGGGTAGGGGGTGGTGGGCTCTGGGAAGAGGGTTGGAGAGGACCTCAATCTTAGTAGGCCAGTGTGTCCCTGGGTAGGTTGCTGAGTCTCAGACACAGACACAAGGGCAGGAGCAAGGCAAAGATTCAGGTACCCCATGGGGACAAGGGAGAAGCACAGCTCTCACAATTGGGGCCCAAGTAAGAGAGATTTGATCCTCTACGGCAGGAACCTCGTATCTGTCATCTTTGCATCCCCCCTGCCTCTCCAGCCCTAGCATGTGCCTGGCATATACCGGGTATTTCATACATGTTTGTTGAGGGTAACTGAAGGGAAGTTAGGGACATCTAATACATTTTTAAATGCCTGAGTGTTAACTGGTTAGTCTCCCTTTTTCTTTTCTGAAATGTGTTTGAAACATCCAAGGTATATAGGCAATTATAATATTTATTATTCATTCATTCAATCATTTGTATTACCCCATCTTGGTTTATGATTAGGTCTAGAGACTTGGGGAAGCAAGCCTGCAGATAGGAACACTCCAGTCCATGCTGGGGACAGGAGCCAGGTCAGGCTCCACTCACCAGGTGGTTCTGATGACCTCCTAGATAAGTATCCTTCAATCCTTCCCTCCCCTGGTACCTGTGAACATGACCTTATTTGAAAATATGGTCTTTGAAGATGTTATTAATTAACAAAAGATTATACTAAAGCAGAGTGGGTCCTAATCCAATCATGTTGTTGTTAGGTATCTTAGAGTCGATTTTCACTCATATTGACCCCATGTGACAGGGTAGAACTTCACCGTATGGTTTTTTTCGGCTGTAATCTTTACAGAAACAGATCACCAGGTCTTCTCCCGCAGAGCTGCTGGATGGGTTCAAGCCACCAACCTTTACAGTTAGCAGCCAAATGTTTAACCATTGTGCCACCAGGGTGCCTTAATCTCTTCATAGTGGTGTCCTTATAAAAGAGAAGAAGAGATACAGAGAGACACACAGAGGGAAAACAGCCAAGTGATGGTGGAGTTATGTTTCAGCTGCAAGTCAAGGAATGCCTGGGGCTACCAGAAGCTGAGAGATCAAGAAAAGATCTTTCCCTAGAGCTGTTGAAGAGAACATAGCTCTGCCAACACCCTGAATTTAGACTGCTAGCCTCCAGAACTGTGGGACAATTAATTTCTGTTGTTTTAAGCCAACAGAAATTAATTTGTGGGCTTTGCTATGGCAGCCGTAGGAAACTAACACACCATCTCATAGGGTGGTCGTGAAAAGTCTCTATGTACAAAATGTTTAGACTAGTGCCTGGCCTATTAAAAAGCATGCTGTAGAAGTGTATGCTACTATTATTGTTACCAAGGACATGCAGCAACGTAATGGCAGGGTGAAACGATAATTTGGATTTGCAGTCTCCCGGTGCTGTGCTTGCTTTACCCTAAAGTCTTGCTATTTGACCAATCACGGATGGCTCATGCTGGGAAAAGCAGACCCCATGACCACCATCCTCTATCTAAACTGTGCTGTCCAATAGGAATATAATGCAAGCCATAAGTAATGTCAAATTTTCTGGTAGTACTAAAAAACTCGCTGCCATCAAGTTGATTCCAACCCATAGAGACCCTATAGGACAGAGTAGAACTGTCCCATAGGGTTTCCAAGGTTGTAAATCTTTACAGAAGCAGACTGCCACATCTTTCTCCTGCAGGCTGCTGGTGGGTTCGTACCACCAACCTATTGGTTAGCAGCTAAGCACTTTAACCACTGTGCCACCTGGGCTCCTTTTCTAGTAGTAGCCACATTAAAAACGTTAAAAAAAAATCAGGTGGAATTTATTTTAATAATATATTTCCAATATATGCAAAATATTATCATTTAAACATGTAATCAATAAAAAAAGTATTAAAGAGATATTTACATAATTTTTTCCATAGTACGTCTTTGGAATCTAGCATGTACACATACAGCATATCTCAATTTGGACTGACCACATTTCAAGTGCTCAATAGTCATACGTGGCTCGTGGCCACTGTATTGGACAATACAGATATTGTAAACATGACAAAGGGCATGTTTTGCTGTTGGACACTCACATATTATTTCAGACTGGGCCCTGGGGATGGTAAATGAGAGCAAATAGTAAAAGCCTCCTGAGTTTTATATGCAGGACACTTACCTTTTCCTTGGTCTTCCTATCCCAACTTTATCAAAACGATACTGTTAGATACCCAAAAATCTGTGAGTCAGTAATGAACTTTTCAGTCTCGGTTTAACTTGTGAGCAGCTTTCAATAAATCACGGCACCACACCTTCTGATGCCACCCTTCAGGGAGCTCACAGTGTACACACGACCCTCTGTCATCAGGCTGCCTTGCCATCTCTTTCCGTGGCAAACACAGAACCGTCTTCCCTGACTCTGCTGGCGGTGACCTCAGATCTCCTCCAAAAGCCTCCTAAGCAAACCTGCACTATCCCTTTCTCCTCCATCCCAGGACTGAGGGATGGATGGAGCCCAAAACAATTAGGTAGCTACCTGGAACCAGGTAGCAATTTGTTACCACTGATGGAATACAAGCTGTCAGGCCCTGGGTGGCCTTGTTAAAATGCACCACAGAATGAGCATTGCACATTCCCAGTGTTTCTCTAAGAGCAGTATCCAGGACAATAGTAACTAGATTCTTAGTGTTTTCTCTGTGTCAGGCACTGCTCTTAATATTTTACTTAACTGATTTAATCTTTAAAGCAGCCCTCTGAGGCTGTTAGTCTTATTATTCCCATTTTACACATGAGGGACCTGAGGCATGGAAGGTTACATGGCTTGCCCAAGGCCACAGAGTGTAAGAGGCAGACGGGAGTCAAACCCAGAGAGAGTTCAGTTCCTCGCTGCACCACGGAGTTGCCTTTCAGACTGGGGTTGGCCTCCACCATCTCCTCAGTGGGGAATGTAGGCTCCATGAAGGAGGGATTTTTGCACTTCTGTGCTCCATCCCCAGCACCTAGAAGAGTGCCTGGCACTTATCAGGGGCTCAATAATCATTTGTTTTATTGACTGACTGAATGTCACCTATTTG
This sequence comes from Dugong dugon, assembly GCA_030035585.1. Taxonomy (NCBI): domain Eukaryota; kingdom Metazoa; phylum Chordata; class Mammalia; order Sirenia; family Dugongidae; genus Dugong; species Dugong dugon. The sequence continues at coordinate 47,364,132 of CM057479.1, forward strand.
CAGCTGGTGGCTTCCGACCTTAGCTCTAGATAGCAATTCTGACCAATGGTTGTTCCACTTGTACTTGACATCTTTTGCCCTGCATTTGAACTGACTTTGACTTTATGCCTTGCCTCCTGAGCTGAACTTGACTTTTGTCTGTGGCTTCTCTGTAAATAAGGGGCTCTGGTGGTACAGTGGTTAAAGAGTTTGTCTGCTAACTGAAAGGTTGGCAGATCAAACACACCAGCGACTTGTCAGAGAAAGAAGAGGCAGTCTGCTTCCATAAAGATTACAGCTTTGGAAACCATTTGGGGCAGTTCTACTCTGCCTTATAGGGTCACTATGAGTCGGAGTCGACATGATGGCAACGGGTTTAGTTTTTTTTTTTTTTTCTTTTCTGGTTTCTCTGTAAATGACCTGAGCCCTGCCCCAAAGCCAGGGAGGTATTCAGTTGCTTCAGAAGACTCAGGCACAAGACAGGTCTGATCTTGGCATGAGACCAGTTGAGTCTGGTCTTCCCACCTACTGAATGAGGAGGCTGGACCAGGCGATCCCTAAAGAGTACCAAGGCTGTATGCCTTCCCTCCTGGCAGGCTAGGATTGGAGGGTAGAAGAACTGGGGAAAGGGGGAAGGAAAGAAGCTGATGGTGTGAGGATGTCAGTATGCCAGGAAATGTGCTTTGTGCCAGGCTTCGTGGTTGATCTCAGGGAAGAGAGCCTGGCACAGGCTACCCACCCACAGGCCTTAAAAACCTAGCCTGGATGTAGCAGGCTCCCATGTCCTTGCCTCCTCCCAGACCCACTCTCTGCAGAGCTCCTGGGGTGGGAGGCAGGGCTGGCTTCCTGAGTCCTGGGCATACGTTAAGTGGAGCCTTTTTTCCAAAGCTGAAGATAGTATGTGGCACCGTAGGGTTTTCTAGAACCAAGAGCACACTCAATCTGTGTTGGATAGTAATGGTGGTGATGGCTGGACCAGGGCACCAGCAAATGTCCTCTCGTGTATCCCCTGCCTCCCACAAGGGGGTATTCTGTACCCCTTCTCTCAGCAACCAAGGCTCCCTCCAGCTTTATTTGAGGAGAGTCTTTGCTCAGAGAAAATTCCTGCCTTTCACATTCCAGGAGGTCTCTGCTCTGGCCTTGTCCAGCCTTCTACTTCCTCTCACCTGACCCAGCCAATGACGCAGGTCTGGGTCTGCTGTTCTTTGGAGGCTGTTCCCGGGCTGACCTGTCTCTTCCAGCCTAGAAATGGTCTAGCTGACTCTCCTGAAAACACCTTTTCTCTCCCGAGGCCACTGGCTTTGAGGGTGAGGGCGGTGGTGGGAGGATGAGACACTTCAGAAGAACATTAGTTGACTTAGTTCTCAGAGCACCAGAGACACAGCCTTCAACTCCTTACAGGCTGGACATATGAACAACAACAGCAATAACAGCAAACATTTAAATCAACTCATTTAATCTCTGCAATAGTCCTGTGAGGTGGGGAATATTATTATTCCCATTTTACAGAAGAGGAAACTGAGGTCTAGAGATGTTAGGTAACTCGCCCAAGGCCAGAGAGCTGGCTACTGGGGTCTGAACCCAGGCAGGCTGGTTGTAGAGCTGCTATGCTCTGAGCCACAACGCAAGCTGTCTCTGTAATAACTCATTGCCATCAAGTCAATCCCGATTCATGGCGGCCTCATGTGTGCCAAGTAGAACTGTGCTGTGACCTTTCAGAAGCAGATTGCCAGGCCTTTCTTCCAAGGCACCTCTGGGTGGGTTCAAACCCCTAATCTTTCTGTTAGTAGAGAGTTTAACCATTTGTGCCAGCACACAAAGCACCATTGACTTTGTTTGACACAAGTTTTTGTGCAGGAGATGGGGCAGAACTTCTTGCCCTGGTTCTCACTGATGGGTACAGTAAGACCCAGACAAGCCAAGTCAGCTGCCAAAAGGCAATGTGGGCGGTAAGTGGCAAAGCTCAGGCTCTAACCACATCTGCCCGACTCCAGGTTCCACTTTGTTTCCACGCTGGCTGAAGCCAGCAGGTCTGCCTTGAGGAGGAATCATCCTGTGCCCTCTGTCCCCATCCCCAATCCAGCACCTCAGACTTCTGCATCTGAATACCAGGTAGAGACACCACAAAGGCTGCCTGAAGGGGAGAGCATCAAAACGGGCAGTCTTGGGGAGGACATGGGAAGGCAGGAGCCTCTGTTGTCTGGGAGCCAGCTTGTTCTACTTCTTCCCTGTGCCGGCCCAGACCTCATCCCAGGCCTGAGGCCTGCACGCTAATGTTTCCTCTGTGGTAGGAATAGGGAGTCTTGGGAGAGGTGGCCTTGAACTTTGAGTGGAGAGAAGTGGAAGAGCTAGGGCTTGAGTGGGGGTGGGATGCAGGGATAGTTAAACCCTGGTCCATATGCTGGCTTTTTCCCTGGGTCTGGTATCCTTTGATTCTCATATGAAGATATTTCCATGATAGCACAGGGCAAGCTTTGGCCAATTCAAACACACACACACACACACACACACACACACAGAGACTACACTAAGTTTCAGAGGTCCTCAAAGAGGCCATGTGGGCAAACCTCTCAGAGGTCTTAATGCCATGCTTCCAAGGGTGATTAAACAAAACCATCTGGGAACTCTGTTTCCCCCAGAGTCTGTTATTCTTTAACTCCCTCCAAAGCAGGGGTTAGTAGCGCTAAATGCAGAATGTCATTTAGCCAACTGGGTAACAGCAGCCTGGAAGTTCAAAGGCCTTGGTGGAAAGCCAACTTTACCCCAAGCACTGGCAGACCCAATACAGTTTGTGGAACTTTCTGGATCCTTAAACTGTCATAACCTATCTGTCCCCAGCTTCCAATGCCACCCTGGTCAGTCAGAACACACACTTCAGACAGAACCCTTCCCTCATCACAGCCTAACAATTCAATCTTTTAAAGGGCTTCAGTGCTTTGATGCTCTGCCAACAGAGACAACTGAAATCCAGAGATACACACACATCCTGGATGAGAGACACAACATAAGTGACTTTGACATGATATGGAAGTGGTAGACTAGAAATGGAGGCAGACTCAGGACACCAAGGGAGCCAGGATGAGATACACCTCCTGCAGCCCGGGGAAAGCATGGGCTGGGTTCCTGGAGAAGGTAACCCCAGCACCAAGTTGTGAGAGTGAGTAGGAGTTAGCAAGGACACCCTAGCAGAGCAGCCAACTGTGCGGATGTGGTCAGTGTTGCTAGAGGACACAGCCCAAGAAGAAGTCAGGTCACAGACGGACTGAGTGCTGTGATAGGGAGCTAGAACTTCATCCTACAGATAGTGAAGTGCCAGCAGAGAGTTTTTTTATTTTCATTTTTTTTTATTGTTGTAGTTTAAGTGAAAGTTTACATTTCAAGTTAAGTCTTTCATACAAAAACTTATACATACATTATTATGTGACCCTAATTACTCTCCCTGTACTGTGACAGCACACTCCTCCTTTCCACCCCTGATTTCCCATGTCCATTCAACCAGCTCCTAACCCTCTCTGCCTTCTCATCTCACCTCCGGACAGAAGCTGCCCATTTAGTCTCATGTATCTACTTGACCTAAGAAGCACACTCTTGATGTGTATCATTTTATGTCCCATGGTCCAGTCCAATCTTTGTCTGAAGAGTTGGCCTTGGGAATTTTTTGGTTCTGGGTTGACAGAGTTCAGGGCCAGCAGTGAGTTTTAACTAGGGCAGTAAACAGGAACAAAGGGAGGGCTGTGGTGGTTCAGTGGTAGAATTCTTGCTTTCCATGCAGGAGACTGGGGTTTGATTCCCGGCCAATGCAACTCATATGCAGCCACCAGCCATCTGTCAGTGGAGGTTTGCAAGTTGCCATGATGCTGAACAGACTTCAGAAAAGCTTCCAGACTAAAGATGGTCTAGGAAGAAAGGCCTGGCAATCTATTCTGAAAATTCAGCCAGTGAAAATCGTATGGATCACAATGGTCTGGTTTGCAACCAATCATGACGGTGGTGGAGGACTGGGCAGTGTTTCATCCCATTGTTTAGGGGGTTGTCATGAGTCAGGGGCTGAATGGATAGCAGCTAACAACAACAATATGGACAAAGAATAGTAATAGCTAACATTTATTAAATGAATACTTTATATGCCAGACATTGTTCTAAGTGCTTTACATGTATTAATTCATCTAATCTTTTACAACAGCCCTTTGGGCACATACTAACATTATCTCCACTTTACAGCTAAAGAAACTGAAGCACAGAGAACTTCCAGAGTCACATAACTCCCAAGCTGTGGAGCTGGGATTTGAACCTAGGATGTTTGGTTCCCAAGCCCACTGTCTTAGCCACTCCGATGCTATTTATGATTTTATACCTATCTCTTTTCAAAAGGGATTTTAGGTAATTTGTAATAAAATGACATATAGACATAGAAAGCAAACTAAAAATAAAGTTCAAAATGAAAAAGAGAGCAGAAACACAGGAAGCAAGGAGAAGTTTCTAGCAGGAATCCAGAACAGGTAATACTGGGCTTGAGTCCTAACCATGCTCTGAGTTTTCTGACAAGAAAAGCGTGAAGTGTATCAGATTACAACCTTCTTCCTCCTTGCTGGATAAAGAGGGCTTACATGTTTATCTAGAGAGACACACTGCTTCCTGGTACTGAATTCTAGATGGAAACTGGTTGTCTAAACTCTGGTATTAAGCATGATGTAATATATAAATCATTCAATAGAAGTACTGCAAAATAATTAGAAGTATTTTTTTCTACGGCTGTTTCTCATAGCGATAAAAGTCAATAACAGAGTTTTGATTGTAATTAAGCTCAGTTGAGATAGGTAAACCAGTTGCCATCACAATAATTCCTGGATCTTGTGACAGAGTAGAACTGTGTTCCATAAGGTTTTCAATGGCTGATTTTTCGGAAGTAGATTGCCAGGCCTTTCTTCCAAGGTGCCTTTGGGTGGACTTGAATAGTGAATCTTTTGGTTAACAGCTGAGTGTGTTAACCATTTGCACCACCCAGGCTCCTAACTGGGTCAGGCAGGGGTTTACCTGTCCACCTGAAAGAGCCCTCAAGTAGAATGTCTTGTGACCTGAGTGTCTTTGGTGGAGAGAATTTCACTGTACTTGAACTCAGGTGATACACAGGGCTGTCAGTATTAAACGGCTTTTTTGGCCAGCACCTATCGGTAGGAAGCTGCCTGATCTATTAAAGAAGTTCTAATTGTGGGGGGTGGGGGCACATGTGCAAAATATACCTGCCCCAGTCGCACCCCAGGAAATGAAGCAGAATCTCTGATATCTATTGTCCCTTCCCTTTTATTGACTTTTTAATGGGAATCTGTTAGTGATGGAATGGTTGGGTTGATCTGTTTCAGGTTGCTGCTAATGTCCTTTCAGTTAGTGACGTGGTGAGGGGGAGAAGGAGACACCTGGTCCGTCTGAATAGGGCGGCTTTGGGATTCTATTTGAATTTGCTTTCCTGTCTCCTTTCCAAAGAAAGACACATTTGTCGTTCGCAGAACTTCCATGTCCTCATCAGTAAAATGGGAGTAAGGATTACAGAGTTGTTAGGAAGATTAAACAAAACATCCTATGTAAAACATTTAACACAGCTCCTGGCACATATGGAGGAAGGAGGAAATGTACTGAGGGCATTATGTATATCCTAGAAACCATTGGTATGCTGAACTTCTGGTGATGATCACTCTGGGGATGGAGGAAAACAAGAAATGAACAATTCCTCTTGTTCCTCTTTCCAGAGCTTCTGAAAAAAAGCACCAACCACCTGACTTTCTACTCTCTTTCTTGACAAGCTTATTGATTTTACCATTGTTCTTCATCAGTCATGGTTCCTCAGGAGGAAAATCCATTTAATGAGACTCAGGTCCTACCGGAATGATGAATATTGAGAAGGGGGCACTGGGAGTCTCTGGTGCAGACCCAGTTGCTCCTAATTAAGCTAGACTCTTTGCTCATCTGCAGACTTCGCTGGGACTTCAGAGTAAATTACCTGAAGCCTGCATGCCTCAGAGCTAGAACTTAATGGGACAGATTTCCCAGGGGCCTTTTGAGGGTAGCAGCTAGTTTTCAAGTAAGAGCCTTCCCATAAGTAACAAGCAGAATCTTTACACTGGGCCTTTCTTAGGAGTGGTTAAAACAATAGCTCAGGCATCACTGTTAAAACTGCTCTTCTTCTAAACTATGATCTGCCTGAGGACACGAATTCAAAGTCTTTCAGGTTCTGGTCCCAATCTACCTTCCAGACTCAGTCATTATCTACCCAACCATCCCATGCTGTGGTCAACCCACTGATCCCTACACAGGCTCGGGCTCTCCTACCTCCAGGGCTTGGCTCAACCTGTTTTTTCTACCCAAAATGGCTTCTGCCCTATCAATTCATATTCCCATTCTCCCTGGCACAGATGCCATCTCCTTTGCCAAACCTTCCTGGCTGAACTTCCTCCTCATGTTTACCCCAGTGAGAAGTTGTAAGTTCTCCAGGCTTGTTTTGAGCTTGTGTAAACTTCCTCTTTACCATCTCAGTTTTTCCTTTATGCTCTTGTCTTGGCCCACTTTCTAGGCCTGAGCTCCCAGCTCTGGAGTTACCTGTAGAGATTTTATAAGTTCAGATGCTGGGCTCCACTCCAGGCCTACCCTCGATGGGACAATCAGGGTTGAAAAGCACTGCACTACGCTGTAAATTCCCTGAGATTGTCATCCCTGTGGGCATAATCCCTTCTGTGCTAGATAATATTTATAAGACCTTTGCTAACATTTTCTTTAGTAGGATAATTCCTAGACTGCTTGTCATGGAGGTTCCAGATAACAAGTTTGAGTCTGCCAATGAGATGCATTGGGAGCTCCCTTCCATTTGTGGGGCCGGGAACAGAGCAAGCAAACTTAACAGAAGGTCATCAGTCAAAGAAGAATAATAAATGCCACTTATTGAACTCCTGTGAAGTGCTGGAAATTGTGCTAGGTGCTTGATATACTTTTTTTTTTTTGGTAAAATACACATAAAATTCACCATTTCAACCAGTTTAAAGTATACAATCCAATGGTATTTAGAATGCTCGTAATGTTGTACAACCATCATCACTGATAGATTTAGAATATTTTCATCACTCCAGAAGGAAACGAGGTACCCATTCTGCAATCATTCCCCATTCCTCCCTTCCCCCTAGCCTCTAGAAACCACTAATGTGGTTTCTATTTCAATGGATTTGCCTAATTCTGGATAACACAGAGAAATAGAATAATACAGCATGTGACCTTTTATATCCGGCTCCTTTCACTTAACATAATGTTTTCCAGGTTCATCCATGTTGTAGCTTGTATCAGAACTTCATTCGTGTTTATGGCTGAATAATATTCGACTGCATATGTATACCACATTTTGTTGATCCTTTCATCTGTTGATGGACACTTGGGTTGTTTCCACCTTTTAGCTGTTGTGTATAGTACTGCTATCAATTTGTGTATACGTTTTTGTTTGAACACTGTCTTCTAATGCTTCTTTACGTACTTTTAAAAGTAGGTATTATTAATATCTTATTTAACAGATGAAGCAATCCAGCCTTGGAGATCTTACTCCTTCAAATACAGCTAGGAAGACACAGAGTTGGGATTTAAATGAGGTTTCTGAAACAGAACTATCAAAACGGAAATCATAAGACTATTCACGCACTCTGAAGAATGTAACCAATGTCACTGAACAACTTGTATAGAAATTGTTGAGTGGGAACCTAATTGCTAGGTAAACCTTCACTGAAAACTCAATAAAATACTATTAGAAGAGAGAGAGAGAGAGATTGACAAACATAAAAATAAATGAATGAATAAATGAGGTTTCTGTCTCCAGATGGGCTTTCTCCACTCACACTGTGAGCTGCTTCGGAGAAGTCAGAGTTCTCTCCTGTGGTAACCTCAGAGCTATACTTTCTTACATTCTGTTCTCAATGTCTGGAGAACTGCTTCTCAGACATCCAACGCTGTTATGCCCGACACGAGCTTGTTCTCTCTTTAATTTCTTTTCTGTTTCGGAGGAGCAGCTATGCCTTCCATTTGTCAAAGAAGCAAGGGCTTGCAAATTTATTATACAACGTTAAATAAGGATGACAAATAATAATTTCACCTAAGAAAAATGCTTTTTGATCCAAAGATCCATCGGAGACCAGGCTCTCTCCTTCGTGTGCTCACTCCTTTGTCGTTTCATATCTCTGAGTCTCATTCTCCTCATTTGGTAAATAAAAATTAATATCGCAAACCAAAAATAGTGTCAAAGAGTTGTCATGAGGACTAAATGAGACTTGTGTGAACAGTTCTTTTAATTCTTTATTATAAAGAATTACCCAAAGTATGGGTATTCTTTAAACATGTGTAAACATGCACTCTGAATTGTTGTTATGATACGTAGTTCTTCATTGTGATAAATGTGCCCTTTCCTCTTAGAACCAACTCAATATTATGCTTATCAGTATGGATAAAGGATTTATAGGTGTTCACTTTTATAATCAATCAAGCATTAAAGACAAAAGAAGACATTGGGGTTACTGTCACCTGGAGACTTATGGAAAACTGAGGCAAATGGTAAGAAAAGGAAGGAAATGGGAAACCTCTCAAGAAAGAGTCAATGAAAAAAGGTTTTTGGGCCTCCTAACAGTTACTGGGGGGCCCTTGTGGCACAGCAGTTAAGAGCTAGGCTGCTAACCAAAAGGTCGGCAGTTCGAATCCACCAGCTGCTCCTTCAGAAACCCTATGGGGTAGTTCTGCTCTGTCCTGTAGGGTTGCTATGAGTTGGAATCGACTCAACAGCAATGAGTTTTAACAGTTATTGGAAGCAAAGAGAAAAAACAGGGTCCCTGATGAAGAGTGAGGGGTTTCTTGGAATCTGACAAGAGCCAGCAAGGTTAGGCAGCAAGGCCAGAGTAATTCATGAGGCTCTGGTCTTCAACTGTGGGGGTGGGAGCTTGGTATTCTCGTGTACTGACAGGAGGAAAATTCCCAGGTGGATGGGGGGAGGTTGAGTATGGATTCCTGCCAGAAAAGACTCAGTGTCTTCAAGGACCATGTGACAATTTGGGGCTTGAGAAAGGTGGACCTAAATAAGTCAGACTTCACTGTTACACTTTGCCAAGTGGTGCGTAACAGGCCCAGTTTATCTATTGCTGCATAAGAAATCATCCTGACACAGTGGCTTAAAAGAAAAACAATCATTTATTACCTCTCACAGGTTCTGTGGGTCAGGAATTTGGGGACAGCTCAGTTGGGTGGTTCTGACTCACTCTGTCATGCAGTTTCAGTCAGTCAGTGGCTGGAGCTGGAACAGGGGGAGGTGGGTGCTGGAGCAGGTGAAGGCTGGCCAGCATCTCTTTCTCTTCCCATGGTTTCAAAACTTTTTCTTGTGCTTTCTCCACGTGGACTGGCTTGGGCTTCCTCACAACATGGCAGTCTTGTATTTCTTACTCTGTGGCTCAGGGTTCCAAGTTGAGTATTCCAAAAGAGAGCTAGGTGGAAGCTATATAGCTTTTTATGACCTAGTCTCGGAAGTCACATAGCATCACATCCACTATACTCTATTAGTTGAGGCAGTCACAAAAGCCTGCCCATGTTCAAGTGAAGGGGACCTAGACTCCGTCTCTTGATGGGAAAGTGGCAAGGTGCTGGAAGAGTTGTGGGATAGAAAACATTGTTACAATCATTTTTGGAAAATGCAATCTGACACAGTAACTAAGTACACTTTTTGTAATTTACTTATCTTGAACTTCTCCAAGAATCTTTACACCTTAGTACAAAGACTGATGGTTGGATACTTCTTACTTTACTATAGTAAGACTGGTGGTGGGAGTGGGATGGAGAACCAGGTTCAACCCTGGTTCTAAGGCCATAGTCAGAATGTTTATTTATTCACTCTTCCAACAAATACTGACTGAATGCCTATTGTGTGCCAGATAATGTTATGGCACATAACATAACTTAGACCACAGCGGTGATTAAACAGGCAAGAGCCCTGCCCTTATGTGTGGCTTCCATTCTAACAGAACACTTACAAAGCATGTTCTGTGTGCCAAGTCCTGGTCTCATTTAATCCTGACAGCAACCCTATGAAGTAGGTAATATTTTTATCCCCATCTGGGACAGAAAGGATAAGTAACTTGCCCCAGGTCACACAGCTAGCAGGAGGCAGAGCCACAATGTGTACCCAGGCATTCTGTCTTTAGATCTAGAGGGGACTGGAGGTCAGTTAGTTCACCATCTCATCCCATCAATGAGGACTTGGAGGTACCAAGTGACGAGGTGACTTGCCCAAGATCACACAGCTGATTAATGTCAGAATCAACTCTACAGGACTAGAATCATATCTTTCAGAACAGGACTCTTTTCTCTATACTCTAGATTCTTTGGGTAAAGAATTCTGTGAAGGATGGTGGCTTAGCCATAGCCTCATGTTTCCCTCCCTCGAATGACAGTTCTTTGGGGACAAAGATTGCTTTTGTGACCCTCATACTCCCCAGCATGTTTTCTCCTTTTCAAAATGGGCAACTGAGAGCTTGACATAACTAATGCCATGATGAACCTGTAAGTTTTTTTTCTTTGCCTTCTCCTTTTTGCATATCTTTGTTAATGACTTTGTTTTGTTCTGTCCAGCCACCTGTGGCTTATGACACCCCACAAGAAGATTAGAACCCAGATGTCAGATAGGTATATCTTTAGCCTGATAAGGAAATGTCTGGCATGTATGTCTTTAGTATGATAAATAGTCTCTTGTAATTACCTTGTAATGAATAATGACACTCTAACCTTTGTAAAAATCATATATAAGCTCTAATGTAAAAATGCCCTTTGGGACTCCATAGAGACAGCCTGCGTTGCTGTTGGATCCCTGGTGGTGGACCCCTCCTAAATAAAACTTTCTCACTCTTTCTGACTTGGAGTATGTTTTATTGGCTCGACTGCTCCAGGGCACGGACCCTATTCGGGTAACATTTTCACTATTATTTCTTCTGTGTTGCCCACTGCTCAGTAGTCCTTCTTCTCTCCTCCACAGGTGGGAAGAAGATGCTCTGCCCAAGCTCACAGAGGGCGTTTCTCAGCTCAGCAGGACTCCTTCTCATCTGAAGTTTCATCTCCCTTCCTCCTGATAATCAGGGGGACAAACACTGCATGTGGGTCTCTGGGACCATCACCCTGGTCAGTTCTTGTCTCTCCTTTCCTCAGGCTTCGGTGAGGCCAGGTTCCCCCATGGCAGGGCCACCAAGCATGCCTACTAAGAGCTAGTAAAGAGAGACTGCAGGGGTTAGTTTTCATCCTCAAGCAGCCATCTTGTGTGTGAGAGGCCATGCAGAAAGAGAATCACCAGTCAGAACCATCTTAGTCATCAGTGTCTTGTCAACTGCAAGGAACCCACTAGACATAGAGAGCAGAGTGTGACACAAACGCCCCACCATATGGAGCCTGGAGAGCAGAACTGTAGAATGTCAAACTGGAAGTTAAAGGCCGACAGCCACCCTTCTCAGATTTTCCAGAACAGTTCAATTTTATGCATGTAATTATTTTTGATGAAGATGGCTTGTTAAATAAATAGCTAAATATGATTTGATTATTATGCTTTTAAGTAAATCAGAAGCTTTGGAAAATATATTCCCTTTATTTATGGATTATTATGACTGGAAAGGAGTCCAAGAGTAGATTGACTGTGCTCAGATTGGAGAGTTAGGGGTTTAGGGTTACACATCTCCTCTGACTAAAAAAAGTGCCACCACATATAGTTGTACAGATTGTGCACTGTTCAAGGCTGCCTCATATAAAGGGCCTTCATTCACGTTGCTGACAGCACCGACTTGTATGTTTATTACAACAATTTCCTGACAGATGGGCCGATTTTATTCTAGCATAATCCGTATAAAGTATTAAGACAATTTCAAACAGAATGAAGCAACAGATCTTGAGGAAAGAGTGCCTTTTCTAATTTCCATGGTGATGTTTTATAGGCCATTGGTGACCTGGACTGAATGTCCAGTCCCAGGCAGGTCATGTGTCTAGGAAGCCAGGGCATGAGCAATAAAGGGAAAGCAGAGCAGTTAATTGTAGGACTTTGGTTAGCCTGTTAGGCGTGTAAATCAACATATTATTTCAAGCTTGGCTATACATTGGAATCTTTTAGGGAGCTTTAAAAAAAATACTGATGCCAATGTCCCACCCCCAGAGATTCTGATTTAATAGGTCTGGAATGCAGCCTGGACATTGGGATATTTAAAGGTTCTAATTATATTTCTAATGAGTAGTCAAGGTTGAGAACCACTGCATTACTTGTTGCATGGATATTGGATGGATGGATGGGTGGGATGCATGGATAGATAAATAAGTGTGACCCGAGGAATCGGCATAGATGAATTAGGTGGTTTAACATCGTTTCTATAATGTGGCATCTGCTCAAGTCTTCAGACACATTCTCTCCATCATGTACCAACCCCTTGTACTCCATGCTCCAGCCATACTGAATTTCAACCAGTTGTTTTAATGTGTCAAGTCTCTTGCAACTCTGGGCCCTTAAATTCCCTGTTCTCTTTACCACAGGTAAATGGCTTTAACAAAGAGAAATTTATTCTCTCATAGTTTAGGAGGCTAGAAGTCCAAATTCAGGGCACCAGCTCTAGGGAAAGGCTTTCTGTCTTTGCTGGTTCGGGGGGAAGATCCTTGTCATCAATCTTCCCCTAGTCTAAGAACTTCTCAGCACAGGGACCCCAGGCCCAAAGGACACGCTCTGCTCCCAGCACTGCTTTCTTGGTGATATGACGTCCCTCTGTCTCTCTGCTCACTTCTCTCTTTCATATCTCAAAAGAGATTGGCTCAAGACACAACCTAATCTGGTAGATTGAGTCCTGCCTCATTAACATAACTGCCACTAATCCTGCCTCATTAACATCATAGGGGTTAGGATTTACAACACATCAGATCTAAACTGGAGGACAACCACACAATGCTGGGAATCATAGTAGCCTAGCCAAGTTGACACACAGTTTTGGGGGACACAGTTCAATCCATAACACCCTGATTCACGCACTTGAGGGTAAACACTTACTTTGACAATAAAATCTGTGCATCGTCCATCCTCTGAAGGTTTAATAAAGAATAAGCTGCCCTTGGAGGACGCCCTTCTCCCTACCCTGCCTGGCAGTTACCATTTAAATCTGCCGTGGGTCGATCGATAGAGTTCTTGCTGAAAGTAGCTTTCTCTATGTCCACTCAATTTATGTTTATGAAATAAATGAGTGAGCGCATTTCAAGGTTCTAATTTATACAAGTCTGTAACATTTTCTCACATGAATTATTCAGGAGCTTAGTTTGCTACAAAACTTTAAAAAGAAGCTTCACTGAGTAAAAATTATCTGTAAGATATTGAAACGAGAAAGCTAAAATAATCTCCTTCAATTTGTTTGCTACTTAAATACAGGCAGGTCTTTCTCAGGTGAGACTTAAAAACAGTCATGCTGAAGGCCCGTTCAGATGGTGAGAGCTCTATTTCAGTCCCAGGATCTCATTATCTGAGGGGACTGACGGGGAACAACAGGATAAAGAGCAGCATAGTGGCCAGAAAATGGGTGGATGTAGGAATCAGACAAAGCTGGGGTCCAATCCCACCTTCATCACTTTCAACCTGTTTGACCTTGGCCTTGTCACTTTACCTCTCTAAGACTCAGTTAAGGGCTATAGACTCCCTTTAAATCTTTAAAAACAATTTTTTTTTCATACATAGTACATGAACATAGTACAAAACTCAAAAGATACAAAGATATGTGGTGAAAGTAGTCTCTTCCCTACTCCTGTCACTAAAGCCACTCAGTTCTCCTCATAGGAGGCAACCTCTGTTTCCAGATTCTTCTGCATCCTTCCAGAGATATTATATATAATTTTAGACAGATAGATGGTGAGGATGGCACAGGACCAGGCAGTGTTTAGTTCTCTTGTACATAGGATCGCTATGAGTCGGAACTGATTCAATGGCACCTAACAACAACAATATAGACAGATAGATAGACATACATACATAATTTTAATAGACACACATGTATATATAATTTTATACAAATATCCACACTGTCCTGTACCTTCTATTTCCACTTAACAGTATACCTTGAAGATCCTTCCACTTAGAAAGAGTGGCCTCATTTTTAATGGCAGTGCAATATTCTATTGACAGATGTGCTGTACATTTAGCCAGTCTCCTACTGCTGAACATTGAGGATTTACTTGAGTTTCAAAGGTAGCAGAGTGTTCAGCGATGCTTCATCCCTTTCCCCCCTACAGGAGGTTTCTGAAAGAATTTTCTTTGGTTGTCTGTGACAGGCAAATGCCAGGCTCTTGCTGCAGTAGAAAAATACCCACAACAGCCCCCAAACTGGGACCAGTGACCTGTCAGTACCATAGAGTGGTTTCCATTTTGCACCAACTCATTCTTGAGAATATAGTGTTTTGAGCTAAATGAGAGATGTTCTTCTAACACCTCTGCTTGAATGCTTTACGTTGTTAAACACTAATCAATTAAGGATTTCATTTAGGTAAATGAGAAAGAGGAAAGCAGACATTCTTTGGAGTAAAACTATTTACTTATCACCAATGAAGTGTAAAATGACTTGTTTCTCAACCTTCAGTTAATCAAAGAGTGAATTCCATCTTATATTGAAAAACAGTCCTTTGAATGGTCTTATATTGTGATTGCAATGACTCCTGTTCTGGTCATCATCTGCCATGTCATCCCATTTTTTTATCCTTCAGACTTACTTATTTTCTTTGTTCACCACGTAGAGGCAGAGACTTATCAATTACATTCCAATTCATGTATTTTTTTCTAATTTTCTTCTGTGTTACTCCTCAATTTCTTTTAACAAAGAGTTAGCTGGGGGCAGTGGTGGTTCAGTGGTCTTCATTCAGAAGACCTGGGTTTGAATCCTGGCCAGTGCACCTCATACACGACCACCACCCATCTGTCAGTGAAGGTTTTTGTGATGCTATGATGCTGACCAGGTTTCAGCAGAACTTCCAGACTAACATGGCCTAAGAAGAAAGGCCTGGTGATCTACTTAATATCAGCCCATGAAAACCCTATTAATCTCAATGGTTCGATCTGCAACTGATCATGGGAATGCCACAGGACTGGTCAGCATTTGGTTTCATTGTGCATGGGGTCACCATGAGTCCAGGGCCAGTGACAACAAAGAGCAATCTGGTGGGGGAAGAAGGGAGGACAGGGGCCCAGCAGGTTGACTGTGAAGTCAGGCTGTCAACATGACTGTGGTTCTCTCAGAGGTTCCTGTACTGCCCCCATCTGGGGTTTGCCTCCTTATCTTGAGGGGAGGTGGTCAGCTTTGAGAATTCCAGAGAGCTGAGTCTACCTATCAGAGTTCCTTCCATCCTCTCTGAGAAAAAAGGAGCTGAGTACCTTCAGATTCATATGCAAAATGTCTCTGTGCAGATGAAAATGCTAATAATTATCAAGACTAAGTATTATAATTTTGCAATTAAAAAAAAATTTTTAAACATTGTTCAGTCTTGATACAAATCATTGCCAGGGATTGAATTTTTTAAATAATGGAAAGGTTTAGGTATTTAAGTTCAAGCCTTCACAGTAAGCTATTTGTACATTGATTTTTTATCTATGCCAAAAGTGGTATTAATAGCCAGCAAGGGAGGAGAGTCTTATTGGCCCATTGACACTGCATTAAGTCCATGTTCACTATTATTGTGTCTACATTAGCAGCACAGATGTGCTAAGTGCTGTTGAAAGAATGCTCAAGAATGTCTCTCTCCTGAATGGAGTCACAATGGCAGCGCAGTTTGGGAAAGGTTAGCTTAAACTACAAAACTTTTCCAGGTGTGAGGGGTATGAGAGAGGAGTTGCTGTTAGAGCAGTGATTCTTGACCGTGGCTGCACACTGGAGTTATGTCGGGAGCTTTAAAACTCCTGATGCCTAGACAACACCCTAGCCTAGATCAACCAACTGTGAAGCCAAGCTGTCAACATGACTGTGGTTCTCTTAGAGGTTCCTGCGCTGCCCCCCTCTGGGGTTTGCCTCCTTAGCTTGAGGGCCGGTGGTCAGCTATGAGAATCCCTGGGATGGGTAGGACCCGGGTAAGAACTACTGTGTTAAAGAGAAAGGACGCCATCTCTGTATGTCTCCATTGTCCCCTTGCTCTGGTCTCCGTGGGCAGGAAGAGACCAGAAGCGTAAAGGAAGATGAATTGTGAGTCTTTAACCATCCTGGAGAATAAAGACGATCACAAAAAGCACGGCGCCCCGCTCCCCCTAGTGGGGGTGCTTAGAAGGGAGCTGGAACCCGGAAATACGGGTTCTGGGCTGGCTGTGCATGGGTTAGGTAGACCGCGTATCTTCTCCAGGCTTCCGTTTTCTTAAAAGGAAGGTTGTGGGTCGTGGAGAGCTCTAAAAATATTCTGGGTTTTGAGTGGGCAGGTGAAGGTGGCTTTCTCTGGGTCTCATAGTGGAAACTTTGTAGAAGGATCGGGCGTAATATTTTATTCTGAATCCATGGGGCTGAGTGTCCTAGCTTGCAGGGTATGTCTGGCCTCTGAAACTATTGGTGGTCACACCCATCCCCCTGCCCCTTCAGCACACATACACACACAATCCCCTAGTTTCAGAGGAACAAAGACAGCCTGAACTTTCCTAAAATTTCGGCACTGGTCTTGGTCTTTTTCCTCTACACAGACTACAACTCTGACCGTTTTGCACCTTTCTCCACACATTTTAAGCTAACCCCATGTATCCTGAAGTATGGACTTCTTTGTAAAGAAAACCAAACTTATATCTCCACTTAGATAACATTTCTTTCCCTGGACCATGGCTGGGAATGAACGCTATCCTGAGACAGCTGTGCTCAGCCCCATCTTCTCCTTATTAAACTGGGTCCCTGAACTCTTTTACTAAGGTATACATACTGCAGAGCAGGCAAGAAAGGTAAACAAGCCCTTACTACCATCTCTGGTGGGTACAGGGAGAGCATCACAGCAGATGGCCTACGTGCCTTCTCACGCAGGTACATGTAGGGCCCAGGACAAGACAGAATGGAGGTCCACACAGATAAGTCGAAATACTTAAAAGTTACATATCAAGATAAGAGACTAACACATTAACATGTTCTATCCTGGAGATAGAAAACCAAAAGTGAAGAACACCCTCTGCACTTCTCAAACTGAAAGAACTGAAGAAAAAATTCAAGCCTCGAGTTGCAATATTGAAAAGTTCTATGGATAAAATATTAAATGATGCAGGAATCATCAAAAGAAGATGGAAGGAATACACAGAGTCACTATACCAAAAAGAACTGGTCGACGTTCGACCATTTCAGGAGGGAGCATATGATCAAGAACCGATGGTACTGAAGAAAGAAGTCCAAGCTGCACTGAAGGCATTGGCAAAAAGCAAGGCTCCAGGAATTGATGGAATACCAATTGAGATGTTTCAACAAACATGCAGTGCTGAAAGTGCTCACTCATCTATGCCAAGAAATTTGGAAGACAGCTACTTGGCCAACTGACTGGAAGAGATCCATATTTATGCCTATTCCCAGGAAAAGTGATCCAACAGAATGCAAAAATTATCAAACAGTATCATTAATATCACATGAAAGTAAAATTTTGCTGAAGATCATTCAAAAGTGGCTGCAGCAGTATATCGACAGGTAACTATCAGAAATTCAAGCTGGATTCAGAAGAGGACATGGAACCAGGGATATCATTCCTGATGTCAGATGGATCCCGGCTGAAAGCAGAGAACACCAGAAAGATGTGTACTTTCGACTATGCAGAGGTATTGGACTGTGTGGATCGTAACAAATTATGGATAACATTGCAAAGAATGGGAATTCCAGAACACTTAATTGTGCCCATGAGGAACGTGTACATAGATGAAGAGACAAGTCATTTGAACAGAACCAGGGGATACCGTGTGGTTTAAAGTCAGGAAAGGTGTGCGTCAGGATGTATCCTTTCACCATACCTATTCAATCTGAATGCTGAGCAAATAATCCAAGAAGCTGGACTCTATGAAGAAGAACGGGGCATCAAGATTGGAGGAAGATTCATTAACAACCTGCGTTATGCAGATGACACGATCTTGCTTGCTGAGAGTGAAGAGGACTTGAAGCACTTACTGATGAAGATCAAAGACCACAGCCTTCAGTATGGATTACACCTTAACATAACGAAAACGAAAATTCTCACAACTGGATCAATAAACAACATCATGATAAATAGGGAAAATATTGAAGTTGTCAAGGATTTCATTTTACTTGGATCCACAATCAACACTCACACAAGCAACAAGCAACAGTCCACAAGCAACAGTCAAGAAATCAAAAGATGCGTAGCATTGGGCAAATCTGTTGCAAAAGACCTCTTTAAAGTATTGAAAAGCAAAGATGTTACCTTGAAGACTAAGGTGCGCCTGACTCAAGCCATGGTATTTTCAGCTGCCTCATATGCATGTGAAAGTTGGACAATGAATAAGGAAAACCTAAGAAGAATTGATGCCTTTGAACTGTGGTGTTGGCAAAGAATATTGAATATATTATGGACTGCCAAAAGAACGAACATAACTGTCTTGGAAGAAGTACAACCAGAATGCTCCCTAGAAGCGAGGATGGTGAGATTACGTACCACATACTTTGGACATGTTATCAGGAGGGATCAGTCCCTGGAGAAGGACATCATGCTTGGTAAAGTAGAGGGTCAGTGAAAAAGAGGAAGACCCTCAAGGAGATAGACTGACACAGTGGCTGCAACAATGGGCTCAAGCATAATAACGATTGTGAGGACGGTGCAGGAGTGGGCAGTATTTCATTCTGTTGTACCTAAGGTTGCTATAAGTTGTTACTGACTCGACGACACCTAACAACACCAGCAGCACTTCATTTAGTATTCATTGAAGATGAAGTCTATAAATGCTTCCTCTGATTTTGCTGGGAACATTTAATTAAATAATCTTGTCCAGCTTAATCAATAAGTCATTCTCCTTACCCTCTAAAATACTCAATGAACACTGTGGCAAAAGGGCACTCTGGGGAACTCTGTTTGTGGCCTTGAGTTTGGTTCTACTTTTCTCTGTCTATATCTCACTCTTGATCCCACCCTAGTTTCAAACTCCTCCACGACAATCCTTCTACTGTCAACAAGTAAGGGCACACACTCTTTTAAGGATAAAACCAAAGAGATTTATTGAAGGTTCTAAACAGTTCAAACCAGGGACATGTATGATCTCTCAAAGTGAAACCAAACTCTCCAAAATGGTGGAGTTACAGAGGCATTTTTAGGAGGTAAAATGCAACATTCTGATTGGAAGTTGCAAGATTAGGTAAGCAGGAGGCAGGGCAAATTGAAGTGGAGGCTTTACAGTGGTTGGGAACATGAATGTGGGCTATTTGGATTGGTTAGTTTAAAAACATGACTGGGGGAGTGGTTTACAGGGCAGTCACAAGGTAATTATCTCAAAACATTTCCTGAGGGCTGCTGAGGGGATTCCTGATAAGGGTCTTGTGTCAAGACCCTTCCTCAGGAATATTCTTTCCGTATCTTTAGTTGAATCACAGAGAAAAACGTTTGCTTTGTTACGTACTTAAGTTTGTCTAAGGGTCTGATGGTTGCAAGGGAGATAAGCAACAGCTAAGATGGAGCTGAATGTCAGACCTGGGCCAACCATTCTGATACGAGTTAGGCGCCTCAGTTTTGGAACTCTCTCTCACACACACTACTTCTTCACCCATGTTCGCCTTCTCCTAAACCTGAAGAGTAGTAAAGTATCTCATCCATGCCCTCTCTCTCCGGCCATAGCTCCTAAAGCAGAGTTTTTTTTTTTTTTTTTCAAATATATCCCAGCCCCAGAGGCTTCTGTCCTTTGACTTTCAGAATTTTCTTAATGCAGTGTGGGTGGTTTATACAAACTGTTCTATAAAATGTTAGGATAAAGAAAAAGTTGATTACTGATTAGGCAGTTGCCATCAAAGTTTGTGCAAAAAAGAAATGCAGTGTTCAGACCACGGAAATTTTGAGTCCCGCTGCCCTCTGCTCTGTTCAGACCACATCTGGAGCCCTCTGGTTAGTTGTGGTCCTCACGTTTAAAGGGGGCCCTGCAGTGGATCAAAACCCTGGATGGTACCAGTGGTTTGCAAATTGGTTACTAACATAAAGGTTGGTTGTTTGAACCTATGCAGCAGTGCCGCAGAAGAAAAGTCTGATGATCTGCTTCCATCAAGATTAAGCCAAGAAAACAATACAGAGCAATTCTACTCTGTAATGCATGGGGTCACCACGAGTTGGAATCGACTTGACAGAAATGAGTTAGGTTTTTGGTTTTTGAAGTGGATCAGGATGGGGAAGTATCTAAGATAAAGAAGAGCTTAGGAAATGTAGCTTAAATAGGAATGGGGATATGTAGGAGACTGGCAGAGTATGTGAAGTTTAGTACAGTGCAAATAGGAGAGGAGTTAACATGATCCCTGGCACTAAACATTTGAAGTGCCCAATTGGGCTTGGTACAGGAATTAATATCCCAGAGTGGCACTACCACTACTGTGATTATTTCATCTGTTTATTGTAATTGTTGCTGTTGTTTCCTAAGAAGAATTCTGATTTTAGTTAGTTGGTTCATTGTCCAAGGTATAAAAAGGAAGTATTTTTAAAGGGCATGAGAAAATTTCCTTTACCGTTAATTTCAGGAGCCAATGATGAATGGCTTTTGCAGAAAATTGGCATGAGGTGTTTGTGAAAAGTTCATCATGGGACATGCACCTCATCTGGCAAGAAAACATAATCAGACCCATAAGATTTGATTTTCAAAACTTTAGGGCAGTATTTACATCATTATTGAGAGAGGACCTCCATGTCTAAAGCATTATGACCTCCAACAACTGTGTTAATTTATAGTTGTATCCTTTCATTTTTCCTGGGCCCACCAAGTTACATGTATACAAAGAAGGGTAGAAGTTGGCCAGAGCAGTTAAGCAATGGATGCTGTTATAAACACAGACATATATTTTTCTCAGTGGAGTTATTCATTTTCTGCTCCAGTTTAAATGCCAAGTGTATAAATAAAAAGACGGTAGGATGACATAAAAAGCGATATTCTGTAGTGAAAGATCTTTCTTGGGAGTAATGAGTTTGTTGCTTAGTTGCCTAGAACCCCAAGAAAACATGTTTTAATCTATCGTTAGAGGAAAAGTAGAAATCCATGGATAAAAAAATAAAAATCTTTACTTCGTATCTCAGCCATTCTGCTACCCACTCAACCCTTTTATCAGGCCTAGTGCTTAAAGCAAAATGAGATTGATTATCTGTTTCCTCAGACCCAAAGGGATAATGCTATCAAGAAGAGAAATAGAAGGCTAGAAATAGAAAAATGGGGAGAAATCATGGACCTGAAAAATCTACCACTCCACTTGCTGGCCAAGAGTTTCTTGCAGTATAACACAAATTGGTCCATTAAATTCTCCTCCTCTTCAACTTGTGTCTTTCTCTTACCTTGAAAGCTTTTTATCCTTTGCTTATCCCTTATTTATAGGGTCTTCCAGGTTCTACTCGGTCTTCTTGTCTTCTCACACACCATGTTCTTCTTTGGTAATCATATCATTTCCACTCCCACCATTTCAACTATCAACCCCAGGCAGATGATACTCCCAAATCGATGCCTTCAATCCCAATGGTTCTTTAAGCGCCAGACCCAGCTTTCTAGTAGCCTTCTGAATAGCTGCACGTGGTTATTAGATGGACCTCTCAACATCACTATCTTGGCAGGGGTGCCTGGCATATGGGAGTCAAATACATCATGAGCCTATGGCCAATGTTCATGGAGCTACAGAGGGAAAGCCATGGGACAATGTCTTAAGAGAAGCTCATCGTTTAGAAAAAGCTGGGCAGAGAGGGAGAATCTGGGTACAAAACCTTATAAAAAAAACAGAAAAATAAGATAAACATGAGAAGACTTAAAGTGAGTTTGGGAGACAAAGTTTGGAGAAATGTACCAAGTTGAGGAGAGGACTGTGGGATTCCCACTGCAGCCTTTATGCTTTTACATAAATCTATTTCCTCCCCTCAGCGAGTTGGTCAGAGGTGGGGACATGAATAAAGACTGATTAATGAGACTCTTCTCAGGAATTTTAGACTCGGAGTCAAGAAAGAACAAAAATAGTCTTGTCTCTAATAGCTGAACGGCCTAGAGAAACAGGGAGTCACCAAGTCTTGCTGAACCTTTGCAATTATTGGGTTATATGTTCTTGTTTTCCCAATACCAGTGCTGAACGATGTGCCCACGGTGTCTTGCTTATCTTTATGCCCCTTTTGAGCTGGCACAGTGCCTTGCACAGAGAACGTGCCAAGAAAGCATGCATTGGGATGATTTCCCCCACACACCCCACTGGTCCATCTGTATTACCAAAGCACTCTGACTCAGAGATCACCTACATGTGTCTTGTCACCTGTGATTTCCAGTGGAGGTTTGACCAGGATACGGGGGGAAGACTGTCACCTAAGAAGCCTGGGCTCCGTCATGGCTCGGCCACCAAACAGCTTCCCATTGTTACATTTGATCCCTATTTCTCACTGCTCCTTGTCCATGTTAAAATGATGAGGCTGTTTCTTCTCAATCAATTCTGTTTCTTGCCAACAGAGTGTTTTCTTAAATTAAGCAGTGAAAAAAAATTTAAATACAGAACAACAGACTAGCATGTCCTCTCAGCATGGGCCTCGTGAAGAAGGCAGGAAATATGGGGACAACAGGAAGGGCGGAATGATACAGGCAGGGTGGCCTCTTGGAAAAGTTGTCAGAAAGATACATAGCTTATACTAAGGTCTTCTGTCAACCCCCTGCTTTCTGTTGACCAAAGAGTTGGGCTGGTCCTGTGCTCCTCTCTGACACTCCCTTCTCTTCTATTCCATTCCAGAACACTCAGGCCCGATGATTTGTTTTGGAAATGCTATCATGCGCTTGCTTAGCTTTTATCTCAGTTGGATGCTTTTCCTGTTTCACTGCTTTCTTTTCAAGGAGGCAGAGCAAATACTGGACTCTGGGAGTTTTATTTAACACACCCCTGTTGTTAGGTGAAGCTAGAGAAGCTTTGATTGACAAGCAGACCTGGGATTTTAAAGATGGGCTCGGGTACGTGCCTGCCACCCTCTGAAGCCTGAAGTAGAGATGAAGCGAATGGAGCTCCTGTTTGGGATACTGGCCTGGTTAAACCTCAGTGGGTTATGGCTCAGAGGATAATCCGCTTGTGTATGTTTGCAGCAACCGCCTCTGAGAAGTACATTTGTGCCAGACAGAATGAGAGAGGTGTGTGGTGTGAGGCCAATATTGGAGTTTACAGAAAGCTGAAATGTTTCCTGTCATATTCGTCTACGTTGATGACAGTCTGTTACTTATCTCCTCAGGAGTTTCCATTTACTTCATCTTAGGGTGTTTCACTCCTTCTCATTTCCAATGCACCTCAGTCTTCACAATCTGTTTTGTCTTCATAGTCTTAGCCCTTCGTTTTGTCTGTTAGCCCATTTGCCTCTCATTGAAGCATTTCTTTTTTGGCTTTTCAGCTATTTTCGTACTCTGAAACGTTTAGACTTTGATTAAGTAAATAAATACTCCAAAATACTGGGAGTATTTGCATAAATACATACTCACAAATGAATATAATTGTCAAAAATGCTTTGATACACAAACTTAAGGTTGCACTTAAAGAAATTCTAAGCTTACTTTTAAAAGCTAAATACTGAGCACATACCATTCTTCTAAACACCACCTACCTCGCATCTATCAAGGGAACATAAATTAACAGGCCTGGTTTCCACATGATCACGGAATGCTTGAACATGCATTGGCTAGAGCGATCACATGAAAAGCCACATCAGGCTACGCCCTGACTCTTTTAAAACAAGAGTATATTTATAAATTGCTTTTTTTTTTTTTAATTGAGAGAGAGAGAAGGAAAAGAAGTTCTGAAGTAGAAAAGAATTGGGGTTTGGAATGGGTCAGGAAGTGGTAGAAATATAGGGTGGGACACTGGCCAAGCTCTGATAGAGAGAGGGTGCCTGCATTAGCAGGGCGGGAAGTGGGGCGGCGGGCGGGGCGGAGGTGCTGGCTAAGTCTGTGGTGGAGGATGGTTTCTCTGGCTGTCTAGCAGAGACACTGAGAAAGCCCTGCAGCAGGTAACAAGAGGCTGTGACTCAGAGCTGAGAGGTTAGTGAGAGCTTCCTGCAGGAAGGGGTGTATTTTCCAGTTGCGTTTTCCTTTCTGCCAAAGCAGAAAGAACAGAGAGGGAAGTTGTTTAATTTCCATAACAGTTAAACAGCAGCCTCAGAGGCCCTGATTGTAGAGGCAGAGAGAGGCAGGTGGACAGTTCTAAAATGTGGTAAAGGCTATGACCACAGCAGAAACGTAAAAGTCTCTTGACTTCATGGCCTAAACCACCTAGTGGTGTACTCAACCTTCAGCCCATTCATTCTGTAAATACCTAATCCAGCCTACTCGTTATTTGACATTATGGCATGCCCTTTGACTGTGTTTCTCGATATTGTTTTCTATCCTTAGGTTATCTTCCCCTTCAGGGTTGAGCCTGTGTTTTTATAACTTCTTTTGAATATGTAACACAGACCATACACAAAAGCTCTCTTTGCTAATGATTGGAACTAGAGAAAGGGGGAGCCTTCAAGCTCATGTATATTTAGACCAATCTCAGAGAGCTTAAGTATTTCAAAAAAGGTAAGGGATGGAAAGGCTTTCTGTTGCTGTTGTTCTTTTTTTTTTTTTTTTTTTTCAGTAAAGCACAAGTTTTTTTCATATCCAGTACTCTTGAGTAATTCATTTTGTGTGTGTGTGTGTGCTTTAGGTGGAAGTTTACAGCTCAAGTTAATTTCTCATACAAAAATTTATACACATGTTGTTATGTAACATCGGTTGCAATTCCTGTAATGTGACAGCACACTCCCCTTTTCCACTCCGGGTTTCTTGTGTCCATTCAACCAGTTCCTGTCCTTTCTTCCTGCCTTTTCATCCTGCCTCCTGACAGGAGCCGCCCATTTGGTCTCATGTACGTGCTTGAACTAAGAAGCACACTCTTCACGGGTATCGTCTTATGTTTTATAGTCCAGTCTAATCTTTGTCTAAAGAGTGGGCTTTGGGAATGGTTTTAGTTCTGGGTTAACAGAGCTTACAGGGTTGAGTAATTCATGTTAATAAAATAAACAGAAATACAATCAATATATCCAGAAAAGATACAAAGAGTCTAGGTAAAATTCCAATTAGAGATGGCAAATTAAGCATATGTATTTAATTCCACTTCCTCCACAAATCAATAAGATTTTTTTTTTTTTAAGCATAAATTCACAAGGAAAAGAAATGGAAGAGATGACTATACTAACAAAATTTGGGAAGCTGAGAAAAAGGAATGAGAGATAACCGACTTAGCAAACTCAAGAAAGAAAATGTGTGATTAAAGACACCAAGATTGACTAAAAGTATATTAGTTACCAATTTTTTTTTTTTTTAAATTTTTAATAACATGTATTGTCAGGATTGGAATGCATGCTTACTAAATGAGTGTGTTTAAATTTTTGGTTGGTAATAAGGATTCTGAGAAATATGATCTGGTAATACAATCCACCGATGAGGCTAGTGGAACTACTGATCTGTGGCATGACAATATACCAACAAGAACTAAAAAGAGAATTTATTGCTGGGCGCCTGTCTATTAGGTTACAATATAGAACCTCTGGATTTCCAAATATGACACAGAAAAACCAAAACAAACCCATTAGGGCTCCATAACTATCACATAGGAAAGCCATAATTATGCTTACAAACCTTACCTCATAGAAATAAAGGAAAAAAAGGCAAAAGTGTGCAAAACTAACACAACTAATAAAACGCTCAATTTACATAACAACGAGGCTCCAACTCTGGTCTGCTGAGCTTCATGCATTTCAAAAGGGACCCACCTTGATGCTAAATATATTAGAACTGGAATAATGTAGTACCTATGGGGTCCAGAGGCATAAAAGGTGGCTGGTATACTGTTATAACAAGGTAATGAAGGGGTTTTAAAGGAGCAGTTAGATCCTAAGATCCTCTCCAAAATCCAAATGGCTGGCATTTGCCTCTTCTCTATCTAGAATGAAGATTGGAGATCTATTCTCTGGCTACTATAACAGAGGGTCTCTGGACTGGGGAACTTAAAGATACTGACTGTTCTAGTTATTATTGTTTCATAACAGTTCACCCAAAAACTTAGTGAGTAGAGCAACCATTTTATTATGCTCATAAATTCTGAGTCAATTAATTCAGACAGTGCAGCAAGGACAGCTTATTTCTGTCCCATGATGTGTGGGACTTCAGCTGGGAAGACTCGGTGGTTAAGTGCTGGAATCATCCAGAGGTGTCTTCATTCAACATGTCTGACAATTGATGGTGGCTTTCAATTAAGGCTTTAGTTGGGTTAAGTTGGCAAGAACACTTTTATGTGGCCTCTCAATGTGGTGGTCCCTCTGCCTGGGTTGGTCTGGGCTTCCTCGCAGCATTGTGGCTGGGTATTAAAAGAAAAAATCCCATGAGAGCAAGAGAAGAGTATGTGACATTCTCGGGATCTAGCGTCTTTCAAGGTATGATCTTCCAAAGGCTAAATCCAGCTTATGGTTTTAAATTATCTGCTCATACCTGGGTGGGGCTGGGGGTGGGGGAGGAATCCCAGTATCATTCTCAATGTCAGAGGATTCAGTGGCTTTGATTCTAACTCAATTAATTTAGTAGAAGCCCTATTTGACTTCCAAAATCATTTTTGCAAGGACATTAGTTCATGTCTCCAGTCTTCAATGAGACAGAGCTCAGTAAGAATGGTTTTCCTGCAGTGCCTTAGGTTCAACTTCTGAGACATTTTGATCACTTAAGTTTGAGGTCTTATTATTCAGATAGGCATTTATTGAGTACTTTTTGCCATTTTATATTTAGATTTGCAAATTCATTACTTAAGAGGCCGCTAATCCCGACTCCCTTTACAGAGTGTTCCTGCAATTTGGATATCCTGATTTCAGTTCATCTGAGGTGTCTTAGTTTTGGTCAGAATCTGCACAGCAGACAAATGAATTGGGAAAGAAGCCATGCTTTCCTACCCAGCCACCCTCATAAAATATAATTTTATTCCTCATCCATTGCTGGTGAGAATTTAAAATGGTATAGCTGCTATGGAAAACAGTTTGGTGGTTCCTCAAGAAGTTGAACATAGAATTACCATATGACCCAATAATACCCATCCTGTACACCAATGTTCATTGCAGTCCTTTTCACAATAGCCATAAGGTGGAAGTAACTGAAATGTCCATCAACAGATGAACGGGTAAACAAAACGTGGTATATACACGCAATGGAATACTACTCAGCCATAAAAAAGAAATGAAGTCATGATGCATTCCACAATGTGATGGACATTGAAATAAGTCAGTCGCAAAAGGAAAAATACTGTATGATCTCAGCTATATGAAATAAGCAAATATATAGAAACCAAAGATTATTAGTGGTTACCAAGAGTGAGAGGGAAGGGGAAAGGGAGAGTTTTTGCTTAGGGAACACTGAGTTTATGTTGATGGTGGAATGATTTGGAAACGAATAAAGAGAATGGTTGAACAACTTAAAGAATATAATCAATGTCACTGAATTTTACATGTATAAATTGTTGAGTTGGCATATGTTTTATTATGTATATTTTCAGCACAATTAAAAAATATTATTAAGATAGATATAAGAACATTGAAGAACAACACAGTTAAACATGCTACTCTTACAGAGCAAGATTTAAAGAAATAAACACCTAGGTATATTTTTAGCATCTTACTCACTAAGCCTCATTGAATGTGGTTCCTAAAATTTTCTATACTTTTCTATAGAAAAAAAAACCCTTTTTGATTTGTCATTGAAGTCTCTAAGCTTATATGAAGTTTAACTCTGCAATGAAGTACACATCACTGTTCTTATGGTAACCCATAGTTGCTCTCATAGCTCAGTCATTTTAGTCTTGTTGTTGTTCATTAAACTGAGGAAGAGCTGCGAGTAGAGCAGTAGAGCAAGAAAAACACAGCATCCCTATTCCTCCCCTCCTTGGAGGGTTGCCTCCCTTCCTCCACAGAGCAAAACAGAAAAAGTAACACTGTAGTCACACAGCAGTGTGAAAAGCTTTTTCGATCAGGAAAAAAAAATTTTCAGCCACTTTTTTGAGAAGCTCTCACTCCTCCCCTGCATTCATAAACAACCCTTCCTCACAACCAGAGGTGTTGTTTCCAGCAGCTCCCATGATCTATAAATGAACTTCAATCATTATCCAAACATTTGTAAAACAACTTTCAGTTGCAAAACTTAAAATATTTTAAGCTTGATTTATATTTATTTTGAAATGTTATTTTAAGAACTTTATTAGTAGAGATTTTTTGTTGTTTTATTTTTAAGTGCTTTGAATCTCATCATCTAATGTAGTTTTTCTGCATGCTGAGTTCTGCCTGGTAGATGAGACTTCCTTAGAGTTTCTACCTCAGCCCCGCCAAGCCTGCTTCCAGGCTCTGGCCTCTCCTTTGTTCCCATTCTGCCACAGGTTAAGAGTCTCTTCTGGGTCTTTTCTTCCAACCACATTTCCATCCCCAGCACCAGAAAGGTCAGTTTCCTACTGTAGACAGGGCAGTAGTGGAATCCAAAAGAGAGGGCATGCCACGTCTCTGAATTCCCTGAGATGAAACGATTTAGAGTCTGTTTGGTCCTTTATTACACCTAAACATGAAGAAAATGAACTGGACCCATAAACAACATCATAATGAAAGGTGAAGAAATTGCAGTTGTCAAGAATTTCATTCTACTTTGATCAACCATCAGTGCCCATGGAAGAAGTAGTCAAGAAATCAAAGGACAACCTCATGTACCCTGAGACCAGAAGAACTAGATAGTGCCTAGCTACTAACTATCGACCATTCTGATCAGGGCCACCAATACGTGGACCCAGATAGAATGAGAGAAAAACATGGAGCAGAACTCAAATTCTTAAAAAGTCCAGACTTACTGGACCAGTTGAGACTGGAGGACTCCCTGAGACTATTGCCCTGAGATACTCTTTAAACTGTGAACCGAAACTACCCCCTGAGGTCATCTTTTAATAAAATAACAGATTGGCACACAAAATAAAGGATATTACTTGTGAGTACAGGGTCCATTAAAAAGCCATCTATATGAGACCGAAAGGTAACAACTACTCTAAAGCAAAGATGAGAAGACAAGGGTAGCAGGGAAACTAGAATACTGGAAATGGAACCAGCAGAATGCAACTAATTAAAATGTTGTCACATTGTGAAAAATGTAACTAATGTTACAGAACAACTTGTATACAAATTGTCAAATGGGAACCTAATTTTCTGTGCAAACTTTCACCAAAACACAACAAAATATTATTTAAAAAACACAAAGAAATCAAATGACGTATTGCATTGGGCAAATCTGCGGCAAAAGACCTTCTAAAGTTTTAAAAAGCAAAAATGTCACTTTGATGACTAACGTGAGCCTGATCTAAGCCATGATATTTTTAACTGCTCATATGTATGTGAAAGCTGGACAATGGAAAAAGAAGACTGTCTTAGTTATTTAGTGCTGCTATAACAGAAATACCACAAGTGGATGGCTTTAACAAATTTATTTTCTCACAGTTTAGAAAGCTAGAAGTCTGAATTCAAGGTGCTGGCTCTAGGGGAATGCTTTCTCTCTCTGTTGTCTCTGGAGGAAGGTCCTTGTCTTTTTGAGCTTCTGCTCCTGGGCAATCTTCATCTGGGCTGACATCTCTCTTCCCCCATCTCTGCTTCCTAGCTTTCTTGTTTAATCTCTTTTATATCTCAAAAGAGATTGGCTCAAGAAACACTCTATACTTATCCTGCCTCATTGGACAAAGACAATCCATTCCCAAATGGGATTATAACCACAGGCATAGAGGTTAGGATTTACAACACATATTTTTGGGGACACAGTTGAATCCATAACAAAGACTGAATAAGAATTGACAGATTCCAACTGTGGTGTGGGCAAAGAATATTGAATGTACCATGGACTGCCAGAAGAATGACCAAATCAGTCTTGGAGGAAGTATAGAATGCTCCTTAGAAGCAAGGATGGCAAGACTTCGTTTCCCTTTCTTTGGACACATCATCAGGAGGGACCAATCACTGGAGAAAAACTTCATGCTTGGTAAAGCAGAGGGTCAGCAAAAAAGAGGAAGACCCTCAATGACATGGATTGACACAGTGGCTGCAACAATGGGCTCAAACATAGCAATAATTGTGAGGATGGTGCAAGACTGGGCTCCATTTCCTTCTGTTATACATCAGATCACTATGAGGCAGAGTCAACTTGATGGCACCTAACAACAACAGTCCCTCAACTAATCCATCCAGTTATGAGAACAAACAGGATCAGGGGATGTGCCTTTGGAAAGGAAGCTGGGGGAAATAAAGGCTTTCTAGTGGATCTAATCCATCTCAGTAATAGTGATAAGCAAGGAGGTGGTGATGGCACCAACTGTTAGGGGTGGACCAAGATTGAAATACAAATGGATAAGTTTCCATTCAATGTGGAAAACACCATTTGTAGACCCAGACTCTATTGGGAGGGAGCTTTGACTGTGCCAGTGGCAGTCCTGCTGTTGCCATTTCCTGAGGTGAGTCAGCCTTCAGGGACCCAGCATACAGAGTCCAGAAGACTGTCAAATTGAGACCAGCACCTCAGCAGTCTAGTACCCAATTCCAGAACCATTTCTATAATTTAGTATCTGTTAGAGCAGCACCCTACTCTTCCAGTACCAAATTCTGTCTTAGTTATCTAGTGCTGCTATAACAGAAATACCACAAGTAGGTGGCTATGCAACTTTAGTAGGAAGAATGCAATCAAGGTACACCACATTCATCTCACTGGGAAGCCGAATTGGAATCAGGAAAAATAAGTTCTTATTGTCTGTGCCAGGATCACTGCTCTTATAGCAATGGAGATTAACTTGACCAGGGAACACTGTGACAGCAAATTTCACCAAAATTTTTTTTCTAAATTTTATTTATTTTGTTGTTGTTGTTAAGAATATACACAGCAAAATATACACCGATTCAATAGTTTCTACACGTACAATTTAGTGATATTGATTACATTCTTCAAGTTGTGCAACCATTCTCACTCTTCTTTTCTGAGTTGTTCCTCCCTCATTAACATAAACTCACTGCCCCTTAAAGTTCCTATCTAATCTTTTGAGTTGCTGTTGTCAATGTGATCTCATATTGATAGTTTCTAAAAGAGCATAATGCTCAAGGCAGACCTTTTTTTACTAATTAAGCTAAACTATTGCTCGGTTTAAGATGATTTCAGGGGATATTTCTGGTTTAAAGTTTAAAGATTATCTCAGGGCAATAGTTTCAGGGCTTCATCCACTCTCCATGGCTCCAGAACGTCTAGAGTCCATGAAAATTTTAAATTTTGTTTTGCATTTTCCCCCTTTCGATCAGAATTGTTCAATGGAATCTTTGCAAATTTCACCAAATTGATTGAGGCAATCCTCTTCTGTATTCCTGTAGATCCCTGTGCATAACTCTGCTACAACCCCCATTTCACTCTCTTCTAATTGTCTGTTGATTTGTCTTTCTTCTCCACTTGGCCATGAACTCCCTAGGGCAGGTGCCATGTTTAATTCATCTTAACCCATTGCCTACACAGTGCTTGGCTTAAAGCAGGCACTCTATAAATTCTTATTCAGTGAAAGCGTCTATGGATGAAAATGAAAGGTGGTGATAGATTTTATTTCCTAAAATTCAAATTTGAGAAGGCAGATATGTTTGCTACCTGTAGAGAGTCTTTGCTTCTAAAACTATCTTCCTCTTCAGTTCACGAAAGGAACCACTTTCATTTAGGAGACCTGTCCAAGGTAGCTATCAAACTTAATCATGCAGCTATTAGTCTTCTGAAGTTTAAAGTCTGAAGGACTTATTTTAGGCCTAATTTATAAGGGATGACCTTATTCATCAGACAGCGTGGCCTGAAGAAGAGGAAAGTCAATGGGGAGCCAACCAGGTGAGAAGATCATTGTATAATGTTACAGAAAACCATGGAATTAAATATAGACAGGTGAGCATCAGACTGACAGTTCATCCAAGATTTTTTTTGCCTTTTTTCCGGTCTAGATTGTAAAGTCAGCTTTTTAGGGACGGGGCCAAGTGCATTGCCAGCACCTGCGGAAGCTAAAACAGAAACATCTGAAGATATTCCATGTCTTGAGGCAGAGTAGGAATATGGGACAGAATTGTGAATACACAGAAATCATGGCAAGGTATGAATCTTCCCCAGATGTCTCCTGGGGATGGGGTGAGTGAGTGAAAGAAGGGAGGAAAATAACTTATTGAGCACTAACTGCATGCCAGGGAGCAATGGTTGTTCAGTGGCAGAGTTCTTGCCTTCCATATGAACCCAGGGGTTTGTTCCCAGCCAATGGACCTAATGCACAACCGTCACCACTCTGTCAGTGGAGGCTTTCATGTTGCTGTGATGCTGAACAGGTTCCAGTGGAGCTTCCAAACTAAGACAGACTAGGAAGAAAGGCCTGGCCATCTACTTCTGAAAATCAGTCAACGAAAACCCTGTGGATCATAATGGTCTGATCTACTCCCTGATCATGGGGATGGTGCAGGACTGGGTCTTGTTCCCCCATGGTTTTGTTCACTCCTCATGAGTCGAGGGCCAACTAGACAGCACCTAACAACAACTGTGTGTGCCAGATACTGTGTACAATATTTTACATATGTTATAGATGACAATTATTTTCCAAAATGTCTGAGACTTGATTTCTCCTAGATGAACAATGCTTCAGAAGTTTGTATATTTTAACTCCAAAGAGCAAAATAATAGAAAAATAATTGTCTGGCCTATAAGACATGGTAATAAGGAAACAAATTTTAAAAGAATTGTGCTTTAAAGCTTTATTATTTTACATCCTAAATATAACTTGTAAGTTAGTCGAAGAATATAGTAAATATCCATCATGAGTTTGCATAAATCAAAAACATCTGGTTTTTTCTGAAAAAGGAAAAAAAAAGCATGTTATGTAAATTCCTAAATCTTTAGCTGTGTAAGCATGCATACAAAAGTAATGCATTGTATTTAGTCTTTCTCATACTGAAAATCTGAATTTCCAATGCTTATTCATCACCTTAAAACTGTTGACATATGTAATTTTTATTCTTTGGAAATGCTTGTTGATTTATGGCAAATTCCCTCATTCTTGGGAGTTGATGTAACTGCATCTGCAAAACCAAAGGAGGGGATGATGCAATATCTCTTCTGAGATTTCTCGGTATCATCTGTTTGCTCTACCAAAGCCTTTCCTTTCCAGACTCCCTTCTCAGTATGTGTATCTGAAGGGTCTCTGTGAAGTCTACAGGAGCTTCCCAAAGTAACCCAGTCTAAAAAGCAAACTCACCGCCATCAAGTCGATTCTGACTCATGGCAACCCCATGTGTTAAAGAGTAGAACTGCTCGATACGGTTTTCTTGGTTGTAATCTTTATGGAAGCAGATCACCAGGGCTTTTTTCTGCAGCACCACTGAATGGGTTCAAACTGTCAACCTTTAGGTTAGCAGTTGATTGCAAACCATCTGTGCCACCCAGGAACCTAACCCAGCCTAGGCTGAGTCGCTTTGGTCTATCTGTCTCGATTTGAACCATGGTGATATCACCATGTAGCCACGCGAAATTCAAAAGATCTTCACACAATCCCTCTCTGAAAGCTTCTTCTATTTAGACCCTCCAGTAAACAATCATCTAGCTTGTCTTACTCAATCCTCACACTAACCACCATTTTACGGATAAGGTGACTGACACTCAGAAGGGTTTAAATACTGTTATTTGCCCATAATCACACATTGAGTAGGGACTGCAATCTGGAGAATTAGGATTTGACTCAAAGTCTGTCTGACTCCAAAAACTAGTCTTTACTTCCACTCTGGGAAATTTGTTGGTGAGAACAACATAATATTAAGGGAATCGCTGAGTACTGGGTACAGATATCAATCCACAAACTAGAGTATAGGAGAAATGTCTTAGTCTTCATTTATAACTCAATGTAATTTATAATTTATATTACAAGACCTCATTCTGTCAGAGGTAGAACTCTTAGTCAATGCAGGTTACCTCTCTCCCAACCTCTCCAGTTCCATCTGAGCTCTGGGAGAACACTGGAGTGGGAGAGGAGGCACCTGGTTGTGGTTGTCCTCCATCAGCACTGGGCCCACTAGGTCACCCGTCCTCCCCTCACATCATGTGCATTCATCCCTCAGTCCCGTAAGAAACCACCTTTCATGCCTAAAATTCTACTCTGCTGCTTCTGTGTCCCTCTTGGAAACATGTTAATCTCCTGAAGCTCCTCTGGAGGATGCCTGGGACCATTCTTCAATTCTGGACTACACTGGGGCTCGGAGATCTCTGTGAGGCTCTCTCTGTTTGTTGATATTTCTTCTCTGGGGTATTGCTGCCAGGTCACCAACATGGATAGCAAGACACAGGTCTTCTCTGCTCTCTGAGCCTATCTTCTGTTCTGAGGATTCTGTTTTTTCCACAGACTATAAAGTAAGCTCCTTAAAGGCAGGGATTGTGTAATTCACCTTTGTATTCTAGCACCTGCCACAGAGCCTGGCAGACTGAAAGACCCTCCATAAATGCTTGTTAAATGAGTGATTGTCACCTTCCTACATGTAAATCCCCACCTACTTTCTTCTCCTATTGTGTTATGGTCTGTCCAATTTTCAACAGGTATATTATAGGGTAGAGTGCATGGATTTCAGACCATGAGTGTCTTTTTTTAATGACTGGCTTATCACAACTTAAAGCGACAACCACATTTCAGGAGTTCAGCTGTGTGGTCACTGGAAGCAGATTCTAGGTGCTGGTGGTGTTCATAAGCCCTCATCCTGACAATGTGAGTGCCTGCCAGCAGACTCCCCAGTGCCAACGCTTGCATTCTTTTACCTGAGAGCCTTCTCTGATCACTGAAGCCATGTTGCCTACCTGTGCTATGGGAAGTGTATCGGAGTGGATGTCCTCCAGCCGCAGCCCTCAATCATTGACTAACAGAAGTTAGTGTATAGATACCTTAGCTCAGCTGTCTCTAGGATGGGATACCTCTGAGGCGTGTGTTTACACCGGCTCCAAGTGGTTCCTTGGGGAATTAAGCTCCAGCTACACACAGCAGTAACAGGTTTAGCAAGGCATCGTTTATCGGCTTCCTCCTCTCCCTTATCTCACATCCCCACTCCTTCACCTCCAAGTCAACTACTTGCACTTGAATTCTTGTCTCATGCTGCTTGTGGGGGAACCCAAAGTAAGAGAGGAATTTAATAAGATTCTGAGGTGCTTTTTGGTCTGGATCTATTGGATTATTTTAAGAATTCCCTGTAGAAATAATGGGAGATGTATTGAGGGAGGAAGGAATGAGTCTAGAAGCTCACTATGGGTTGACTATGAAGAAAAATGCCCAGCTTTCCTTGGGTAGGGCTTTCCTTGGGTGGGGCTTTCCTTGGGTAGGCCTCAGAGTGTCTTGTAGGCCTGCTCTTCCTGCTTGGTGTCTATAGAAACATCATAATGTTTTACAAGGTACATGACTTATATATGTTATATCCTTCTGAGGTTTAATCTGAATGCGGATACAAATTTTTGCAAATAGATATTCAATGAAATAGTTTTACAATAGTGAAAAATTCAAAAACAATCTAATTGGGGATCTGGTATTTATAATAAAATACGGTATGTCCATTAAATGGAATATTATGCATGCATTTAAAATGCATATTTTAAAACCTGAAAGAAGTGCTAATAATGTCAGCATGCTAAGCACATTTTTAAGCTACTGCTAGGAGTGAGGGCCTTACCGCTCCACACTGCTGCTTACAGTTCTCCTAGCTCCATAAGTGTAGGGACTTCTGAGAGGGAGGCCCAGAAAAACGCAATATTGGAAGGACAAATATGCAGTCTGGCAAAGTGGGCAAAACCAATATAAATATCACAAACTGAAGAAGTAGAAAGAGAACTGAAAGGAGCTGTATTCGCTGAACTCTCTGGCCACCCTACTTCCTTGGCCACTTTTTGCGCTGTGTCTCCACCCCTTCGCTCAACAAAGAATTATAATGGATACCATTTACTGAATGCCTACTATAAGAGACACATCATAATTTATAATATTTCCAACAACCTTCTGGGAAAATATCACAACCCCCCCCCCTTTTTTAAAATGAAGAAACTAAGGCTCAGGAGAGTTTAAGCAACCAGCCTGTGATGACACAACTAGTAAGTGATAGCAGAGTTCAAACTCTAGTAAGTCTGCTGCTTAGCAGATCAAGGCTCAAGACAGAAAAATGATCTTGCCTATGTGACCCGGAAGTGATTACCAAACTCCAAAACCAGTTCAGGAAATGTGTAACTGCAGGAACCTAGGAAGAAAGTCCTTCTAATTCATGCTGGCCTGGCTCCCAGTGTGGCCATGTGCTGGGTGACCCTGTTCTCATCCTGTTTATTTTATTTATTTAAATGAGAGTAGACTTTTCACTGAGGGTAAGGTACAAAAACCTGGCCTTCCACTGCAGTTGAGCCAGTTCTCAGTTACAGCAGCAATAACCAAAAAAGAATTCTAGCTAAGAGGCATGTATCTATTCATCTAAGGTACCAAAAAAAAAAAAATTATCTACGTGAGATCAAATTGACAACAGCAACTCAAAAGGTTTGATGGGAAGCCTAGGGGACAGTGAGTTGAAGATAATGGTGATGGAATAATTTGGAAAAGGATAGTGAGAATAGCAGCACAACTGGAAGAATGTGATTGATGTCACTGAATTGTACATGTAGAAACTTTCAGAATGGTGTAACTTTGGCTATGTATATTTTCACCAAAAAAAAGGTCCTCAAGGTTGAGAAGGGAGAGTGTTGACATGTTGTGGGGTTGTTAACCAATGTCATAAAACAATATGTGTACTGACTGTTTAATGAGAAACTATTTGTTCTGTAAACCTTCATCGAAAGTACAATTAAAAAAAAAAAAAAAGGTATGTATCTAGCCAGGTGACAGAGGCCTTTGCCTCTCTGGAAGGACAGTTTTCTTGAGCTTAAAGAGGCACAGTGAGTCAGCTGAG
Organism: Dugong dugon; assembly: GCA_030035585.1. Classification (NCBI taxonomy): domain Eukaryota; kingdom Metazoa; phylum Chordata; class Mammalia; order Sirenia; family Dugongidae; genus Dugong; species Dugong dugon. The sequence goes on from CM057479.1 coordinate 47,401,311, forward strand.
CTGGCTGCCACTAGCTTTCAAGAGCTGATTGTATACCTCTCCCCCTCAGCCTGTATCCAGTGATGCCACATGGGTAGCTAGGTGGTGGTGTACCATGTAGGTGGTGTACGTATCTGCACCATGGAAGTTGGCAAACATTACAGATCTGGTTGACAACTGAGCATTTCCCTCAAGGCCAGAGGCTGCCTTTTAGACAGTGCCATCCGTCCTGCTGTGGCAAAGACAAAGTGGTAATGTGATGGATAATATAAACTGTCTCCATCTGTTGCGGTTTTAGGGGTCTCGTAAACATACCTCTTTTCCCTGATCTAGTTTTGAAAACCAATTGATATAGATTGGATTAGATATATCTATCTTTCTATCTAGGGAGCCCCGGTTGTGCAGTGGTTAAGTGCTTGGCTGCTAACTGGAATGTTGGCAGTTTGAACCCACTAGCTGCTCCATGGGAGAAAGATGTGGCAGTTTCTGCTTCTGTAAAGATTACATCCTTGGAAACCCTATGGAGCAGTTCTACTCTGTCCTATAGGGTCGCCATAAGTCAGAATCTACTCAGTGGCAATGGGTTAGTTAGTTATCTGTCTATCTATGGATACACAGATGGATGACTGACTCCAACAGTCAGGCAGGTGGAGCCCAATGTATCGGTTTCTTTGCTAATAAAGTTTAGGTTGGTGAATGTGGTTTAGTTATCTAGTGCTGTTATAACAGAAACACCATAAGTGGGTGGCCTTAACAAACAGAAATTTATCTTTTCACAGTTGCCAAAAATCAAAGCTGTTGCTGTAAAGTGGATTCCAACTCACAGCAACCCGATAGGACAGAGTAGAACTGACCCATGGGGTTTCCAAGAAGCAGCTGGTGGATTCAAACTGCCAACCTTTTAACCACTGTATCCCCTAGAAATCTGAAATCCAGGTGCTGGCTCTAGGGGAAGGCTTCTCTCTCTGTAGGGGGAAGGTCCTTGTCTCTTCAGCCTCAATTCCTTGGCTCCTTGGTGATGCTCATGTGACATGGCATCTATCTTCCCCCATCTCTGCTCTGCTCACTTGAAGGACATCATGCTTGGTAAAGCAGAGGGTCAGCAAAAAAGAAGACCCTCAATGAGATGAATCGACACAGTGGCTGCAACAATAGCCTCAAGTATAACAACGATTGTGAGGATGGCACAGGACCAGGTAGTGTTTTGTTCTGTTGTAGATGGGGTCGCTATGAGTTGGAATCAACTTGATGGCACCTAACAACAACAACATATTTCAAAAGAGATTGACTTAAGACACACCCTACACTAATACTGTCTCACTAGCATAACACAGAAAACCCATTCCCAAATGGGATTATAACCACCACAGGGGTTAGAATTTACAACACGTATTTTTTGGGGACACAATTCAATCCATAGCATGCAGCAAGAATGAGCTCCCTAACACTGCATCCCATAATCAGGCTGACTCACCCACCTGGTTACAAGCCGAGCTAGACCACCATTGGCCTCCCCATTGGAGCTCTCCCATTGCAAAACTTATAGCACAGAGAGTCAGAACAGAATGCTTGCTTTCTATGAGCAGATGACTCCCAAGAGGAGGGAGGGAGGAAAGGACTGGGTTATCTCTGTCTAGTTCTTCTCCCAAAATTACCAATAAGACTAGTCACCCCTCCTGTCCTGAGGAGGAATCAGTGAAGGAGCAGGTAGCTGTTAGAAGCATTATTCTAATTACCACACAAAAGGAAATATCAAAGTAGGGAATAACCATAGTCCTCCTACTTAAATCTAAAAGCAACCAAGTGGGAGAGAGAAGAGAAATGTAAACTAGATTCTCAAGATCACAAGCTGGACATATTTCTGCCTTCCCAGTATCAATTTTTTTAAGTCTCAGATTGTCCTGTATCTTGAGAAAAATATGGTGTATTCCTGTGTGTAGACACACACACACACACACACACACACACACACACACACACACACACATACATGCTTCTGACATTTGCAGAAGTTGTCTATAAAAACAATTATAGTCTACAAAAGTAATTATGGGACCTCAAAGTCCCCTCCAAGCCTGCAGACACCCTACATAATCTGACTGTAGGTAAGAAATTCTTGTGGGAACTGCTTGAGAGTAACCTTTGCTTTTACCTCTGCTCTGTGGGGCCTTTACCCAGAGGCACCCAGGCACCTCAGATTTCCACTCTCTCATTGGTTGTGGAGCTTTACACTGGTTGGTCAACAGGCTACACGGTGGGTGGCCTTGTGCAGTATATCTTTACGAAGGTTTTCTTAGTACATATCCCCCTAGTTCTCATTCATGAAACACGGAAATATTCTGTCCTTACCAATCTGCTCACATACTGTCTGCTATAGCAGTCTAAGCCAATGAAGCTATGAATTGCATGGATGGGCTGGTCTCCACACTTAGCTCTATTTCCATTACAGTGAAATTGCTGAAGAACTCGATATCCTTTTGGGACAATGAAACGTGTATATTTCCATAAACCCTTATTTAGTGTGAAAGACAATGCTTAGTTATTCTTGATGTGCTTTTATATACCTGTTAGAGCATTAGGAGTCCCTGAGTGGTATAAACGGTTAAGGGCTTAGCTACTAGCCAAAGGATTGGAGGTTCAAATCCACTCAGAGATGCCTTGGAAGAAAGGCCAGGCAATCTACTTCTAAAGATCACAGTGACTGAAAACTCTATGCAGCACAGTCTACTCTGAAACACATGGAGTTGCCATGAGTCGAAACTGACTCTATGGCAAGGGTTTTGTTTTATTTATTATTTTGGTTACTGCATTATTATTCAAAGTACTTCCTAGGTGGCAAAAATCAATGCAATTTGTCTGGAATATGAAATAAGAATCTGAACCCTGTGGAATTTCTCTGGTGCAAGTTGGGTCGTGATCTCAGCCTCCTTCCATTGGCCTCAAGAGTCTCCTTTTAGAAAAAAAATTGCCAGCCAAGAATAATACATCCCGCAAAATTCTCGTTCAAATATGAAAGTGAAATTAGGTCATTTCCAGGTAAACAAAAATTAAGGGACTATGTAAAAACCAAACCAAACTTACAAGACCTATTAAAGGAAGTCCTCCAATTTGAGAACAAACAACATCAGCTCACAAGCTGAATCTAGGGCTCAGAACCGTACCAGTCAGATACTAATCTAGGAAATGAACTCTCAAGGACTATCCAAAACAAACAAACAAACAAACAAAAAAAAAAAACAATACAGCAGGGAATCAGAGCAATTAATCTGTAAATGACAACAGCATCAGAACAATAAAAGGGGGAATAAACGGTGTAGGTATAGAACCTTCTAATGGAGAGGAAGGCAATGCAATACCGAGTAATAATAGACTGCTTCAAACTTAGAAAGATCAGGGTAAATTTCACGGTAACCACGAAGAAAGTTAACAAACCTACTTATCAAAATAAAGAGGAAAAACATAAAGTCTCAGTAAAAACAAAACCTACAAAAACAACATAAATGAAAAAAGAAATCCACAAACAAAGGAATTCAGCACAGGAGAGTAAGAGGAACAAAGAAAAAGTCAGCACCACAAAAAAAAAGCCCTCACGAATCAAAAACACTGGAAATAACAAATGTTGGAGAGGCTGTGGGGAGATTGGAACTCTTATGCACTGCTGGTGGGAATGCAAAATGATACAACCATTTTGGAAAATGATATGGCGCTTCCTCAGAAAGCTAGAAATAGACATACCATACGATCCAGCAATCCCACTCCTGGGAATAGATCCTAGAGAAATAAGAGCCGTCACGTGAATAGACATATGCACACCCATGTTCATTGCAGCATTGTTCACAATAGCAAAAAGATGGAGACAACCTAGATGCCCATCAACAGATGAATGGATAAACCAACTATGGTACATACACACATTGGAGTATTAAGCAATGATAAAGAACAATGATGAATCTGTGAAGCTTCTCATAACATGGATGAAACTGGAGGACATTATGCTGAGTGAAATAAGTCAATCACAAAAGGAAAAATATTGTATGAGACCTCTACTGTAAAAACTCATGAGAAGGTTTACACACAAAAATTAACAATCTTTGTTGGTTACAAAGGATGGGAGGGGTGAGGGGAAATACTAAATAGACAATAGATAAGTGGTAACTTTGGTGAAGGGTAAGACAGTACACAGTACTGGGAAAGCCAGTACTACTTGTACAAGAAAGGTCACGGAAGCTCCATAGACACATCCAAACTCCCTGAGGGACTCAACTGCTGGGTGGAGGGCTGTGGGGACCACGTCTCTGGGAACATCTAGCTCAATTGGCATAACACAGTTTATAAAGACAATGTTCTGCATTCTACCATGGTGAGTAGCGTCTGGGGTCTTAAAATCCTGTGAGCAGCCATCCAAGATACTCCACTGGTCTCACCCCTTCAGAAGCAAGGGAGAATGAAGAGTATAGGATACAAGGAAAAGATTACTCCAGGGACTAATGGACCACAGCTACCAAGGCCTCCACCAGACTGAGTCCAGTACAGCTAGATGGTGCCCAGCTACCACCACTGACTGCTTTGACCGGGATCACAACAGAGGGTCCTGGACAGAGCTGGAGAAGGATGTAGAACAAAATTCTAACTCACAAAAAAAGACCAGATTTACTTGCCTGACAGAGACTGGAGAAACCCCGAGAGTATAGCCCCCGGACACCCTTTTAGCTCAGTGGTGAAGTCGCTCCCGAGGTTCACCGTTCAGCCGGGGATTGGACAGCCCCATAAAACGAAATGAGACTAATGAGGCACAGCAGTCCAGGGACAAGGACTAGAAGGCAGGAGGGGACAAGAAAGCTGGTGATAGGGAACCCAAGGTTGAGAAAGGACAGTGTTGACATGTAGTAGGGTTGTTAACCATTGTCATTGGGCAATATGTGTACTAACTGTTTAATGAGAAACTATTCAGTTCTGTAAACCTTCATCTAAAGTATAAAAAAAAAAAAGAATTATCTATGTGAGATCAAACTGACAACAGCAACTCGAAAGGTTTGATGGGAAGCCTAGGGGGCAATGAGTTGAAGATAATGGTGATGGAAGAATCTGGAAAAGGATAGTGCGAATAGCAGCACAACTGGAAGAATGTAATCAGTGTCACTGAATTGTACCTGTAGAAATTTTTGAAATGGTGTATCTCTGGCTATGTATATTTTCACCAAAAAGAAAAAAGGTCCTCCAAGGTCAAGAAGGGAGTGTTGACATGTTGTGGGGTTGTTAACCAATGTCATAAAACAATATGCATACTGACTGTGTAGTGAGAAACTATTTGTTCTATAAACCTTCACCTAAAGTACAGTAAAAAAAAGAATAAAAATAAAAATAGTCTCCTTTCATCACAAAATGATCTATAGTCTCTTCTGGGTCTAATTATGTTTGGACTATAATATGACTATAATTCTGATAGATTTGGGGACTTGTTATAGTTCAATTAAGTCCAAAATACCCATTCAAAGTGGTAATGTACTTTGGATTTCATGGTTAGAGCCTTCCTGATTGATCATATTAGATTGTTAATACTTCCAGAAGATTTTCTTATTTTAATGTAGTGAACATAAACCTTGGCTTTATAGTGAAGCTCAGTAATTGCCTGTTTATCTATTCAACAACTACTTACTGAATGTCTGCCATTGCCAGGGTCTGCCTGGGTGCCGAGAACTAAAGTACACTCAAATAGCTGAATGAGGAGAAAGACCTACTGGAAAATCATTACAATTTAATGATCATTACAGTGGTGGGATATACTAGAAACAGTGTATTAAGGATAGAAGAGAGATGTGAGACTGCTTGGGTGGGTCATGGAGCATTTGAGCTAAGCTTGAAGAATGAGGAGGGATTTTTCAAGAGGATAGGCAACATTTTGTTCTGTCATTCATGAATTTGAGCCAACTCAACTGCAACGAGCAACAACAACAACAATAGGGGAAGAACCACTAGGCAGAGTGGAAAGGCACTGGTGCCTTAGAGAACATGGCATGTTTGGGGAACTCAAGAAGCTCAGTGTTGTTGGAGCCCAAAGGAAGCAGGGAGTGAGGCTTACAGTGTACCAGATACTGTTCTAACTGCTTTTTATTGATTATTTCGCCTAATTTCCATAATGTTCAGAGGTTAGTATTGTCATCCCCATTCAACAGAAGAGGAAACTGAGTCTTAGAGTGTTACATAATTTGCTCAAAGTTACTGACCTAGTAGATAGTAGAGCTGGGATTTGACCCCTCGTAGAAGTGACATTATTAATGACTACACAAAACGAACTCCTCCCCCATGTGTATCTTTATACTCCAGCTCACAGACAAACTTTTCTGGTTTTCAGACTCATTAGTAACTGCCAAAGTCCCTGTTTCTAGTCAAGACATTTTTATCCACAAGATCAGCAAAGATAGCTAGTGTGTGGAATGCAGCATTTTAGAACATCATCATTCCTTGGCTAAAAGGAAGGTAGACCAAACCTCATTCCCCCAAGCAAACAATCACTACATGGCAAAGAAATTTCAAGTTCAAATCTGAGACTCAGTAATTATCAGCTAATCAAGTTGTAGCTCCACGAAAACTTGGACACACCCTTCAAGTGGCTCAAGCAGGGTTTGAGCAGTAGAGGGAGTTTTGGAGAGAGCTGTTTATTCGAAATTAGAGGGCCAGTGTGTTTATTCAAAAGCAGTGAGGCAAATAGGGGCTTTAACACTTTCGCTTCTCTGCTTCTTAAGGGTCTCCCTTTACTCTCCTAATGCCTTAGCTGATGTGTGAAGAGCCAGTCTGGATGATGGAAATCCCAGTGAACGTGTAGTCCAAGATCTTAAGTTCACTCACTTAGGACGCTTGGGAAAGAGTCTTTACCTCTTTTTATTTCCTTGCCTGTGTAGGAGAGGAAACCCTGGTGGCATAGTGGTTAAGAGTTTGGCTGCTAACCAAATGGTCTGCAGTTTGAATCCACCAGGCACTCCTTGGAAACTCTATGGGGCAAGTTCTACTCTATCCTATAGAGTGGCTATGAGCTGGAATCAACTTGATGGCAATTGTTTTTCTGGTTTATTGTGTAGAAGAGTGGTTAAGAGTGCAGGCTCTGGGACCAGATTTCCAGAGCTCAAATCCTAGCTTTGCCATTTCCCAACTACATGCTTTTGGACAAGATACATAACTTCTTGTACATCCGTTTTCACATCTGTAAATCAGGGATAGTAATAGTATCTACCTCATGGGATTGTTGGAGAAAGTAACAGATCACTTGGAGAAGGATTTTAGAATGGTGTCTGGCACAGAGAAAGGACACAATGAATGTCAGCTTTCATTACTATTGTTGTCTTCTGGATCTAGACCTCTCTGCTCCATTCAAGGCTGAGTGCTCCTTCCTACAGAAAATCATTCTTCTTTCTCTTTAATCTTTGTTTTGCTTTAGGAAGAACAATTTAAACTTCTGTGTGTTATAATCCACTCGCTGGCATTGCATCTATATGCAGATCCAAAGGAGACAGACCTCCAGCCTTGGTACAGTACATTTGGAACTCCGTGTCCTGTGTTTGCTGCAGCTCCTCACCGACAACAGAAATCCATTTTGTTCCAGACAAACAATGGAGACTTTATTTCCTGTTTGCTCTGTAGTGGGAATTGTCTCTTTGCCATAACCAAGCATTATGATCTGTGGATAATGGAAAACAAATAATGGTGAACTTTTTATTTGTTTCTTTAAATTAGAGAAAGCTACTATTTTAAGCTGACAAACTTAACTCTACCGGAAATAAATCATATTGCTATGGAAACCATGAACAATCACAAATGAAATGTGGCTGCTATATATGTCCTTTGGATGTACATGCTATAAGCACTACATTTTAGCACACAATTTGACTTTCAAGTCTGTGTCCATAGTGTTAGACCAGAGCTTGTCAGTTGACTCCTTCAGTCTTTTAGAATTCCCTGTTATCTTTGGGATGTGGAATCAAGTGGGAGAAGCCACAAAAATCTTATGATTAGTTCTGGCTCAACTACTTCTTTCCATGTGTCCTGGGGCAGGTTATTCAATATTTCTGATCCAAGAAAATGACCTATGAATTCTCTGAACTAAAAAAAATAAAGATAATGTCTCATAAGGTTTGAGAGAAGATCAAATACTTTAATACATGCATAGCTACTTAATACATTTAAAATGCTATATAAAGGTAAAACAGCTTTGCTTCCAGAAAAGCTACCTATTGCATAAATGATACATCCTAAATAATCTTCTGAGTTCCTGTTTCTTCCTGACAGATCATGAGAAGTACAGAGATGTAGGGTATGAATGCAGACCTACCTAGATAAGGTTCCTAGTCACAGTAGTTACTATGTAATCTTGGGTTTGTTGTTGTTGTTGATAGGTGCCCTCGAGTCAGTTCTGACTCATAATGACCCTATGTACCACAGAATGAAACACTGCCCGGTCCTGTGCCATGCTCACAATCGTTGTTATGTTTGAGCCCATTGTTGCAGCCACTGTGTCAATCCATCTCGTTGAGGGTCTTCCTCTTTTTTGATGACCCTCTACTTTTACCAAGCATGATGTCCTTCTCCAGGGATTGTTCCCTCCTGATAACATGTCCAAAGTATGTAAGACATAGTCTTGCCATCCTTGTTTCTAAGGCGTATTCTGGTTGTACTTCTTCCAAGACAGATTTGTTCGTTCTTTAGGCAGTCCATGGTATATTCAATATTTTTCACCAACATCACAATTCAAAGGAGTCAATTCTTCTTTGGTCTTCCTAATTCATTGTTCAGCTTTCCCATGCATATGATGCAATTGAAAATACCATGGCTTGAGCAGGTGCACCTTAGCCTTTGAGGTGACATCTTCGCTTTTCAACACTTTAAAGAAGTCTTTTGCAGCACATTTCCCCAGTGCAATGCATTGTTTGATTTCTTTACTTCTGCTTCCATGGGTGTTGATTGTGGATCCAAGTAAAATGAAATCCTTGACAACTACAGTCTTCTCTCTGTTTATCATGATGTTGCTTATTGGTCCAGTTGTGAGGATTTTTGTTTTCTTTATGTTGAGGTGTAATCCATACTGAAGGCTGTGGTCTTTGATCTTCATCAGTAAGTGCTTCAAGTCCTCTTCACTTTCAGCAAGCAAGATTGTGTTATCTGCATACTGTAGGTTGTTAATGAGTCTTCCTCCAACTCTGATGCCCCATTCTTCTTCATATAGTCCAGCTTCTTGGATTATTTGCTCAGCATACAGATTGAATAGGTATGGTGAAAGGATACAACCTTGATGCACACCTTTCCTGACTTTAAACCACACAGTATCCCCTTGTTCTGTCCAAACAACTCTCTTTCGATCTATGTACAGTTTCCTCATGAGCACAATTAAGTGTTCTGGCATTCCCATTCTTCGCAGTGTTATCCATAATTTGTTATGATCCACACAGTCGAATGCCTTTGCATAGTCAATAAAACACAGGTAAACATTTTCTGGTGTTCTCTGCTTTCAGCCAGGATCCATCTGACATCAGCAATGCTATCCTTGGTTCCACGTCCTCTTCTGAATCCGGCCTGAATTTCTGGCAGTTCCCTGTCGATATACTGCTGCAGCCGCTTTTGAATGATCTGTAGCAAAATGTTACTTGCATGCGATATTAATGATATTGTTCAATAATTTCCACATTCGGTTGGATCACCTTTCTTGGGAATAAGCATAAATATGGATCTCTTCCAGTCAGTCGGCCAGGTAGCTGTCCTCCAAATTTCTTGGCATAGATGAGTGACACTTTCAGCACTGCATCCATTTGTTGAAGCATCTCAGTTGATATTCCATCTATTTCTGGAGCTTTGTTTTTCGCCAATGCCTTCAGTGCAGCTTGGACTTCTTCCTCCAGTATCATCACTTCCTGATCATATGCTACATCTTGAAATGGTTGGATGCCGACCAAATCTTTTTGGTATAATGACTCTGTGTATTCCTTCCATTTTCTTTTGATGCTTCCTGCATCATTTAATATTTTCCCCACAGAATCCTCCATTATTGCAAGGCTGTATTCAAGGCTTGAATTTTTTTCCAGTTCTTTCAGCTTGAGAAATGCAGAGTGTATTCTTCACTTTTGCTTTTCTATCTCCAGCTCTTTGCATATGTTATTATAATACTTTACTTTGTCTTCTCGAGCTACCCTTTGAAATCTTCTTTCAGTTCTTTTCCTTCATCATTTCTTTCTTTTGCTTTAGCTATTTGAGGTTCAAGAGCAAGTTTCAGAGTTTCTTCTGACTTCCATTTTGGTCTTTTCTTTCTTTCCTGTCTTTTAATGACCTCTTGCTTTCTTCGTGTATGACGTCCCTGATGTCATTCCACAGCTCCCCTGGTCTTCAGTCATTAGTGTTCAACGCATCAAATCTATTCTCGAGATGGTCTCTAAATTCAGGTGAGATATACTCAAGGTCGTACTTTGGCTCTCATGGACTTGTTCTAATTTTCTTCAGTTTCAACTTGAACTTGCACATGAGCAATTGATGATCTGTTCCACAGTTGGCCCCTGGCCTAGTTCTGGTTGATGATGTTGTGCTTTTCCATAGTCTCTTTCCACAGATGTAGTCGATTTGATTCCTATGTATTCCATCCGGCAAGGTCCATGTATATAGTCACTGTTTATGTTGGTGAAAAAAGGTATTTGCAATGAAGAAGTCGTTGATCTTGGCAAAATTCTATCATGCCATCTCCAGCATCGTTTCTATCACCATATTTTCCAACTACTGAGTCTTCTTCTTTGTTTCCAACTTTCACATTCCAATCACCAGTAATTATCAATACATCCTGATTTTATGTTCGATCAATTTCAGACTGCAGAAGTTGGTAAAAATCTTCAATTTCTTCATCTTTGGCCTTAGTGGCTGGTGCGTAAATTTGAATAATAGTCATATTAACTGGTCTTCCTTGTAGGTGTGTGGATATTATCTTATCACTGACAGCATTGTACTTCAGGATAGATCTTGAAGTGTTCTTTTTGACAATGAATGTAACACCATTCCTCTCCAAGCTATCATTCCCGGCATAGTAGACCATATGATTGTCCACTTCAGAATGGCCAGTACCAGTCCATTTCAGCTCACTAATGCCTAGGATATCAATGTTTATGTGTTCCATTTCGTTACTGATGACTTCCAACTTTCCTAGATTCATACTTTGTACATTCCATGTTCTGATTATTAATGGATGTTTGCAGCTATTTCTTCTCATTTTGAGTCATGCCACATCAGCAAATGAAGGTCCCGAACGTTTGACTCCATCCACTTTATTAAGGTCAACTCTGCTTTGAGGAGGCAGCTCTTTCCCAGTCGTCTTTTGAGTGCCTTCCAACCTGGGGGGCTCATCTTCCAGCACTAGGTCAGACAGTGTTCGCTGCTATTCATAAGGTTTTTTCACTGGCTAATTCTTTCCAGAAGTAGATTACCAGGTCCTTCTGCCTAGTCTGTCTTAGTCTGGAAGCTCAGCTGAAACCTATCCACCATGGTGACCCTGCTGGTATCTGAATACCGGTGGCATACCTTCCAGCATCACAGCAACACACAAGCCCCCACGGTACGACAAACTGACAGACACATGGGTAGCAGTTTACTTAATCTCTCAAAGCTTCACTTCACTCATCTTTAAAATGAGAATAATAAAATTTATATCCAGGGTTATTAAACATATTAGGAAAAAATTAAAAGTCAAACACAATGCTTAGCAGATAGTAAGCACTTAATAATGGTGCTCACGCTAGAGATAACAGTGCTGTGCCCAAGCGGACATCATCAAACAAATTCCAAATTACTCAGCAATTTGGAACTAGTCTCTACAGTTTGTCAACTCCTAAACATTCTTTCCATTCTTGAAAACTGCTTGTTTAATGATAACAACTAGTCATGAATTCTGCAACAAACATTGACTGAGCATTTAATAAGTGCGTGGGAAGATGAAGAGAAGGACAAGATTCTTGTTCCCTATAGTATCATACAGCCTGTTAGAGGAAAATAAATACATAGATCAGTAGTTGCAGTATCGGTGGTAATTCATTGATAATGCCCACGTAACAAGTAACTCTGTGAACATTATAATAGAATGACCAAGAATGCAGAACTGAATTCTCTCAAACAGAATTTCTTGCATTTCATTCTATAAATGCACAAAACAAGAGAAAGAGATCCCAAGGCTCATAGGTACTAAGACACAACAGGGATACATCTGTCCCTACAAAACTTTATAGAGACTCTGGCTAACCCTAAGGTGGAAGACCAAAGAGGAATGCCTTCTGACCTTTTTTCAGCTTGGTAATTGCCTTCTGTACTAGTATAGTGGCCAAGTTTAATCTGGATAGAAGTTAAAAATATATGGTCTCCCTGAACCAGAGCTAACCCTTGTTGGAGACCAGAAATAGATCTAAGTTGAAACAGATCCGTCAGTAACTCAGTCAAGGAATGTAAAGTCAAAGCTAAAAAAGAGAGAGGGGGCATCTCATTTTCAGTTTGAGGAGCTATTTAGCCTGGCTTACTTAGTCAATTAAGTGTAGCTACATCTTAGTTGTAAAGCACATAAATAGCACCCTGGCCATGAATCAAATGTGATAAATTTTAATAAAACTCCTGAAGCAATCACCAAAACTATACGTGTGTACATGTACACACACACACGTAACTGGATCCTGCCTTATGCTGCTCTTCATGATCCAGTGATGTCTTCTTCTCAGACCAGTATTATCTATTCTCTTTCTTGTCTTTCACTTCTCTTCTCTTCCCTTCCCCTCACTTCTCTTCTATTCCCTTTTCTTCCCCTACATTTTCTCCATTCCCCTCCCTCCTTTCTTTTCTGTCCCTTGTTCTAGGGGCGATAGGATGCCAGTGGAGCAGTGGCAGTTCAGTGGTAGAATTCGTGCCTCCCATGAGGGAGATGTGGGTATTATTCCCAGCCAATGTACCTTATGCACAGCCACCACCTATCTGTCAGTGGAGGCTTATGTGTTTCTACACAGCAGAGCTTCTAGACTAAGATGGACTAGGAAGAAAGTCCTGATGATCTACTCCCAAAAATCAGCCAATGAAAACCCTATGGATAGCAACATTCCATCCACCACCAATCATGGGGGTGGCACGGGACCAGGAAGTATTTTGTTCTGTTGTGCATAGGATTGCCGTGAATGAGGGACCAACTTGACACCACCTAACAAGAATGACAAGATGCCAGTGGAAGGGAAAAGCAACCATTTACAACTGGCATATCTCTCAGAATGCTACACCAGGAGTCTCATTTGGAATTCACAGCACTGAGGTTCCAATGCATGCTCCTGGATGTTGGTGGATCTGGGTCTCACTTCAGACCTCCTTTGTGCATTTATTGAGTATCGCTAAGGGGGAATGTCTTGAGGAGCAAGATGATGCAACAAAGAGTCAATAATGCTCTTCAGAGAGGACATGTGGAGGCATAGTTTGAATAATGCCCTTCTTTATAAGAAAATTAAATGGGAATGAACATTTTCCCTGAACACAATACTGTGAATGCAGATATAGGAACTCAGTTGATATCTGTTGAGTGAATAAATTGACCAACGAAGAAAAAAGAAAGAAGGATTTATGAAAGTGAAAGATGGAGAATAAAAGGAAAAGATTACTCGAAGTTCCAAAATACTCTATCTCAGCTTACCTTTCCTTCCTGGAATTACAGCTTCTCATTTTCTTCCCAACACAGGCTTCAGTATACTATATCTGTTCAGTTAGAACTCCACATTCACACATACACATACACACATGCACTCCAACAATTCCTACTCACCTGTGCCTAGAATCTCCACTACTCCGCTTTGAACTAGGATTGGGTAGACCTGAGTCCATTTAGACATCTCTGGTGCCAGCTCAGCTCTCCAACATTAGAGACTCAACCGTCAACCACAGAATTCCAACAAGATTTTGATCACCCAACTTTGGGTGGCCCATGCAGGTATTTTTGGGTTCTTGATGTTCCCATTCAACTAGTTTTATGTGATGATCAAGGCCTTGTGGGGAAATCTAGATTTGCCTTTTCATCTCCCACCTATTTCCCAGAGACTCCCTATCTGGAGCTGTTGCCTCTACTGGTCTGCTGAACTTAAGGGAAGAGGTGTTAAGATAACAGCTACAGGTTAGTAACGTACCACAGGAGTAGGTTTTCAAACTGAGTGGGCCTGGATAGAGCTAAGATGTTGGCCAGGGAAGTAAAAAATGACAGTCAGGATACCAGCCTGGAGCTGGATAAGATATAGGAGCTGGTGGTCAAAGAGAACTGAAGAAAAATGCAGGGTTTGGCACCAAGTCCCAACAGTCGTAAAACCCAGGCAAACAGCCACAAAGATAGGAGAGAATGCCACAGTCTTATTTTTTTATTTTTTAAAGCTATGATTCTGCAAGTGGGCCTTTAAACTGAGTCAGAGCTTACCTCAACCGCAGGCATTTCATCCTTTTTTTCTGAAGCGGAAATCTTGACTGGTCACCATGAGTGTGGCCAGTCCAGACCCTGGGTATTCAAATGGTGGGGCAGTGTAGCCTAGTAGGTAGAAGACAGTCTGGGCTCTCATTCAGACCTGGATTCAAGTGCTGACTTAACCATTTACTGACTGTGAATTTGGTCAAGTGGCTTAACCTTCTCTAAGATTCAGTATTCTCATCTTAAAGATGGGAATAATAATAGGTACATCGTAGGGTGGTTGTGAAGATTGAATAAGATGAAATGTGTGAAACACCTGAAACATGGTAAATTTTCGATATGCGGTAGCTATTTACTTTTGTCATTGTTGAAACCTATGTCACCTCACAGGCCTTGAAGAGGCCTCTCCAAGAATTACTCCTGGGTATGGATGGAAGTCCAGGAGCCCTGGTGGTGCAGTGGTTGAGGTGCTCAGCTGCTAACCAAAAGGTTGTCAGTTTGAACCCACCAGCTACTCCATGGGAGAAAGATGCAGCAGCCTACTTCTGTAAAGATTGCAGCCTTGGAAACCCTATGGGGAACTCCTACTCTGTCCTATATGGTCACTATGAGTTGGAATCCACCCCACGGCAACAGGTTTGGTTTTGTTTAATGGATGGGAGTTTAAGACAGGGTAAGCAACCTTGAGTTCACATCAGTTACTTCCATCCAAGGGCATAGAGTGGTGCTCAGAATTCAACTCTGTCTACCATAGCATCAGTGGGGGCTGGCAGATGGCCCTGCTTTCTATAGCTACTCTTCAGGAACATCTGGGCAACGGGAGCTGAAAAGTGAACCTCATTAAACACTGCCATCTTGCTGCGAGCTCTAGCCCCATCTTGGTCTGACTTCTCATCCTTTAGCTTCTTATTTTAGACACACAGCCCCCTGGCTGCCCGCCAAGAGTTTGATGAGCTCAGAGAGACAATGTAATCTGTAATGATAGATGGCCAGCCATTCCCCTCTGACCACAGTGGAAAGTTTGGTCTCAGGCACAAGACTCTAAAACACCTGTGCTCTCATTTCAAGTTCATTTTATATTAGAATACTTCCATTATTGCCTATCTGTTGAATGAAACAAAAGGGAAAATGCCCACTTAAGTGATGTCTTTGAGATCTCCTTATAAAATGAAGTCCTTTTATTACTTTAGGGCTAAACCAACCAGTCAACCAACCAACAACAACAGCAAAAAAAAAAAAAAAAAGAAAGAAAAAACAGGAAAAGAGAGCAAAAGCTTTAGACTCAGTAATAGGCTAACAGTAGGTCAGATCTGCAGTGGATAAGAAATAGAATATAGGAAAATATACCCGCTGTAGTAAGAATTTTCTTTGTGGTAGGAGATAGACCCTTGAGAGCTGATTAGCCCCCGCTCCCAGCCATGGGTATAAAAGGCAGCATGCCTGGCCTGGTTTCTCATTCCAAGCAGGCAGCATTACCACGAACCTCAGGCACCAGGGAGCTGCATCTACTCATTCACGTGTATCCTTGATACCAATAATTTGCTGCTCTGTTAATTAAAAGTTTTTTAAAAAGTTAATTAAAGTTTTTTTCTGAAGCTTAGTTGTCTTTCTTGCCCAATCCTACTCCAACCTTTATGGACTGGCCTTGCTGGGTTTAAATTCTCTCTCTGCCATTTGATGACCTCGGGTCATGGGCAAATTATTCAACCTTCTAACCTTTGGTTTCTCATCTGTACAGCAGCACATACTTCAAAGAGTTTTTCTGAGCATTGCATGACAAAACCCAAATGAAGTGTCTAGGGCACCCAGTGAGCAGATGCTCAGTAACTGTCAATTCTCTTCTTCCCTCTTCCACAGTGATGAGGTGGAAAAGCCCTGAGCTGGGAGACTTGGTTCTCCCCATCATAACCTGTGCGTCTTTAGGCACATCGCAAGAAAGCCCTAGTGATCTGCTTCTGAGAAATCAGCCATTGCAAATCCTATGGAGCACAGTTCTGCTCTGACACACATGGGGTCATCTATAATTTGGTAATAATGTCTACTTTGTTGACTCTAAGACCCTGTTTTCCACATTTTAACATCTTAAAATTGGCAGCATCTCTGGTAGCATTGCATGACAGATGGCTGTCGTGCCATGGATGCTGTTGCCTGTTTGTATTTGAACTTGTTATTATTCCTGATGACATGACTAGACAGTTGTAGCCTTTCCAACCGTTTAAGGACAATTTGAGGAAAGAATATGCGTCCTGGTCATGGTATAAAATCTTCAATAACTTCTGATAAAATAAAAAAAAGTCACAGTATCAAAACTTGCAAAATAGGTATCAGCAGCATGAAAGAAAATAACAGAGACAATAGTGTTTTTAAAGAACAGCAGATCACCAATGCACTTGATGGCATAGAGGATGAGATCAAGTGCAAAAGCATCGGATCTTTGGACGAGTCAAGAGAAAAGTAATTCAGAAGAGTCAGGCTCTGAAAGTGAAGAGGTTTTCAAAATACCCAGTCAATTTATTTTGCTATATTTTTGTTTCAGTATACACAAAAAATGATGTTGTTGTTGTTGTTAGGTGCCATTGAGTCGATTCTGACTGACAGTGACTCTATGTATAACAGAACAAAACACTGCCCGGTCCTATGCCATCTTCTCAATCATTATGCTTCAGTCCATTGATGCAGCCACTGGGTCACTCCATCTCGTTGAGGGTCTTCTTTTTTGCTGACCATCTATTTACCAAGCATAATGTCCTTCTCCAGGGACTGATCCCTCCTGATAACATGTCCAAAGTATATGATGTCTTGCCATCCTTGCATCTAACGAGTAGTCTGGCTGTACTTCTTCCAAGACAGATTTGTTTGTTCTTTTGGTAGTCCATGATGTATTCAATATTCTTTACCAACACTGTAATTCAAAGGCTACATTTTCTTCTTTGGATTTCCTTATTCATTGTCTAGTTTTCACATGCATTTGAGGTGATTGAAAACACCTGGCTTGGATCAGGCATACCTTAGTCTTCAAAGTGACATCTTTGCTTTTTAACACTTTAAAGAGGTCTTTTGCAGTAGATTTGCCCAATGCAATACATCATCTGATTTTTTGACTGCTGCTTCCATGGGCACTGATATAAATAATAAAAAACTATGTCTATGTAAGTCTAAGAGAGCTCTTTTAATATGCACACAATAAAAAAACTACGCAATAAGAGAGTATTTTGTCAAAATTTAACTGACAGTATTCTTTCAATCTTAGAACCAGTTGCCATGGAGTTGATTCCGACTCATGACCACCCTATGCGTGTCAGAGCAGAATTGTGCTCCATAGAGTTTTCAGTGGCTGGTTTTTCAGAAATAGATCACCAAGCCTTTCTCCCAAGGTGCCTCTGGGTGGACTTGAACCTCCAACCTTTCGGTTAGCAGCTGAGCACTGTAACCATTTGCAACCACCCAAGGAATCCTCTTTTAATCTTAAAAAAAATAAAACAAACAAAAAAACCTGTTGCTGTCAAGTCAATTTCAACTTATAGCCACCCTATAAGACAGAGTAGAACTGCTCCACAGGGTTTCCAAGGCGGTAAATCTTTACAGAAACAGACTGCCACGTCTTTCTCCTGAGAAGCAGCTGGTAGGTTCAAACTGCTGATCTTTTAGTTAGCAGCCGAGCTCTTAACCACTGCACCACCAAGGCTCCTCTTTTCAATTCTACTGGTACATAAAAAATGGTTCAGCTTGCAATTAATGGCATCTTAGAGTCAATGAACTGTGGTGGAAATGATCCCAGATTTAAGTAAGAAATTATCATCCAGCACATGGTAATTGAAACTCATTCCGAATTGGTAGTTATAGACGCAGAGTTAGAAGTGATCTCAAAGGTCATTCTATTGTCCAAGATGAGCAAAGAACCTGTCAGTTATCTGTCTTAGTTACCTAGTGCTGCTATGACAGAAATACTACAAGTGGATGGCTTAAACAAACAGAAATTCAGTGTGTCACAGTTTAGGAGGCTAGAAGTCCAAATTCAGTGCCAGATCCAAGGGAAGGCACTTTCTGTCAGTTGTCTTTTGGGGAAGGTCCTTGTCATCGATCTTCCCCTGGTCTAGGAGCTTCTCAGTGCAGGGACCCTGAGTCCAAAGGATGCATTCCTCTCCTGGTTCTTCTTGCTTGGTGGTAATGAGTTCCTTCTTCTCTCTGCTTGACTCTCTTTTATATCTCAAAAGAGATTGACTCAAGATACAGCCTAATCCTGTAAATTGGGTCCTGCCTCATTAACATAACTGCCTCTAATCCTGCCTTATTAACATCACAGAGGTAGAATTTACAACACATAGGATAATCACAACAAACCACAAAATGGAATGCAAATATACAATACTGGGAATTACAGCCTAGTCAAGTTGACACATATTTTAAGGGAACACGGTTTAATCCATGACAGTTACCCTGGTGTCAACTGTGCCCACAGACTACATTAAGGAGTTTCACAAGCGTAAGTATCACATGACACCAACCCCCTGACCCCATTTACTTGGAGCAGAGCCCAGAGCAGCTAGTGACCCCAAAACAGCCATCTCCATGCTGGCGTGGACCTAGTGCTAGAGCTCGGCCCACCAGCATGCTCTACTGATGGTGACAGACCCTCTTAATCAGATCCCCTGACTTGGGGCATTTGAGATGCACAGAATCAGCCAACAGTAAAGTGGAGAGAAAGCGAAGGACTCACAGAAAGAAGACAGAGGACAGAAGCCAAGAGATAATAGAAGCCGTGAGAAGAAGCAGCCGTGAGTAAGCAGAGCCCAAAACACAAAGTAGCAGAGGAGTAAGAAAAGCAGGAAGAGAAAGAAGTAGAGACGGAAGAAGAGTAAGAAAAGCAAGAAGAGAAAGAAGTAGAGATGGAAGAAACCTGAAAAGGCTTAATTCACTCATATCCAACCTGTACTGAAGGTTCAGTGAAGAATGCATTCCTCAATCTCCCACTACTCATGAGATTTGTACATAGAAATAAACATGCTTTTTCGCTGGTTCTCTGTAACTTTCTTTTCTTGCCAAGTGATCTTTCTTCTTTAAACCTCTTTATAAAATCGAAAGAAATTAAGCTTATAGTCAATTATAATGCCGGGGACAATGAAATAAAATAATAACAACATTTTCATATCTGCAATTCACTATAGCCACAAAGACACTGTACAGATCACATTTAATTTTCAGCAGATTGTCTTAGGCAGTAATTCTCTTGCTTATAAATTTTTGGAAATGTTAATTTCCCTTACTGTATGGCATATTTACTATAATTAAAAGCATATATATTTTGTTCTGAATTTAAGTTTCCAAAAGCACAGTCTGTATTATGTTGATGTTATATTTATAATTAGACTTATGAACACGTTGTATATATAACTCTACACATTTAATATATTCACATGTGATATACCCACCGCTGTCAAGCTGATTCTGACTCATAGCCACCCTATAGGACAGAATAGAACTGACCCACAGGGTTTCCAAGGGTCGCCTGTTGGATTCGAACTGCTGACCTTTTGGTTAGCAGCCATAGCTCTTAACCACTAAGCCATGATATACACACATCTAATTATAAGGGGGGGGGGGGTCCCTGGTCGTGAAGTCATTGAGAGCTTGGCTGCTAACCAAAAGGCCAGCAGTTCAAATCCACCAGCTGCTCCTTGGAAACCCTATGGGGCAGTTCTGCCTTGTCCTACAGGGTTGCTAAATACAAGGAAGAAGGAACTACCCCAATTGAATAATACCATGTGCCAGGTATTTTGTATTTATTATTCCAGTCTTCACAAAAGCTGTGCAAGGTAGGTCTACCTACCTACCTACCTTTTACAACAGCTTTGATTGTTTTCTCAATTCCTGGAAAATTGTCCCCAGACTTTTAGAAGTAATCTCTAAGGGGCCAAAAGTTTATTGTCAGATCCTTAAAGTTGGTTGCATCCTTTGTAGCTGCCCTTCACAGGCCAGGGTAAACATAAAATATCTTTGAGAAATCCTAATAATTTGCTTTATTTTGAGTAGGACTAAATTGGAGGCAATTACCAGGAGAAGAAAGGTGCAATGTATCATTATCAACTCCCTACATCATTCAATTTCCTATTTCCATTATAATTGGATGCTCTCAAGAGTAAATTTGTTAAGGCTTTAAATAGGTCTGCTTTTCCTAACTAATTAGGCGTTCTTTACACAGGGACACATGATAATAAAAGATCACCAAGTGGCTTTGTTCATTGAGAATCTTTCAGATATTTTCCTTACCACATTGTCAAATTTCACAGCCTAATCTAGAAAATCGACTCAACAGCACCTAACAACAACAATCATACATTACTTCTTTTGGAAGTTTGGTCTTCCCATCAAGCTTTAGGAATACTAGCTTTTACAGATGGTCAGCTTTAACTTGATAAAAATTACAATCCCTATAAGAGCTCGATTGCTAACCGAAAGGTCAGCAGTTCGAATTCACCAGCCACTCCTTGGAAACCCTATGGGGCAGCTCTACTCTGTCCTATAGGGTAGCAATGAGTCAGCATCGACTAGACAGCATCAGGTTTGGTTTTGTTTTTTAATACTTAGATAGCATAATGTTTTATATTTTGGAGAGTATTTTTATGTACTTTGTGTGATTTAATCCTTGCCTGAGTATTGTGAGGTAGAAAGAGTAGGGCTGTAATCCTCAGTTTACAGATGTTAGCTGTCATCTAGTCAGCGCCCTGACTCCTGGTGACCCCATGCACAATGGAACAAAATCATGCCTGGTCCTGTGCCATCCCCGTGATCCACTGTGATCCAGAGGGTTTTCATTGGCTGATTTTCAGCCGTAGATCTCTAGGCCTTTCTTCCTGGTCTGTCTTAGTGGGAAGATCCACTGAAACCTGTTCAGCATCATGACGACACACAGGACAGGTGATAGTTGTGGAGAAATTAGGCCGTTTTCTTTCTTTCTTTCTTTTCTCTGTCTTTTTCATTTTTGAAATAAAGGAGACGATAAAAACTTGAGAGTCTTTCTTTTGACTTTTTTTTTTTCCACGATCTTTAACTTTATACTTGAACATTGGCCTGTGAAATCTTTGTTTATTATTGACTTAAAACTTTCTCCAATCAGTGAACTGCTTGGCATTTTGGGTTAAGTGTTGTTGAGGTAGGAGGTCTAAGGGGAATATTCTAGCAGATATTGGAGTATAATACATATTCCTTGCCTTCAGAGAACTTATAGTCTGGGTGAGAACATATAATCACAGAGGAAAATAGCTATTAATTCAAGGCAGCCTTTGATATGCTATAGGAAGGCTTAAGGCAATAAATGAGCAGAGCCCTGGTGGTGCAGTGGTTAAAAGCTACAGCTGCTAACCAAAAGATCGGCAGTTTGAATCCACCAGCTGCTCCTTGGAAAACCTATGGGCAGCTCTACCCTGTCCTATAGGGTTGCTATGAGTTAGAATCGACTCAATGGCAGTGGGTGAGTGTATAGGAGAGAAAGATATCAGTTAGGGTCCTGGCAGGAAGCAGATGACAGATTCAAATTGGGTAATTTGAGGAGAGTTTAATTTGGAAAAAATAAAAAATCTATTGACCAAGGTGAGGGTAGGGTGGAAGGAAACCACAGAAGAGAGATCAGTGTTTGGGAGCATGGAATGAGCCCATGCCGCTCAGCTTCCTGGGGCACAGAACTGGGTGGAGGAGGGTAAAGGGTTGACAAACAGAAGACACCCAGCCTTGAAAAAAATCACCAAATGCTGGAATATTTAGGGGAACTCTTCAGTGAGGTGAAAACAAACCTTAGCTTTGAAAGAACAGCAATAGAATATATAGGGGTGGAGGAGCGATAAGGGCAGTGAACTCAGACAGAATGCAGGAAACAAAGGATTAGATTTGGGAATATACAAACTCCAGGGTGAGAAGGGGTGGAGGAGTGAGACATAAGGTTACGAAGGTAGATTGAGGCCAAATTGTAGAGGCCTTGAATGCCAAGCCAAGGAGTTTGTATCTGATCCTGTGAACAACAGCCAGTGAATGTTTTTAATCAGTCAGGTGATGTAATGAAGCTGATATTTTAGGAAAATTAACCTACGTCAATGCAAAAACTGGGTTGGAAGAAAGAAGCATAAGTGACAGAATGTTCAGCTTAGATACAATAGCCCAGTGTGTGATAATGGAGGGATGGGAGGCGGTGGGAAAGGAAAGGGGAAGAAACAGCTATGAGACATAACGAGGAAGAAATATGCTCATAAAGACAAGGCTGAAACCCTGCGTCTAGGATGTTCTTGCCTCCCAAATGGTAATCCTGACTGAAATGCACCATCAGTAAGCTTGGACCAACGCCTCTTGCAAGTTATGAGGTACTACTCAAGTTGGAGTCTCAAAAATGCAGTCTGGTTGGGGTGTGAAGAAGGCCTGGACCTGGACCCAGCAGATGTGGTTTGAGTCTCTGCTCTGTCACTTAGGAGCTGATATACCCTTGAGCAAATCACTTGTCCCCTCTGAGCCTCCAACCCACATCCCAGGGTCAGCAAGATTTGCAGACTTCAGCAGATCACGTTGGGGAGGAGGGTGAAAGGGGAGCGTGGAGGGGTGGAGGGAAGGTTACTGTTATGCCTGATCCCTCTGAACGCTTTGTCCCTCTGGGCAGGGCAAGTGGACAAGAAGTAGGCTCTTGGCAAAACATTAACTTGGGTCCCCATTCTCCTCCTGCCAAAGCTGCTGCGTGATCAGATTTGATTGACTATGATAAGCCTCAGCCTCCCAATTATCACTTTGCTGCTACGTAAGGAAAGTTTTTTTTTTTTAAATCTTGGTTTATTTTCGTTTTCCCAACTCAGAAAAACCGAGAGGTTTTTTTCTGTTAAGTTGCCTTCAGCTTGTCGCTAATGCTAGTTTTGGACAAAGGCAATTCCTCTCCACCCCCCTACCCCTCTACCCCCAACTAGGTACTTCTTGACCTGAGTATTTTAGCAATATGCTAAAATACAGATTAAAGCAATGAGCCCGTTTAAATAAAATGGAGGTGAAATTTGTTCTGTGTTTTTTGTTTTTATTTTTACTACATTTTTGAGGTTTTGGGGTTTGGATGCAGAGGCCTCTGTGCATTCCCCAGTGAAAGTTCTGCTCTAGTTTTTAGGCAATTTTCACAAATAATTACAGCTTTCTTCCCTTCAGAGAGTATCGACAGATCTGACAACAGCCATAGAACAACATGGCCACATGGAATGTAGACACTAAGTAGCTGGCTAGTCTCAGTCACCAGCTAAGACTTAATACCATAAAATCCAAGTTCATGCTTTAGCAAATTACGAATGACCTCCTACCATGGAATTCTATGGCTGACTTTGAATAATTATAGCCATTATTTTAATCCCTCTAGGGTCAGGGATCCCCTTTAGTCCATCTCAATGGCTTGAATAATATTTGGGGTGAGGATGCAGAAAGTAGTAGTCGGTAGTGGAAGATCTGAGTCTCATTGCCCCAGTTTTCCTCAATGGCCGAACTTTTCATTTGACACTAATTCATAAGCATTAATGAAGCTCCTAGTGAGCCATAGCACTGTCCTGGATGCTTGGGGAGAAAGGCAAAGACATACAAAATATGACTTCTCTCCTCTAAAGCACTTATTGGTGCATAAGACTCAAGGAATAATGCAGGGCTATACTGATTAAAGGGGCCCTGGTGGTGCAGTGGTTACAGTGCTTGGTCAGCAGTTGGAACTTACCAGCCACTCCATGGGAGAAAAATGTGGCAGTCTGCTTTTGTAAAGATTTACAGCCTCGGAAACCCTATGGGGCAGTTCTGCTCTGTCCTACTGGTGGCTATGGGTCAGAATCTACTCAACGGCAATGAGTTTGGTTTAATTTTTTAATACTGGTTAATGATCTTGTTCTCTGCCCCTCCTTAGCCTCTTGACTCCATAGCCATACCCTATAACTGTTTATTCCCAATAACCAACTATTCCATGAATCAGCTCTCACATGCTCATCTACCGCCTCTGATCTTTCCAGGCCACTTCCTCTAGTTTCCCAACTCCAACAATTCTTCATCTTCACCCAGACCTACAATCCATGCATTCTCTGTCCCTCATTCCCCTCAGGTCTTCACTTCCCTCCTTACCCAACTTATAATCCATGGTCCATCATTAAAAATCACTCACTTGCGCTCACTCACTTGCATTCACCCTTAAGTCCATTTCTCCTCCCTCCCCTTGTCACATCTGCCTGGTAAAACCCCACTTAAATCCATCTTTCCTCCTACTTACACCTGCACTCCAGAAGCTGATGATGGCTGAAGAGAATGCCCACAATCACACTGACAAGTCTCACATTAAATTCATGACTACCAACCTCAGTGGGCCTTTAGAGCTGATGGCAATCTTTTACATTTCCTGGTCCATTTGACTCTCTGCTTCCCTAGGTAAACATCTTACATGTTCTCTTCTCTCTTCAAACCTTCAGCACTCCTCCATAATTTTTCTATTTCACTGCAAAAAAAAAAAAAAAAGATGCTATCAGAAGAGAACTGCATTCTCCCAGCTCCCCTTTCTCCCAAATCATATGTGTATCTGCACATATATACTCTGTCTTCCCTTTTGTTCCTGTGTACGACTTTGTTGGGTTCCTATTGAAGCCAAACTCTCCCTCTATGCACTAGAGTCCATACCTTCTTGCTTACCCACAAACATATTTCCAGCAACTGTCTCTTCTCTTTCCTGATCAACAACATTTCTT
The DNA here is from genome assembly GCA_030035585.1 of Dugong dugon. NCBI lineage: Eukaryota > Metazoa > Chordata > Mammalia > Sirenia > Dugongidae > Dugong > Dugong dugon. The sequence continues at coordinate 47,426,442 of CM057479.1, forward strand.
TTTCGATTGGGTCATTCCCAACAGCATACAAACATACTGAACTACCACTCATATTACAGAATCAGAACAAAACCTCCCTGACCTCACTTTCCCCTCCAGTTACTACTCCCTTTTACAGCAAATCTCCATGAATGAGTTGTTGAAACTACTTTCTTCTCCTTCCAGAGTCTTTCTTAAAGACTTCATCTTCAAAATTACTCTCTCAAAATTGCTTTTATCAAGACCTCTAGTGACTTCCACATTACCAAATTCAATGGCCAATCCTCAACTTTCATCCTACTCACTTAACGGTGGCACTCTACATTGTTGACCACTTCCTCCTTCTTCAAATACTTTCTTCACTTGGCTTCCAGGACATCTTTCTCATTTCTCCTCACTGGTTGCTCTGTTTCAGTCGTCTTTGCTTGTTCCTCCTCTTCTTTCTAAGTCCTGAACACTGGAGTCCCCGGGATTCACTCTCTCAGTGACCTTGTCTGGTCTCCCCACTATAAATTTTATCTGTATGTTTTAACTCCCAAATTCACATTCCAAGCCTAGATTTCTCCGTTAAACTCCCACTCACATATGTGACTGCCTAGTTGATCTCCACTTGGGTATATAATATATACCTCAAACTCCAGAGATGAATCCAAGATTTCCCCTCAAAAAAAAAAAACCCTGCTCCTCCCATAATCTTCCCCATCCTTCCAGTTGTTCAAACCAAAAACCTTGGTGTCATCCTTGACTCCTTTTTCTCACACCTCATTTCCAATCTATCAAAGAATCTTGTTTTTATTCCCTCTTCAGAATATATCCAGACTCCTACCACTTTTCACCACCTTCGTAACTACTATCTTGTTCAAGCTGCCATCATCTCTCACCTGGCACTCCGAGAGCCTTTTAACTCTCTCCTTCTGTCCTTATTTTTTTTATGAAGTCTATTTTTAACACAATAGACAGTGAGCCTTTAAAGAAATCTAAGTAAAATAATGTAATTTCTCTGCTCAAAACCCTCCAATGGCTTCTTAGTGCAAAGTAAAAATCAGATTCCTTCCCATCACCTTCAAGATTCCCACCTTTCTGACCTCATCTCCCACCACTTCCTCCCTGGCTCACTCGGCTCAGCTATACTGGCATACTACTGTTCCTAGAACATGTCAGCCTTGCTCCTGCCTCAGGGCCTTTGCACTGGCTCAACCCTTTACCCTGAAATTTCATCACAACGTTTTCCTGGCTCTCTTCCTCTACTCCAGTGTTACCTTCTGAATGAGGCCTCCCCTGACTGCCTGATATAAAATAGTATCCTCCCACCCTGGTTCTCCCTTTCCTTATTGCCCTATTTTATTTTTCTTTATAGTACTTACCATCATCTGACTTACTACACTTTTGGCTATTTGCTTATTATCTCTCTCCCCGACTATAACCTAAACTCAGTGACAGCAGGGACTTTGCTCACGGCTGTATATCCAGCCCCTAGAACAGTGCTCGGTACAGAGTAGGTTCTCAAGAAATGTGTTGAATAAATGAATTAATGTGTTCAAAAATTGAACACTTATTGCCTTTCCTGCTGTTTCAGAGAAGAGATAGTACCATAGACTGCAGTCAGAGAAGGCCTTGATGAAATGGTAAATCCAGACAGTGCAGGATGGTAGGGTTTGCTAGGGTCAGAGAAAAACCTTCAGGAGAGGGAGACCAGGTTAAAAACTAAAAGTTGAGGAAACAGAATTCCAACATTTATCGAGTACTTACTACATGCCAAGTACTGTACATCCATTATTTCCTATTATTCTCAGGATCACTATAGCAGAGAGATATTATTGTTACCATTTTATAAATGAGGAAACTTTGTTTCAGGGATTTTAAAAAGCAGCTTTCTGCAAAATCTATAGCTAGTAAGTTGTAAGCCATTCCTGTAATTGAGCTTTAACTGAGTCCAGAGTCTATTCTCTTTCTCTTTTTATTTCTTTATCATCACCACCACCACCACCACCATCATCATCATCATCATCATCATCACTCTAATCACTATTACTGGTATTACTTGAGCCCATGCACTTTCCACCTAGCATGCTCCTTCCCATACTACATGGTGACCCTTGTTGGTGCTCAACCAAGTTGTAATAAGAAACAGAGCAAAATGTGTTCTCAACTTCTTCTCATTGGCCTAATGAAGGTTAAACCATCGGTGGCAGCACAAACTTTTAGCCAGCATTAACAATCCATTTCCCTGGTGGCTGTCTCCGCATGAAACATCTGTCCACACTTCTTCGCTGAGCCTGAATGGAATATTCCATCCCTGGAAAATAACACTTCAAGTTTAAATTTGACATCTTTATTCCTATCTGGCAATTGGCAATATCCACAACAACTTGGAAGAAAGTGATGTTTTTGCTGCCATCAGCTACAAAGTGTTGGACACCCACGTTGCTAGTTATCAGATTTACATAGACTCCAGGTGAATCTGATCCAGTAGCTATAAAGAGTGAGTACTAATTGTTATTCTATCCCCCCAGACTGCTTCTGATATGGAAAAAGCAATTGAATCTAAACAGAATCAGAAATTAAAACAAAGTTTTGTTCACCACTAAAATTCATGGGACTGCCAGAGAGGGGAGAAAGGAACATTTTTGTCGTCTTTTCCAAAATCCATTGTCTTCAAACTAGAGTGAAAAACATTTATTAGTCAGCTTTATTGTGGTAACTAACAATCTCCCAATTTCAGTGACTTGCAACAACAATGGTTTACTTCTTGCTCATGTTACATGTTAATTACAGGTCATTGTGGGCTCAGCTGTGGATCTGCTGCATGGGTTGTCATCATTCCGGAACCCAGTTGAAGGAACAGCTTGTCTATGAGATAAACCATTCTGGTGGCAGAGGGGAAAAGCAAGACAGCCGTTGGAAACGAAGAATGGTTCTCAAAGCTTCTGCTCAAGCATGGCATATGTCATGTCAGTTCACGTCATGGCCAAAACAAGTCACATGACTAAGACCAATGTCATGTGGGCAAAGATATATACTCCTCCTATATCAGTTGCTGTTGAGTCAACTCCAACTCTTGGTGATGCCATATGTGTCAGAGTAGAATTGTGTTCTATAGGGTTTTCAATGGCTGATTTTTCAGAAGATCTCCAGATCTTTCTTCTGAGGTGCCTCTGGGTAAACTGAAACCTCAAACCTCTTGGTTAGCAGCCAAATGCATTAACCATTTGTACTGCCCAGGGACTCTATATTCCTCCTATAGAGGCACTGAAAAATCCAAGGACAGTGATTGGAGATGTGTACTTCTTTTGCAAGAAGGAAGAGTGAAGATCCGGTAATAAAATATGCCACCCACTCCTTATCCTATCCTAACATTCAAAACCAGCCTTATCTCCCACCAGATCGGTTATCTTCTCTGTGCTCTAGCCACATTGACTGTTCTTCTTTTCTCTAAGTACCACTTGCTCCTGTACTTCTACATTTGTTTTCTCAGCTGGAAATGCAATTCCCTCCATTTTCTGCCAACCAAAGTTACTGTCATCCTGTAAGTTTCAGCTCAAATTTCACCCACTTTGTAAAGCCTTTCTCAATTCCCCAGTTGAAATTTAACACTTCTTCCTTTGAGCTAATGGGGCACAATTGTTGTTCATCTAGCCACCTGTTATTTTAACCTTCTTCATATTATAGTTCTTCATTGACAAATCTGAGTAAGAAGCTCTAGAGGGCAGAAGTCAGGAATTCTGTTATCTTGCAGCCCCCTTTCCAGCCTCCTTGTAGGTCAGAGTCTTGACCATAACACGTGCTTAAGAAACTCCACTGAGTGACTAATAACCTACATATTCACCATCAAGCTTATCCTTAGTGTGAAATTATAAGTCTTTTCAATAGTAGACATTTGGGGACACCACGAGGGGGGATCTTTTGGGAATTCTCCTTAGTCAGCAACAGTCATAACGACTATCCTGTCGGTTCCACGGTCTAGGCTTTAACAGCAGTCTCTCTCTCTCTCTCTCTCTCTCTCTGTGTAAGATCTCTGCCTTCCCACTAATAAAGCATTTTAGACACTATGTTTTCACAACAAAATTGCTTCCCTTGCCAAGTGATTGCTGAATTGAAAAGTGCTGTTCCTTTTCCTTTTTTTTTTCACTGTGGCACGGTCTTCTCACACTTGGCATTCTGGTGATGCACTTGTCCCGTAGAGAAGGAAGGGCAGCAGCGAGGAGGGCCACAGGAGAGATGCTGTAATGAGGTGGAAAGAGAAGAGGTCTTGCAACTAGAGTCTGGGTTAGAATCTTGTCTGCTTCTTACTAGCTTACTAATGGCCTTGGGCAAGTCACTTAACTGCTATCGCCTCAATTTCTGTTATTCATTAAAAAAGAAGAAGAAGACAAAAAAAAAAAAAAAGGAAAGAAAAGAAAACCTTCTTTTTGCAAGGATGTCATATTAACACCAACGTGTAAATCGTGTAAATAGAGCTTAGCACATTGTAAGTGTTCAATGCCATCATGGCATTATTTCATGCTTAAGAAAGCAATGCTGTAAAAGAATCTCTTACTCCATAATAGATCACTGGCAAGTTGGTGTCATTACCCAAATGGTCTTGCTGTGTTGCCAGTATGGAATTTGCCATTTGGTTCCCAACCAGCTTCCTTGGTCTCTCATCTGACCTGTTTTTCCTAGAGCCTTAAATACACCAATCAAATGGGTGTTGTCAAACTTGATGACCTACATTCTGTCTCGTGTGGATCTGGTAGTGATAAATCAAGGATAGTAATGGCTTACCTTTCCAGATCCTGGGAGAAAAGAGCCATTAAAAGACAAGAGACAGTAAGCCAGGATTTATTGGGAAGTGGGAAGGGACTTACAGACTCACGATTAGTAAAATTCAGTTATGTGAGAGCTGCCCATTCTGTTACCTGAAGCAGGTCCTACCCATTGTGGCTTCTCATCAATAGAGACACACCAAGGTGAGGAGGGAAGAAGAACATTTATTGCAAGGTGCAGGCAAGAAGTAAGGAGGTGTATACCTTAAATCACGCTCCCTGAACAAAGGGAGGCAGAAGCTTTTATACCATCCTTCACAAGGAAGTACATACAAACATCATGGACTGCCTAGGTTATGATGGTGTGAAGGCGCAGTAAGACAAATTGCATTTTTTTAATTTAGTATGTACAGAAAATGGTGGATAAGACCCACCCTGGGCAGAGGTCTTACACTTTTGAGGCTAGTAAACTGGGTTTGACTTGTTTAAGGCAGGAACTGAGCCACACAAAGTGCTCAGGGTCTTTGAGGACAATGGAAAGGAGGTGGCAGGTTCTGTTTGATAATGGCTGAGCAGCTGCTAATTGAGCCACATTCAGCGTTGTCTATCACTTAAGATTTTTATGATAATGGACAGGAAGAGGAGGTCCTGCTTCATAACGGCTGAGCAGCTGCTGGCTGCTCTGGCTATCAATTCCACTTGGTGGTCAAAGAAAAAATAACAAGTCCTTAATCAGAGAATCAAATTCTCACTGTCAAACATGTTCTTTTCTTCTTCCTACTTAATGTGCTAGATTTTGTGAAAGGGGTCTGGAAGGTCCCTTGAATAAGCAAACATTGTACAAAAAACTTTATGCTTCTTTGGCAGAAGACCATAGATTTTATCAGATTTCAGAGGAGTTTGTAATCCAGAAAACTAAGACCACTTTCCTAGAGGTGATTTAGAAAATAATATTGGAGTTATTATTCTCTGTCCTTAAGCATACAGAATGTGACCCAGCTGGATCTGGGCTCACAAGGGCTCACAAGGACTCACAAGGACACATCAACTGGGCCCTGAGGTATAAAGACAATAGCTAAAATAATCTTGGAAAATATCTTTTAGGGAAAATTTCACATAAAGCCAATCAAACAGAACCCAAAAGACTTTCCACTCTTGTCTTTTTCTATTAGCATTTAGTGAACAGAAAATTTGTTAGACCATTGAAGACCCTCCTGACTCTCGTTACTGAAACCAATGATTGTTAAGAAAGACGATTCAAAATGTAGGATCACAGTTTCTAGCCAATCTGTGAAAAGGTGAAGCTTTAGTGGTTTTGCCCATTTGAAATGTTAATATATACTGATGGCTCGGTAATGGTCTGTAGACTAGGACAGACGTGGCTCTAGCAGCATGCTTGTCTGTTTTCCCACTTTTGCCTTTTTGAATATATGTCAAATAAAACTTTTTTTGCTTTACTAGACTTTGTGATGTTTTTCCCCTACAACAAAGAATTGATTTAAACAATTCTTTTCCACATTCCTCAGAGTAATGTTACCACAATAACGCAGATTGGAGCCGCCTGCCGCAATAGCCAATTCTGAGACAGGGGTGAGGTGAGAAGCAAGACGTTTATTATATATCAATATATAGGCGACAGGGGGAATAGATTCCTCAAAAAAACCCATCTCCCTGGCTGGAGATCAGCTGAAGTCTTTTATAGGGACAGGATTATGGACTTTAGAAGTTTGTGTTAGTTTCCCCTTGAGGTGGTGATGTCTTAGATGAGTTAACCTTCTATTGGTATTCTTAGAGGTTATCTGGTGACATCCTTGGGGATTATCTGGTGACATCCTGCTTTTTCTTGTCACAAAATGGGTGGTTTGTTTGGTTTTTCATTCTTAGATCATTGTCATTTGTTTTCCACCTTCAAGGAAGGAACATCAGTTAATCTTAAACCTTTTGTGGAGACTGGAACCAGAGGGAAAAACAAAATCATGAGACAGTGTGGCGGTTAGCAATGGGGAGTAAATAATAGTGAGCCAGGCCTGGGCAGCCTCTTCCAGTAACAGAAAACAGAAAACATCCCACGGACAGGAGAAGTAGAACCAAAGAATTTAGAACTACAAGGAACCGTAGAGAACCTCAAGTCTGTCCTCTCCCATCTTGCAGATAAGAAAACTGAGCCTCACAGATTACGTACTTCTTAGTCAGAAAGCTGGAACTAGATGGCAGGTCTCTTGACTTTTTCTATGACAACCAAATTCAGTCTTGGTTCCTTAATTTAGTGTGAGACACAGTTTAATACCCTTTCATGAAAATTCGGCAGGGTCAAGTTTAGATTTGCGTTATTTGTACGGCAACGGCAAAGCTGATTGCAACTAGACTTAAGTTTCCTTCTTGGCAACGTTTCTTCTGAGGTAACTTATGCCACATATAGAATGAACCAGGGAGTGATTTTTCAGGCCAGAAGCATTTGGTCCAAATGTGTAAGAAAAAATCTGTACTTCAGTGGAAAAGTATGCATTGTCTAAACACTCTTCTGGGTTATCTGATTCTGATTCTATGGGAGCTATTTTACTACTTTGTAAATTGTAAATAAATGATAGCAATGCAAAATGATTGCTGTCTATAGACATGCAAATGATTTCTGCTTGGTGGAGGAGCAACGCTTCCCCCACAAAGAGAAAGGTTTTTTGCATCTATTTGCACATTCATTTCGACATTCTCATTCCTTTACCTCATATGAATTTAGAGTATAAATTTGAGCTTCTTTGACTTCTCCTTTGAACCAGTTATAACATCTGCCTGATTGCCTCATTTAATTAACGAATCAAATAAAATCTTTAACATGTGCACTCCATAAGAGTCGTGGGTTTACCTTTTTTTTTTTGAAAATTATATTTTAATGAATGTCATGTTTTTTCCCAGCAAATAAAAAGGATGCTCTGCTTTTATGGCTGAAGTAAAATTGATCCCCTGCACAACATCCATTTAGCTCCATTCTGCTCTAACATTAAAAAAAAAAAAAAAAAGTTCTATTATGTTTTCACAGGATTTGCTGCATTGAAATCCAGAAAAAAAAAATAGCAGTGGAAATAGAGACTCTAACAGCAAAAGAAAATAGGCTGAGGAGGAAGGGAAAGAGCATATAGATTTCTTTACCACTTAGTAAAAGATCTGAGAAATTAGGCTGGGATAGGAGAGGTGATAGAGGAAAATAAAATAAGTAACGGTTCACAGCAACTGCCTCTGAGATCCACCCAAATCATCAGTTATCCCCCTAATGAGCTGTTTTACTCCACCCCCACACTCCACATAAACTCTTATAATGGGTTATTAGCCAGTGTTTTAGGCTCTGTGTCATCTCAGCATGGCAGCCTGGGCTCTACCTTACCCCCACCTAGCAAACAGCCAGAGAAATCTGGGCAAAGCAGTGTAGGAAGTTCTCAAGAAGAGTACCCCTCCATCTCTGTATCCTGGGTCCCCCCAAAGCTTTAAATGTGTGTTGGGGCAGAGAGAACGAAATAAAAAGTATAGTGCAGACTCTCCAAGTGAAATCCAAGACCTCTATCATTGTCTTGGGGGCATTGGTGATACAGTGGTAGAATTCTCATCTTCCATGTGGGAGAGTTGGGTTTGATTCCTGGCCAATACACCTCATATGCAACAACCACCCATCTGTCAGTGGAGGTTTGTGTGTTGCTATGATGCTGAACAGGTTTCAGCAGAGCTTTTACAAAGATGGACTATAAAGAAAGGCCTAGTGATCTACTTCCAAAAATCAGTAAAGTAAAATCCTATGAATAACCCAGAAATAAGTCCATCCACCTACAGTCAAATGATTTTTAACAAGGGGTCAAAGTCCATTTAATGGGGAAGAAATAATCTCTTTAACACATTGTGCTGACAGAGTTGGATATCGACTTTCAGAAAAATAAAACAGGACTCATGTCTCACACTATACACAAAAACTAACTCAAAATGAATAAAAGACCTAAATGTCAAACCTAAAACTATAAAGGGCCTGGAAGAAAACTTGGGGACAAAACTATGGGACCTAATCTTTTAAAAAAATAAACTATCAAACACAACTATAGGTGCACAAATAGCAGAAGACAAATTAGATGACTAGGACCTCATAAAATTAAGTACCTATGCTTATCAAAAGACTTTATCAAAAGGATAAAAAGGCATCCTACACACTGGGAAAAAATCTTTGGGAACAACACATCCAATAAGGGTCTAATCTATAAAATATAAAAAAAATTCAACAACTCAACAACAAAAAGACAAACAACCCAATTGAAAAATAGGCAAAGGACATGAACAGACACTTCACAAAGAGGTCATTCAAGAAGCCAACAAACACATGAAAAGTTGTTCTTGATCATTAGCCATTAGAGAGATGCAAATCAAAACTACAATGAGATAACATCTCACCCCTGCTAAAATGGCACTGATCAAACAATAAACACTGGCAAGGATGTGGAAAGATTGCAACACTTACACATGATGGGAATGTAAAATGGTGCAATCACTATGAAAAATGGTATGGTGCTTCCTCAAAAAACTAGAAATAGAGCTACCTTATGAACCATCAATCCCACTCTTAGGTATATAACAAAGAGAACTAACAGAAATGACAAGAACAGACATATGCACACCTATGTTCACTGCAGCACTATTCACAATAGCAAAAGGATGGAAACAACCTAAGTGCCCATCAACAGCTGAATGAATAAACAAAATGCAGTACATATATATAAAATGGAATACTACACAGCCATAAAGAATAATGATGAGTCCTTATAACATGGTTGAGTCTGGAGGACATTGTACTGAGTGAAATAAGTCAATCACAAAAGGACGAACACTGTATGATCCTACTTTTGTACAAAGACAAGAATAGGTATACCTAGAAATCAATGTTCATTGCTGGTTATCAGGAATAGGAGGGCAGGAGGGGAGAGAATCACTCCCTAGATAGTGGGCACTTGTTACTTCTGGTGATAGAATAAGTAATACCAAATGGTAAAGTGTGAAAACTTGACCAAGGTGAATAATGTCACGAAGAAGTATACAATAAGGGACGTTTTGGTAAATGCAACAATTTTGCGACAACAACAAGCAAAAAAATATGTGTGTGGTTACATACGTAGATATATGCATATATGAGTATAGGTAGGTATATGTGCGTGGAAACATGTGCATGAATAGGTGTATCTATTGTTGTTGTTAGGTGCTGTCAAGTCGGTTCCTACTCACAGCGACCCTACGTACAACAAAATGAAAACACTGCCTGGTCCTGCACTATCCTCACAATCGTTGTTATACTTGAGCTCATTGTTGCAGCCACTGTGTCAATCCATCTCATTGAGAGTCTTCCTCTTTTTTTCCTCTACTTTACCAAGCATGATGTCCTTCTCCAGGGACTGATCTCTCCTGATAACATGTCCAAAGTAGGTGAGACGTAATCTCACCACCCTTGATTCTAAGGAATATTCTGGTTGTACTTCCAAGACAGATTTGTTCATTCTTTTGGCAGTCCACAGTATATTCAATATTCTTTGGCAACAGCACAGTTCAAAGGTGTCAATTCACATACATGTATGTGTATGCTTCATATATATTCATATATATAATAAAGCACATGGGGGCACAGCTAAGTATACTTCTTAGACATAAACAAACACCTTGAGGGATTGATTGTCTGGGTTTGAAGGTGCAGTGCAATTGATTACTTTTGTGCAACCTTTCTAGCCATGGTCTTGTAACTTCCGCCCAGGTGATTGGGCAGGACTGTGTGATAGGGTAATTGTGACCCACGAAGGGAATTGGTCAGCTTTGCCTCAAAAGAGAACCAATCGAGAGCAGAGTGAAGGATCTTACCACCACCAAGGAAGAATAGCCAGGAGTGGAGAGCACATCATTTGGACCTGGGATCCCTGTGCTGAAAAGCTCCTGGAAGCAGGAGAACGAGAGAGAGAGAGAGAGAGAGAGAGAGAGAGAGAGAGAGAGCGCAAGCTGTAATCCTGAAGACGGTGATAAACAGTGGCAGGAGAGACCCAGTAGCAGAGACCTGGCAGCAGGAGATGGCAGGGTGGGCTTCCCAGCCCACAGAGAGAGAAAAGTGCCCTTGCAGACAGGCCTAGAGCCAGGGAGAGGCGTGCCTGTGAGCATGGTTGGGAAGAGGCCGTGTATCCTAAGTGTTCTTGAGCCTGAATTGTAACTGTTGCTTCCCTAATAAACCCCATAATCATGAGTATGGTCTGTGAGTTCTGTGTGGCCATTGCAATGAATTATCAAACCCAGCAGAGAAGTAGAGAGTGTTGTGCAAAGGACAGTTGGTGTTAGAATTAGTAAAGAAGGCAGAGAGGGGAGGCTTGTCTGGCCTCCACCTCATGAAAGTCAACCTTGCGCTGTTGATCTTGGCTCTCCTTCCCCCTTGTGAGGTTGGAGGAGGTCAGATGCTGCCCCTGCGGAGTTTTTACAGAAGGCATAAGACCATAGTCTCATGGGACAACTCCATGAATTGGCATAATATAGTTCATAAAGTTTATGTTCTACATTCTAGTTTGGTGAGTAGCATCTGGAGTCTTAAAAGCTTGTGTGAGGCCATCTAAGATACAACTATTGGTCTCTACTCATCTGCAGCAAAAGAGAAAGAAGGAAACCAAAGACTCAAAGAAGGAACTAGTCTACAGGACTAATACCCTACACTAACCTTGGCCAGGGTAAATGATCTACCCTGAGACCAGAAGAACTAGATGGTGCCTGGCTACCATTACCAACCATTCTGATCAGGGACACAATAGATGGACTGATAGAACGGGAGAAAAATGTAGAAAAATACTCAAATTCTTAAAAAGTCTAGACTTACTTGGACCTGTTGAGACTAGACCCCCAAGGCTACTGCAATGAGATACCCTTTAAACTCTGAACTGAAACTACTCCCAGAGTTCACCTTTCAGCTAAAGAACAGATTGGCTCATAAAATAAACAATATCACCCGTAAGTACCGTGCTGCTTTAAAAAAAATCTGTAAGAGACCAATGGTCGACATTTACCCTAAAGCAAAGATGAAAAGGTAAGGGGAGAGACAGGGAAACTAGATTAATGGAAATGGAACTGCCAGAATGAGAATGTTGACACATTGTGAAAAATGCAACCAATGTCACCGAACAAGTTGTATAGAAATTGTTAAAAGAGAACCTAATTTGCTGTGTAAACTTTCACCGAAAGGATAATAAAATATTATTTAAAAGAAACAAAAAACCGTGGATCACAATGATCTGATCCACACGTGAGGATAGCACTAGCCTGGGCAGCGTTTCCTTCCCTTGTGCATGGGATGGCCGTGAGCTGGGGGCTGACTCCACAGCAGCTAACAACATCATTGCCTTTCCCAGTGGGTCCGAACGGCTTCCACACTGTCTTTGCCATTAAAGATCCCCTGCTGTCTCTGTCCCTGTCAGATTACTCTGTGCTCTCAGCTTCTTGGTGACCTTGCTGAATGGCTGTTGTCATAGCTACTACTTTTCCTAACTGATGTCTCCAACATCAGCTCCATCATCTGTTTGGCTGCTTGGCTGGGGGTCTTGCTACTCATTCTTCGCAGTCAATAGAGTTCTAAAGAATGCCTGATTCCTTGACTCTGACATCCTTGCTGCTGAGAAACATGAGAAAGTTCCGAGGGGCTGAGCCACAGTTTACTTTTCCTGCTCTATCCCCTATGCCACATCCTAGGCCAGATCCTCATCATCTTTTTTTGGGTCATGCAACAATCTCCTACATGGAGTGCATTAGCCTGTAGACACAAAAAGTCCCCAAAACATGAATGGCTTAGGACAACAGAAATTTATTGATGGGACAGCTCTCCCTGACACAGTCCTTCAGAGACCCTGACTGATGGAGACTTCCCTGTCTTCAATATGTGGCTTCCATAGGCTCTGTGGGCTTTGATACTCTGGTCAGCTGGAAAGAGAAATGAGAACGGAAATATGTGCCTGGGAGTCTTTTCCAGGTCAGGCCTGGGAGTGGTACACTTTTCATCTGCTCTCATTCGACCTGAATAAACACAGTCACATGGTCTCAGCTAACTGCAAGTGAGTCTGGGAAATGTGGGCCAAGCATGTGCCCAAAGAGGGGAAGAGTAGGTTTGGGAGAGCACCGGTGGTTTCCACCACAAGGTCCCCTGACTCCAACCTTGTTCCCCTCCAACCCTTTGTACCAGGCACAGTTCTAGGGTTTGAACCTGCACAGAGGCTCACAGCTACTGAGCAGCAGAGCCAGCACCAAGCCCATGTCTGTGTGACTCCAAAATCCATGTGCTTCTGCTATATCCCTCAGCCTCCTATATTAGCTTTCATCTCTTCATTTCTTCCTCCTCTTGGAATCTCACCACAGTCTCCAGAGTGGGGAGGATTTTGGGGATGAGGAATAATCAGTTTCCTTTCCTTTACCCAACTTAACCCTGAGTGCTGTATGAAAATCTTTTTTCTTGCCCACGTCTTCTCAGCTGCTCTACTTTGCTTCCTTCGGGTTAGTTCCCACTACGTTCTCAGGTTTGCAAGTCCTCACATTGTTATTGACTGTGTGAGGTCAGGTTTAGCTCTACCCCTGGCGATTGACAGGAAGGTCTCTCCATCACCCAGCCCCACTCTGGTCCCACCTCTCTCTTCTGTACCGCTGCTTGTCTGATGTGTTTTCCTACCTCTAGCATATTGGTCAAAGCAGAGCTGATATGGGAGCCAAAAGAGTTCATCTCAGGATAATAGGAGTGGCGAAAAAGTTGTGACAATCTTTAACCAACTATAAATAATAATAAATTGTAATGCAAAAGATCTCTTTAAAGTGTTAAAAAGCAAAGAAGTCACTTTAAGGACTAAGGTATGACTGACCCAAACCATGGTGTTTTCAATTGCCTCACATGCATACAAAAGCTGCACAATGAATAAAGAAGACCAAAGAAGAATTGATGCATTTGAATTATGGTGTTGAGAAAGAATATTGAATATACCTGGGACTGCCAAAAGAATGAACAAATCTAACTTGGAAGAAGTATAGCCAGAATGCTCCTTAGAAGCAAGGATGGCGAGACTTGGTCTCACATACTTTGGACATGTTTTCAGGAGGGATCAGTTCCTGGAAAAGGGCATCATATTTGGTAAAGTGGAGGGTCATCGAAAAAGAGGAAGACCCTCAACCAGATGGACTGACATAGTGGCTGCAACAATGGGCTCAAGCGTAACAACGATTGTGAGGATGGCGCAGGACCAGGCAGTGTTTTCATTCTGTTGTGCATGGGTTGCTGTAAGTTGGAACAGACTAGACGGCAGATTGTCAGGGCTTTCTTTCTCAGAGCTGCTGGGTAGGTGTAAACCACCAACCTTTCTGCTAGTAGTCAAGAAGAAACTATTTGTGCTACCCAGGGACCTACATAAAGCAAAGATCTTGGAATTTAGTACCTTTTCTCCCAAGAATGAAGTCAGATTCTTCCTGAAATTTATCTCAAGTACATGACTTAACTGTACAAGAAGAGCATGCTACGTGTGAAGATCTGACTATTTTTAGAACATACTTTCTGAATTTTATATTTTTGGTTCTATTTACCAGCCTGAGTCACATTTTTATCTGTCCTATTTTCTGCCTTTAAATCTTAAGCTTCTGTGTCTTTGAGGAGATTTTCTTAGAAGGGTACCCACAATGCAAATCTTTCCACCTTTTAACTGCTATAATATTTGTCAAACCTACTGTTTGCTGTGTTTTGTATGGAGTGGTATCATAATACCAAGAAACTGTCAGACAAGCTGTATTTTTCACCCCCAAAGAAGCAGCTCTGAGTAAATGAAATATGAAGATATAATTGGGTTATCTGCAGAGTGATTTTTATTTGCACTCTAGAAGATGGCTTTGGATGTCTCTAGTAGGAGAGCTGAAAGAGAGCAGGTGAGGCCTGAAGGGTCTCAGAGAGCAACAGTGGAGCTTAGACAGCCTGGTGAAACTAGGAGCTGCTGAGAACTCAGAGAAAGTGGCAGAGATGTGTGAATGACACACTTAACACGGGCCATCTAAGGACAGTTGGGAATAATATGAAACAGATTGACCAGAACTGAGAATATGGATTGAAGAAGAGGCAGATCAAAAATTGTATGTACTGGGGAGGCGGGGCAAGATGGCGCTCTAGGCAGAAGCACCACGCCGTCCCTCCACAGCAAAGATCCGAAAAACTAAGCCTAACAGAGAATCAACAATCCTGAAACCCTGGAACACCAAATGAAGAGATAAAGAACTCAGCCAAACACCAAACGGAGTGAGAATACTAAAAGAGAACGGAGAGCGAGGAGAGACTCATGCAGAGATTCCTTACCAGCTAACGCAGCGCGGATCCACCATCTTGGATTCCTATCGGAGACCAGCGAATGGGAGAGCAGCCTCGCAGAGCGTCCAGTGGGAGACAGAATGACTGGTAAACTGCGGTGTGCACTTTCCCACCCCCCACCCCTCTCTGCCTCGGCTGGGGCTCCCCTGCTTTCCATGGCCAGGGTCCCTGGGCTGGGGTGCGCCGGTGCTTTGAATCCGCATGCCCGGGCTGGCGGCTTTCTGAGAGCCGCTTGCTGGCTGCTGGCGAAGCTTTTTCTGCTGCCTCCCCCTCCTTTTGCCTGGGTGCCTGGTTCCGAGCGCCATCTTTGCTCTCTCCTGCGGGGCTGTGGGCCTGCATTCGGGCATGTGGCTGCTTCCAGGTCTGGGCTGCCACGCTGGTGAGATCCCGGGGCCTTTGTTCGTTGGCCCCTCTGCTTCCCGTGGCCATGGTCTCTTAACCCCGAGACTGCCGGCTGCTTGGAATTCGCGCCCCTGAGTGGGGGCTCTCTGGGTCCCATTTGTTGGCTGTTGGTGTGGCATTTTCTGCTTCTTCTGGTTTCTCACTTGCCTCTCGCTGCCTCCCCCTCCTTTTGCTCGGGTGCCTGGTTCCAAGCGCCGTCTTTGCTCTCTCCTGCGGGGCTGTGGGGCTGCGTTCGGGCGTGTGGCTGCTTCCAGGTCTGGGCTGCTCCGCTGGTGAGATCCCGGGGCCTTTGTTCGTTGGCCCCTCTGCTTCCCGTGGCCACAGACTCTTAACCCTGAGACTGCCGGCTGCTTGGAATTCGCGCCCCTGAGTGGGGGCTCTCTGGGTCCCATTTGTTGACACTGACTTCTGGTGTTGCTTTTTTATTTTATTTTATTTTTATTTTTTTTAATTTTATTTTTCTTCTTTTTTGATTAGTTTTGTCATCTTTTCCCTCTTTTTCCCTTTTGTCTTTCTTCATTGCTTAATTTCTCATCTCTCTATCTCCTCCTTCTCTTTCTGACCCCTGAATACCAGGCAATGTATGCCTCTGTACCTTCTGGCCAGGCTGTGCTGTGAAACTGAGACCGACTCCCCCAGACCTCATAGCTGCATCGGTGGGATCCCTGGGAACTTTGCAGTTCTTTAACTTTTCTGATTTTTATTTGTTCATTCTTTCCTTTTCTTTCTCTTCCCCCTTCAGGTTTCCTCCATCCCATAGTCTCTCATCTGTACATTCCAACGAAAAGCTCCCCTAGCATTCTTTTATGTTTGTATGCTTTTTGCTCCTGCTCCTCTCTCCTCTCTCCCATATCCAGCTTAGCTTCACACATAACCATCTTCCCGCTGCACCCTACCTACCTGCACCGTGCACTTGACATCACACCACCAAGCTGTGCAGGCACGCCCTATTGGAACCTGCCCAGCACTGACTACCGACCGTCCTGGTGGCTGCGGTTAGTGCCACAAACAACCCGTCCCAGTGGCTCCTCTTAAGCTAGATCTGCCCAGCTGTACCACAAGGACGAAACAAAAAAACAAAAAAATCTACAATCAATAAAAGAGAGAAATATCTACTGAATGCCCCGAAAACAGCAAACAATATCAAAACATTTACAAAAACAAGACAAGATGGCTCCAATAAGCGTCCAAATTAAAACACCAGATAACTCTCCTGTGGAAGAAAATGCACTAGAAGTACCTGATAGGGAACTCAAATCACTAATACTCAGAATTTTCCAAGAACTGAGGCAAAAAGCTGACAAACATGAGGAAAAAATAGACAAATTTATGGAAAATACAGACAAAAAATTGGAAGAATTCAGGAAGATGATGCAGGAACAAAATGCCAAAATAAATTCACAACTCAAAATTATACAAAAACAACAATTAGAAATCCAAAAGATAAACAACAAGATTTCAGAAATGGACAGTGTCATAGAAGGGCTGAGAAGTAGATTTGAAACCGTGGAAGACAGGATCAGTGGAACTGAAGACAAACACTTGGATACAACTCTGTTTCAGGAAAACTCAGAAAAAAGAACAAAGAAAAATGAAGAGACCCTGAGAGTTATGTGGGACACAATTAAAAGCAAAAACTTACGAGTGATTGGCATCCCAGAACAGGGGGAGAAAACAGAAAACACAGAGAGGATCATTGAGGAACTGCTGACAGAAAACTTTCCCAATATCATGAAAGATGAAAAGATGGCCATCCAAGAAGCTCAACGAACCCCATATAGAAGAGACCCCAAAAGAAAATCACCAAGACATACCATATTCACACTCGCCAAAACTAAAGACAAATAAAGAATCCTGAGAGCAGCTCGTGAAAAACAAGAAGTCACATACAGAGGAGAAACAATAAGACTAAGCTCAGATTATTCAGCAGAAACCATGCAGGCAAGAAGGCAGTGGGATGACATATATAAAATCGTGAAAGAAAAAAATTGTCAGCCAAGAATAATTTATCCTGCAAAACTCTCGTTCAAATTTGATGGTGAAATTAGGTCATTTCCCGATAAACAGAAACTAAGGGAATATGCAAAAGTCAAACCAAACTTACAAGAATTATTAAAGGGAGTTCTTCGATCTGAGGACAAACAGCTTCAGCCCTCAAGCAGGACCTAGGACCTAGAACGCAGGTTCATACGAACCAGATACCATTCTAGGAACTGAACTACAGAAGACTTTCCAAAAACAAAAGAAATACAACAGGGAATCAGAGAAATCAATCAAAGGATGACAACAAAATCAAAACAATGAAAGAGGGAACAAACGGCATAGGTATAGAACCTTCTAAAGGAGAGGAAGGCAAGGCGATACCAAGTAAGGGTAGACTGCTTCAAACTTAGAAAGATAAGGGTAAAATTCATGGTAACCACAAAGAAAGTTAACAAACCAACTCATAAAAATAAAGACGAAAAACATAAAGTCTCAACAAAAACAAAACCTACAAAAACAAAAGAAATGAACACAAAATCCACAAACAAAAGTAACTTAGCACAAGAGAGTAAGAACAAAGAAAACTTCAGCACCACAAAAAAAAGCACTACAAAACGACAGCAACAAACTTCCATCTATCAATAATTACACTGAACGTAAATGGACTCAATGCACCCATAAAGAGACGGAGAGTGGCAGAATGGATAAGAAAACAGGATCCATCAATTTGCTGTCTACAAGAGACACACCTTAGAAACAAAGATGTGAATTTATTAAAAATCAAAGGTTGGAAAAAAATATATCAAGCTAACAACTATCAAAAAAGAGCAGGAGTGGCAATTCTAATCTCAGATAAAATAGACTTCAAAATAAAATCTACCATAAAAGACAAAGAAGGACACTATATAATGATTAAGGGGATGATCCATCATGAAGACATAACCATAATAAATATCTATGCACCCAATGACAGGGCTCCAAAATACATAAAAAAAACTCTAACAGCACTGAAAAGAGAAATTGACAGTTCCACAATAATAGTAGGAGACTTCAACACACCACTCTCAGTAAAGGACAGAACAACTAAAAAGAAACTCAGCAAAGATACAGAAGACCTAAAGGACACAATCAGCCAACTGGACCTCATAGACATATATAGAACAATCCATCCAACCGCTGCAAAGTACACATTCTTTTCCAATGCACATGGAACGTTCTCCAGAATAGACCACATCTTAGGCCACAGAGCAATCCTCAACAAAATCCAAAATGCTGAGATAATTCACAGTATCTTCTCTGACCACAATGCCATCAAGGTAGAAAATAACACTAGAAACAGCAAGGAAAAAAAATCAAACACATGGAAACTGAATAATAATCTGCTTACACATCAGTAGGTAATAGAAGAAATCAGAGATGGAATCAAAAAATTCCTAGAATCAAATGAGAATGACAACACATCATACCAAAACCTTTGGGACACAGCAAAGGCAGTCCTCAGAGGACAATTTATAGCAATAGATGCACATATCAAAAAAGAAGAAAGGGACCAAATCAAAACATTAACTACAGAACTCAAACAAATAGAAAGAGAACAGCAAAAAAAGCCCACAACCACCAGAAGAAAGGAAATAGTAAAGATCAGAGCAGAAATAAATGAAATAGAGACCAGAAAAACAATAGAAAGAATCAACAAAACCAAAAGTTGGTTCTTTGAAAGAATAAACAAAATCGACAAACCACTGGCCAGACTGACAAAAGAAAAACAGGAGAGGACACATATAACCCAAATAAGAAATGAAATGGGGGACATTACAACAGACCCAGCTGAAATAAAAAGGGTTATAACAGAATATTATGAAAAGTTATACTCCAACAAATTTGAAAACCTAGAGGAAATGGATAAATTTCTAGAAACACATGGCCTACCCAAACTACAACAAAGTGATATTGAAAATCTGAACAGACCCATAAGAAGAGAAGAGATTGAAAAGGTAATAAAAAACACTCCCAACCAAAAAAGTCCTGGCCCAGATGGCTTCACTGGAGAATTCTACAAAACATTTACAGAAGAGCTTGTACCGGTACTACTCAAGCTATTTCAGAGCATAGAAGAGGAAACAACACTTCCAACTTTATTCTATGAAGCCAGCATAACGCTGATACAAAAACCAGGCAAAGACGTCACAAAAAAAGAAAATTACAGACCAACATCTCTCATGAATATAGAAGCAAAAATTCTCAACAAAATTCTAGCCAATATAATTCAGCATCATATCAAAAAAATAATACCCACGACCAAGTAGGATTCATGCCAGGTATGCAAGGACGGTTCAAGATTAGAAAATCAATCAAAGTAATCCACCACATAAATAAAAGGAAAGAAAAGAATCACATGATCATCTCAGTTGATGCAGAAAAGGCATTTGACAAAGTCCAACACCCACTACTGATAAAAACTCTCAATAAAATAGGTATAGAAGGGAAATTTCTCAACATAATAAACGGCATCTATGCAAAACCAATGGCCAACATCATTCTTAATGGAAAGAGGCTGAAAACATTCCTTTGAAAACAGAAACAAGACAAGGAGGCCCTTTATCACCACTCCTACTTAACATTGTTGTGGAAGTTCTAGCTAGAGCAAGAAGGCAAGAAAAAGAAATAAAGGGCATCCAAATTAGTAATGAAGAAGTTAAACTGTCCCTGTTTGCAGATGATATGATACTATACATAAAAAACCCTAAACGCTGCATGAGAAATCTACTGGAACTAATACAAAGATTCAGCAGAGTAGCAGGATACAAGATAAACATTCAAAAATCAGTTGGATTCCTATACACCAATAAGGAGAACGATGAAAAGGAAATGAGGAAAACAATACCATTTTCAATAGCCCCTAAAAAGATAAAATACTTAGGAATAAATCTGACCAAGGATGTAAAAGACCTATACAAAGAAAACTACAAAACACTACTGCATGAAACCCAAAGGGATCTACATAAATGGAAAAAGATACCATGCTCATGGATAGGTAGACTCAACATTGTGAAAATGACAATTCTACCCAAAGCAATTTACAAATACAACGCAATCCCGATCCAAATACCAACAACATTCTTCAAAGAGATGGAAAAACTAATCATTAACTTTATATGGAAAGGGAAGAAGCCCCAAATAAGTAAAGCACTACTAAAGAAGAAGAATAAAGTTGAAGGACTCACACTACCTGACTTCAGAACCTACTATACAGCTACAGTAGTCAAAACAGCCTGGTACTGGTACAACGACAGATGCATTGACCAGTGGAACAGAATTGAGAACCCAGATGTAAATCCATCCACCTACGGCCACCTGATCTTCAACAAGGGCCCAAAGTCCATCAAATGGGGAAAAGACAGTCTTTTTAACAAATGGTGCTGGCAAAACTGGATATCCACCTGCAAAAAAATGAAATAGGACCCATACCTCATGCCATACAAAAACTACTTCAAAATGGATCAAAAACCTGAATATAAAGCCTAAAACTATAAAGTTCATAGAAGAAAAAATAGGACCAACACTTCAGGCGTTAATACACGGCATTAACAGGATAGAAACCATAACCATCAACGCACTAACCCCAATAGATAAGCTAGATAACGGGATCTTCTAAAAATCAAACACCTATGCTCTTCAAAAGACTTCACCAAAAAAGAGTAAAAAGAGAACCTAAAGACTGGGACAATATTTTTGGACAATACAAGTCAGACAAAGATCTAATCTCCATAATCTACAAGAAAATCCAACACCTCTACAAGAAAAAGACAAATAATCCTATTAAAAAATGGGCAAAGGAAATGAACAGACACTTCACCAAAGAAGACACTCAAATGGCCTACAGACACATGAGGAAATGCTTGTGATCACTAGCCATTAGAGAAATGCAGATGAAAACCACAATGAGATACCATCTTATCCCGGCATTACTGGCACAAATCAAAAACACTGGAAATAACAAATGTTGGAGGCTGTGGGGAGATCAGAACTCTTATGCACTACTGGTGGGAATGCAAAATGATACAACCATTTTGGAAAATGATATGGCGCTTCCTCAGAAAGCTAGAGATAGACATACCATTCGATCCAGCAATCCCACTCCTAGGAATATATCCTAGAAAAATAAGAGTTGTCACTCGAATAGACATATGCACACCTATGTTCATGGCAGCATTATTCACAATAGTAAAACGATGGAAACAACCTAGATGCCCATCAACAGATGAATGGATAAACAAACTATGGTACATACACACAATGGAGTACTATGCAACGAGAAAGAACAACAATGAATCTGTGAACCATCTCATAACATGGATGAAACTGGAGGACATTATGCTGAGTGAAATAAGTCAATCACAAAAGGACAAATATTGTATGAGACCTCTTTTGCAAAAAACCATGAAAAAGTTCACACACAAAATGTAACAATCATTACAGTACACAATACAGGGGAAACTAGCACAACTTGTACAAGGAAAGGTCATGGAATCCCCATAGACACATCCAAACTCCCTAAGGGACTGAATTGCTGGGCAGAGGGCTCTGGGGACCCATGGTCTCGGGGAACATCTAGTTCACTTGGCATGATACAGCTTATAAAGACAATGCTCTACATTCTACCTTTGTGAGTAGTGTCTGGGGTCTTAAAAGCCTGTGAGTGGCCATCTAAGACACTCCACTGGTCTCATCCCTTCAGGAGCAAAGGAGAATGAAGAGAACAGGATACAAGGAAAAGATTAGTCTGAAGGACTAATTGTCCACAGCTACCAAGGCCTCCACTGGACTGAGTCCAGTACAGCTAGATGGTGCCCGGCTACCACCACTGACTGCTCTGACCAGGATCACAACAGAGGTTTCTGGACAGAGCCGGAGAAGGATGTAGAACAGGATTCTAACTCACAAAAGAAAGACCAGATTTACTGGCCTAAAGGAGACTGGAGAAACCCCAAAGAGTATGGCCCCCAGACACCCTTTTAGCTCAGTGGTGAAGTTATCTCCGAGGTTCACCATTCAGCCTGGGAGTGGACAGCCCCGTAAAACCAAATGAGACTAATGAGGTACGGGAGTCCAGTGACGAGGGCCAGAAGGCAGAAGGGGACAAGGAAGCTGGTGATAGGGAACTCAAGGTTGAGTAAGGATATTGTCGATGTGTTGTGAGATTGTTAACCATTGTCATAGGGCAACATTTGTAGTAACTGTTAAATGAGAAACTAGTTTTGTTCTGTAAGCCTTCATCTTAAGTGAGAATAACAGCACAATTGGAAGAGCGTAGTCAATGTCACTAAACTGTGCATGTAGAAATTTTTTTGAAATGGTGTATCTTTGGCTATGTGTATTTTCACCAAAAAAAAAAAAAAGGTTGAGAAGTTAGAGGGTTGACATGTTGTGAGGTTGTTAACCAATGTCATAAAACAGTATGTGTACCACTGTTTCATGAGAAACTATTTGTTCTGTAAGCCTTCACCTGAAGTACAATAAAAAAAAAAAAAAAGATAACCCCAAAATAAAAAAAAAAAAACAAAAAAACAACTTAGCATAGTCAGTCTTATTCTTTTTAACCATACTGAGAAATTTTCACACATTTTGGACATTTGATATCCTCTTTTTATGAAATACCTTTTCAAGTCTCTTTTGATTTTTGAAGGAGCCCTGGTGGTACAGTGGTTAAGTGCTTGGCTGCTGTCATGGATTGAACTGTGTTCCCCCAAAATATTTGTCAACTTGGCTGGGCCATGATTTGAAGTACTGTGTGATTGTCTACCATTTTGTCGTCTGATGTGATTTTCCTATGTGTTATAAATCCTATCTCTATGATGTCAGTGAGATGGTATTAGAGGCAGTTATGTTAATGAGGCAGGACTCAAATTTACAAGATTAGATTGTGTCTTGAGCCAATCTCTTTCGAGATATAAAAGAGAGAAGTGAACAGAGAGACAAAGGGACCTTATACCACCAAGAAAGCAGCACCAGGAGCAGAGCGTGTCTTTTGGACCCAGGTTTCCTATGTGGAGAAGTTCCTAGTACAGGGGAAGACTGATGACAAGGACCTTCCTCCAGAGCCAACAGAGAGCAAAAGCCTTCCCCTGGAGCGGATGCCCTGAATTCGGATTTCTAGGCTACTAGACTGTGAAAGAATAAACTTCTGTTGGTTGAAGCCATCTACTTGTGTCATTTCTGTTATAGCAGCACTAGATAACTAAGACAGTTGCTAATTGAAAAGTCAGTGGTTCAAATCCACCAGTTACTCCCTGGGAGAAAGATGTAGCAGTCTGCTTCCATAAAAGATTTACAGCCTTGGAAACCCTATGGAGCAGGTCTACTATGTCCTATAGGGTTGCTGTGAATCTTAATCGACTCAGTGGCAATGGTTTTGTTTTGTTTTGGGTTTTTTTTGCCTATTTTTACTCTGTGTTGCCTATCTTTTTCTTATTTATTTGCTGAAGTTCTTCATATATTCTCCATCATGTCTAGCAGTGGTTATAGGTGTTTTCAGTATCTTCTCCACTGTGTGGCTCAGCTTTTCACCCTCTCAGTGGGCATCTTTGAAGGACAGGAGCACTTATTCTTAATTAAATTATTTGATCTTTTTAAAAAATGGTTAGAGCTTTTGGTCTCCCATTTAAAAAATATTCTCTACCCTCAGTCTTGAAGTTTTATCCTTGTTTCTCGGATCCAGCGTTTTCTCCATTCTCCTTTCATTTGGAAGGATTCATCTCAGTTTCATTTATGAAGAATGAAGGCTCCATGAAGGAATTGAAGGAAAAAGGACTTTTCTTCCTTCTCCCACCCTTCAGTGTGAGTATCCTCTACATAAGGTGCTGTCCTCTGCCTCTTTGCTCCCTACTCTTCCTTTTCAACTCTCACCTCTCAGCAAATCCACTCCTCTCTGTAGTACCATGCCAACATATCCATGTGCAGAGCAGTTCAAGTCAACAGTTCAGTCCCACTACATCTGTTGAACAATTTCTCAATATCTAGCGTTGTGCTGAGTGCTGGGGATACTTAGGTGAACATCACACAATAAATGCCTTTGGGCAAACCACTGAATGAAGATACCTATAATCTGGTCCCACTGAGGTCTCAAATACACTGAAAGCATCAAATCCCCCAACCCCCAACATTCTCTTACTCCTAGGGTAACAGCACCAGCAGCTCCTTAACCAGCCAAGATGCAGAGGTCATCTTGGACTCCTCCACCTCACTCATGTAATATCATGACACACCCTGCTTGTTTTAATTCTACTCTTTTAATTCTCATTTTCCCTTATTTCCATTCCCAATACTGGCCTTCACATACACTACCTTACTATGCCTCTCATAAGGTCCCTAACTGGTACAATCAGTTTGCACTTGGCTACTAACCTGAAGATTGGTGGTTCAAACCTACCCAGCGGCACTAGAGAAGAAAGGTCTGGTGATCTGCTTCCATAAAGATTACAGCCAAGAAAATGCTATGGAGAAGTTCTGCATATGGGGTTGCCATGAGTCAGAATTGACTCAACAGCAACAAGTTTGGTTTGGTTTTTATGCCTCTCATAGAGGCCTGCATTAGCCTCCTCACTGTATCTCTACGTCAGTCTCTTCCTCCTATCACTCAGCTGACTCCATTCTCTTTGGTCATTTTAATTTGGACAGAAGCTTTTAACAACAGTTATTTGAACTCTTACCTTATTCGTCCTATTACCCTGAAATCTCTTTGAAGGCAAGCACTAAAAACAGTCTTACTCATCTTTGAGAAAGACTTACCCATTTCATGAGCTTGCACAGACCTTGAGTCAGTCAGAGCTTTACTAGTGACTTGATTTGATTGACCTGAGCAGTAAACAGCACAATAATGTGAATAACTACAGACTAAATTGTATGGCTTCCGCTCTGAATGCCGCAGAGGCCAGAAGCTACTGAAAAATTTCCACTCTGGCCTTTGCAGTAAATCCCATAAAATTCTCTACCCTCCTATTTTTTACTATTGTTGTTAGTTAATTCAAGTCAGTACTGACTCATGGCAACCCCATACGTGCAGAGTAGAACTGTTTCACAGGGTTTTCAAGACTGACCTTTCGAAAGGAGATCACCATACCTGTCTCCCCATGCACCTCTGAGTGGGTTTGAGCCTCCAATCTTTCAGCTAGTAGTTGAGTGTTTAAACATTTGCACCACCCAGGGATTCCCTCAATTTTATTACGTCCTTCAAAACTTTGTGATTCTGGATTACATTTCATCAGGATTTTTGTTCTCTGCTCTGTGAAAATGAGGGACACCATGTGTCTCACTTAATCAAAAATCTTCCATAACCAACTTCCCACAGACTGACACTCAAGCTCTTTAGGATTTGATTCCAGTCCAACTTACTTGCTTTACCAAACATGATGTCTTTTTCTAGCAATTGGTTTTTCCTGATGATGGGTTCGAAGTAAGCGAGCCAATGTCTCACCATCTCGCTTCCAAAGAGCGTTTTGGTTGTATTTCTTCTAAGACTGATTTGTTCATTCTTCTGGCAGCCCACAGTATATTCAATATTCCTTGTCAACACCACAGTGGAATGCATCAACTCTTCTTCTGTCTTCTTTTTTCATTGTCCAACGTTCGCATGCATATGAGACAATTGAAAAGACCATGGTTTGGGTCAGATGCACCTTAGTTATCAAAGTGACACCTTTGCTTTTTAAAACTCAGATTGCTAGCCATGGCCTCTATGTGCTCTGTGCTTCTGTTCTTTGAACTGGCTGGCTGTTACAGTTGCCTACAAAGCCTTCCTGTACCATCTCGCCAAGTCCAAATCTTACATCTCCTTCAAGTCCTGGCGCAAAAGGCCCCTGTTTCATAAAGTTTCACTGAGGTCTCCAGGCAGAAGTACATGCTCCTTCTCTGAATCTCTACCATTTAATTTATATTCAGACCACACTGAGCATGCTCCCTCATGCTGAGTATTGTAGTTGGCTGTTTACATATCACCACAAGCTGTGTCTTACTCGTCTTTGTGTTCTTCACAAAGCTTTGTAGAATGCTTCCTGTATGGCAGATGCTCAGAAGTATTTGTTGTTGTGATTGGGATATTTATGCAGGACATGTTATAAAGGCCAAGCTCAGTGATAGGCACTGTAGAAAATATAAAAACAAATATAGCTCCATTTCTGCTAAAAAACAAAACAAAACAAAACTTAGCAATCTAATAAGCTATTTACATATGTGCTAATATAATAAGTATTAGTCTGTTATTCATATCATAACAGGATTCCAAAGGCTAAAACTTTAGTCCTTTACCAGTGCTTTTTCAACTTCATAATTCATAGAAATCCTGTTAAAGGATAGAAACTATATATATATATATATATGTGTGTGTGTGTGTGTGTGTGTGTGTGTGTGTATATATGTGTGTGTGTGTGTATATATATACATATGTGTGTGTATATGTATATATATATATATATATATATATATATATATATATATATATACACATATGAAGCTTACACCCTTATACCCTTTGCCCTCCAGTAGATTCCAACTCATAGTGACCCTATAGGACAGAGTAGAACTGCCCCATAGAGTTTCCAAGGAGTGGCTGGTGGATTTGAACTGCTGACCTTTTGGTTAGCAGCCATAGCTCAAAACCACTGTGCCACCAGGCCTCCATATAAAGCTATATGTGCATATATATATACATATATATATATACATATATATATATAAAGTTCCTTATCCTTATACCTCTTGACAACTATAAAATCAAAACACATTTATAAATGGTGATCAAACTACTCTTGATTGTGTTAACTCATTTAGGCCACAAAACACCTTTAATCAGCTGGGAGGAGCTTGGTGGACAGTGACCTGGGGTCAGGGAAACTTTCATTGATTCTCAAACCTCTGTGCAAAGGCTTCGTCTGCCCACTAAGTGCTATCTGGGCACACCCATTCCTGAGAGCTAGAGCTTCAGGCTGGGGCACATCAGAGTTTGCGTTCAGATGTGGTGCAACTGGGAAAAAGAGAAGGGGCAGAGGCAACCAAGCAGGGAGAGCCTGGAAAACAGGGGCTCTAGGAGCTACGAAGCGATGTAAAGGCCAGGACGGATCCCAGGAAGCATGTGAAAACAGCTCCTTAGAAGAATGCTCTTGGTGAGGACTCATGTTGAGCCCTTGTTCTCTGCCAGACTATCTGCTAAACACTTGTGATTCTTCCCATCATTTAATCCTTACAGTAAACTGATGAGCTAGGCACTATTATTAGCCCAATTTCATCGATCAGGAAATGAGCATTAGAGAAGTTCCATAATTTGTCCAAAGTCACAAAAGCTGATAAATTGGGAGAACCTGAATTTGAACCCAGGTTTGCCTGAACCCAGAGTTGGAACCCTTAACCCTTCACCACTGTCTCTTGGCCAACCTGGTCTAATGTGTGGTTTTGTGTTTGTTTCTTTTATTTATAAACAGCAGCAAGGGAATGTTATCAGAAGGTAAACTCCCCAAGTCACTCAGGATATGGCTCCAGCCCAGAACATTCCTATACCATCCTCCAGGGCAAAGTGGATGAGGAGAAGGAAGGTAAGAAAGGTTGGAGTATGTTTTAGGGGTGCCTAGAGTGGGTCAGGCTCACAGGGTCTGAATCTTAGAGGGAACCCCTGCAATTTCAACTCTAAATACCTAGCTTGCACTGTGCATGTAGCCCTGTGCAGAGGTTGGTGTAACTCCCGTACATGGGCAGGGTGTGTTGGGTGTGTGCAAGACAGGCCCAGGGTTTGATAGGCTGATGTTTATAGGAGCCATTTAGGGGGTAAGGCAGGAGCTCTCTCCTGGTAGCTAGTGCTAGCTCCAAACAGTACATTCACATTAAGGACAAGTTTGATGATGAATCAGCAACATGCATCTGTAAGTCACTCAAGAGCATGTGTTTAGAACCTGTTGTTGCTAGTCACCATCGAGTTGGTCCAACTTATGGTGACCCCATATACAACTAAACAAAACATCGCCTACCATCTTTATGATTGTTGGTATGTTGGAATCCATTGTTGCAGCCATTGTGTCATTTCATCTCATTGACGGTTGCCCTCATTTTTGCTGACCCTCTACCAAACACGATGCCCTTTTCTAGCAATTGGTCTTTGCTGATGATGTCCAGCACTATATTGGACAATATTCTGTTATGATCCACAGGGTTTTCATTGGCTGATTTTTGGAAGTAGATCTCCAGGACTTTCTTTCTAGTTTGTTTTAGTCTGGAAACTCCACTGAAACCTGTCTTCCATGGGTGACCTGGCTAGTATTTGAACAACTGGTGGCATAGTTTCCAATATCATAGCAACATGTAAGCCACCACAGTGCAACAAACTGGTAGATGGGCATTTAGAATATACTGAGCGTATAATGGAGCCCTCATGGCACAGTGGTTAAGAGCCACAGCTGTTAACCAAAAAGTCTGCAGTTTGAATCCATCAGCCACTCCTTGAAAACCCTATGGGGTAGTTTACTCTGTCCTATAAGGTCACTATGGGTCAGAATTGACTTGATGGCAAGGGGTTTTTGTTTGGTTTGGGTGCATGATATGATATGCTGTTTCCAAATAAATAGAAGGCATGCTTCCTGCTCTTCTGTCTATTTGCTGATGATACAGTTGAGGAGACATGAAGGAGATTTAAGCTTAATGAGCAACATAAATAACTCAAGTTGAAAATGGCACCAGCCACTCCCAAAAGTTACTATGCCCCCGAAAAGGCTGGTTATAGACTAAGTAAAGAACTAGGCAGAGGAACTTCATTGTACCCTCACCCCTCTTCTGGGTCTTTCCCTTGCATCCACAAAGCCAGCTTGAAAGATAGAATTCTAATTAAAATGTTCATTCCCTTTAGATTCTTCAGTTCACTGAGATCCAGAATGGGCTCTCTTGGGTGTTAAAGGCCTAATGCCTATGTATTCTTGAGGCTCAAAGAATTGAAAGATCAACAGATTTTGTCCTTGAGGATAGGGAAAATATGCCTGGGTCCCAAGCACTTACTACGTTGTCTGGCACATAGATAGATAGACTCATGTCAACCTTATGTACAGCAGCACGAAACGCTGGGTCCTGCATCATCCTCCCCATTGCCAGTATGTTCTTTGCAGCTATTTTGCCAATCCTTCTCGCCATGGTTCTCCCTCACCCTCATTGACCCTCTGCTTCACCAAACATGATGTCCTCCTCCAACAATTGATTCTTCCTGTTGACGTGTGCAAGGCAAACGAGTTAGGCACTGTTCTGCTGTGATCAATAAGGTTTTCACTGGCTAATTTTTTAGAAGTAGATTGCCAGGCTTTTCTTCCTAGTCTGTCTTATTCTGGAAGCTCCACTGAAACCTGACCACCATGGGTGACCCCGCTAGTATTTGAACTACTGGAGGCACAACTTCCAGCATCATAGCAACATGCAAACCGCCAGAGTACAATAAACTGACAGACGGATGGTGGTCTGGCATAGAGCAGTCATTTAATACCTACTGGTTAATGAGTCAGTGAATGATGATCTTGGGACTTCAAAAACTCCATGAAAGTAGCTCTGTGGTCAATTGGTGGCTAGAGGAATGGGGAAAACTTTAGTAGCAATTGCAGGAACTTCTGATGCCCTATACGCTACCTGACCAATATGCATTCAAGCCAAAATGACTGGGCTCCACCAGGGCCTCATGCTGCCACCCTCTTTTTTGAACAGGCACTGTCCCATTACCTGATATCATCAGGAAAGCAGAAGGAAAAAATGATATTTTGCCTAAGGCCATTTTTAGAATATGAGAGAGAATAGAGTCATCTCTGCCTGTCTCTGTTGCTTGTTCAATTTAAACAAGCAAGATTCAGGAATGAGAGAGCATTTATGCTAAGAAAAATAAAATAAAATTCAATGTGATTTGTTCTGATGAGAACTCCTGTACGATATTTTGAAAACACAGTTTGGTGACACTCAAAACTTCTTCACATTGTTTTATTTCTCTGGCACATTTTGTTGTCCATTACAGCTTACTTATTATACTTTTAACCTCAAGAAAATACTAATACATCTACTACTGGTCAAAGATTTAGAAAATACATATCTTACCTTCACTGAAAAGAAATTTTGAATATAGAATAAGATATGGCAAGGTGTCACTCCTCCTTTAGGTGCGTAAGTCATTTGCTTTGATATTTATAGACTTCGTAACCTGTGATTCATGTTCAAAGAGAAAGCAGCAGCCCATCAGGGATCTGCCTGCATGAAAAGTGCACTTATTGTATTAACTCAATTAGATCCACATCTAGAATCCCTTCTCCATGTGAAGAAACTGAACAATAGCTTACAAAATCACTGTTATTTGAGGTCCTAAGCAGCCTCGCGGGTCAAAATGACTCACAGGAAAATAATGAACAACCCAAACTTGGGAAATTAGAGTGAAAAAAAGGATCTCCGTAATTCTTCCAACATGATGGTATAACAAGATTTTAGTAGCAGCTATAGAAATATTTGCTAATTTAAGATTTTTGTGACATGGAGAACAAGCGGGAGAGATGGCCCACAGTACTTGAATCAATTAGCAAGAGTCACCTTTTACTCCACATGAAAATATTCATTTTAAAATTTGATGATTTTACAATGATAATGATTATGATAATATTAATAACAACAGCATCACATTTATTGACTGTTTCCTATGTACCGGTAACAATTCCAAGTGCTCTAAATGTGTTAACTTATTGGTCTTATGGTAGTTACTATTGTGTCTCTCATTCTACAGATGAAGAAGCAGGCATAGAAAGCAAAGGAAAGCCTGACTGAAATGTGCAATGGTGAAATTTGTCCTCATATCAATAAAATGAACCTTTAAGGAACCTTCAAGACCGGGCATACTTCCACCATAGGCCTCCTAGATGAAGCATTGAGTGAGGCATCAAAGAGCTGTGGCCTCTGGCCTTGGTATTGCTACAAACTATCCTAATGAGCTTCTTGGCTCTCCATTTCTTATCTGTTAGATGAAGGAGATTGGATGATCTCAAAAGTGCCTCCAGAGCCTAAAATTCTAAGATTCCGCCACGGAAACGTGTGATTCAATGATCAAATTGTTAGTGGTAACTTGCTAGGGGCCAAGAGATGCCCTGAAGTTAGCGTTAGACACTTCCAGGGGCCTGGATGGGAAAATTCTCATAAGGCTCTAGTTTTCCACTTGGGATTATGGGCAAATACCCATTTGTGGTCCTGGTCCCAGGGCCTGAGATATCAGCAGGACACGGTGTCACCAGTGACCCTGCACTGGCCAGTGTAGTGGTCCTTCGTCCTTTAACATGCTGCTCCCTGGTACATAGCATCTCAGCTTGCTGAAAGAGAGCCTGTGGGACCTCAGCGCAGAGATTCTCCTAGTGATGCAGCAAGCACAGAAGGCCTAGTATGGCCATGTCTGGAAAGTTTGGGAGAATTCTTTTGAAAATGACGATGTTAAACATCACTGTTTGTTTCTAATCTGTGCTATCACATTGCTCCACATCCACTAAACTCAGTGCAGTCGTGATCATGCCTCCTGGCAATGCCCATTTGATCTCTCAGCCAAACTGCAGTACCATCCAAATAAATCTAAAATACAGAATACGTAAGAAAGACTGAAATTCATGGCCACAGGCTGAGCTGCAATGCCAGGCCTCTGATCTGGGATGGCACTCTCATGGATGTCTCCTCCCATTCACTCAACAGTTGATGGGCCTTACTGAAGCTTCAGAAGCTCCCACCCCATCTGCTTTGTCCCCTGACCCTGTATAAAGTTAGGGTAAATGACACCAGTGTTTAAAGGGAGTGCAACCAGTGTGGCAAGAGGTATCTTGGAGTATAAACTACACATGTATAGATAGACTACTGGGCCAAGACTTGGTAACTGAAGTCAGCCTTATCTAGTTTAGAAGGTAATTTTTAAGGCTCTCCACGGGAGTGAAATCTCAGACTCAGCTCCCTCAGTTCACATGGTTCTCTTGCCTGGCAACTTAAGAAAATTCAAATCTACTTCTACTGTATTTCTCCTCTAGCTTTCCAGAAATTGAGTAAGTAGGGTGAAAGGATACAACCCTGACACACACCTTTTCTGATTTCAAACTATGCCCTCAGTCTGTTTGAACGAATGCCTCTTGGTCTATGTACAGGTTCCTCATGAGCACAGTTAAGTGTTCTGGAATTTCCATTCTTGCAATGTTATCCATAATTGGTTATGATCCACACGGTTGAATGCCTTTGCATAGTCAATAAAATACAGGTAAACAAACATCTTTCTGGTATTCTCTGCTTTCAGCCAGGATCTATCTGACATCAGCAATGATATCCCTTGTTCCACATCCTTCTCTGAATCTGGTTTGAATTTCCAGCAGTTCCCTGTTGATGCACTGCTGCAACTATTTTTAAATTATCTTTGGCAAAATTTTGCTTGCATGTGACATTAATGAAAATGTTTGATAATTTCTGCATTCTGGATCACCTGCCTTTGGAATGGGCATCGATACAGATCTCTTCCAATCAGCTGGCCAGGTATCTGTCTTCTGCATTTCTTGGCACAGATGAGTAAGTGTTTTCAGGGTTGCATGTGTTTATTGAAACACTTCCGTTGGTATTCCATCAGTTCCTGGAGCCTTGTTTTTCGCCTATGCCTTCAGTGCAGCTTGGACTTCTTCCTTCAGTACTATTGGTTCTTGATCATAAGCTCCCTCCTGAAATGGTTGAATGTTGTCCAATTCTTTTTGATACAGTGATTCTGTGTGTTCCTTCCATCTTCTTTTGATGCTTGCTTGGTCATTCAATTTTTCGCCCATAGAATTCTTCAATATTACAACTCAAATTTTGATTTTTTTCTTTGGTTCTACATGGTTTAAAATCAGGAAAGGTGTGCATCAGGATTGTATCTTTTCACCATACTTATTCGATCCATTTGCTGAGCAAATAATCCTAGAAGCTGGACTATATGAAGAACAAGGCATCAGGATTGGAGGAAGAGTCATTAAACAATACGCGATATGCAGATGACAGACACAACCTTGCTTGCTGAAAGTGAAGAGAACTTGAAACACTTACTGATGAAGAGCAAAGACTACAGCCTTCAGTATGGATTACACCTTAACATAAAGAAAACAAAAATCCTCACAACTGAACCAACAAGCAACATCATGGTAAATGGAGAAAAGATTGAAGTTGTCAAGGATTTCATTTTTCTTCGATCCACAATCAATGCCCATGGAAGTAACCGTCAAGAAATCAAATGATGCATTGCATTGGGCAAATCTACTGCAAAAGACCTCTTAAAGAGCTAAAAAGCAAAGATGTCACCTTAAGGACTAAAGTCCGCCTGGCTCAAGCCATGGTATTTTTAATCACCTCATATGCATGTGAAAGTTGGACAATGAATAGGGAAGACCAAACAAGAATTGATGCCTTTGAATTATGGTGTTGGCAAAGAATATTGAATATAACACGGACTGCCAGAAGAATGAACAAATCTGTCTCAGAAGATGTTTGCCAAGAAGTTCCAAGGAGTCAGAACACGAGGAGAGTGAGACTTCATCTCGCTTCCTTTGGACATGTTATCAGGAGGAACCAGTCCCTTGAGAAGGACATCATGCTTGGTAAAGTAGAGGGTCGGTGAAAAAGAGGAAAACCCTCAAGGAGATGGATCGACACAGTGGCTGCCACAGTGGACTTAAACATAGCAACGATTGTGAGGGTAGTGCAGGACCGAGTAGTGTTTCACTCTGTTGTACTTGGGGTCACTATGAGTCGGAACTGACTCAACAACACCTAATAATGACAACAGCTTTCCAGAAAGGCCCCAGAGCATCATAAAGATGTGAGCTCTAGAGTCAGACTGCTGCATTAGAGTCTGGCACTACTACTTACTTCACCACCCATCTGTCATTTTGCGGTGTGGTTGCTTGCGTGTTGCGGTGATGCTGGAAGGTATGCCACAGGCATTTCAAATACCAGCAGGGTCAGCCATGGTGAATAGGTTTCAGCATATCTTCTGGACTGAGACAGACTAGGAAGAAAGGCCTGACAATCTACTTCCTAAAATTAGCCAATGAAAACCTTATGGATCACAACAGAGTATTGTCTGATATCGTGCTGGAAAATGAGCCCCCCAGGTTGGAAGGAAGGAGCCCTGGTGGTGCAGTGGTTAAAGCAATCGACTGCTAACCTAAAGGTCTGCAGTTTGAAACCACCAGCAGATCCCCAGGAGAAAGATGTGGCAGTCTGCTTCTGTAGAGATTTACAGCTTAGGAAACCCTATGGGGTCCCTATGAGTTGGACTCGACTCGATGGCAATAGGTTGGAAGGCACTCAAAATACACAGTGGCTGAAACAATAGACTTGAGCATACCAATGACCATGAAGAAGGAGCAGGACTGGGCAGAATTTTGTTCTGTTGTGCAGAGGGTCACCATGAGTCAGAGGTGATTCGACAGCTAACAACACCCACCACCACCTACTAGCTCTGGGACCTTGGCAAGTTACTTAACTTCTCTGGACCTCGGTTTCCTCATCTGTAAAGAGGATCAAAGTAGTAACTTCTTTAAGGGATATCGATGCAGATTCCATGAGTTATTGCATATAAAGCACTTAAAATGGCTCCTGGCATTACATAAGCAGTATACAATTAAAAAATATTATTATTATTGACACACTAGACTGCTAGTAAGTGGAGCAACAAGATATTTGTGTTTGATCTTTCAGGTACAAATCCCACATTTAGGTTCGAAAAAGTGAAATGTTACTTTAGTTGATATGCCTCCTCCATCTAGCTCTTCTCACATCTTTTGTTACTAGTTTAGTTAGTTATTAATTAGAAATTTGGCTCATGTTTACTGCAGAAAATTTTAATATTCAGAAAGAATAAAAACAGAAAAACAATCTCCTTCAATTACTCACTCCTCAGAAGTAACCAGTTTTGGCATATTTCCTTCCAATCCTTTTTAATGTTTCTCTCATGGGATTGGCTTCCTTATCTCCATACAGTGTTATATCCTGTATTTCCATTAGCATCATATCATTAAGTACGTCTCATGTCATTAAAATACTTCATAAAATGTAACTTTTAGCACGCACATAATATTCCATTTTACGGATATACATGATATTTTAACCTTTCTTCTATTGTTGTTCATTTGTCTTGTATCTTCTTCCAACTGTCTTCCTCTTGCTCCTGAGGTTAAGAGCTTGGAAATCAATTTTTTTCCTCACATCTTACCCTCCTCTTCTTCCCCTTGATGTCTTTCTCTCTCTGTCTCCTCATGCTGCTTCTGCCAGTCAGTATCAGCTTTAGAAACTTAAACATTTATAGCAACTTTCCATTAACACCATTTTCCCATTTAAAAAAGGCTTTTCACATTTTTTCAATCTTATTGGTGTTCACAATAAACCTCTGGGGTGAGCAGAGAACATAGAAACTAAAATTCAGAGGAGTGATTCACCCAAGGTCACTTAACAAGGAAGCCTTAATCCAGTGCTCCACCCCAGGCTGCTCTGTAGTGTAG
The DNA here is from genome assembly GCA_030035585.1 of Dugong dugon. NCBI lineage: Eukaryota > Metazoa > Chordata > Mammalia > Sirenia > Dugongidae > Dugong > Dugong dugon. The sequence continues at coordinate 47,462,447 of CM057479.1, forward strand.
GATGGTTCCTTAGGACTCACGTTTATAAAACTACACAAAATACACACAGGCATAGGGAAATAGTTTTTTATTGGTCATGTTTATTGCATGGTTTATGCATCTTGCCCTTAACAATGGTTATAGGTTTAAAGAGTTTAAAACATAAGAAAAAATAAAATATCGGTGCTGATGAGCTTTAGCAAAGGTCTTAAAGGAGCATGAGGTAATTTGGTACTATCCTTCAAACCTTATCACCTTTAACATATAATTTCTCAGCCTGCTTCAAACTGACCCCTTCTTTTTAAAATAAACCAAAATACTAATGTGTTAATGAGTATATTGGGGATTGTCTCCTATGACCTTCAGCTATATTAAATTTTCTCCCTGAAGGGGTATAATACCCCTCATAGTTGACCCCCTTTTACCTTGTCTTTCCAGGTTTAAAAAGCAGCTTTGTTCCAGTTACCCATTGCCATTGAGTCCATTCCAACTCTTACCAGGTTTAAAAAGCAGCTTTGTTCCAATTACCCATTGCCATTGAGTCAATTCCAACTCATAGTGACCCTATAGGACAGAGTAGAACTGCCCCATAGGGTACCCAACGAACAGTGGGTAGGTTCGAACTGCCGACCTTTTGGTTAGCAGCTGTAGCTCTTAACCTCTGCACCACCAGGGCCCCTTTTCCAGTCAGGATGTCAGATTTCCCCTTTATGCAGCTCTCTCTGTGGCCAACGGGCTTCCTGAGGAATGTGAAGAGAACCAGGTCACCTAGAACTTCTCCCTTTCTCAGATGGACTCCCCAAATCAACATCATACCTGAATTTTCTTTTTCCTTTTGTCAATGAAAAAATAGTGAGTGGAATATCTTAGTCTTTGCATGATCAAAGGTTTAAACTTTTGCTGCTTTACTTTGACTTTATTAGCTTTTCAGGACAGTGGTTCAAAGGCAACTTATTTATTTCAATAGCTGGAATAATACTAGTATGTTCTGGTAATAATGGCAAACACTTTTATAGTGCTTGTCATATACCAGCACTGTTCTGAGCAGTTTTCATTAATTCATTTAATCCTCACAATGACTCTGTAAGGGAGACTCAATTATTACTACATTTTACAGACTGGTAAACTAAGTCACAAAGTTACTTGATTCGCCCAAAGTCAAACAGACAGTAAGTGACCGAGGGAGGATATTGGGGCAGACAGTCCGGCTCAGGTTCACGCTCTTACCCACTACACGGCGCTGACCACTCAGGCAGTGTGCTAATCAGTCCATACCCATAGTCCATTGCCATGAATTCCAACTCATAGTAACCCTGTAGAACAGAGTAGAACTGCCCCATAGGGTTTCCAAGGTTGTATATCTTTGTGGAAACAGATTGCCACATCTTTCTTCCTCAGGGTGGCTGGTAGGTTTGAACTGCTGAAATTTTGGTTAGCAGCTGAGTGCTAAACCACTGCACAAACAGGGCTCCTTAATCAATTCATATACATTGTCTTATTTAATCTTCACACGGCATAAGTAATATTATTACCTCCATTTTACAAATGAGGAAACTGAGGCTCAGTGGGGTTAAGCAGCTTGTCGAGTTCTCACACTGGGTGGGAACCTCAGGGAGGAGGAACCCATTTCCCTTCCTCTTTCTCTTGGTCTGTGAAGCAGTAATGAGGCATCTCAGAGAATGATCTGAATACCGATCATGGGATCTTCCTAGAAATCAAGCAGTGTAGTCAATAACAATGTTGAAATAAGGCTTCTTTGCCTCTCTGCTATGTGCCGCTGCATTTCTCCTTAGGACAATAGCTTTTACCAACCTCACCATGCAAAGCTGAGTAAGTGACCTGGGAACTGAGAAGCAAGGGGATTGATGACCATCTGCAAATAGACACCAGAGAGAGAAACACTTTAGGGATGGGCTATTGTTTTCAGATTAGGCAGAAAAATAGAGATGATTAGAGAATATACCAAGAGATTCTTTGACCTTGACCTTGGTCTAACAGTAAAATTCAGTCTAATCACTTAATGAAAGGCATTCATCAAAGAGATCCAATCTCACACTGTTATTTCAACAGGCGTCTTGCTCTTGTGAAAAAACAAGCTCGGTTTCCAAATCATTTTTGGCTTGCGTATTAGTGCAATGGGGAGCATAATTTGGGAAGTAATGAGCCCACTGAAGGAAATTAGAACTGTTAACTGAAGCACAATGAAAGCACGGAGCTGTGTGGCAGAGGAAAATGATATTTGTGGATCTATGGGGGTGGGAATGAGGGGGCGGGGAGGCTTAAGTGAGAACAAAGAGGGAGGGGGGACACCTGAGATTGGTAGCAGGAAAATAGAAGATTCTTACAAACAGATGAAATTTTTTAAAATACGACTTTATGAAATGTGGTTACAAATCATATTTTTGGTTAGTATCAGGTAGGGTTTCATGTGGCAGCAACTCCTCATTCCCTGCTGGAAACACAGTCTTTCAGAAGCACAGAGCTTCTGCTCGTTTTATTGCACTGCAGCGGGTATTGCTGATAATAACAAGTTAGATTTATTTATGTGCTCATTGGTGCTGCAGCTACCTGGGGGGGCATTGTGGCTCCATCATCCTAACTGGACAGGCAATGGGTTTGGAATCCAATCCTGTGATTTCCTTTCTATAAAATTTCCTTTCAAGGTATCCCAATCAATCACACCTTCTCCAAGGAAGCAAGTCTTTCTTGACAAGAGATATTGACCCTTTAATGTTTCAAAACGGAATTATTCCTCACACATGGCTAATTGCCCCAATTCCAGTGCTCTGCCACAGGGAGCTGGGGCTGCCTTGATGCACGTGCCTGGTTGGTCATTGGACAAAGACAGAAGTGTAAGACCCTGCAATACAACACTTTTAGGTGAGTGTGAACCCCAGGGTTTCTGTAAAGAATAGAAACAGCATTTTCCAGTTGGGTATACACAAGATCAGATTACCCAGTAAGTAAGGTAAGCAAGGCTTACTTGTGCTTACTTACTAATCTGTAGTGACCATTTTCGCGTGTGTTTCACTGAAAACTGAAACCCATGTGAAATTTGTCATTACAGATTAGTAAGAAAGCACAAGTAAGCCTGTGATTGCTTACTGGGTAATCCGTCCCTGTCAGGGATTGTAAATTTGAAAAGAGGCTTTGATTCTGTAGGAAGGTGCTGTGGGGTTGGGAGAGAGACAGATGCCAGCCATGCCTAGAAGCAGAATCTTTGATGTGGTGAAAAAATGTGAAATTGTTCACTACAGATGATCTGGTAAGCAAGGATTGAATTGTGTCTCCCCAAAATATCTGTCAACTTGGCTGGGTCATGATTCCCAGTATTGTATGATTGTGTACCATTTTGTAATCTGATGTGATTTCCTTATGTGTTGTAAACTCTATCACTATGATGTAATAAGATGGATTTACCTCAGTTATATTGATGAGGTCTACAAGATTAGGTAGTGTCTTAAGCCAATCTCTTTTGAGATATAAAAGAGAGAAGTGAGCAGAGAGACATGGGGACCTCACACCACCAAGAATGCAGTGCCCGGAGCAGAGCGTGTCCATTGGATCTGAGGTTCCTGAGCTGAGATGCTCCCAGACCAAGGGAAGACAGATGCATCACAAGGACCTTCCTCCAGAGCCAACAGAGACAGAAAGCCTTCCCCTGGAACTGATGCCTTAAATTTGGACTTGTAGCTTACTAGACTGTGAGAGAATAAATTTCTCTTTGTTAAAGCCATCCACTTGTGATATTTCTGTTATAGCAGCACCAGGATGACCAACACACAAGGGAAGCACCATGCTTACCTTGCCTATTGGATTATCGGCTCCTGTGTACAGATTGCACTTTGAGTCATCTGGAACTTGATACAAGGTCTAACTTTGTTGGAGAAGCCCTTGTTGCTATTTCAGCTGACCCATTGTTTCCACTCTTTCTGGGTCTGGTTGGCTGCTTGACAAATGTAACTGAATGGTGACCACAGAGTAAGAAAGCAGAAACCTGATTTGAGTCCTCTGAAGAATACACTAGCCACTCAGGCTGCAGTGTTCAAGGTTTTGATTTTCAGAAACATACAGCATGTTCAGTGAGACAAGTTAGAAAGCTAAGTATCATGGACTCACAGTACTCAGAGGGACTTCTTAAGGTCCTTTATGTCCATCCTTAACTTTCAAAGTGGCTTTCAGAGAACCCAAGAAGGTTTCATCCACTTCACAAACTTTATCCTTTCTACAGAGCAATTCTTTATGTAGCATCTGAAATGCCAACTCTGTCATTTCTCTCGTCTCTTAATCTTCTTCCTCCCTCTCCTGTTTTTCAGATTTTCTTTTTTATTTTGCTGTTCTTTTTGTGACTATATCCAACATTTTTATGTTCTTCAGTGTTTGGAACAATCCCCTTTAATAATTTGGTATTGCCCCATGTACGCATATTCCAAAAGATCACAATAATATTTGTGATTTAATTCATTTTCGGTTCTTCCCTGTATCCTGCAAGTTTCAAAAACAGCTTTAGACTATTGACCCCTATTCAAAGCACAACTGTTTCTTATTATTCTCTCCCTTCATAGCTTGCAGTCTGGGGAGCTGTCTTTAGTTTTACCATCTGGTATTTCATCCAGTTTCCAAACAAGCTTTTTTTCTGATTGCTCTGATGACTCTAAAGGTCATCTTTTCCAAATTGTAAGGTGCCTAGTTGGCTCACACTGGCATTGACAAACAGGATGTATACTTTCAGTTATTTAAATTATTGATTGAAAAAAAAAAAGATGCTAGAGCCAGGACTTTCTGCAAGGACACTCAATATGTTACTTGAAGCTTAACACAGATCCTAAGATTATTACATTCACATGAGACGTCAGCCTGTGAAGTGTCAGGATAAAGATAAAATTTCAAAAGCAGGCCGAGGAAACAAGAAGGAGAGATCGAGTCAAAGACAAGTAACACATGAATGGTGCTTTAAGGGGTGAGTAGAATTTTAATAATTGGAGAAAGGTAAGAATCAAGTGTCTTTGGATTTACTGTGAAATTTGGCTCTCATTCCATTATACTTTAATCGTCCATCTACAAAAAAAAAAAAAGGAAAAAAAATCAGCAGGAACTAAGATAGCTTTTTTTTCTCTTCTTATGGTTTTGGCAGCAATAGAAATAGCTACCATTTATGGAGAACCTACTATGTGCTATGCATTGTAATAACTGCTTTGCATATATTAACTTACTTATTACAATAGATCTAAGTGATAGGTATTTTTATCTTCTTTTTTACAAATGATGGAATTCAGATTAAACAGCTTGCTCAAGGTCACACTGTTAATAACTGTCAATGCCAAGATTCAGCCTCAGGTGTCTCTGATTTGAAAGCCCATGCTCTTAACCACCAGGCTTTTAACAAGTAGGCTTTGCAAAAAAAAAAAAAAAACTGAAACCAAACCCATTGCCGTTGAGTCGATTCCAACTCATAGTGACCCTATAAGATAAAGTAGAACTGCCCCACAGAGTTTCCAAGGGCACCTGTTGGATTTAAACTGCCAACCTTTTGGTTTGGAGCCATAGCCCTTAACCACTATGCCACCAGGGTTTCAGTCAGTAAAAAAAAAAAAAAAAAATCTCATCTCATGATTAGCAAGCATAACATCAGCTTGCTCCAAATGGGTGTTCCCAAAAGAAAATGAACCTGACATGTCCTGTGCATTCCAACAGTGAGCATCCTGCCCTTGCCTACAAAGCCAGGTTCAAGCCCACCATGTAGAGTCTATCATATAATCACTTCCCACCGGCACAGCCTCTGCCCCTTATCAGCAAAAGTACAGATCCAGCTGCTTCATTCCTCTCCTGCCCAGAGTCCTGCTCGTTACCTGCAGTACTCAGGCCAGCTAAAGTTTCCTCTGCCTTCCCGTTGCCACCTGATAGGCCCCAGGGAAGTCCCTTCCAGCCCTGATGACAAGATCCTTATGGAGGGAACTCAGGGTTGTTGAGCTCTGTCTGTGCCGGAATACTACTAGACACTTTATATAGGTAATATCATTTAATAATTATCTAATAGTAACAATAATGAGACAATACATGTAAAAGTGCAGGCTTCAGAATCAGATCTGGGTTTAAACTTTTTTTTGCTACTTTCTAACTGCATGATCTTGGAAAAGTTAGTCTGAATCTTAACCTGTAAAATAAGAATAATGGTGTTGTTGTGAGGGCTGAATGAGATAATGTGTAAAAAGCCCTTAGCACATGCCTGGCCCATAGTAGATACTCAAAAACTGTTGAAAATTGAGGCTTGAAGAGTTATAGGGTTAAAACTGAGATTAAAAAGTTGTTCAGACCTTAAAGCTCTAACATTGTAAATGAAATCTCAGTTCTACCCGTATCATTTTGTCTGTCTAGAGAGGATTATAAATTGTATAAACAAAGTTTGTTTTCAGTTTAAACCTCTATGTAAAAACGAACTGTAGTGACCCTTCACAAATTCTTATCTGCAAAATATTAGCCACCCCAACTCCCACCCAGATTTAAAACTATATTTTCATGTGGCATGTCAACACATCATTTATGCTTGCCAGATCGAGATCATGTAGCATAGGCGCTGGTTCTCCAGCCTGGTAAGGGATGTGACCTGGACGCAGGACTTTTAAATTCTCCTTTAGTGATTCTAATAATTAGCAGCCAAGTTTGAGAACCGTTGGTATCAGAAAGGGCATAGAGCATAGCTCTGTGCTTGCTAGCTGTGAGGCCTGGGTAAGTCACACCACCTCTCTGAGGCTATGTTCTTTTCTTTATAAAATGGGATGATAATAATAACTGCCCTCCAGGATTGCTGCCACGTTAGAAATAATATTTGTAAAATGTCAAATAGCAGTTTCAATATATAATAGCTATTTTTAAGAGTTATTGAGATGTAATTTTCATACAATAAAGTTCCCCTGCTTTAAATGCACAATTTGATGAGCTTTGACAAGTATACACAGTCTTCTAACCACCCCCTCAGTGAAAACATAGATAGTCCTTGCTTTGCACAGGAGTGTGAGACCATAGCAATGACCAAGCTATCAATAAATAATGGGAAAAATTATGACTGTCCCGTGATCTACAAAAAGCTCTCTTACTGTCAGTTATAATAAGTAAATAAACAAAATGGTAAAACTAATATTTATTTAGTACATTGTAAATTAAAACGGTAGAAACATTGAGAATGACAGTGTTCTATTTATTTGTAAATAATTCGCCGTGTGTAGTTTGAACAGTGTTTGCCTTCTTGTCGTGTGATTAAGATACAGAGCAAGCATCTTTTCTATGCCTTGGCAAATTGTCATACTCCTTTCTGAGTCTGGATCAGCTTCCAACATTTTATCCTTCGTGCTTCATTGTTATGAAACCTCTTCGAGAGTGCCTTTAGTGGGAAGTTTTTTCTACCAGCATCACCTCTTCTGAGACATCTTTATCCTTTTTGTCATAACCACTTTGCTCAGTTCACCTTCACTAAGTTCCATATCTACAAAAAAAAAAAAAAAAAACAGTTGTATGGTGACTGCATGTATACAGAGCAGAACTGCACTCCATAGGGTTTTCAAGGCTGTGACCTTTCAGAAACAGATAGGCCTTTCTTCCAAGGTGTCTCTGGGTGGGCTTGAACTGCCAACCTTTTGGCTACTAGTCAAGGACTTAACTGATTGTGCAAGCCAGGGACTGGTGAGCTATTCTACCATAATTTAATTTATGTTAGATTCAAATTTGACTTCCAGCATTATCACTTTTTGTTTCTTTGCTGCACTTTGATCTTTGTTGGCCAATGCTCTCTGATTTTTGCAAAATCTCACATGAGTTTATCACCAGGAGACAAGGAGGCAACACAACCACTCACTTTACCGTCTGTGCATGAATGGAATAACACATGTACAGTGACTAATCACCAATGGACTTTGAAAAAGTGATTTAATTGGTCATGGATCAAGATACACATCTGTTACTTACATAGTGTTTTGTGGACTGAAGTGCTAGCAGCAAAGTTTATTCTTTATGCAATTACTCACAATTAATAGACTGTGGTAACTAAAATTGGAACTGTGTTGTTGGGGACTAGTATTATTTCACTCAACCATGATAATGAAATCTGTGCATATTGAAACCATGCAAAGTGAGGACTGCCTGCATTGAACACTTCCATTACCCTGAAGAGCTCCCTTAGAGCCCTGGTGATGCAGTGGTTAAGAGCTCGGCTGCTAACCAAAAAGTCTGCAGTTCAAATCCACCAGCTTGCTCCTTGGAAACCCTATGGGGCAGTTCTACTCTGTCCTATAGGGTGGCTATGAGTTGGAATTGACTTGATGGCAATGGTTCATTGGGTGGGAATAGCTCCCTCACGCCCAGTGCAGTCAGTCCCTACCTCCCACCCCCAGGCCCTGGAAAATACTGATCTGCTTTCTGTCACTGTAGTTTGCCTTTTCTAAACCTTTATAGAAATAGAATCAGACAGTATGAAGTCTTTCATGTCTGGCTTCTTTCATTTACTATGATGCTCTTAAGATTCATTCATGCTGTTGCACATATACGATAGCTGTTTTTCTTTCTTTTCTTTTCTATTACATCACTATGCAGATCTCTCATCTTAAATACAAAATAGAATGAAACCAAAAAAATAATTACTTGATTAACCTCCCTTGATTCTACAGGCTTCCTCCAGCCACTCCTCTCTTTTCTTGGCAGCCAAGCTCTTTGAAATAATCATCCCTTCTCTCCTCCCATTCATTCTGCACGCTGGTTTCAGCCCCCACCACACCTTCAAAATTGTCCTTAACAAACTCACAAACAACCCCCCCATTGCTAAATCCAATGGACACTTCACCTTTATCTCTCTTACCCTCCTCCTTTAAAATCCCCTGATTCTCTTCCTCCTTCTCTGACCCCTCCTTCTCATCCCCTCGTGCAGGGCCCCCTTCTTGGATATACCCCTTAAACATGGGATATGGACCTAGGATATACCCCTTAAACATAGGATGTGTTCTCCTCACTCTGGACCCCTCTCTGGACAGTCTCGACTATGCCCATGGTTTTCTCCAGCTCTAGTCTCACTCCTAAATTCCAGATGAGTGTATGCAACTGTCTAATAAACATATGCATTTGAATGTTCCATAAATAGCTCTGAATCAATATATCCAAAATTACACTTTTCATTTCAATGACCCCTGCAAAAAATCAGTTAGAACCCTTCCACCTATACTTCCAATTTCAGTGAATGGTTTCAGTATCAATTCATTAGTCCAGACCAAAAACCTTGGCGACTCCTTCTTTCTTATTCCCAACCCCCAACATTCCATAAATCCCCAAGACCAGTCAACTGTACTTCTCAAATCTCAGGAATCTGTCCACTTCTCTCCATTCTGACTCACACTATCCCATTGTAGGCAGTGTTCTATTTCCCCAGGACCACTTTGCTTCTCTGTAATCTATTCTCATCACTGAGTGATCTTTCTAAATACAAACCTGATCTCCCACTCCCCCCATTTAAAACTATTCAGTGTGCCCCCACTCCAGAGGTGGATTAACCAGTAAGCAAGTTACGCATGGGCTTACAGTTAGCAAGGTACACATGGGCTTAATTGTGTCTCTTTACTAATCTACAGTACACAATTTCACATGGATGAAAAACAGGTGAAATGGTGCACTACATATTAGCCAGTAAACACAAGTAAGCCTGTGCATACTTTACTTATTGGGTAATCTGCCCCTGATCCTCCCTGCCGTAAGATATTGTCTTAGTCATCTAGTGCTGCTAAAACAGAAACACCACAAGTGGATGGCTTTAACAAAGAGAAGTTTATTCTCTCACAGTCCAGTAGGCTACAAGTCCAAATTCAGGGCATCAGCTCTAGGAGGAGGCTTTCTCTGTTGGCTCTGGAGGAAGGTTCTCGTGATACATCAGTCTTCCCTTGGTGTGGGAATATCTCAGAGCAAGAATCTCAGGTCCAAAGGATGTGCTCTGCTCCTGGCACTGCTTTCTTGGTGGTGTGAGGTCTCCGTGTGTCTCTGCTTGCTTCTCTCTTTTATATCGCAAAAGAGATTGGCTTAAGACACTACCTAATCTTGTACACCTTATCAGTATAACTGCCAAGCATCCATCTTATTACATCATAGTGACAGAGTTTACAACACATAAGGAAATCACATCATATTACAAGATGGTACACAATCATACAATACTGGGAATCATGACCCAGCCAAGTGGACGGATATTTTTGGGGGACACAATTCAATCCATGGCAAATATTATACAAGCACCTAAACAATAAAGGTCCTCCATGACCTCTATCACATTCCCTAGCCCTGGCAAACACCCCAGACTCCACAGATAATCAATACTTTGCGTGTCAGCCAGTAAGGAGAGATCATCTACCCTTTGTCCGTTGGGTCCCACAGCAGAAACTGGGAATGTAACAAAGGGACAGCGAGGGTACTTGGCTGTTTCTCACAAGTCTGGATCTTGGCAAATGACTGAGTTTCTGGTTTTTTTTTTTTTTTTGCTTCAGAAGGAAGAATAAACCTTTCATCCCAGAAGACAGAGGAGCTGTGGTCAGGTGGTGGCAGAACTTCCAAGCCAAGAGAAAGATAAGACAATGGGAAGAGGAAAGGAACTCTGAGGCCCCATGCTGGAAGTATGGGCCTCATGTGAATTAACAGAGCGTTCCTTCCTGTGTGCTTTTCGCCATTTGACAGCCTAGTATCCTGAAGGGCCTGGTTAAAGGGCTCGTAATGAGGACAAAGGAATCCCTGGGTGATGCAAATTCTTGGCTGCTAACCAAAAGCTTGGTGGTTCAAATTCATCCAGAGGCACCTCGGAAGAAAGTCCTGGTGATTGGCTTCTGAAAGATCACAGCCACTGTAAACCCTATGGAGCACAGTACTACTCTGAAACACATGGGGTCACCATGAGTTGGAATTGGCTCAATGGCAACTGGTTTGGTTTTGATTTTAGTGAGGATAAACGCATTACTGATCTCAGAGTTTTTCTAATGACACAGATGATCTTTTTAACCAGCCAGCTTGGGTTTTGGGCAGGGGTAAGAGAATCCATGAGGCAGACACCACTCCCTTCTCTGTTGTTTGAATCAAAACAAGGACTAAACAGTCTGAACCTGAGGTGGAACAATCAGGTTCAGTTTATCAGTGAGTGTTTGTCTTCATACCTTTTTTACCTCAGGATTCCTTTCTACTCCACACCTCACACCCCAGTTCCTTTTCTCTGAGCAAAGAGTCCTTTCCTCTTTGTGGTAGCCTCTCAATCACCAGCAGAACCCCTGCAGAGACTGTCAGACAGTCCATCTAGTGCTGGGTTAACCAGGAGGCAGAATAAATACACAGTCAGGCCTCCTGCAAATCAGGGGCACCAAAAATAATTTTTTTTTTAAAGGATTTGGATGCTATTCCTAAAGAAAAAAAGTCAAAACAGTCAATGAAGGAAAAATGAGAGCTTTATTGCATGTCTCAACACTTGTTTTATAGTTGCATACTGTTTTAATTTTAAATTACACATGAAGGCATATAAACAAACAAACAAAAAAAAAACCCAAACCCGTTGCCGTTGAGTTGATTCCGACTCATAGTGACCCTATAGGGCAGAGTAGAGCTGCTCCACAGGGTTTCCAAGGAGCACCTGGTGGATTTGAACTGCCCATCTTTTGGTTAGCAGCCATAGCCCTTAACCACTACACCACCAGGGTTTCCTGAAGGCATGTGAGAGGTGTTACTCCAGCCTGTTCTACCCTGATATCTGCTCAGAAACCAAACCACCCTGAAGGAAGTGAGCAATAAATGGTGCTCCTGAGCAAAGGTGGTTCCCCTCTCAACCAATGCATGGACACCGCTAAAGCAGTTAAGAGGGCCTTAGAGATCACCCAACCCAGCTCTCAATTTACAGTGAGGAAATGAGGGTCAGTGAGGTCAGGTGACTTTCCCAAGGTCCTGTGACTTATTCAGGGTCACACAGTTAAGCTAGTGGCAAAACCAGGACTGAAAGACTGGTCTCCTAATTCAGGGATAGTAGTTTTACCACAACTTCATAAGTCAATCAACAACTTCCTTACCTCTACTCCCAAACAGCAGATGCATCACATTTTGCAGCTTTGTAAACAAAGCACTCTAGAACGATGACTTCACCACAGGCGATGCAGTGAGTCAGTGACTGAGCCAACTCCCCAGCTCCCAACTTCTCCATTTTTCTTTCTGTTTCTGAGTCATTTGAGCTGGTCAGCCTCCCACTCTGTAAACACAACCACAGAGCAGGAAAACAATGAGGATGCTTATTTAGAAAAGACCTGCTTCCCTGCTGAGTGTCACTACGTATCTCTTTTTATGCATTTGAACAGTCCATTCCTGCTGTCGGCTACTAGGAAAACAGGCAAAGGGGATGACTGTGAAATGCCCCCCTTCAAGCGTATTGCTCCATGCCTTTACTGACAAAAATAAGCCCACCAGTCTCAGTGCACATAGAAGGGCAAGTGAGCAACAGAGTGAAGCGGAGGCTGTGGGCAAAAGTCCAAGTCATTAAGACCATTTAGCCAGATGCACCTCTATTAGATCATACAAAGGACACAGAACCAAGAAATAAACACTCCTTCTGCCCAGAAAGCAAACTGCTGTTTCTTAACAAAAGCAAATTTCAATCTTGCAAGGTAGCCAAGAAAGAAGGAAATTTACTTCCCCTTACCTTTTTCCTTAGACAGTATTTCTCAAACTATAGTGAGCATTTCTTCAAAATGCAAATGCTTAGGCCTTACTCCCAGAGGAAGGGCGGTTTGAGGGAGGATAGGAGCCTGGGCATCTGCATTTCAAACAAACACTCTAGGACCACATTTTAGGTGCACTTTCCCATCTGCTGCCACTGAGTGGCCTCTAAGGGGTGCTGCTTTGCACCTATTTCTTGTACTCCAGTGTCTCCCCTTCCATACCAAGCTGGGGTGTTTAAGTAAGACTGTGCTAAAGGTCTTGGAATAAAAATAAATAAGTAGAGTAGCTTACGACTAAATAATTTGGTCAACAAAAGATAGTTTTCTCATCTACAGTGTGGGATTCCCTACAGGGCGTCGTCCTCAGTTAGACTCCAGCCTGTCCATCCATACAAGAGGACATCTTCCCCTTCCTACTCAGGCAACATGCCTTCCTGCATATGGAGACTCCTTGAAGCCCAGATCTCAGAGAGGAAAGCTCAGGAGAACCAAGAGTTCCCTCTCCTGCCTACCAACAGCCCACCTTCCAAGTTTCACGCTCCTGTCTATGAAATCACCTACCTCTGTCCTTGGCAATTGATTCTTGGAAAATATTAACTGGTTAGGGAAGAAGATACAATCCCCTGAACGCTCATGGTTTCACCCAAGCTGGATGCCACATCTGGATAAACATCAGTTCCTGAAAACAAAAACAAAGAATTGGGGAGGAAAAGTGGTGGTGGTATCAGTTCCTCTCGCCTCGTTCCAGACAGACCTCACAGAATAGATCTTGGCAATAGGATCCTGGTGATTTGAGAGGCAGCAGCTTGCAAAATAGTGCAGGTTTGATGTTTCAGTTTAGATATTTGTTCATTCAACCTGTATCTTTTGAGCACCTAATATGTGCTAGACTCCATACTAGACACTGGAAATACTGTCCTACCCCTGAGACTCCTGCCTCGCCTTCACAGCACATGTAACCCAGCAGAGAAGACAGCTAAACAGGAGCCTCATCTGATGGTACACGGGCCACATTTGGGCCCACCCAGCATTTTAAACATCAGGGCATTTCCCATTAAAAATCTGGATAGCTAACTTTTCTTTGAAAATCAGAGATGATGGCAAAACTGGACCTGCATTCCCAAATGGTGACACTTGTCTGGAGCTGAGAAGTCACTGTCCATTTGGAGGAGCATGTACTCTCCAATTCGACACACTCCTCACCACTCTTAATTGTCTCACATCAGGCTAGTTTCACCCATTGGATTTGCCTGTTCTGCACCCTAATATATTTGAGTTGAAGACTCTTGAGCATAAGCGTATAGAAGAGGACCTAACCAGGTAAGGGTACCTGAAGGATGAATAGAGGTTTTGCAGGTGATGAGGGGCAAGGAAGGGAGTAAGTGGGGAATGTGAGGCATATGCAAACAGCATATGCAAAGGCACAAAGATAAAAATGGGAGAGGTTAAAAGCAAGGGGAAGATGTGTTTGAGGAAGGTAAAATGTTGCCCATGGCTGGAGCGCTAAGTGAGAGGTGAAAGATGGAGCTGGGGAGGTAGGCAGATGATAACTCACAGTATTAAAAGTATTGAACTTTATTCCAAGACGCACATAGGAAGATGCTGAAAGGCTTCAAAAGGCATAATGATTGCTTTTGGAGGGCTACTCGGGCTGCTGTGTGGAGAGCAGATTGGAGGGGGCGAGGTTGAGTAAGGAGCAGGTTTTCTGGGACCCTTATGAGCAGCCCCCCGTACAGAAGCCATTCAGGAAGACCGAAGGGTCATTCTTCATCTTTTCTTCCTCTGAGTGCCCATCTCTACTGTATAGCAGAGTCCTGAGCGCAGTGCAGGTACTCAGGGAAGGGCCCTAACTCAAACTTCAGACAGAAACAATGACAGAAACTTTTCAGTCCTGTGGTCACCCGGCTTTGCACAAAGAAGATGCTCTGGATTTGCATAAAAATGTGACTTGTTCTCCTTGGTTCTATGGAAAGAGTAAATTATCTAAAATAATAATACAAAATGAAGCCATTGCCAAAGCCATTGACCTTCTTTGCCAGTTACTCAATTTGTCTTTGATTTAGGTGACCTCTCTGTCTTGGACATGACTGCTCTGAAAGGAAGCCCATCAGAGCTGTCAAGTTTCCCTCAGATGTCCATCAGGTTTAAGGAAAAGACATGAAAATCTTTCAGGCTACTGAGAGGGGAAAGGTGAATATGTAACTATGCGAATAAAACAAGAAAATGATACAAACAGCTAGAAAAAGGCCAGATTTTCTATTGCAGGTAGTAGGGGTAGGGGGAATATTTCCAAGAAAAATTGTTTTTTAGCCTAACACAACTGATTGGGTTGGAGGTATAGATCCATTAAAGTAAAATCAATCTAAGAGAAGAGCTACAGCTCACTTTGAAAATACAACTTCCCCCTCACAACCTCCACTAACACTACCAAGTTTTAAAACCCAGCATGGGAGAAATCCATTAAAGTGGTCTGCTTAGATGTCATCAACTGGAATATTTACTTTGGATAAAATGCAAGTTCTCTTTGGCGCTCAGGGGAGAATTACAATAGATGGAACAAGCAATGCGTTTTATGGATGAATTCAAACCCCAAGTGAGAATCTCCATCCATTCAATTAATTGACTTTCCCGTCTCCCTATTCTTGTTGGCTTAACTTGGATAATCTGTCCCTTATTTCAGGATCTCAAATCTCTTTGCAAGCAGATATATATATTTTTTGCTTAAATTATTGCAGAGTCACGAAATGAGTTGCAGTCAATCAAATCAGGACATCCACGTACATGTTGGGAGTCAGTGGTAAGGGTTACAACCCAACTACTGTTCCCAGTTGTCCTGTGCTATATGCATACAACTAGAATTCTCCAGGAACCTCTACCCATCTGTCTTAGTCATCTAGTGCTGCTGTAACAGAAATTCCACAAGTGGATGACTTTAACAAAGAGAAATGTATTCTCTCACAGTCTAGTAGACTACAAGTCCAAATTCAGGGCATCAGCTCTAGGGGAAGGCTTTCCCTGTTGGCAATGTCAATCTTGTCAATCTTCCCCCAGACTATGAGCTTCTTCAAGCAGGAACCCCAGGTCCAAAGGGTGTGCTCTGCTCCCGGCACAGCTTTCTTGGTTGAATGAGGTTCCCCCTGTCTCTCTGCTTGCTTCTCTCTTTTATATCTCAGAAAAGATTTGCTTAAGACACTATCTAATCTTGTATATCTCATCAATGTAACTGCTGCTAGTCCATCTCATGAACATCATAGTGATAGGATTTACAACACAGGGAAATCACATCAGATGACAAGATGGTAGACAATCATTACAAAACTGGGAATTATGATCTAGCCAAGTTGACAGATATTTTTAGGGGACACAATTCAATCCATAACACCATCCAAAGTCTCAATTTCTGAAAGGCCATAGCCCTTGGTCATTCACACTCCCAGATATTAGGGGTTCTTCTCATTTATTACAATATGAAGGAAACCTATGTGCCAGAAAGCATATGATGGTCTCCAAATCAAGGGATGCCTGGCTAGGTTGGTGCTTAATCTTTTAGCTGAAGACCATAGGTCATATCCCTAATACCTCATATCTATTCTATTTACTTTGAATCAGTGGAGTGAATCCTAGAGACATCAGTAAAGCTCCATGGAAAAACTTAGCCCCAGTTTTCATCCTACAGACCTGTATGGAGCTTTTGCTATGTTGCCAGGAACTGTTCTGGGGACAGCACTGAACAAAACTGTTATGTCCCTGCTCACACAGAGCTTGCATTTTAGAGTGGGGAAAACGGACAATAACAAATAAGGACATAATGCATCAGGTGGTGCTAAGTGCTATGTATGAAGAACGAAGCAGGATAAAGGATCAGAGCATAGTCAGGAAAGGCCTCATGGAGAAAGGTGACAGTTGAGCAGAGACTGAAGGAAGCAAGAGAGCAAGCCACACACATAATCTGGTGAAAGACTGTTTTGAGGATAAGGAACAAAGGGGCAAATGTCCTGAGACCATGGTTTATGGAACTCCTGTCACCTGTTACAGTCTGTGTGACATAGACTCATTTCACAGGCAAAGTACTAAAGGGTTAAACTTTGAGTGCTTTTCCTTTTCTTTCTTCTCCCTTCCTTCATTTCCCTTCCTTCCTTTCTCTCTTGCCCTCCTTCCTTCTTCCCTTGTCCAAAACTTTGCTGACTGAATCAAGTCTCACCAACAACTTTTCTCTGGGATAAGTGCACTAAGGATGATATTTTTCTTCTTCTTCTCACTCCTTCCTTTTTTGGAGCCTGGTGCCTCCTGAGGCTAAGGGATAGAAGGAAGGCTTTTGTACTGTACCTCAAAGTTAGGCGAGAAGCAGACACTTTCTTAGCACAACGCGGTTTATAGCTATACCAGCAGGAATTGTGTTTGTAGTTACTCTCCCAGGTCAGGATTCGAGGAAGCATGCCTCCACTGCATAGCCCCCACATGGAAGAGGGTGACTGATGTGTTATGTTGGAGATTGGACAAAAGATGGAGGCAGGACCTTAGGGGTAGGGAACAGGTAGTGAAAGGGGTTAAGAGGGCCAAGAGGCTGTGTGTTTTTGTGTTTTGAAAGCAGAATGGTACAAGTAAGATGATTCAGGAAGGATGATATCTGTTGATTGAAGGCTTAACCAAAAGCTAGCCCCCAAGAGCCTATGGTTAAGTTCCCATGCCCATGGATTTGGGGGTGAGATGGATGGAATAAGGAAGCCATTTCTGAACCTCCACAACTTTCTCCAAGTTCATATCAACACCCACACCTACCCCTTGTGGACTCAATATATACAGGGTTCCCAGTTATATATGTATATAGTAGGAGAAGGATGTGGCAGTCTGCTTCCGTAAAGATTCACAGCCTTGGAAACTCTGTGGGGCAATTTTACTCTGTCCTGTAGTGTGGCTATGAGTCGGGATCAACTTGATGGCAGTGGGTTTGGTGGGTTTTCTTTTATATGCATGTAACTACATATGCATATAGCACATTATCCCTTAAACCCAAAGAGCTGAACTCAGTATTTTAGAATTCTGAGTATTTGCTTGAATCACTGATTATAACCTTTTTTTTTTTACTGATCATACCACCCCTTCTTTCAGTGTTAAGGGGCATAATGCCTAGGTTGAACCCTTAAAAATCACTTCCGTTTACACAAACAAGACAGCCAGAAGCTAGCATCCTTCTTTTGCCAAAATAGAGTATGCTAAGGGTTCTGTTATTTTTCTTCTTTCAAAATTTATCTACCTTTCTTCACCTGCAAAAATCCCATGTCTTCTTTTAAATGCCCTTATAACTCTCCTTGTATTTGTTAGTTAAAAATGCAATATGGTTGTCTCTCCTTACAAAAAACTCATTGCTGTTGAGTCAGCTCTGACTCATAGTGACCAATAACTCTACTCATTTGACAAACTGGTGTATTAAAGGCTGTCAACTGAATTTCCTTCTTCATCTTTACAAACTAGCTGTAGTGCTAGTAAGTGTAGCCATTAAGTCTGCAACCTTATTTCACCTATCAGCCTCTTAGCCATAAGCACACACACAAAATCACTAAGCAACCTCCTTGTACTCATGCAAAAAATTAGAGTTACCTTGGATTAGCTTGAGGGACACCTGTGTGGAACATTCAGCCAAGGTCTTTCCTGTAGTTTATAAACTGATCATGTGGAGAATTATCAGGCTCCACCTCAAGTAATCCTTTGTTAATCTTGGACATAGTGTGTCCCCATGTTGCCACATTCCATGTGATAGAATTATTCCATGTTGATGTCAGCACACCCCACCTAAATCTGACATATTTGGATTACACACAATTTTTAAATTTTGTTTTCTTTCAGTGAAGGACACCATTTTACATACGATAATCCTTACCTACATGATCACTGATCATTGCTTTTCAGTCTTTCCTTCACTAGGTTAAATTACCCCATTCTGTTGGGATCTACCTTATGTGGGGTTTGACGAGCATCTTGGATAGATATCTTCTCATCTTTCATGATTTCAGGGAAGTTTTCTGCCAAAAAATCTTCAACAATTATCTCTGTATTTTCTGTTATCCCCCCACCCTGGTACTCCAATCAGTCGTAGGTTATTCCTCTTGATAGAGTCCCACATAATTCTTAGCATTTCTTCACTTTTTAAAATTCTTTTATCTGATTTTTCCTCAGATAAATTGGTGTCAAGTGCTTTATCCTCAGTCTCACTAATTCTGACTTCCTGCTTCAATTCTGCTCCAATGACCTTCTGTTGAGTCGTCTAATTCTTAAATTTTATTGTTAATCTTCTGGATTTCGGTTTGCTGTCTCTCTGGATTCTTGCAGCCTGTTAGATTTGTCATTATGCTCTTCTCTAATAATATTCTTAAGTTCCTCTATTGCTTTGTCTGGGTGTTCCTTGAGTTGTTCTGCATTTTGTTTTATCTCTTTCCTGATTCTTGAAGAGTTCTGTGTATTAATCTTTTGTATTCTACCTCTGGTAATTCCAAGAAGTTGTCTCCCTCCGGAAAATTTCTTGATTCTTTGTTTTGGGAGCTTACTCAAGCCATCATGGTCTGCCTCTTTATGTGATTTGATAGTGACTGTTGTCTCTGAGCCATCAGTAATTTATTATATTTATTTATGTTATGTTTGCTTACTATGTCCTAGCTTCTTGATTTGTTTTGATATGCCCATATAGGCTGCTTGTGTGAGCTAGTTTGATTATTAGTGCATTTGAAGCTCTAACATCCTGTCACCAGGTGGTTAGATCTGTTCCTTGGTATGTGAGCCCAGAAGTCTGTTTACTTTTCTTGTATGGATTCAGCTTAGGTGCCCAAGTAGTCGGTCACCAAGTGTGTGGTGCAGGCTCTCACCTACAGTCCTAGACAGGCAGGGGTGATTGGTGTAGGCATAGGTATCTGGCTGCAGTAGGAGGTCACATGCTGAGCAAGACATGGGGCTGATGGCTGCCCTTGAGTGTCTGGGAAGAAAGCACATCCCTGTTCCCTAGAGTGCTTAGGTGGGTTGGTTTTGTAGCTAGACTATGAGCACCCAATGCTGTGGCTGTAAGGACTGGGAGGCACCACTTATTCTTGGACCCCTGTCACAGGTAGCTAGGTGGTGTGGGTGAAGCCACCAGCCTTCAGGCCCCTGATGTGGGTAGGTGAGGACCCTGCTTAATTGGTAGAGTAGTGTCAAATGTCATGAACCTACCACTTTACCATATAGCGGATACAGTTGAAGTTAGGCTTCACGTATATACCTTGTTGTACTGTGCTAATGAGGGCCTACACTGTTGAAATGGGCCCGCACAGGTATATGCAGGGGTGAAAGGCATTCAAAGTCTATGGACCCCTTATGCCTGTGCCTAGGCAAAGGAGCTGTGCCTACCCTGAGTTTCTGGCTTGGGGGAGCTGGCAGATTATTTTTGTCTGTTTGTTAATTTGTTCCCTCTCCAAGGCTGGGAGAATGGCTCGGAGCATGTGACGAGTCCCACTTTTGGCCCAGGGGACTCAGTAATCGCTGAAGCCTGCCTGGGACCTGGTGGAGAGTGGGGTGAGGGGGCAGGTAAATGGGAGAGAGATTTTTCCCAAAGTGGGTGTTTTTTGATCCTCATGGTAGGTCAAATGCATGTGCTTATCTTTTGTCAATCGAGTGTCACTTTGCTGGTTCTGGAAGCTCAAGTAGACTCTGCCACTTGGTCTCTCCAGAAGTGGAAAATGCCTCCCAAGCACCATTGCTTGCCTCACCGTGCATGCCAGCTGATCTGGCCTGAAGCGTGCCAGCTACTGCCGGGTCAGATCCGGCAACTCTTCACTGCTTCCTAACCATTTCTCCCTCCCCTACCACTCAGTCTGATTCCTCAACTTTGCCTTTGATGTTCAGGGCTCCTAGATTGTTATATATAATCAATTCACTTCTTTTTTTCTGGTCTTTGTTGTAAGAGGGACCACAGGAAGCATCTGACTACTCCGCCATCTTGGCCCTGCCTCCTAAATTACCCCATTCTGGCTATCTTATTTCCCAGCGATTTATTCACCTTGGATGCCTCTTCCCTAGTCATCCACATTGCACTTAATTTGCAGTGACCCATAGCCAACTGTTACCTTACAATTCTATTGTATTGGATGCAGGTCAATTGATCACATAGCCAGCTGGTCCATGTGCCAAGAACTTCAGGGACAGAGGGACACTTCACAACCCAAGTTGGTCCACTTATTGTGCCTGACCCAAACCTCTCACGGCCGAGGTGGTTTGGAAGATTTCCTCCAACAGAGAGAATAGAATAGAGAGAACAGTGCCTTTTCCCTGGGGAGCATGTAAGAAACCTCCACTTTCTCTTTCAAACTGCACAAGTGCTACTACCACCCATCCTCCATGCCTGACCCCTGCTATCTTCATGCCAGTTCAGAATTGCTATAAAATGACAGATGTTACTGATGACAGCATATTGTATATATAAACCATATGGAGACCTAAAAGAAGTTAGAAGTATTGGACTTGGGATATGGGCCAACACGACAAATAATAAACACAACAAACAGACAACAAAGAATAAGGAAACTCTGAAATGGAGGAAAAACAGGTTGGTTTTACTTTCACTCCCAAGGAGTTCCAAATGGATTCTACCAAACTGCTCTTTCTTGGAACACTGCCAAGCTGATTAGCGACCCATCAAGTCTAAACTAACCAGCTGTCCAGGAAAATTCCTAGATATGAAAATAAGCTGTGCCCAGAAAGGATCTTGCAAGATCACTCTAGCCCTCAGAGACTATCCTAAACCCAGTCTAACCATCTCAGCTATAATAATAAAATCAACCATCCCGATGCTGGGAAAGTCAGGATGAGTTGACCGTTGTACCAGAGACCATAACTATGTAAACAGTAAGCATAGGTGCCATCCTTCCATTTCCAGTGCTATTACAGCACCAGGGAGAGCTGTAATGGTACTCTTGTCTTGACTATAGATATGCAGAACCATGGTACTCAGGTATAAGTGAAACACACTCTGATGCTTGTTTAAATTAAAAAATTAAGGTTTCTTCTACACTTAGAACTCAATCAGTGACACTCTAAAATTATCTTTAAGTGATAAAAATTTTTGTAATTATGACAACCATCTCTAAAATAAGTGATTAAGTGCTTTAATCAAAAAAGAAATGGCCTGAAAACAAATCTCTCAGGAATTATAAATATTCTCTAAGATATTTGCCCCATTAGAAGCTCTTTGAGTCTTGCTTTTACTCTTTTTGCCAATAAAGCTTTCTTAGCAACAGTCAGCATTCTCTCATTAGGTCTGTCTTTTTTCCTCTCTCACCTTTGCTACTGCAGACTAAAGTGAAGGAAAGCTACTACTCCTCTTCCCAGTTCATAAACCGAAAAATGAAGGTTTTTTTAATGTGTAAATGCCCCTGATACTTATATCAAGGTTTATATAGTCTGAAGGCTCTGTTCCTAAAAAACAGGTGAATTCTGATAGTGTCTTAACTCATTAAAACCATATAGGAGTCAAAGGGGTTAAAGCACCAACCATTCTGGAAGGGCCATTGCATAATTAGTCTGGTATCTCTGTGCACCAGAATCTTTTTTTTTTTTTATCGCTGTAGTTTAAGTTAAAATCTACAATTCAAGTTAGTCTCTCATACAAAAATTTATGCATAGATTGTTATGTATACTCTCCCTATACTGTGAAGGCACACTCCTTTCCATCCCTGATTTCCGGCGTCCATTCAACCAGCTCCTAACCCTCTTTGTCTTCTCATCTCACCTCCGGATAGAAGCTGCCCATTTAGACTCAGTATCTACTTGAGCTAAGAAGCACACTCTTCATGAGTAACATTTTATGTCCCACAGTCCAGTCTAATGTTTGTCTGAAGAGTTGGCCTTGGGAATTGTTTTAGTTCTGGGTTGACAGAGAGTCAGGGGACCATGCTTTCTGGGGTTCCTCCAGTCTCAGTCTCCATTAAGTCTGGTCTTTTTACTAGAATTTGAGTCCTGCACCGCCCCCCCTTCCCCCACTCTGTCAGGGACTCTGTGTTGCATTCTCTGTCAGGGCAGTCGTTGTTGGTAGCTGGGGACCATCCAGTTCTTCTGGTCTCAGGCTTATGAAGTCTCTGGTCTATGTGACCCTTTCTGTCTCTTGGGCTAATACTTTCCTTTTATCTTTGGTGTTCTTCATTCTCCTTTACTCCAGGTGGTCGGGACCAATTGATGCATCTTTGATGGCCGCTTGCTAGCTTTTAAGACCCCAGACACCACTCACCAAAGTGGGATGCAGAACTTTTTCTTAATAAACTTTATTATGCCAATTGACCTAGATGTTCCCTGAAAGCATGGTCCCCAGACTGCCGACCCTGCTACTCTGTCCCTCCAAGTGTTTGATTGTATTCAGCAAACTTCTTAGCTTTGGTTTAGTCCAGTTGTGCTGACTTCCCCTGTAGTGTGTGCTGTCCTCCCCGTCCCCGAAGATAATTCTTGTCTACTATCTAGTTAATGAATAACCTCTCCCTCCCTCCCTCCCTCCACACCTTTGTAACCATCAAAGAATCTTTTCTTCTGTGTTTAAACCTTTTCTTGAGTTCTTATAATAGTGGTCTTATACAATATTTGTCCTTTTGTGACTGACTAAATTCAGTCAGCATAGTGCCTTCCAGATTCCTCCATGTTATAGGATGTTTCACAGCTTCATCGCTGTTTTTTATTGTTGTGTAGTATTCCACTGTGTGGTTATAACATAATTTGTTTATCCATTCATCCTTTGAGGGGCACCTAGGTTGTTTCCATCCTTTTGCTATCGTGAACAGTGCTGCAATGAACATGGGTGTGCATATATCTATTCGTGTAATGGCTCTTATTTCTCTCGGATATATTCCAAGAAGCGGGATTGCCGGATCATATGATACTTCTATTTCTAGCTTTTTAAGGAATCACCAAATCAGTTTCCAAAGTGGTTGTTCCATTTTACATCCCCAACAGTGTAGAAGTGTTCCAGTCTCTCCACAACCTCTCCAACATTTACTATTTGGTGTTTTTTGGATTAATGCTAGCCTTGTTGGAGTGAAATGGTATCTCAATGTAGTTTTGATTTCCATTTCTCTAATGGCTAATGATCATGAACATTTCTTAATGTGTCTGTTAGCCGCTAAATGTCTTCTTCCGGCAAAGTATCTGTTCATATCCTTTGTCCATTTTTTAACTGGGTTATTTGTCTTTTTATTGTTGAGGTGTTGCAGTATCTTGTAGATTTTAGAGATTAGACACTGATTGGATTTGTCACGGCCAAATTTTTTTTCCCAGTCTGTAGGTTGTCTTTTGACTCTTTTGGTGAAGTCTTTTGATGAGCATAAGTGTTTAATTTTTAGGAGCTCCCAGTTATCTAGTTTCTCTTCCGGTGTTTGTGCATCGTTACTTACGTTTGTATTCTGTTTATGCTATGGATTAGGCCTCCTGGCTTTGTCTCTATTTTTTCTTCCATGATCTTTATTGGTTTTGATTTTATATTTAGGTCTTTGATCCATTTTGTGAGTTTGTTTTTGTGTATGGTGTGAGGTATGAGTCTTGTTTCAGTTTTTTGCAGATGGATATCCAGTTATGCCAGCACCATTTGTTAAAGAGACTGTCTGTCTTTTCCCCACACTTTGGGCCTTTGTCAAATATCAGCTGCTCATAGGTGGATGAATTTATGTGTGAATTCTCAGTTCTGTTCCATTGGTCTATGTATCTGTTGTTGTGCCAGTACCAGGCTGTTTTGACCACCGTGGCGGTATAATGCGTTCTAAAATCAGGTAGTGTGAGGCCTCCCACTTTGTTCTTCTTCTTCAGTAATGCTTTACTTATCCAGGGCCTTTTCCCTTTCCATATGAAGTTGGTGATTTGTTTCTCCACCTCATTAAAAAATGCCAGGGGAATTTGGATTGGGATTGCATTGTATCTGTAGATCGCTTTGGGTAGAATTGACATTTTCACAATGTTGAGTCTTCTTATCCATGAGCAAGGTATATTTTTCCACTTATGCAGGTCTCTTTTCGTTTCTTGCAGTAGTGTCTTATAGTTTTCATTGTCTTTTACGTCTCTGGTTAGATTTATTCCTAAGTATTTTATCTTCTTGGGGGCTGTTGTAAATGGTATTGATTTTGTGTACCAGAATCTTGACCCAGTTATCAGCTGATGGAGGAGAATCAAAGCTAACATTGTTGAGGACCAACTTTATGCCATGCCATGACAAGGCACTGATTTAATTGTTCTCTTAGAATTGGAAGGAGCAGACCTGGGCAAGCTCAGGTGGGTTTTTGCTACGTAGGGGAGGCAGAAGTTAGGAAGGAAACAGAGACTTAGAGGACTCCAAAAGCAGGGACCGCAGCAGGACCTGGCCTCATGGAGCCTGGACCCATACCCTGGTCATCCTTGGGGGCCTCAGCCGCAGATCCCCACCTATTTTCCTTCTAGTGCTCCACCTTCACAGAACTTCACTGCTGTCTCTGCTCTTCTCTTTATGTGACTTATACAGTTTCCTTTTGCTTCCTCTCCCCTGCCCTATATTCTTACCCTAACTGTACATCTCTATTTATTCAAAACTCAAGAGTTGCCACTCCCACATAACTGACTTACTCAGAGACCCCTGTTTAGTTCAAAAACTCTCTTTGTGTTTCTTCAGCTTCAGCTTTTCCTGCAAACTTTCTGATCGTCTCTCAACTTCTCAAAGTAAATGTTCAAGAGTGACCTTTGCATGCTAGGCAATGTCGTTGGCCAATGGCCAGCTGTAAACCAGTAACATATATATCAAGTGCTCAGCCCTGGCCCACTCTGCTGAGTAGTCCCTGTCAGCGAGAACTTTGGGCAGGAAGTTTCCGTTAGCGTTGTGGGCACAGCAAATATCTGGTACAGAAGCTTTACATATTTTTTATATAATTTAATCCTCACAGAAGCCTTGGACATCAGTTTTATTCTCTTCATTTTACCAGTTTAGAGACTAAGCAATTTGCCTGAGGTCTTATTTCTGGCAAGTGGAAGAATCAGGGTTTAAACCAGGTCTGATTTCAAGGTCTTTTCAGTTCATCAGAGGGAGTATTGAACCTGGGACTTTGTAATGACAACAAAGAAGTGAAATAAAATTGATTAAACTTAATAGAATAAAAACAAGATATAGTTTACTACTCATTACTTAGGCATGAACGTATGTATGTGTGCATGTGTGTGTGGATGGAGGGAAGAGTTTGATGCACAAAGTTACAAAACCAAGTAAACACTAGCTCTTCCACAATGAGTGTGCGTCTATATATCTATATATCTATATGTAGGTCCCTGCGTGGCACAAACAGTTTGCTCTGGACTACTAACCTAAAGGTGGCAGCTTAAACCCACCCAGTGGCACTGTGGGAGAAAGGCATGGCAATCTGTTTCTATAAAGATTACAGCCAAGAAAACCCCATGGAGCAGTTCTACTCTGTAACACGTGAGGTCGCCATGAGTCAGAATCGATTCGACAGCAATGGGTTTAGAGTTTTGGTTACATATCTATCTATATATCTAGATGGAGTTCCTGGATGGTGCAAAATGGCTAACATACTCATCTGCTAACCAAAAGGTTGGAGGTTTGAGTCCACCCAGAGACACCTCAGAAGAAAGACCTGACAATCTACTTCTGAAAAATCAGCCAGTTCTACTTTGACACACATGGGGTGGTCTCGACGGCAACTGGTTTTACATATCTATATATTTATGTCTATATCCAGATCCATATCTGTCTGTGTTTGTACATGCACATGCATGTGTACATAAAATGAATAATAAACAGCATAGGATAGGCCTGGTAATAACTTCCAACTCTTTAATCCTACTTAACTAGGAATTTGCTGAAACCCTTAGCCAAGAGTGGTCAAAAGAAATGTCTCTTTTTCATTTATAGATTCTTTCTCTTACTGAAGGCATTCACCATTCTCACCATCTGCATTTGAAATGGTTGCTTCCTTCTAGCAGATATTTTAATACCATGTCAGAGAATTCACAAATCTCTTGGCGGCAGTGGTTTTTAAAGTTCATCCTTTAAGTCTTCATTACATGCTAGAATTTAAGAAGATTTACTCTTTTTAAATACATTCTGTAAAATGCCAGCTGAAGTTGCATATTACCTGGAAGATGGCTTGTCTCTATTTAAATGGCACTGCATCTCTCTTCCCTATGCTTTCGAGCTTTCTATTCTGATCTATTCCATCCTGCTGTATATGGTAATAAAGAGAGATTTATAAACTTGTGGTTTTTGAGTTGAGAGACAAATTCTAGGTGGATTCTCTGTTTTAAAAAATCTCCTGCAGAAAAGACAGTCTCCTTAACAAATGGCTCTGGCATAACTGGATATCCATCTGCAAAAAAGTGAAACAAGACCCATACCTCATACCATGCACAAAAACTAACTCAAAATGGATCAAAGACCTAAATATAAAATTGAAAACTATAAAGATCATGGAAGAAAAAATAGGGACAACACTAGGAGTCTTAATACACGGTATAAATGGGATACAAACCATAAATAACAGTGCACAAACACCAGAAGAGAAACTAGATAACTGGGAGCTCCTAAAAATTAAACACTTATGCTCATCAAAAGACTTCACCAAAAGAGTCAAAAGACAACCTACAGACTGGGGAAAAAAAATTTGGCTATGACAAATCCAATCAGCGTCTAATCTCTAAAATCTACAAGATACTGCAACACCTCAACAATAAAAAGACAAATAACCCAGTTAAAAAATGGACAAAGGATATGAACAGATACTTTGCCGGAAGAAGACATTCAGCGGCTAACAGACACATTAAGAAATGTTCATGATCATTAGCCATTAGAAAAATGCAAATCAAAACTACATTGAGATACCATCTCACTCCAACAAGGCTAGCTTTAATCCAAAAAAACACCAAATAATAAATGTTGGAGAGGTTGTGGAGATAATGGAACACTTTTACACTGTTGGTGGGAATGTAAAATGGTACAAGCACTTTGGAAATTGATTTGGCACTTGCTTAAAGAAGTACCATATGATCTAGCTATCCCGCTCCTTGGAATATATCCTGGAGAAATAAGAGTCATTACATAAATAGATATATGCACACCCATGTTCATTGCAGCACTGTTCACGATAGCAAAAGGATGGAAACAACCTAGATGCCAATCGATGAACGAATGGATAAACAAATTCTGGTATATCCACACAATGGAATACTGCACAACAATAAAGAACAAAGATGAATCCGTGAAACATTTTATAGCATGGAGGAATCTGGAGGGCATTATGCTGAGTGAATTTAGTCAGTCGCAAAAGGACAAATATTGTATAAGACCACTATTATAAGAACTCAAGAAAAGGTTTAAACACAGAGGAAAACATTCTTGGATGGTTACGAAGGTGGGGAGGAAGGGAGGGAGTATTCACTAACTAGATAGTAGACAAGAATTATCTTAGGTGAAGGGAAGGACAGCACACACTACAGGGGAAGTCAGCACAATGGGACTAAACCAAAGCTAAGAAGTTTCCTGAATACAAACAAACACTTCAAGGGACAGAATAGCAGGGGCGGGTGTCTGGGGACCATGCTTTCAGGGAACATCTAGGTCAATTGGCATAACAAAGTTTATTAAGAAAATATTCTGCATTCCACTTTGGTGAGTGGCGTCTGGGGTCTTAAAAGGTAGCGAGTGGCTATCTAAGATGCATCAATTTGTCCCAACCCACCTGGAGTAAAGGAGAGTAAAGAACACCATAGACATAAGGAGAGTATTAGTCCAAGAGACAGAAAGGGCCACATATACCAGAGACTTCATTAGCCTGATACCAGAAGAACTACATGGTGCCCGGCTACTACCAATGACTGCCCTGACAGGGAACACAACAAAAAGTCCCTGACAGAGCAGGAGAAAAGTGGTGTGCAGAACTCAAATTCTAGTAAAGAGACCAGACATAATGGTTTGAATGAGACGGGAAGGACCCCGGAAGACATGGCTCCCAAAATCTGTGTTAGCCCAGAACTGAAACCTTTCCTGAAGCCAGCTCATCAGACAAAGATTAGACTGGACTATGGGACATAAAATGATACTTGTGAAGAGTGTTCTTCTTGGCTCAAGTAGATACATGAGACTAAATGGGCGGCTCCTGTCCAGAGGTGAGATGAGAAGGCAGAGAGGGTCAGGAGCTGGTTGAATGGACACAGGAAATCCGGGGTGGAAAGGAGGAATGTGCTGTCATAGTATAGGGAGAGCAACAAAGGTCACATAACAATGTATGTATAATGTTTTGTATGAGAGACCAACTTGAATTGTAAACTTTCACTTAAAGGACAACAATTTTAAAAAAAAACCTCCCCTAGCATAATAGTGCCTGGATTTTATGATACTTCCCGATTCTCCTCATGGAATATCCCTTCTGTGTACAGAAACACAAGGTTTCACAGTTCATGAAATTCATAGCCATTATTATATTGGCTTCATTAAGATAAAAATAGCTAAAATAAAATTCTAAGAACTAGATGTAAGAATCATTAGTATACAACTTCAAATATTCACAGAAAGTTAGTCTCTGCTATTATTCTAGCCTTGCTTTTGGTGTTTTGTTTTGTTAATAGGGGTTAACCTCTTTTTTTTTCAATCTGTCTTCCAATAGAGGGTTACTGGGCTACTTGCAAATTTTTTTTTTAGTCCACCCGAGTGTACTATGAAGCAGCAGCTACAATTTTTGCTTGCCCAAAGGTCTGCAATGAAGTCAACTGGAGCCCCCTTGTTTTAATGTTGAAGATCTAATTGTTCCCTGTGTAAGCTCCATGAGTGTCTGCTGTGTCCACTTGCATAGTCCTAGTAATCAGAGAAGCACTCGGCGCCTAAAAAAAAAAAAAAAAAAACATTGCTGTCAAGTTGATTCCAACTCACAGCGACCCTATAGGACAGGATAGAACTGCCCCACAGGGTTTCCAAGGCTGAAACCTTTACGGAAGCACACTGCCACATCTTTCTCCCACTGAGCAGCTGGTGGGTTTGAACTACTGAGTGCTTAACCACTGTGCCACCAGGGCTCCTACTCAGTACACAGTAGGTGCTAAACAAAGAGAAGAGAAATTAAAACAAATTAAAAATTCTAAAAAGCTAACAAATACTACAAGCACAGGCTACAAACTCTAATAAATTCAATCTCATGTAATTTCCATCAAAAAAAGAAAAAATGTATAGCGCATTTATAATTATATATGCGGATTATCAAATATATTCCTAATAGCAAAGAACTTCTGGTTTGACCAAGTGTTAATGAGAATGGATTCCTTCACTCGTAATTTTATACATCTCACAAAAGAAATGCTGATAGCACAGTGGTTAAGTCCTTGGCTGCTAACCAAAAGGTTGGCAGTTCAAACCCACCGGCTGCTTCACAAAGGAATGATGTGGCAGCCTACTTCCATTAAGATTTATGACCTTGGAAACCCTATGGGTCAGTTCTACTCTGTCCTGTAAGGTTGCTATGAGTCGGAATCTACACAATGGCAGTGGGTTTTTTTTTGTTTGTTTGTTTGATGATTGGAAGCATTTCCACAGAGTAGCTTCTGGCTCTGTACGTTTCAAACTGTGTTTTCCTTTATTACTCACCCATAGGTGCCAGCGCTCACATTCATTCACATTGCGTCTTCATGTCGTGATGTCAGGTAAGTTGGGCCAATGGGCTCTAGGAGTATCCCTGGAGCCATTCCTACACCAGAATGATTAGCAAGCTCTTAACCAAACATTGAAGTCATTACAAAGCATGTATATATGTCCCATTAAAGCCAAACCAAATGTATACTCAACTTAATTGTCCCTAGACAAATGTCTATGGCCTTTCAACATTGGGAAAATGTAATGAAGAGAAAGTCAGAGTGGAAAGAAATATGATTAAAATACCTCACTTTTGCAAATTTTACAACTTAGCTGCATTGGTTTCATGGTAAATATACCACTGAATTATTCAGAGATAGGCATGTCACCCATCGCTTGGAGGAAGAGCAGTGCCAAGTGGGAAACCCAGTCTTTCGTGGGACTGATATATGGACAAGGAAGAGAGAATTTCTCCTTCTGCTGAGGTTGCTGGGTAGAATGATGTGATGAGGCAGCAGTGTGAGGCCAAATGAGGCCAGACAGAGAGAAACAGCTAAGAGGAGAGAGAAATTACAAAACCATCTGGGCCATTGAAGTGGCCCATGACTGAATCTAGCTACATCTCTGCACTCCCCTGCTCTATGAGTCACAAACTTCCTTTTTAACTTAAGCTTGTTTGAATTCAGGTTTCTGTCATTTGAAGCCAAGAGTCCTGACTAATATACAAGACGGTAGCTGTCAACATTATTTTGCTAGGAGAAGTCTAAGATAGCTTCATATTGCTAGGAAAAAAAGTAATTTAGGGTTGTAGGGATGGCATCTCCAGTGGAGGCCTGACATAAAAATTGCCTATTGCTCTGTTCTACCCCCTTTGCTTATTTTAATCAGATGGCACAGTATCCTCCAGTAATAACCATCATACTGCCTTACATGTACACAGCACTTTAAAGTTTCAAAGTGATTTTATACACGTTGTCTTATTTCATCCTCACAGAAGACAAGCATTGCCATCTAAGTTTTTCAAATGAAGAAACTGAGGCTCTGAGAGATTAAGTGACTTGCCTGAGAACATCCAGCTGGTGTGTGGCAGAGCAAGGATTGAATCCCATGCTTTGTGCTTTCTATTCCAGGTTGCTTTCTCTGATACACCATGCCTCCCTGAGCATACCTGCAGGCCCAGAACTTCCAGTGCCTAGCAGAAAATATACTTCAGGCTAGAAGACACATTATCCAGCATCTCTGAGCCTGATCCACTCTTGACTCACGACCAAAATTTCCTTTGTCTTTATCACTTAACCTTCTATATTATTGACCACTGCAACTTTAACTTGTGAGACTCCCTTATCTTAGTCCTTTGCCAAAACTCCAAACTTTCAAAACACTTCCCATATCCCAACTGCCAAGAACTGTAAATTCTATGGCCTTTGACTCAACAGCTTGATATCAAACCTTTATTAGATTTTTTGACCACCAAGATCTTCAAACCCTTACCTCTGAACATTTCCCTGGCTCCCATCAACATGGGTTCTTGAATCTTTGACTCACCTGCTCAAATCCTGACAGTTATTGCCCTCAACCTGTACTACTCTATCCTTTCCTATCCATCTACCCTGTATTTTTATTTCTATGAGAGAGGGACAGAGAGAGAACCAGCAACACAGCCACCATTGTGCCTGTTCACACTGTCATTTGCTCCTTTTTATGTGTGTGCTTGAGGAGCAGAGTCCGTCAGAGTTTAGGGACTCTATTTTAAAGACTTTGAAGTGAGATTTTTTTCTTAAGACTGGAGTGGAAGAAATGGCACAAACTTTCAGAGATATTGTTTTACTAGCAAAGAGAGAGTGTTGACTCTAGAGAACATTGCATTACACCCTAAACGGAGTCTGAATAGAGCAACATTCCCCTTTGCAGCAGGACAGAAGCAGGAGAAGCTCTGTGTGGACTGGGAGGAGGTGCCTAAAGAGGCTGCTGCATGGGACATATCACTGTGATGCAGTCAAGGCGTCCTTCCAAGTCTATTTCCCACCTGAGAGGAGGCTATGGCCTCTGCAAGCATCAGCTAAGCAAAGCCTTCGTAGATAAAGGAGTCAGCATTGCCCTGAATCTAAAAGGCAAGACACTGTGGATTCAGCCAGAGGCACCTTCAGGAATGAAAGAAAAGCTGAGAGCAATAATTCAGCAGGCATTTAGGTACTGTCATGGTTTGAATTATGTCCCCCCAAACATGTGTGTATCAATTTGGCTAGGCCATGATTCCCGGTACTGTGTGATTTTCCTGTATGTTGTAAACCTGCCTCTATGATGTTAATGAGGGAGGATGGGTGGCAGTTGTGTTAGTAAGGCAGGACCTGATCTACAAGACTGGATTGTGTCCTGAGGCAATCTCTTGAGATAGAAAAGACAGAAGTAAGCAGTGAGACAGGGGGCCCTCATACCATCAAGAAAGCAGTGCCAGGAGCAGAGCGCGTCCTTTGGGCAGGGGTCCCTGTGCCGAGAAGCTCCTAGTCTGTGGGAACACTGATGAGAAGGTCGACAGAGAGAAAAAGACTTCCCTTGGAGCTGACACCCTGAATTTGGACTTTTAGCCTACTTTGACTGTGAGGAAATAAACTTCTCTTCATTAAAACCATCCACTTGTGGTATTTCTGTTATGGCAGCACTAGATGACTAAGACAGGTACCATCTCAGAAGGGAATGGAAACTATGGCAGTAAACATTGTGAAAGTTTTCCAAAGCTTTGTAACTTCTCCACAGTTACTTTTTAACTCCCTTTGTTTTCCTATACTCTTCTATATAAAGACAAGGGCCTTATAATGAAAAGAGTCGTACATTTGCATGAAGGATAATAAGGACCAGGAACCTCAAAGCCAGGAATCCCAAGGAATAGGGAGGTGGCAGATTCAAAGTCCTTGAAGGGAAGAGTGTGTAGACTGTCTGCTCCTGATACATGGCCTACGTTTTGGTAATAGAAAAATTTGAAGAGTTATTTAATGTAGGTGGCAATATCTGTTGTCTCCCCAAACCCAATAGCTTTCTTCCACACTGAGAGAGCCAGGTTTTGTTTCACATTCTCCCAAGGATAGGTTCTGATTTGACGAAGCCAATCATAACAATCCCTTGTCCTGATTAACTTAGTGGTGGAATTATCCTTGTCAATGAGATATGAGTGAAATTCTACAGAGGAGTGTCTAGGAAAGTTTTGTTTTGTTTAAGCTCTTAAAAATAGACACAAAAAAGGGAAGACCTTCTTGTTCTATGGGATGCTGCACCCTCATGTGGGTCCTATACCTATGGCAGTCATCTTAGAAACATGAAGGGATTTAGTGTAAGCAGAATATGGCGAGGATAGCAGAGCAGAAAAGTGTAAGGAAGCAGATTTCTGATGATGTCATTGGTCTAACACATGTGTAATTGGAGTCCCAGAAGTAAAGAATGGAGTAAAGAGACAGAAAAAAAGTTTTTTTTAAGAAATGATGGCCAAATTTTACCCAAATTTGGTGAAAGACATAAATTTACTGATTCTATAAGGTCAGTGAATCTCAGCAGGGTAAATACAAAATATACCACATGTAGGTACATCATAGCCAAAATGTAAAAATCAAAGACAAACAGAATTATCTTGAATGCAACCAGAGAAAATAACACGTTATATACAAGAAAACAATGGGAATTACCATTGACTTCTCATTGAAAACAATGGAGGCAAGAAGAAGTAGAACATCTTTAAAGTACTGAGAGAATAAAACTATAAACCCAGAATTTTATATATAAAGAAATATCCTTTAAAAATTAAGATGTGTTTTTTGTTTTGTTTTTTTTTTTTAAGAAAAATGAGTACAAAGAGGATTAGCCATCAGCAAACTTGCACTACAAATAGTGCTATAGGAAATTCTTCACATAGAAAGAAGATTATGCTAGATAGAACCTCAGATATTCAGGAAGGAATGAAGAGCAACACAACTGGAAAATATGTGGGTAAATATAAAATACTATTTTTCTCTTAATCTAAAAAATATATATATTAAAAGCAAAAATTACAGTGTTTGGCGGGATTCGTAGTGTATATGATGTAATATTTAAGACAACTATAGTATAAAGGACTAGAAGAGTAAATGGATGTATGAGGTTGCATGAAGTGGTATAATATTAATTCAAAATATAGTAGAAAAAATAAGAATTCATATTATAACCCCTAGAACGACCACTAAAATAATAATAAAAACACATATGACTAAAAAGCAAATAGATAAATTAAAATGAAATTATAAATTTTATCTAAATCATTAAAATACTCCCTGGCAGGAAGGGAGGATTGGAAGAACAAAAAACAGAGGGGCAAATAGAAAATAAGTTATAAACAGGTAGACCTAACCCAAACCCCCCACTCCCCCAAAAATAAAACCAAACTCACTGCTGTCAAGTCGATTCCAACTCATAGCAACCCTACAGGACAGAGTAGAACTGCCCTAGTGTTCTATAAAAGTAAATTAAGTCAAAAAGTTGACAGGGTTGCTTAATTTATCTATGCCTTTACTAATATATATATATATTTGTCTAGCTGCTCTATTAACTCATGAGAATATGACTGTGGATTTGGCTATTTCTCCCTCTAAATCTGTCAGTTATTTTCTCATATATTTTGAAGCTGTTATTAGACACATACACGTTTATAACTGCCATGTCTCCCTGATGAATTAACCCTTTTATCATTAAAAAATGTTCTTCTCTATCTCCAGTAATCATATAATTTTTTTTATAAAGTCTACTTTACCTCATATTAATATAGCCAATCTAATCTTCTTAGGCTTACTCTTTGCATGGCATGGCACGCCATTTTCTATCAATTTCTATCAACTCAACATCAACTGGTTTGGTTTTTCAATTTATACCCAACAACTGTGCTATACATATTTTTTTCAAGTATGCATAGCACTTTCACCAAGATGGGTCATATAAGGGGCCACAACCAAACCCAAAAACCCACTGCTGTTGAGTTGATTCCCACTCATAGTGACCCATAAGGTTTCCAAGGATGCAAATCTTCATGGAAGCAGACTGCCACATCTTTTCCCCATTGAGCGGCTGGTGGTTTCGAACCACCAAACTTTCGGCTAGCAGTTGGTCGCTTTAACCACCGTCTTAGTTATCTAGTGCTGCTATAACAGAAATACCACCAGTGGATGGTTTTAACAAAGAGAAGTTTATTTACTTACAGTAAAGTAGCCTAAAAGTCCAAATTCAGTGTGTCAACTCCAGGGGAAGGCTTTCTCTCTCTGTTGGCCTTCTCATCAATACTCCCCCAGACTACGAGCTTCTCCGCTCAGCGACCTGGGGTCCAAAGGACACACTTTGCTCCTGGCACTGCTTTCTTGGTGGTGTGAGGTCCCCCTGTCTCTCTGCTTGCTTCTCTCTTTTATATCTCAAGGGATTGCCTCAGGATACATTCCAATCTCATAGATTGAGTCCTGTCTCACTAACACAACTGCTGCCCATCCTCCCTTATTAATATCATAGAGGCAGGATTTACAACATATAGGAAAATCACACAATATTGAGAATCATGGTCCAGACAAATTGATACACACATTTTTGGGGGGACATAATTCAATCCACAACAACCACGAAGCCACTAGGGCTCCACACAGGGCCACAAGGTAAGTATTAATAAAATTTAGAGGATTTAAACCATACCAAGTATGTTCTCTGATTACAGTGCAATTAAATTAGAAATTAACAATGGTGAGAGATCGATCCAGAAAACCCCCAAATGTTGGGAAATTAAACAGCGTACTTCAAAATAACCTGTAGGTTAAAGAAAAACCATAGAAAAATTTGAAAATATTTCAAACAAAAAGATAATGAAAATTCAGCATATCAAAATTGTGGATGCAGTTAAATAAGTGTTTAGAAAAAATTCAAAATTCAAAACTTTAAATACCTATATTAGAAAAAAGAAAAGTGTGAAACCAGTGACCTAAGGTTTCACTTCCAGAAGCTAGGAAAAGGAGAGTAAATTAAACCCGAAGGAAATATTTAAAATAAGAAGAGAAATCAGTGAAATAAAAACTAGGCAAACAATAGGGAAAATTAACAAACAAAAAAGGTAGACATATGAAAAGTTCAACAGAGAAAAGAGAGAGAAAGAGAGCAAGCCCATATAGCCAATATAAGAAATGAAAGAGGGTCTATCACTATACAGCGCACAGCTATTAAAATGATAATAAGTCAATGTTACAAAAAACTTTATGTAAATGCATTTAACAGATTAGATAAAATGGACAAATTCCTTGTTGAATCTGAATGGTGGGTATATGAGTGTTCAATGTACAGTTCTTTCAACTTTTCTGTATATCTGAAATTTTCATAATAAAATGTTGGGGAAATAATTGTGAATCTTAACTCATTAGTGGGACAGGAAATCAGCTTACTGGGTTTGATGGTTAAAATTGTGTGTCAACTTGGCTGGGCCATGATTCTCAGTATTTATATCTGATCACCCCCACGACGGGATCTGCTGTTAGTAGCCAATCAGTTGAAAGGGAGTTTCCTTGGGTATGTGGTTTACATCTGAATATAGGCGGACGTTCTGGCTTTTGCCTGCTCTGGATTCTGCAGCTGCCTCCTGTTCGTCTGACCTCTGGTTCTTGGGACTTAAGCCAGCAATTTACCTGCCAGTCTTGGGCTTCATCCATCTTCACAGCCTGTGAGCAAGAGCCCTGCCTTCTGACCTGCCGATCTTGAGTTTGCCTGTCCCTGTAGCTATGTGAATCAGGAGAAGCCTTTCGGTCTTGCCTACTGATCTTGAGGTTCATCAGTCTTCACAGACTGTGAACAACAGCCCTGCTCTCTGACCTTCCAATCTTGGGTTGACCAGCCCCTGTGGCTACATGAATCAGGAGAAGTCTCTATCCTTATCCAAGGACTTGGGACATTCCAGATTCTACAATCACTTGAGCTGTTTCCTTGATATAAATCTCTTTCTATAGATATTTATATGCTTTACTGGTTTTGCTTCTCTAGAGAACCCAGCCTAAGACAGTGGGTCAGATGAATGTTTTTAAAAAGTGAAATAAAAGAGTATAATGGAACACACATAATAAGGACAAGTGTTGGTTAATGAAACTTTAATTTTTATTGTACATAATGCATATGCATATTTATATATATTGGATCATGATGTAAAATTATTTTCTTTCTGGGGGTCAAGTCAAAACTATATGAGAAATACAGCCTGCCTTAGCACCATAGGCTTCCCCAGATTCCACCTTTCTCCTCACCACATGGCACTAATGTGTTATACACACCTAATGCATAAATCATTTGCACACGTTCAGAGCTCTCACTATGAAAATGCTTGCATATCCATCTCTCTTCGATACATTATCACAGTTAATGAACCACATTCTCCTAAAACAAAGAGTCTCTTCCAGGGGAATTCACAGAGCCCTTTGTGAGTTGTATTTATACCTTCAAAATCCCAGGGTACCATTTAGTAATTTTCTGCATCAGGACACTAAATGAAAGCTTGCAAGAATTAGTGAAACTTTTACCAGATGTACTTCCTTTGTACATTTTTTTGGAAGTGTGAGGCAAAACAAGCTAGCAGCTCGATAAAAAGTTTAACCATAAACCTTGCAGCTAGAGATCAATTCAGTCCAGAAAGTATGTGAATTCATATAGTTACTGTCATCATTTGTATAGCTGAGTCATGTCAAGTAGCCCTGGTGGTGCAATGGTTAAGCGCTCCACTACTAACCAGTTGGAGGTTTCAATCCACCATCTACTCCACTGGCCGATAGATGTGGCAGTCTGCTGCTATAGAGATTTACAGCCTTGGAAACCCTATGGGGCAGTTCTACTCTGTCCTATAGGGTTGCTATGAGTTGGAATCAGCTTGACCACAATAAGTTTGGTTTTGGTTTTTTGATGAGTCGGGTCAGAGAGGATCTTAAACAAAAGATTTTTATTAAGTTATAAATAACTACTTTAATATACTGTAATGTTAAATTTAACTTTTTAATAATGTAGCAAGTGTTCAATTCAGTTTAGTTCAACCAACAGCTATGTGTCAGGCACAGTGCTGTCAGGCCAGAGGATAAAACGATAATTAAGACTGAAATTACTGCCCTGAGATACTCTTTAAATTTTAAACCAAAAACATCCCCTGAAGTCTCCTGAAAACCAAACAATAGTTTAGCTTAAGTAGTGAAGAATGTCTGCCTTGAACATTGTGCTCTTTTAAGATCTATGTGGGATCAAATTGACAATAGCAACTCAAAAGATTAGTCAGGAAACTTAGGGGGCAATGAGTTTATGTTAATGGAGGAAGAACAACTCAGTAAAGGAGGGTGAGAATAGTCATACAATTTGAAGAATTAATCTATGTCACTGAACTGTACATCTAGAAATTGTTGAATTGGTGTATGTTCTGCTGTGTATATTCTCAACAACAGCAACAAAAACGAATTATTTAAAAAAAAAACTGATCTCAGTCTTTAAGAAGCTCACAATGTAGGAGAACAAACACAGAAAATAATTCTTTTCTCCAAGAAGCCCTGGTAAGAGTCAGGTAAATGCCATCTACAGGGTGTAGACACAAGGATTTAGAGGTGCACAAATGTCAGGCCACGCTGGAGTATGTAACACTTCAGTTGAATCTTGAAGACTATGTAGAAGTTATCTAAGGAAAGAAGGACCAGTGTGGGATGTGTTGACTGCCTTCTAAAGAGACTGGTTCAGGTTCTATAGAGATTTTACTTTGCTAAATGGAGTTTGCAAGCTCAAGGCTAGAGCTGAATAGCTACAGACACTAAAGGCTCAGCCATGTGCTGTCTCTGGGGTTCTCCATCTCCACCTTCCCCTCTGCTATCAAATACCCAGCCTCTCTTCCGAATTTTAGAAGGCAATTTGTCAGTCCAATGTTTAAAGAGTATCCGTTTGAAGACCTGATAAATCATTAGTCTGCTTGGGGTGTCCCCCTACTTTTGTCCACTCCAAAAGTAGTAGGATATATAATAAGCAAATAGGCATATTAGCAAGAAAAGGTGATGGCAAAAGCTAGGTAGGATTAGGGTGGGGTCACCGTTCTTTAGATCAGAGAACAGAAAGAAAAATAATGCCAAGTATGAGGGGAAAGCTCCTACGTCAAAGAACTGCCAAGAACCCCAGAGCAGAACAGGAGACCCTTGGGCATCCAAAGAGAGGAGAGCGATTTGGGTCCTAATAATGATACTTAGTAAAGATCCAAGAGTCAAAAACTGTTTCTAGTCCATACTAGGAAGCAAGGCTTATATTTTTAACCTTGGGATCTAGAACTGCTTAGAATTTGATAAAGACTTTATATACTGAGAACTGAAAATTCTCTACTTGGGAAGGAGAGTTTGAGTGGGATAGAACTAGAAGATACATGACGGAAAGTTTTGTACTTTAGCTCTTATTAAATCTGAAAGTCTTACAGTAGACACATATTACCACGGAAAAATGGCTTCATGAACGTGTTCAGAACATGGATAAGCCTTGAAAACATTATGCTGAGTGAAATAAATCAATCACAAAGGGACAAATATTGTATTATTCCACTTATATGAAATATCTAGGATGGGCAAGTAAACAGAAAGCAAAGTTTATTGGTGGTTACCAGAGGCAGGAGGGCGAGAGGGGAAAAGTGAACAACTTGCAGAATAGCTGATTCAAAATCTTTAATCTGCATCGAATATGAAGCCATGAAATGTGGCCAAATTGAGTAAAACTTCCTCCCCATTGGATCTTTAATTCAGGAACATATTTTAATGCCTGATTATCCACTACTATGAGCTGGTCACCTTATCAAAAGCTTTTAAAAAAATTTCAGGTGGGAAGCCTATCCACAGTTTTCATCTAGTCACCCCACTGTCTTCTTTCTTGTTGCTAGGATACCACCTTCTGGTGATAACAACCTATTGGAATGTTAAAAATGTATTCCTAATCAAGTTTTTATTTTGCATAGCCTGAGGAAAAGAGAACTCAAGGCTCATGCAAGCATAAAATAGTTTTCAGAATGACTTTAAATCTCTGGTAATAATTCTAAACTCTTATTTTTTATTTAAGAATTGAAAAACCTGGTTTTATCATTAAAATTACACGTTTTAGCTCTGTGTATTAGTTTGTCTAGTAGAAGGTGAAGTCATATCACAGAAACTTTTACTTCCTTCTCAAATGGCTGATTTATCTTGTCTCTCACAGATAAAGCCTCAAGGGTACAGAAAAAGTCCTCCTATATGACTAAGAGAGGATTTGTTTTCTCAATCCTTAGGGCTCCAGGGTTTAAAACTAGAACAATCTATTTTCCTGATGTCTAAAATTAATAGAGATTTTAATTGTTGTTGCTGTTGTGTGCCGTCTTGCTAATTCCAACTCATAGCAACCCTATATGACTGAGCAGAAGTGCTCCATAGGGTTTTCTTGGCTGTAATCTTAATGGAAGCAGACTGCTACATCTTTCTCCCATAGAGCGACTGGTGGGTTCTAACCTCCAACCTTTCAGTCAGCAGCCCAGTGCTTAACCATCATGCCACCAGAGTTCTTTGAAAGAGATTAAAGAATAAAATAATTGATATTACTCAATTCATTTTTATTCTAATTAATTCAATTCAGTGTTGAACACGCTGTACGTACAAGTCACTGCACTAATCAATGTGAAGTGTTACGATTAATAAGTGACAGACATTGCCTTCAAGGTGGTTACAACCCAGTAAGGAAACAGACATGTGCACAATATCCAGGGTCAGTCTCTTGAGGAGCAGAGGACTAGGGTCGCTCCAGGCCCAGCTAGTAGAGTCCCAGTACTTGCTCTGGGTTCTGCAGAACCACAGGCTGGGAGCTTATATTGGCTGGGTGTGAACCCAAGGACCACAGCATCCCTCAGGACTACCAGGTTAGCACCAGAGTAACAGCCTGAAGCTGGCATAAGAGAAGCTAATGAGTGAAAAAAATTGTGGGTCAGGGCTCAGTTGGGCATTCTCTGTGGCTTCCTATGTGGTGCCTATGGTCTCTGCCCTGAACACTGAGGCAGGGGTGTTAGTAAAGGAGGACATACACCCTCCCCTGACCCTGGTATGCTGGTTAGTACCACGGGGGTAAACAAATCTATCTGCTCAGGGAATGGATGGAATTCAAGAAGGCTTTACAGGCGGTATGCAGTTGAATGGGGTCCTAACGGATTGGTAGGACTTTATTAGGCAGATAACAAGGAAGGGCATAGCAAGTACAAAGTAGAGGAAAACAAAACATGAAGACTGAAGGGTGTTTCTGTATTAAAGCAATGGCTGGTAAGGTGGACCAGAAGTACAGAATGTATTAAAATGGGAGAAACATTTGGGAGCTAAGGCCAGATTAAGAAAGGCCTAGAAATGCCATCCTAAGTAATTTGTTTTATATTCTGTAGGTACAATGAGAATCCATCCAGGGTTGTTGTGTAATGCAATGTTGCAAAATATGACCTTCCAGTAGTAAGCTGACATTATCAACTTAGCTTAAGAACATTTAAAAATACATATTTTTAAACTTGTGCTAGTTATTCTCTGTTTACTCCCTGTAAAATGGGACTTCTAGTAGCAGTAGCATCAGAAACTAAGTTCAGAGGGAATAATGCAAATCAAGATCAGCCCAAGGCTGGTCCCTATGAGGTGGTGGTCAAACATACCTCCACTCTCCAACCTTTTTACCAATTCTGACATCAGCCATCCCTCCCAGGGCACTCTCTACTTCTCTTCTGGTTTCGATAATCCATTGCAATGGCCACACAGAACTCACAGACCATACTTACAGTGAAATGGTTTATTAAGGAACAGGGCACAGCTCAGGATCAGGATCAACAGGCTACACCTCAGGATCAGGACCAGGAAGCACCCAGGCAAGGTCTCCCTTCTTTGGTGCAGTACAGCTCTCTCAACTCCTCTCAACCTTGCAGGCCTCCTCTCAGCCCCCTGAGGACAGGCTCCTCTTGGCCCCCTCCGGACAGACTCCTTTTGGCCCTGTAGTCTGTTACCTCTGGCTCTGCCACTGGCCCTTTCTAGGCCTGTCGCCATCTTCAATGTTATAGTCATTGACCCATGTTACAGCTCTTTGGGGAGGTTACTTGCCTCCTCTTTCTCTGCTTCATTCTTCTCTCTTCTTTCTTCCTTTGATTCTTTCTGCTTCTCCCTGTCTCTGAAAAACTTCTGTGGGGCTGGCTGCTTAATATGCAAACTTCTTGCCAATGTCAAGGCAAGGCACTCCCATCAGGGCCACAAACTGACCAATCCCCCCTCGATAGGCCACAGACACTTCATTTGCATGGAAGGCTACAACTCACCTCATCTGCAGAGTCTATTGACCAATCCCTGTAAGGTGCATACCAATCACAGGGCAGGCTGCAGCCTAGGACCAGACAAAAAGTATCAAACTAAGTTGTTTACAGCTTACCAAGGAAATGTCAATCAACCTGGA
This sequence comes from Dugong dugon, assembly GCA_030035585.1. NCBI lineage: Eukaryota > Metazoa > Chordata > Mammalia > Sirenia > Dugongidae > Dugong > Dugong dugon. The sequence continues at coordinate 47,505,188 of CM057479.1, forward strand.
CAAGACCCTCTGGGGAAGAAAGCTTAGAAAAAGGTAATTCCTCAAAGCCTGGGGGAAAATCTTTCAAGCTATTTTTCCAAAGAACCAAGGCAAAGGCCACATAAGGGAACTCAGTTCACCACACACCCTCAGATCTATTCTTCACCCTCCTCTGTCCCGCTCTGTGCCCCAGGAAGCCAACTTCCCATGGGCTCCCTTGTCCTCTGCTTTCCAGGAAGGTGTGGTCAATAGGAGGCACCAGCAGGAGATTGGAGGTGAGGAGGAGATAGAGGTAAGGATGTGTTTCCTTCTTCTCTTCACCAGGTGCAGTTGATCAGTGTCTATGTTTCTCCACCAATATCCCTCATGAACATTGATGCAAAAATCCTCAGCAAAATTCTAGCCAGTAGAATTCAACAACATATCAAAAAAATAATTCACCATGACCAAGTGGGATTCATACCAGGTATGCAGGGATGGTTTAACATTAGAAAAACAATCAATTTAATCCATCATAGAAATAAAACAAAATACAAGAACCACATGATCTTATCAATTGATGCAGAAAAGGCATTTGACAAAGTCCAACACCAATTCATGATAAAAACTCTCAGCAAAATAGGAACAGAAGGGAAATTCTTCAACATAATTAAGGGCATTTATACAAAACCAACAGCCAACGTTGTCCTAAATGGAGAGAGTCTGAGAGCATTCCCCTTGAGAATGGGAAGCAGACAAGGATGCCCTTTGTCACCACTCTTATTCAACATTGTGCTGGAGGTCCTAGCCAGAGCAATAAGGCTAGAAAAAGATATAAAGGGCATCCAAACTGGTAAGGAAGAAATAAAAGTAGCCCTATTTGTAGATGATATGATCTTATACAAAGAAAACTCCAGAGAATCCACAAGAAAACTACTGGAACTAATAGAAGATTTTCGCAAAGTATCAGGTTACACGATAAACATACAAAAATCAGTTGGATTTCTCTACACCAACAGACAGAACTTTGAAGAGGAAATCACCAAATCAATACCATTTACAATAACCCCCAAGAAGATAAAACACTTGGGAGTAAATGTAACCAGAAATGTAAAAGACCTATACAAAGAAAACTACAAGACAATACTGCAAGAAACCAAAAGAGACCTACGTAAGTTGAGACACTTACCTTGCTCATGGATAGGAAGACTCAACATTATGAAAATATCAATTCTACCCAAAGTAATCTACAGACACAATACAATCCCGATCCAAACTCCAACAGCATTTTTTAAGGAGATGGAGAAACAAATCACCAACTTCATACGGAAAGGGAAGAGGCCCTGGATAAGTAAAGCATTACTGAAGAAGAAGAACAAAGTGGGAGGCCTCACACTACCTGATTTTAGAATCTATTATGCTGCCACTGTAGTCAAAACAGCCTTGGTACTGGTACAACAACAGATACATTAAACAATGGAACAGAATTGAGAATCCAGACATAAATTCATACATCTATGAGCAGCTGATAACTGACAAAGGCCCAAAGTATGTTAAGTAGGGGAAAGGACAGTCTCTTTAACAAATAGTGCTGGCATAACTGGATATCCATCTGCAAAAAATTGAAACAAGACCCACACCTCACACCGTGCACAAAAACTAACTCAAAATGGATTAAAGACCTAAATATAAAATAAAAAATGATAAAGATCATGGAAGAAAAAATAGGGACAATGCTAGGAACCCTAATACATGGCATAAACAGAATACAAAACATTACTAACAATGCACGAACACCAGAAGAGAAGCTAGATAACTGGGAGCTTCTAAAAATCAAACACTTACACTCATCAAAAGACTTCACCAAAGGAGTAAAAAGACAGCCTACAGACTGGCTACAACAAATTCGATCAGCATCTAATCTCTAAAATCTACAAGATACTGCAAAACCTCAACAACAAAAAGACAAATAACCCAATTAAAAAATGGACAAAGGATATGAACAGGCATTTCACCAAAGAAGACATTCAGGCAGCTAACAGATACATGAGGAAATGCTCACCATCATTAGCCATTAGAGAAATGCAAATCAAAACTACAGTGAGATACCATCTCACCCCAACAAGGCTAACATTAATCCAAAAAACACAAAATAATAAATGCTGGAGAGGTTGTGGAGAGACTGGAACACTCATACACTGCTGGTGAGAATGTAAAATGGTAAACCACTTTGCAGATCGATTTGGCGCTTCCTTAAAAAGCTAGAAATAGAAGTACCATATGATCCAGCAATCCCACTCCTTGGAATATATCCTAGAGAAATAAGAGCTGTCACACGAATAGATATATGCACAGCCATGTTCATTGCAGCACTGTTCACAATAGCAAAACGATGAAAACAACCTGGGTGCCCACCCACGGAAGAATAGATAAACAAGTTATGGTATATTCACACAATGGAACACTACACAATGATAAAGAACAACGATGAATCCGTGAAACATCTCATAACATGGGTGAATCTGGAAGGCATTATGCTGAATGAAATTAGTCAGACGCAAAAGGACTAATATTGCACAAGACTAATGTTATAAGAACTCAAGAAAGATTTAAACTCAGAAGAAAACATTCTTTGTTGATTATGAGGGTGTGGAAGGAGGGAGAGGGATATTCACTAACTAGGCAGCAGACAGGAATTATGTTAGGTGAAGAGAAGAACAACACACACTACAGGGGAAATCAGCACAACTGGACTAAACCAAAAGCTAAGAAGTTTCCTGAATACAACCAAACACTTTGAGGGATGGAGTAGCAAGGGTGGTTGTCTGGGGATCATGGTTTCAGGTGACATCTAGGTCAATTGGCATAATAAAGTTTATTAAGAAAATGTTCTGCAACCTATTTTAGTGGGTGGCATCTGGGGTCTTAAAAGCTAGCAAGCAGCCATCTAAGATGCATCAATTGGTCCCAACCCACCTGGAGGAAAGGAAAATGAAGAACACCAAAGACATGAGGAAAATATTAGCCCAAGAGACAGAAAGGACCACATAAACCAGAAAATCCATCAGCTTGAGGCCAGAAGAACTAGATGGTCTCCAGCGACCTACCACCAATGACCCCCCTGACAGGGAACACAGCAGAGATTCCCTGATGGAGCAGGAGAAAAGTAGAGTGCAGAACTCAAATTCTAGTCAAAAGACCAGACTTAATGGTCTGACTGAAACTGGAGAGACCCTGGAAGACATGGCCCCCGGACTCCTGCTAGCCCAAAACTAAAACCATTCCTGATGCCAACTCTTCAGACAAAGATTAGACTGGACTATAAGACATAAAATGATACTCTTGAAGAGAGTGCTCCTTAGCTCAAGTAGATACATGAGTCTAAATGGGCAGCTCCTGTCTGGAGTCGAGATGAGAAGGCAGAAATGGACTGGAGCTGGTTGAATGGATGCGGGAAATCTGGTGTGGAAAGGAAGAGTGCGCTGTCACAGTACAGAGAGTGCAACTATGTTCACATAGCAGGGTGTGTATAAAGTTTTGTATGAGAAACTGTCTTGAACTGTGAACTTTCATTTAAAGCACAATAAAATAAAATAAGGTTTGCCTTGAGCATTATGCTCTTTCAAGATCTATCTATATGTGATCAACTTGACAACAGCAACAACGACAACTTAAAAGATTAGACAGGAAACTAAGGGGACAGTGAGTTTATGTTGATGGAGAGGGAACAACTTAAAAAAGGAAGATGAGAATGGTTGCATAATTCAAAGAATGTAATCAATGTCACTGAGTTGTACATGTTGAAATGGTTGACTTGGTGTATGTTCTGCTGTGTATTCTCAACAACAATAACAAAAAATAAGACATGTTATAAAAAAAGAAATACAGACAGACACACACACACACACAAACCTAATATTACTCAGCCATAGAGAAAAGAAGTCCTGTTACATCTTACAACATAGATGAACCTTGAAAACATCATATCAGTGAAATAAGTCAGTGACCAAAGGACAAATATAGTATGACCTTATTTATATGAAATATCTAGAATAGGTAAGTGTACAGAGACCACAGTTTATTAGTGATTACCAGGAGTAGAAGGGAGGGGAAAAGAGGGAGTCATTGTTTAGGTGACACTGAGCTTCTGTTAAGGGTGATGGAAAAATTGGAAATGAATAGTGGTGATGTTTGCACAACATGGTGAACATAATAATTGTACATGTAAAAAAAATTGAAATGACAAATGTTTTGTTGCATATATATTTGCCACACACACACACACACACACAGAACTCCTTAAAGATACCATGCTAAGGCACACTTTGTTTTTTCCAATTTGAGAATCATCAGTTAGAAGCAGAACACTGAGCACCACCAAAGCAAAACCAATCAATTGGCACCAGGCTAGGGAATTCATAGCTTGGCTCTTTCGTTTCCCTCCTCTTCCCTACACCACCGTACACAGTAATGTCTCAGGCTGAAGAACCACTGTCCCTACAGGCATTAAAGTCTGAGTCCCCCACACCAGCAGGGCTGTAAATCACACACAGGAGATTAGATTTTGCAACAGACCTGGTGCTGAAGACCTCTGGTGGTGATTCTTTCTCACCTTGTCAGTTTTTTTCAGAGGAGCATCTGTCGATGGATAGGGTGGCCCTCTGTACTTATAGATTTGTTTTCTTCCTTGTTTGGGCAAGGTGACCATACCATACTCCAGGTGTGTGATCCTCCTGAAGCCATTCCCAGGACCCTGTGTGCAGATCTCATGCCCAAGGTTGTCTGTGGGTGAAATCACTATATAAAACTCCTCCTGGGGCTCAGCCCCATGGACAGTGTCCAGGAGAACCTCCTACTGAATTCCACATTCTAGGGCAGCTGATGCCAATGAGGTTCCAGCACCCACATGACTTGACATTCCAGAAGGCACATGTGTTATCTGTGCAAAATTGCCAAATTGAAGCATAGATCAATGCCAATAGGAGAAATATGCCAGAGTAGATTTGAGGTGGGGAGATTATAAAGGACTGTGAAAATATTCTGAGTAATATGCATTATTTCTACTCACATTTTTAAAGTAGAAAAAAAGTAAGATGAATCTGCAGCATTACCATACACAAAGACCTTTCATTGTCATTATCTCCTGAGAACCTCATTTGATACCCTATGAATGCAGTCCCATTGTGTAGATGATGAAGTTCAGACTATGTAAAGTAATTGCTCAAGGTCACCCAGGTCTTCTGTAATCAAACTGTCTATAATGACTGTTATGGATTGAATTGTGCCCCTCAAAAAGATATGTTGAAGTCCTAACAACTGGTTCCTGTAAACATGACCTTGTTTGGAAATAGTGTCTTTGAAGATGTTACCAGTTAACATGAGTTCGGACTGGAATAGGGTGGGTGATAATCCAATCTGAGTGGTGTCTTTTTATAAAAGAGGAGAAGAAACACACAGAGGACAGCCATGTGAAGATGCATCTACAAGTCAAGGAACATCAGGAACTACCAGAATCTGGGAGAGACAAGAAAGGATCTTCCCCTAGAGACTGGAGGGAGCATGGCCTGGATGACATACTGATTTGGCATTCTAGCCTCCAGAACTGTGAGACAATACATTTATGCTCTTATAAGCAGCTCAGTTGGTACTATTTTATTACAGCACCCATAGGAAACTAATACTTTAAAGGAGAAAAAAGATAATTTTTCTATTTTAACTAAAAAATTTAGCCATAAATTATGCCTGGGTTTTAGTGTTCTTTAAATATGAATGTGAATTTCCTACCATTCTACACTTCTTTGTCTACAAGTTTTGACTTCTCTTCGTATACCACTTCTGTGGTTGCTCTGGAGGTTTGTCTGCCCATTTCAGATACATGCCTAACTTACAGATGAGAGCAGCAGCCCCAGAGAGATAACTGGTGGCCATTCTGTGTACCACTGCTTGAGCCAAAGAACAGCCTAAGTTTTGGCATGAGGAGTCTATCTGTCCCATACAAATGATAGTGACTAACTTGACCAATCTAATCATTTTCCTTAGGAATTTGAACTAAAGGCATGGGGAGAGGTACTAGAGCAGAAAGACATCCAGAGAGAAGGCAGGCAGCAAAGACCATGAGAGCAAAGATCATGAGTTCAAGAAGACATGACTAAGTAAAAGTCATAGAGGAAGCAGAAGGTATTAGAAGGTAGAAGCCAATAAAGAAGAAGAGAAAGAAGAGGAAAAGGAGTAGGAAAGCAAGGGGAAGAACAAGAAGAGCAAGAACAAAAGGAGACTTGAGTAAGCAGAAGATATATAGATTGAAGAGTAAGGTGGTTGGTTGGGATTGGATGGTAGGGTAGAAAACAGACTGAAAGAGCTCAGTCACTATAATGGCAGAAAACCTCAGCTGTGATTGACAACTCTAGCCCGCTGACGGGATGCCCAGGTAACTCATCCTCTAGAACTGGATCATGGATGACCTCCTAGTCACAAACCCTGCTCCTTACGACGAATCTCCCATTACTTGAAGTAAATTGAGTGTCTGTTTTTTGCTACCAAAAGACTAACGCAATGGTTGTAATGAAAAACCACAAGTATATTCTTTACAGACCAAATACAGGATGAGGAAAACACCAATGCTCTTAAAAGTTTGGTTTATCATCAGAGGGCTCCATGCCATTGTGACATACAGATTTAAGACAATACACATCTAAGACTTTATAATTTTTACATCTTCTACCTAGCTATGCTGTGATGCCACTGACAACACAGCCTTATAAAAGGTGACTAGATCAAGCCTCTATTTTCAACCTAGAGCCGGAGGCTATTCTGTATATAGGAAGTAGTCAACAAACGTTAACCATTGCAGTTGATAGGAAAAATTGAAGAATCTACCAGAAGTTCTCAAGCAGGATAGTACCACTCTCTCCAGGGGACAGAGTGGTGTCATTGCTGGCTTTGAAGATGGAAGGGAGCCACAAACCAAGGACCGTGGGCAGCCTGTAGAAGCTGGAAAAAGTAAGGAAACAGACTCATCCCTGGAGCTTTCAGAAAAAATGCAGCCTTACTGACACCTTGATTTTAGTCCCATGAGACCCATTTCAGATTTCTGACTTCCAGAAAAGTAGAATAATAAACTTGTGTTGTTTTAAGTAAATTAATTAATTAAATGCCATGGGGAACTCCAGCTAGGCACTCTTCCACCTGTCCCTCAAGGATTCAACCTGCTTTTGTTTCCTTCTCAGAATTGCTTATTTTATCTCCTACTCAATACTTTGGGCTTCCTCACCCTTTAAGACAGGCTGTAACAGAAGACACAGTCTCTCCAACCTCCTTTCTCTTAACGACACCAAAATAAACATTTAGGGATCTTTCATCTTGAGGATTTTTGGTTAACCAGTTAAAAGAAGCAGCCAATGGGTGGGATCCAAAAAGCTCACATTACGTCTTCACTGATCTTCCTTGCTTCCCAATGGCCCAGAGAACCTCCTCAGAGAGTGTGACTCCCAGAAGACTGTGCTTGCTAGACTGGGTTATACACCTCATGCCAGGTCTGTAAAAATTCTGGGTCTGTGAGATACTTGTTAACTTTAGCTGTGAGGTTCACTCTTCTGCATCTCCTAGTACCCACCCTCTATCCACTTTCCAGTTCCTCTAGATGAGGGAAGCTGTTTCTGCCTTGGCTTCTGTCTTTGAGTGGGTTCTCTAGAGAAGCAAAACCAGTAAAGCATATAAATATATATAGAGAGAGATTTATATCAAGGAAACGGTTCACGTGACTGTCTAGGCTGGAATGTCCCAAGTCTGTGGACCGGGATAGAAGCTTCTCCTGATTCATGTAGCTGCAGGGTCTGGTGAATCCAAGATCAGCAGTTCGGAGAGCAGGGATCTTGCTCACTGGTTGTGAAGATCAACAAATCCCGAGATTGGCAGGTAAGCTGCTAGCTCAGGTCCCAAGAACCGGAGGTCAGATGAACAGGAGGCAGCTGCAGGATCCAGAGCAGGCAATAGCCAAAACGTCCACTTATATTCAGATGCAGGACACATGCCCAAGGAAACTCCCTTTCAACTGATTGGATACTCGCAGCAGATCCCATCCTGGGAGTGATCACATATAAACACTGAGAATCATGGCCCAGCAAAGTTGACACACAATCTTAAACATCACAGCCTCCAAAGAATTATTCCCTTGGTTTCAGGTAAGTTTGCCCTACACTGCAAAGGTACTCTTCATCTTCTCTGGAACTTCCTTTGTCTCTGGTTCTTGACAGTCCCATCTCTTCCCTGGATGGGTCTTTCTTGTGTGGTTTATGTGTAACTAGCCACTCAGAGAAGACAGTTACACCCTATGTAGTCTAACATGGCTTTTCTTTGTTTCAACTGAAGGTTTTTCTCTTTTTTAAAACTTTTCTAAATTACAAAAGTAGTGCATACTCATTTTTTACAAGTCAAACAATACAGAGAAGTAGCTACTTAAAAGTTCATAGTCTCACATCCAAACTCCCTGAGGGACTGAATTGCTGGGTGGTAGGCTGTGGGGACCATGGTCTTGGGGAACATCTACCTCAATTGGCATAACACAGTTTATAAAGACCATGTTCTACATTCTACCTTGGTGAGTAGCATCTGGGGTCTTAAAAGCCTGTGAGCAGCCATCTAAGATACTCCACTGGTCTCATCCCTTCGGGAGCAAGGGAGAATGAAGAGAACAGGATATAAGGAAAAGATTAGTCTGAAGGACTAATGGACCACAGCTACCAAGGCCTCCACCAGACTGAGTCCAGTACAGCTAGATGGTGCCCGGCTACCACCACTGACTACTCTGATCAGGATCACAACAGAGAGTTCTGGACAGAGCTGGAGAAGGATGTAGAACAAAATTCTTACTCACAAAAAAAAAAAAGACCAGATTTATTGGCCTAAAGGAGACTGGAGAAACCCTGAGAGTATGGCCCCCAGACACCCTTTTAGCTCAGTGGTGAAGTCATTTCCGAGGTTCACCATTCAGCCGGGGAGTGGAGAGTCCCGTAAAACCAAATGGGACTAATGAGGCATAGCAGTCCAGGGACAAGGGCCAGAAGGCAGAAGGGGACAGGAAAGCTGGTGATAGGGAACCCAAGGTTGAGTAAGGATAGTGTTGATGCATTGTGAGGTTGTTAACCATTGTCATAGGGCAACGTGTACTAACTGTTAAATGAGAAACTATTTTGTTCTCTAAGCCTTCCTCTAAAGTGAGAATAGCAGCACAATTGGAAGAGTGTAGTCGATGTCACTGAACTGTGCATGTAGAAGTTTTTGAAATGGTTTATCTTTGGCTATGTATATTTTCACCAAAAAAAAAAAAAAAGTTAAGAAGGGAGAGGGCTGACATGTTGTGGGGCTGTTAACCAATGTCCTAAAACAATGTGTGTAAAAAATAAATAAATAAACAAGTACCAGGAAAAAAAAAGTTCATAGTCTCCCTCACCCTCTAACTAATCCCATTCCCCTGAGTTAACGAATAATATCAGTTTGCTATGCATCTGTTTTCCCTCCCTTTCCCCTAATTTGGATCATATTATTCACATCTATAGCTGTTTTAAAATCACAGACCCCTTTGAAGGCCAGATAAAAGCTATGGACACTCTCCCTAAAGCCTGAATGAATGCGCATACACATGTGAGTTTGCATTTAATGTCATAGACCCTAAATTAATCACTTTTATTTCTGAGCTTGTGCCTCAGGATCAACTTTTCTTCCATATATGTCATCTCAGTGGCTAGGCCCATAATTGCTAAAGCCTACTCTTATTCCTCCAACAGTTGTCCGACAAACACCCCTTTCTTACTTGTCCCTCCTGCAAAGAGGTTTTCTTACACTGGAACCTCTCACTAAGCTCCTGTTTCCTGTCCAAGGAAGCCCTCTAATCTACAGCTCATTTTAAGAACCAGCTGGGATGTAGACTTGAATCTAATGTTAAGCTAGTCCTTCTAGCACTGAACTCCTGGAATTCTCAGTAATGAAGGCTCTACCTTCCCTCTAACCTCAGCCTCCTTCCCAAATGTCATCCTGACACCCCCAATACAAAATCCCCAGATCCATAGAGACATTAAAATATATGATTTTCACTTAGGGAAGGACAAGATCCTTCTATCCCACAACTAAGTCAATGGTGTTCGAAAAGAAGGAAACTTATTTCAACAACTGTTGCATATAAAAGATATGTGAGTTTTTTTTTCCCTACACTTATTCCTTCTTTTTTCCCGTAATCAACCCGCAACTCCACCCACAATACACACAATAGCTATTTGTGGGTAAAAAAACAAAAAACAAAAAGTGAGTCACAGTTGTAACATAAATAAACAAAAAATACTTACTGAGCATCTGCTTGTATAACTTCATGCTCAGCCATGTGCAGAGTGAGCCGAAGACCGTAGGTACTAACTAAGGACAATGGCAAGTGATTGCCCCACAAATATCCAAAGTAAACATTTCTCACTGCATAATAGCAACATCAAGTGTGTCTGCAAGGACCAAGAACTCACTGGAGTGGAGGCTCCAGAAATAAACAAGCACAAGAAATACCCATTAGATCAGCCTATTTTCAGAAATTAAACACCCAGTCTGGAGGTTGTAGTAAAACTGACACATTCATAAACTGCTGGCAGCCTTGTCAACTGATTTTTAAAACTTTTCTGAAAACAATTTGGGGATGTACATACATATATATATATATATATATATATATATATATATATATGAGGTATGGTTTTTCTTCCTTTACAGGGAAGTAAACTGCTTGTGGGGTCAGCATAGGGTTGGAGAAAGCCATCAAAATTCTTCCAATTACCATTTATCCAATTTGAAAATTAGAGATAATTTATTCAATTATCTCCTCCTTCATGCAGAAGTCAGAAACAGCTAGAATATTAAATGTTGGCCCAGTATGCTTGGAAAAGAAGTAAATTCCAGAATAGGAAGCTTATGCTGTCATGCTGTATCCTGGAAGAAGGTGAAGGTGGGCACAGGATGGCTGGCTGGAGGAAGCAATGGAGACTGGACCAAATTCAGAGTCCCCTGTTATAATCAGTGTTTTATAATACTCCTTTGTCATCCTGAAGTGACATTTCTAGGTAGTAAAAGATACTTGCACTCTGTATTTTAAAACAATGTAATGGTCCAATTGTAATGAAAGGATGAAATAAACGGAGAGGAATTTATAATAAAATAATATGTATTGCTTGACACAAGCTGTACTAGAAGACAAAAATCACCACCCAAATTTTCCAAAATGCACTCCAGGGGCAGTACTGCCCCCATGGAAAACCAGTGGGCCAGAGATAGAGGTCTAGCCAATGTAGAAACCTAAACGATATGAGCTGCCAGGGAAGATTTTAATTTGGAAGATGAGGACTTTGGAGTTCACCTTGACTTGTAAAAGCAGGAGGCAGGTGTCTTAGTTACCTAGTGCTGCTATAACAGAAATACCATGAGTGGGTGGCTTTAAAGAACAGAAATTTGTCTCACAGTTCAGGAGGCTAGAAATTTGAGTTCAGCATGTGACTGTTGGGGAAGGTTCTTTCCTTGTCTATTTTAGCTTCTCAAAAAACCCAACCAAACCCATTGCCATCAAGTCGATTCTGACTCATAGAGATCCTATAGGACACAATAGAACTGCCCCATAAGGTTTCCAAGGCTATAAATCTTTCTCCTACAGAGTGGCTGGTGGATTCAAACCATTGACCTTTTGGTTAACAGCTGAGTGCTTAACCACTGAGACACCAGGGCTCCTTTCCAGCTTCTGTTGTTGTTAGGTGCCATCAAGTCGATTCTGACTCATAGCGACCCAATATACAACAGAACAAAACACTGCCCAGTCCTGCACCATCCTCAGAATCGTTGTTATGCTTGAGCCCATTATTGTTTTTAAGTGTCTTCCAACCTGAGGGGCTCATCGTCCGGCACTATAGCAGACAACGTTCTGCTGCTATCCATAAGGTTTTCACTGGCTAATTTTTTTCAGAAGTAGACCGCCAGGTCCTTCTTCCTAGTTTGTCTTAGTCTGGAAGCTCAGCTGAAACCTGTCTGCCATGGGTGACTCTGCTGGTTTTTGAATACTGGTGGCATAGCTTCCAGCATCACAACAACATGCAAGCCCCCACAGTACAACACATGGGGGTTCCAGTTCCTAGTAGCTGGCAGTCCTTGGAGTTCCTGAGATTATGGATTCATCCTTTTCTGTAGTCATCAGATAATGTGTGTCTTCCCCGCTGTGATGGTTAAGATTGTGTGTCAACTTGGCTGGACCATGATTCTCCGTGTTTTAATGTAATCACTCCCATGATTGATATACTGTGAGTAGCCAATCAGATGAAAGGGAGCCTCCTTGGGGGTGTGGCCCAAATCTGATATAAGCAGACGTTCTGGCTTTTTGCTCTCTCTGGATCCTGCGGCTGCTTCCTGTTGTCTCATCTCGCGTTTTTGGGACTTGAGTTGTCAGCTTATCTGCCAAACCTGGGATTCGTCAATCTGCACAGCCTGTGAGTGGGAGCCCTGCTCTCCGACCTTCCAATCTTGGGCTTGCCAGCTTCTGCAGCTGTATGACTTGGGAGAGGCCTCTACCCTGATCCAAGAACTTGGGACGTTCTAGCCTCTACAATCGCGTAAGCTTTTTCCTTGATATAATCTCTCTCTATATATATTTATACATTTTACTGGTTTTGCTTCTCTAGAGAACCTGGCCTAAGACACCCCCTAAGTGCTTCTTCTGTGTCTAGTCTGCTCTTTTTATAACTTAGAAGTGATTAGGTTGAGGACACACCCTACACTGGTATGACCTCATGAACGTAACAAAGAAAGGCCTATTCTCAAATGGGATTACTTCCACAGGTATGTCCCATAGGGTTTCCTAGGCTGTAGTCTTTACAGGAGCAGATCACCAGGTCTTTTCTCCCTCAGGGCTGCTGGTGTGTTCCAACCACTGACCTTTTGTTAGCAGCTGAGCCTTAACCACTGTGATAACAGGGCTTCTTATCCACAGGTATAGGGGTTAGGATTCCAAAATATATTTTGGGAGGGGACACAGTTGAACCCATGACATTAAATGAGGGCATTTTAGCTGGATCTTTGGGCATACTGGAGAGGAGCACAGAGGAGACCATGATACTCAAGAGAGAGATAACAAGTCCCTGGCCACATGTAGCTCCACACATGCAGCATATCTGACACACATTTGAGCTGAGTGAAACCTACAGTCATCTGGGCCATCCTCCTGTTTCCCTAGTGAGACAAGAATAGCTTGTCTAAGGTCTCAAAGGTGTCCTGAAGGAAAACATTATAGGCCCACCTGACCAGTTAGCATAATACGAGGTATGTCAGGCAAATTGACCAGAATCAGTTTGGAGCCACTTCTGAACATTAGCTTTCATGGAAAGTCAGGAACTTGGGGTGACTATTCCCCTGAACGAGGGAATATGATAGAAGGATAAGGGTCACAAAGAAATCTTTAATCTATGTGTTTAACTTAGGCTGGTGATTGGCAGCACTCTGCAGAGTAACTCATATAAGCCTTGGAGTCAGAACACTTGCATTCAAGAAGTGGTTCTGTCACCTAGCACCAGTGTGATGTTAGGCAACTCATTTAACTTTTCTAATCTTTATTTAGGAGCCCAGTTAGCAGCACAGTCAGCTGCTATCCGAAGGGTCGGTGGTTCGAACCCCCACCAGCTGCTCCAGCTGCTCCGTGGGAGAAACATGTGGTAGTCTGTTCCCTATTTACAGCTTTGGAAACTCTCTGGGACAGTTCTACTCTGTCCAACTGAGTCAGAATCGACTCTACAGTAATAGGTTTGGTTTCGGTTTTTGGAATCCTTATTTTCCAGATAATAAATTAGAAATACTAAAAACCTACCCATAGATCTGCTGTGAAAACTTCAAGAAAATGTGAGTTTGAAAGAACCTTATAGTACTGTGAAATACTGGAGAAACATCAACAGTATTTCTTATTATTACCTATTAAAACAATGCTAGTGAAATGTGCATTTCTGAAAGGGAATAACCCAACGACTTCAGAATAACGAATACGAAAATGATGAGGTTACACTGCCAAATACCCCAGAGTGCCCCACAGAAATCAAGATGTCTAACATAGAGTGACTAACAAGCAATATCTTCTAGAGGGAAGAAGCAGGAACCGTCGCCCCTAGAACTCCTCAAGAGTTTTCCCTCTGGCACTTAGTGGAAATGAATCAACAGAAAACATTCAATATCTCCCTTCCAAGCAAAAGACTCAGGGTATTGACAAGATACAGGAGAAGTCAAGAACAGATCTCAGATGACATTTATTCTCAATTCTATTCCGTGCTAGCACTGAAAACTACTCTGAGAGAGTCTCTATGTATAACGTACATAGCATGAGCCCTTAGTCTTAATACAGTTAAAACCCAGACAATCTGATGCTGGAGAAAAACTTTATTGACTTACCAAGAATCACTGGGCCCAGGACAGTATCATATAAGCAATAAACTCTCACAGTCGTGAGATTAGCCTTTGCTTGTTTCTTCCCTGAGGAACAGAGATTGATTATGACTTAAATTCCTCAGGAATAAAAGCTTTGGCTGCTCAGCACATCCTCTCTCTGGAGAAACTGAAGCCAATGGCCAATGGCCAATTTGACTCTGACTGAATTGGGAGCTCCTCTGAGATGCATAAACACTGAACAAAATATGCAGAAGCCATATTCTATGAGTACCTTGGCCCAGACAGACATCACATAAACACTTGAGTCCGCACTTAGGTGAGGAGACAAAATGGAGAGGAAAGGAAACTTGCCTGGAATGCTAAGCTCTTTTCTTCATTATGTACTGGCTATGGTGAGCTGCAGCTCAGCAGCTTCCTCATTCCAGACCTCATTCTCTCCATCTCAAAATGAGGACATTAATTCAGGATAGGAGGGGCTAGTCCTTGGAGAAGGACATCATGCTTAGTAAAGCAGAGGGTCAGCGAAAAAGAGGAAGACCCTCAACGAGATGAATTGACACAATGGCTGCAACAATGGGCTCAAGCATAACAATGATTGTGAGGATGGTGCAGGACTGGGCAGTGTTTCGTTCTGTTGTACACAGGGTAGCTGTGAGTCGGAACTGACTCGACGGTACCTAACAACAACAACAATTCGGGATACCTGCCAAACTCTATAGAGAAAGCCTCCAAAAACTATTAAATTAGAGGCATCTATGTTGTTATTGTTGTTAGCTGCTCTTGGGTTGACTCCTGACTCATGGCAACCCCATGCACAATGGAACAAAATGCTGCCTGGTCCTATGCCATCCTCATGACGGTTGCAGATTGGACAATGTTCCTTTGTGATCAATAGGGTTTTCATTGGCTGATTTTCAGAAGTAGATTCCCAGGCCTTTCTTCCTAGTCTTTCTTAGTCTGGCAGCTCTGCTGAAACCTGCTCAGCATCATAACAACATGCAGGCCCCCACTGACAGAAGGGTGGTGACTGCACATGAAGTTCCTCTGCCAGGAATCAAATGCAAGTCTCCCACACTGGGGGTGAGAATTCTCCCACAGAACCACCAACACCTCGAGAGACATCTATATAGTCAATATTAAAAGCCTTAGAAACATAATCAGAAATTGTACTCAGTTTACTTGACATGGAAAATTCACCAGGGCTCTTCCAGTGTTTCTTTGGACTTGAGCCATATTCTTTCCAGAGCAACTGACATTACTTTGACTTCACAGTTGGCACTCCTATCATTTCAAATTCCACGCCTTCACTATTTCACATCTCTGTGCCCCATTGCAAAGGCCTCATTCAAGCCATTGACATCTTTTCTTGTATCTTTGTAACTTTTCCTTTCATACAATCCTGCAACCTATTGCCAAAGACATCTATCTCTTTTCCCCTAATGGTGCTTCTCCATCTTTCATCAGCTATTTACTTTCTAATCACAAATAATGACTGTCTTCTACTACAGGTAACCTTTTAAAACAAACTCCAGGGAACAGTCACATTGTCTTGGTGGAGTTGTGGTAGGATTTGTTATTGTGACCACACCCCTGGATTACAAATCCTAGGAAGAGAACAAAGTTAAGTCAGAGTTCTCTGCAGTAAATAACCAAGTTGGAAAAAAACCCAAAAACCCGCTTTTCATCTAGTGGAAGAAAAACAGACGTAGTATGCATAGATCACTTGTTGTTAGCTGCCATTGAGTCAGCCCCCAACTCATGGGGACCACACAAAACACTACCAGGTACTGCACCATCTTCATGAGAGGTTGTATATTGGACAACTGTGATCTATAGGGTTGTGACTGGCTGGTTTTTGGAAGTAGTTTCCCAGGCCTTTCTCCTAGTCCATCTTAGTCCGGAAGCACCACTAAAACCTTTTCAACATCATAGTAACACATCACCACTGACAGACAGGTGGTGGCTGTGCATGAGGTGCATTGGCCAGGAACTGAACCCAGGTTTCCTGCATGGTAAGTGAGAATTCTACCACTGAACTACCAATGCCCCCACATAAATCAATAGCCGGCTTTTAAGTGTGGTATCTTGGGAAATCCTAGAGCCAGACTGCGTGGGTTCATATCAGCGGTGTCACTAAGGGAGTACGGGGGGCACAGACTGCACAGGTGACACTGTCAGAGGGGGTGACACCAAAATGACTGTGCATAAATTTTTGTGCAGTGTTTCAGCAGAAATTTATTATTTTTTTAATAAAAATATCCCTGTAGTTAGTTATAACAACAAAAACATTTTTCATAAACCCAGCTTACATGTATCAATATACCTGCAAGGCTAACACTATGCTGATTTACTTTTTGAACCCTCTAATGCTCTCTGGTCAGAGCTGTCATTATTACCCAATTACACTGATGCTTCAAATCATGTGGTTTCATCTGCATGCGATATAAGCATGTGCTGTTGTTTTCGTTGCTGCTGGTGTTTTTATAGTCACTGACTGTGTCAAATTTTCTGATGTTTTAGCTACAATATTCTGTAACTGGTATTTGTGAACCTGTATCAATAACTTTTTAAAGAATGAAGTAGTAATTAAAGAAAAAGAAGGAGTGATATACGGGAACTATAATTAACATTAGTACAAAAAACATTACAAGGATTCAGTATGCTCTGGTATGGGAGAAGGTCTGTGGGGGTTGGGGGGGTGACACCATGAGATACCACACTGTGTGACACCAATGCTAGTGATGTCACTGGTTCAAATCTTAGTTCTGCTATGTATCGGTTGTGTGAACTTCGGCAAGTTATTTAACTGCTCTTTGCCTAAATTTCCGTTTACAAATAATGTTAAATACTAGTATCAATCCATAGAGTTATTTGAGGATTGAATGCTATAATGTATGTAAAGCCCTTAGAATAGTGCCTGGCCCAAAATAGGTACTGTATGTATTGTTGTTATTAGGTGCCACCAAGTCGGTTCCGACTCATAGTGACCCTATGTACGACAGAAGGAAACATCACCCGGTCCTGCGCCATCCTCACAATCATTGCTATGTTTGAGCTCATGGTTGCAGCCACTGTGTCAACCTATCTCACTGAGGGTCTTCCTCTTTTTTTCTGACCCTCTACTCTACCAAGCATGATGTCCTTCTCCAGGGACTGGTCCCTCCTGATAATATGTCCAAAGTACATGAGATGAAGCCTCGCCATACTCACTTCCAAGGAGCACTCTGGCTTTATTTCTTCCAAGACAGACTGGTTTGTTCTTCTGGCAATCCATGGTATAGTCAATATTCTTTGCCAACACCATAATTTAAAGGCATCAATTCATCTTTGGTCATCCTCATCCATTGTCCAGGTTTCACATGCACATGAGGTGATTGAAAATATTATGTCTTGTATCAGGCACACCTTAGTCCTCAAGGTGACAGCTTTGATTTTCAACATTTTTGCAGCAGATTTGCCCAGTGCAATATATCATTTGTTTTCTTGACCACTGCATCTATGGGCATTGATTGTGGATTCAAGTAAAATGAAATCCTTGACAACTTTAATATTTCCTCCATTTATCATGATATTACATATTGATCCAGTTGTGAGGACTTTTCTTTATGTTGAAGTGTAATCCATACTGAAGGCTGTAGTCTTTGATCTTTATCAGTAAGTGCTTCAAGTCCTCTTCACTTCCGGTAAGCAAGGTTGTGTCATCTGCATACCATAGGTTGTTAATGAGATTTCCTTCAATCCTGGTGCCACGTTCTTCTTCATATTAGTCTAGCTTCTCAGATTATTTGCTCAGCATACAGACTGAATAAGAATAGTGAAAGGATACAACCCCTACGCACACCTTTCCTGATTTTAAACCATGCCGTATCCCCTTGTTCTGGTTAAACGACTGCCTCTTGGTCAAGTACAGGTTCTGCATAAGCACAATTAAGTGTCCTGGAATTCCCATTCTTCTCAATGTTATCCGTAATTTGTTATAATCCAGTCAGTAGAGTGCCTTTGTATGGTCAATAAAACACAGGTAAACTTCTTTCTGGTATTCTCTGATTTCAGCCAAGATCCATCTGACATCAGAAATGATATCTTTCATTCCACGTCCTCTTCTGACTCTGGCTTGAATTTCTGGCAGTTCCCTGTCAGTGTACTGCTGCAACCATTTTTGAATTGTCTTCAGCAAAATTTTGCTTGTGTATGATATTAATGATACTGTGCAATAATTTCCGCATTCTGTTGGATCACCTTTCTTCGGAATGAGCACAGATATGGATTTCTTCCAGTTGATTGGCCATGTAGCTGTTTTCCAAATTTCTTGGCATAGATGAATGAGTCCCTCCAGTGCTGCATCCATTTGTTGAATCGTCTCAATTGGTATTCCATCAATTCTTGGAGCCGTGTTTTTCACCAATGTCTTCAGTGCAGCTTGGACTTCTTCCTTCAATACCATCAGTTCTTGAGCATATACTACCTCCTTTAATGACTGAACAGCAACAAATTCTTTTTGTACAGTGACTCTGTGTATTCATTCCATCTTCTTTTGATGCTTGCTGCATCGTTCAATATTTTGCCCACAGAATCCTTCAAAATTGCAACTCAAGGATGGAATTTTTTCTTCAGTTCTTTCAGCTTGAGCATGTTTTTCCCTTTTGGTTTTCCAACTCCAGGTCTTTGCACATTTGACTATAATATTTTACTTTGTCTTCTCGAGCCATCCTTTAAAATCTTCTGTTCAGTTCTTGTATTTCATCATTTCTTCCATTTGCTTTAGCTAGTTGGCATTCAAGAGCAAGTTTCAGAGTCTCTTCTGACATCCACTTTGGTCTTTTCTTTCTTTGCTATCTTTTGAATGACTGTATGTATTAGCTATTATTAAGGTGAACTTAGTTTGGGAGGTTGGTTCGCTTAAACAAGGATAATTGAAAGCTACTTTAAGGTAGAATAGGAGTAATAGAGAATTTTTTGAGGATTTGATGTGTGTAAGATGTACTCAGGGCTTAGCAGAGTGCCTGGCACATAGTAAAAGAACAAAGAAATTAAAGTTATCATGACATAGTCACGAGCTCAGTAGGCTACAATATAAGGCTAAAAAGCTCTATCCCTTATGAACACAGCTGCTGGACTGCAAGGGAGTCCAGCTGAAAAGGGTGTGATAGATCAAATTATGTCTCCTCAAAATTTATGTTAAAGTTCTAACCCCTGGTATCTGTCAACATGATCTTGTTTAGAAATAGTGTTTGATGATGTTATCATTTAACATGAGGTCCTACTACAGTAGGGATGCCCTAACCTAATTTGGCTGGTGTTATGGATTGAATTATGTCCCGCAGAAATATGTTTTGTAAATCTTAATTTCTATGCCTGCGGTTATAATCCCATTTGGGAATGGGTTTTCTTTCTTATGTTAATGAGACAGGATTAGTGCAGGGTGTGTCTTAAATCGATCTCTTTTCTACAAGCAAGTAGAGGAGAGATGGGGTGAGATAGATGCCAAGACAAGTGGAGATCTCCAAGGAATCAGGAAGCAGAAGCTGAGGAGACAAGGAGTTTCCTCCAGAGCCAACAGAGAGACAAAGCCTTCCTCTAGAGGTGGCCATCTGAATTGAGACTTCTAGCCTCCTAAACTGTGATAAAATAAATTTATATCTGTTAAAGCCATCCACTTGTGGTATTTCTGTGATAGCAGCATTAGATAACTAAGACAGAATTTGGTACTGGAGGAGTATGGTGCTGCTCTAACAGATACCTAAAACGTGCACGCTGTTTTGGATTTGGATAACGGGTGGAGGCTGGAAGTGTTTTAAGATGCCTAATAGTAAAAGCCTAGATTGCCTTGAAGAGACGGTTGCTAAAATTATCTATGTCAAAGGCAATTCTGATGAGGGCTCAGAAGGAAGTGAGGAGAGCTATAGAGAAACTTCTGTCATCTTAGAGAATACGTATGGCACCAGCAACAGAATGTTGCTAGAAATGTAGACGTTAAATGTGCTTCTGGTGAGGCTTTAAAAGAAAATGATGAACATGTGACTGGACAACGGAGGAAGGGTGATGTTTTTAGGCAGTGGCAAAGGACTTGTCTGAATTATGTTCAAATGTTTGCTGGAAGGTAGAACTTGTAAGTGATGAACTTGGATATCTGGCTGATGAGATTTCTAAGCAAGATCTTAAAGGAGCCATGTGGTTTCTCCTTGCCACTTATAGTAAAATGAGAGAGGAAAGACATGGACTTAAAAATGAACTGTGCAAAATGGAAACAAAACTTAAAGACTTGGAAAATTCTGTTGTACAAACTAAGGTCACGTGTCCTAGAATGTTCACCAAGGACATAGTACACAATATTTTGTTAAACAGATTAAGCCTGTGACTGATGGACCTAACCAACTATCACAGCAGAAAACCCATCATCTTAGACTGAAGGGGATTGAGAAAGAATGAAATGAAAGAACGCTTGCCTCGTGGAATTCTACAAGCAGGAAACAGGCCAAAGTAGCCACATCTGTTGTCTTCCAAGAAAAGAAAAGGACCATCCCTGGAGGAACTCGGAGTTGAGCAGAACCTTTGAAAGGAGCATGGGAAGCAGAGCCTTCTCGGTTTCAAAGGGTGGAGCCATGGTCTCCCGGATCTCAAACGGTGATGTCACAGCCTTGTAGGTTTCAAAGAATATGGTCTTCTCCAACTTGGTTCTTGAATGTGGGGCTACCATCTAGATGTGCCAGGGGGATGGGGCTGCTGCCCAAAGCTGATGGGGTGGGGATGCCACCTGCCACCACTCAAATGGACTAGGAGAACAGGGCTGCCTAATACTGAGAGAGCAGAGTAGCCATCCTAGAAGGCCTGGAAGGCAGAGCTGAATCCAGAGGACAAAGACAACACCCAGAGTCTGGAAGGTGGGGCTATTACCCAGATGGTCTCAGAGAACAGAGGATTATTTTCAAGACTTGAGAGCTAGTGTAATTTGTTCTACTGGTGTTTAGACTTGCTTGGTACCTGTTATCCCTTCTTTCTCTCCAACTTTTCTTGTTTGTAATGGAAATGTCTACCTTTGTGCTGATTCTGCCGTTGTACTTTGGAAGCAGATAACTTGTAGTCTAGATTTCACAGGTTCACAGGTGAAGAGGAAATTTGCCCCAGGATAGAATACCCAAGTTCTCACTCATATTTGATTTAGATGATTTAGAAGATGAGATTTTGGACTTGGAGTTGATTTAACACTTTTGCAATGATGTGGTGAGGTGAATGTGCTTTGCATGTGGCAAGGAAATGCATGTTGGGGAAATCAAAGGGTGGAATGTTATGGATTGAATTATGTTCCCTCAAAAATATATGTTGTAATTCCCAGCTTCTATGCCTGTGGTCCACCATGCATCTGTCAATTTGTACTGTGGTGGCTTGCCTGCTGCTATGATGCTGGGATTTATGCCACTGGTATTTCAAATACCAACAGGGTCACCCATGATGGACAGATTTCAGCGGACCTTCCAGACTAAGACAGACTACGAAGAAGGACTGGCCAGTGAAAACCTTATGTATAACAGTGGAACATTTTCTGATATAGTGCCGGAAGACAAGCCTCTGATGTCAGAAGGCACTCAAAATACTACTGGAGAGCTGTCTCCTCAAAGTAGACTCGACCTTAATGGTGCAGGTGGAGTAAAGCTTTCGGAACTTCATGTCCTGATGTGGTACAACTCAAAGTGAGGAGAAATAGCTGCAAACATCCATTAATAATTGGAACACAGAATGTATGAAATATGAATTCAGGAAAATTGGAAGTCATCAAAAATGAAATGGAATGCATAAAAATCAATATGCTAGGCATTAGTGTGCTAAAATGGACTGGTATTGGCCATTTTGAATCAGATAATCATATGGTCTGCTATGCCAGATGTCTTAGCTATCTAGTGCTGCTATCACAGAAATACCACAAGTGGATGGCTTTAGCAAAGAGAAATTTATTTTCTCACAGTCTAGTAGGCTAGAATTCCAAATTCAGGGCATCAGCTCCAGGGGAAAGCTCTCTGTGTTGGCTCTGGAGGAAGGTAGTTCTCACCAATCTTCCCCTGGACAAGGAGCTTCTCCATACAGGAACCCCTGATCCAAAGGATGCACTCTTCTCCCAGCACTGCTTTCTTGGTGGTATGAGGTCCCCCCATCTCTCTGCTAGCTTCTTTCTTTTATATCTCAAAAGAGATTGGCTCAAGACACAACCAATCTTGTAGATTGAGTCCTGCCTCATTAACATAGCTGCTGCATATCCCATCTATTAATATCATAGAGGTAGAATTTACGACACATAGGAAAATCACATCAGATGACAAAATGGTTGACAATCACACAATACTGGGAATCATGGCCTAGCCAAATTGATACACATATTTTTGGTGGACACAATTCAATCCATGCACCAGACATGACAAATTGAAGAGGAATGGCATCACATTCAATGTCAAAAAGAACGTTTTAAGATCTATCCTGAAGTACAACACTGTCAGTGATAGGATAATATCCATACACCTACAAGGAAGGCCATTTAATACTATTATTTTTCAAATTTACTCACCAACTACTAAGGCCAAATGAAGAAATTGAAGATTTTTACCAACTTCTGTGAAAGTTAGAAACAAAGAAGTATGGTTAGTTGGAAAATATGGCCTTGGTGATACAAACAACGTCAGAGATCCCATGATAGAATTTTGCAAGACCAATGACTTTTTCATTGCAAATACCTTTTTTCAACAACATAAACAGCAACTATACACGTGGACCCACCGGATGGAAAATACAGGAATCAAACTGAATATATCTGTGGAAAGAGACGATGAAGAAGCTCGATATCATAATTGCTCATATGCAAGTTCAAGTTGAAACTGAAGAAAATTGAAACAAGTCCACAAGAGACAAAATACAACCTTGAGTACATCCCACCTGAATTTGGAGACCATCTCAAGAACAGATTTAAAGCATTGAACACTAATGACTGAAGACCAGACGGGTTGCGGGATAACATCAAGGACACCATAAATTAAGAAAGCAAAAGGTGGTTAAAAAGACAGGAAAGAAAGAAAAAACCAAAATGGACGTGAGAAGAGACTCTGAAACTTTCTCTTGAATGTCAAGTAGCTAAAGCAAAAGGAAGAAATGAAAAAAAAAAAGAGCTGAACAGAAGATTTCAAAGGGATGCTCGAGAAGACAAAGTAAAGTGTTATAATATGTGCAAAGACCTGGAGTTAGAAAAACAAAAGGGAAGAACACTCTCAGCATCTCTCATGCTGAAATAACTGAAGAAAAAATTCAAGTCTTGAATTGTAATATCTTTCAGATAACAGAAAATGAAGGAGTCTCATCAACTTATTTAATAAGGCCAGCAGTACCTTGATACTAAATCTGACAAGTACATTATGAAAAAGGGAAATTATGGTCCAATCTCACTCATGAATACATATGCTTTAATCACAAGCATATTAGCAAATGACATATTATCTAGTAATATGTTAAACAGCAAGTTGGGCAATAATGCCATTATTTGTAGTCGAAAGAATTGTGTATGTAGAAAATTTTTAAAAAAATCTACAGATAAATTACCAGAATATGTGAATTTATCAAGATTGCTGAACCCAAAGTTCATATAAAAAACTCAATTGCCTATCTATAAATCAACAATAAATTAGAAAATGAAATTTGAAAAAGATATCATTTTCAACAACATAAAATCTATCAAATGTTCAAAAACAACATTTCAAGATCTATGGTAAAGTACAACGCCATCAGTGATAGGATAATATCCATACACCTACAAGGAGGACCAGTCAATTCGACTATTGTTCGAATTTACACACCAACCACTAAGGCCAAAGATGAAGAAGTTGAAGCTTTTTAACAACTTCTGCAGTCTGAAATTGATCAAACATGAAATCAAAACTCATTGATAATTACTGGTGATTGGAATGCGAAAGCTGGAAACAAAGAAGAAGGATCAACAGTTGGAAAATATAGCCTTGGTGATAGAAATGACACTGAAGATTGCGTGATAGGATTTTGCAAGACCCATAACTTCTTCATTGTAAATACCTTTTCACAACAACAAAAATGGCGACCAAACACATGGACTTCGCTGGATGGAGTACATGGGAATCAAATCGACTACTTCTGTGGAAAGAGACAATAGAGAAGCTCAGTATCATTAGTCAGAACAAGGCCAAGGGCCGAATGCAGAACAAACTATCAGTTGCTCATATGCAGGTTCAAGTTGAAACTGAAGAAAATTAGAACAAGTCCATGAGAGCCAAAGTACAAACTTGAGTATATCCCATCTGAATTTAGAGACCATCTCAAGAATAGATTTGATGCATTAAACACTAATGATGGAAGATCAGACAAGTTGTTGGATGACATCAAGGACATCATACATGAAGAAAGAAAAAGGTCATTAAAAAGTCAAGAAAGAAAGAAAAGGCCAAAATGGATGTCAGATGACACTCTGACACTTGTTTTTGAATACAGAGCAAAAAAAACAAAAAACAAAAAACATTGCCTTCAAGTCAATTCCAATGCATAGCCATCGTATAAGGTTTCTGAGGCTGTAAACCCTCTAAGGACGCAGACTGCCCAATCTTTCTCCCAAGGAGCCACTGGTGGTTTCAAACTGCCGACTTTTCACTTAGCAGTCAATTGCTTTAACCACTGCGCCAACAGGAACATAGAGTAGCTAAAGCAAAAGGAAGAAATGAAGTAAAACGGTTGAACAGAAGATTTCAAAGAGCAGCTCACGAAGACAAAAGTAAAGTATTACAATGAAATGTGCAAAGACCTGGAGTTAGAAAACCAAAAGGGAAGAACACACTCAGCATTTCTCAAGCTGAAACAGCTGAAGAAAAAATTCAAGTCTTGAGTTGCAATTTTGAAGGATTCTAAGGGCAAAATATTGAATGCTGCAACAAGTGTCAAAATAAGATGGAAGGAATACACAGAGCCACTGTACCAAAAAGAATTGGTTGGCATTCAACCATTAAAGGGGATAGCATGTGATCAAGAACTGATGGTATTGAAGGAAGAAGTCCAAGATGCACTGGAGGCATTGGTGAAAAACAAGGCTCCAGGAATTGACAGAATACCAATTGAGACGATTCAACAAATGGATGCAGCACTGGAGGGACTCATTCATCTATGCCAAGAAATTTGGAAAACAGCTACATGGCCAATCAACTGGAAGAAATCCATATCTGTGCCCATTCTGAAGAAAGGTGATCCAACAGAATGTGGAAATTATTGCACAGTATCATTAATATCATACACAAGCAAAATTTTGCTGAAGATAATTCAAAAATGGTTACAGCAGTACATTGACAGGGAACTGCCAGAAATTCAAGCCAGAGTCAGAAGAGGATGTGGAATCAGAGATGTAGAACCTGTGCTTGACCAAGAGGCAGTCATTTGACCAGAACAAGGGGATACAGCATGGTTTAAAATCAGGAAAGGTGTGCGTAGGGGTTGTATCCTTTCACCATTCTTATTCAGTCTGTACGCTGAGCAAATAATCTGAGAAGCTAGACTATATGAAGAAGAACGTGGCACCAGGATTGAAGGAAATCTCATTAACAACCTATGGTATGCAGATGACACAACCTTGCTTACCGGAAATGAAGAGGACTTGAAGCACTTACTGATGAAGAGCAAAGACTACAGCCTTCAGTATGGATTACACCTCAACATAAAGAAAACAAAAGTCCTCACAACTGGACCAATATGCAATATCATGATAAATGGAGAAAATATTAAAGTTGTCAAGGATTTCGTTTTACTTGAATCCACAATCAACGCCCACGGATGTAGCCATCAAGAAACCAAACGATGTATTGCATTGGGCAAATCTGCCACAAAAGAGCTCTTTAAAGTGCTGAAAAGCAAAAGATGTCACCTTGAGGACTAAGGTGTGCCTGACCCAAGCCATATTATTTTCAATTTTCATATGCATCAAAAGCTGTACAGTGAATAAGGAAGAACAAACAAGAATTGATTATTTGAATTACGGTGTTGGCAAAGGATTTTGAGTATAGTATGGACTGCCAGAAGAACGATCAAGTCTGTCTTGGAAGACGTATAGCCAGAGTGCTCCTTGGTAGTGAGGATGGTAAGACTTTATCTCATGTACTTTGGACATGTTATCAGGAGGGGCCAGTCCCTGAAGAACATTAAGCTTTGTGAAGTAGAGAGAGGGTCAGCGAACAAGTGTAAGACCCTGAAGAAGATGGATTGACACAGTGGCTGCAACAATGGGCTCAAATGTAGCAAGGATTGTGAGGATGGCACAGGACTGGGCATGTTTCCTTCTGTTGTACATAGGGTTGCTATGAGTCAGAATCAACTTGATGTTGCCTAACAACAACAACAACAACATGCCTGTGGTTATAATCCCATTTGGGAAT
The DNA here is from genome assembly GCA_030035585.1 of Dugong dugon. Lineage (NCBI taxonomy): Eukaryota > Metazoa > Chordata > Mammalia > Sirenia > Dugongidae > Dugong > Dugong dugon. Next base: position 47,532,001 of record CM057479.1, read on the forward strand.
ATGTTTCCTTTTTTATGTTAATGAGACAGGATTACTGTAGGGTGTGTCTTAAGTCAATATCTTTTGAGATAGAAAAGAGAAAAAGCAAAAGCTAGCAAGCCTAAATGTGGTAAGATAGATGCCAAGATACGTGGAGATTTCCAAGGAACAAGGAAGCAGAAGCTGAAGGGACAAGGGCCTTTCTCCAGAGCTGACAGAGAAAGAAAGCTTTCCCCTAGCATTGGAGCTCTGAATTGGGCCTTCTAGCCACCTAAACTGTGAGAAAATAAATTTCTGTTTGTTAAAGCCATCTATTTGTGGTACTTCTGTATAGCAGCACTAGATAACTAAGACAAGTGGTGTCTAAAGAAGAGACACAGAGAGGCAGAGGGAGAATGGTCAACTTTTGATGGAGTTATGCTGCAGCTGTAAGCCAAGGAACACCTGGGCCTACCAGGAGCCAGGAGAGACAAGAACGGATTTTCCTCTAGAGCCTTTGGAAAGAACATGGCCCTGTGAACACTCTGAATTCAGATTACTAGCCTCCAGAACTGTGAAACAATAAGTTTTTGTTGTTTTATGCTACGTACTTTGTGGTATTTTTTTATAGCAGCCCTAAGAAAATAATATAGAGGGACAGGTGAGCCATGAAAACCACTTGCAGTCCATCCTTCACTAATGGCAAGCCAAAACCAAACCCATCACAATCGAGTCAAGTCCTACTCATAGAAACCCTATAAGACAGAGTAGAACTGCCCCATAGGGTTTCCAAAGCTGTAATCTTTACAGAAGCAGACTGCCACATATTTCTCCATGGAGCCACTGGTGGGTTTGAACTGTTGACCTTTCAGATATCTGCCGAGTGCTTAACCACTGTGACACCAGGGCTCCTTTCACTAATGGAAGGACAGAAATATTATTCTAGTATGTGAAGTTCAATATATCTTCTGGACATAGAACACTGTTAAAAAGAAAGGCAAAATGCATCTCTCCAACACACACACACAACTACCTTCTACACCCCCTCCAATGTAATCAAGTTCTTTGATGGTGAAGAGTGTGACGGAAATGCCAGTGACATCTTCAAATTATGAATCATATAATGTCTAAAGGTATTAGAGATGATCTCAACCAACCTCATTTGTTTTATAGATGAGAAAAATGAGGACAACAGGGGGAGGGGGACTGTTGACAGAAGTGTTGTCCCACCCAGGTCACAGCCAGCCAGTGGCAGAGCTCAGCTTCCTGATTCCAGATGGTACACTCCTTGCTGTGTCATGTGGTCTCCTGTTCCCACACCCTTCGCCACCCACCTCATTATCTCAAACCCAGTGGCAAACCCAGCTTCTCTCTAGGTCCCTGGAAGATATTCCTCTGAGATGCCACACCCTAAGGCACCTCTAAATCCTTGTTTGCTGCTGCCACCTAGGGAATGAAAATGAGGTCTTCTCCTTAGGCTGTTGCCTTGGGACAGTGGCTGTATACCTCCACTTCCATCCTGTTCAATGCCTATCTCCTTAATAAATCATCCAAGTCACCACATGCTCAGCTCACCACTTAGAAGAACCGTTTGTATCCCAGATATTCAGGTGATACCCATCCGACCCTTGTTGGTGAACATATCCTTTTTCTTTATATTCTTTGAGATATTGTTAGGAAAAATATCACTCTTAGGGGTTTAAAAATAGTAGTCCTGGGAGTATTGACTAGTTGCTGAGATCTAATTTAATATCTGATTCTTTACAAGGTGCTGCTAAGAAAGGGCTCATTAACTTCATTCCCACTACTGCAAGTAGAAGAATATCAGACCTATTGGAGTAGGTTTAATATGTCAAGATCTACTACCTTAGGTTCAGTATGTCAGCCATACTTCTACTTTCCCCTGATCACTCCCTCTTTCATGGTTTTAGAGTCAGATGCTTGCAGTTGACAACAGTATAGACATTCATTCTTTCAATTTTGTTTACTTGAAGGTATTCGTTGAACCAGAAGCTACATCTCTAGTGTTAAGTCCATCAACTGGTTATAGAAACAATGAAAGGGTCTCTTAACAAACAAGAACAGTACAGACTGACTTCCTACTGCAATTAAAACCAAACTCTTAGAATTTCTAATTCAAGGCCAAAAATATGAAAATAATCAGCCTTGGTTATTCTTCTACGTGGGGAAGTTTAGGAAACTTCCTTTTTTAGTATGTAGGCTTTTTTTTCTGGTTGCATAATTATACTATGTCACATAAAGATGTGACTGTTCCCCTTTATGCTAACTATTATTTTACAATTTTAAGGAATCTTCTGAATAGTTCTATAGCCCTAAGCATTTCTCTGTCTTAAGCGCCATTGCCTTAACATTCCCACTGTGTGCAATATAGCATAGTGGTTTAAGTACTTGGGCTTAGAGACAGTGAAACCTAGGTTCAAATCCAGGTTCTAGTACTTGCTGGTTGTATAACTGTGCACGTTTCTGAACAATCCTAAGCTTCAGAAATGATCAGAATAAGAGTGACTTCATTGTAGAGTTGTTGTGAGAATGGAAGATAATGAAGGTTTGGTGCTACAGTAAGTGATCAATAAAAGTTAGCTGCTGTTGTCATTACTATATCATCATCAACTGTGACAATAGTCACTGAAAATATAAGATTCTCAATTTTAAGGAGAAGCCAGAGACTAGGGAGGAAGAATTCAGGTAGTTCTTGTAAAAAATAGACGGTAGCATTGAAGCCAGAACTGAAAAACACACTAGATTTCAAATTCAAATATCCGCTGAGTTCAAATCCCAGAGCTGAGTGACCCTTACAAGGTACTCACCTCTCCGATGCTCAGTTTCCTCATCTGAAAAATGAGGAAATAATAGCAAACTGACAGGATTGTTGGGCAGCTTAAATGAGATATGACAGTGGAAGGATCAAGCCTGGCCCACAGCAACCACTCAAACTTCCCTTCCCTTGCCCTATCAAGGTCTTAGGGCCCTCACTGTTGGCCTAACCCCAGTCTATGAAGAAGGAGGCCTTCCAAGGGTCTCTGCTAAGCAAATGGGAGAAAAAAGCTGGGCACACTGGCTGAAAGACCTTGGGGAAGGCAGGCCCCAGGAGCACAAGGAAGCTTAGAGATGAGAGAGAAAGAACTCAGCAAATTCTGGAACTGGCCATGAGCCACAGGTTCGTTTGTGTAGGAGGCAGGGGAGGATAAGGGTGGCTGCAGCACTGGGACCTGATTTTACCTATGATCAGTGTCTCCAGCTTGGTGACTCATCCTCCTAGCTTTTGGCAGCCTAGACTGGTAAGTCACTATTCAATGAAATTTAAAAGCTCCCTGAAATACAGGCAGCATTTTCTCTCCAGCTCTGTTTTGAAAAGATGACACAATTTGGATACAACATATTTTCCAAGCTGAAAAAATAGTCAGACAGTATGTTAATATATCTGTGTCTGTGTCTTAGTTATCTAGTGCTACTGTTGGAGAAATACCAGAAATACCGCAAGTGGATGGCTTTAACAAACAGAAATTTATTCTCTCATGGTCTAGGAGGCTAGAAGTCTGAATTCAGGGTGCCAGCCCCAGGGGAAGGCTTTCTCTCTCTCTGTCGGTTCTGGGGGAAGGCACTTGTCATCAATCTTCTCCTGGTCTAGCAGCGTCTCAGCACAGGGTCCCCATGTTCAAAGGACGCACAATGCTCTCAGCTCTGCTTTCTTGGTTGTAGGAGGTCCCCCTTGTCTCCCTGCTTGCTTCTTTCTTTTATATCTCAAAAGAGATTGACTCAAGATACAACCTAATCTTGTAGATTGAGTGCTGCCTCATTAACATAACTGTCTCTAATCCTGCCTCATTAACATCACAGAGGTAGGATTTACAACACATAGGAAAATCACATCAGATGACAAAATGGTGGACAGTCATACAATATTGGGAATCCCAGCCTAGCCAAGTTGACACATATTTTGGGAGGACACAATTCAATTCATAACAGTCCGTAAGCACGTCTGTTAATTTGTGTGTGTGTGTGTGTGAATTCATTCATATTCTCTCCCTCATGGTGCCCACATGGTCATACATGTAAACTAGTTATCTTGAAGTGAACAATTATTTGTTTGGGATCTCAAACCCCAGAACTCTCCACCAGCTAACCTATGGCCTGCTAGGGTCACAGAAGTCAAAATCAAACACACACTACATTGCTACTTATGTAACTAAGTCATTGATAGCATCACTGCCCCCCAAAAAAGTCTGGGTCCCCTGGGGAGCTGGACTCCCCCAAATGCCTTTCAGTACTGAAGCCACTTGAAGTATTTCTTTTGCAGGCTCTAAAACCAGGCTTTTGGGTAAGTTCTCATTACTCTGATGGCAAGAAGGATCAGAAAATGATAAAACTAAGGAAAATTTCTCACAGGGAAAGAAGGCCGAACATTTTAATGTCTCGCCTCACCTGGGACTAGCTTAAGAAGGCCCAGCTTGACAACTGAGACCACGGCCTTTGGAGTCATGTGGCCTGGGTTCATAGCCGTGTCCCGCTGAGCCTCATTTCCTCATTTATAGTAATAATTATACCTACCTCATCGGCTTGTTTTGTGAGGGTTACGCGGGATTGGAATCGACTCGATGGCAATGGATTCGGTTTTGGTTTTAACCCATGTCAAGTACTTAGCAGAGTGCCTGGCACATCGTAAAGGCTCCGTAAATATAAGCCGTTATTCATTTGTGCTATTCACAGGGCTGGGGGCCCCAGAGTCTGAAGTAATTTGAACAGACCAGTGTTATGGAGACCAAGAAGGAAGAGATCCAAAGACACTGGCCAAAGTAGACCTATAAAGAAGGGGGGACTCCCAAGAGGGCATGGCAGCCGAACACCCCACACACACTACACTTGAGTGTGCCACCCTAAACTCTAGCTCCATAATGCCCCTCCTTCTTTTTCTCCTCGACTGGGCAGAGGGAAACCTTGCACGCCCTCTAGTGGTTCAAGGCTTTTTGTTCTATGCCTGTTCACTAACAGGTTTACCAGCAGGGCTGTGGCCAATGTCAAGTGTTAAAATTCAAGGATATTTTTTGGGCTGTAGTGTGGAGCTTTAGTTGCAGAAAGTGATGAACTTAGAAGTGTTTAGTCTGTTAGCATAATCTCATCTTCCTCTGTGTGGTGTATCTTCTTTAGAGTGTCCCTTTTTCCACAGAGCTGATTAAATGAGAGGGGTTAGTGGCCTCTCCTGTTGTGACAGCCCACACTCCAACTTCTCCCATTCCCAACACCTTGTTCCACCCTCTCTGCCAAGCTGCCTGTCCTCTCTAACCTGTAGGTACAGTCAAGGGAATGGCGTAGTGCATGTGAGAGAGATTGTCCCAGACATTCTAAACCTTCAGACCCCAGGAAAATCCTGCATGTAAGTTTTGGTCCCATTGCCAAAGCTTGTCTCCAGCTCTTGCTTCCCATTTGCCCAGGAATTCATCTCACTGATATCTTTAAGGGCCTTAATGTGCAGCTTTGCCATCCTTAGAAAAAAGCTCCGCTAATACCCTCCCAGTATATTTGTGGAATTTGCTTTCTCAAGACACAACCATAGCAAAGGTCCTACAGAAGTTACCATTTAATGTTAGCAGCTGTCCAGTTGACCCCAACTCATAGTGACCCCATGCACAACAGAAAGAGATGCTGCCTGGTCCTGTGCTACTCCCATAATAGTTTCAGATTGGAACCCTGTGATCCATAAGGTTCTCATTGGCTGATTTTCGAAAGCAAATCACCAGGCTTTTCTTCCTAGTTCATCTTAGTCTGGAAGCTCCACTGAAAGGTGTTTAGCATCATAGCAAAATGTAAACTTCCACTAATAGACAGATGGTTTCTTGGCCTGGGATTGAACCCGGGTCTCCTGCATGGAAGGCAAAAATTCTACCACTGAACCACCACTGCCTGTTACCATTTAATATGAGGTCATTTTCCAGTGGCCCCCACAGCTCTATGTGCATCCCACAACTCTTGTGGTTGTGGAGTTAATCCCTCAACTAGGAGCACTTCAGGGCAAGGACTTAAATGTCCTTATAAATTATTATACCCAGCACCTAACACAGGACCCAATACATAACAGTGATCAAAAATTATTTTTGTCTGGGAAAGAAAGGCTCTTAAATAAATTTCCTACAACCAGACCACAACACGCTCTAAATTCCAAAGAAGGGAAGAAGACAAAAACCAATATATACTGTGAGCTGACTTAAGTGAAGGCACCGTGCTGATTCTCAGAGAAATTCACTGATTGCCTTCTTATCTGACAAGCACTTCTGTGGAAACATGTGTGCATCGATCCAAACACCCACGGGTGAAGCATTTTCCCAGGGCTGTCATTCCCCCTCGAGAACTCCCCCAGCTGTTGACTTTCAGTGATTTCATGAATATGTGAGCTTGAAATCAACTTTTCATTAGATAAGATGAAATTAGGCAGCACAAAGCTTTCCTGTTCCCCCAGGTGTTGCTTCTAAAAGTTTCCGTGAGTGTCTGTAAGCACCCAGAAATAAATGGTGCATTTCTCATGCTGCATTTGATTTTACGGCCTTCATTACATTTCCATCAACAAAATTTAGTGAGAAAGCCAGGCTTCCTGCGAGGAATGACTCAAAACCAGTGTCCGGTTCACATCATGAAACTTGTCTTCCCCTTTAATAACAGACATCAGACCACCTGCAAAAACATAGCCGCAATTACCAAGGGCTTTTTAAAAAAATAAATATTCGTAGTAGATTTGCGAGGGAGGAAAAACTGTTACCTCTGAACTTGAAGAGAGCCCACGAGCACTTCTTTGTCTTTGACAATGGAAGCCAGGCACATGGACGGGAGTATCAACTGGAAACCTGCAGTGTGGCAACGTGCACAGGGTCTGGGGGTTGAATCAGGGTAAGTCTCCACCACTTGCTAGAGGCGAGACCGTGAGCAAGTCATTAGCCTCTTTATGTCTCAGTTTTATCATCTGAAAATTGGAGACAATAATATAATGTGGTTGTAAGGATTAATGAAGTAAGACATACAAAGTGCTTTCAGCAGCGTGTGTTGTTATTATTAGCTGCCATCAAGTCAATTCCAACTCGTGGAGCCCCCAAGTGTTACAGAGTAGAACTGCTCCATCGGGCTTTCTTGACTGTAAACTTTACGGAAGCAGATCACCAGCTTATCTTCCCTGGGTGGGTTCAAACCTTTAGGTTAGTAGTTAAATGCAAACCACTTGCGCCACCCAGGGACCTTGTAGCAAAGAATAAGTACTCAATAAACGTTAGTTAGAAGCTGTCTTTCCATTGGGAAGAGAATAGGAGGAAAAGTAATTGTTATAAAAATATAAACTGCTCTATAAAAAAAATTTCTCACATCATATTTTCTGCAGCTTAACTTTTTGCTTGTTTACTCTAAAAGTTTATTGTAGAAAATATGGAAAGTACCTATGGCAGGATAGTATTTTGAGATGTTAATCAGTATTTTTTCCTAAAAATTGTCTCTCCCCCACAACTCCCCCCACGCGCATTCAGCTGGATGCTCTCACTGAGCCAGGTAAGGGTGAAACTGGAGAAGAACAGAGGAAATGCCTTTCAGGACTAGAGTCAGCATTTTGATTTGTAGATCTTGACGAGGACATAAAGTCCATGGAAAAGCAATAGATTTGGAGGACTATGAGAACACCTAAGAGGCAGATTTGTCTGCCTCAGAAGAGAAGAACATTCTGGGTAGAAAACACAAGGAGTAACATTTTGTTCTGCCCACTCCCTGCTCCAGACCCCAGCCCAGTCCCCAGGAAAGGGGGAGACAGCAAAAACCCACAGGGAGTTTTGGGCATCTGAGAAGAGAGAGACCCAGTCCTGCCTCCAGGTGGGGCTCAGGAGGCAGTAGGTTTTATGCAGCACCCCTAAGTGCAACATTGGGATGGCTGCAAGGAGTATCCAGGCAGATGGGGCTGAGATGGCCCCAGGTATGTCCCTGTTCCCCTTGTGGCTCGAGGAGCAGCTGGATATTTCCCAGAAGGACTTGGAAGACCTGAGAGAGAGAATCTAGCCCAGAGAAGCTTAAGACCAGTAAGGAAACCCCAGCAACTCCCACAGAGACCAGGTAGGAATTGGGGCATCTTAGCAAAGCCAATGTCAGTAATGAAGACTGAGGTGACTTGGTGCCTTCCTTACCCGCTCCCAACCCAGTGCCACCGTGAAAGCCTCCTGGAACTGACCCAAAACCTTGGATAAAGAAGTGGGATCCCAAATTAACCGAGCACAGGCCCCCCATACACAGCAGTGCAGGTTGTTCACTGTACAGGGGCAACCAGCCCAGGGAGTGGGGCTGAAATCTAATTTGTGCTTTGGCCCATCACACCGTGTGCCCTGGCGTGGGGCTGCACCCTGCCTAGAGATAGTGTTTTGCTAATTCAATAGTGACACTATAGGCCAGTGGCAGCTTGACTGAGCAAATCTTTTTGACAGAGATTTCACTGAATGGACTCTAAAGTTTGCACCACAAGCAGACTGAGGCTGAAAATAGTAATTAAGTTATGGTATGTAAATCCGAACGGAGCCCTGGTGGCACAGTGGTTAAGCATTCGGCTACTAACTGAAAGGTCAGCGGTTCCAACCTACCACCGCACTATAGGAGAAACATGTGGTAGTCTGCTTCCGTAAAGATTATAGCCTTGGAAACCCACTGGAGCAGTTCTACTCTGTCCTATAGGGTTGCTGCGAGTTGGAATTGTCTCGACAGCAAAGAGTTTGGTTACTGAAAGGTTTGAGTCCCCCCAGAATTTCGATTCCACCCAGAGGCACCTAGGAAGAGAGGCCTGGCAATCAGCCACTGAAAACCCTACGAAGCACAGTTCTACTAGAGTAAAACACATAGTGTCATCCTGAGTCAGAATTGACTCAACAGCAGCATTTTTTTTTTCTTAATGTACATCTGAATCTGTGGTCTGAGAGTTTTGACCACTATATACAGAAATATATAAAGAAGCCCATTCGCCCTAAAAAAAGCTCAATTCTATTTGTATTGCTGTTAATATTTTGGCATATTTCCCTCCAGTCTTTTCACTAGGTATTTTCCCATAATTAATATCACACAAAAGATGCAATTTGGTACCATTCATTTTCTACTAAAAGTCGTATCATGTAGACAATGGATCTTAGCCTTGGGTGCATTTTTTAAACGACTGAGGTGTTTATAGAAGTGACAGTCTCCAAGGCCACATCCCAGATCAATGGAACCAAAAACTTAAGATTCTGCCAGACAATATGTGTATAAATTTTTGAATGAGAAATTAACTTGAGCTGTAAACTTTCACCAAAAGCACAATAAAAGGAAAAAAGAAATTCTGCCAGGTACAAGAATCACTAACTCAAGGTGGGAGTATATTTACAGTAGAAAAGTCTGAGCACTGAATACTCAGGAGCTCCTGACTTTGATGGGTAATTTTCAAAGGTTAACATGCAGCTGAACCACCTGGAGGTGTTGTTAAAATGCAGATTCTGATTCAGCGGGTCTGCGTGTAGCCTGAGACTCTGCATTTCTTACCAGCTCTCCGGTGATGCTGCAGGTGGTTAAGCTACGTTTTGAGTACCACCAGATTACAGGTAAGGGTGATGGGGAAGAATCAGAAAAATAATTCACATTATAAGCATTTTCCTAGGTCATTAAAAGCTTTTTAACTATTATTTTTAATATTTACATATTTGTTGACTGAATAGACCATAGTTTTCTTAACCATTCCCTATTGTCATTTGGAAACCCTGGTGGCGTAGTGGTTAAGCGCTACGTTTGCTAATCAAAAGGTTGGCAGTTCAGATCCACCGGGTGCTCCTTGGAAACTCTATGGGGCAGTTCTACTCTGTCCTATAGGGTCGCTATGAGTAGGAATGGGCTGGACGGCAACAGGTTTGGTTTGTTTTTTGTTGTTGTTGTTTTTCTTTATCGTCGTTTAAATTGTTCCTAATTTTGTTGTTATAACTACTGCAGTGATAAACATCTTTTGTACATACTTCTTTGTCCCAAACTTTTAAATGAGCAACTAGTAGAGGAAAACAGCGGTGGAGTAGGCCCAGTAGAGCACAGCCATCCACCACACAAGTTCCCTTCCATTGTGGCCAGTGGTACTGTGTCCCCAGGCAGGCTGAGCACTCTTGCTTTGCCTTAGTTTTCTCTGCTACGAAATGGGCTTTGCTTTTCTCACATCCTTGCACTAAAAGGAGTTCATACAATGATCCAGAACCTGTACCAGGCCCTTCTGTGAAGGCATGATGTTATTAAATGTTTGCCACAGCTCGACCAGCTAGTTCTGCAAGTCCCTGGAGCCACCCTACTCTGAAGTCTGCCGGGTACAGAATCACTTGTGCCACAACTATGAACAAACGCTGGGATTTGGCTGGCCCTTGGCTGTTTGGATTCCAGCGCCAGGGGTAGGAGGTCCAAAAGGCATGAAAAGAAACAGCTAAATTCCAAGACACTCCTTCAGATTAAGTTTCCTTTAAAAGGTTTTACCATTATTCATCAATATTTATAAAGTGATGACTAGATACAGCTACATTCCTCTTGGGCTATATCTAGAGCACACCCGTAACACCTGATCACAATACGATTGTCGTTTGTTGAAGGGTATTTTTATATGCAGTCTTCTTTGAAAATGAGGGACTAAGTCCCACATGGCAAAAGAAATAAAATCAAGATCATGCATACACACACACACACGCACACACATTCACATAAAGCAGTTTGTTTAAAGGGCAATATGGTGTGGTAGAATGAGCATGGGATTTGGAGTCCAGGGTTTGATTCCCAGCTTTGCCTCTTGCTGGCAAAGATGCAGAGCAAGTTAATTAACTACCACTTTGAGCTACGCCTGCTAACCAAAAGGTCAGCTGTTCAAATCTACCAGCCGCTCCTTGGAAACTCTATGGGGCAGTTCTACTCTGTCCTATAGGGTTGCTGTGAGTTGGAATTGACTGGATGCCAGTGGGTTTGGTTTTTTTTTTTTTTTTTGGTTTGAGCTTCAGTTTCTTCCTGAGTGGGTATTATGGAAGATGTTGTTAATATAAACACAGAAAAAAGCACAAGTTTTCTAGAGAGAGTTCAATGATACATCTGGCCTTCCACGCAGGCAAACATTAGTAAATACTTGCCAACATACTGAGGACTGAGGACCTTCAGGGTTTCATGCAGTAATCGTGGTCTATACTTTGAGAGATGCCAGAAGGAGTTCCAGCTTCCAAATATCTCCCCACTATCTCTCATATGGTGCCTGGAATTCCCCAAATACTTATCTTTTGGGTTAAGTGAGTGGTTCTCATCCTTTGCTTATTTTAGAATTGCCTGGGAGGAATTTTTAAAATGCCAATGCCCAGGCCCCACCCCAGCCTGATTAAGGCCATGCTTCAGCATTGTTTACAAAGCCCCCATGATTCCAGTGTGCAGCCCGAGTTCAGAACCACTGAGTTATGAGTTATGGTCTTAAGATATCTCCTGAAAACCAGGGATCAATCAACCTGCAAGCCATTTTCTTTTCAATGACACCACAGTTTCAAGATTTATCAGATCAGCTAGTCAATCCCTTGGCAATGGACATAAACAAGTGATTCTGGACAATATCAACCAGAGAAGTACCGGCTGTTATGTATGACAGAGAAAAACCTAGAACCTCATAGAAGCGTTTCATCCCTACAAAGAGTCAGGGGCGAGTAGGAGGGAGAAAGTCAATAGTGATAATAAAAGTGATCATCATCAACTGCCATTCATTGAACTGCTGCTAGGTAACCAGGTACTGTACGCCAAGTACTATATTTTTACACAAATAGCGCGCACCTTCTACATTTGTTTGCCAATCACACCCTCCCCTCACGAGGGAATTTTGTAAGCATTGCTATGCCAATTTTTCTACATGTTGCTGTAAAGAAAATTAGCATAGCACGCTTATGAAAATACCTCATGGGTGGAGGGCGTGGTTGGCAAATGAATGTAAAAGGCACATGTTATTTGTGTAAAAATACGGTACTTTATACTTTATTCATGCAATACCCACGTGGAGGCTGGGGATGGGATAGATGGGGTAGTGGGTGTGGAGTAGTAAGATAGTAAAATTTTTCTGGAGAACAATTTGGCAATATGTGTCACGAGCCCTCAGAAATGTTAATATCCTCTGACCAACTAATTCTACTTCAAGGACTATCTCATGGAAAGAGTCAGAAATACAGACGACTCTTTTGTTCACAAAGATATTCATTACAGCATGGTTTATATCAGTAAGAAACCGGGAATAACCTAAATGTCCAGCAATTGGAGAGTGATTATATATAAATGTTGCTACTTTATACGCTGGCGTATAATGCAACCATTATATGCTTTTCTCTATAAATGAATTTATGACAAAGAAAATTTTGTATTATAAAATAATAAGTAAAACAAAGTCAGATAGATAAAATAGTATCTATAGTGTGATCCAAAGTTCCAGGAATGGCAAATAACTATAAAACTTGTTACATTACAAAGCTGGTTGCAGTTGGCAGGACTCTGTTTGTATCCATATCTCTTTCAGAGAACAAGCTTCAAAATTAAAAAGTACATTACCAAAGTGAAAATCTTTTCATAGCAAACACTGATCATGTTGTGGCGCTGTGACTGATCCATGTTTCGGTTTGCGCACCGAGGCCTTGAGTGTGTGCCCCCTCCCCTCCATAAAGCCAGGCAGGGAGGCAGATGCAGATGACTAGAGGAAGTGGAAAACAAATGACAACTGATTTGTTATACAACCAAAATATTTGTTTCACAAGCTTTTCTCACTACTGGAATCAGGTTTCTCTGCAGGTGTGAAAAGAAGGGGAACTGAGAGAGAAGGAACGCTCTGCAGAGGAGAAAACAAAAGGAGAATGTAGGAGGGGAAGAGCAAAGAGAATTACATTTTGGCTTGCTGAAGGGATTTCAAGTCTCCCAGTCTATTGTGGAATCTGGTTTTTCCTCATACAGCCAGGTTTGCGTTGAGAATGGTGTCCATTCTCTGACATTTGGGTACAGCTGGGCAAAACTGACCCTACCACATTTTTCAGGGCTGCATTTTCCAGCTATGGGCTTCCTTTTCCCATCTCCAGTCCCAAAGCCCAGACTCCCTTGGCCTTCTGGCCACCATGTCCTTCCTGCCTCCCTCAGTCCTCAGTTTAGGACAGGACAGTCCTGCTCCAGGTCTGACAGTCCGAGTCATTCCCAGCCTGAGTCTGTTTTGTTATCAAAAAGGAGGGCTGAGGGGAGAGGGAAGCATGTCCTCTATTAGAGTAGATGCCCTTTTATCCCCCTTTGATTGAAAAATATAAAATGACCAAAAAACCCAGTTGCTGTCCAGTTGACTCATGACGACCCCATGTGCTCCATAGGGTTTCCAACAGCTTCGATCTTTCAGAAGTAGATCACCAGGACTATCTTCTGAGGTACCTCTGGGTGGACTCAAACCTCCAACCTTTAGGTTAGCAGCCAAGCATGTTAACCATTTTACCACCCAGGGACTCCAACCTACCACAAATTCAAAGTAATGCTTAATGTAGTTGCATTTAAGAATCATAACAGCATCTACATAGTTTTGAAAAATGAAATATGTGAGGAATTTTGTTTATGTGGTCTACAGACACTCATAAGGTTTCAGATAGGTCAGGACTCTACTCTCCATGCCCAGCACCTTCACCTCTATCTCTCCTACCCTCCCGAAGCCTGGAGATGAAATTAATCCTTGTGCTCCCACCCTGCCCCTCTTATCAAGCTAACGTGTAATCGTCCCAGGTAACTGCCCTAGTCACCAAAGGAAGAAAAAGGTCACTGACATTTGTTAAGCTTGCTCTGAGTCCTGGGTACTGTGCTAAGTGTTCTACAGTGCTGTGAAGTGGTTTCTCTTATTATCACCATTTTACAGATGAGAAAACTGAGACTGGAGAGGTTAAGCTAGTAAATTCTGGGAATGTGATTTTCTCTGCAGCCAACTTGAATTATCTAGTGTATTACCACCCCCCCCTCCTCCCCCGCCCCCTGACCAGGTGAAATTGTGTTTAACCTGATGGGGAATTTGGGCACTATGGCAGAAGTAGTTTGCTAATCACATCACAAATTGGCCTCCTGTCTTCTGGGCCTGGTCATTTTAGTCATTCCAGGATGTTGACCAGGCTATTTTTAAGACCAGTTTATATTTAAAAAAAAAAAAAAGACAAACAGTAACATAACATACAAACAGGATACTTCCTTCAGTTCTCCTGTTGTTAGGTGCCATCGAGTCAGTTCTGACTCATAGCGACCCTATGTACAACAGAATGAAATACCGCCCAGTCCTGCACCATCCTCACAATCATTGCTATGTTTGAGCCCATTGTTGCAGCCACTGGGTCAATCCACATTGATGAGGGTCCTCTTCTTTTTCACCGACCCTCTGCTTTACCAAGCATGATGTCCTTTTCCAGGAACTGGTCCCTCCTGGTAACATGTGTAAAATACATGAGACAAAGTCTCACCATCCTTGCTTCTAAGGAGCATTCTGGCTGTACTTCTTCCAAGACAGATTTGTTCATTCTTCTGGCAGTCCATGGTATATTCCATATTGTTGGCCAACATCATAGTTCAAAGGCATCAATTCTTCCACAGTCTTTCTTATTCATTGTCCAGCTTTCATTTGCAGATGAGGCGATTGCAAATACCATGGCTTGGGTGAGGCACACCTTCATCCACAAAGCGACATCTTTAAAGAGGCCTTTTGCGGCAGATTTGCCCAATGAAATAGTCATTTGATTTCCTTACTGCTGCTTCCATGGGTGTTGATTTTGGATCCAAGTAAAATGAAATCCTTAACAACTTCCATCTTTTCTCCATTTATCATGATGTTGCTTACCAGTCCAGTTGTGAAGATTTTTGTTTTTTTATGTTGAGGTGTAATCCATACTGAAGGCTGTGGTCTTTGATCTTATCAGTAAGTGCTTCAAGTCCTCTTCACTTTCAGAAAGCAAGGCTGTGTCATCTGCATATCGGAGGTTGTTAATGAGTCTTCCTCCAATCCTGATGCCCGTTCTTCTTCATAGAGTCCAGCTTCTCGAGAAGAAGGAAACTGGTGATTTCCTTCTGAAAACATTGGCCGGTGACAACCTTCTGTACAGCAGCAGAACATTGTCAGTTCTCCTACAGTCTGGAAAAGGCAGGAATCACTGAGGGCAGTATAACTGAAATTATGGAAAGCTGAGCCTCAAAAACAAAGCAATTTGCCCTTTTCTCAGGCTGCTGTGCATTTGAATGCTAAAATCTCTCTCCAAGTATTTCAGAGCCAGGCAGATGATTTTTAGTCTAAATACTAATGGGTTTAATTAAATCAGGCTTTGAGACCCTTTGATAATACCAGTGCTCTTTAAAGATTTCTTGTAATCCAGATGTTTAACTCCTTGTCCAAATCTCTGATTTGGGTGAATCCACCTGGAAACATACAAAAATGTAGCCTTTCCTATGAGGTTTTTTCATCACATCCTGATTCCTATTAAGTCAGAAGCCCTTGCAGTGACTTGTCTCTTAGCATAATAGCCATCTTGTTTCAAGACAGAGCATATGTGCATTTAAATTAGTCATAAGAGGTTGCGAAAGTTGCATATAGGATTCAACTCTCTTCTTCGTTCTCCAGCCTTTGGGATTCACCTTTGCTTTTAATGGCCAAATGAAATAACTTTAAGAAACCCAGTACTTCCCCAAATTTTCTGGAGAATTTATATTATCCTGGTGGTTACCTCTCACTCCAAACCTCGATTCCTGATCCCACTGCCATCTCCTCTCCTTTCCCCATCACTGCTCCTGTCAGGGGCTGTTTCCTTCCATTACCACTTTGGCCCCAGTGTCGACATACTGGGCCCTTCCTCATTCTGTAAAACACCACTAAGGCAATGCTGTTTTGTGTAATAAACTTTGACTGAATGTTTGGAGTGTTGTAGGGTAAAAACATCACAAAGTTTAGTAAAGCAAAAAGAAAGTGTATTTGGCATATATACAAAAAGGCAAAAGTGGGACGCGGACAAGCATGCCTGCCAGAGCCATGTCTGCCCAAGTCCGAGGAGATATTACAGAACAGACAAAAGTGGGAGAACGGACAAGCATGCTGCCACAGCCGCATCTGCCTGAGTCCAAAGAATATTACAGAATAGGCAAGACTGGGAGAACAGACAAGCATGCTGCTACGGCCATGTCTGCCTAAGTCCGAGGAATGTTACAGAGTCATCAGTATATATGAACATTACAAAATAGGCAAAACCATTGAAAGCTTCACCTTTTCATAAATTGTCTAGAAACTGTGATCCTACATTTTGAATTGTCTTTCTTAACAATCACTGGTACAGGTTTCAGTAACGACAGTCAGGAGGGTCTTCGTTGGTCTAACAAATTTTCTATTCACTGACTGCTAATAGTAAAAGCTAAGAGTGGAAAGTCTTTTGTGTTCTGTTTGAACGGTTTATGTGAAAGGTTCCCCAAAAGATATTTTCTTCCCTAAAAGATAATTTCCAAGATTATCCTAGCTATAGTCTTTATACCTCAGGGCCCGGTTGATACGTCCTTTTGAGTCCTTGTGAGCCCAGCTCGAGCTGGGTCAAATTCTCTATGCTCAAGGACAGGGAATAATGATTCCAATATTATTTCCTAAATCAGGAGTTAAGAAAGAAGAATCATAGCACAGATGAAGAAATCATTCAAAATTAGAAATGCAGCATCGGTGATCTTGGATTTCCTTGGGCATCCTGTCGTTGCTCTCCTGGCTTGCTTTCTTGCCACTGGTTCTAAGGAGAACTGGAGGATAAGGTGTGGACAAGGCAAGATAAAGCCATCATCACTACTGTGAGAACAATTCTGTGTTCTAAACCAATCCCAGGACCAATGTGGCCCATGTGATATTATAGTCAAAGAAAAACAACTCAGGAGCAAAAAGTTTCTTTGATCTCTAATTGCATCTCTTGCAGGGTATGAAAGCGTCTCACTCTCTAAAGTCCTTACTCGTTTCTCCTCCATGATTCTTTCCAATGTCCATCCAAAGTGGATTTTCAGTCTCTCTATCTTCTTGTCTTTTAACACTTAATCATGTACATCAATTTAGCCTCTCAGGCGTCCTTTAGTTTCTCTGTTTTTCCCATTTCCGGGATTCAGCAGGATGAAGAATCATCAATCAAGAATCTTTCCTCACTGAGAAGCTGAGTGACGGAAAAGAAGCAAGGAGTGTGGGAGTGAGATAAATTTGAAAATACATGCATTGGTAACTCCTGTCTCTATTATACATTAATATTTTTCTCTGCTATAGTTCAGTAGGCAAACCCACTTTAAGAAGTTAGGACAGTGGTAATGGCCTGTTAGGAAGCAATATCAAGACTGCCTACCTAGTTGTAGAGGAGCCCCTAGAGCAGTGGTTCTCAAAGTGTGGTCCTTGGACCAGCAGCATCAACACAGGGAACTTGTTAGAAATTTAAACTCTCCAGCCCCACCCCAGACCTACCAATCAGAAACTCCAGGGGTGGAGCCCAGTAATCTGTGTCTCACCTCCAGGTGATTCTGAGATGGTTAAAGTTTGAGAACCACCACCCTGGAATTCTCCAGGTCAAGGAATCCATTAAGCTGGATTCCAGTTCTCTCTCTCCCTCTTTCTAGCTCCATAACCTCAGACAAATTACTAACCTTCCCCATTCGGTGAGGAGATCACACTGGGCTTTCTGTTGCAGAGTCCCAGGGTTCCTTCTCACATCAAAGGCTGCCCCCACCCCTCAAAGGATTCTCTTTCTTGGTTCCTACCCTCAGGGACTCACTCAGTCTGCTCGCTCTCTCTCTTTCAATTTCTCTGTCTCTCTATCTTGGAAGCCCTGGTGGCACAGTGGTTAAGAGCTATGGCTGCTAACCAAAGGTCTGGCAGTTCAAATCCACCAGCTGCTCCTTGGAAACCCTACGAGGCTGTCCTATAGTGACCCTACAGGGTCACTGTGAGTTGAAATCGACTTGATGGCAATGGGTTTTTTCTCCCTCTGGAGAGCTGCCACCACCTGCTGTGTCTCGTGGGGTACCTCTCCCCCAAGTTTGAGCACCATTTCAATAATAATAATAAGAGTTCCCAACCCTCTTTGTGATAGTAACTGGATATCCCAAAGAACATGATTTATATTCTTGAAATTAGGGTTCACCAATCCTGCCACCTGCCCTACTCAGTCCCAAGTGAATCAGTTGGTTTATTTACTAGTAAATTGTGCATTATATGAACACATTACAAAACTGAATTTTAGTTCTTCCCTCAAAATGATCAAGATGATTGTGTGTGTATAGACACAGCTTGAAAAGAGAACTTGAACTTCTCTAGACTTTGGCCTCTAAGACTCACTCAGTTTTATTTAGGCCACACATTGAAATTACAGCCTCATATTCACATAGCCAGCTAGTTCTTGACCAAAAAAAAAACTGTTACCACCGAATCAACCCCAACTTATGGAGACCTCATGTGTGTCAGAGTACAGCTGTGCTCCATAGGGTTTTCAATGGTTGATTTTTTGGAAATAGATTGCCAGACCTTTCTTCCGAGGCACCTCTGGGCAGACTTGAACCTCCATCCTTTGGATTAGCAGTCTAGCTCCTTATCCATTTGCACCACCCAGGGACTCCTCTTGGCCAACAGTGGGATCAAATTCATGTCCCCAGTGCAAGCGTGCTTCTTAATCTCCTTTTTTCCAGCATGCTCTAAGTAATTATGGGTTAGAGTACTCAGCAGCAGTTTTTTTTGGCTTTTTTGTTTTTTTCATTTTAAACTAGTTAAAACCTGCTCTAAAGTTTTGTCGTTGGGGCGTGCAGTCTTTACACTTGGCCCATGAGTGCTGAGTCAGAAGAATCCCTCCTGTTAAAGTGGAGGATTCGGCTTCTTCTGACTCTGGGCTTTTCAGGAGATGGTGGCTATTAACCCTGGTCAAAGTGGGACTCATCCTCTGAGGCAGCAATAAGCCCAGAGCCACAAAGGGAGAAGGATGAGGATGAGGCGCCAGAATGTTGAGAGATGTGCCTCTCACACTCGAGGAAGAAAGCCACATCCACACCCTGGAAAAGTGCTCACACGCCAGCAGAAAGTTTCTGGCTACCTAAATGAATGCTTCTCAAACTTTAATGTGCATCTGAATCACCTGAGGATTGTATTTAAAGGCACATTTTGATTCTGGAGGTCTGCGGTGTGTCTGAAATTCTGCATTTCTAACAAGCTCCCCCGGGGATGTTGTCTCTGCTGGTCCTCAGACTGTGTTTTGCACCAAGAACTTAACTACTCCATTTGTAAGATCCTTGGCTAAGAGGAGGATCTATATAAATACAGGAGACTCATTAGCAGGTAGTAATAGTAATCACTCCTGCTGAGTGTTATCATCAACCTCAACAGTGTAAGTTAAGTTAAAATAGTTTGTTAATTTGGAGTCTGTATGTTCTCACCTCTCTTCAGAAAAAAAAAAAAAAATATATATATATATGTTTTTTTAAGTTGTGTGTGTGCTGTTGTTGTGTGTCCATGAGTGTGTATTACACTTTCACTTTTCTTAGCCAAGTACAAAACTAATTCCTATAGAGCATGGTCCAGGCAGGACAAGTGTACTCCTAGTCATGCAGTGGTTCAGAGAGTAGAGCACCAAATTTAGAACTTGACTCTTGAGTTTCCCAGCCTCTGCCAGGCTATTTTCCAAAATACCACCTTGGCCAGTGCTTCTCAGACTTATTTGAGAGGCTGAGTGCTTGAAAATCATAGTGCTCCCTGCAAAACATGGATGAAATATTGATATATTTTATGTAATGATATGATACTATTTTCTGGCAGAAAATATGGTTCCAATACATGAATGTGACTTAAAACAGTAACCCAGTCCTAAATCCTTTTAGAAACGAACCTCAGTTTCATCATTGGTAAAATGAGGGTAATAATCCCTCTTTCACAGAAGAAAGCCACTGATCCTTTAGTTGCTTCCCGGGCTTGTGTAGTAATCGCTGTAAGGCACACAGGGTGGCAAACTGGATACCGTTTACTTAGCATCCACCACGGGCCAGACTCATCTCATTAAACATGACAACAGCTGGGCTGTGTAAGTAAGTCTATTATCTCTGTGTGACAGAGGAGAGAACTAAAGATGAGAAAGGTTAAATGAGTGGTTCACTGAATTAACTGGTAGAGTGCAATCCACTCGTAGGCCCATTCTTTCATACTGGGAATGTGTTTTTATCATCAAGAAATTAACGTTTGGCTTTTGGCCAAGGCAAGTCCCCATGGCAGTATTTCTTAATCTTTTTTGAGTCACAATCCCTGTGAGAATCTGTTGAACTCCATGGACCCTCTTCCCAGAAAAATGCGCTTAAGCAAACACAATATTTTACATTCTACTTGAGCGGTTTCGTGGGTCCCAGGCACAGAAACCCTATGCTACAGAGTTCGGGAACAGAAGGAAGATAAAGCTATTCTAGGCCTCCAGCTGGATGTGGCCTCTGCCCTTCCACACACTGACCCCAAGTGTCTTCCTTAGCCGTTTTCCTAACCATTT
Source organism: Dugong dugon (assembly GCA_030035585.1). NCBI lineage: Eukaryota > Metazoa > Chordata > Mammalia > Sirenia > Dugongidae > Dugong > Dugong dugon. The sequence continues at coordinate 47,552,499 of CM057479.1, forward strand.
TATTTTTCAAATATTTATATTGATAAAAGATTAAACAAGCCTAAATGTCAAAAATATTCCCTGGCAGCAGGGAGCCTAATAGAGTTTCCAATTTTTTTAAACATCAGTCATCAAAGAGACTATCTTTCTATTATTAGTAGACAATATCAGTTCAGATTAGTGAAATGTCCCAGAGAATGCTTGTTTCTCTTTCTTTTGGTAACCGAATGAAACAAGATACTTAAAACAAAACACTTGTGCTCCCTCCTGGTTTCTTGACATAGAAGAGACAAAAGCTCTTAACAAAAAATATAGAGGTGAGAAATACAGTTTGGTAGTTTCTATAACCTCCAAATACGGGGGGAGGGGAGAGTAAAGGTAGAGGAGGAGGGGGAGTAGAGAGAAAAGAGAGGGAGAGGAAACCACACACTTACATTTAGGATAAATTGAAATTGACCTTTATTGTGCAGATCCTTGGTTCTCAAAGTGTGGTCCCTGGGAATTTATTAGAAATGCAGATTCTCAGGCCCCACCCCAGGCTTCCTGAATAGAAACTCTATTTTTAACAAGATCCTCAGCTGATTCTGATACACATTAAAATTTGAGAACCACAAGTTGTAGATGGATCTTCTATCTCTGAAGTAACCCTCCTAGCTGGTCCTAATTCAAACAGTTGACCCTTACTGAAGGGGGATGTGAAGAAGAGCACAATGACAACCCTGCTAGAACTATTGAACAGCAACTACATATCAAGGACTGTATATTTAGTATTTCATTTCAACCCTTTCAAAAGCCCTAAGAATTTTTACTCTTGTCTCCAATCTAAAGATTAAAAAAAAAATGAGATTCCAAGAGATAACATAAGTTATTCAAGTTTACAGTCCTACTCAATAGCAAGTTCACAGTAGGAAATTTAAAAAAGTACAAAGAGTTATAAAGAAGAATATAGAAATTACCCAAAACCGTACTTGAAACAACTATGATCTGTGTCTCCTAACAATTTTTGTCTCCTTAAAAAATTTTTTTATCTGTTTCCTTACAATTTTTCGCCCTATGTAAAATCTCTCTGGATTTAAAGGCTGCTTTCTGTTCTTCAACAGAGTTCAGGACTCCAGAGAGTTCTTTCTGAGATCTGAAGACCCAGAAACTAGGGCTTCAACCCTAGCCTTGGCCTGATCTCTAAATACGGGGCTCCCGATCCTTTGGTTCTCCCTCCTTCCCTGAGTTTGACGACATGAGGAAGTAAGAGCTTAGTGAATTAAGCAAGTGGGCTGAAGTAGGTGCTGAAGGTGACCTAAAACAAAGTGAGAGCTGAGAAACAGTTTCAATTCTGCTGGAATCCAGATTTCTGGGGTCCATGGAGTTAGGGTGACCCACCCAGGCTATTTCCCTGAGATCTTCTTTTGAACCTTGAGCCTTGAGAAAACTGGTCTCTAAAAGTCATTTTTTGAGTCAAACAATGGTCTAGATAAATCAATGAAGAACTTTTGCCTTAGGCATTGGGCTCTTTTGAAGAATTATCTATGTGTAGTCAGTTTCCAGGATCACAAACACCGAGGTCAGGTTACAGCTGTGCTTTAGGGTAAATTGCTATTATATAAACACTCCTCCAGCCCTTTTCCATGGCAATGTCGATAAGATGGGATACAAGAAGTCTGGGAAGTTCTTTCATCTTCAGAACATTGTTGACTCCCTAGTGAAAATGCTACCCCGATTCGCAAATCGCAGATTAAATAAACTTCAATCAGTTCCTACTATTGCCTTAATATGGTGTTTGTTTTAACAGAGTTAATACCCTACTGTAAGATAGAATAGAAGTGGACTCGGATGGGGACGTAGAATGAGCTATCTGTGTTCAGTTCTCTAGAAAGAGGAGGGAGGATTTTCTGAGACGTGTGCATCTTGTGCTGGGGCTGAGGGAACTGCTGCTTCTAGAACACGCTGCTGTCTCTGTACAGGCCGGACATCAACAGTCTTTGCACCACGAGCCAGGAGCTGTGCGCCAGAGTCAGGGGATGGAAGTCGTCAAAATTCTGGACGATGTTTTGTGATGTTTGGATGGTTCTCTATTCAACCCCCTGTGGAGGCTGATGTGTGTCTGTTTCATGCCAGACTTAGAGAAAATATTAAAGATAAAAGATAGGAGGCTTATAGATGTTGTTTTCATAAAGTGTTTGTTTTCCTTGCAGTAAAGACCACTTGACCAAGTGAATCATTTTGGGTTATATTTTATTAAAACAGTTTAAAGAATGCATAAATAAAAGTCAAAATATTTTTATAATCTACAGCTGTGGGTAGTCCAGACATAATGAGCTTCCTCTTTCAAAAAAGAAAGAAAGAAAGAAAGAAATACAGAGAGATAAAAAGCAAAAGAAAGAGGGAGAGAGAGAGGGAGGGCTGGAGGTGGGGGATGGGGAGGGAAGGAGGGAGGAAGGGAAGGAGGGAGGAAGGAAAGGTAGGCAGGCAGGCAAACTTAATTTTTTTCCAATCCTGCTGCTGATTCTATGACACTTGGAAGCAATGGCTGTCCCCTCCCCTCCCCCCACCACTAATCTCTAATTTCTTTCATCATAGGTAAAATGAAAATGAAGATAACATGGAAGGATTTTATATGACAGAGATTTGTCATTTTCAGCCTGTGGATCATTGAAATTTACTATTAAACTTTCCTCAGAAGATGCCTTTTAGTCTCAAAAGAAAAAAAAAAAAAAACAACCAAATCCATTGCCATCAAGTCGATTCTGACTCATAGCGACCCTATAGGACAGAGTAGAACTGTCCTATAGGGTTTCCAAGGAGCGGCTGATGGATTCAAACTGCTGACCTTTTGGTTAGTAGCCTTAGCTCTTAATCACTGTGCCACCAGGGCTCCCTTTTAGTCTCAGCAGTCCTTTATTATGTATGTTAATAGGACCATTGAGGATAAAGGCAGGAAATGGGGCACCATTATGTCAGTTGAGTAAGCAAACCTTGAAACTGGGGCTGCTTGACATGACTGAAATGGTTAGTCCCAGACCTAAATTGAAATTCCACTTTAAATTAAATTGCAACTAGGTTTGAAGACTGCCTCTGCCTTCTACAAAAGACAAGTTGGCTTCCTGTGAAAGTTCTAATTGCTTGTGACACAAAGGGTGCAGAGATTCGGGCCCTTAGCTCATGTAAATAATCTTGCTATCTTAACAGCTCTCAGGAAATGCCTAGGCCCTAACTCACTCCCTCTTAGCTGTGGGCGATGTTTACATTTCAAAAGTCTTCAAACTGAGCTGATCTAATCTCCTTCCTAACCAAAGGGTTGACTTTTACATTTTAAGGACTCCAACTAGGGTTAACAGCCTACAATCAATCACTAAACCCCCACATCAGGAATGTTTACACGGCTTGCTTTAGAAATATTGCCTTAGTCAATTTGTATCGGGAAATAAGAGATTGATGTTAGGCTAGAAATTCATGTTAGGAAAGTTTGTAACTTGACGATCCTTGTAAATTTTCCTTTCTTCTCTTGTACCCTGCCCACCTTGATGTAAAACCTTTTTGCTTTGTTGCTATGCCTGATAAATACCTCACTGCTCTACCTACAAGCTACAGCATGCGCTGTTGCCTCTTGTTTGAGTGCCCGTGTGTCTCTCCGCCTCATGGATTGTTTTTTTTGTTTGTTTTTTTTCCTTATATAAAATTCTTGTTTTAATTTCTAGCAGAGCATCAGTCTAGTGTATTCACTAGGACAGAGTGAAGTTGTAATACAAGATATTCAGTTATGAGAGAAAAGTTTTATTATATTTTACTCATCTACTTTTGAATAGACAATCCATTTGTATAGACAATCAATTTGTATAGTTCAAAATGCAAAAGGTACAAAAGGGTAGAGAGTGAAAAGAATCTTTTCATATCCTCGTTCTCCACTATCCATTTTTCCTCTCTGGGAGTAATCAGGACTATCAGTCTTTTGTATCATTTTAGATATATTTTATGCATAAATGAGCAATACATGTATATCCTTATTCTCTATTTTTTAACACAAATGGGAACGTTCAGTACACATTGTACCATGCTTTGCTTTTTCCACTTACTAATGCACCTTGAATATGTTTTTGTTTCAGTATATAAACCACTTCCTCATAAAAGATTGCTACCTTAAAATCATGCCCCTTAGTAAAAGTTCCTTCTAACTGCCCTTGTTTTTGCCTGTCTCATCCTTATTTTATGGTTTTCTGCCTCTGCTGTCATTAAAAGCCTTCCTTTCTATTTCTCGTATATGTCATCTGGCTTAAAGGAAGATCTGATTTTTGCGCTGTGTGACCCTAAGCTTTTAAGAAATCAGGTGCTATCATGTCTGAGGAAAATCCCTGAAGTTAGGGTTTCTGTCAACTCTTCTGGAAAGACAGATATGCAACAGGGTGCAAGGAGTAGGAAAAAGACTAACCAGTTGCCTTCGAGTTAACTCTGACTCATGGCAACCCCAAGTGTGTCAGAGTAGAGCTGTGCTCCATGGGGTTTTCAATGGCTGAGTTTGGGGAATTAGATCACCAGGGCTTTCTGCTGACATGCCTCTGGGTAGACTTGAACCTCCAACCTTTAGGTTAGCAGCCAAGTTCATTAACCATTTGAACCACTCAGGGATTCCTAGGGAGAAAATAAGAAATGGAATAAAGGTTAAAGACAAAGGGAATGTGAAGGAACTAAATGTTTGGAATCATAATCAATGATTTGGGTGATTGTACTTGTCAAGGTTGGTTTTCTATGTGAGGAGTCTGCGGTAAATGTGCAGACATGGTTAATATGTTAAAGCAGTAGAAGAGGAACAATGATGACATGCAGGCTGAAATGTGCTTGGTAACTATTGTTAAACATTAAATTTCCACAATATTAAATTTGTGTATGAACTCATAAGCTTTAATTTTCAAGTCATGAATCAGGGGACATCTTCTCTGGAAGTCAGACAAGAGCTTCCAAGTAGGGTGCAAAGTGGAAGGTTTTTTGTAAGCACAGACACACAGGAACAAGGAAACTTTACTGCACAAATTTTGGATTGGCTGGTGGGCACTTTTTCCTTATTTGGGGTTAAGGGGAAATTCTGAACTAGGTTAAACTGAGTAGGCAAGTCCCAGTTGGCTACCTTAGGTTTCCATTTCAGGGAGAGTCAATTTACGAACTTGGGTTTCAGCTCCAGGGAAGGTTAGGTATTTACAGGAAATAGAAACTAGCTAGGTTTCAGTTTGCTGACGGGGGGCTTGGCATAAGTGACTCCATCTTGGGCCTAGTATAGTCAGGTGAACACTACAGAAATTAATATAGTTTCTATAGGTGCGAATGCAAATTGGTATATCTCTGGTGGCAATTTAAATATATATATTTATATATCAAAAGAATTTAAAATGCATACACCATTGGAATTGATGAGAAACTCCAATTATCTTAAAGGAACAAAGATGAACAAAGTTGTCACATTATTCGTAACAGCAAAAATTTAGAAACACCCGAAATATCTAACATAGGGGATTGATGTAGTAGATTATGATGCATCCATAAGATGAAATACTGTTGTAGTTAATTATTAGGTGCCATTGAGTCAGTTCTGACTCACAGCAACCCTACGTACAACAGAACGAAAAATTGCCCGGTCCTGTGCCATCCTCACAATCAGTGTTATGCCTGAGCCCACCACTGCAGCCACAGTGTCAGTCCATCTTGTCAAGGGTCTTCCTCTTTTTCGCTGACCTTCTACTTTATCAAGCATGATGCCCTTCTCTAGGGACTGATCCCTCCTGATAACATGTCCAAAGTATGTGAGAAGTAGTCTCGCACTCCTTGCTTCTAAGGGGCATTCTGGTTGTACTACTTCCAAGACAGATTTGTTCGTTCTTTTGGCAGTCTATAGTACAGCCAATGTTCTTTGCCAACACCACAATTCAAAGATGTGAATTCTTCTTCCATATTCCTTATTCATTGTCCAGCTTTTGCATGAATGTAAGGCAATTGGAAACACCATGGCTTGGGTCAGGTGCACCTTAGTCTTCGAGGTGACATCTTTCTTTTTTAACACTTTAAAGAGGTCTTTTGCAGCAGATTTGCCCAATGCCAATGTGCATCTTTTGAATTTTGACTGCTGTTTCCATGGGTGTTGATTGTTGATCCAACTAAAATGAAATCCATGACAACTTCAAACGTTTCTCCGTTTATCAAGATATTCCTTATTGGTCCAGTTGTGAGGATTTTTGTTTTATGTTGAGGTGTAATCCATACTGAAGGCTGTGGTCTTTGATCTTCATCAGTAAGTGCTTCAAGTCCTCCTCATTTTCAGCAAGCAAGGTTGTATCATTTGCATATCAAAGGTTGTTAATGAGTCTTCCTCCAATCCTGATGCCCCGTTCTTCTTCATATAGTCCAGTTTCTCAGATTATTTGCTTAGCATACAGATTGAATAGGTATGGTGAAAGGGTACAACCCTGAAGCACAATTTCCTGACTTTAAACCACGAGTATCCCCTGGTTCTGTTCAAACAACTGCTTCTTGATCTAGGTACAGGTTCCTCATGAGCACAATTAAGTGTTCTGGAATTCCCATTCTTCACGATGTTATCCATAATTTGTTATGATCCACACAGTCGAATTCCTTTGCATAGTCAATAAAACACAGGTAAACATCTTTCTGGTATTCTCTGCTTTCACCCAGGATCCATCTGACATCAGCAACGATACCCTTGGTTCCACTTCCTCTTCTGAATCCGACTTGAATTTTTGGCACTTCCCTGTCGATATACTGCTGCAGCCACTTTTGAATGATCTTCACCAAAATTTTACTTGTGTATAATATTAATGATATTGTTTGATAATTTCTGAAATCAGTGGGATCACCTTTCTTGGGAATAGACATAAATATGGATCTCTTCCAGTCAGTTGGCCAGGTAGCTGTCTTCCAAATTTCTTGGCATAGATGAGTGAGTACTTCCAGGGCTGCATCTGTTTGTTGAAATGTCTCAATAGGTATTCCATCAATTCGTGGCGCCTTGTTTTTTGCCAATGCCTTCAGTGCAGCTTGGACTTCTTCGTTCAGTATCATGGGTTCTTGATCATATGCTACCTCCTGAAGTGGTTGAACATCGACCAATTCTTTTTGGTATAGTGATTCTGTGTATTCCTTCTGTCTTCTTTTGATGCTTCCTGCATCGTTTAATATTTTCCCCATAGAATCCTTCAATATTGCAACTCGAGGCTTGTGTTTTTTCTTCAGTTCTTTCAGCTTGAGAAATGCTGAGCATATTCTTCCCTTTTGGTTTTCCAGCTCCAGTTCTTTGTACATGTCGTTATCTAATACTTTACTTTGTCTTCTCAAGTTGCCCTTTGAAATCTTCTGTTCAGTTCTTTTACTTCATCATTTCTTCCTTTTGCTTTAGCTACTTGACGTTCAAGAGCAAGTTTCAGAGTCTCTCCTGACATCCATTTTGGTCTTTTCTTTCTTTCGTGTCTTTTTAATGATCTCTTACTTTCTTCATGTACGATGTCCTTGATGTCATTCCACAACTCGTCTGGTCTTCAGTCATTAGTGTTCAAGGCATCAAATCTATTCTCGAGATGGTCTCTAAATTCAGGTGGGATATACTCCAGGTCGTACTTTGGCTCTCGTGGACTTGTTCTAATTTTCTTCGGTTTCGACTTGATCTCGCATATGGGCAATTGATGGTCTGTTCTGCAGTAAGCCCCCAGCCTTGTTCTGACTGATGATATTGAGCTTTTCCATTGTCTCTTTTCACAGATGTAGTCCATTTGATTCCTATGTATTCCATCTGTATAGTCCACGTGTATAGTCGCTGTTTATATTGGTGAAAAAAGGCATTTGCAATGAAGAAGTCGTTGGTCTTGCAAAATTCTATCATGCTATCTCCGGCATCGTTTCTATCACCAAGGCCATATTTTCCAACTACCGATCCTTCTTCTTTGTTTCCAACTTTCACATTCTAATCACCAGTGATTATCAATGCATCCTGATTGCATATTCGATCAATTTCAGACTGCAGAAGTTGGTAAAAAATCTTCAATTTCTTCATCTTTGGCCTTAGTGGTTGGTGACTAAATTTAAGTAATAGTCATATTAACTGGTCTTCCTTGTAGGCATATGGATATTATCCTATCACTGACAGCAATGTACATCAGGATAGGTCTTGAAATGTTCTTTTTGACGATAAATGCAACGTCATTCCTCTTCAAGTTGTCATTCCCAGCGTAGTAGACCATATGATTGTCCAATTCAAAATGGCCAATACCAGTCCATTTCAGCTCACTAATGCCTAGGATATCGATGTTTATGCATTCCATTTCATTTTTGACGGCTTCCAATTTTCCTGAATTCATACTTTGTACATTTCCATGATCCGATTATTAATGGATGTTTGCAGCTGTTTCTTCTCATATTGAGTTGTGCCACATCAGCAAATGAAGGTCACTAAAGCTTGACTCCATCCATGTCATTAAGGTCGACTCTACTTTGAGGAGGCAGCTCTTCCCCAGTCGTATTTTGAGTGCCTTCCAACCTGAAGGGCTCATCTTTGGGCACTATATCGGACAGTGTTCCACTGCTATTCATAACGTTTTCACTGGCTAATTCTTTTCAGAAGTGGACCACCAGGTCTTTCTTCCTAGTCTGTCTTAGTCTGGAAGCTCAGCTGAAACCTGTCCATCATGGGTGACCCTGCTGGTACTTGAATACTGGTGGCATAGCTTCCAGCATCACAGCAACACGCAAGTCACCACAGTACGACAAACTGACAGATGCATTTTATCAGCCATAAAACGTGTTTTCAGGTGTGGGAATATATTTCCCGTACATTTCTAAATTTAAAATATTATACCAGCAAAAAGTTTCACTCTGTATATTTATTTTAAAGTAATAATAATAATAACAGCAAACATTTGTTGAAACTCACCATGTACCACTCGCTCTTTATAAGTGTGTTAACTCATTTAAAGCTCAAAACAGCCTCATAAATTAGGACTTACTGTTATTTTCCCAATTTGCCCATGAAAAAACTGGGGCACACTTAGGAGTTAAGGAACTAGGATGAGATCACACAGTTGGAAAGTAGCGGGGCTGGGACTCAAACCCAGGTATTCTGGCTCTAGAGGCAGACCCACACACTTAACTACGTGTGATAATGCCTCACTATGTATTGAGGAACAGATGACAAAACAGAACTAGGCCGTGTTTTTTAATGGTGACCAGAGCGGGGCAGAAGTGCATCTCTGAGTGGGGAGAAGTCACCCTTGAAAGCTGCTTGGGAAGCTCTGAGGGAGGTGAGTGCAAGGCAGACTGCCTATGTTGCAGGAGTTTAGTTCTGATAAGCTTGAAATGGAAAAAAATCCATAGCAAACAAGTACGTGTAAGGAGACCTGGAAGAGACCAAAATGAATTAACTCAGAATCTTAAAGATGATTTAATTTAACAACAAAATATACCATGAAAGCATCCAAATTTAAAAACAACAAATAATATACGAGTGTTTATAAATATGATCATCTACCTATCTATGTTTGTTTATTTATTTATTTATTCACTTAATAAATAGTATCTTAAGTCTATAATGGAGTTCCTGAGTGGTGCAAAGAGTTAATGTGCTTGGCTGTCACCTGAAAGGTTGGTCATTCAAGTCCACCCAGAGGCACCTCGGAAGAAAGGCCTGGTGATCTACATCCCAAAAATCAGCCATTGAAAACCCTATTGAGAACAGTTCTACTCTGACACACATGAGGTCACCATGAGTTAGAATCAACTCAACGGCAACTGGGCTCAGTCAGTAACAATTTCTCTGAACGCCTTTCAAAAATGAGCTCTCTTTATGAACTTAAAATTAAATTAAATTAAAATATTCAAAATAAGATAATAAACTGAGGCTCTTTATTATAAAACAAACAAACAAAGTCCCCAAAATCCTATATTCAGTTTATATACTGAATAACTGTATGGAGAGACATTGGGTACATTCGGCAGTTTCCCTTGGAAATGCTCTGAAAACCACTTTCATTATTCATTTATTATTCAGCATTGTTTTTAGCAACAACAAAAAATCACTTACGTAAATCATTCACTGTACTTGTCACCAAATGACATCTCTATGTTTCCAGCAGGTCAAGCCCACTGACAAGTGATGACAATTTGCCATCACGGAGGCTATTTTGAAAAATGGACTGCAGCTTCTCAAGACTGAAAGAGGAATTCCCATAACATATTTAATAATGTCAGCATTGTTGGAATAAGTGCATCTTCCTAAGATGGCACCTGAGAAATTCTGATGTTTTTGTTTAAAAACAAAATTAGTCACATTATCTTATTATTACATTAGGAAATAATAACTTAACATTGAAAAAAAAATCTGTTGCATAAATTGAGCTATATTTATATACACATATCTAGGATTTATTTCAAGGCTTATCAGCACAGCACTCCTTAAAGTGCCTGGGGCCTTAAGCAAACTAAAATAAACTGTGCTAATTTTTCAGTTGTACGTTAAAACCTTAAATCCACCACATAAATATTTCAAACCCAACTCAGAATAGTAAGCTGATGGCTGGGGAGAAAGCATAATCAGAGGGATTATGCTGAGATTTTATGGGCTCAGGGGAAACGCATTTCTTGACCTTCTGTACCGAAAGGCTGCTTTTCATCTGGTTTCAATTCTCTTGTTTGTGCACCTTGCCATATTTATTATTGAATTCCTGATTTCTTCTTCTTGTTTCATGTTCCATGTTCCAATGATTTATGAGAAATTGCTGATTTAGATATTGTCTTTGGCATCCAGAGACTGCAGAGAGCCCCGTAAGAACTCTGAGAGAATAGATATGTTTTGAACTGCACAATGCCCAGGCTGAACAGATGTCCATCAATTCATGAAGAATGCCAGCAAAGATGCTTTAATAAGACTCAGTCTTCTTAAAAGCAGAAGTAGTAAGGAGTGTTTTCAAAATTACATATATTTTTCCCTCGTTGACCAATGATCATTGTTAGAAATGATGAGACTCAGTCCTAAAATAGTCATGTGAAAAGAAATCTGGTCAAAAATAGATTTTGTTTTGTTTTGTTTTGTTTTGTTTTGTTTAGATCAAGGTGAATTGGCATGTTTTCCACATCAGGGCCCTCTCTTGTTTTGTTTGACTAAGAAATGAAATATGCTAGTGACATTTTAGTTGATTTCTAAACATCTCCATGAAGGTGATCTAGTTAATACATGTGTAGGCGATGAGAGTTGTTGTTTTTTTTTTAATGTTGACTGACCACTTTTCTCTTCCTTAACTAAGTAAAAACTAATTAGCAAGTCAAATGTGCTTGAAAAAAATCATCTAATTAGAAAAATTTTGCAGGCTAATCAAAATGTTTGGGGGAATTTTCCTTATACCGTATCCTTTCTATTAGAGGAGGCTGAACACCTCCCAAGAAAACATTGCCAAACCGTATCTTTCTGTGCAAATCCTTTTGTAATTAAACTTACCAAAGTATTATATCAAACACCAGAACATAGACATGTACACAGATTCCTTGTGGCTCGGTGTTTCATGACCTCTGCTCATTTTCATCTTATTTCTCAGAGTAAAATCAGAAAAGCAATACACAGAAGGGGGACAACATGTAAAAGAGATTAAGGAATACTATAATAAGCCATGTACTTACCAAAAACAATACTATAATAGAAAAAGGAGAAAAGAAGTCTTCTTTGTTTTCCATGATATTATGGCAGAGACTGAATACTTCTTTCTTCATACAAATGTGTCAGCTGTGATAGGATACCTGAAGTAATAAATACATTTCTAGTTTGCTAGGTGAGCAAATTAAACAATGAAAGTATTGAAGATTATTTTAATAAGCCATATGTTCACTTCTTCCAAGTCTCCCATGCCTTCCAAGGCCACATCGTCACAGTGGAAGTAGAAGCCCAGAGAGAGGTAGGTGTAGGAGGCCTGCAGATGCAGGTTGACCAGGTGGTTTATGCAGCCTCCACTTTGGTGGAATAATCTTGACAGATCTGAGAGCTCATGGTTGGTGGATGATTAGGAGCTAACCACAAAAAAAGGGAAAGAGGGGTTGGCCAAGAAGATAATCCCAGAGGTGACAGGACACCTGAAGCAATAAATACATTTCTAGTTTGCTAGTTAAGCAAATTAAACAAGGAAGTTATTCAAGATTATTTGAATAAGCCATATGTTCACTTCTGCAGTTCCAAATACTTAAATCCTAGGATACTTAAGGAATAATTGAAAAAACTGAAGCGTTCTCCTGTAAATTTCAAGAAGTTTTAAAGGACGTGAAAATACTTCAATCTTGGCTAAGGGTAAATCTTTTATTTCCAGGGTTGTCCTTTATCAAACTTATCAATTTCATTTCCAAAATTCAGTGTTAAGCATTCTAGGCCACAAAATGCAGCAAAGTTTATTTCTGGGTGTGGGATTAAGTATGATTTTCTTCTTTATGCGTTCCTATTTTATATTATTTAGTTTTATACTGTTTATTACTTTCATAATCAGAAGAATACTGAAAAAAATTCCTGGGTTGACAAATATATACACAGATGTGCAGTTTACAAGTGAACGGCACAATGATGAAGAAATGGGGCTTTTGAGGAAAGTTTCATAAGGATGGTGGCTCAGTCAGGTTTGTCCAGAGAAACAAAAATTATAGGAAAATATAAACGCTCCTTGGAAGCAAGGATGGAGAGACTACTCTCACATAATTTGGACATGTTATCAGGAGATTGGTCCCTGGAGAAGGACATCATGCTTGATAAAGTAGAGGGCCAGCAAAAAAGAGGATCCTCAGCAAGATGGATTGACACAGTGGCTGCAACAACGGGCTCAAGCATAACAACGATTGTGACGATGGCGCAGGACCGGGCAGTGTTTCGTTCTGTTGTATATAGGGTCGCTATGAGTTGGAACCAACTGGACGGCACCTAACAGCAACATACACATGTATATACATTTTTATACATACCTGTATCTATATAGATATGTATATCTATATACCTGTATATTTATATATCTTCATATCTACATATGTCTATCTCTATCTATGTATATCTATATATATGTATTTATCTATATATACATATATTTTTACCCCACTGCTGTCGAGTCAATTCCAACTCATAGCAACCCTATAGGACAGAGTATAACTGCCCTGTAGGATTTCCAAGGAGTGCCTGGTAGATTCCACCTGCCAACCTTTTAGTTAGCAGGCAAGCTCTTAACCACTGTGCACCAGGGCTCCATACATACATATATATATATATATACGTATACACACATATAGTAGAGAGGGTACTACTTATACGTATGTAGCAGAGAGAGAGACTTATTTTAAGGAATTGGCTCATGTGATTGTGAGAACTGGCAAGATTGAAATCTGTAGGTCAGGTGGTAGGCTGGAAACTCGGGTAGGATTTCTATGCTACAGTCTAGAGGCAGAATTCTTTCTTCTAGGGGAAACCTCAGTTTTCGCTCTTAAGGCCTTCAACTAGTTGTATGAAGCCCACTCACGTTATGTAGGGTAATCTTCTTTAAAGGCAACTGACTGTAGATGTTAACCACATCTACAAAATACCTTCACAGCAACACCTAGACTACTATTTGGTTAAATTTAAAAATTAGTTGCCGTTGAGTCGATTCCAACTCACGCTGACCCCCTGTGTGTCAGAGTAGAACTGTGCTCCACAGGGTTTTCAATGGCTGATTTTTTCAGAAGTAGTTGACTAGGCCTTTCTTCTGAAGGGCCTCTGGGTGGACTGAAACCTCCAACTTTTCAGTTAGCAGCTGAGTGTGTTAATCGTTTATACCACCCAGGGACTCCTTTTGATTAAATAACTGAGTACGACAGCCGAGCCAAGTTGACACATGAGACTAACCATCACAGATGGTTTCTTATCTAATCTACATTCTGGGTTTCAGAAATTTAGTCAAAAGCATAATCTTATATCCGTCTAGGGTTAGGGACCTAAGTGTCTTTCTCTAAGAATTTTTTTAAAAGTTTAATTAAGAAGAACCAATCCCATAATAAGAAATGACTTCTGATGGAGTTAATAAACACTTAAACCAAGAACAACAGCAAAACAACTATATAAATAGTATTCAAGAAAAACTATATTTACCACCAAACTGTTCTTCCTGGATACAGAAGAAACTATTAACCAGAAATGATTAGAGAAATCACAAGAGAAGCCTTGGTCCTGTCTGTATTCTTTTGGTTTCTCTTAGCCTAGTTCATTATCATCTACCGTGACCACTCTGTGCTACACTGGACCATGTCACATGTCAGTCTGAGTCCTCGTTAAAACATTTCATTTCTTTATGTTGTGCCTGAATTCTTAGTCTTTCTGTCTCCAACTGTTTAAATCTCAGACTTAAAGAAACAATACCTTCTTTAACTACATGGTAAATTGTCAGCTACTTCAGTCTCTAATTGCTGTATCACAGACCTTTGCAAATACAACACTATTCAAATGTCATAAATGTCCACTGTTGTTCCCTGTTACAAAATACCTTCTTCCATCTTGGACAATGGGTGCAAAGGAATTTTTGGACCACCTTGACTTGCCAGGCAATACACTAGTGTTTTCATTTATAAAGAGCATATAGGCTGTTCATTCTTGTAGACCAACTGTCTTTGCCCAGTACCAGAGAGTACTTGGGCCCCTGTTTTGCACAAGAAACACAGTCATTCTGGGCATCTTGATATTTTAAAAAATAGACTTTACTAAAAACTTCAAGGTTCCTAGGTGGCACAAACAGTTTGTGCTCGACTGCTAACCTAAATGTTGGCGGTTTGAACCCACCCAGAGGTAGTACGGAAGAAAGGCTTGGCAATCTGCTTCTGTAAAGATTACAGGCAAGAAAACCCTATGGAGCAATTTTACTCTGTACCACATGGGGTGGTGGTAAGTTGGAATCGACTTTATGGCAAGTAACAACAAACAACGATGCCAGAGGGGAAACAGAAAACAGGTCTTGCATTACACATCATCAGCACACTGCCTCAAGCATCCTAATCAAAGCTGACTTTCCTCCCCAGATTCTCCAGCTTTGCTGCCTCCTGGGGTTTTTTTCTTGTTACCCTTCTTTCCCCACTAGAACCCTACCCGGACTGGCTCCCTTCTCTTCTTCAAATCTCTCACCCTCAACTTGTATGCTTTGCATTACCTAACCCATTGCCATCTAGTTGATTCTGACTCATAGTGACCCTATAGGACAGAGTGGAACTGCCCTATAGGGTTTCCAAGGAGCAGCTGGTAGATTCAAACTGCTGACCTTTTGGTTGGCAGCTGAGCTCATAACCGCTGCGCCACCAGGGCTCCTAGCATCACCTAGTTGTCAGCAAATTAAAAGCCTCCTTTAGAAAGTGAAGCAAGATTATAATTTTTTTTCTGTTACATGCACATTCAGTGCTGACAACAAGCCTTTGCGATAAGTTTCATCATCCGCAATTTACACTGAGCAAAGTCCAGAGTACAAATCTGCGTTCTCTGTTTCCAGAGCTTCATTCTGAACTACTATATCCAAAAACCAAAACCAAACCCATTGCTATCGAGTTGATTCCAACTCATAGCAATCCTAGAGGACAGAGTAGAACTGTTCTATAGGGTTTCCAAGGCTGTAATCTTCACGGCAGCAGACTGCCACATTTTTTCTCCCTTGGAGCAACTGGTGGGTTTGAACTGTCGACCTTTGGGTTAACAGCCGAGCACTTAATCACTGCACCACCAAGGCTCCTTCAAACTACTATATATAACGTCTATTTTCTAGTACAAGCCTCACAGAAATGGGTTATGATGTGTCCAAATACCAAAATCTAAGCAGCTACAGACAGAGGGATGGTTTTTATAACACAAGACTAGAAGTAACCATGGTGTTAGGTGCCATGGAGTCAGTTCTGACTCATAGTTACCCCACGTACAACAGAACGAAACACTGCCAGGACTGCATCATCCTCACAATTGTTTCTATTTTTCAGCCCATTGTTGCAGCCAGTGTGTCAATACATCTCGCTGAGGGTCTTCCTCTTTTTTACTGACCCTCTACCAAGTATGATGTCCTTCTCCAGGGACTGATCCCTCCTGATAACACGTCCAAAGTGTGTGATGAGGTCTCGCCATCCGCGCTTCCAAGGAGCATTCTGGCTGTACTTCTTCCAAGACAGATTTGTTCATTCTTCTGGCAGTCCATGGTATACTCAGTATTCTTTGCTAATACCGTAATTCCAATGCATCAGCTCTTCTTCTTCTTCAGTCTTCCTTATTCATTGTCCAGCTTTCGTATGCTATGAGGCAATTGAAGACACCATGGCTTGAGTCAGGCACATGTTAGTTAGTCCTCAAAGTGACATCTTAGCTTTTTAACACTTTAGAGAGGTCTTTTGCAGGAGATTTGTCTTCTTGACTGCTGCTTCCATGGGCGTCAATTGTGGATCCAAGTAAAATAAAATCCTTGACAACGTCAGTATTTTTTTGGTTTACCAAGATGTTGCTTATTGGTCCAGTTGTGAGGATTTTTGTTTTCTTCATGTTAAGGTGTAATCTATACTGAGGGCTGTAGTCTTTGATCTTCATAGAAGTAATGTCATGGACTGAATTGTGTCCCCCAAAAAATGTGTGTAGCACCTTGGCTAGGTCATAATTCCCAGTATTGTATGATTGTGTTATCTGATGTGATTTCCTTATGTGTTGTAAACTCTACCACTATGATGAGATTATATGTGATCTCCTCATGTGTTATAAATTCTATCACTGTGATGAGGTTATACTGATGAGGTTGACAAGATTAGTGTCTTAATGCAATCTCTTTTGAGACATAAAAGAGAGAAGTGAGCGGAGACACATGGGAACCTCATACCACCAAGAAAGCAGTGCTGGGAGCAGAGCACGTCCTTTGGACCTGAGGTTCCTGCGCAGAGAAGCTCCCAGACCAAAGGAAGACTGATGACATGGACTTTCCTCCAGAGACGATGGAGAAAGTGTTCCCCTGGTGCTGATGCCCTGAATTTGGACTTGTAGCCTACTAGACTATGAGAGAATAAATTTCTCTTTGTTAAAACCATCCACTTGTGGTATTTCTGTTGGGGCAGCTCTAGATGACTAAGACAAGTAACTGTAGAATTATGTTTTTGTTTTTATCTACTTTAATTATGAAGAAAAATACTTTAAGGTCAAGTCCAACTTTAGAAGTTGTCACTCTAAAAAAATATGCAGACAGTCTGTGCACACTACTCGTCTGGGTCCCAGAGAAAGAAGAAGCTGTTTTCAGACATCAGGCATTTATGCAGAGCAAGGTTGAACCACGCTTTCCTAATCTCCAGCATTTCTAAAGGAAGCCCTGGTGACACAGTGGTTAAGCGCTCAGCTCCTAACTGGAAGGTCAGTGGTTGGAACCCACCAGCTGCTCCATGGGAGAAAGACGTGGCAGTCGGCTTCTGTAATGGTTACAGCCTTGAAAACCCTCTGGGGCAGTTCTAACCTGTCCTATATGGTCACTATGAATCGGAATTGACTCAACGGCAATGGGTTTAATGGTGGTTCAGTGACAGAATTCTCCCCTTCCATGCAGAAGACCCAGGTTCACTTTCCATTCCTGGCCAATGCACCTCCCTCACGCACAGTCACACCCAACCAGGCAATGTACTGGCAGTTAACAACAAGCATTTATAGAGATGCATGCAGTAGCAAATACATTGTGTCACTGAACAATAGAAGTAGATATATAGTCGGTGAAGATTCTACACTTTAAAATCTAGACTTGAGAACTGTAGAAAGAATCTGAGAGAAACCTGCATCTTTATTATCAGTCCTTATCAAGGAAGGGAATGGTGCCTTGCCTGAGATGTGGGTAACCATGGAATGTAGAAGGCTAACAATGAATGAACCTGGATAAAAGGAAAAAAGAGCACCAAGACTAGCTAATGGGGAAATACTACAGTAAAAACTGCGAAAGCCAGAACTTGTGTAAGGTGGCAACCTGTCACATGGTCCAACTCTCCTTAGATGGGGATGGAGGCCACTCTGCCATATGCAGCTAGATTATAAGGAGTGCATTAGTCAGTATGGGCTGGATTTTGCTGTAGAAACAACTTCAAAATCTCAGGGGCTTGAAACCACAAGTGTTGATTTCTCTCTCACATTTATGTATCCAACACAGTTTGCCAAGGATGTTCTGCTGACTATAACCACTCAGAGACCCAGGCTGATGGAGCAACCTCAACATGTGCTTCCACAATCACCAAGGCAGGAAAAGGTAGCAAAACATACCTAAAAAAATCCAAACTAGTTGCCATGAAGTCATTTCCGACTCATGACGTCTCCACATCAGAGTAGAAATGAGCTCCATGGAGCTTCAATGGCTGTGATCTTTCAGAAATAGATTGCCAGGTCTTTTTTCTGAGGTGTCTCTAAAACTTATTGCCATCAAGTTGATTCTGACTCATAGCAACCCTATAGGACAGAGTAGAACTGCCCCATAGGGTTTCCAAGGAGCAGCTGGTGGATTCGATCTGCCCACCTTTTGGTTAGCAGCCAAGTTCTTGACCATTATGCCACCAGGGCTCCAAGGTGCCTCTGGGTTTGGCCAGTGAAATGTGAGAGGAAAGTGGCAGGTGTCACTTCTGGATGGAAGATTTAAGAGCTGGTGTATGTTTTGCCAAGTCCTTGGTTGGTGCAAATGATTAAGTGCTCAGCTACTAACTGGAGGGTCAGTAGTTTGAACCCACCCGTCAATACTGACACTATTAAATTTGTGCTGAAAGTAGAGAGATTTAAGACAGATTAGAAAGCATTTCCTAAGCGTCAAAGAAACAACATGCTGAAATACAATGCCAAGGGACTTAGGCAGTCTTCCTCCGTATGGCTTGATTTGTTTGAGGGAACGGGTAGATAGCCCCTATCTTTCAGAGTCTAAGGTGATTTTGCTTTGAGGTGGGAAAAATGACCAAATGATTTCTCCATTGTTCTTTCTGTTTCCACTGTCCATGTGCTGTCTCCTCTATTCTTTTACTGACTACTCTGAAGATAGCAGAAAATCAAGAGACTTTTCAAAAGGAAATTAGGTATTTATTTCCAGTCATAATATCTACAATGACCTAATTTTGTAATTTATTTTTATTTCTTACAGCACCTCAGAAATAACTTTTGCTTACTTATTTTTCTTGCTTACTGAATTAAAAACGTTTACAGGTCTACGGTTCCTTTTCCAAAATCCTTAGAGACAACTGTATTTTGGAATTTAGTATTTGTCTGATTTTAAAAAGATACACAGTGCAAATATCATATATTACATAACATCCCCAGTGGAGCCTAGGGGTGGTACCCTTAACCAAATACATTAATATTTCTGCAGTGATACATACAAATACTAAGTGAAGTAAAGGCTAGAAATAACCTCACATCAGTTTAGGCTACATTTTTTCACCAAGTAAGTTTTCAAAAATCTTTTGGTTTTCAGATCGGGTTGCCAGATAAAATATAAGAATATCCATTTAAATCTGAATTTTAGATACATGACAAATGCATTTTTAGTATACAGTATAGTATAAGAACATACCTAGAGTAAAAAAATTCTACTAAATAGCTATTCATTGTTTATCTGGAATTCGAATTTAACTGAGTATCCAGTTTTTATTTGCTAAACTTGATTTTTTGGAGTTTGGAATTGCAAATAAGAAGATTGTGAACCTGTACGTACGTGAATTCTAACTGAAATACTATTGACAGCAACTCTTCCCGGAGTAGAGTTTGGTCTGGGTCCTTTTGAAGGGAGTCACAAAAAAACAAAATTGTATTAAATAGTCTTTCTGTCAACAGAAGCGTCTGAAATATAAAGCCAATGCAAAACACTCAGACTAAGAATTCAAGATATTTCAAAAGTTAAAAATAACATGGCTATTCTAAAAAAAAAAAAAAAAAAAAATACCTATCATGCATCTAAATAAGCAGTTCTTTCCTGTTCCACTTCAAAGTTCATCATCTGTAACAAACATATAGCTCCATCTAATGGAAAAAATATCCAGTTACAGCCCTTCATGAAGCTAGGAATTAACCCAATATTTCCGTGTTAGTAAAATTATAAACCTATGTAGACTACACACACACACACACACACACACACACACACACACACACACTGCATGTTTCTGCCCCTCTCCCGTTTTAAAGCCAGATAGGACCCAAAGGTATTTAGTTATGGTTCTGGCAAGATCTGCTCTTTTCCTTGGATTTGAACTATGAAATGTAAGTGTATTTTTTATTAAATGTAACCGCCAGTGCCCTAAGCTTACTCCCTCCCCACACCCTATCCACCTACAAAATATAACCTTTAGAGTGTTCAATTTTCTGCCCTCTAGAATCATGGCATATTCAGAAGTGGAAAAGGTATTAGAGATTATCCAAACCAGTGGTTCTCTATTCTGTATGAGAATTAGAATCATCTAAGAAAGTTAAAAAATAACCCTGTCTGGGCCCACCAACAGTAATTCTTATTTAACTGGTCTGGGGTGAGGCCCAGGCTTGAGTATTTTGTAGGACCTCCCCCAGGTGATTCAAACTTGCGGATGGGGCTACGAGTTGCCATACAGTGGACTCCAACTCATGGCAACCCCATGTATGTCAGAGTAGAACTGTGCTCCATAGAGCTTTCAATGGTTGATTTTTCGACAGGCCTTTCTTCTGAGGCACCTCTGGGTAGACTCAAACCTCCAACCTTTTGGTTAACAACTGAGTGTACTACCCAGGGTATGTATGTATGTATGTTTGTGTGTACATACACACATATACGTATACATGTATGTGTATACATTTATATACGTATACATGTATGTGTATACATTTATATATAATGAACTTTCTCATATACATATGATAAACTGCATAATTTATTATTATTATAAGGCAGGATGGACACAGTATATGCATAATTCAATAATTTTCTTTCAGCCAAACTTCCAGTTGTATTTTAAAGACTTTCACTTCACCATTTGTTCCAGATTTAATTCTATAAGCATTTACTTAAAAAATCATACTATGGGCCAACTACTGTGCTAAGCCAAGGTTAACTCCAAGTGCAGGATCTTTGCAGCTACAGGTCGGTCCTAAGTGTTCTTCCTTTTCTTCCTAGAACCTGGGGGAGCAAGGGTATTGTACGGAATAGCTGGGCCTCTCTTGGAACTCGGTATGAACAGTTGATATTTAATTTCAAAGTACTTAACCAATTAGCTAATATTTTTAGTTAATTTCTCCTAAATACCCCCTGGGAGACAGGTGTGTTTTCCCTAATGCTTTGATGTTTGTACGGCCAGCATTAAGTGCGTGGTGAACTTATTCCAAGCAGACATCACAATGCAGAAGTGACTCGGGAGCTGGCCAGAATCTAGGCCATAAATGTACCTGAGGCAACCAGCATTTTCTCTAGACACCCACTTGTGCCTTGTGGCATAACTTGATTCAATTTTTTTTCCTTTGTCCAGTTCTTTCCTAACTTGTGCCACTAACACAAGTACTTCACAATTCAGCAGATCTGATCAGAAGGTACCTCATCAGCTTCTACTAAAGTCTAGCTATGAGTCTGAATGCAAAGTTTCTATGGCTGCATGGGACATCTGTGAGAGGTCAGGTCACTGCTGCTGGTGTGGCAGTTTAACTTGCTGCTGTGAAAATCAGTTAGCCAGGCACAGCCACAAGTGGGTGGTGATAACTGCTGTTGCCCAGTCATGTCGCCTAAGTTTTATAGTTTACAGAGTATAGAAAACTTTCTATTTGTTCTAAGTAAATACCTGGAAATATCATATTAAAGAGATTATGTAGATGAGATGGTCCAAAACACAGTGAATTCTCCTAAAATAACATTGAAAATATGAGAACATCTGTATAGTGTATTTTACCCAATGCGACATTACTGAATGTAGGAACATGTTTCTCTGCAAGAGTTCAGGACTCCATTCTGCCTTTCGGCTGGGAGAATGAAATGGGCCTTTATTGTTTTTGTTACCCAGGGTCCACTCCTTTTCTTTTTTTTTTTTTTTTTTAGCTTTTTATTTTTAAATAATTACAGATTCACAAGAAGTTGCACCAAAAAAAAAAAAAAAAGTTAAAAGTAAGTCCCCTGTACCCTTGATTCAGTTTCATCCAAAGGTAATTTTTACATACCTCTGATAGATTAGAGCCCTAGTGGTGCAGTGGTTAAGAGCTCAGCTGCTAACCAGAAGGTTGGCTGTTGGAATCCACCAGCCGCTCCACAGGAGAAAGATGTGGCAGTCTGCTTCAGTAATGATTTCAGCCCTGGAAATCCTATGAAGCAGTTCTACTCTGTCGTATAGGGTCGCTGAGTTGCAATTTACTTGATGGCAACGGGTTTGGTTTCCTTTTGGTTAATGACATGGAACATCTTTTCTTGTGGTTTTTCTTATCTTCTATATATCTTTTCTGGTGAGATGTCTATTCATGTTTTTACTCATTTTTTAATTGAATTTATTGTTTTCTTATTTTTTTTTTACTGCTGAGTTTTGAGAGTTCTTTATGTATTCTAGCTGCAAGGCCTTTGTCAGACAGGTGGTTTGCAAATATTTTCTCCCATTCTATAACTTATCTTTTCCTCTTCTTCTTAGAATCTTTCACAGAACAAAAGTTTTAAATTTTGATGAGGTCCAATTTATCAATTTTTCCTTTTGTAGATTGTGCTTTTGATGTCATGCCTAACAACTCTTCACCTAACCCTGTTGTTGCTGTTGTTAGTTGCCATTGAGTCTATTCCAACTCCCGGTGACCCCATGTGTGCAGAGTGGAACTGCTCCATTGGGTTTTCAAGGCTGTGACCTTTCAGAAACAGATCATCAGGTCTATCTTTCGAGGCACTTTTGGGTGGCTTTGAACTGCCAGTCTTTCAATTAGTAGTCCAGTGCTTAACCATTTGCACTTTGAGCTAATTTTTGTATGTGGCATGAAACTTAGGTCAAAGTTCTTTCTTTTGCCTACGAATGTCCAATTGCTCCAACACTTCATTGAAAAGGTGATCCTCCCTCCATTGAATTGCTATTACCTGCAACTTTGACAAAAATCAGTTGTGTTTTGATCCAAGTAGATGGATCCTGATCAAAAGGGGAACAATGTGAAATGGAACTTTAAATATTCATGGCAACCAGACTTACTGGATCCATTGAGACTGGTGAACAAACACTCGAATCTATTTCCTGGAAGCAGTTTTTAAGCCTTGAACAGATACTATCCCATGAAGTTATTTTTAAACTAAATAACAGTTTAGCTCAATTAATAAAGAATGTTTGCCTTGAGCATTGTACTCTTTTAAAGAATTATATATATGAGATCAAAGTGACAGCAGTAACCCTAAAGTACAGATGAGAACTTTAAGGGACCAAGTCTAAGTTAATGGTGATGAAACCGAATGGGTAGAGATAGTAAGAATGGTTAACACAATGTGAACATGTAACCTTTGTCACTGAACTGCACATGTAAAAACTGCTGAACAAGTGTATGTTTTATTATATATATTTTCACACACACACACAAAGTAGTAAACATTCTATGAGGGATCTGCTATTTCCTAATGTCAGATAAGCAAGTTGTTGCTGTAACTACTTTTAACAGACTGTTACGGAAACAACTTGTTCTCTTTTTCAGCCCTTCACATATCTTATGAATATGAGCATCAGGGAATAATCATTGCCAGACAGTACACAACTGCTAGAAAAATTTAGGCCGAAGACACAAGAGTGGGTAAAAGATCTCAGCTTCCCAACAGATACACTAAGACAGAACTGTTAAGTGGTAAGGTTATAGGCCAGAACAATGTATCACCAACAACAGAAGGAAATTTTCTGGGCCCTTTCTGGATCTACTGACAGCTTCTGACTCTCTTTTGCCAAAAAATTGCTTTATGATCTCCTTATAAACAGCAGAACCAGATTTTAGAGCAGCAATCGTCAAACCTCTGGAAAGAGTAAATATTTTAGCCTTTGTGAACCATAGACTCTGCTGCAACTACTCAGCTCTGTGTTTGTAGCACAAACGCAGCCATAGACAATGTGTAAACAATTGGGTGTGACTATGTTCTAATAAAATTTTATTTACAAAACCAAACAAAAAATCAGTTGGGCCTATTCGTATGGATTTATTTCTCAATTCTCTATTTTCTTCCACTGATGTATGTGTCTATCCCTCCATCAGTAACACATTGTCTTGATTATTGTAGCAATAATTAAGTCTTGAAACCAAGTAGACTGATTCCTTCCACTTTTTTTTAATTGAACTTTTTTTTAATTGTACTTTAGATGAAGGTTTACAGAGCAAACTAGTTTCTCATTGAACTATTAGTACACATATTGTTTTGTGACATTGGCTGTCAACCCCACAACATGTCAACACTCTCCCCTTCTTGGCATTGGGTTCCCCATTACCAGCTCCCCTGTCCCTTCCTGCCTTCTCGTCCTTGCCCCTGGGCTGCTGTGCCCATTTAGTCTCCTTTTGTTTTATGGGCCTGTCTAATCTTTGGCTGAAGGATGAACCTCCAGAGTGACTTCAGTACTGAGCTATAAGGGTGTCCGGGGGCTATACTCTTAGGGTTTCTCCAGTCTCTGTCAGACCAGTAAGTCTGATCTTTTTTTTTTTTTTTTTGAGTTAGAATTTTGTTCTACATTTTTCTCCACCTCTGTCCAACACCCTCTATTGTGATCCCTGTCAGAGCAGTCGGTGGTGGTAGCTGGCACCATTTAGTTGTGTTGGACTCAGTCTGGTGGAGGCTGTGGTACTTGTGGTCCATTAGTCCTTGGACTAATGTTTCCCTTGTGTCTTTGGTTTTCTTCATTTTCCCTTACTCCACACGCGGTGAAAACAGTGGAGTATCTTATCTTAGATGGCCATTCACAAGCTTTTAAGATCACAGCTACTTACCAAAGTAGAATGTGGAACATTTTCTTTATAAACTATGTTATACCAATTGAGACAGATGTTCCTTGAGACCACCTTTCATGCTGGACACCCAGGTTCTTGGCCAATGCACCTCATGAGCAGCCAGTGAAGGCTTACATATTGCTATGATAAGGAACAGATTTCAGTGGCACTTCCAGACTGGGAGGAAAGGCCTGGCAATCTATTTCCACAAATCAACCATTGAAAACCCTATAGGTCACAATACTGATTCTCAACTGGTCAGGGGGATGGTGAAGGGCTGGGCAGCATTTCGTTCCCTTGTGCATAGGGTCACCATGAGTCAGTAGCTGACTTGACAGGCAAGTAACAACAACAACAGGGATGTGCTGAGCTAGCAGCAGGATTTTCATACTAAAGTGTGCCCCTCATCAGCTGTGAGTCCTTTCCTCTTCCCAGGCTACGTGTCCTCTTCTATAAATGAGGAAATACTGTACTTCGCGCCATACAAAGATGATCGAACTCTGAAATCAAACAGACCTTCTTTTCCAGTGTTTATCAGAGTATGTAAAACAGAACACTAGTCATGTGAGCTTAATAGGTAGTACAACAACAACAACTATGATAAATCCTGGGTTAAGAAAAGTTAAACACTTCCTTACCTTGGGATTTTTCAGAGCTTTATTTGTGAATCTCCATGCCCTGGTTCTCAAAAATAGAAAACGTTTTCCAAACATACTGGATTACAGATTTTCATTACCAATTCAAGAAAGCATATTGGGTTTCTAGGTATAACTGCTGGTTTACAGGATAGACAAAGGATAAGAAACATGTTAAGTGAAGTTTCAATAAGCCATACCCAGAATGTGAGAAATTCTACAATAAAAATGACCCTGTTTTTTCAACCAAAAATAGCATTAACAAAAGGAGATGGGACTGTTAAAGAATAAAAGAGATTAAGAGAAAAATCAGTGAAATGTAATATGTGGATCTTTTTGGATCATGATTCAAATGGACATTTTTGAGATAAGCAAAGAAAATTGAATATGGACTGTATATTACAAATTTAAGCATTAAATAATAAAAATTTAATTAATATTAATTTTTCTTTGGTATGATTATGATATTGTGGTTATGTTTTTACTTGTTAAGACATATATACTGAAGTATCTGCACATAAAATGAAAATAGGTCTGGGATTTTCTTTTAAATCTATACTGGCGGTGCTATTTTTTCTGATATGGGTGTTTGTTACATGGGTATATTAACTTTATAAAAATTTGTCTTTTACACTTATGATTTGTGCACTTTCTGTATGTAACTTCTACTTCAGAAATTTTACTGAATTATTTAATTCATTAGATTTTATTTACCAATAATACATGTAGATGATAAAAAACAAATGATTAATGCAATAGGGTATATAGTGAAAAGTATGTCTTCTTTTTTCTAATCCCTACTTCTCTATTTCTTCTCTCAGAGGCATTGATTACTATCAGCATTCATCTGGAGGCATTTTTATCATATACAAGTATGTGTATGCAAGTATGTCTTGGACATAATTCCATGTCAGCATATATAGATTTTCTAATTTTTCATAGCTATATGTTTGGAGCCCTGGTGGTGCAATGGTTAAGAGCTCAGCTGCTGACTAAAAGATCAGCAGTTCCAATCCACCAGCCACTCCTTGGAAACCCTATGGGGCAGTTCTACTCTGTCCTATAGGGCTGCTATAAGTCAGAATTGACTCGACGGCAATGGGTTTTGTTTTTATGTTTTATTGTGTGTTTTACCCTAAGTGATAGACATTTAGGCAGTTTCCAGTTTTTGTGATTCCACATAATGCTCCAGTGACGGTCCTTGCATGTAGATCTTTGTACTCATGGGTCTTTTAAATGTTACAGATGTTGCCAAATTGTTCTCCAAAATATTTGTACTGATTTCCCCCCATTTTTCATCCACTAGTATATACATATATACACTTATAAGCGCTCAAAAATTTATAGTATATTGATGCATATAATACTAATGCCTTCAAGAGGGAGATATTTTCAAAGTCAATTGACCTTTGATATGCCACAGTTCTTACTCAGTAACCTTAAACAAGGAGGACATGCCTATTTATTGACAAAATTAGTGCAGAGACATGTCAACTGAAGTACTTCCAGAATGAAAGTTTTCCCTCCTAAATGGTGTGGCAAATAAGTAAAAGATTAGAAAAATAAAATCATTTAGAAAACTTAATTTTCCTTATTTAAGTAGAAAGCTAGCAAGAGAAATTCAAAATTTTGAAGGAATGGATATCTTATTTTGATCTTCCTTCTCTCTGACCCTGCCCTCAGCCCCTGGTTGTTTCTCTGTTAGATCTTGCGGCTGTTTGTTAAAAAATATGTGTAAGCCTCATGGGGCAGACTTTTTCTTGTTGACAATTAAACCTATGTTTGGTGCAGGCTGAGTGTTAAGCGCTGCGCAGAGCCTGCAGCTGAGACGGCACTTCCAGCACAGGGTTAATATGGGGCATTCCGGGGAAAACATTGGAGCAAAGGTGGCCAGTCCTTGGGGAGAAGCATGTTAATAGTGGGGCAAAGGCCTTGCAACCTTCATAGACGATGGACTCTTTTAATGAGAACTCTAGATCTCTCCTCAGGAAAATGCACACACCCAGTTTACCCAACATTCTGTATACAATTTGATAAGTGTTTATAGGCTCTTCAAGCCCTTGGAGGAATCCCTGGGTGGTGCAAATGATTAACGTGCTCGATTAACACACTTGGCTGCTAATTGAAAGGTTGGAAGTTTGAGTCCACCCAAAGGCACCTCAGAAGAAAGGGCTGGTGATCAAATCAACAATTGAAAACCCTACAGAGAGCTGGAGACCATGGTCTCGGGGGACATCTAGGTCAACTGGCATAACATGGGTCATAAAGAAAATGTTCTATATCCTACTTTGGTGAGTAGTGTCTGGGGTCTTAAAAGCTTGGGAGCGGCCATCTGAGATACATCTATTGGTACCATCAGGTTCAGAACAAAGGAGAATGAAGAAAACCAAAGACAAGAGGAAAACATTAGTCAAAAGGACTAATGGACCACATGAACCTCAACCTCCATCAGCCTCAACCCGGAAGAACTAGATGATGACCAGCTACCACCACCAGCTGCTCTGACAGGGATCACAGTATAGGGTTCCAGACAGAGAAGGAGAAGAAAAATGTAGAACAAAATTCAAATTCACACACACACACACACAAAAAAAACCTGATTACTGGTCTGACAAAGACTGGAGGAACCCCCAAGATTATGGCCCCCAGACACCTTGCTAACTCAGAACTGAAGCTACTCCTGAAGTCCACCTTTCAGCCAAAGATTAGACAGGACTTTAAAACAAACAATAACACATGTGAGGAACATGCTTCTTAGTTCAATCAAGTATACAAGACCAAATGGGCAACACCTGCCCAAAAGCAAAAATGAGAAAACAGGAAGGGACAGGAAAACTGGACGAATGGACACGGGGGACCCAGAATGTAAAAAGAATGGGAGAGAGTGCTGACACATTGTGAGGAGTGCGACAAGTGTCACAAAACAATTTGTGTATAGAAGGGAAAGATTAGTCAAAAGGACTAATGGACCACAACTACCACAGCCTCCACCGGACTGAGTCCAGCACAACTAGATGGTGCTTGGCTACCACCACCAACTGCTCTGACAGGGATCACAATAGAGAGTCCCAGACAGAGGCGGAGAAAAATGTAGAACAAAATTCTAACTCACAAAAAAAGACCAGACTTACTGGTCTGACAGAGACTGGAGAAACCCCAAGAGTATGGCCCCCAGACACCCTTTTAATTAGGTAGTGAAGTCACTCCTGAGGATCATCCTTAAGCTGAAGATTAGACAGGCCCATAAAACAACCAATAATCCACATAGCTCAACCACGTGTAGGAGACTAAATGTGCACACCAGCCCAGGGACAAGGACGAGAAGTCAGGAGGGGACAGGAAAGCTGGACAAATGGAAATGGGGAATCCAAGGTCAAGAAGGCGAGAGTGTTGACACCTTGTGGGGTTGGCAGCCAATGTCACAAAACTGCACGTGTTTCAGTTGTTTAATGAGAAACTAATTTGCTCTGTAAACCTTTCTCTAAAGCACAATTTAAAAAAAAAATTGTGTTAAATTTTTGAATGAGAAACTAATTTGTGCTGGCTGTAAAATCTCACCTAAAACACAACAATATTAAAAGAAATGAATGTGATTCACCAGAAGTGGGAGAAAAAAAAAAACCCACAAATCATGGTCCTACTCTGACACACATGGCGTCGCCATGAGTTAGAATTGACTCCTCCGCAACTGGATCATTCCTACTCATTGCCATCACATCAATTCTGACTCATAGTGACCCTATAGGACAGAGCAGAACTGCCCCATTACAAGGCTGTAATCTTTACCCAAGCACACTGTCACATCTTTCTTCCCAGGAGCGGCTGGTGGGTTCCTACTACCGACCTTTCAGTTAGCAGCCGAGCGCTTTAACTACTGCGCCACCAGGGCTTCTTCAGTACATCTCTAGGTAGGCCCAATCCTTCGTAGGTAAACTGTTTTATTTTCGCTCCTCTCTGGAAGCTTTTAGGATTTTCGCTTTATCCTTGGGAGTTCTGAAATTTCTTGAGGATGTGTGTAGGGGTAAATTTTTCCCTTCACCGTGCCTGGCCTACAGTGGAACCTTTCAATATGAGGATCCAAGTTTCTCTTAGGCTTAGGGAAATTTTAATCTGTTTCTTATATTTTTTGTTTCTGGGTCAGTTTTTTTATTTGTTCGTCTCAGTCTTTTTCTTTGATGCTGTCGGTTTTATTCATTTTGGGTGTTCCTTGTTTGCCTTTCACTTTTATGAATGAAAGGTAATGTTGTTAATATAACTACCTGACTTGGGTTTCCTGGTAGTTGTATGTGCTGGTTTACACAGAAATGCACATAAAGATATAGCTGACCTGGTTTATAGCCTTGCGGAATTACAGTCTAGTGAGGGAGGAAAAGAAGTAAATAAAAAACTCGATCAAAGTGTAAGAACTCTTATAGAACAGCTTAAGCAAAAGGACAGTAGTATTGGTTTGTATACCAGGGGATTCCCAAGGTGTAGACTTCAGGCATGGCTAGATCCAAGGATTCAAACTAAATCAGGGCTCTGTCTCCTCTGTAGGTTCTGGTTGGCTTCATGCTTTATCGACTTCCTCTTCCGGTGGCAACAAAGTGACAATCCCAAGCTCCACCCTTACATCCTACAGTTTAGCATCCCAAACAGAAAGAACAGAATCTTTTGATAGCTCTGGCAAGAAATCACTGCCTGTTAAATACCACTAAGAGTGGAATGTCATAGGGTTCATGGAAAAACTACCCTTTTCTTTCCCATCTGTGTCCCCTGAAACCCAGTCTGCAGACCCTTTTTTCCTGATCATGGATGAGATCTTGGGCAGATCATCATTCTCAGAAAAATAGCTGAAGTCCTTACAGTGGCCTACAAAGCTCTCCTTACTTGATGTCTTCCCTGTGGTAGCCAGCCTCCAAGATGGCCCCCAACACACACACTTTATTTACATCTTTCTACTCTCCTCCAGTCATTCAGCTCTGGTTCCAGAGGCTGCTTATTGTTCCTAGACTATTCCAGGGGCACTCTTGCCTCAGGCCTTTGCTCTTGCTATTCTCTATGCCTAGAATGCTTCTCCCCCAGACATCTACCTGGCTGGATCCAGTATTTCCTTCTCATTAAAGCCTTTCCTGACCATCATGTTTACAACACTCCTCCCTCCCAACATTCCCTATTTCCCTTCCCTGATTTATTTTTCTTCATAGCATTTACACCATGTAACATACATTTTACTTATATTATTGTCTGTCTTCCTCCATTGGACTGTAAGCTTCATGAAGGCAGGGGTTCTACTTTGTTTACTGTAATATTCCAAAAAGCTCCTAAGATAAGTAGGTTCTCAATAAATTATTTGTTAAATAAATGAAGTTATTTGTCTCTTCAGTTAGCAGCCTGCCACTCCTTAAAGCCATAAGTATCTTATTTGACACAGTGTTCCCAGACCTTGCATAAAATAAACATTAAATTAACTTTGCAGAATGTTGAACATGTGAATAACACATTCAGGTGTTTTTGAAAGATTGCTCTAGTAGAAATAAAGGAGGCATCATTGGTGTTTGCCCCAGTACCTGACCCTCCCTCTATACTGTCCATAGGAAATTTCATACCCAGTGCTTATGACTACCTACATGCACAAGCCTGGCAAAGATATCTTCTCCTGGATACTTTCTCTGAGCTCCAGACTTAGACATTCAGTTTCATGCTTGACATCTGCAGTATAGCACAAAGGCACCTCAAACTCAGCATAGTCTAAGTTGAACTGCTTTTCCTCTACTCTTGCCTTCTTCCAGTATGACCTACATCTGGCCAGTTGTATAAGCCACCCTTGACAATGCTTTCTTACCACCAATATCCAGTCTATCACCAAGTCCCAACCTGCTGTCTCCCTGCATCCAATCTGACCCCACTGAAAACCATTCTACACAATGCAGTTACTGATCTTTTTAAAAATGTACATCTCATCAGATCACATCCTCTACTTAAAATTCAGTAGCTTCCCATTGCTGTCAAGATTAAAAAGAAATTGCATGGACTTCAGTGCTGCGTGGACTGGTTTCTTCCTGCCTTCCCATATTCCCCTCATAACCACACAACCCCACACTTTCTATCTCAGATGTATTTATCCATCCAGACCCCCCAATGTCCTGAGAACTTCACACATGCTGATCCCTCAGCCTGTAGTAACATCCTTCTTTGTCCTTTACCCAGTTATCGCCTACCTCCCCCCTCTTCTAGGTTGCTCACACATTACTTCTCCAGTTGCCTTCCCTGACTAGATCAAATTCCTTTTATAAACCTCTCTCCTTTGTAGCACTTAACAGTTTTTATGTGATTATTTGGTCAGTGTTTCCCTCACTATATGGTCCAGAAGAGCAGGCTGGGTCAGTTTTTACTCACCATTATAAACCTTGGTGGCATAGTGCTTAAGAGTTCAGCTGCTAACCAAAGTTCAGCAGTTTGAATCCACCAGGTGCCCCTGCGAAACCCTATGGGGCAGTTCTACTCTGTCCCATTGGGTCGCTATGAGTCGGAATCAACTTGACTGCAATGGGTTTTTTATAGTCCCACTGCTCAGCAAAGCAAGCACACAGTAGACACTTCGTAACTATTTGTAGAAAACATGAACAACAGAAAGAATGGGACAGCGTTTTAGGAAGTCATTTCAATACTCCAGGTAAGAACCAAGGAGTTTCCTGCACTAGGGCAGTGCCATAGGTTGGGGAGCACTTAAACAAGCTCTCAAGAAAATAATCAAG
This sequence comes from Dugong dugon, assembly GCA_030035585.1. Taxonomy (NCBI): domain Eukaryota; kingdom Metazoa; phylum Chordata; class Mammalia; order Sirenia; family Dugongidae; genus Dugong; species Dugong dugon. The sequence goes on from CM057479.1 coordinate 47,584,760, forward strand.
AGGGGCTTCCAGGTTGGTGAAAGCCATCAATGCACATGGAAGGGTAGTGCATTCCTTTTTGGAACACGGAAGATCACATTGGAAACCCTCCCAGACCTTGCCCTATGTGTCTCTTCTTTGTGCTGATCCTTACTTGTATCTTTTATAACAAAGCTGCAATTGGAGAACTTTTGAAAATAAATGAGTATTCTGTGTCCAAACTCCATTCAGGAGTCACTGAGTGGTACAAATAGTAACTCACTTGGGTGCTATCCAAAAGGTTGGAGATTCAAGTCCACCCAAAGGTGCCTCAGAAGAAAAGGCTGGTGATCTACTTCCAAAGAATCAGCCATTGAAAGCCCTACGGAGCACAGCTTGACTCTGGCACACATGGGGTCGTCATGAGCTAGAACTGACATGACAACTGGTTTTAAATGCCATTCATCTAAGACAAGGGGAAGCAGGTACACCAACCAGCATCTTGAATGAAAAAAAGCAGCTCACTGTGAAGTGGACACAACCTTCCTCCAGCAGCTTTGCAATCTTTTCTCTGACAAGCTACTGGACCCTCCACGGAGAGGCAGGCTCAGCTTCTAGCTCAGCAATGGTGTGGGTGGTTGATTTATCTTGTATTCATTTAAGTCACAGGTCTTACATCCAATTTCATGTTTTCCAACCAATCCCATATCTTAAACATCACACATTTCACCAATCCCCAAATATCGCTAACATTGCATATAATAAAACAACCCTGTTATTGATACAGTTTAGCATTAATATGGTTGTTGTTAGGTGCCATCGAGTCAGTTCTGACTCACGGTGACCCTATCTACAACAGAACGAAACCCTGCCCCGTCCTGCGCCATCCTCACAATCATTGCTGTGTATGAGCCCATCGTCGCAGCCACTGTGTCAATCCATCTCGCTGAGCGTTGTCCTCTTTTTTGCTGACCCTCTACTTTACCAAGTATGATGTCCTCCAGGGACTGGTCCCTCCTGATAACAAGTGCAAAGCACATAAGATGAAGTCTCACCATCCTCACTTCTGTGGAGTTTCTGGCTGTACTTCTTCCAAGGCAGATTTGTTCATTCTTCTGGCAGCCCATGGTATATTCAATATTCTTCGCCAACACCATAATTCAAAGGCATCAGTTCTTCTCTGGTTTTCCTTATTCATTGTCCAGCTTTCACTTGCATATGAGGCAACTGAAAATACCACGGCTTGGGTCAGGCACACCTTAGTCCTCAAAGTGACATCTTTGCTTTTTAACACTTAAAAGACGTCTTTTGCAGCACATTTGCCCGAAGTAATTGGTTTTCACTGATCAGTTTTTTCAGAAGTAGACTGCCAGGTCCTTCTTTCTAGTCTCTTAGTCTGCAACCTCTGCTGAAATGTGTCCACCATGGGTGACCCCGCTGGTATTTGAAATACCGGTGGTATAGCTTCCAGCATCACAGGAATATACAAGCCACCACAGTAAGACAGACAAGTGGTGGAGCATTAATATAATCCTACACATATCCCATGACACCATTTATACTAAAACGTTTAAAAATAAATCACCACAAATACAAAAAGTGCCTACAGTGTGACGGGCGTTGTTCTGGGGATTCGCGAACAAATCAAGTTCATGCTTTAATAAAGAGAATGAAAACTCTTAATGAAACCATTATTTCTAACACTTTCAAGAAATACTTCATCTGTAAACTAGACTGAAATTGTAAAGATGTATTTTGACAATGATTCTACTGGCAGTAGGGCCCACCTATGTATCTGAGGTCCTGACACCTCATCTTCAGGTTAGAAGTAGAAAAAAGCCCTACGTTACACTTTACTCTCATTATTCAGATTCCTTATTAGTCAATTTACCTTTTATCTGTTACCCCCAAACCAGTATTTGTCGCTCTGTCATTTCTGGACATGCAAGAGTAGCTAACAGTTGAGTGCCCCCAGCTTTTCTGTTCCCAGTTGAACAAGGTGCTGTCCTGCCTTGTTTCAGCTCTGTCCAGTGTCCTTTTTCAAGGTCTATTTAGTGCCATGCTTCTCACACTTATACGTTTAACTTGCACACTTTTTTTTTTTAACCACTTGTGCTTTTTGCTGACTTCACTGTTTAAAATGGCCCCACACATAGTACTTAACTGCTGTCTAGTGTTTTGAAGCACCAAGGCCATGATGTGCCTTGAAGAGTAAAATACGTGTTAGTGAAGCTTTTTGCTCAGGCATGGCTTATAATTCTATTGGCCGCAATGCAGTTAATGAGTCAATATAGAATACTAAAAAAACAGCTGTCCGGTTCCATCAAGTAGATTCCAACTATGGTGACCCCACATGCAGAGTAGAACTGTGCTCCATGGGGTTTTCTCTCCAATGTTTCCTTAAAACATTTCTAGAATGATCAATGGGGCATGGAGGACATTAAGCAAAGAGACTCAACTCAGCCAACTGAGGAGTAAACTAACAACATGGTAGCGGATTTAACTGATTAAAAAAAATCAGAGTTCAGATTTGAAAGCACCTACAAGGCACCTGGCTGGAGATTTCTAATAGGCAGGACTGATGCTCATCCGTACAGACGACCGATGCTAATTAGAAAAAGGCAGCATCCTCTGAAGCAGAGGGCGGGTACAAGTGGTCCAACATCGAGCACCTCCACACAAGAAGGGTGCTAGTCACTCAAGATTGCATTTACAAACTGCACACAAATATGTAAGAGACTGTCAGGAAAATTTTGTATTTTAATATATAAAGCTAGACATGAAATTGGGCTTCATATTTATTCAAACACTGTTGACAGAAACTATCAAAGCAAAGTCAGCATCATGTAAACAGACCATCTCTAAATAAAATAAATGAGACAGAGAAGCGTAAGAGTGTACAATGTTTTTTATTCAATAAATTAAAAGTCCACTCCTAGATGTTTCTTTCTCTTGTATGGTGCATTTCTGTTTATTAGTAAGCAAAACCCTATAAGGAGGCTTTGCCTAGTCCTCAGACTCAGATCCATCTTCATCTTGACTAATCTGGAAATAACGAAGCTCATAAGTCTCCTTGTCAGATGCAACCACACGAAGCCAATCGCGAAGACTGTTCTTCTTAAGGTATTTTTTGGTAAGGTATTTCAAATACCTTCAAAATAAAAACATGAATTTCATGAAGAAATGCAATCCCTACCAGGTAAAGGTTTACATGCGAAGATACGTATTTTCATATCCATCTTTTGTGTCATCATTCCCCTCCAAAATCTCTCACCTTTTCATTTATGCCAAACCTTGTGCAATATTGCTATTACAAAGTCCCTCAAACTCAACTAAAATCAGTTTATGCCCCACCAAACGCTTTTATCGTCCTGTCTCCTAATCTTACATTGGAAACCACAAGGTAGAAGCGCAATGGTTATCTTCCTCTTCATACTGATTACACAATTTAATTAGATGATATACACTTTCATTCTCCAAATACATGATGTAATTTCCCTGACCTGTCAATGCTGCTTCCTCTGCCTCAAATATCTCATTCCACTGGCAAAACTATCCTTACGAAGTCTCAGCTTCTCTCCATGTCTAAGATCCTCGACAACAGAATGTATCTTTTAATTTCTGAATTCTTAGTGTTAACCTCACAGCTAACATGTACTGGGCCACTATCTTAGTCCAAGCCACCATCTCTCACCTGAAACACTGCATTAGGTTCCTAAGTCTCCAGTTTCCAATGAGTTCACCACCTATCCTTTTCAGCCACAAAATTCAATGGCTTCCCGTTAAAGCCCAAACACCTCCCCATAACTTCTGAGGATACCACTCCACACAACTGACCTCATCTCATCACTTCCCAAAATGCACTACACTCCAAGCACACTGGCCTCTTTGCAATTACTGTACTTGAACCTGCCAGGCTTCCTGTTCACTGTGTCTAGGAGTATTCCTTAGTTTGCATGGCTCACTCCTGCATTTCATTTGGGTTGAGGCCTTCCCACAACCTTCTTTTATGCTTTTAAACAGCACTCATCTTGGACATTGTATTTCAATGTCTTTCTTCTCTACTAAAATTTAAGCTCCTGGTGACACGTACTTTGATAGTTCAATGCTGGGTTATCCAGTCCTACAACAGTACTACCATGTAGTTAAGAACTCAGTATTTAAAAAAATTGAACTAAAACTAGTAGCAGAAAAATGTTAAAGGTTTGCCTCTGACTGGCTGCCTCTACTGAATAAACAATGGCCTTAAAATTTTTAAGAAAACCTTTGTATTAGTGAGTTGAAACATTTCTCCCATGCTGCACACCAGACATGTTTCTTGCAAATATACTAATGAACCCAAGGTTGTGAAAGATATACACAACTTGGATAACAGGGCCAGTAATTCACTAGACAGGAAACCTTGCCTACATTCCAGCAAACTGACAATGAGTTGAAACAGATGGCATCCAAACTGAAAAACCCCACTGCCACTGACTCTGACTCACAGTGACCCTATAGACGGCATCCAACTACCGAATATATTTCCTTTTCTATAGGTCTTTAGTGTGTTCAAAGTACCTCTGATGTATTATACGGACCTCAACATCACATATTCTTACAGATAAACTGGGGGCCAAATGCTATGATCACATATTTTAGAAAATATCCTACAATGCCATAATTTCATTAAATTATGCAAAAACAAGCACTAACCTTTTAGAGAACTGTTTCTCAGAAACAACTATAATTTTATTTTTGAAGCGTTCAATGTGAACAACATTTCGGAGATTTCCAGTTTTTCCATTGACTTTAACCTTCTCCCGAAGAAACTGTTCCTATTTTAAAACAGAAAAAAATGCAAAACTAGGGAAGAAAACCCTAGATATTCACTAGGGAAGGTACCCTAGGAATAGAGCTTAGGTTAAAATCAGATATCATATACTTAGATCATTATCAAGAACTCTACTGTAACTACCAAAGCAAGTAGAGTAATACTCACAAAATTTCCAGAATCAAAAATTCCATCTTCTACTGGATGAGTAAGGTCCAAATTAAACTTCCAGGTTGACCGCTTAGACTTCTTGTCTTTCTGCTACAGAACACAGTTATAATTCCGTGAAACACTTATTCACCTTAAAAACAAAAATTTTAAATCTGTACCAATGAAATCATGTACAACGTACTGTGAGATTATACACGTATTTATGGAAATGATGCAAAATTCTAAAAATTACCTTAAAATAAATCTCAAAGCCTTTTTAAAAAAAATCTGGCTGTATGAACAGAAGTATACAAAGTCTTCGTGAATGCCAACAGTAATTTTCTTTTTTCACCATCCAAGTGTCTCAGAAGTACAAAACTCCAAAAAGCTAGAAGTGTATGGTAACTATTAGTTTTCTTCATCAAAATGATTTCTAAAAATCCAATTTTTACTGTAATTGGAAAAGATTAACGGAAGATCAATCTAATTCCTACCAAGTTTAGCCAAGTTAAAAAAAAAAAAAAATTACAATAAGCGGGAAGTTAGTTTTTCCACTCATTTAATTCAAAATATGTATACTTAAGCAACTTCAAAATTCCTTTTCCCAACCATTCCATTCAGAGTGTTCCTAAAGGGAAGCTCAGGCAATTTTTTTTATACCTCTAATCTTGAACGTTAAATTCCATAAACATCCCCTCCCCCAGGGGTTGATTTGAGCCTCTAATCATGCTAACCTCATTTGTTCAAAAACAGTCTTTATGAGCTCACTAGTGTTCAACTGAAAAATGACCGGGTACTGTTTACTAAAGTTGCCGCGGGCTCCTTTACTACTGTGGTGCCCACTGTAGTACACGTCTTGCGTAGTACACCATCAAGCCCTCAGTTACATGCCTGAGCTAAGAGTTCACCTATATTTATGCCAAGAGAATTCAATCCTTAAACTGTGACAGGTGAGGACAACGGAGGGAGAAGTTTTATCTGGAAAGTTTTTTCTAAAAAATGTACATCACTTACATTTCCCATAGCCAAAACACAAAGAGCACATAATAGGAGTACAAAAGTAAAGGCTGGTATGGTTACTAACAATGCACATTCAGACAATGTAGTGAAAACAGGCAGGTCAATACTTATCAGAGGCTCATCTCCAAATGAGAACTACCCAAACAGAAATGAAGTATTAACACCAGAGTTTGTGTTCTCTGATAGACCAGTAACATGTACCAAAAAAAAAAAAAAAAACTGCCCCAAATCTGGGATTAGCAAAAGATGAATACCGTGTGGCTGGGCAATTTACAATCACTGGGTCAGAGGTAACTTGGGAGACTCAAATTTTCATTTTTGTCCAGTAGAACAGATAACCCCGGAAGTTTATGGCCCCGCGGGACATTACTCGATTTTGTGTCTAACTCAGCAATTTTACTCGAACATTTTTTGCTAAATCGCCGACAAATACCTAACTTTTCGAACGCTCTTTGGATAGTGTTTAACATTTTACTGCTTTCTTCACTAGTGACTTGGTATATCTTTATATACATGTTTAACCGTCACAATTTTATAGGCTATACTTTACATGAGGTAAAGAAAAAACGTCCTTTCCAAGTTAGTTTTAAGGTTCTCAAACTTTTGTAACCGCGACCACCTCGGCAGTCGCGCCTAGGACCTCCTTCTGGCCCTGGCAAAGCCATCAGAACATCCCGATTACCCACCTCCCCTTCCCAGTGCAAAGAATAGGGTGGCATCGACATTGCCGGAGGTACAGGAGGAAAAGAAACAGCTCAGTTGCTTTCCTATCAGCCTCGTTCGCCATCGTGCCTCCGTCTCCCCCGCGCGCACACGACCAGCCATCCTAAGCCAACTCCAGGCCCAGCTCAAATTCTGCCGGACAGCGTGGCAGCCAGCAGGGCAGAACATTCGAAAAACAAATCAAGATACCAGAATCTTGGTTTCGTCCCTGGCCCCGATCTCCATGTCCCCCTACGCTTTATCTCAATGACACGGCCCCACTCGGCAAGTGCAAAACTTATTATATTACGGCAAAACACCCCCACCAAGACCACGATCACTCACAGGCGCCATTTCAAGATCCGGCGACGTGACTCCAGAGAAAGCTATCGCCGGCGCGGCACGTATTTATCGGCTGCGTCACGCGCCGTGAACGTATGATCAGCGCTTCCCGGAAGAGTACGTGGGAGGTGCGAGGAGGCGCGTAACCTAGGAAACCGGGGGCGTGGCCGGGGAGGGGTGGGATCTGGTGACAGTCAGGTAGGTGTTCTACCTCGTGGCGTAGTGGTTAGGTGTTACAGCTGCTAACCAAAAGGTACAGTTGGAATCCACCAAGCGCTCTTTGTAAACTCTATGGGTTGATTCTACACTGTCCTATAGGGTCGTTATGAGTCGGAATCGACTCACAGCAACGGGTTTGTTTTTTTTTTTATTTTTAGCAGCGGTAGCTGGAATGATTAGCTGCTTTTGGCTCCTGGCGGCACACGCCGGTTAATCCCGGAGGTTTTAGCAGTTATCACCAGTTATCAGGTGGCCGCTCCCAGATACAGACCCCCGAAGAAAGCAAGACTCATCTCTCACTGATCACTGAATCTTCTTTCCAGTCAGGACAACACAGTATCTCAGGTTGCTTTGGCAATCTCCTCTCTTAGATTGCAGTTATAATCCTACAGCGAAGTTGTTTCCATATCTGTGTTTTGTCTATGGGCCTTGTTTCCTAAATTGAGGGAAATCAGTGTTTCTGGAAGCCAAAGTAAACTATGACCTCGAAAGAAAAATCTTCCTAAGAGAAAAACACGTAGTAATCACTTCTTGTTACACACTTTGGATGCAATTTATTCTATCTTATCATGGGTTTTAGAGTTAACACCAGATCTCTTGACTTCCATCCCAATTGCTTCCCAGTTAAACTTCAGCAGACATCTGTGGACAGCTAACTATTAATATGTACAAGGAACTTGAGGATTGAGGTGGACTGGTGGTGGTAGTGATGAAAAAACAGTTTTTGACATTGGAAGTCTTGTAAGTCAGTGACATGCCTCTCAACATTAGATATCAAGTTTTCTGGAGATCTACCTGGTAGCAGAGAGGAGGGGGAGGGGACTTTTGGTGTTAATTTGGGGCGTGACCAAAGAAAATGATAACCGTATGTCCTTTATGACAGCGACTATAGTGGCGCAGTGGTTAAGAGCTCGGGCTGCTAACCAAAGGGGGGCAGTTCTAATCCACCAGCTGCTCCTTGGAAGTCCTATGGGGCAGTTCTACTCTGTCCTGTTGTGTCACTAGGAGTCGGACTCAACCCGAAGGCAGCGGGTTTGGTTATCTGGTTTTAGAGTGGCAACTGTATTTTAATGAAGCATACATTATGTAGGGTCTGAATAAAACCAGTTGACATCAAATTGATTTCCTACTCATGGCTACCTCATGTGTGTCAGAGTAGAACTGTGCTCCACAGGGTTTTCAATGGCTGATTTTTTGGAAGTAGATCACCAGGCCTTTCTTCCAAGGTAACTCTGGATTAATTCCAGCTACCAAGCTTTTTAACCACTATCGATTTGCACCACCCAGGGACTCCAGAATCTGAATAGAGATACTGAATTCTTCAAAGAAATTTGTTTCAGCAAGATAGTTGCTTGCCTCAAGAACCACAATAATTTAATTCCTTTTCCAAACATTAAGGAAAAGAAAAAAGCAATTGGTATTTCCTCCTCAAGGGGCTGTCCATGTTGCGGAGCAGAAATGATCCTGTGCTGTTGGATATTTTGAAAATAAGTCGTTCATTGAGACACTTTTATTTTATTTCATTTACCTTGTCTTTGGCATCCTTCCGTGTCATGACAGCAAACCTTTTAAAAACTATTAAGCCATTTGAACAAAGGGGATGCAAAAATAGCATGTGTTTCAAAATAACTAGCAATCTGAAAACAACTAATTAGAAACTATAATGAATAAAAAAAAGTATCTTAATTGGAAAAAATAAGAAAAATATTAACCAAAAATATATGGATGGGAAGACTAAATGTTGTAAATAACTCAATTCTTCCAAAGCTATATATATATATATATGGAGAGAGAGAGAGAGAGAGAATATATTAACAAAATGCCAGTCAACACCCTACAGGTACATTTTTAACTTTTAACAACTGATTCTAAAACAAAAGAAATAATGTGTCTGAAAGAGCCAAGATAATTTAGAACAATGAGAGGATGTTTGCCTTTACAGATAACATTAAGGATCCCTGGTGGCATAATGGTTAAGTGCATGACTACTAACTGAAAGGTTGGTGGTTCAAATGCACGAGTCGCTCCGCAGGAGAAAAGACCTGGTGATCTGCTCCCAAATAAATTATAGCCTATGTAACCCTACAGGGCAATTCTACCCTGTCCTATAGGGTTGCTATGATTCAGAATCTACTTGACAGCAGACAACATACGATACATATTTTTATAATATTTTATAAAACTTCAGTCATTGGATCTACATGAAACTGGAGCCTGAATAACAGATCAGATTACAGAAGGGGGATATGGCAGATGAGATTCACAGAGAAATTCCTCCCTACACAGCCACTTAAAAAAACTGGCTAAAATATAGTTTTATAAATAATATATAACGTATGGTTAAGCTGATGGAAAAGTAAAAAAAAAAAAAAATTTGAAGGTAGAAATGACAAGCTAATGCTCATACAAGTTTGGGGCTAAAATTAGCTCTGCCCAAATGGAACGACAAAAGTCCCATCCCAACCTAAAAATGTAGTTTAAAGTGATTTTGGATTAGTAATGCAAGTAGGTGCTAGGCAGAAGCAAATGCAAATGCTCTTTGGAAAAATGCGCTTTAAACCTAGGCACAGAGAATTCCTTCATATAAAATTCCAGAAATATGAGCTGACAACATTTTATAAGTCTCTAAATACACAAGAAAACAAGCCACCATGAATGACAAAAATATAAATTCTGACCCACAGAGACTACATATATTGGAATTATAAGATACGGAATATAAAATATATATCTTTAATATGTTAAAGAGCCACACGTATTTACGATATGATGAAACCAAAATTGGCCAGAAATTTAAAAAAAAAGAATAAATTAGAACAGCTAGAAATTAGAAATAGAAAAATTAAAATTAAGAACAGTAATGAATTAAACAGCCAAGTAGACACAGCTGAGGAGAAAATTAGTGAATGGGAGTCTACTCAGAATAAACATAGAAAAGCAAAGATATAGAAAATGTAAAAGGTAGATTAAGAGACGAGGTCAGAGTAAGAACATTTCAGTTATTTCACATGGGAGATCCAGAAGGATATAATAGAGATAATAAGGAAAAGGCAAGATTCAGAGAAGTAATGACTGAATTTTCACATTCAGGAATCCCAGTGAGCCCCAAGGAGGATAATTAAAAAAAAAAAAAAAAAAAAAAAAGGACCTCTAGATGCATTGTCATGAAATTTCAAAACCACAAACAAATTATCTCAAAAGTATCCAGAGAGAATAGACAAGAAATCTAACAACAGGACTTATACTAGCAGCTGACTTCACATCAGCAACAATGGAAGCTATAAGGCAGAGAAATAATATTTTCAAAGTGCTGAGAGAAAGTAATTATCTAGAGCTATAAACTCGGTAAAACTATCTTTCAAGAGTAAAGATGAATTTAAGACACTTTTAGTCAAGAAAACTGAAAGTTTGCTACCAATAGAGCCTTAGTAAAGGAATTCTTAAAGATACGCTTCAGGAGGAAGGAAAACAATCCTGAAGGAAGGCCTAGGGAGAAATGGTGAGCGAAGAGAATGGCGAAACGTCATGTAAATCTAAATAAACATCAATTATATAAAACAATAGCAGTAACATCTAAATTCTTGGAGTTAGGGTGCTGGTAATGTCCTGTTTCTTGATTGTAGTGATGTTTACATGAGTGTTTTTGTGAAAATTCATCAAGCTATAAATTTATGATCTGTGCACCTTTCTATATATGTGTTATACTTCAATTTAAAATTATAGTAAAAGGATAGTATAAATTCCTATATGCCAAAATATGACAAATTAGATGAAATAAATTCTTAGAAAAATGCTGCTTATCAAAAATTATACAGGAAACAAAATTTGAATAATCCTATATCTTTAAAATAAATTGAATTTGTAATTAAAACCTTTCCACAAGGAAAACACCCAGATGGCTTCACCAGTGAATTCTACCAAATACTTAATGCCAATTGTCACAGATACCTTTTATGCCCAAACTCACATTCGATCATTTTACCTTTTAATCCAAAAGATGGCAGCATTTGTCCACAGTTTCCTGTCCCTCTTTGGCCAGTAGTTTCCTCCAAAAAAACCAAACCAAACCAGTTGCCTTGACATCAGGTTGATTCCAACTCATAGCAACCCTATAGAATAGAGTAGAACTACCCTATAGAGTTTCCAAGGAGCGCCTGGTGGATTCAAACTGCTGACCTTTTGGTTAGCAGCCGTAACTCTTAACCACTATGCAATCATGAGATGTTAATGCCCTTGCACTTTCACATTGTATATTTGTGAGTGAGTTTTGGTCCAAGGGTTGCCACAAGTGACCCAGGTCTCGTGTTAGAGAAGCCATGGGGCAGAAAGTGAGAAATACGTGAGAAGGTGTTGTCAGGTTACACTTGTAGGAAACTGTCTGCTGCCCCCCTCTTCTGTCTCTTGGGCAGATAGTTCAGAAGTGCATTCTACATAACTACATCAAAGGTCTCAGCAGGGTGAAGCCCCAGTTGTCGCCAGCAGTGACTAACTCAATATTGTACATTTCTATTTGCTTTTGCTTCTTCTCGGTTATCCTCTTCTCAGTTATCCTACTCTGTTACCTAGGATCACTTCCCAAAATAAAGAACCTGCAAGCAAACCCCTGCCTCAGGCTCTGCTTTCTGACAAAGACCTAGACTAAGGTACCAATTTTACGTAAATTCTTTCAGATAATAGAAAATGAGGGACGCTCTTCAACTTATTTAATAAGGCCAGCAGTACCTTGATACTAAAACCTGACAAAGGCATTATGAAAAAGGGAAATTATGGTCCAATCTCATAAATACATATGCTTTAATCACAAGCATATGATTAGCAACCCATATCTAGTGATATGTCATACAGCAAGTTGGGCGATAATGCCATTATTTGTAGTTGATAGAATTGTGTATGTAGAAAATTTAAAAAGAATCTACAGATAAATTACCAAAATATGTGAATTTATCAAGATTGCTGAAGACAAAGTTCATATAAAAAACTCAACTGCATATCTATAAATCAACAATAAATTAGAAAATGAAAGTTGAAAACGATATCATTTTCAACAATGTAAAATCTATCCAATGTTCAAAATGAGCATTTCAAGATCTATCCTAAAGTACAACCCTGTCAGTAATAGGATAACATCCACAGGCCTACAAGGAAAACTAGTCAGTTGGACTATTATTCAAATTTACCCACCAACCACTAAGGCCAAAGCTGAAGAAATTGAAGCTTTTTAACAACTTCTGCAGTCTGAAATTGATCAAACATGCAAACAAAATGCATTGATAATTACTGGTGATTGGAATGTGAAAGTTGGAAACAAAGGATCAATAGTTGGAAAATATGGACTTGGTGATAGAAATGACACTGGAGATTGCATGATAAGATTTTGTAAGACCAATGACTCCTTCATGGCAAATACATTTTTATAACAACAGAAACAGTGACCAAACACATGGACCTCACTGGATGGAGTACACAGGAATCAAATTGACTACATCTGTGAAAAGAGACGATGGAGATGCTCAGTATCATCAGTCAGAACAAGGCCAGGGGTCGAATGCAGAACAAACTATCAATGGCTCATATGCAAGTTCAAGTTAAAACTGAAGAAAATTAAAACAAGTCCATGAGAGCCAAAATACAAATTTGAGTATATCCCATCTGAATTTAGAGACCATCTCAAGAATAGATTTGATGCATTGAACATGAATGACCGAAGATCAGACAAGTGGTTGGATGACATCAAGGACATCATACATGAAGAAAGAAAAAAGTCATTAAAAAGACAAGAAAGAAAGAAAAGACCAAAATGGATGTTAGAAGACACTCTGAAACTTGTTCTTGAACGTAGAATAAAAAAAAAAAAAAAAATCCATTGCCACTGAGTCAATTCCAACGCATAGTTAGTTACCCAATAGAGTTTCTGAGGCTGTAAATCTCTGCAGAAGCAGACTGCCACATCTTTCTTCCCTGGAGCCACTGGTGATTTTAGACCGCTGACTTTTCAGTTAGCAGTCAATAACTTTAACCACTGTGACAACAGGAACATAGAGTAGTAAAAGCAAAAGGAAGAAATAATGAAGTAAAAGAGCTGAACAGAAGATTTCGAAGAGCAGCTTAAGAAGACAAAGTAAAGTATTACAATGACAAGTGCAAAGACCCAGAGTTAGAAAACCAAAAGGGAAGAACACACTTGGCATTTCTCAAGCTGAAAGACCTGAAGAAAAAATTCAAACCTCGAGTTGCAATATTGAAGGATTCTATGAAGAAAATATTGAATGATGCAGGAAGCATCAAAAGAAGATGGAATACACATAGTCAGTGTACTAAATAGAACTGGTCAATGTTCCCATTTCAGGAGGTACCATATGATCAAGATGGTATTAAAGGAAGAAATCCAAGCTGCATTGAAGCTGTTGGCAAAAAAAACGGGGCTTGAGAAATTGATGGAATATCAATTGAGATGTTTCAGCCAACTGATGGAACGCTGGAAGCGCTTACTGGTCTATGCCAAGAAATTTGGAAGACAGCTACCTAGCCAATGAACTGGAAGAAATCCATATTTGTGCCCATTCCAAAGAAAGTTGATCCAACAGAATGTGGAAATTATCAAATGATATCATTAATATCACATGCAAGTAAAATTTTGCTGAAGATAATTCAAAAATGGTTGCAGCAGTAAGTCAGGAAATCAAATGACGTATCACGTTGGGCAAATCTGCTGCAAAAGACCTCTTTAAAGTGTTGAAAAGCAAAGGTGTTAGTTTTGAGGACTAAGATGTGCCTGACCCAAGCCAGGGTATTTCCAATCACCTCATATGCATGTGAAAGCTGGTCAATGAATAAGGAAGACCAAAAAAGAATCAACACCTTTCAATTAGGGTGTTGGCGAAGAGTATTAAATATACCATGGACTGTCAGAAGAATGAACAGATCTGTCTTGGAAGAAGTATGGCCAGAATGCTCCTCAGAAGCAATGACAGCGATACTTTGTCTCACATACTTTGGACATGTTATTATGTGGGACCAGTCCCGGAGAAGGACATCATGCTTGATAAAGTAGAGGATCAGCGAAAAAGAGGAAGACCCTCAATGAGATGGATTGACACAGCGGCTACAACAATGGGCTCAAGCAACAATGATCGTGAGGATGGCACAGGACCAGGCAGTGTTTCATTCTTTTGTTCATATGGTCACTATGAGTTGGAACTGACTCAATGGCACCTAACAACAACAACAACAACAACAACAACAAAAAATCAAATACCTAAGGGGAAAAATCTAACAAAAGATGTAGAAGACTTCTGTGCAGAACTACAATATATCAAATGACATTAAAGGCCAAATAAATGGAAGGATGTTTAATGTTCATAGGTTGGAATATCGAATATTATAAAGATGTCAATTCTCCCCAAACTGATTTGTAGATTCAATGCAATTACGAACAGTATCTTATCAGATGTTTGTGTTTACTCTCTCTCTTTCTGTCCTACTTTCTTTCTTTCTTTTTTCCAACTAACTTCACAAACTGATTCAAAAATTTGTATGGAATTACAAACACCCCCAGAATAGCCAAAATACACTTGAAGAAAAAACAATTTTTTTGAGGGATTGGCTCTACTAGATTGAGACTTTTTTTAAAGAGACTATAATTAAGATAATGGTGTATTGGCTCAAGGATATATATATACACATATATATGCTTATTTTGTTTTGTTTGTTAGGTCCCGTCCAGTCAATTCAAACTCATAGCGACCCTATGCCCAACAGAACGAAATACTGCCCTGTCCTGCGCCATCCTCTCAATCCCTGCTATGCTTGAGCCCACCGTTGCAGCCACTGTGTCAATTCATTTCATTGAGGATCCTCCTCTTTTTTCACTGACCCTCTATTTTACCAAGCATGATGTCCTTCTCCAGGGACTGGTCCCTCCTGGTGACATGTCCAAAGTATGTAAGACATAGTCTTGCCATCCTTGCTTTTGAAGAGCATTCTGGTTGTACTTCTTTCAAGACAGCTTTGCTCATTCTTTTGGCAGTCTATGGTATATTCAATATTCTTCTCCAACACCACAATTCAAAGGCATCAATTCTTCTTCAGTCTTCCTTATCCATCGTCCAGCTTTCACATGCATATGAAGCGATTGAAAACACCAAGGCTTGGCTCAGGCTCACCTTAGTCTTCAAGGTGACATCTTTGCTTTTGAACACTTTAAAGAGGTCTTTTGCAGCAGATTTGCAGGATGCAACACGTTGTTTGATTAGCAGCTTCCATGGGTGTTGATTGCGGATCCAAGTAAAATGAAATCGTTGACAATTTCAATCTTTTCTCCATTTATCATGATGTTGCTTATTGGTCCAGTTGTGAGGATTTTTGTTTTCTTTATGTTGAGATGTAATCCATACTGAAGGCTGTGCTCTTTGATTTTTATCAGTAAGTGCTTCAACTCCTCTTCACTTTCAGCAAGCAAAGTTGTGTCATCTGCATAATGCAGGTTAATGAGTCTTCCTCTAATCCTGATGCCCCGTTCTTCTTCATATAGTCCAGCTTCCCGGATTATTTGCTCAGTATACAGATTGAATAGGTATGGTGAAAGGATACAATCCTGATGCACATCTTTCCTGACTTTAAACCACACAGTATCCCCTTGTTCTGTTGAAACGACTGCCTCTTGATCTATGCACAGGTTCCTCATGAGCACAATTAACTGTCCTGGAATTCCCATTCTTTGCAATGTTATCCATAATTTGGTATGATCCACACAGTCAAATGCCTTTGCATAGTCAATAAAACACAGGTAAACATCTTTCTGGTATTCTCTGCTTTCAGCCAGGATCCATCTGACATCAGCAATGATATTCCTCGTTCCACGTCCTCTTCTGAATCCGTCTTGAATTTTTGGCACTTCCCTGTCGATATACTGCTGCAGCCACTTTTGAATGATCTTCACCAAAATTTTACTTGCGTATAATATTAATGATATTGTTCGATAATTTCCGAATTTGGTGGGATCACCTTCCTTGGGAATAGACATAAATATGGATCTCTTCCAGTCAGTTGGCCAGGTAGCTGTCTTCCAAATTTCTTGGCATAGATGAGTGAGTACTTCCAGGGCTGCATCCGTTTGTTGAAACGTTTCAATTGGTATTCCATCAATTCCTGGAGCCTTGTTTTTTGCCAATGCCTTCAGTGCAGCTTGGACTTCTTCGTTCAGTGTCATGGGTTCCTGATCATATGCTACCTCCTGAAATGGTTGAACGTCGACCAAGTCTTTTTGGTATAGTGACTCTGTGTATTCCTTCCATCTTCTTTTGATGTTTCCTGTGTCTTTCAATATTTTTCCCACAGAATCCTTCAGTATTGCAACTCAAGGTCTGAATGTTTTCTTCAGTTCTTTAAGCTTGAGAAATGCCAAGCGTGTTCTTCTCTTTTGGTTTTCTATCTCCAGATCTTTGCACATGTCATTATAAGACTTTACTTTGTCTTCTCAAGCCGCTGTTTGAAATCTTTTGTTCAGCTCTTTTACTTCATCATTTCTTTCTTTTGCTTTAGCTACTTGACATTCAAGAGCAAGTTTCAGAGTCTCTCCTGACATTCATTTTGGTCTTTTCTTTCTTTCTTGTCTATTTAATGATCTCTTGTTTTTTTCATGTATGATGTCGTTGATGTCATTCCACAGCTCATCTGGTCTTCGGTCATTAGCGCTCACCGCATCAAATGTATTCTTGAGATGGTCTCTAAATTCAGTTGGGATATACTCAAGGTCGTACTTTGGCTCTTGAGAACTTGTTCTAATTTTCTTCAGTTTCAGCTTGAACTTGTATATGAGCAATTGATGGTCTGTTCTACAGTCGGCCCCTGGCCTTGTTCTGACTGATAATATCGAGATTTCCCATCGTCTCTTTCCACAGATATAGTTGATTTGATTCCTGTGTATTCCATCTGGTGAGGTCCATGGGTATAGTATTTGCAATGAAGAAGTCGTTGGTTTTGCAAAATTCTATTATGTGATCTCCGGTATTGTTTCTGTTACCAAGGCCATATTTTCCAACTACTGATCCTTCTTTGTTTCCAGCTTTCTCATTCCAATCACCCGTAATTATCAATGCATCCTGACTGCATGCTCCATCAGTTTCAGACTGCAGAAGTTGGTAAAAATCTTCAGTTTCTTCATCTTTGGCCTTCGTGGTTGGTGTGTACATTTGAATAATAGTCAAATTGACTGGTCTTCCTTGTAGGCGTATGGATATTATCCTATCACTGACAGAGTTGTACTTCAGAATAGATCTTGAAATGTTCTTTTTGATGATAAATGCAATGTCATTCCTCTTCAAGTTGTCATTCCCAGCATAGTAGACCGTATGATTGTCTGATTCAAAATGGACAATACCAGTCCATTTCAGCTCACTAATGCCTAGGATGTTGATATTTATGCATTCTATTTTGTTTTAGATGATTTCCAGTTTTCCTAGGTTCATACTTTGTACATTCCATGATCCGATTTTTAATGGATGTTTGCTGCTGTTTTTTCTCATTTTGAGTCATGCCACATCAGCAAATGAAGGTCCTGAAAGCTTGACTCCATCCTCATCATTAAGGTCCACTCTACTTTGAGGAGGCAGCTCTTCCCCAGTCATATTTTGAGTGCTTTCCAACATGAGGGGCTTATCTTCCAGCACTATGACAAACTGACAGATGTGCTGGGGATATATGTGTGTGTATATATGTATTTACCAGTGTAACAGACTAGAGAGTCCAGAAATAGACACACATTACATATGATTAATTTATGGCAAAAGTGGCACTTCAGAACAGTTAGGAAAAGACAGCCTTCATTATTTTTCTAACTGAAAATGAGTAAATCGAAATACACCTGCAAACACAGAAATCTTATAGTCAACATAAAACTTCAAAGTTCACACTAGTGTTTTGTACTGGAAAGGTTATAGACATTTTTATGAATGCTTGTAAATAATCTAATAAACATTTCTCCGTATTTATCTATTTGATCCATAAAAAACTGCTATGACATTTAAGCCAACAGAGCTCTGAGTAGAGTTCTCTGTCTTGGTCCGTTTGTATTTCATAGAACTGCTGTTCCTGCACAGTAATTTGAGACAGCTCTGTGTCTGTCCTACGGTTTGTGCATCATGCAAGGTTTCTTACAGGATTAGATGATGCACCTTATTCTGTACAATGTTCTCTTTTGAAAGACCTCAGCTCTGTTTACACCACAAAGGATCATTCTGTTCATAGAAAGTAGACAATGTCTGCACCTCTGACATATAATTATTAATTGTTAAAATCCATCATAGTTGCTAAAGGCTGATTTATAAAAAAGGAGTCTGTAAATTTCCCTTTACCAAAACAAATTTTTTCCAGTTATCAACATTATCACCATTTAAGCATTGTAAAAATATAGATTTTGTATGTGTGTGGAAAATACCATTGCATCCCTTTTTTGTGCCATGTGCTACATAGTTAAGCATGAGCATCACGAGGCATTGCATTACCCATCTCTTCACAAATACATCAAATGATATTGCAGTGCAAACAGTCCTATGGAAGCAAATTACACAGCATTAACAAAGGATGTGCTGCAGCCCTTCTTTGTAAACAACAATGAGGCACTGAGGAGAAACTTACTACTACTGAAGAACATTGCTTAAAGCCACAACCTATGTATGATTCTTTGTTAGACGCTTATCAATGATAGCTAAGGGGAGCAGGCAGGGAAATAGGAACCGAAGTCACTGCTGTTTGCCCTTTCCTTTCTAATTTGATTAGATCTCATTAAAAATTATGATTTAAAAAATTTATGCTGGTTTCAGTGTATCTTTTCTCTCAGCTTCTAATGTTTGTTTCAATGTATATTTCCTCTCAGCTTCTATTTAGGATAAGCTGGACTATATGAAGAAGAACAGGGCATTAGGGTTTGAGTAAGATTCATGAACAACCTGCGTTATGCGGATGACACAACTTGGCTTGCTGAAAGTGAAGAGGACTTGAAGTACTTACTGCTGAAGATCAAAGACCACAGCCTTCCGTATGGATTACACCTCAACATAAAGAAAGCAAAAATCCTAACAAGTGGACCGATAAGCAACATCATGGTAAATGGAGAAAAGATTGAAGTTGTCAAGGATTTCATTTCACTCGAATCCACAATCAACACCCAGGGAAGCAGCAGTAAAGAAATCAAACGACAGATTGCATTGGGCAAATCTGCTGCAAAAGACCTCTTTAAAGTGGTAAAAAGCAAAGATGTCACTTTGAGGACTAAGGTGCGCCTGACCCAAGCCATGGTGTTTTCAGTCGCCTCATACGCATGCGAAAGCTGGACGATGAATAAGGAAGACCTAAGAAGAATTGACACTTTTGAATTGTGGTATTAGTGAAGAATATTGACTATACTACGGACTGCCAAAAGAACGAACAAATCTGCCTTGGAAGAAATACAGCCAGAATGCTCCTTAGAAGCAAGGATGACGAGACCACGTCTCACATACTTTGGACATGTTATCAGGAGGGATCAGTCCCTAGAGAAGGACATGATGCTTGGTAAAATAGACAGTCAGCAAAAAAGAAAAAGACCCTCCATGAGATGGATTGACAACAGTGGCTGCAACAATGGGCTCAAGCATAAAAACAATTGTGAGGATGGCGCAGGACTGGGCAGTGTTTCAGTCTGTTGTACATAAGTTGCTATGAGTCAGAACCGACTCAAGGGCACCTAACAACAGCAACAACACAAGTTTTATTATGTGTTTTTATTATTTTTAGCAATTGCAGCTTCTTCCGAAGTAAAATTTCCTTGTTACCTGCTGCCACAAGAATTCTGACTATTGATCACTCTGTAAAATGAGAACAAGTATGGTTTTTCATTACTAAATTTTATTAGTTGTTGTTTTCAGCTGATATAGTGATTCTGTTGATGGTCCTTTAGATTATTTCCGCTTTTCATATTATAAGCAATGTTTTGATGAGATTTTTTACTAACAAAACTGTATTTTGTATGCCAAAAGAAAACACAGAGTAGCAAAAAAGAGAATGCATAAAAACGTATAAAATCCCACTTGCTCAGAAAGAGCTAGTTAATGCTTTTAACCAGTTGCCATCAAGTCATGGCGATCCATGTGTGTCAGAATAGAACTATGTTTTATAGGGTTTTCAATGGCTAATTTTCTGGAAGTAGATTGCCAGGCCTTTCTTCCAAGGTGCCTCTGAATGAACTCAAACCTCCATTCTTTGGGTTAGCAGTCAAGCATGTTAACCATTTGCACCACTCAGAGATTGTACTTAATGCTTTAGGGGCATGTATATCAGCATGTTTGTGTGTGTGTGTGTGTGTGTGTGTGTGTGTGTGTGTATCCTTTAGAAAACTTTACATAAATTTATAAAAGTTGGGTGGTACTAAACATACTTTTTTGAGTTTAAAAAAAATTATTTAGAAATAATTTCAAACTAATTTTGAAACTTATTTTTGAAGTTATTATACCAAAAATTGTAAAAATAGTTCAAAGAAACAGATGTGTATACCCTTTATCCAGATTTATCTATTAACATTTTGCTTTATCATTTGTGTTCTCATTTTCTTTCTCTTTCCATATATCTATATGCATACAGCTATATAAATATAGATAGTAGATATTATGTGTGTAGATACACACATCACATTCATACATATATGTAATATGTTTTCTTAAAAATTTGAAAATTGTATACATCATGCCCGTTTATTCTGAAATAGCATGTATTTTCTAAGAATGAAGACATTTTCTCATGTAGCCACAGTACAATACTCACTTTCAGGAAATGTAATATTCACACAATAATTTATTTAATCTACTTTTGATGTTCCAATTTTGTCACTTGGCCTAATTATGTCTGTATTAGTTTCCTACTGCTGCCATAACAAAATAGCACAAACCAGGTGGCTTATAAGAATACAAATCTATTGTCTTATGGTTCTGAAGGCTGGTAGTACAAATCAGGGTGTCAGCAGGGCCATGTTTTCTCCAAAGGCTGCAGGGGAAGATCTTTTCTTGTCTCTCCTGGCTGCTGGTAGTCCTAGGATTTCCTTAGCTTCTAGATACATCTTTACATGACCATTGTTCTTCTCTGTCTGTGTCTCTTCTTTTTTATTAAGGAGTCCCTCATATTGGATTAGGATCCACTGAACTCCGGTATGACCTCATTAACTGATAACATCTTCAATAACCCTTTCCAAACAAGGCCACATTCACAGGTACCAGGGGTAAGGACTTCAATTGTTTTTTCTTTTTTTGGAGTGGGGGGACACAATTCAATCTATAACAATGTAGTTTTAGCATTTTTTCCTCTGGTAAAGGATCCAGGATAGGATCACATTGCATCTAGTTGTCATGTCTCTTTAGTCTTCTTTAATCTGGAACTGTTAGCTCCTTCAAAACATGGACAGTTTTGAAGATTTCAGTCCCTGCCCCCGTCTTTTTTTATTATATGGTCCTTATTTGAGGTTTGTCTGATTCTTCCTCATGATTAGATTCATAAGTGTTGTGTCCTTCTCAGGGTATCATATGTAGAGACATACGATGTCCATCTGCCCCTCATTGTTGATAGTGATTTTGATCACCCAGTTAAGATATTTCCCTGTTTCTTCACTGTATAATTGCTGTTTCTTTTTCCTTGCAATGAATATGTGGTTTGTGCAAAGATACTTTAAAACCATACAAAATATCCTGCTCCTCTTAAAACTCCCCCACCCACATTTAGCATTCATTGATGCCTCATGTTTGAACCAACATTATTCTGATGGCTGATCCTCCATATTTACCAATCTAGAGTTTACATCCTACTGAAAGCAAAAGCCCTCTCCTCTCCTCCTTTATCTGCCTACCTACCTTTCTACTATTGGTCTGTACTCATGGATTCTCATTTTTTCCCCCAATAATTTATAATTCATGACTGTCCTTTATTATTTTGGTGTTCAAAAGGTCCCAAATATATCCAGTGGGGGTCCCTTCAGCCTGGCTTCCATGTTTGTTTTTTAGTGCCTGTTTTCTCATGGCCTTGCCAACAGAGAGTACTGTTAAGCTTTAGAATCTAATGGGCGAGAAATGGTGTCTTAGTGCAATGTTAATTTGCATTTTACTTTTTATGAGAAAAGTTACACATTTTTTTTCATATGCTTAAGGGAAATATTTAAATATCTTTTAGTGAATTGTCTATGTCTTTTGCCCATTTCTCCATAGGAATTTTGTTTTCTTTTTTAGTCCAAAATTTCTTTGTATGTTAGGAATATTAGCCCCCTTTTTTGTGACATATATTGCAAATAGTCTCCCATATTGTCATTTGTCTTTTGACTTTGCTTTCGGTGTTTTTACAATGCAAGAGGTTTTTGTTTTTGTTTTTAATTTTGTATAGTATCTGGATTTTGTGTTATAGTTAAAAAGTCAAGTTAAAGAGGAATTCACTTCTAGGGCTCGTACAGTTTTATTTTTTTCCCATTTAGATTTCTGATTCATTTGGAGTTTATTCTTGTGTATTTTGTATAGAATTTGTCCTATTTTATTTTTTTTCCAAATGGCTATCCAGTTGTCCTAGCACCATTTATTAAAATCAGTATTTGTCCAGTGATTTGCAATACCACCTTTATCACATACTAATATTCTATATGTAGTTGGATCTATTTCAGGACTTCTATTCAGTTAATCTGTCTATTCATTTGCCAGAATTACTGTTTTAATTATAGAGGCTTTGTATTATGTTTTAATATCTGGTAGCACTAGTCCCTGCTCACAGCTATTTCGATTCAATGTTTTCTTAGCTATCTTGCATGTTTATAGATTTCCATACAAATTTTATTAGCAACTTGTTTAGTTCTATAAAAGAGCATGTTGCTATTTTTATTGGGATTGCATTGCATTTATAAATTAGGTTAGGTAGAACTATCATCATGATGATGTTGAGCTATCAACCAAGAGTAAGTAGTATCTTTCCATTTGGTCAAATCTGTTTTTGTGTCTTTTGGGGATGTTTTGTAGTTTTCCTCACATAGGTTTTGAACTTTCTTGTTAAGTTTATCCATAATATTATTTTATTTTTGTTGCTACTGTAAGTAAGGTTTTTCTCTTAAATTATATCCTCTAATTGGTTATTATCTGTATATATAAAAACTATGGAATTTTACGTGTTAATTTTATATTCTGCTACCTTGCCGAATTGTGCTTTTGTGGCTTTATCAGTGATTATCTGGGGTTTTTTCAGGTATATTATCAGATCATCTGAAAATAGAGAAGAGTTTTGATTTTTTCTTTTACAATTCTAATGTTTTTGTTTTTTCCTGTCTAATTGCATTGGCTAATACTCCCAGAACAATGTAATAGAGGTCAAGATAGTGAACATCATTGCCTAGTTCCTTTGTGCGAATGCCTTTAGTGTTTCTCCTTTAAGTAAAAGGCTAGCTTTTGGAAAGATATGTGTATGTATAGATAGATAGACAGACAGGTAGGTAGATAGATAGGTAAACATACATAGATACATATACAATGTTATACTATATTAACATATGTAAATATATTTATGTTAAATAACTACTCATCCGAGGCAGGGCCAAGATGGCAGAATAGACAGATACTTACTGCTGTCCCTCTTCCAACAAAGACCACCCCCAAAAAGTGAATTGATTATATATGACAATCTAGAAATCCTAATCATCAAAGATAAAGCCGAAGAATAAGACTGAGTGGCAGGTGGAAGGAGAGACAATTCAAAAGCAGCAGAGAAGTAAAGGTTGTGAGATCGCCAGTGCCCTGCTAGCTGAGTCTGTGCAGCATACAGAGGCTGAGGCAAGCAGCATCATTCAAAGTTGAGCTCAAAACATCGGGTGCAGACAAGCAGCAAGTCAATCTCCACACACTTCCAGAACCAAGAGTGACATCAGACCTGCAAAAGTTAAGTGTAAGCTTCTAATTTACCACACGGGGGCAAAATAACCCCTCTCCCTCCCAGAGTTTCACAGTGGAGAAACACTTCCTTCCCCTCACCCACCCCCGACCCTGTTCCACTCTGACACCAGTCCAGCAGTATTCAACAACTGCCACAGCCCCTATGCCGGGAACTCAGGGCTCTCAAAGCCCACACCAGTTTCACCATGTTAAAAAAACACCATGCTGACTAAGCTGGGAACTCAGAGCTGGACCGAGGCCAAGCCCCTTCACCCAGCCACTGGCAAAAGGGGTCAATGGACTTGCAACACCCTTCACCCCTGCCCAGACCTGTGTGGGCTGATTCAACACTGCACATCCTCATTAGCATAAAACAGCAGGGCATACACATGAAGCCCATTTTCAACAGCAGCAGCCAAGGGGGAGATGCAGATTTGTGACATTTGATACCACAGGGGCCTCACCCACCCACACTGGGGGCCTGAGGGCTGGCAGTACCACCCACTCCATCCAGCTACCCACAACAAGGGTCTGAGAATTAGTGGCACTTCCTAGTCCCTCCAGCCAATAGCACCAGGTGCCCAAGGACTGCTGCAATCGCCCTCCACTCAGCGCTCTAGGGGACAAGGACAGGACCTCCATCCAGACACGCAGGGGCAGCCATCAGCCTCCTGCCTTGCTCCACACATAGCCCCCCACTGCGGCCAGATACCCTGTGCCTGCTTCAAACACCCCTACACAGCCCTGTCTGTCTAGGTCTGTAGTTGAGAATCCACACCACACACTCAGCGATCAACGACCTGAACACCTGTGCTGCACCCCCACAAGAAAAGTGAATGGACTCCTAGGCTCACATACCTAGAAGCTGCTCTGATCACATGAAGACAGGATGAGAGAACTTAAAACACACCAACAACCAAAGTAGCTCACACACCCAGCCTACTTGGGCATTGTCTTAGGCTGGGTTCTCTAGAGAAGCAAAACTAGTAAAGCATATAAATATATATACAGAGAATATTTATATCAGGGTAATGGCTCATGTGATTGTAGAGGCTGGAAAGTCCCAACTCTGTGGATCAGTATAGAGGCTTCTCTTGATTCACGTAGCTGCAGGGGCTGGTGAACCCAAGATCAGCAGATCAGAGAGCAGGGCTCTTGCTCACAGGCTGTGAAGATAGACAAATCCCAAGATCAGCAGATAAGTGACAGCTCAAGTCCCAAGAACCAGAGGTCAGATGAACAGGAGCCAGTCGCAGCATCCAGAGGAGGCAAAAGCTAGAACATCCACTTATATTCAGATGCAGGCCACACACCCAAGGAAAATTCCTTTCAACTGATTGGCTACTCACAGCAGATCCCATCATGGGGGTGATCACATATAAACACTGAGAATCATGGCCCAGCCAAGTTTACACACACTCTTAACCATCACAGGCATATCAAAACAAAACAAGAAGTCAAGACACAGTAAACAAACATACAATAAATATATAACTTATTGATGTCTCGGAGACAACGGTCATTATCAAATGACATAAAGAAGCAGGTCAAGGTGACTCCAGCAAGTGACCAAAATAAAGAACCAGGAAACCTTCCAGAGGAAGATAGGGCAAAAGACTAATATACAGAGCTCTCCAAGATATCAGGAAGGAGATCATGCAAAACACAGATCAAGCCAAGGAATGCACAGACAAAGCAATAGAGAAATTCAGGAAAACAATACAAGAACAAAATGACAAAATTAACAGGCTGCTAGAAACCGTAGAGAGCAACTAGAAATCCAAAGATTAACAATAAAATTTTAGAATTAGACAGCTCAATAGAAGGTCATAGGTCATAGGAGCAGAATTGAGACAATGGAAGTCAGAATTAGTGAGATCGGATGGCATATATAAAACCTTGAAGGAAAAAAATTGCCAACCAAGAATTATATATGTAGCAAAACTGTCTCTCAAATATGATGGTGAAATTAGGTAATTTCCAGATAAACATAAGTTAAGGAAATTTGTAAAAACCAAACCAAAATTACAAGAAATATTAAAGGGAGTCCTCCAGTTAGAGAACCAACAATATCAGACAACAATCCAAGACTAGGACACAGGACAGATCAACCAGTTATCAACCCAGACAGGGAATGCAAAAAACAAACCAAAGCTAAAAGACTGAAAATAAAGAACCAGAAATGTCAATATGTAAACGATGACAATGTCAAAACAAAAAGAAGGAATAAACAGTGTAGTCATAGAACTTTCATACAGAGAGGAAGTTAAGGTGATGTCAAGAAATAAAAGATTGATTTAAACTTAGAAAAATAAAGGTAAATTTCAAGGTAACCACAAAGGAAGCTAACAAACATACCCATGAAAATAAAAAAGAAGAAAAACATAAAGACTCATCAAACACAAAATCAACAATAATGGAAAAGATTAAAAGACAATACATAAGGAAAAAGAACTCAGCACAGAAAATTAAGTGGATCAAATAAACTGTCAACAACACATATACCAAAAAAAACAAAAAACAAAAAACAAAAAAACCCCATCAAAATGACAGCAGGAAACACATACCTATCAATAATTATACTGAATGTAAATGGACTATATGCACCAATAAAGAGACAGAGAGTGGAAGAATGGATTAAAAAACAATGTCTATATGCTGTCTACAGGAGACACACCTGAGACACAAAGACACAAAGAAATTAAAACTCAAAGGATGAAAAAAATATCAAGTAGACAACAACCAAAAAAGAGCAGGAGTGGCAATATTAATCTCCAACAAAGTAGACTTTAAAGCAAAATCAACCACAAAGGATAAAGAAGGACATTATCTAATGATTAAAGGGTCAATATACCAGGAAGACATACCCTTAATGAGTATATATGCACTCAATGAAATGACAGGGCTCCAAAATACATAACACAAACTCTAACAGCATTGAAAATAGATAGCTCCACAATAATAGTTGGAGACTTCAACACACCATTTTTGGTGAAGGACAGAACATCTAAAAAAGAAACTCAGTAAAGGTATGGAAGATCTAAATGCCGCAATCGATCAACTTGACCTTATAGACATATACAGAACACTCCACCCAACAGCAGCCAAATATACATTCTTTTCCAATGCACATGGAACATTCTCCAGAATACATCACATTTTATGCCACAGAGAAAGCCTTAACAGAATCCAAAACATCAAAATATTACAAAGCATCTTTTCTGACCATAATGCCATAGAAGTAGAAATCAATAACAGAAACAGCAAGGAAACTGAGCAACATCTTACTTAAAAACTACTGGGTTATAGAAGAAATCAAGGATGGAATAAAGAAATTCATATAATCAAAGGAGAATGAAAACATATCTTACCAAAACCTTTGGGACACAGCAAAAGCAATGCTTAGCGGTCAGTTTATAGCAATAAAAGCACAGAAAAAGAAGAAATGACAAAAATCAAAACATTAATCCCACAACTTGAACAAATAGAGGGCAGCAAAAGAAGCCCACAGCCACCAGAAGAAAGGAAATAATAAAGATTAGAGCAGAAATAAATGAAATAGAGAATAGAAAAACAATTGAAGGAGCCAACAAGACCAAAAGCTGGTTCTTTGAAAAGATCAGCAAAATCGACAAACCATCAACAAAACCATCGACACAAGAAAAACAGGAGAGGAAGCAAATAACCCAAATGAGAAACAAGCTGGGTGATATCACAACAGACCCAACTGAAATAGAAAGGATCATAACAGAATACTATTGAAAAATTGTACTCCAGAAACTTTGAAAACCAGAGGAAATGGACAGATTTCTAGAAACACGCTACCTACCTAAACTATCATAAACCAAGGTAGAAAAACTAAATAAACCCATAACAAAAGAAGAGATTGAAGAGGTAATTTAAAAACAAACAACAACAACAAAAAAGCCTTGGCCCTGATGGCTTCACTGGAGAATTCTACCGAACTTTCAGAGAAGAGTTAACACCAATACTACTAAAGGTATTTCCCAGCATAGAAAAGGAAGGAATACTCACAAAGTCATTCTATGAAGCCAGCATAACCCTGACACCAAAGCCAGGTAAAGACACCACA
Organism: Dugong dugon; assembly: GCA_030035585.1. NCBI lineage: Eukaryota > Metazoa > Chordata > Mammalia > Sirenia > Dugongidae > Dugong > Dugong dugon. The sequence goes on from CM057479.1 coordinate 47,612,973, forward strand.
AAAATAGAAAATTACAACCCAATATCCCTCATGAACATAGACGCAAAAATCCTCAACAAAATTTTAGCCTATAGAACTCAACAGCATATCAAAAAAACAATTTATCATGACCAAGTGGGATTCATACCAGGTATGCAGGGGTGGCTCAGCATTAGAAAATCAATCAATGTAATCCATCATATAAACAAAAGAACCACATGATCTTATTAATTGATGCAGAAATGCATTTGACAAAGTTCAATACCTATTCCTGATAAAAACACTCAGCAAGATAGGAATAGAAGAGAAATTCCTCGACAATATGTGTATAAATTTTTGAATGAGAAATTAACTGCTGTAAACTTACACCTAAAGCACAATAAAATAAATAAATAAGTATTCATCCATTCCTATTTTCTCAAGAAATATTTTAGGAATGGATATTGTTTTATCAAAGTTTTTCCCAGCACCTATGAAGAAAACCATGTGGTCCTCCCCCTTTTTGACCTCTTAATACAATGAATAATATTAAACAATTTCTTAATACATTTCCTAATGTTGAAGCATCCTTGCATTCCTGATATAAGCTCCTTATGGGCATAGTGTATTATTTCCTTCACGTGATGTTTGAGTCTAATAACTAATCTCATATTTAGGGTTTTTGCATCAATATTTACATTTATTATTATTTTTATCAGGTTTAGGTATCATTGTTATACTTAATAAAAAGAGTTTACAAGTTCTCTACATTTCCTATGCTCTAAACAGTGGTTAAGAGCTGGGCTGCTAACCAGAAATTCGGCAGTTTGAATCCACCAGCCGCTCCTTGGAAATCCCATGGAGCAGTTCTACTCTGTCCTATAGGGTCGCTATGTGTCAAAATCGACTCAACGGCAACGAGTTTAAAACAATTTATGTAACATTGAGACCACATGAAACCATTTGCTCCTGGTGTGGTTTTTTGTTTTGGTTTTTATGAGGAGAGTTCCTTGATAACCTTCTCTATTAAAATTGGTCTGTTGATGTGTTCTATCTCTACTGAGGTCAATTTTAATAACCATATTTTCCTAATTATCTTTCATATAGGTTTTCAAATTTATTTGTATAGAGGTTTGCAAAGTAGTTTCTTGGGTTTTTATTTCCTCTGCATTAGTTATTAGTTATTCCTTCATGTCCATTTCTCATTTTTTACAGTTGTGCTTCCTTGCATTATTTTCCTTAAATAAATTAGCTAATGATTTGTTTACTTTGTTAGTTTCATCAAATAACTGAATTTTATTTAACTTAATTTCCTATTCCCTACCTCATTAATTTCTTATTTTTCTTTTTTTAAATTATGCTTTAGGAGAAAGTTTACAGAGTAAAATAGTTTTTCATTAAACAATTAATACACAAATTGTTTTGTGACATTGGTTGCCAAACCTGCGATGTGTCAACACTTTCCCCTTCTCCAACCTGGGTTCCCTGTTTCCATTCCTCCAGTTATCCTGTCCCTTCCTGCCTTCTCATTTTTGCTTTTGAGCTGGTGTGTCCATTTAGTTTCATATATATGATTGAACTACAAAGCATGTTCCTCGTTATTGTTTGCCCTATAGATCTGTCTAATCTTTGGCTGAAGGATGAAACTCAGGAGTGACTTCACTATTGAGTAAAAGGGTGCCTGGGGGCCATACTCTTGGGGTTTCTCCAGTCTTTGTCAGACCAGCAAGTCTGGTCTTTGTGTGTGTGTGTGTGTGTGTTTGTGTGTGTGTGTGAGAATTTGCATTTTGTTCTACAATTTTCTCCTGCTCTGTCTGGAACCCTCTATTGTGATCCCTGTCAGAGCAGTCGGTGGTAGCCAGACACCATCTAGTTGTACTGGACTCAGTCTGGTGGAGGTTGTGGTAGTTGTGGTTCATTAGTCTTTTGGACTAATCTTTCCCTTGTGTCTTTGGTTTCTTCATTCTCCTTTGCTCCAGCCTGGATGGGACCAGTAGATGTATCTTAGATGGCCACTCGCAGGTTTTTATGACCTCAGATGCTACTCACCGTAGTTGGATGTAGAACATTTTCTTTATAAACTATGTTATGCCAATTTAGCTAGATGTTCCCTGATACCATGGTCCCCAGCCCTCATCTCAGTAAGTTGGTCCCTCAGGGAGTTTGGATATGTCAGTGAAGCTTCTATGATTTTGCCTTGGTCAAGTTGTGCTGACTTCCCCAGTCAGTATTGTGTACAGTCTTACCCTTCACCAAAGTTACAACATATCTATCATCTAGTTAGTGTTTTTCCATCTCCAATACTCCCCTCCCTTGTAACCATCAAAGATTATTTCTTTCTGTGTGTAAACCTTTTCTTGAGTTTTCATAATAGTAGTCTCATACAGTATTTGTCCTTTTGTGATTGGCTTATTTCACTCAGCATAATGCCCTCCATATTCATCCATGTTGTGAGATGTTTTGCAGAGTCATCATTGTTCTTTATCTTTGTATAGTATTCCATTGTGTGTATGTACCATAGTTTGTTTATCCATTCTTCTGATTACGGGCACTTAGATTGTTTCCATCTTTTTGCTGTTGTGAATAATGCTGCAATGAACATGGGTGTGCATGTGTCTATTTGTGTGACGGCTCTTATTTCTCTCAGGTACATTTCTAGAAGTCAGATTGCTGGATTGTATGATGTTTCTATTTCTAGCTTTTTAAGTGCCGTATCGTTTTCCAAAGTGGTTGTACCGTTTTGCATTCCCACCAGCAGTGCATAGAGTTCCTGTCTCCCTACAGCCACTCCAACATTTGTTATATTCTGTTTTTATCAGTGCCAGTAATGTTGGGATGAGATGGTATCTCATGGTAGTTTTGATTTGCATTTCTCTAAATGGGAGGCCTGGTGGCACAATGGTAAAGCATTCAACTGCTAACCAAAAGGTTGGCAGTTCGAATGCACCAGCCACTCCTTGGAAACACTGTGGGGAAGTTATACTCTGTCCCAGAGGGTCACTGTCATGGATTGAATTGTGTCCCCCCAAAATATCTGTCATCTTGACTGGGTCAGGATTCCCAGTATTGTATGATTGTGTAATCTGATGTGATTTCCTTATGTGTTGTAAACTCTATCACTATGATGAGATTATATGTGATCTCCTTATGTGTTGTAAATTCTGTCACTATGAAGAGGTTATGCTGATGAGGTTTACAAGATTAGATAGTGTCTTAATCCAGTCTCTCTGGAGATATAAAAGAGGAAACCAGCAGAGACACACGGGAACCTCCTACCACCAAGAAAGCAGTGCTGGGAGCAAAGCGCATCCTTTGGACCTAGGTTTCTGTGCAGAGAAGCTCCCAGGCCACAGGAAGACTGATGGATCACAAGGACCTTCCTCCAGAGCCAACAGAGAAAGCCTTCTCCTGGAGCTAATGCCCTGAATTTGGACTTGTAGCCTACTGGACTGTGAGAGAATAAATTTCTTTTGTTAAAACCATCCACTAGTGGTATTTCTGTTGGAGCAGCACTAGATGACTAAGACAGTCACTATAAGTCAGAATCGACTAGACAGAAACGGGTGTTTGTTTGTTTGTTTGTTTTTTAATAGCTGGTGATCACAAGCATTTCCTCGTGTCTTTTAGCCACCTGAATGTCTTCTTTGATGAAGCATCTGTTCATATCCTTTGCCCATTTTTAATTGGATTATTTGTCTGTTTTTGTTGTAGAGGTGTTGGGTTTTCCTGCAGATTTTAAAGATTAGACCTTTGCCGTATTTTATATAGTCAATTTTTTTTCCCAGTCTGTAGGTTGTCTTTTTACTCTTTTGGTAAAGTCTTTTGATGAGCATAAATGTTTAATTTTTTAGAGAATCCCAGTTATCTAGCTTATCTTCTGGTGTTTCTGTATTGTTAGTTATGATTTTTATCCTATTTGTGCCATATTTTAGGGCCCATACAATTGACCCTATCTTTTCTTCCATGATCTTTATAGTTTTGGGTTTTATATTTAGATCTTTGATTCATTGTGAATTAGTTTTTGGGTATGGCATGAGGTATGGGTCCTGTTTTACTTGTTTACAGATGGATATCCAGTTTTGCCAGCACCATTTGTTAAAAAGACTGTCTTTTCCCCCATTTAATCGACTTTGGGCCTTTGTAGAAGATCAGGTGACCGTAGGTAGATGGATTTACATCTGGGTTCTCGAATCTGTTCCATTGGTCAATGCATCTGTCATTGTACCAGTACCAGGCTGTTTTGACTACCATAGCTGTATAGTAGGTTCTGAGGTCAGGCAGTGTAAGGTCTCCTACTTTGTTCTTCCTCTTTAATAATGCTTTACTTATCTGGGGCCTCTTTCCTTCCCATATAAAGTTAATGATTAGTTTTTTCATCTCGTTAAAGAATGTTGTTGGTATTTGGATCAGGATTGCATTGTATTTGTAGATTGCTTTGGGTAGAATTGAGATTTTCACAATGTTGAATGTACCTATCCCTGAGTATGTATGTTTTTCCATTTATATAGGTCTCTTCCGGCTTCTTGCGGTAGTGTTTTGTAGTTTTCTTTGAATAGGGCTTTTACGTCTCTGGTTAGATTTATTCCTAAGTCTTTTATTTTTTTTAGAAGCTATTATAAATGGTATTGCTTTCCTGATTTCCTTTTTGTAGTTCTCTTTATTGGTGTATAGGAACTGAACTGATTTCCTGATACTCTGCTGAATCTTTCTGTTAGTTTCAGTAGTTTTCTTGGGAAGTCTTTTGGGTTCTTTATGTATAGTATCATATCATCTGTGAATAGGGGTAGTTTCACTTCTTCCTTACCCATTTGGATGCCCTTTATTTCTTTTTTTGCTGTATTGCTCTAGCTAGGGCATCTAGACCAATGTTAAACAGGAATGGTTATAAAGGGCATCCTTGTTTTGCTCCTGTTCACAAGGGGAATGTTTTCAGCCTCTCTCTGTTGACAATAATGTTGGCTGTTGGTTTTTTTTATATATGCTATTTATTATGTTGAGGAATTTTCCTTCTATTCCTATTTTACTGATAGTTTTTATCAGGAATGTGTTTTGGACTTTATCAAATGTCTTTTCTGCATCGATTAAGATGATCGTGTGATTCTTTTGTTTTGTTTATGTGGTGGGTTACTTTAATTTTCTAATGTCAAACCATCCTTGCATACCTGTATAAATCCCACTTGCTCATGGTGTATTATTTTTTTTTACATGATGCTGAATTCTACTGGTTAGAATTTTGTTGAGAATTTTTGCATCTATATTCATGAGAGATATTGGTCTATCATTTTTTTTTGTGGTGTGTTTGCCTGGTTTTGGTATCAGGGTTATGCTGGCTTCATAGAATGAATCCAGAAGTATCCCTTTCTTTTCTATGTTCTGAAATAGTTTGAATAGTACTGGTGTAAGCTCTTCTCTCAGTATATGGTAGAATTCTCCAGTGAAGCCATCTGTGTCAGGACTTTTTTTTGTCGTTGTTGAGAGTTATTTTTACTCCCCCTTCAATCTCTTCTCTTGTTATGTATCTGTTCAGATTTTCTACCTCAGTTTGTTTTAGTTTCGGTAGGTAGTGTGTTTCTAGAAATTTGTCCATTTCCTCTAAGTTTTTTAATTTGTTGGAGTTTAGTTTTTCATAGTACTCTGCTATGATCCTTTTTATTCAGTTGAGTCTGCTGTAATGTCCCCCATTTTATTTCTTTTTTGGGTTATTTATCTCCTCTCCTGTTTTTCTTTTGTCAGTTTGGCCAGTGGTTTGTCAATTTTGCTCATCCTTTCAAAGAACTAATTTTTGGTTTTGTTGTTCTTTCTACTGTTTTTCTAGTGTCTTTCATTTATTTCTGCTCTGATCTTTATTATTTCATTTCTTCTGGTGGCTGTGGGCTTCTTTTGCTCTTCTTTTTCTATTTGTTTGAGTTGTAGAGGTTACGTTTTGATTTTATCCCTTTCTTCTTCTTCTTTTTTTTTTTTTTTTTGTACATGTCTATTGCTATCAGTTGACCTCTGAGCACTACTTTGCTGTGTCCCAAGGTTTTGGTATGATGTGTTTTCACTCTCATTTGATTTTAGAAATTCTTTGATTCTGTCTCTGATTTCTTCTACTACCCAGTGGTTTTTAAACAAGATGTTATTCAGTTTCCATGTATTTGATTTTTTTTTTCTTTATTCTTCCCTTTATTAATTTCTACTTTTATGGTGTTGTGATCAGAGGAGACTTTGTATCATCTCAGTGTCTTGGATTTTGTTGAGGGTTGCTTTGTGGCCTAAGATGAACCCTTGGTAGTATTTGGAGATACTGCTATTTTTTATTTTAGCAATAATTTTTTTTAAATTGTGCTTTAGGTGAAAGTTTACAGCTCAAGTTAATTTCCCATACAAAAATTTATACACGTTGCTATGTGACATTAGTTGCAATCCCTGAATGTGACAGCGCACACCCCTTTTCCACCCTGGGTTTCTTGTGCTCATTCAGCCAGTACCTGTCCCTTTCTGCCTTCTCATCCCACCTCCAGATAGGAGCCACCAATTTGGTCTTTTGTGTCTGATTGAACTAAGAAGCACACTCCTCATGAGTATTATTTTAGATTTTATAGTCCAGTCTAATCTTTGTCTGAAGAATGGGCTTTGGGAATGGTTTTAGTTCTGGGTTAACAGAGCATCCAGGGGCCATAGTTTTTGGGACTCCTCCAGTCTCTGTCGGATCATTAAGTCTGGTCTTTTTACATGAATTTCAGTTCTGTTTTGTACTTTTCTCCTGCTCCGTCCAGGACTCTCTGTTGTGTTCCCTGTCAGAACAATCATTGGTAGCTGGGCACCATCTAGTTCTTCTGGTCTCAGACTGATAGTCTCTGGTTTATGTGGATCTTTTGTCTCTTGAGCTAATATTTTCTTTGTGACTTTGATGTTCTTCATTCTCCTTTGCTCCAAGTGGGTTGGGACCAATTGATGCATCTTAGATGGCTGCTCACAAGTTTTTAAGACCCCGGATGCCAGTCACCAAAGTGGGATGCAGAACATTTTAATAAACTTTTTTATGACCGTTGACCTAGATGTCCCCCAAAATTATGGTCCCCAGGCCCCAGCCCCAGATACTCTGTCCCTCAAAGTGTTTGGATGTGTACAGGAAACTTTGTTGCTTTTGCCTTGGTCCACTTGTGATGACTTCTTCTATATTATGTGTTGTCCTTTCCTTCAACAAAGATGATCTTTTCTACTATCTAGTTAGTGAATTCCCCTTCCTCCCCCTCCCCATCCTCGTAACCAACAAAGAATAATTTATTCTCGGTTTAAACCTTTTCTTGAATTCTTATAATAATGGTCTCATTCAATATTTGTCTTTTTGTGACTGACTTATTTCACTCAGCATAATGCCCTCCAGATTCATCCATGTTGTGAGATGTTTCCTGGATTCATCATTGTTCTTTATCGTTGTATAGTGTTCCATTATGTATATGTACTAAAATTTGTTTATCCATTTGTTTGTTGATGGGCACCTAGGTTGTTTCCATCATTTTGCTATTGTGAACAGTGTGCAATGAACATGGGTGTGCATATGTATATTTGTGGGACAGGTCTTATTTCTCTAGGATGTATTCCAAGGAGTCGGATTACTGGATTGTATAGTACTTCTATTTCCAGCTTTTTAGGGAAGGGCCAAATCATTTTCCAAAGTGGTTGAAGCATTTACATTCCCACCAGCAGTGTATAAATGTTGAAGTCTCTCCACAACCTCTCCAACATTTGTTATTTTGTGTTTTTATTATTAGTGCCAGCCTTGTTGGGGTGAGATAGTATCTCATTGTAGTTTTGATTTGCATTTCTCTAATGACTAATGATCGTGAGCATTTCCTCATGTATCTGTTAGCTACCTGAATATCTTCTTTGGTGAGGTGTCTGTTCATATCATGTGCCCAATTTTTCATTGGGTTATTTGTCTTTTTGTTGATGTGGTTTTGCAGTATCTTTTAGATTTTAGAGATTAGACCCTTATCAGATATGTGGTAGCCAAAAAATTTTTCCCAGTCTGTAGGTTCTCCTTTTACTCTCTTGGTGAAGTCCTTGATGACCATAAGTGTTTGATTGTTAGGAGCTTCCAGTTATCTAGTTTGTGCATTATTACTTATGGTTTGTATACTATTTATGCCATATATTAGGGCACCTGTCATTGATCCTATTTTTTATTCCATGATCTTTATCATTTTAGATTTTATATTTAGGTCTTTGATCCATTTTGAGTTGGTTTTTGTACATGGTGTGAGGTATGGGTCTTGTTTCATTTTTTTTGCAGATAGATATCCAGTTATGCCAGCACCATTTGTTAAAGAGAATGTCTTTTCCCTATTTGATGGCCTTTGGGCCTTTGTCAAATATCAGCTACTCATAGGTGGATGAATTTACATCTGGGTTCTCAATTCTGTTCCATTGGTCTATGTGTCTGTTGTTGTACCAGTACCAGGCTGTTCTGACTACCGTGGCTGTATAATAGGTTCTATAATCAGGTAGTGTGAGGTCTCCCACTTTGTTCTTCTTCTTGAGTAATGCTTTACTTACCCGAGGCCTCTTCCCTTTCCACATGAAGTTGGTGATTTGTTTCAGGATTGCATTGTATCTGTAGATGGCTTTGGTAGAACTGACGTTTTCATAATGTTGAGTCTTCTTTTACATGAGCATGGTGTGTTTTTCCACTTACGTAGGTCTCTTTCGGTAGTGTCTTGTAGTTTTCTTTGTATAGGTCTTTTACATCTCTAGTTAGGTTTATTCCTAAGTACTTTAACTTCTTGGGAGGTATTGTAAATGGTATTGATTTGGTAATTTCCTTTTAGAAGTTTTCTTTGTTGGCATAGAGGAATCCAACTGATTTTTGCATGTTTATCTTGTATCCTGATACTTTGCTGAAATCTTCTATTAGTTCCAATAGTTTTCTTGTGGCTTCTTTGGGGTTTTCTGTGTATAAGATCATATCATCTGCGAATAGGGATACTTTACTTCTTTCTTACCAATTTGGATGCCCTTTATTTCTTTTTCTTGCCTTATTGCTCTGGCTAGGACCTCTAGCACAATGTTGAATAAGAGTGGCTATAAAGGGCATCTTGTCTTGTTCCCTTTCTCAACGGGAATGCTTTCAAACTCTCTCCATTTATGATGATGTTGGCTGTTGGTTTTGTGTAAATGCCCTTAATTATGTTGAGGAATTTCCATTCTATTCCTATTTTGCTGAGACTTTTTATCATGAATGGGTGTTGGACTTTGTTGAATGCCTTTTCTGCATTAATTGATAAGATCATGTTGTTCTATTCTTTGGTTTTATTTATGTGATGCATTACATTGATTGTTTTCCCAATGTTGAACCATCCCTGCATACCTGGTATGAATCCCACTTGGTCATAATCAGTTATTTTTTTGATATGTTGTTGGATTCTATTGGCTAGAATTTTGTTGAGGACTTTTGTGTCTATGTTCATGATGGATAAACCAAACAACCAACACCAAACCCATTGCCATCGAATCGATCTAACTCATAACGACCCTATAGGACAGATTAGAATTGCCCCATAGGGTTTCCAAGGAGTGCCTGGCAGATTTGAACTGCTGACCTTTTGGTTAGCAGCCATAGCTATTGACCACTACACCGCCAGGGTTTCCTATCATGAGGGATATTGGTCTGTAATTTTCTTTTTTTGCGGTGTCTTTACTTGGCTTTTGTATCAGGTTTATGCTGGCTTTATAGAAGGAATTCAGGTGGATTCCTTCCTTTTCTATGCTCTGAAATACCTGTAGTAGTACTGGTATTAACTCTTCTCTGAAAGTTTGGTAGAATTTTACAGTGAAGCCATCAGGCCCAGAGATTTTTTTGTTGGGAGCGTTTTTATTGTATCATTAATCTCTTCTTTTGTTATGGGTTTATTTAGTTTTTCTACTTTGATTTGTCTTAATTTAGGCCAGTAGTATATTTCTAGAAATTTGTCCATTTCTTCTGGTTTTCCAATTTGTTGGAGTACAATATTTCAATAGTATTCTGTTATGATCCTTTTTATTTCAGTTGGGTCTGTTGTGATATCACCCATCTCATTTCTTATTTGGGTTATTTGCTTCCTCTCCTGTTTTTCTTGTGTCATTTTGGCCAATGGTTTGTCGATTTTGTTGATGTTTTCAAAGAACCAGCTTTTGGTCTTGTTGACTCATTCAATTGTTTTTCTATTCTCTATTTCATTTATTTCTGCTCTAATCTTTATTATTTCCTTTTTCTGGTGCCTGAGGGCTGCTTTTGCTCCTTTCTATTTTTTCTAGTTGTAGGGTCAATATTTTGATTATGGTCATTTCTTCTTTTTGGTTGTGTGCATTTATTGTTATAGCCCTCTAAGCACTGCTTTTGCTGTGTCACAGAGGTTCTGGTAATATGTGTTTTCATTCTCATTTGATTCTATAAATTTATTTATTTCATCCTTGATTTCTTCTATAACCAAGTAGTTTTTGAGCAAGGTGTTGTTCAGTTTCCATGTGTCTTAATCATCTAGTGCTGCTATAACAGAAAGATGGCTTTAACAAAGAGAAATTTATTTCTTCACAGGAAAGTAGGCTAAAAGTCCAGATTCAGGCTGTCAGCTCCAGGGGAAGGCTTTCTTTCTCTGTCAGCCTTCTCTTCAATCTTCCCCCAGACTAGGAGCTTCTCTGTGCAAGGACCCGGCATCCAAAGAAGGCACTCTGCTTCCAGCACTGCTTTCTTGGTGGTATGTGGTCCCCTACTCTCTGCTTGCTTACCTTTCCTTTTATCTCTTGTAAGATAAAAGGTGATGCAGGCCACACTCCAGGGAAACTCCTTTTACACTGGATCAGGGATGTGACCTTACCAAGGGTGTTACAATCCCACCCTAATCCTCTTTAACATAAAATTACAATCACAAAATGGAGGACAACCACACAGTACTGGGAATCGTGGCCCAACCAAATTGCTACACACATTTTTTGGGGGACATACTTGAAGCCATGGCATCATGTATTTGATTTTTTTCCTTGCTGTTTCTGTTACTGATTTCTACTTTTATTGCTTTATGGTAAGAAAAGATACTTTGTAGTATTTCAGTGTTTTGGATTCTGTTAAGTCTTGCTTTGTGGCCTAATATGTGGTCTATTCTGGAGAATGTTTCGCTGCATTGGAAAATAATGTATACTTGGCTGCAGTTGGGTCGAATGTTCTGTATATGTCTATGAGGTCAAGTTGATTGATTGTGGCATTTAGATCTTCTGTGTCTTTTTTGAGTTTCTTTCTAGATGTTCTGTCTTTCACCAAAAGTGGTGTGTTGAAGTCTCCATCTATTATTGTGGAGCTGTCTATTTCTGTTTTCAATGCTGTTAGAGTTTGTTTTATGTATTTTGGACCCCCGTAATTGGGCACATATATATTTATTATGGTTACATCCTCCTGGGGTATTGACCCTTCCTTATCCTTTGTGGTGGATTTTACTTTAAAGTTTATTTTGTCAAAGATTAATATTGCCACTACTGCTCTTTTTTGGTTGTTATTTGCTTGCTATATTTTTTTCCATCCTTTGAGCTTTAGTTTAGTTTTTTAGACAGATAGTGTTTTTTTTTAATCCATTCTTTCACTCTGTCTCTTTATTGGTGCATTATTCCATTTATATTCAGTGTAATTATTGATAGGTATGAGTTTACTGCTGTCATTTTAATGGTTTTTTTTTGTGTGTGTGTGTTTGTGTGGTGTTGACAGTTTCTTTGTTCCACTTAATTTTCTGTGCTGAGTTCTTTTTCTTTATATATTTTCTTTTCATCTTTTTCATTTTTTTTTTTATGTTTGCTGAGTCTTTTTTCTTCTTTTTTTTCTGATGGGTAGACTTGTTAATTTCCTTTGTGGTTACTTTCAAATTTACCTCTATTTTTCTAAGTTTAAAGCAGTCTTCTGTTTCTTGATATCACTTTAACTTCCTCTCTATGTCATATCTTATGACTACACAATTTATTTCCTCTTTTTTGTTTTAACATTGTCATTGTTTACATATTGATATCTCTGTTTATCTATTTTCAGTCTTTTACCTTTGACTTATTTTTGCAACTTCCCTATCTGGGTTGAAATCTGGTTTTTCTGTCCTGTGTTCTAGTCTTGGGTTTTTGTCTGATATTGTTGGTTCTCTAACTGGAAGACTCCCTTTAATATTTCTTGTAATTTTGGTTTTTAGAAATTCCCTTCTGTTTATCTGGAAATGACCTAATTTCATCATCATATTTGAGAGACAGTTTTGTTGGATACAAAATTCTTGGCTGGCAATTTTTTTTTCCTTCAAGGTTTTATATATGTCATCTGTCATGGATTGAATTGTGTCCCCCCAAAGTATCTGTCAACTTGGCTAGGTCATGATTTGCAGTATTGTATGATTGTCTACTATTTTGTAATCTGAGGTGATTTCTCTATATGTTGTACATCCTATCACTATAATAAGATGGATTAGCAGCACTTATATTGATGAAATCTACAAGATTACATAGTGTCTTAAGCCTATCTATTTTGAGATCTAAAAGAGAGAAGCAAGCACTGAGACGTGGGGAACTCATACCACCAAGAAAGCAGCACTGGTAGCAGAGCACATTCTTTGGACCTGAGGTTCCTGCGCTGAGGTGCCCCCAGACCAAGGGAAGACTGATGACAAGGACCTTCCTCCAGAGGTGACAGAGAAGAGAAAGGCTTCCCCTGGTGCTGACAGCCTGAATTTGGACTTGTAGCCACTGGACTGTGAGAGAATAAATTTCTGTTTGTTAAAGCCATCCACTGGTGGTATTTCTTTTATAGCAGCACTAGATGACTAAGACGTCATCCCATTGCCTTCTTGCCTGCATGGTTTCTGCTGAGTAGTCCAAGCTTAGTCTTATTGACTCTTCGTTTGTAGGTGACTTTTCGTTTATCCCTAGCTGCTCTTAAGATTCTATCTTTATCTTTGGTTTTGCCAAGTTTGATTATAACATGTCTTGGTGACTTTCTTTTGAGCTCTATCCTGTGTGGGATTTGATGAGCTTCTTTGATAGATATCCTATTGGCTTTCACGATATCAGGGAAGTTTTCTGCCAGCAAACAAATGATTCTCTCTGTATTTTCTGTTACTTCCCCCTGTTCTGGTACTCCAATCACTTGTAGGATTTTCCTGTTGATAGTGTCCCACATAATTCTTATACTTTCTTAATTTTTTAAAAGTCTTTTATCTCATATTTCCTAAAAGAAATAGATGTCAAGGGGTTTATCTTCAGTCTTACTAATTCTGACTTCCATTGCCTCACTTTTGCTCTTTTGACCGTCTATTAAGTTGTCTAATTCTGAAATTTTATTGTTAATTTTTTTGATTTCCAGCTGTTGTCTCTCTCTGGTTCCTAGCAGCCTGTTATATTTGTCGTTCTGGTCTTTGCCCATTTTTTTAATAGGATTATTTGTCTTTTTGTTGTAGAGGTGTTGGATTTTCTTGTAGATTATGGAGATTAGACCTTTGTCTGACTTGTACTGTCCAAAAATTTTTTCCCAGTCTGTAGGTTCTCTTTTTACTCTTTTGGTGAAGTCTTTTGAACAGCATAGGTATTTAATTTTCAGAAGATCCCAGTTATCTAGCTTATTTTTGGGGTTTGTGTGTTGATGGTTATGGTTTGTATCCTGTTAATGCCATGTATTAGGGCCTGTAGCATGGGTCATATTTTTTTCTTTTATGAACTTTATAGTCTTTAGCTTTATATTTAGGTCTTTATTCCATTTTTAATTAGTTTTTATATATGGTGTGAGGTATGGGTCCTGTTTCATTTTTTTGCAGATGGACATCTAGTTTTGCCAGCACCGTTCGTTAAAAAGACTGTTTTTTCCCAATTTGATGGACATTTGGCCCTTGTTGAAGATCATGTGACCGTAGGTGGATGGATTTACATCTGGGTTCTCAATTCTATTCTATTGGTCAATGTATCTGTTGTTGTACCAGTACCAGGCTGTTTTGACTACCGTAGCTGTATAGTAGGTTCTAAGGTCTGGTAGTGTGAGTCCTCTTTCTTCTTCTTCAATAGTGTTTTACTTATTCGTGGCTTCTTCCCTTTCCATATGAAGTTAATGATTAGTTTTTCCATCTCTTTGAAGAATGTTGTTGGTATTTGGATCAGGATTGCATTGTATTTGTAAATTGCTTTGGGTAGAATTGTCATTTTCACAATGTTGAGTCTACCTATCCATGAACATGGTATGTTTTTCCATTTATGTAGATCCCTTTGGCTTTCTTGCAGTAGTGTTTTGTAGTTTTGTAGTTTTCTTTGTATAGGTCTTTTACATCCCTGGTTAGATTTATTCCTAAGTATTTTATTTTTTTAGGGGCTATTATAAATGGTATTGTTTTCCTGATTTCCTTTCTCTTCAGTTTTCTTGTGCAGATTCAGCTCAGGTGTCCAGGTCGTTGGTCACCAAATGTGTGTTGCAGAGTCTCACCTAAAGTCCTAGATGGGCAGGGCTGCATAGAGGTGTTTGGAGCAGGTACAGGAATCCGGCTGCAGTAGGGAACTATGTGCTGAACAAGACAGGGCTGACAGGTGCCCCTGAGTTCCTGGATAGAATGTGCTTCCCTGTTACCTAGAGGACGTAGGTGGGTGGATTTTGCAGCTGCACTTTGGGAACCCAGTGCTGTTGGCTGTTATGACAGTGTGGTGTCAAATGTCACAAATCTGCAACTTCGCCTTGGCTTCTGCAGTTCTAAATGGGTTTCAAGTGTATATACCCTGTTGTTCTATGCTAATGAGGGCCTATGTTGTTTAATCGGCCCACACAGGTCTAGGCAGGGGTGAAGGGTATTAGAAGTCCATGGACCCATTATGCCAGTGCCTAGACATAGGGACAGTGCCTGCCCTGAGTTTCTGGCTTAGGGGTTGTGCCATTTTTTTAAAACTGCGAGACTGGTTTGGGTGCAGATAGTCCCGAGTTCCCAGCTTAGGGGGCTTAGCATTAATGAGTGCCCGTGGTGTTGCATTGGCCCACACAGGTCTAGGCAAGGGTGACGGGTGTTACAATTCTGTGGTCCCCTTATACCAGTGCCTAGGCAAAGGGGCAGTGCCTGGGCTGAGTTCCCAGCTTAGGGGGCTTGGCAGTTTTTTTTCCTCTAAAGCTGCAAGACTGGTTTGGGCACGGTTAGGCCTTAGTTCCAGCTTAGGTGGTGTGGCATTTGTTGAATACTGCTGGACTGGTATTAGTGAGGACCAGGGAGGAGGTTGGGTGAGGGGAAAATGGCACTTCTCCACTATGGAAGTCCCAGAAGAGGAGGGGTTATTTTGACCCCACGCTGGTTAGATGCTTGCACTTAACTTTCACAGGTCCAGTGCCGCTTCCCTCCAGCTCCAGAGGCCTGTGCAGACTCTCCACTGCCCAATCTCTCCCAACGTGTGAAACACATCCCGAGTGCTGCTGCTCGCCTCAGCCCACGTGCGCTGGCTGACCCAGCCCACAGGGTACTGTATATCTCATGACTGGCACTTCTTTGCTGCTTCTGAACTGTCTCTCCCTCCCCCTGCTTCTCAGTCTGACTCCTCAGCTTTGTCTTTGATGATCAGGGCTCTTAGATTGTCATATATAATCAATTCACTTGTTTTTATGGGTCTTTGTTGTAAGAGGGACCACAGGAAGCATCTGACTATCCTGCCATCTTGGCCCCACCTCCCAGAGCTTAGTCTTATTGTTTTCCCTTTGTATGTGACTTTTTGTTTTTCTCGAGTTGCTCTCAGGATTCTTTCTTTTTCTTTGGTTTTGGCGAGTGAGATTATGATATGTCTTGGTGACTTTCTTTTGGAGTCTATCCTATATTGGGTTTGTTGAGCTTCTTGGATGGTCAGCTTTTCATCTTTCATGATATTAGGGAAGTTTTCTGCCAGCAAATCTTCAATGATCCTCTGTGTGTTTTCCATTTTATCCCCCTTTTCTGGAACTTCAATCACATGAAATTTTTGCTCTTGATTGTATTCCACATAGTTCCTAGGTTTTCATTTTTTTCTCTGATTTTTCCTCAAAGTGGCATCCATGGATTTGTCTCCAATTTTGCTGATTCTGTCCTCCATTGTTTCAAGTTTGCTCCTAAAACCTTCCGTTTCATTGTCCATTTCTGAAATTTTGTTATCTTTTGGATTTCTAATTATTTTTATATTTTGTTCTTGTATTATTTTCCTTAATTCTTTGTCTGTATTCTCCTTGATTTTGCCTGTGTTTTCCTTGACCTCTTCCCTAATCTCTTGAAGAGGCCTGAATATTAGACTTTTGAATTCCCTATCAGGTAGTTCCAGTGCCTTTTTTTTCTGCCAGAAGGTCATCTCGTGCTTTATTTTGGTCACTTAGTGTAGCCGTCTTGTCCTATTTTTTTTAATGTTTTGATATTGTCTTAGTCATCTAGTGCTGCTCTAAACAGAAATACCACAAGTGGATGGCTTTACAAAGAGAAGTTTATTCTCTCACAGTCCAGTAGGCTACAAGTCCAAATTCAGGGCATCAGCTCCAGAAGGCCTTCTCTCTGTGTCGCCTCTGGAGAAACGTCCTTGTGATGCATCAGTCTTTCCTTGGTCTGAGAGCTTCTCTGTGCAGGAACCTCAGATTCACCGTCTTCTATCAGTTTTCTTCTTCTCAGTGGCTTCAGATTTAATACTTCATCCCTTCATTTAAGGTTCAGTGTTCCAGGATTGACATCTGTATCTGTTTTACTTAGTTTTTCAGGTCTTTGTGCGGTGGGATGGCTGAGTGTGTCCTACTAGTCCGCCATCTTGGCTCTGGGTCTCCCCTACCTTATTAATTTCTGCATTTATCTTTCCTCCTTTGTGCTTCCCTTTGGTTTGTTTTGCTGTTATTTTTCTGTTTTAGAACTTTAATTCATTTGCTTCATTCTTTCATTTTCATTCATATAGATGGTTGGGCTATGAATTTTCCTCTGATCACTGCTTTAGATGTATTCCATAGATTGTGATATGTAGTGTTTACATTATTCTCGTTCAGGAACTCATTAACTTCTCTTTGTATCTCACCTTTCACCATAGAGCTGTATAATAAGTTTTAAAATTTCTAGGTAGAAGGGCCTTTTTGTTTTTAATTTCACTGGTATCAGAATGTTTTTAATATTTTTACTTTATGTAAACTACAGATGTTTTTTGTGCTCTAATATAGCCTCAATTTTTTTGACAGTTCCATTTACCTTTGAAAGAAATGTATCCTCTAATATCAGAGCATTAATGTTCAATGTATAGCCAAAAGATTTACTTCATTGATTATACAGCAATTGACACCCAACAATTTAAGTGAAACTCACGTTAACTGTGAAAACAGCACACACATCATCAGTGTTAGGTAGAGGAACCTCTATTATCCCAGGAAGGATCTGTTGGGGGTCTGATGGCAGTGGAGGTTGCCAAGCCTTTTTGGCACTCCCAGCCACTGGGACACAAGTCACTGTGGTGCTGGGAAGAGCTCATGGCCAAAAAATTTTGACTGCATTCACAAATCTCAAATTGGACTGATGTAACCTTGCTGGTGGGTTCTTTTGAGCCAGTACACACCCAGTGGTTATAACTGATACTGCTGAATGTTCTGTGGGAAGAGATATTTTAAGTTCCCAGTAGAGGACACACTTTAGACAGGCAGTATGAGTTCTAAATTTGGCAATTCCACAAAAGGGTACCTCTCATGTGGATAGAACGTTTAATTATGAGGTTGAGGGGGAGGGAAGGAAGAGACCCAGACTTGCTATAAGAGACCCAAAACACATATCAGCATTGTCACTTTTTCCTGTCAAGCCTACCTCTGGGAAACCGGGCTACTTGTATTTGCAAGTGGCAAGGAAATGTGGGGGATGTAGTGTAGGGGCAGGAGACCATCTTGTGTTTCTCTTACTGCTTATGCTTACTGGGTCTGAAAGATTATAGTATGAATGATTATGGAGATGAGGCGACAACTCCCAAGGTGGTCTTGGCATAGCCCACATCAAGGGGCAAGACAGATGTTTTAGGCTGGTCCAATGTATAAAAGGAAGAAATGGCTGAGACCCCTAGTCATGACTCTGACAAGATGCTGCAAGTTAGATATGGTGAGGATTGACTCAGGGTTAAGTTGTTGGTGCAGGGACTCATCACACCACTCATGTCACTGTGGAAAGAGAGCAAAACCCCAGCTGGTGGGAAAAGAACACCTATGACCCTGGGGGCTCAGGGGTGGGGGAGGTATCATTAACCTCTCTTGGATTAAATACGTCTGGAAGGATACCCAGAAACAGGGAGACGATGGGAAGATGTTTTCACTCTTTTGTACTTGCTGAATTTTGAACGATGTGACTATTTTATGTATTCAAAAAGACTATTAAAAATGCAAAATTAGAAACAAAATTGTACCGATATCTGAAAATAAAATTTAGAAACTAGCATTCTGAGCCATAATAGCTAGGACAGTCTCTAGTCAGAACCTAGAATAAAAACTTATTAAAAACAAAAGGTAGATTTTAACAGTGATGTGCACATTAACTCATACAACTTGATATTCTAAAAATTTTAAGGCTGTATATACAAAATAGTGCAAGCTGTGAAATTAACTTTTTATTTAACTAAAGAAGTTAACAGACAAATATCATATTTTGTAACAAAAATTGTAACTGATGAGTTTACCACCTACATTTTAAAGAATTTCAACAATTATTTTAGTATAGCCAAAGTCTTAACACTATAATTTTACCCTTTTTTTAAATGTAAAATGCACAATTATAATACTCATATTACCTATCTTGCAATTTTAAAGTTTTAGCTAAAACATGAGTCTCTGCAGGTAAATGCAAGAGTTCTCCTACATTGAGGACAAATAAAATTATTACTAATAAAGTGCCACTGTATTAGACAATGCCATTTCAACTATTTCCATTTTTTGGGGAGGAGGACACATTTTATTTCAAAAGTACATAATAGTATAGAACTAGTCATTTTCATTACACTAGTATAGAATACTTGCATTATACTTTGTAACAAGCACAAGTATGCTTATTGATAGTAGATATTATCCACAGTAAAGAATTCCTCTCAAGAAAGACCACAACTGTGACTTATGACAAGTTGTACAGTCATCACTAAATACAGTTTAGTCTTGAGAATATTTAAAAAGTACAATCTTGAACTAAGATAAACCTAAGGCTACCAATACTGAGAAATAGTTGTAGGGACTTATATTAAAAAAAAACAAAAAAAACCCTTCTCCTTTAAACTAGGTTTCCACCTGTTCTAAGGAAGGGGTAGGGGATACTGGTGGATGGCAAAGTTTGGCAACAAGGACGTTTCTAGCAGGTGAGAGCCTGATATGGCTGGCTGTAAGACAGATTTTCACCTAAGGAAAACGTGCCTATTCGATGTATACAGCACTTCTCAGGCACTTGACCTCCCTTGGTAGTGAAGCTGATGTTCAGATTTTTTTTAATGGAAAACATTAAATTACACAGTGACTTCAAGCCATGTTCCCGCAAAACATCTGTGTTCCGTAAACTAAATCCAAATGTTCCCTGGTAAAATCAAATAGTGATGCCACATAACCAATTCAGAGAAAAAAAGGTAATAAAGTTAATAGATTGAATTCTCTCAATTTTAAGATTTTTCCACCATAAATTTGTCTTAAGCCTTTGTTGCCTATTACTTGTTGGACTACTAGGAGAAAAAAAGGCTTGAAAACTATGAAATAGTATGCCTAAATATTAGAAAATTTGAAACTGTTGATCATGCTTAGCTCAATAGCTTCTTCTGTAATGGAAATATGCCCATAGTTTTGCTCTTATACTGCTTAAGAGCTACATTTTATCATAGTAAATGTGTTCCTAGTTCACATTATAGAATTCAATACGTAAACATTTTAATGTACCCAAAAGGGCCTTATGAATTTTCTATTTGTTGTCCCTAAATATGTTTGAGAACCAATACATTAATGTCTGGCTCTAAAACTATCTTTCGGGTCCATGTCAAAGGAATCCTTTTAGAGACATCACTAAGGTTAGGGTTCCAAGATAAGACTACCAAATTCTATTCTAAAGTGAAAAAATATGGCAAGATTCCAGTATAGATGTTAGTAATGTTTCCATTTTTTTCCCCTAGAATACTTAGTGTGTATTTAAATATGCTGACATTAAGGATTTTTTGTTTGTAAGTATCACTGTATTACAATTTGGGAAAATTTTGCAATATACTTTCAGGCAGTTAGCTTTAAAACAATAAAACTTCAGCTCTTAGCACAAACAACCCTGAGAACAATGCATTCAAATTACAGCTCAACTAGAAATACCTAGTTGAGAAATCCTGAAGTACAAAAACAAATTCTGGAAAAGTTGTAAAGAAAAAAAAAGTTACCAACATTTTGAGGCACTACCAGACTACAGTACTTTTAAGAGTTGGAAGGACTTTGAAAAACGAACAAACATACAAAAAGCTACGTGTGTGCATGCACACGTTCATATTGTGCTGTAATGAAAAACTGTGTCCTCAAACTGTATAGACTAAGCATTTTACTGCAGCATCTCCTCGTAAGGATAGCATGCTCTGGCTGCAGGAAGTTTTGGTAAGTAATATAAAGCATTGGTACAGAAGTGTGTACCATAATTGGAAACAGTCAAGAACTTCATTAGCAAGTTTCTTAAGTAACTGGCAGCCCTTGGAGGGGAGCATGAAAGAAACATCATAATTATGTTTATGATGCAAATGCTAAGTCAAAGTACCAATGATTTGATCTATTTCAGAGGATATACAACTTTGTAGCAAATAAGATACAACAAAGTCTGTCACAGTAGCAATAAACTGATGTTCTAGAAAGAAGTACACATTTGACCTATTAATACTGTACATAAACTGGTGAAATGCTTGCTGACAAAAATGGTGCATCACTGTATAATCAACATGACAGTCTACATTCTATACACAGTAACCAGAGATATTTAGCATTTGCTACAAAAAAAGTACAACAAATACGGAAGATCAACTTTTAACATTTCTCTGATGTCAAAAAAGAATGAAGTCACTTCTGTTCTGTTAAAAATGCTTCCTGCTTCTTTTTAAAACAATTTGTAAAGCTTTACTAAATGAAATACTTTGTTCTAAAGAAACACCCATTGACTTATGTGAAAATAAACAATCCTGTATCTTTAAAATCTATACTTATAAGTCAGAAGAGTATTTACATTTCATATAGTATACAAAATGAAATATTCATGCCTAAATAGCTTTTGCCATTCAAGATATGAAGACAGAGATGCATTGTTATAATTTGTACACCCTTACATTGCAAATGAATGTATATTAA
The DNA here is from genome assembly GCA_030035585.1 of Dugong dugon. Taxonomy (NCBI): domain Eukaryota; kingdom Metazoa; phylum Chordata; class Mammalia; order Sirenia; family Dugongidae; genus Dugong; species Dugong dugon. The sequence goes on from CM057479.1 coordinate 47,634,226, forward strand.
TGTGAAGTTTGACTAGTTAGGAAGAACAAGTGCATGCTAATCCAGAATACATATTAAGCCAGAACACTAGTATGGTTAACTAGAGCCATATGAATGGCCAGCAAGCAGCACAGACTGATAACTTTCTAGAATTCCTGTGGGTAACAATGCCAACCAGTAGCAAGTAGGATATGCATTACAGAGTAACAAAAACTGGAGCAGTATGTAGAAGATATTTAAATAGAATACTGGAAAGAATTTAGCCTAATTCCTAATTGTGCTTTTGATGGGCAAAAGCTACATAAAATGCTACACTAAAAATGATTAACTACAACCACAATATTTCTTGTGCTCTACAATTCTCCTTTCTTCCTCGTACTCTCTTAATTAAAAGTATCTTGCTTCTTCCCCATGTGGGTTTGCTGAGAAGAATACAAGATTTTAAAGCATGCACAAATTAAGCAACTAAAACCATGGGATCTTCTGCTCCTAATGCTATTTCCAGTCACTGATCAGATCAGTTACAGCAGCATATATATTTTCGTCTAGATGACAGGAACAAAGGCCATTTAGAGGTCAAGGCATATTGGGAGAGGTCTCACAACCAGTCTTAAGAGAATCAATGTATTACTGAAATAGTGATTTTGTTCTACATTTGACTCCTATACAATGATTGTTATCGACTCTTTTAAGGTCCTCACAAACACTGTAACAATGTCTAGATTTGGCAATAAGACATATATGATCCAAAAGATGAAACAGAAATGCAGCAGTTATCACCTAAAACACCTTTTAAAATACTTCAGTTTATGGAATTTTTTCCTAGTTATGTTTCACATCAGTTACTGAATTAAGTCACATGACAATCAAAAAAATGTATATACTTCTTAAAATAAATATAAAAGTAACATTTCTTCCATGATTTGCTTTCATTTCATGTTAGAAAAAATGTACATAAATTTAACAAACCTTCTAAATCAATTTTAAATAAGAATTTCCAGTTTTTGTCTGACAAATATTTTAATGTCAAAATATCTACTTAAAAATGGTTAGAAAGGAGTGATTACTGATAAATACCAACACCTACTCAAATGTGGTTGAAAAAAAAGCACTGCATAGTTTCCTGCAAAGCAGGTTACTCCTCTACATAGAGAACGAGAGAATGACAGAGAGAAATGGAAAACAAAAGAGCACACACAAAAGGCAACTTTCTATTTTTCATGCTGATTACAAAAAGGCCTCGAATGAAAACACAGCTTTAACCAATCCTCTTTGCCACTGTCCCTTGTGTCTTCTTTACAATTTAACTTTACTAATATTCACCCATTAGTGCAATGTCCCTCTGTCAACCAGCACCCATTAGTGCAATGTCCCTCTGTCAACCAGAAGCAGGTACTAAAACCATATAAGGTTGTATTAAGTTTGCCAACAATTTGGCAAAGAATAGTACAACCGAGCTAATACAGGTGGTTAGTTGCACACAGCCACCAAGGTAAGTGACCATTTTCGATAACATGATTTTTGTTTATCTTAAAAGATTTGTGCTTGCCACACACAAGTTGAAAATGTGACAATTCCAATCCATAAATCTATTTACTCTATGATATTAAGTCTGAAATAAATACAGAACAATCCAACTTATATGTGGTACATCAATACCACTAGATGCTACATTGCTTGATTAAAACCCTGGTTTATCATTTAACTAAAATTCAGGAATGATTTGTTCAGATAAAGCACATCTGCTAAAGCTACCATCTTTTTCTTGGACTCACATATTGAAAACCACAGGAATGTTACAGGAAAGACACCTACAAAATTAAAAAACAGAATTATACATCTTGATTATTTTTTTAAATTGCCAATTCCCTGCAAAACCAACCCAGCACAATTTCAAAACAATTAAAAAGAAATGAGGTTGCTTATGAAGGCCATAGCTTTGGTGACAACTTAGAACCAAACTTTAGATCTGCAGTTGATCCAGACCTAAACAGTTTGCTCATGCCTGATGATTCCATTTATTTGCAGGGCTTTATGGCTACAGCATATTCTTCACTCATTGCACACATTACAGACACCTGGAAGGAAAAATGCAGGCAAAAAGTTATTCAGAAGATAATATGTATATAAATACCAAGTGTATTTAATTCATCATATACTATATATTTGAGGATATTTTGTATATACCGACTTTGGAAGGGGGTCCTCAAAGGCCAAATAATCTACTTCCATTAGTTTTCTAAAGTAAAATTTCTCAGAATAAGAACTATAAATGTTTTGAAACTTATTAGCTGTTACACTCTTGAAAGTTATAACAGAGTGAATCTCCTTTACTCCTTAGCACTCTCATGGCATCCCTTTGTTGTCATCCTCAAAAATAGATGAGATGCAGATCTTCAAAGCAAATATGAGATCGACAGTGCCTCTGTCCCAATAAATGAACTTTCATACCTTCTTTGGTAATGGGCTCAGAGGGCTTCGTGAAAAAAACTGCCTTATAAAGACCACTTTTCAATATTTCAGTCACACTGAAAAACTACATTTCATATATATTTTACACTAATTAGTTTAGGTCAAAGTTTTTATAAAATAGTTTTAAAAAACAATCTCCCCATAGGTCTCTTTACCTGTACATCTTCACCTGCATTGTATTTTCCTTCTATCTCTTTGCCTAGTTCACCTTCTGGCAACTTAAGATCCTCACGAACTTCACCACTTTCTGTCAGCAGGGAAAGGTAACCATCCTGAATGCATATCAGCTATTAGAAGAAATTACATCATTTTCACTGATTAGATTTACTCCTTTGTAATATTTACACAGTTAAATTATAATTCATATGAACTTATATAAGCACAAGGAATACATTATTATTGACGTTTAAAAATATAAAAGTATACAATATGTATAAAAGTGTAAGTTTACTCCTCCCTGCAGCCCCCCAATCTCTGTGTTATTAACAGGTTAGGCTTCATTACAGTGTATCCTAAAACATTTACAACATTATGTACACAAGGCAAAAATAATTTCTTTTTTAAAAAACAGATGCATTTTTCAGCAAGTTACTTTATTCACTTAATGTCTTAGAAATCTTTCCAAATCAGAAAATATGAACCTACCTTAGTGTCTTAAACCACTACACAACTGCATGGACATACTGCAATCGATTTAACCATTTTCCCATCAAGGGGCATAAAAGCTGTTTTCAGTTTTTCACTATTAACATGTGTTTTATAATTACAAACAAAGTGGAAAAGTTTTGGTTTCCAACTCACTGCTAGCAAAGCTAAATTTTTTTTAAGACAAACACTGGCTTGTTGAAGACATTAATGAAACAAACCCAGTCATCAACCTAATCTGGAAAAAGGCACGGTTTTGATATAAGCAAATTCCTTATATCATAGGCATGAAGAAACAGCCAACCTCCATTCATCTATTCCAAGGGCATGTATACCATCATTGTGACTGAACTCTACAAGCTTTATAAGAGGCAAACTTCCAGAATACCAGCTTTTAAAAATTTTTTTCAGAATATCAGCTTCTAACATTAACACATACAAAACAAGTGAACAACATGGTCCTTGACCCCCTTTAACTACTATGATACAGCACAGGATGCCGCAGAGTTAAGAGTTTCAAAGCTCTCCACTATGGCAATACCAAATCTGGCTATAGCTTCCCACAGAAATCCCACCTACCACAGGAGATCTGAGTTTCTGTATACCACTTCCTATCCCCAAAACAAAAAATACTCAAGCCTTTGTATAAAGCAACAACCACCTTTAATTAACATTTTATTCACTCAAACATTTGTGGGGTGGTTAGTGGAACAGTGGAGAGCAAGAGGGCTGAGGTAGAAATGCTTCCAAGACAGATCTTTCTGATTTTCTGCTCTTTGAGCAAGTCCCTCAGGTAGAATTTGTCTATTTTAAGAGTTAAAGGTTCACACTGCCATTAGTGACTAAAACATAGGTGCCAAATAATAACACTTGCATTTTGATATTTATTTATATAACAGTGGTACTTTATTTTTTAAGAGTTAAGATTTCATAAAACTGTGGAATGAAATATATAAATCATTTCAAATATAAAAACATAAACATTAAAAATCTAATAAAACACTTCATGAACATTAAACGTATTAAAATAAATTTCTGTATGAAACAAAAATTGAAGTATTCAAAAATAAACAGCTACAGAAAATAATTTGCTCTTTTAAAATTCATTAAAAAATTGATTTACAGAAAAGTTACAATGCAATGAGAAACCCCATCTTTACCTAAATTCAACCATTGTTAACATTTAACCACACATACTCTCCCTCTATACACGTATATGTACACATATATGTGTGTGTGCATATATACACAGATTACACTTTATATAAAATATTATACATTCTTATTCTTACTGAACCATTTAAAAGTTCAAAAGATCATGACTAGCAATAAGTACTTCAGTGAGAACATACTCTTACATAACCACAGTTCAATTTTCAAAATGAAGAGATTTAATATTGATATGATATTACTTCATAGCCACTATTCAAATTTTGCCAGTTATCTGAATACTGTCTTTGATAGCAACTTTCCCCCCAGTTCCAGGGACACACCTTGCATTTATTTGGCTGTCAGTTCTGTTCACTCTTTTTTAATTTGGAACAAGTCCTTACCCTTTATCTTTATTTTTCATGACACGACATTTTTGAAGAGTAGAGGTTCATTGTTTTGTACAATGTTCCTCTGTTTGAGTTTGTCCGTTTCCTGATGATTCAGGTAATGCATCTTTAGCAGGAATACTACATAAATGATGTGTCTTCAGAGTTATCACATCAGGAGGCAAATGATGTCAACTTGTCCCATTACTGGTGAAGTTAACCTTGATCATTTGGCTAAGGTGGTATCTGCCAGATTTTTCTGGCAGGTACCCCCATTCATCTCACAGCTACCCTATCAGACAGAGTAGAAACACCCTATAGGTTTCCAAGGCTATAAATCATTACGGAACAGACTGCCACATCTTTCTCCCACACAGGAGCTGGTGGGTTCGAAACGCCAACCTTTTGGTTAGCAGCTGAGTACATAACCACTGTGCCACCAGGGCTCACGACAATCTATTTGGTTTTTTTTTTTGGTTAAAAGTACCCTTCCTTCCTCTGTAATTTGCAATCTCAGAAAAAAAAAAAAAAAGCCAACTGTGTCACTGTTGAGTCTCAAGCATATTCTTGGGCAATTTTTTTCATCTTCTCTCAAAGTTGTCTTTGAGAGTTGGAAGGAGAGGATTGTAAGAAGACAGTCTCAACAGTCAATTCTAAATATTGATCATTCATCTTTAAACATGCTACTCATTTGATTACTTTGAGATGTTTTCAAACAATTTTTCTTTGGGGGGGTAGTGAGTATAACTTTTTGGTAATAGCAAGAAGGGAAATGAGAGACAGCAGGGTCAGAAAACTTGTAGTAGAGGTGGTAGGCATGAGACGGTATACCCGCTTGTTGCTGACTGACAGACGAAATAATGTAACCAAAAAATACTAGTACCAGAATGTGGTATTATCTCCTACCAAGAGAATTCAGCGCTCTTAGGAAAAATGGGTAATTTCAGGTGTAGGGCAGGGAGCATAAAAATGTACCTGGAACAAGCTGTGTAGGAAAGCCAACAATTACCACTAGGACCACATCAAAGGGACTCAGGCACTAACCTGAATAAGTGCTCAGTGGTCAAAGAGAGAACAACTTGTGAATCGATAAGGATAACAACTATAATGGATTGAAACACGTATGTTTAAGTGCTCAAGTTCCTAGAGAAAAAAACATTTCATTACTTATTTTCAGTGGATATTGGGAATGAACTCATTTTGAAAAGTGGTAATTAAAGGGAAAAAATGAAGCATTAATACTCTTTCATGTATATATATAGATAGACAGATAGATCGATAGATAGACAGATATAGATGTATAGTACCTCTGGGTAAACAAAAAATTGATGAGGGAGTTTATAGAATTATTCTGGCTAAAAAAAATTACAGGTCATTATTTTGTCTCCACTAATAAACTAATGAATAGAGGCAATGATCAGAAATCTAATAATGTTACAAAAAGAGAAACAGACTTATTTACCTGATGGCTGCATAGAACATCACCTACAGAGTAGTCTTGTTAAAAAAAAGAAGAAAATAAGAATCTAAACTGAATCTGACCAAACCTCTACATCTAATTACCAATTTTCAGGAAATGCAAGGACAGAAGAACATGCTAACTAACAAGGAAATACAATCAGTAAAATCCAGACTGTGGGGAAGTCTATAAATGATCCAGTTTCTTCATCAAAAAATTACAAAGCAAATGGAGTAAGCAAAAGAGAGAGAATAAATGAATATGGGAAAGGGAGGGAGGGAAGCTGAGTGCACCAGTGAGACAGAAGAACCTATAGATTAAAATAGATTTAAGGGATACATCAACCAATTTCAATGTGTGGATCTTACATAGGTCCTGATTCAGACAAACTATAAAACAAAAACCACCACCATCGCACACAAAAGAAAAAAAAAAGGACAATTAGGAAAATGTAAATACTAATTGAATTTTTGACATTAAAACATTATTAATTTTTAGGTGTGATAATGTTTTCATTTTGCTTTTTAGAGTTCTCTTCTAGAGATACACTGCAGATGAAATGACACAGTATCTGGGATTAGCTTCAAAATAATGAAGAGGTAAAGCAAGAAAAAATAGGTGATGGGAGTATAGATGTAATAAGACTGGCCATGTATTGGTAACTGCTGAAGCCAGGTGATGACTATGTGGGATTCATTGTACTTTGAAAATTTCCTTTATTTAAAAAAAAGAACAGCATGGTATCTCTGAATTCCAGAAAGTGCACTGTAACCAGTAAATGCTGAGAGGGACCTGCAAAAAGGGTGAACTGAAAGGAAAGGGGGAGGGGGAGTTAGTGACACACCTGCCATGGAGCTGCAGGTTCTGCCTAAGATGTAGTCAGAGTAAGAAAGGAATTACAGAGAAACTTTCTGGCCTGTATTTATACTATTGGTACATAATACAGGCTGGAGAAGACATATCATCAGTACAGGCACCTTCTTAAAACTAATCTGTGAATTTGATTTTCTTTCTCCATCCACTTCAAAACAACCAGACTGGTTTAGGTAAGGCCTAACCCCTTCTATTTCTTCCGTCTGCTCTTCTCCTAGCACTCCAAAGCTGCTTCTTTAGAGCGGCTGGTCCCTGGAAGAGACTGAATGTTTGATCATTATTATTATACAACCTAAGCAAATACCACCACCATGAACTGGGTGGTTATCTGACCCACCAAGCCATGAAGTTGGGTATGCAGAGCAGCAGTATAAGTGAGGGTAGCATAGACGAGATCACTTTGAGCACATTATCAAGGCACAAACAAGCTGGGAAGTGGCTCAGACTCAGAAAGCACCTTGTCCTGCCACTTTGACTTTTCTTGATTTTTAAGAAAAAATGCATTTTTTGAGTAATTTGAATTTTTAAAGGACATCACACTGTTCATGCAATTCTGCATTGTGCTGTTTTTTAGGGGTTGTAATATACTTCGGGATCTTTCAATTCATACCAATGGCTTCAGGGGGTCATGTTGACTACTAGAAGAATTCAGAATGGTTTCTAGATGGTTATGCATGGTATAATGGCACCACTCAGAGGTGACCCTCAAAGATAAGGGAGATGGGATGGGCAGAACATCAAGCGCTGGACCTAGAAGAGAGAATAGAGGTTTGGATTTATACTGATTATGAGCAATGGCTAAGAGTTTGGCTGGAAGGTCAAGGACACCAGAAGAACAAGATGGGGAAATTGCTGACGGTGGGCTCTGGGGAAGTGGTATATGGACAGACTTCTCCCAATAGTTAGAGAATAATATGTTCATATTAACGTGCACCAAAAGGCATCTACTGTAGAGGAGGTTTTAAATAGATGGACAAGATGAAGCTCTCTGTTGATGTCATTTAGCCTTTTTTTGTGTGTAGCCTCCCCCGTTTTTTCTCACTTGGCTCATGAACACAGTGGCCATAGCTGTATGGGCTCCACAATACAGGTTTTCTCCTGCCAAGGTCAATCTGACCACAGCCACTATTGAATATTCCACAGTAGAAACCAATGCAGTCCCTGAGAGGGCACCATTCCCAAGAGGGAGCAACCAGCCACCTAGTAACACTGGACTCCTTCCACCGGGGAAAAGGCAGAGATTTGTGCTCACTGCAACAGATTCTTACTCTACATACGGATATGACTTTCCTGCTCACGGTGCTTCTCTGAAAACCCCATCCATGGGTTTACAGAATGCCTCATTCCTTTCATGGTGTATCTCACACAGCATCACTTCTGACTAAAAAACTTATTTTACAGGCAAAATAATGAGGCAACAGGACAATGGCTAGAGAATACACTGGTCTGTATCCCACAGTCCCCAGATTGCCTGTGTGGACTGGCCTTGTAAAGATTCAGTTTTGTCACCTGCTAGGTGACATTTTGTGGGCCTAGGTCACTGCTTATGGGTCACAACATATTAGAATATGTGGTGCTGTTTCTCCTACAGGAAGAATACACAGGTATGAGAACCAAAGGGAGTGGTTCCCCTCACCGTTAACCCTAATGATCCTATAGCTGTTTGCTTCTTGTCTCTGCAATACTGGGCTCTGCCGGTTTAGAGGTTTTCCCTTTCCAAAGAAAGACTTTCTATCAAGGGACAGAAAGGTTCCACAGAACAGATAAAAATTATTAAAAGAACTTAAATTCAAGGAATTCACAGCATCATTAATTCTTTTTGTTGTTTTATTTTAAAGTTGGAACAATAAAAGTCAACACACATATCCCAATATCTGAAAGGCATATTACTTATTTCAAGGATATACTAAAATTTAATATTCACAGTTTTGGCATTTCAGCAATAACCAAGAGATCCACAATACATACTCTGGTGTATCCTGTAGTAATTAGTTTTCTTTCTGGAAAGTGGTCTTCAAATGACAGACAAAACGTCAGTGAACGCAGGAAAGGCTTTTAAGTTGTGGCATGGTGCACAGGAACACAGACTTTTCTAACGAAGCATGATTCAAGAGAATACTGGGAGTCTGAACACACATTTCTATATTTAAGAATTTGGGATTCCCGAAGGTGTCTGGATGCATTTGTATTTTACACTATCACTGAGCCCCTGGCAACCATAATTAGTATGGGGACAAGCAAGGGAAACTAGCAATTCTAATCCAAGCTACATCTTGGAATGAAAGAAGTCAAGAGGCAATTTTTCTTTCATCCTGAATTTATTTTAAAACACATAAAAATTAAAACTGTAAATAATTAATACACTTCTTTCCTTAAACAAAGGTTTACTTTTTAATTATTATAATCAACAGATAAACATATTTCACTTTACCCAAACGCCAAACTGGAACTCAGAACAGTGAATTCAGCAAATACAAAGGACTACATGCAGCCAAAGAAAAGTAGGAATTTAACCAAGGCACTTGGGTAAGTGAGTAAAGACCACTATAGCACATTAAACATAACTGGAAAGGCTCACAGAACTTTTTAGAAATGAACGGGAATAAGCATTCTATGCTGATTTGATACTGAGAAGCACGTGAACATAGAGTACTTACTCTGCCAGATACTGTTCTAAGTATTAACTAATTAAACCTCACTGTCATTCCTTGAAGAGTTTATTATTCTCACTCCTACTTTATAAAGAAATGGAGGCAAGATAGGTTAAGTGACTTGACAACCGAGACCACAGAGCTAGTAAGTGCCAAAGCAGAGAAGTGGACCTGGTCTGCCCGGCCCCAGTCATCCTCTTACCCGCTGTGCAGCATGAACCACATACCAAGGGTTGGGACTAGGCTGAGACAAGTGAGACTCATCTTGGGTGCAAAAGAATTCCGTGATCAAGATAAATAAATATTTAAAGAAGTCAAAATTAATGCAAAAATTCCATGATGAGCAAAATTAAATAAAAATAGGATCAGAATTACTAATTTTTCCTTTTCCCTTAAGCTCCAATATGGCTTGGTATTGTTACTGGTCTTGTCTTTATTTAAAATTTTGTGCCCAAGGAAGGGCCTTTTATCTCACTTGCCTTACCTACTTCCGGCCCTACTCTATATCATAACAAAACCCAAACCAAATTTTTCCTTTATGCTGAATTCTGAGCTCCAATCAGTGACTAACTTGATAATAGTACTAATTATCTGAACTACTGATACGCATCTTTCTGAAATACCCAATAGGCAAAAACATTCTAACATTGAACATTCAAAGTACTCACATTTTAGGAATGAAAACAGAGAAACCCATTTTTGGCATAAGAAAATTCTATACTCAGCCTTAGTATGCTGTAATACATATGTGCCACACTGAATAATCACATATGCGTTTAGCAAATGTTTATTAAACACCCACCACCAGTGGCTCCTTGGGGGAAAGATGTGGCAGTCTGCTTCCATAGAGATTAGAGCCTTGGAAACCCTATGGAGTTGCTATGGGTCGGAATCAACTTGATGGCAATGGTGTATGTGTCAAGCCTACCTACCAGATTAGGTATCTCAATAACAGTAGAATAATGAAGTGGAAGTTTTTACAGGAATAGGAGGAGCAGAAAAGAAACTACTTTTTGGTATGTATCTACTTATGAGGTACTTGTGGAGTACATTTACTCATTTAACCTTCAAAACATTATTCCTCTTTTATAGATGGGAAGACAGAGGCTCAGAGAAGTTGAGAAATTTGTCCAAGGTCATCTAGCTACAAAGTGGCAGAACTAGATCTAAACCCAGAATTGCTTGACTAAAAAATCCACTTGCTGTTATTATACTAAGACAATTCAAATTCTACAAAGACTCCAAAATGACCTAGAAAACATCTGTCAGTGGGAAAGTAAAAATATAAAACTGCTTACTATGATTAAAGCAATGCAAAAATATGTTTGCATGGGGACAAAGAGTAAAAGGAAATCAGCTGGGTGGTTGCAGATGATGACAACATTCTTTAAAATCTTATACAATATAAAGTATAGAAAGAAATCAGTTCAAATTGGATAAAACAAACCTAAGTGTCAATCTTGTTATTTTTCACTATGTAATATGAACAGAAAAGAGTTCTCTATATATGGTATGCTTGCTACGGAAACTGAAGACTTTCAACAAAGGCATTAGTTATGATTAGTCTGGTTCTTATATCCCATGAGGTCAATTATTTAGTTATCGTCAATACTCCAAACAATAAAAAGCTATAATTAAACATGACCTATCCAAATGTATAACTGGAACTAAAGTTTGAAGTTTATACTTATAATTTAACAAAAGGTTACAGCATGATCACCGAATAAATACAAAATATAGTTTTGTATTTTCACCATATTCAGTGACCATGTAACTTTACCCCTCATGTTCATGGGTTTCAGCTTATTATTTAAGAATAACAAACTCTGACTCGCATCCAATAATACACAAACTTTGTTGGTGGGAATATGAATTTCAATAGTTTCTTGAGAGTCTTAGGTCTCATCAGTGAGAAGGAATAAAACATACAGGAGGGAGTTATCTAAATTTGGAATATTTTACAACCGACAGAATAGTCATTTTACTAAACACTGGATTTACTCAGTCACAGTATGTAGTCACCTGCTCTAAGGAATACTAAGTGCTCAAATTTTTAAAAATGCAAGAATGTTTTTTAAAAAAAATCACAAACTAGCAATAATCCTACAGCATAAGTATGAAACATCACTATCTATTTCTCCTATTTCTAAGATGGGTGGTGCCTAATGATTGAAAAAACTTACAAACCCACTCTTACGTTTTGTCAGATTACAACTGATAGTCGAAAGTATGTGCACCTTTAAGAAGCAAGTATCATTCTAAAGAAAATTAGTACTTACTTGATAATCATTTCTTTTAATATTTGGAACATCCATGTTGTGAGTAGAAGGACAAATATCTTCATACTTTTTGCCCGTGAAAATATCAATTCCAACAAGGTGAACCTAATAGAGAAAGAGAACAGGAGACCTGTTCAGTCTCTGCCAAGTGTATCACTCAATACATACAACACTAGAGCACAATACCAACGCTGATTATGACATATTCTTTCTCCACCTTTCAAGGTCATCTGATTTTATTTTCTTAAAGTAATAGTTACAGAAACTCATAAGCAGTAAGCAACTAAACAGTATCATGACTTATCAAGACCCCAAATCAGAGAGTCCAGTAATTCAGTTATGAGAGTAGATAAAAAAAAACTAAGTTAGGTTTCTTAGAACTGTTAGATCTTCTCAACTGTAAACTGAACGGATCTTTTTTTTTCCTATTTAAATGATATTTTATTTTGTTTTCGGTGAAGGTTTATAGGGCAGTTTAGTTTCCTATTCAACCATTTCTACACAAATTGTTCAGGGACATTGGTTACATTCTTCACAATGCATGACATTCTCATTATTTCCGTTCTGGTCTTCCACTACTGAATATATCTTTTACCTCACTAGGATTCAAGAAAATTTTGGTTTACAGTAATAAAACATTATAAGGGAGTACGAGAAAGAAATGGTACCTTTCAGTATTCAAAGTAGTATCTGATCACCCAATGTGTGGAAAATGGAGCTTATTACAAAATTATAAGTATAAAAATCTCATCATCTGTAATGGAATACAGATTATCAAAATCTCAACGTTAACGCCAAAGATAGACCTGGAAGGGCACTTACCTTGGCATGACCATGCTTTCCAGTTTTGGAAGTTGACATCTCCACTATTTTGCATGGTCGTCCTTTGAGCACCACAAAGCCGTTTTTGCGCAGGGCCGAGCACTGCATAGGGTAAGTGCTGGAAGCCCCAGCATCTCCAGTAGTGAAATCAACTTCATCCGCCATGGTGGGCTAGAGAGATGGTAGCTTTTTCGAAGGAACTACACAAAAAGTTTGTATTTGCATTTTACCAACGGGCGTGCAGGCAGGGAAACGGATCATTTCAGACAGGTTACGTGCCAAGCAACACGGGTCTATCAGTTTTGCATTTATAGAATCCGCCCCCCTCCCCCCACAAGACTAGCCAGCACTTTCAAACTCCGGCCTCTACAAACTTTTCCATTCTTTGGTGGGGAGGTGGGAAAGAAAACCGCAGAGGAGCTCGCTGCGGGGTAGGGGACGCGCCAGGGGCAGCAGGTCCCGGCACCCAAGGCCCCACCGCAGAAGCAGCCGGCGACCTTCCCGCGCCGCGCGGCCCAACCCAGCTCCGCCGCCGCGATCCTCTCTGCGGGGGACCCAGCCCAAGCCGCACGTCCCCGCGAAGGATAAGGGACAAGTGGACCCGGCCGGCAGCACCTGACCCTCGGGTAGCGTGCGCGCACCCCGCCCTCCGCCCCACGGTGCCACCGCCTGGCTGCTCAGGCACCCCCTGTCCTGCCAGACCGTCGGCCCCACCGGCCCCGCACGGGCCTGAGCCCCGGCGGGTCCCGCACTCGCCTCGGTTCGCCTATCCCTCCTTCCTCCTTCCTTCGGCCAGGGCTCGGCTCCGGCCGCCATCCCCAGCCCTGCCTCGCTCCGGTCCCAGCCCCACCAGCTTCTCCCCACGTCCTCACCTTTTAGTGGGGAAAGAGCGCCTTTTGCCTGCTAACCCGCGCCAGACCCCACAGCTGCGGCGATAACAGCTGAGGCGGCGGCGGCGGCCGCGGCAGCTCCAAAAGACGGGGCGGGGGCCGCCACACTTTCCACACCCCAGCCTCCCGCCCTTTCCCGCCCCCACCTCAGCCCCACTTCCGGGATAGGCCCCAGGCGCGTCACAGGCACTGCCCTCTCGGTCTACCATTGGCTACATGGTTCCCGAGGCCCCGCCCAGTCACATGAAGCGCGCCCTGGCAACCCCACGTGCTGCGGATTAGTACACTTCCGGCGTGAAGTGCACTTTCAGGACTCCGGTTGTTGAGAATAAACTTGCCCGCGAGGAAACTTGCTCCGTCAAACTACTAGGTTCGCTGCGGTCGGGTCCCAGGGAAGTTAACGGTAACCAATGGGGTCAGAGCCATGCGCCCATTAGCCCCTGCCCTCAGGTGCGTGGCAGTTGTCATGTGACGGTTGTCAGACCTCGCCAGGCGCGCGAATTCAGCGGGTGCGCTGCATGGCTGTGGAGGGACCTTAGGGTTCAAGCTTTTGGCCCAAGTTGCGACCCTCCTTGGGGTTCAAACCCACATTTGTACCTTGAAGAAGAGCCCAGATGCAGTATTTTATTATCTGGCTCCACGCTGCGGGACCCCAGCCACCACCTAGTGAGATTCTGGCAGCGACTGTCACAGGGGACTCCGCCAGAGTCAGCAATGTTTTCATGGGTGGAAACTCTTGAGACAACCTTGATCTAAAAAGCAGTAATGAAATGACCTAATTTACTCACAACAGTGGCTATTACGGAGTTGTGGAGACAAAGTGTGATCTGACTCCTACCTTCTGGTCCCGAAGGTTGTTCGACCAACTCACCCCTTCCATGGCACAGGAGTTCCATTGAGTTTGGGGCTTGTCCAGTATCTCGTTAGAGCGGTTGGATTGTGTTCGGAATCGACCTAGAGCCAATAGAGACTTGAATAGGATTAGGGGCCAAGAGATACACACCCTTTTTCACAGATCCATTTCACAACTCACCACATTTTCTTAGCTTGGACAGTGACCTAGGAAACTACTTGCTTCCCACAGCTCAATTTATGTGATCCTTTGAGTTTGTACTGCTGTCTTAGGAGTAATCCCTTTTCTCACATTTTGCAGCTCTGTAGTTTACACAGATACTTCAGATGCATTGTCTAACTTTCACAATAAACAAGTGAACTCTCATAAACTGAGCAGCCTCTACCTAATATATGAAAGAGCTAGATTAGAGCCACAGTTCGTGAGTCCACTCTGCTTCTCTTTACACCACCTAACCTTTCCCTGATACTGTTAAAATGATTGCTAATATTTAAAGAGTATTTGGACAGGTATTGTGCTAAATGTTTTTCGTTTTTTTTAAAACTTTTTTACATTGTACTTTAGATGAAGGTTTATAGAATAGTTTCTCATTAAACACTGCACCTACTGTTTTATGACAATGGTTAACAACCCCCCGACATGTCAACACTCTCCCTTCTCGACCTTGGGTTCCCTATTACCAGCTTTCCTGTCTCCTCTTGCCTTCTAGTCCTTGTCCCTGGACTGTTGTACCCGGTTGGTCTCGTTTTGTTTTATGGGGCTGTCTAATCTTTGCTGAACAGTGAACCTCAGGAGTGACCTCATTACTGAGCTAAAAGGGTGTTGGGGGTCGGGGCAATACTCTTGGGGTTTCTGCAGTCTCTGTCAGGTCAGTAAGTCTGGTCTTTATTTCGTGAGTTAGAATTTTGTTCTACATTTTTCTCCAGCTCTGTCCAGGACCCTCTCTTGTGATCCCTGTCAGAGCAGTCAGTGGTGGTAGCTGGGCACCATCTAGTTGTACTGGACTCACTCTGGTGGAGGCCATGGTAGCTGTGGTCCATTAGTCCTTTGGACTGCTCTTTCCCTTGTATCTTGTTTTATTCATTCTCCCTTGCTCCCGAAGGGTTGAGACCAGTGGAGTATCTTAGCTGGCTGCTCACAGGCTTTTAAGACGTCAGATGCTACTCACCAAGGTAGAATATAGAACATTTTCTTTATAAACTGTGTTATGCCAATTGAGCTAGATGTTCACCAAGACCATGGTCCCCTCAGCCCTCTGCCCAGCAGTTCACTTCCTTGGGAAGTTTGGATGTGTCTATGAAGCTTCCATGACCTTGCCTTGTACAAGTTGTGCTGGCATCTCTAGTATTGTGTACTGCCTTACCCTTCACCAGTTACCACTTATCTATTGACTGTTTAGTATTCCCTCCCTCCCACCCCTCCCTCATAATCAACAAAGCTTGTTTCTTTTTGTGTGTAAACCTTTTCATGAGTTTTTACGCTAGTGGTCTCATACAATATTTGTCCTTTTGTGATTGACTTATTTCACTCAGCATAATGTCCTCTAGTTTCATCCATGTTATGAGATGCTTCACAAATTCATCACTGTTCTTTATCATTGCATAATACTCCATTGTGTGTATGTGTCATAGTTTGTTTATCCATTCATCTATTCATGGGCATCTAGGTTGTTTCCATCTTTTTGCTATTGTGAACAATGCTGCAGTGAATATGGATGTGCATATGTTTATTTGGGTGATGGCTCTTATTTCTCCAGGATATATTCCTAGCAGTGGGATTGCTGGATTGTGTGGTATTTCTATTTCTAGCTTTCTAAGGAAGCTCCATATCATTTTCCAAAATGGTAATATCATTATGTATTCCCGCCAGCAGTGCATAGGAGTTCCAATCTCCCTGCAGCCTCTCCAACATTTGTTATTTCCATTGCTTTTGATTCGCGCCAGTAATGCCTGGTGAGATGGTATCTCATTGTGGTTTTAATTTGCATTTCTCTAATGGCTAGTGATCACGAGCATTTCCTCATGTGTCTGTTGGCCGCTTGAATGTCTTCTTTGGTGAAGTGTCTGTTCATTTCCTTTGCCCATTTTTTAATAGCATTATTTGTCTTTTTGTTGTAGAGGTGTTGGATTTTCCTCTAGATTTTGGAGATTAGACCTTTGTCTGACTTGTACTGTCCAAAAATTTTTTCCTAGTCTGTAGGTTCTCTTTTTACTCCTTTGGTGAAGTCTTTTGAAGAGCATAAGTGTTTAATTTTTAGAAGATCCCAGTTATCTAGCTTATCTTCTGGAGTTTGTGTGTTGTTGGCTATGGTTTGTATCCTCTTAATGCCATGTATTAGGACCTCTAGCATTGATCCTATTTTTTCTTCTATGAACTTTATAGTTTTTGGGTTTATGTTTAGGTCTTTGATCCATTTTGAATTAGTTTTGGTATATGGTGTGAAGTATAGGTCCTGTTTCATTTTTTTTGCAGATGGATATCCAGTTTTGCCAGCACCATTTGTTAAAAAGACTGTTCCCCATTTGATGGACTTTGGGCCCTTGTCATAGATCAGGTGACCGTAGGTGGATGGATTTACATCTGGGTTCTCAATTCTGTTCCACTGGTCAATGTATCTGTCGTTGTACCAGTACCAGGCTGTTTTGACTACCGTAGCTGTATAGTGGGTTCTGAGGTCAGGTAGTGTGAGTCCTCCAACTTTATTCTTCTTCTTCAGTAGTGCTTTACTTATCTGAGGTTTCTTTCCTTTCCATATAAAGTTGGTTAGTTTTTCCATCTCTTTAAAGAATGTCATTGGTATTTGGATTGGGACTGCATTGTATGTTTAAATTGCTTTGGGGAGAATTGTCATTTTCACAATGTTAAGTCTACGTATCCATGAGCATGGTATATTTTTCCATTTATGTAGATCCTTTTGGGTTTCTTGCAGTAGTGTTTTGTAGTTTTCTTTGTATAGGTCTTTTCCCTGGTTAGATTTATTCCTAAGTATTTTACTTTTTAGGGACTATTATAAATGGTATTGTTTTCCTGATTTCCTTTTCATCATTCTCTTTATTGGTGTATAGGGATCCAACTGATTTTTGTATGTTTACCTTGTTTCCTGTGACTCTGCTGAATCTTTCTATTCATTCCAGTAGTTTTCTCGTGGAGTCTTTAGGGTTTTCTATGTATAGTATCATATCATCTGCAAACAGGGACAGTTTAACTTCTTCATTACCAGTTTGGATGCTCTTTATGTCGTTTTTTGCTTTATTGCTCTAGCTAGAACTTCCAGCACAATGTTAAGTAGGAGTGGTGATAAAGGGCATCCTTGTCTTGTTCCTGTTCTCAAGGGGAATGTTTTCAGCCTCTCTCCATTAAGAATGATGTTGGCCATTGGTTTTGCATAGATGCCGTTTCTTATGTTGAGAAATTTCCCTTCTCTACCTATTTTATTGAGAGCTTTTATCAGGAATGGGTGTTGGACTTTGTCAAATGCTTTTTCTGCATCAGTTGATATGATGGTGTGATTTTTTCCTTGCTTTTATTTATGTGGTGGATTACATTGATTGATTTTCTAATGTTGAACAATTCTTGCATACTTGGTATGAATCCTACCTGGTTGTGGTGTGTTATTTTTTTGATATGATGCTGAATCCTTTTGGCTCGAATTTTGTTGAAAATTTTTGCATCTATATTCATGAGAGATATTGGTCTGTAATTTTCTTTCTTTTAGTGGCATTTTTGCCTGGTTTTGGTGTCAAGGTTATGCTGGCTTCATAGAATGAATTCGGACGTTTCACTTCCTTTTCTATATTCTGAACTTGTTTGAGTAGCACTGGTATAAGCTCTTCTCTGAATGTTTGGTAGAATTCTCCAGTGAAGCCATCTGGGCGAGGACTTTAATTTTTTGTTGGGAGTTTTTTTAAATTATCTTTTCAATGTCTTCTCTTGTTATGGTCTGTTCAGATTTTCAACATCACTTTGTGTTAGTTTGGGTAGGTAGTGTGTTTCTAGAAATTTATCCATTTCCTCTAGGTTTTCAAATTTGTTGGAATATAGTTTTTCATAATACTCTGTTATGATCCTTTTTATTTCAGTTGGGTCTGTCATAATGTCCCCCATTTCATTTCTTATTTGAGTTATTTGTGTCCTCTCCTGTTTTTCTTTTGTCAGTCTGGCCAGTGGTTTGTTGATCCTGTCAAAGAACCAACTTTTGGGTTTGTTGATTCTTTCTATTGTGTTTTTATTCTCTATTCATTTATTTCTCCTCTGATCTTTATTTCCTTTCTTCTGGTGGCTGTGAGCTTTTTTCTTTTTTGCTGTTTCCTTTCTGTTTGTTCAAGTTGTGTAATTAATGTTTTGATTTTGTCCCTTTCTTCTTTTTTGATGTGTGCATCTATTGCTATAAATTGTTCTCTGAGGACTGCCTTTGCTGTGTTCCAGAGGTTTTGGTATGATGTGTTTTCATTCTCGCTTGATTCTAGGAATTTTTTTGATTCCATCTCTGATTTATTCCATTAACGAGTGGTTTGTAAGCAGGGTGTTATTCAGTTTCCATGTAATTGACATTCAGTGTAATTATTGATAGGTATGACTTTATTGCTGTCATTTTGTAGTGCTTTTATTTTGTGGTGCTGACGTTTTCTTTGTTCCTCTTATTCTCCTACCCTGAATTCCTTTTGTTTGTGGGTTTTTTAAATTTCTTTTGTTTTTGTAGGTTTTGTTTCTACTGAGACTTTATGTTTTTCTTCTTTATGTTGATGAGTAGATTTGTTAAATTTCTTTGTGGTTATCTTGAAATTTACTCTTATCTTCCTAGGTTTGAACCAGTCTGTACTATTTGGTATCGCCTTGAAGGTTGTATACTTACGCCATTTTTCCCCTCTTTTATTGTTCTGATGTTGTTGTCATTTACAGATTAACCCCTCTGGTTACCTATTGTAATTGTTTTGGTTTTGAATGGCCCTTGACATTTCGTTTCCTAGATTGGTATTTGGCTGGTAAAATCCTGCATCCTAGATTCAGCCTGTGGTCTGATGTTGTTTGTTCTCAGATTGAAGGACTCCCTTTAATAATTCTTGTAAATTTGGTTTGGTTTTTACATAGTTCCATAATTTTTGTTTATCTGGAAATAATCCTAATTTTACCATCATATTTAAATGAGAATTTTGCAGGGTATATTATTCTTGGCTGGCAGGTTTTTTTTATTTCAAGGTTTTATATATGTCATCCCATTGCGTTCTTGCCTGAATGGTTTCTGCCGAATAATTCAAGCTTAGTCTTATTGTTTTTCGTCTGTATGTGACTTTTGCTTTTCTTGAGCTGCTCTCAGTATTTTTTGTTTTTTGTTTTAGCGAGTGTGATTATGATAGACCTTGGTGATTTTCTTTTGGGGTCTATCCTATATGGGGTTCATTGAGCTTCTCGGATGGTCAGCTTTTCATCTTTCATGATATTATGGAAATTTTCTGTGAGCAGTTCTTCAGTGATCCTCTCTGTGTTTTCCATTTTCTCCCCCTGTTCTGGAACTCCAATCGCTCGAAGATTTTTGCTTTTGATTGTGTCCCACATAATTCTCAGGGTTTCTGCATTTTTCTTTGCTCTTTTTTCAGATTTTTCCTCAGAGTTGTAGCCAAGTGTTTGTCTTCATTTTCATTGATCCTGTCTTCCATCATTTCAAACCTGCTCCTCAGCCCTTCTATGACACTGTCCATTTCTGAAATTTTTTTTTTTTATCTTTTGGCGTTCTAATTGTTGTCTTTGTATGATTTCTAGTTGTGAATTTATTTTGGCATTTTGTTTCTCTATTTTCTTGAATTCTTCCACTTTTTTGTCTGTATGTTCCATTAATATGTCTATTTTGTCCTCATTTTTGCTTCAACTCGGATGGCTCTGAATATTAGAGATTTGAATTCCCTGTCAGGTAGTTCTAGTGCCTTTTTCTCTACTGGAAAGCCATCTGGTGTTTTATTCTGGACACCAACTAGAACCATCATGTCTTTTTCTTATTATGTTTTGATATTTTCTGCTGTCTTTGGGACATTCAGTAGTTATTTTCCTCATTTATTGATTGTAGATTTATTTTGTCCTTTTTTGTTTTATTTGGTTATGTCTGAGCAGGCAGGCTGTGTGTTCTTTGTTGTTCGCTCATCTGTGGGCTCAATATTTTTCACCTTCTCCCATGGGCAAGGTCAGTTGCTCAGATATGGTACAGCAGGGCAGGTCCAGCTGGAGGGGAATTTCTGGGATGGGTTGTTTGTGTCATGTACTAGGGCTGACAAGGCAGGCCAGGAATCAGTGCAAGACAGGTTCTGGTAGGTTGTGCCTGTGCTGCTTGGGGGTGTGATGTTCAGCACTTGAAGCAGGTAGGCAGGAAGGAGGGAGGAGACTGTGATGTGTGGAGCTAAGATTGGTATGAGAAAATGAGAGGAGAGAGGAACAGGAGCCAAAAATATACAAACAAACAAAAAAGTGTGCTAAGGGAGCTTACCGTTGGAGTGGAGAGATGAGAGACTGAGAAATGGAGAAAAACAAAAAGAAAAAAGGTAAAAGAAAAAAAAGAATAAGCAAAAACTAGAGAAAAAAAAAAGCCCCCAGGGATCCCACAGCTGCAGCTGCAAGGACTGGGGAAGTTGCTCCCAGGCCATGAAGTACAGCCTGGTTAGAAGGGGTAGAGGTGTCACACAGTGCCAAGTCTTTAGGTTGCAGGAAGAGAAGGTAAGTATAGAGAGACAAGAAACTGAAAAACGAAGAAAGAGAAAAAACAAAGAAAACAACCACCCCAAAAAAAAACAAGAAAAAAGAAATACCCCCAGGAATCCCACTGTGCAGCTGCTTAGACTGAGGGAGTAGCTCCCATGATGCACAGTACTGACTGGCTAGAAGGGGCTCCCAAGCCAAGAAAACAAAGAAAAGCCCCGGGGATCCCACCAGTGTGCGGCATGGGCCGGAAAGCAGTTCCACAGTTGAACGGCATTTCACAGCCTTTCAGGAAGAAGCAAAGATGGCACGTGGAGCTATGTATTTGAGAGAAAGAAGGGGGAGGTGGTGAGAAGTATGGCAGAAACCAAAAGAAGCAGAGAAAAGCAACAGCAGCAACCAATAAACGGCACTCAGGGATCCAGCCAGTGTGGGCGGGTGGATTTCAAGCAGCACAGGGGTGAAGCTTGTGCTTCTCAGCCAAGATACTGTGGCTGCAGGAAGCAGAGGAGGTCGAATGTGGGTGAAGAAGGACGGCGGGGTGGGAAAGTGTATATCACTGATTACTGGTTGTTCTGTCTCCTGCTGGGAGCTCCGTGAAGCTGCTTTCCTGTACTCCCTGTTTGCTGATCTTTGACAGGAGTCCAGGATGGCAGATCCATGCTGCATTAGCTTATGGGGACCTCTGCATGTATTTCTCCTTGCTCTCTGTTCTCTGTCAGTTTCTCATTCCATTCATTGCTTGGCTGAGTTTTTTATCTCTTCATTTGATGCTTAGGGTTTCAGGAGTGACGTTTGTCTCTGTTTCACTTAGTTTTTCAGATCTTTGCTGTGAAGGGACGGCTTGGTGCTTGTCTATAGCACCATGTTGTCTGGAAGTCACTCTGTGCTAAACGTTTTATGTGTGTCATTCATTTAATCTTGACTGCTACTTTTTTTTAACCTAAGAATTACTAAAGTATAATTAATGTAAAGTAAAAGTCACTGTTCTTAGTTTTATGTATATTGAAAAACACACTCCAGTAATGACTATATTATTAAGATATGGAATATCTACCTCAATCCAAAAGTTTTCCTTGTGCCTCTTTGTGGTCAATCTACCCTCCCCCCACCAATCCCTGTGAACCATTCATAACTACTCTTTTTTATCTCCATTTTTAATTGAGTAAAAAGGCAGAGAAAAGTAATTTGCCAGAAACCACACAACTAGCAAGTCAAACAGCCAAGATCAAAATCTAGGCATTTAGACTTCAGAAACACTGCCTTAGTCACAACCATATACTGCATTCATGTAAGATTTGGATTTGGAACCACAAGATCAGGCTTTATTCATTAAACAAATATTTATTTTAGCACCATTGACTCTGGAATTACTATGTTGACCAAGACAGCCTCTGGTCCATAAGGTGCTTGCAGTCTAGCGCAGGAGACAAACTAGTGATTTTAGCAGGTGTAATAAATACTACTAAAGAAATAACTACAGAGCACTGAAAAAAGGAACTTCTCCTTATCTAGTCTAAGCGTTGTTCAATTGATATGTAGTGTAAGCCATATGTAATGTAAAATTTTCTTGCAGGCACATAAAAATATAAGAAGAAACACATGAAGTTAACTTCAATAATATATTTGACAACCTAGTGTATGAAAAATATTTCACATGTAACCAATGTAAAAATTATTAATAAGATATTTTATGTTGTTTCTACACTAAGCTTTTAAAATCTGGTGTGTACTTTACTCTTACAGTAAATTTCGATTCAGACAAGCTACGTTTCAGTTGCTCAATACCTACATATGGCTGGTGGCTATCATATTGGACATCACAGGTCTAGGAAGTTTAAAGGCTGCTTATCTTGGAAAGGTAATATCTAAATTGAGATCTGAAAGACGAGTAGAAGTTAGCAATGGTTAGAGGGGTTGGAAAGGCATTTTTGGCAAAGGCAATGGGGGTACAAATGCCTGTAGGTGACAGAATCATGGCATCATCCTGGACTGTAAATGGTTTAGTGTGGCTGGCTGACTATAAAGAGAGATGGGCAAATTTGGGTTTCTTCCCAAGAGCAATGGAGAAATATTGAAACAGAATATATGAAAAAATGACAAGAGCATATTTTTTTTATTTAAAAAGATTATTCTGGTTGCAATATGGAGAATTTTTTAGGGGGAGAAAATATTGGAAGTAGGAAACCAGGTAGGAAGAAATAATTTTGTTCTCAAGAAAAGTAGTGACTGTGAGAATATAGAATATAGAGAAGATAGTTTCAAGAGAGTTATGAGGGAAAATGGAAAGAGCATCGTAATTAATTGACTGTTGGGGGGTCAAAATGGGGAGGCACACAGTGTGAAAAAGAGGAGAGTCAAATTAAGACTTGCTGGCTTGTAGTGTGAAAAATTGGGAGGATTATGGTAGCATTCATTGAAATTCATTGAAAATATAAGAGGAGGAAATTTCCAAGGAGAGTTGAGCTCATTTTTGGGCAGACTGAAGGAGCCCTGATTGCACAGTGGTTAAAGTGCTTGGCTGCTAACTGAAGGGTTTGGGGTTGGAACCCACCCACAGCTCCATGGGAGAAAGATAGGCAGTCTGCTTCTGTAAAGACTACAGCCTTGGAAAACCTATGGAGCAGTTCTACTCTGTCTTATAGGGTTACCATGAGTTGGAATCGACTCAACGGCAGTGGGTTTTGTTTTGGTTTGAGTGGGAGAGAGATCTATGTGAAATAGAGACATACATTTGTGAATCATCAGTATGTTTGTCAATCATCAGTATATAGATGACGATTAAAGTCATTGGAGTGGATGAAATCCCTTAGGGTAAGTATGCACTGTGGAAGAGAAGAGAGTCTAGGACATTTAAGAAATGCCCAAAGGAGAATGAAAAAGAACATTTTATTTCTTAAGATTCTTTGGTTGCAAGCAACAGAAACCAGCTTCAGTAAAAAGCAAGTTTATAGGAATGATATGGAGGAACTCCAGTTTGAAGGGAAGCCTGAAAGGACAGGAACCATACAACTTAGAGTTTCTGTAGCAGTCTTATATGATGCCATTAGTATGAACAACCTCTCAATGTCAGTAGAGAGAGTCCAAGAATCAAAGTTCTGGAAGATGGAATTCTGTTTGCTCTAGCTTTTGTTTCCTGCCCACCCCTTGACAAAGTATCTTGTTCTAATATTCTTGTTTCTACCTTTATATCATGCCAATAAATTTCAAGTATGTCTGTTTTCTTTAAAATAGAAAAGCACTGGATTCAGAATAGCATTAACCAAACCAGCAAATGATCTCACCTAGCTGCACAAACAGTACATGTACCTATGTTAGCAAATTAAGCCTGATTTAATTTTGATCTGTGCTGTATGGTTGAGCACCCTTCATTTCCACAAATAATCTTTATGTTTTTGACTATATAAATCAACAAATTCCTGTAATTCTTTCGGTGGCTAAATTTTGACTTCCAAGTAGTTTAACTTTGCATTTTACTCCTACCCTGCAAATTGGGATTGGATTTTGGCCTAAATAACAATGAAGAGAGGAGCATAAAGGGAGTTATTGCCTTATGCCTAAAAAAAAAAAAAAAAAATTATCATTGAGTCAATTCCGACTCATTGCGACCATATAGGACAGAGTAGAACTGCTGCATAGAGTTTCCAAGGCTGTAAATCTTGGTTATTGCTTCTTTATAATATTTTTTCCATCCTTTGAATTTTAGTTTATTTATGTCTTTATGGCTAAGGTATGTCTCTTGTAGACAGCATATTGATGAGTCATGTCTTTTTATCTACTCTGCCAGTCTCTTTACTGGTGCATTTAAGCCATTTACATTCACTGTGATTATTGATAGGTTTGAGTTTACTGCCGTCATTTTGTTGTACTTTTGTGTGTGTGTAGTGTTGATGTTTTCTTTGTTCCACTTAGTTTTCTGTTCTGAGTTCTTTTTCTTTGTGGATTTTCTTTTCATTTCTTTCATTGTTGATTTTGTGTCTACTGAGTCTTTATGTTTTTCTTTTTTCTTTTGATGAGTAGGTTTATTAACTTTCTTTGTGGTTACTTGAAATTTACCTTTATCTTCTTAAGTTTAAAGCAGTCTTGTTTCTTGATATCACCTTGAGTTCCTCTCCATATAATAGTTCTATAAGTATACCATTTATTCTTCCTTTTTGTTTTGACATTGTCATCATTTACAGAATGAAATCTCTGGTTCCCTGTTTTCAGTCTTTTAGTTTTGTTTTATTTTTGAGAGTTTTCTGGGTTGGTGTCTGGCTGATGCTGTCCTGTGTCCTAATCTCAGGTTTTTGTCTGATGTTGTTGATTCTCTGTCCAAAGGACTCCCTTTAATATTTCTTGTAAGCTTGGTCTGATTTTTACAAATTCCCTTAATTTCTGTTTATCTGGTAATGCCCTAATTTCCCATTATATTTTAGGGACAGTTTTGCTGGATATATAATTCTTGGTTGGAAGTTTTTTTTTTTTCAGGGTTTTATATATGTCATCCCATTGCCTTCTTGTCTGTATGGTTTCTCCTGAGTAATCAGAGCTTAGTCTTATTGGTTTCCCATTGTAGATAACTTTTCATTTTTCCTGAACTGCTCTCAGGATTCTTTCTTTGTCGTTGGTTTTGGCAAGCTTGATTATGATATGTCTTGGTGACTTTCTTTTGGGATCTAATGTGTATGGGGTTCATTGAGCTCCTTGGGTAGACATCTTCTTATTTCTGATGATATTTGGGAAGTTTTCTGCCAGCAAATCTTTGATAATTCTCTTTGTGTGTATATTTTTATCTCCTTCTGTTCTGGAATTCAAATCACATGTAAGTTTTTCCTCTTGATAATGTCCCACATAATTCTTAGGATTTCTTCATTTTTCTCCATTCTTTTTTCTGATTTTTTCCTCAAATTGGTGTCAAGGGATTTGTCCTTTATTTTGCTGATTCTGTTTTCCTTTGATTCAGTTCTACCCCTATACCCTTCTATTGAGTTGTCTATTTCTGAATTTTTATTGTTAATCTTTTGCATTTGTGGTTGCTGTTTTTGTATGGTTTCTAATTGTCTATTTAAATATTTTGTCATTTTGTTCTTGTATTGCTTTCTTGGATTCTTCTGTTGCTTTGTATGTGTTTTGCTTGGTTTTGTCTCTGTGTTTTCCGTGGTTTCTTTGAGAACTCTATATGTTAGTCTTTTGAATTCCTTATCAGGTAGTTCCATTACCATTTCTTCTTCTGGAATGTTTTCTAGCTATTTTGGTCACTTGTTAGAGCCATCTTGTCCTGCTTCTTTATGTGATTTGATATTGTCTGTTGTTTCCAAGGTATTAAGGTGTTATTATAGTTATTGACTTATTATATGTTTGCTGCATCCTGATTTTTTGTTCTCTTTTGATATATCTGAGTAGGCAGGGCGTGAGTGCTACTCTGGTCACTAGTCTAACTGCACTGGAGCTCTCACCACCTGTCTCCAGGTAAGTGGGGCAGAGGCCAGGTGTGTGAATGTGGGTCTCTGTTTGCCGGTCTTGCGGGGTGACTGAGGATATAGCTGGCATTGCTGGTGAGGTGGTATGTCTGCCCGATCACCTGCATGTGGGTGCAGGGAGCATTCCCACTGGTTGTTGGGTTGGGTATTGTGTGCACACACTGACAGTTGCTGGGTGGTTGGGGCGAGGGTGCCCAGGTTGTCAGTCACTGAGTGGGTGGTATGGAAACTCTCACTGATGGTCCTGTGTGAGCAGGGCTGCGTGGGGGTGGTTGGAGAAGGCAGAATCCTTGGGTTGCATGGGGGCTGGTCTGGGGGACAGGGGAGTGCTACAAGTCCACAGATGGTCTCTAGGCGGGTATCCCCTATTTGCTAGAGCATGGTATGGGCAAGGGTATGCCACCAGTCCTCAGGCCCCCAACGCAGGTGGCTGGAGGGAGTAGGAAGTGCTACTGGTGCTACTGTCTGCAGGCCCCCAGTGTGGGTGGCTGGGTGTAGGAGTGAGTGCCTCCAATTCATGGGCTCCTGGTGCCAGTGGCTGGGCAGAGCAGCATTTGCTGCTGGTCTGTGGGCCCCCAGTATGTGTGGCTGAGTGTAGGAGTGGGTGTCATCAGTTGTCTGGCCCCTGGAGCAGTTGACTAGATGAAGTAGAGGTGCTGCTGATCCTTGACACTGGTGGTCAGGCAGAGAAGCAGATGCCACTGATCTGTAGGTCTCGGCTCAGGTGGCTGGGCTTAGGAGCTGGTGCTGCCAGTTCACGGGCCATGGCATGCACAGGTGGGTGGGTGAACGAGGGGGTCCTGCCTGTTCACAGGCTTCCAGCACAGGTGGCTGGGTGGAGATGTGGGTGCCACTGGTCCACAGGTCCTTGGCATGAGTGGCCCCCAGCTCAAAGGGCAGGGCAGTGGTGGGTGCCACCAGACCATGATCACATGTCGGGGGAGATGGGTGAGGGAGGTAGGGGGTACCATGAGTCTGTGAGCCTCTGTCACAGGGGACCGAGGAGAACACAGTGGGTGAAGTGAATGCACTTAACTTTTGCAGGGTGGGGACCACTCCTATTTGGCTCTGGACATGGGTTCCGAGTCACTCCTGCTTGTCTGCACCAGGGCTTCAGCTAGGAATGCTGGTTGCTTTATCTCATTATGGCTGTGCTGTGCGGTTTCATCTGGCAGGGTGCTGGCAATCCAAAATTTTCCATGTCTGCTGTTTTTCTACAGTCTCTTCTTCCTTTTTGTGCTCAGTTTGATTCTTCAGCCTTGCCTTTGATGCTTAGGGTTCCTGAGTTGTCATCTGTTTCCGACTGACTTGTTTTCTCGGGTCTTTGTTGTAAGAGGAACGTTATGAGGCATCTAAATATGCTGCCATCTTGGAGTGCCCCTCCCAAGGCTTATCACTGCATCACCAGGGCTCCTTTCTGCCTGCAAGAGAGTGACAATTTTCTAAGGCAAGGGAGAAATAGCTTCTTTAGACAAGGAAAACGTCCCTGGCCAGGTATGTCCTGTAGATAGTGTTTTCAGAGGATTTATGGAGTTTCTCTGAGTTGGAATCAATTCACACAACCACAACAGAGGTTTGGAGTACTTCAAGTTCTAACTTCTCATATATTCTCATTCTCTTTGCTAGGGTATTTTCCTATCACTTATCTAATGTTTACAAATGAGATTTGTGAATCCAGTAATCCACAGACTGAAATTCTTAAGTTTGGTTCAAAGCAAATCAAAGCCTTTTATTAAATATTTTTTTCTTGGTTTAACCCCGTGCAGTCTCAAACGGCTGTTCTACCCTGAAAGTTCTAAGACTTTTCACATCCTTTAAATTCTTTAAATTGTTCCTAGCGCTAGCTGCCAGTTTCCCTTGACTATAGCTTCATTTTCAGTGGCATGCATCCCAGGAGATAATTTATTGGGCTATTTCACCACCGCATACCATAGACTGCTACGTTCTGCTTTCGTAATGAGAACCTGGAATAAATATGTCATTGTTTTCTACCCTATCTTGGCTCTAACCGATTCTTAATACCAACATTTGCAAGATAATGTCTTACAGTTCTTGAGGCTAGTAATCCAAATCCAGGGGGTGGGCAGGCCCATGTTCTAAGGGAAGACTCTAGGGGAAAATCCTTTCTTGTCTTTCTCAGCTTCTGGTAGCCCCAGGTGTTCCTTGCCTTATACCTGTAGCATAACTCTGTCATCACATTGTTATCTTCCCTCTGTTTCTGGGTCTTTTCTCCTCTTTTATAGGACACCTCTTAGATTTGATTAGGAACCACCATACTCTGGTATGACCTCATGTTAACTGACAACATCTTCAAAGACCCAATTTCTAAGCAAGATTATGTTTGCAGGCATCAGAGGTTAGGATTTCAACATAAATTTTAGGGGATCACAGTTCAATCCGTGACAACCCCTCTCAGTAGTTTATGGAATAATAGACACAATGTAAGAATATAGTATATCTTAATTTCTTGGTAAGACCAATCAGTTTGACCTAATTGACCTTTATAGAGCACTGAACCCCCAAACTACGGAGTACACATTCAGTTCAGCTACACATGGATTATCCTTTAAGATATGCTAGGCCGATTTTCAAAAAATGTTTTCTGACCTCCATGGAATTGAATTAGAAATCAATAATATATATTTTCTAAAAAATTATAAATATTTAGAAATTAAACCACACATTTGTGAATAACTCATAGGAAAAATAGAAAAAAAAGAAAAGGAGAAAATATATCAAATTCAATGACAACAAAAATAAAATATATCAAATTTGTGGGCCAGAGCTAAAAAAGTGCTAGAGAGAAAATTATATCTTTAAATGTTTATTTTACAAAATAATAAAGGTTTTAAATCAATGGCCTATGTTTCCACTAGTGAAATAAGAACAAAGTAAATCTACAGCAGAAGTCTGCAAACTTTTTCTGTAAAGGGCCAGATAATAAATATTTTAGGCTTTGCAGGCCATACAGTCTCTGTCGCAGCTATTTAACTCCGCCATTGTAGCCTGAAAGAAGCCATAGATATTATGTAAACAAATGAGCATGGCTGTGTTCTAATAACATTTTGTTTACAAAAACAGGAAGAGGGCTGGATTTGGCCTGTGGGTTGTCATTTGCTGACCTGTGATCTGGAGTAAGTAGAAAGAAGGAAATAGTAAAGATAAGAACAGAAATCAATGAGTTATAAAACAACAGAGAAAATATTTGATGCTGAAACTTAGTTATTGAAGGCATTAATTAAATTAATAAAACCCTATGAAGACTGGTTAAAAAAAAAGGAAAGAGAGAATATAGAAATGGCCAATATTAGAAATGACAGAAAAGATATCATCATAGATCCTACGCATAATAAAATGACCATACAGGAGTATTACAAATAACTTTATGGCGATATTTTTAACAGTGTAGGTGAAATGGACGAATTCCTTGAAAAACACAACATATCAAAATGGACATGAGGTAAAACAAAATCTGAATAACCCTATATTAATTTTTTTAATTGAGCTCATTATCAAAAACCTTTTCAGAAAGAAATCTCTGGATGGTTTCTGTTGAATTTTATCAGAATTTTAAGGACTAAATAATTCTAGGCTTACCCAAACTTCTTCAGAAAATAGGGGAAAAGCAAACACTGCCCAATTCATTTTTTGAGGCCAGCAAAACCTGGATTCCAAGACCTAACAAAGACATTACAAGAAAAGTAACTGCTGTCCAATATCCCTCATGAAAATAGATGCCAAACTCCTTAATAAAATGTTAGCAAGTGGAATCCACCAGTCTATAAAAAGGTTAATACATCATGATCAAGAAGTCAAGAGGGATTCATCCCAGGAATGCAGGATGTGTTTAACATTTAAAGTCATCCAGTGTAGTAAATCTTCATGACCTTGGATTAGGCAGTGGTTTTTTTAGATATAACCCCAAAAGCACCAGCAATAAAAGAATAAATAGACAAAGTGGACCTCAACAAAATGGAAACTTTTGTGCTTCAAAGGACCCCATCAAGAAAGTGAAAAGCCAGCCCACAGAATAGTAGAAAAAGTTTCCAAGTCATGTATCTGATAAGGGACATGTATTTAGAAAATATGAAGAATTCTTACAGATCAACAATAAAATGACCAATAACACAGTTAAAAAATTGGCAAAGGATTTGAGTAGACATTTCTCCAAAGAAAATATACAAATGAGCAATAAACAGATGAAAAGATGCTCAACATCATTAATCATTAGGGAAATGCTTACCAAAATTACAATGAGATACCACTTAACATTGACTAGAATGGCTGAAATTAAAACAAAAATAAAAATAGACGTAACAAGTGTTGGCTAGGATTTGGAGAAATTGGAACCCTTGTCCACTGCTGGCGGGATTGTAAAATGGTGCAGCTGCTTTGAGAATAGTTTGGTGGTTCCTCAAAATGTTAAACATAAACCTAGCATATGACTTATAATGCCACACAAAATCTTGTGCACTAATGTTCATAGCAGCATTATTCATAATAGCTGAAAAGGAGAAACAACCCAAATGTTTATCAACT
The DNA here is from genome assembly GCA_030035585.1 of Dugong dugon. Classification (NCBI taxonomy): domain Eukaryota; kingdom Metazoa; phylum Chordata; class Mammalia; order Sirenia; family Dugongidae; genus Dugong; species Dugong dugon. The sequence goes on from CM057479.1 coordinate 47,665,369, forward strand.
GATGAATGGATAAACACAATGTGGGATTCCATATAACAGAATATTATTCAGCAATAAAATGGAGAGAAGTACTGATACATAGTACTTTATAGATGAGCCTTGAAAAATTGTGCTGTATGAAAGAAACCAGTCACAAAAGGCCACATATTATATGATTCCATTTATATGAAATGTCTAGAATAGGCAAATCCATAAGAGATAGATCAGTGGTTGCCGGGGCTGAGGGGAGGGGAAAGTGAGATGTGACCACAAATGGGTTGTGGGTTTCTTTTTTGGGGTGATGAAATGTTTTGAAATTAGATCATGGTGAAGATTGCACCACTCTGAATATACACTTTAAAGGGGTGAATTTTGTGGTGTGTAAATTATATCTCAGTAAAAAGTTAAAAAGATAAAAGGTAACAATATCGCTTCTCCTCATCAGAAGTGATTTTGATATGCCATAGTGAGGTTTCTTTTGCAAATCTGTTGCTTTATATGAAAAACTATTTGTTATTGTTTTAAAAATAATAAAAGGAGATGGGAAAAAGTCAATATAATTCACCATATTAACAGAAAAAAATGGAGAAATTATGATTAAGATGCTATGATCATCTCTACAGATACAGAAAAAGCATTTGACAAGATTCAATACCCATTCCTGAGAAAAACTCTCAGCAAACTAGAACTATAACAGAACTTTTTCAACCTGATAAATAGCGTCTATGAAAAAAATCAGCATCTAACGTAATACTTAAGAATGACGCTGAATGCTTTCCCTTTGTATATGTTTTTAATGAGGCCATAACAAATTACCACATATTTGGTGCCTTAAAACATGCATTTATTGTCTCACAGTTCTGTACATCGGAAGTTTGGGCACAGTATGGCTCAGCTGGTTTTCTGCTGTAGAATTCTCCAGGATGAATTCAAGATGCTGGCAGGGCTGCATTTCTTTCTCGAGGCTTTAAAGATGAATCCACTTCCAAGCTCATTCAGGTTGTTGGCAGAATTCATTTCCATGCAGCTGTATGACTGGCATCCCTGTTTCCTTGCTGGCTGTCAGCAGGAGTCATTCTCAGCTTCTAGAGGCCATCTAAATTTATGGGCAGCTTGTGGTGCACTTCTTCTGTCTTCAAAACCAGCAAGTCGTGTATGCTTTGAATCACTCTGACCTTTGTTTCTGTGTCATCTTTCCTCTGCTACTTCCTCTTCCACAGCATCTCTCTGACTGACAGAATTATTCTGTCTTTTATGCTTTTAAGAGCTCGTGTAATTACGTTAGGCTCACCTAGATAATCCAGGATAATATCACTAATTCAGTTAGCTGATTAGGAACCTTAATTCCATCTGCAAAGTCCCTTTGCAGCAGTACTTAGATTAATATTTGATTGAACAACCAGGGAATAGGAATCTTGGGGGCATCTTTAGTTGCCAGTCTGCCTACCATTCTCTCTAAGAATAGGAGTAAAATGAGGATGTTCACTACAGCCACTCCTATTTAACATTGTATTGGAGGTCTTACCCAGTGCTACAAGGCAAGAAAAAGAAAATGTAGATCAGAAATAAGTAAACTGCTTTTATTTATAGATGATATGATCATCTAGGTTGATAGTCCCATGTAATCTATTTTAAAAAGTGAGTAGACTTAAGTTCTTTCACAATAGGCCATGTTTTCCAACTACCGATCCTTTTTCATTTCCAACTTTTGTGTTCCAATCACCAGTAATTATCAGTGCATCCTGATTGCATGTTCCATCAATTTCAGACTGCAGAAGTTGGTAAAAATCTTCAGTTTCTTCATCTTTGGCCTTAATGGTTGGTGCATATCATGGTTTGAATTATGTCCCCCCAAAAATGTGTATATCAATTTGGCTAGGCCATGATTCCTGGTATTCTGTGGTTTTCCTATAAATTGTAAATCCTGCCCCTATGATGTTCATGAGGGAGGATGGGCAGCAGTTGTGTTAGTAAGGCAGGACTCAGTCTACAAAATTGGATTGTATCCTGAGGCAATGTCTTGAGATATAAAAGACAGAAGTGAGTAGTGAGACAGGGGGACCTCATATGATCAAGAAAGCAGTGCTGGGAGCAGAGCCTGTCCTTTGGACTGGGGTCCCTGCGCTGAGAAGCTCTTAGTCCGGGGGAACTTTGATAAGAAGGCCGACAGAGAAAAAGCCTTCCCCTGGAGCTGACACCCTCAATTTGGACTTTTAGCCTACTTTGACTGTGAGGAAATAAACTTCTCTTCCTTAAAACCATCCACTTGTGGTATTTCTGTTATGGCACCACTAGATAACTAAGTGCGTAAATTTGAATAATAGTTGTATTAACTGGTCTTCCTTATAGGCACGTGGATATTATCCTATCGCTCACAGCTTTGTACTTCAGGATAGATCTTCAAACGTTCTTTTTGACGATGAATGTAATGCCATTCGTCTTCAAGTTGTCATTCACGGCATAGACCGTATGATTATCTGATTCAAAATAGCCAATACCAGTCCAGTTCAGCTCACTAATGCCTAGGATATCGATGTTCATGCGTTCCATTTCATTTTTGATGATTTCCAATTTCCTAAATTGATAATATGTACATACATCCACGTTCTGATTATTAATGGATGTTTGCAGCTGTTTCTTCCCATTTTGCGTCATGCCACATCAGGAAATGAAGGTCCTGAAAGCTTGACTCCATCCATGTCATTAAGATCGACTCTACTTTGAGGAGGCAGCTCTTCCCCAGTCGTCTTTTGAGTGCCTTCTGTCCTGGGGGGCTCATCTTCAGCACTATATCAGACAATGTTCTGCTGCTATTCATAAGGTTTTCACTGGCTAATTCTTTTCAGAAGTAGGCTGCTGGGTCCTTCTTCCTAGTCTGTCTTAGTCTGGAAGCTCAGCTGAAACCTGTCCCGCTTAGGTGATCCTGCTGATATATGAATACCGGTAGCATACCTTCCAGCATCACAGCAACGCACAAGCCCCCACAGTACTACAAACTGACAGACATGTAAGGGGCTTTGGTGATATGGCCTTGGTGGTAGAAATGATGCCGGAGATCTCAGGGTAGAATTTTGCAAGACCAATGACTTCTTCACTGCAAATACCTTTTTTCACCATCATGAACAGTGACTATACACGTGGAACTGATCAGATGGAATACACAGGAATCAAATCAACTACATCTGTGGAAAGAGACGATGGAAAAGCTCAATATCATCAGTTAGAACAAGGTCAGGGGCTAACTGCAGAACAGGCCAATAATTGCTTATATACAAGTTCAAGCTGAGACTGAAGAAAATTAGAACATGTCCAGGAGAGCCAAAGTATGACCTAAAGTATATCCCACCTGAATTTAGAGGCCACCCCAAGATTAGACTTGACGCATTGAACAGTAATGACTGAAAGCCAGACGAGTTGTAGAATGATGTCAAGGACGTTGTACGTGAAGAAAGTAAAAGATCATAAAGTAAAAGACAGGAGAGAGAAAAAACCAAAATGGATGTCAGAAAAGACTCTGAAACTTGCTCTTGAATGTAGAGTAGCTAAAGTGAAAGAAATGGTGAAGTAAAAGAACATAAGATTTCAAAGGGCGTCTCGAGAAGACAAAGTATTATAATGACATGTGCAAAGAGCTGGAGATAGAAAACCAAAAGGGAAGAACATACTTGGCATTTCTCAAGCTGAAAGAACTGAAGAAAAAATTCAAGCCTCGAGTTGCAGTAGTGAAGGATTCTATGGGGAAAATATTAAACCACACAGGAAGCATCAAAAGAAGATGGGAGGAATACCGAGTCATTATACCAAAAAGAACTGGTCAATGTATGGCCATTTCAGGAGGTAGCATATGATCAAGAATTGATGGTACTGAAGGAGGAAGTCCAAGCTGCACTGAAGGCATTGGCAAAAAACAAGGCCAGGAATTGATAGAATATCAACTGAGATGTTTCAACAGACGGGTGCAGCACTGGAAGTGCTCACTCATCTATGCCAAGAAATTTGGAAGACAGCTACCTGGCCAACCGACTGGAAGAGATCCATATTTATGCCTATTCCCAAGAAAGGTGATCCAACTGAATGTGGAAATTATTGAATAATATCATCAATATCACAGGCAAGCAAAATTTTGCCAAAGAGCATTCAAAAGCGGCTGCAGCAGTATATTGACAGGGAACTGCCAGAAGTTCAAGTTGGATTCAGAAGAGGACGTGGAATGAGGGATATCATTGCTGATGTCAGATGGATCCTGGCTGAAAGCAGAGAATACCTGAAAGATGTTTACCTGTGTTTTATTGACTATGCAAAGGCATTCGACTGTGTGGATCATAACAAATTACGGATAACATTTCGAACAACAGGAATTCCAGAACACTTAATTGTGCTCATGAGGAACCTGTACACAGATCAAGAAGCAGTCGTTCGAACAGAACAAGGGGATACTCTGTGGTTTAAAGTCAGGAAAGGTGTGTGTCAGGGTCGTATCCTTTCACCATACCTATTCAATCTGTATGGTGAGCAAATAATTGGAGAAGCTGGACTCTATGAAGAAGAACAGGGCATCAAGACTGGAGAAAGATGTATTAACAAACCTGCATCATGCAGATGACACAACCTTGCTTGCTGAAAGTGAGGACTTGAAGCACTTACTGATGAAGATCAAAGACTACAGCCTTCAGTCTAGATTACACATCAGCATAAAAAAAGCAAAACTCCTCACAACTGGACCTATAAGCAACATCATGATAAACAGAGAAAAGATTGAAGTTGTCAAGGATTTCATTTTACTTGAATCCACAATCAACACCCATGGAAGCAGCAGTCAGGAAATTAAAAGATGCGTTGCATTGGGCAAATCTGTTGCAACAGACCTCTTTAAAGTGTTAAAAAGCAAAGATGTCACCTTGAAGACAAAGGTGGGCTTGACCCAAGCCATAGTATTTTCAGTCGCCTCATGGGCATGCGAAAGCTGGACAGAGTAAGGAAGACTGAAGAATTGACGCCTTCGAATTGTATTGGCGAAGAATACTCACTAAACCATGGACTGCCAAAAGAATGAACAAATCTGTCTTGGAAGAAGTACAACCAGAATGCTCCTTAGAAGCAAGGATGGCAAGACTACGTCTCACATACTTTGGAAATGTTATCAGGAGGGATTAGTCCCTGGAAAAGGACATAATGATTGGTAAAGCAGAGGGTCAGCAAAAAAGAGAAAGACATTCAATGAGATGGATTGACACAGTGGCTAGAATAATGAGCTCAAGCATAACAAGGATTGTGAGGATGGCACAGGACCAGGCAGTGTTTTGTTCTGTTGTACATAGGGTTGCTATGTGTGGGAACTGGCTGGATGACACTTAACAACAACAACAACAGACAGTAAATAAGTTAACTAGAATTAATAAGTGAGAATACAAGGTCAATATGCAAAAATTAATTATATTTCTGTGTGTTAGTAACAAACAATAGGAAATTAAATATTTTTTAAAAAGGAACCATTTACAACATCATCAAAAATTTAAGTACCTCTGAATAAATATAGCAAAATATGTGAAAGACTTGTATATTGAAAACTACAAAATATTCTAGACCTAAATAAATAGATATACCATGTTCATGGATCAGAAGACACAATATTGTTAGGATATCAGTATTGCTTAAATTAATCTATAGATTCAATGCTGTCCTAATCAAAATTCTAGTAAGCTTTTGTGTACAAAGTGGCAAGCTTATTCTAAAATTTATATAGAAATGCCAAGCACCTAAAAAGACTAGTTGCCATTGAGTCAATTCAAATTCGTAGTGACCTCATGTGCATCAAAGTAGAACTGTGCTCCAAAGGGTTTTCAGTGGCTGATTTTTCAGAAGCAGATCACTAGGCCTTTCTTCCAAAGCACCTTTGGGTAGACTTGAACGTACAACTTTTCAGTTAGCACCTGAGTGTGTTAATAGTTTGCACCATCCATGGACTCTGTCAAAGACCTAGAATAACTAAAATAATTTTCAAAAACTAACACGGAGACTGTCCACTACCTAATGTCAAGGTTACTATAAAAACTACAGTAATAAAAATGAATATTGAATAATTCATTCAAAAGACTTGAATAAACATTTCTCCAAAGAAAATACACAAATGACCAGCAAGCACATGAAAAGATGCTCAACTTCCTTTGTCATTAGAGAAATGTAAATCAAAACCGTAATGTTATACCACTTCACACCCCCTTAGATGACTATAATAAAAAAGAAAGAAAAGAAGTGTTGATGAGAATGTGGACAAATTGGAACCCTAATACATTGCTGGTAGGAATGTAAAATAGTGTAACAGCTATAAAAATCAGTTTAATGGTTCTTCAGAAACTTAGAATTACCATATGACCCAGCATTTCCACTCCTAGGTGTATACCCAAAAGACTTGAAAGTAGGGACTTAAATAGATACTTGTGCAACAATGTTACTTGCAGCATTATTCATCATAGCCAAAAGGTAGAAACAACTCAAGTGTTCCTCACCCCATGAGTGGATGAACAAACTATAGTATGTACGTACAATGGAATATTATTCAGTAATAAAGAGAAGTTATGATACATGCTACAACATGAATGAATCTTGAAAACATTATAATAAGAGAAATAAGCTAGACACCAATGGACAAATATTATATGATCCCATGTTTATGAAATATCTAGAATAGAAAAATGCATAGAGACAAAAAGTAGGTTGATTGTTAAGAGGGGCTGAGGAAGGGGGATGGGGAGGGACTGAATAATGGGTATTTTTTGGGGGAGGAGTGATGAAAATGTTTTGAAACTAGATAGATGTGGTGGTTGCACAACATTGTGAATGCACTAAGTGCCATCGAATTGTACACTTTAAAATGGTTAATCTTATGTGAATTTCACCACAATAAAAAAAAAAAGAACCTTGACCTTTACCTTACCTTGACATAAAAGTTACTTAAAAATAGATTATAGATGTAAACATAAAACTTATAGAGGAAAACATCTTCACATCCTGTAAGTAGGCAAATAATTCTTAAACAAGATATAGAAAACAATAAAAGAATGATATGCTAAATTTTATCAAATGAAAAACATCTTATCAAAATGAATAGTCAAATCACAGACTAGGAGAAAGTTTTAGATATATATGTATAAGTTAGAATGCCTTTCAGTAAGTGAATAGATAAATGGTGGTATGTACAATATTATTCAGCAATAAAAATAAATGAGCTATCAAGCTACAAAAAGATATGAATGAGCCTTTGAGACATATTGCTAAGTGAAAGAAGCCAATCTTTAAAGGCTACATACTATCTGATTCTAATTATATGCCATTCTAGAATAGCCAAAACTATAGAGTCAGTAAAAAGCATCAGTGGTTGCCAGGGGTTCTGGGGGAGATAGGGAGAGTTGAATATGTGAAGCAAAGGGGAATTTTTAGTGTGATGAAACTATTTTGTATGATACTGAAATGGTGAATACATGATACTATGCATTTATCAAAACCCATAGAACTTTACAGCACAAAGAGTGAACCTTAATGTATTCAAATTTTAAAATATTATTTAGGAGATTGGGGGATCCCCAGAAGGAATGCAGACTGTGACCAGAGAATCTAACTGTATTACAAATGTACAAATCAGTGAAGGATGTGTGGGAAAAGGTGCTGACCTAGGTAACTATGGAAAGAAGTGGAATTTGTAAGACTAAAGGCAAAAGAACTGCACATAAACACTGTCCTCTAGTTAATAAGGTTTTTTCCCATGGGGCTATGGGTTAACAACTCTGAAACTGCTATACATGTGTACTGGAATTGAACAATTAAGAAATGGATGGCTTAGGATGGGAGCCAGTTTTGTCACTGTTGGAATGAGAATTTACAGATAAGCAAGGGAAGAGTGATCCATGTGGTAATGGATTAGTGTTGGAGACAGCAATAGGAACATATGTTTAGTCTAATCTAGTTGCAGATAGTTACATCTAGAAATATTTAGTTATGTGTATATACATGGGTTAATATGCGCACATGTTTTTGTCTGTCAGCTGAGAGGACCTGAGAGCAACAACACCCCAGTAGTAACAAGCACACCTAGCAGCCAGGTCTTGGTTTCTAGCATCATGCTCCTATAAAGGGAACCAGAGCTTCTTGGAGAAATGGCTGATTCTATCACAGGGGCAGGAAATGTACAAGATGAGCCTGAAGTATCATCTTCTTGGATCAGAAAGTAAAGAAGTGTTCAAAACAGACAAACAGACAAACACACAAACAATAAATCTGCACTGGTGGAGGTATGTTAAAGTGATACTGGAGTCAGCTGAAAGAGCCAAAGATGAACCAATTTGAGCAACCAGATAAAGTAGTATTGGATTACAACCCAAAGTATAAAATTAGTATTCATGAATTCATACTGATATAAATGACTGCTTAAATAAACAAATAAGTTGGGGGAGAACGGATAAATCACCTGTGCAGAAGAATTCCAAGTAATTTATGTAGACATGCCACCCTTAAGGAGGTGGAGCATAACTCACCACTTCTGTTGGCTGCACAATGACTTCCTTCCAACCAGTACAGTATGAAAAGGGAGAAAAAAAGAGTACAGTGGAGAAACCTGACAAACAAAAGCTCAACCAGATGATCAAAGTCAATTGCAACAAAATAAAGTACTATAGGATTGTAACTCAAAGTATAAAATATCCATAAGTCCATGTTGATATAATGGAATAAATAAATAAATGGGGGAGAAGAGGTAAATTTCCCATACAGAATTCCAAATAATTTATGTAGATACTCAGCTCTCAAGGAGGGGGAGCATAAATCCCCACTGCACCTAGTGACTTCTTCCAAAGAGTACAATATAAGAAGGAAGGGGGGAAGAGAATAATTTTCAGTGGAAAAACCTGACATCACCACCTTAACCAGGTCAAGGTCAATACCAATAGTGATAAATCATGTTGATAATATGTACCTTTTTTTTTTTTTAAATTGTAGTTTGGTGAAGGTGTACAGAGCAAATTAGTTTCTCATTAAACAATACACATATTGTTTTGTGACATTGGTTGCCAACCCACAATGTGTCAACACTCTCCCGTTCTCAACCTTGGGTTCTCCATTTCAGTTTGTCCAACTTTCGTGTCCCCTCCTGCCTTTTCTTCCTTGCCCCTGGGCTGGTGTGCCCATTTAATTTTGTATACATGGTTGAACTATGTGTATTGTTTGTTTTATAGGCCTGTCTAATCATTGGCTGAAGAGTAAATGTCAGGAGTGACTTCAGTACTGAGTTAAAAGGGTGTCCTGGGGCTATCCTCTTGAGGTTTTTCCAGGCTATGTCAGATCAGTAAATCTGGTGTTTTTTGTGAGTTTGAATTTTGTTCTACATTTTTCTCCACCTCTGTCTGGGACCTGCTGTTGTGATCCCTGTCAGAGCAGTCAGTGGTGGTAGCTGGGCACCACCTAGTTGTGCTGGATTCAGTCTGGTGGAGGCTGTGGTAGTTGTGGTCCATTAGTCCTTTGAACTAATCTTTCCCTTGTGTCTTTGGTTGTCTTCATTCTCCCTTGCTCCAGACGGAGTGGGACCAGTAGATGTATCACACATAGCCACTCACAGCTTTTAAGACCCCAGACGCTACTCATCAGAGTAGGATGTAGAACATTTTGTTTATAAACTGTGCTATGCCAATTGAGCTAGATGTCCCCAGAGACCATGGTCTCTAGCCCTCAGGCCAGTAACACGGTCCCTCAGGGAATTTGGATGTGTCTATGAAGCTTCTATGACTTTGCCTTAGTCAAGTTGTGCTGATTTCCCCAGACAGTATTGTGTACTGTCCTACCCTTCAGCAAAGTTACTACTTATCTGTCATCTAGTGTTTTTCCCACCCCACTACTCGCCTCCTTTGTAACAATCAAAGATTGTTTCTTTCTGTGTGTAAACCTTTTCATGGGTTTTTATAATAGTGGTCTCATACAGTATTTGTCCTTTTGTGATTAATTTATTTCACTCAGCATAATACTCTCCAGATTCATCCATGTTGTGAGATGTTTCTCAGATCCATTGCTAGTCTTTATCATTGCATAGTATCCCATTGTGTGTATGTACTGCAGTTTATTTATCCATTTATCTGTTGATGGGTATATAGATTGTTTCTGTCTTTTTGCTATTGTGAATAATGCTGCAAAGAGCATGGGTTTGCATATGTCTATTCATGTGACAGCTCTTATTTCTCTAGGGTATATTCCTAGGAGGGGGATTGCTGGATTGTTTGGTATTTCTATTTCTATCTTTTTAAGGAAGTGCCATATTGTTTTCCAAAATGGTGGTACCATTTTGCATTCCCACCAGCAGTGCATAAGACTCCCCGCAACGTCTCTAACATTTGTTATTTTCTGTTTTTTTGATTCGTACTAGTAATGTTGGGATAAGATGGTATCTCATTGTAGTTTTGATTTTCATTTCTCTAATGGCTAGTGATCGCGAACATTTCCTCATGTGTCTGTTGGCTGTTTGAATGTCTTCTTTGGTGAAGTGTCTGTTCATTTCCTTTGCCAATTTTTTAATTGGATTATTTGTCTTTTTGTTGTAGAGGTGTTGGATTTTCTTGTAGATTTTAGAGATTTTTGTTCTGTTGTTATCATTTACAGATCGGCATCTCTTGTTGCCTGTTGTAAATGTTTTATTTTTATTTTATCGTTGAGAGTTCATTACCTTAGGTTGGTATCTGGCTGATGCTGTCTTATGTGCTAGATTTAGGTTGTTGTCTGATGTTGTTGGTTCTCTAATTGAAAGACTCCCTTTAAAAAAATCCCTTAATTTCTATTTGTCTGGAAATGTCCTAATTTCACAGTCATATTTGAGTGAAAGTTTTGCAGGATATATTATTTGTGGTTGGTAATTTTTTTCTTTCAATGTTTTATATGTGCCATACCATTGCCTTCTTGCCTGCATTGTTTCTGCCGAGGAAGCAGATCTTAGTTTTATTGTTTCCCCTTTGTATGTGACTTTTGATTTTTCTGGAGCTGCTCTCAGGATTCTTTCTTTTTCTTTGGTATCGGTGAGTGTGGTTATGATAGTCTTGATGACTTTCTTTTGGGGTCTGTCCTACGTGGGGTTCATTGAGCTTCTTGGATAGTCAGCTTTTCATCTTTGATGATATTAGGGAAGTTTTCTGCCAGCAAATATTCAGCAATCTTCTCTGTATTTTCTGTTTCTGGAACTCCAGTCACACACACATTTGCCAGTCACACACACATTTGATTGTATCCCACACAGTTCTCATGTTTTCTTCATTCTTTTCTCTGATTTTTTCCTTAAACAAACTGGTATCCAAAGATTTTTCTTCAGTTTTGCTCATCTTGTCTCCCATTGTTTCAAATTGCTCCTAAAACTTTCTATTGTGTTGTCCATTTCTGAAATCTTGTTGTATATCTTTTGGAATTATAATTGCTGTTTTTGTATGATTTCTAATTGTTTATTTTGACATTTTGTTCTTGTATTATTTTCTTGAATTCTTCCATCACTTCATCTGTGGTTTCCCTGATTTTGACTGTGTTTTCAATGTTGTTTTCTATTTTTTTCATTAGTTTTGTCTGTGTTTTCCTTCATCTCTTTCCTAATCTCTTGGAGAGCTCTGAATTTTAGAGTTTTGAATTCCCTATCAGGTAGTTCCAGTGCCTTTTCTTCTAATTGAAGATCATCTGATGTTTTATTTTGGTCTCTTACTAGAGCCATCCTGTCCTGTTTTTTAAGTTTTGGTATTATCTGCTGTCTCCAAGAATTTAGGAATTATTTTCTTCATTTGTTGATTGTAGATTTGTTTGTTTTGTCCTGCTTTTTTGTTTTATTTGGTTATGTCTGGGTGGGCAGGGTGGGCGTGTTTTGTTGCCTGCTCATCAGTGGGCATGATAGTTCTCACCATCTTGTTCAGGTGGGCAGGTCCAGTCGCTTGGCTATGGTGCAGCAGGGCAGGTCCATCAGGGGAGGGAGGGGCGGGGATGGGTTGTTTGTGGCACCAACTGGGGCTGGCAGGGCGGGGCCAGGGGGCAACATGGGGCAGGGTCTGGGGGTCCATGCCAGTGCAGTTTGGGGATATGGCACTTGGTGGGGCAGGGCCAGGCAGCGGTGCTGGGTAAGGTCTGAGGGTCTGTGCTGGTGCCACTTGGGGGCACAGTGCTCAGTGGGGTGGGGCCAGAGGCCAGCATGGGGCACGGACCAGGGGCCTAGAGGTTCGTGCAAGTGCTGCTTGGGGGCATGGTGCTTGACGTACTGTGCAGAGAGGTAGGAGGGAATGAAGAGAATGTGATGTGTGGAGCTAAGTGGGAGAGAGAAGAGAGGGAAACAGAAGCAGAAAAAAGTAAATAAAGTGGAAGTGCAGGGGGAGTCAGTAGGTCGGGATGAGGCAGATCTTGTGAGGCCATGTGCCAGTGGCTCTGTAGCCAAGTGGTGCAGTAAAGTCTGTTGAGAAGGGGCAGTGGCATGGGCTAGGTGGGCAGGAGAAAGGGAAGGAAGGAAGGAAAAGAGAGAGAAGAAATAAAACAAAAAATAGTAACAAGAATAATATAGTGCTAATGGAACTGGCTGTTGGGGGTGGGGAGGAACTGGGGTGGTGGTGAGCTGGTGTCTCTTTGCCAGGTGGTGCAGCGCAGCCCCTCTTGAAGGGGTGGAGGCAGCACAGGGCCTAGGTGGGAGGGAGAAGGAAAAGGGAGAAAGAGAAGAAAAATGAAAAAATATAGTGCTGAGGGAGCTGGCAGGTGAAGGTGGGACAGACCTGAGGAGACTGTGTGCTAGCGACTCTCTAGCCAAATGGTATGGCACAGCCCATTGAGAAGGAGTGGGGGCCATGCATGGCGCTAGGTAGGTGGGAGAAAGGAAGGAAGGGAGACAGAAAAATTTTAAAAAATATGGCACTGAAGGAACCAGCCACTGGGGTAACAGCAAGCTGGCGTCTCTCTTGCTGGGCAGCATGGCATGGGCCATCAAGAAGGGATGAAGGCAGCACAAGGTCTAGGTGGGAGAGAGAAGGAAAAGGGGAAAGGAAAAGACAAAGAAAAATAAAAAATGTGGTTCTGAGGGAGCCAGCCTGTAGGTGTGGCCCAGACCTGGGGATGCAGCACAGCCCATAGAGAAGGTGTGGGGAAGTGCACCAGGCTAGATGGGGAAAGGAAAGGAAAGGAAGGAATGGAAAGAAAGAGAAGAAACAAACAAAAAAATATGGCTCTGGGGGAACTGGCCATTGTGGGCAGGGTGGATCCGGGGTGGCAGTGAGCTGGTGTCTTTCCAGCTGAATGACCGTGGCCCTTTGGAAAGTGGCAGAGGCAGCATACAGGAAGGGTATGGGAGTGGAAAAGCACATACCTTTGGTTACTGGGTGCTCTGTCTCCTGTTGGGAGCTCTCCAAAGTTGCCTTCCTATACTCCCTGTCCAGGGTAGCTGGTGGCTGTGCTCCAAGATGGTGAATCCGAGCCACTTTAGCTGGCAGGGGACCTCCACTCTATAGCTCTCCTTATTCTCTGTTCTCTGTCAGTTTCTTCTTCCATTTGGTGCTTGAGCGAGTTCTTTATCCCTTCATTTGATGCTTAGGATTCCAGGATTGACATTCGTATCTGTTTTATTTAGTTTTTCAGGTCTTTGCTGCAGAGGGACAGTATGGTGCTTCTGTCTGTAGTGCCATGTTGGCTTCACCTCCTGATAATACATACCTTTGATGTGATGTGAAGAAAATGGCACTTTATGGTCTTCCTCTCCAAAATCTGTATTTTCAGTCTAATCATGAGAAAAACATCAGAAAAATTCCAACAGAAGGGACAGCCTACAAATTACTTGACTAGTATGCCTCAAAACTGTCAAGATTATCAAAATAAGAAAAGTCTGTGAAATTGCTACAGCAGAGAGAAGTCTATGGAGGCATAAGAAGTAAATGTAATGTAGTTTCCTGGATGGGGTCTTGAAACAGGATTAGACATTATGTAAAAAAGTAAACAAAAACCCCAAAACAACAAAAACTAAGCAAATCTGAATATAGATTTTGTTAATTATAACAGTACCAAAAAAAAACAAAAACAAAAACAAAAAACCCATTGTCACTGAGTGGGTTCCAACTAATAGTGACACTATAGGACAGAGTAGAACTGCCCCATAGGGTTTCCAAGGAGTGGCTGGTGGATTCAAACTGCCAACCTTTGGGTTAGTAGCCTGGTTCATTAATTTTAATAAACATACCATATGATTGCAAAACTGGGTTAGAGAGTTGTGATAGTTAAGATTGTGTGTCAACTTGGCTGGGCAATGATTCTCAGTGTTTATATGTGATCACTGCCATGATTGAATATGCTGTGAGTAGCCAATCAGTTGAAAGTGAGTTTCCTTGAGGGTGTGGCCTGCATCTGAATATAAGCAGACGTTCTGGCTTTTTGCTCACTCTGGATCCTGCGGCTGCCTCCTGTTCATCTGACCTCTGGTTCTTGGGACTTGAGGTAGCAGTTTATCTGCTGATCCTAGGATTTGTCGATCTTCACAGCCTGTGAGTGGAGTCCTGCTTTCCAACCTGCCGATCTTGTGTTTGCCAGCCCCTGCAGCTACGTGAATCTGGAGAAGCCTCTATCCTAATCCATGGACTTGGGACATTCCAGGCTTTACATTCGCTTGAGCTGTTTCTTTGATATGAATCTGTATCTCTCTATATTTATACGCTTTACTGGTTTTGCTTCTCTAGAGAACCCAGCCTAAGACATTTGGTACCAAGAGTGGTTCTAGAGAAACAAAACTAGGGATGAGTCTTCTAAATTGGTTTCAAGTCTGGTTAGTCTTAAAGATGTTGATGACTCTGCTTCCAGCATTAAAGAGGGCACTACTAATCCATGGCTTGAGGTGGCGATACAAATATGCAAACTATCACCACCAGTAGATCAGGTATTGGTGACAGGCACGGCTCGGGGTGAACACACGTGTGATATCTTTCTACATTTTGTCAGAATTAGAAGTATAAGGAAGCTGGTTAGTTGATCCTACTTTCACTAGACAAACTGGTGAAAGAAAGAGATGTGCTCAGGGCTTCAGAGTCAAAGCTCAAGTGTGGCATATATGACCTCAAGTCTTCTATCTGTCCTTTGAAAGAAAGCCTTATTTCTTGTAGTAACAGAGCCGAAATTGCTGAAAACCAAACCCAGAGTCTTATTGTAAGAGTGGCTGAATTATAACACCAGCTCAATTGCCAACCTTGAGAGGTGTCTGAAGTTAAGGTAAGGGCATTGATTGGAAGCAGTGGGATCCTGAAACTTGGGATGGTGACATATGGGCAGATAATCAGGAAGCTGGGGACACGGAGCCCCTAAATTCTGTTGAATCACTCCTGCCAGAAGAACCACTCTCATCTGAAGAGATTACTTCATGTTTGTCTGCTAAGCCACCCTGCCCAGAAAAAGCATTAGCCCCTCCACTCCCATCTAATGAGATTAGCCCTAGCCCAGCTGCCTCTAAAGAGCCCTTGCCTGAGTCATTGCCTGGGGCATCACCTGAGGCAGATGCTTTACAAGACAATGCTGAATGTTCTCAAAACAATTCCACACTACTGATTCTGGCTTCTAGACCTATAACTAGACTTAAATTCCAGTGAGCCCCAAAAGGTGAAGTACAAAGTGTGAACCGGGAGGAGGTACGCTACACTCCAAAAGAACTGCTTGACTTTTCTAATATGTTACAAACAAACCTGGGGAATATATGTGGGAATGGCTACTAAGGGTGTGGGATAATGGTGCAAGGAACATAAAGATGGATCAGTCTGAGTTTATTGATATGGGTCCACTAAGCACAGATTCTTCAGTGTTTCAGCTCGAGAAGTTAGGAAAGGATCTAATAGTTTATTTGGTTGTGTTGCTGAAGCATGGATTATGAAGTGGCCTACAATAAATCAAGTTGAAGTACCAGACCTGCCTTGGTATACTGTAGAAGAAGGTATTCAAAGGCTGAGGGAAATTGGCATGCTAGAGTGGATTTATTAGGTTAGACCCACAGACCCACACATGCAGTTCCCAGAGGACACACCTTTTACCACAACTGTGAGGAACAAATTTGTGAAGGGAGCTCCAGCATCCTTAAAGACTGCTGTGATTAATATTTTATATAAGTCAGATTTGACAGTGGGGACTGCGTTAACTGAATTAAGACACCTAACTACAATGGGGCTAATTGGACCCCGTCGTAGTAGGAGCCAAGTGGCTGCACTCAATCAACAAAGACAAGGTGGATGTGGTTACAGTAATGGGCAGCGGAATCAAAGCAGCAATCAGAATAGTCTGACTCATATGGACTTGGCATTGGCTACTTAGTCATGGTGTCCCTAGGAGTGAAATAGATAGGAAATCTACTAAATATTTACTTGATCTGTACAAATGGATGAATTCTAGTTCAGGTGAACAGCAGTCTAACTCAAATCACCAGAATAGAGTGTCACAGTCCCTCCGTCAATTCTCAGATTTGAGCAGATTTAAAGACCCACAACCACTTGAATGAAGGGGAGGCTGGGTCCCCTTGAGGAAGGACTCCAGTACACTGCCAAAAATTTTTACTGTTAATCTTTCTCCCAGACTACCCCAAAGGCATCTACAGCCTTTTACCAGAGTGACTGTTTGTTGGGGGAAAGGAAATATTCAGACTTTTCAGGGATTACTGGGTACTGGCCCTGAACTGACACTAATTCCAGGAGACCCAAAACGTCACTGTGGCCCACGAGTCAGAGTGGGGGCATATGGAGGTCAGGTTATTAATGGAGTCTTGGCTCATGTCCATCTCACAATAGGTCCAGTGGGTCCCCAAACCCATCCTGTGGTGATTTCCCTAGTTCCAGAATGCATGATTGGAATAGATATACTCAGCAACTGGAAGAACCCCCATATTGGATCCCTGACAAATAGAGTAAGGGCTATTATGGTAGGAAAACCAAGTGGAAGCCATTGGAACTGCCCCTGCCTAGGAAAATAGTAAACCAAAAGCAATACCGCATTTCTGAACTTGAAGGATACAGGGGTGGTGATTCCCACCACATCCCCATTCAACTCACCTATTTGGCCTGTGCAAAAAACAGATGGATCTTGGAGAATGACAGTAGATTATCAAAAACTTAACCAGCTGGTGACTTCAGTTGCAGCTGCTGTTCCAGATGTAGTTTCATTGCTTGAGCAAATTAACACATGTCCTGGTACCTGGTATGCAGCTACTGATCTAGCTAATATCTTTTTCTCCATACCTGTTTCAGAGGACCACCAGAAGTAGTTTGCTTTCAGCTGGCAAAGCCAGCAATACACCTTCAGTTGCCTACTTCAGGGCTACATCAACTCTCTAGCCCCATGTCATAATTTAGTCCACAGGGACCTTGATAGCTTTTCCCTTCCATAAGATGTCACATTGGTCCATTACATTGATGACATTATGCTGATTGGACCTAGTAAGGAAGAAGTGTCAATGACTCTGGACTTATTGGTAAAACATTTGTGTGCTAGAGGGTGGGAAATTAATCCCACAAAAATTCAGGCACCTTCCACCTCAGCGAAATTTCTAGGAGTCCAGTGGTGTGGGGTATGATGAGACATTCCTTCTAAAGTAAAGGGTAAGTTATTGCATTTGGCTGCTCCCACTACTAAAAAAGAGGCACAATGTCTAGTGAGCCTCCTTGGATTTTGGAGGCAACATATTCCTCATTTGGGTGTGCTACTCTGGCCTATTTATCAAGTGACTTGAAAAGCTGCTAGTTTTGAGTGGGGCCCAGAACAAGAGAAGGCCCTGCAACGGGTTCAGGCTGCTATGCAAGCTCCTCTGCCACTTGGGCCATATGATCTAGCTGATCCAGTGGTGCTTGAAGTGTCAGTGGCAGATAGAGATGCTGTTTGGAGTCTTTGGCAGGCCCCTATTGGTGAATCACATTGCAGACCCTTAGGATTTTGGAGCAAAGCTCTACTATCCTCTCCTGATAACTACTCTCCTTTTGAGAAACAACTTTTGGCTTGTTACTGGGCCTTAGTAGAAACTGAACACTTAACCATGAGACACCAAGCCACTATGTGGACTGAACTGCCCATCACGAACTAGGTATTGTCTGACCCACAGAGTCAAAAAGTTGGATGTGCACAGCAGCACTCCATCATTAAATGGAAGTGGTATACACGAGATCAGGCCCGAGCAGGACTTGAAGGTACAAGTTACATGAGGAAGTGGCCCAAATGCCCATGGTCTCCACTTGTGTCACATTACCTTCCATCTCCCAGTCTGTACCTATGGCCTCATGGGGAGTTCCTTATGACTGAAGAAAACTCGTGCCTGGTTTACAGATGGTTCTGCATGATATGAAGGCACCACTTGAAAGTGGACAGCGGCAGCACTACAACCCCTTTCTGGGACCTCCCTGAAGGAGAGTGGTGAAGGGAAATCCTCTCAGTGGGCAGAAATTTGAACAGTGCACTTGGTTGTTCACTTTGCTTGGAAGGAGAAGTGGCCAGATGTGTGATTATATACTGATTCATGGGCTGTGGGCAATGGTTTGGCTGGATGGTCAGGGACTTGGAAGGAACATGATTGGAAAATTGGATACAAGGATTTATGGGGAAGAAGTATGTGGATAGACCTCTCTGAATGGGCCAAAGAAGTGAAGATATTTGTGTTTTATGTGAATGCTCAGCAAAGGGTGACCTCAGCAGAGGAAGATTTTAACATTCAAGTAGATAGGATGATGCATTCTGTGGAAACCAGTGATCCTCTTTCCTCAGCTACTTCTGTCATTGCTCAATGGGCTTATGAACAAAGTGGCCATGGTGGCAGGGATGGAGGTTATGCATGGGCCTGGCAACATGGACTTCCGCTCACCAAGGCTGACTTGGCTGCAGCCACTGCTGAGTGCCCAATCTTCCAGCAGCAGAGACCAACACTGAGTCCCCGATATGGCACCATCCCTCATGGTGATCATCCAGCGCCCCAGTGGCAAGTTGATTACGTTGGACCACTTGCATCATGGAAAGGGCAGCGTTTTGTCCTTACTGGAATAGACGCTTACTCTGGATATGGATTTGCCTTCCCTGTCAAAACTGCCATCTGTGGTCTTACAGAATGCCTTATCCACCATCATGGTATCCCACACAGCATTGCCTCAGATCAAGGGACTCACTTCACAGCAAATGAAGTGCAGCTATGGGCCCATGCCCATGGAATTCATTGGTCTTACCATGTTTCCCATCATCCTGAAGCAGCTGGCTTGATAGAACAATGGAATGGCCTTCCAAAGACACAATTATGGCATCAGCTAGCAGGCGATACCTTGCAGGGTTGGGGCAGTGTTCTCCAGGAGGCTGTATTTGCTCTAAACCAACATCCAATATATGGTGCTGTTTCTCCCATAGCCAGGATTTATGGGTCCAGGAATCAAGATGTGGAAATGGGAGTGGCACCACTCACTATTAACGCTGGTGACCAAGTCGCAAGACTTTAGCTTCCTGTCTCCGAAACCTTATGCTCTGCAGGTCTCGAGGTCTTAGTTCCAAAGGTAGGAATGCTCCCACCTGGAGACACATCACTGATTCCATTGAACTGGAAGCTAAGAATGCCACCTGGCCACTCTGGGTTCGTTATGCCTCTGGATCAACAAGCAAAGAAGGGAGTTACCATACTGGCTCTTGTGACTGATCCTGATTACCAAGAGGAAATCAGATTGATATTACATAATGGAAGTAAAGAAGAGTATGTCTGGAATGCAGGAGATTCTTTAAGGCATCTCTTAGTACTACCATGCCCTGTGATTAAAGTCATTGGAAAACTACAGCAACCCAGTCCCAACATGACTACTAATGACCCAGACCCTTCAGCAGTGAAGCTTTGGGTCACCCCACCAGGCAAAGAA
Source organism: Dugong dugon (assembly GCA_030035585.1). Taxonomy (NCBI): domain Eukaryota; kingdom Metazoa; phylum Chordata; class Mammalia; order Sirenia; family Dugongidae; genus Dugong; species Dugong dugon. Next base: position 47,685,216 of record CM057479.1, read on the forward strand.
CCATGACTGGCCAAGATGCTTGCTGAGGGCAAAGGGAATACAGAATGGGTGGTGGAAGAAGGTAGTTCTAAATACCAGTTACGGCCATGTGGCCAGTTGTAGAGATGGGGACTGTAATTATTATGAGTATTTCTGTTTTGTATGTGTGCATCAGACATTTTTGTTTCCTTTTCTTATAAAATATAAGATGTAAATGGGGCTAGTGCATTTTCAATTGTATGTGTGTTAGTTGTACCATGTTAGGCGCAAGTATGACTTTCTAATTGTCTTTATTCAGAATGTATGGTAGAAGGAGGTATGTACATGTGCCAAGTTGACAAGGGGTGGACTGTGATGGTTAAGATTGTGTGTCAACTTAGCTGGGCCATGATTCTCAGTATGCGTATGTGATCACTCCCATGATTGAATATGCTGTGAATAGCCAATCAGTTGAAAGGGAGTTTCCTTGGGGGTGTGGCCTGCTTCTGAATATAAGCAGACATTCTGGCTTTTTGCTCAATCTGGATCCTGTGGCTACCTCCTGTTCATCTGACCTCCGGTTCTTGGGATGTGAGCTAGCAGCTTATCTGCCAGTGCTGGGATTTGTCAATCTTCACAGCCTGTGAGTGGAGAGTCCTGCTTTCCAACCTGCTGATCTTGGGTTCATCAGCCTCTGCAGCTATATGAATCAGGAGAAGCCTCTATCCTAATCCATGGACTCGGAACATTCCAACCTCTACAGTCATGAGCTGTTTCTTTGTTGTAAATCTTTCTATATATTTATACACTTTACTGGTTTTGCTTCTCTGGAGAACCCAGCCTAAGACAAGGGTGTCTGAGAACTCCCTGCACTATCATCTCAAATTTTTATCTACAACTGTAGTTTAAAAAACAAAGTCTATTAAAAAATATACGTGACCAAGGACATGTATTCATATTAATTAAAGAAATTTTACTTAATAATAAATGTGAACCCAATAAAATATGGACAAATGACTAGAACAAATGCTTCACAAAGGAAATATATGAATGCCCAGTAAGCACATGTAGTATTCAGTATCACTAGTCTTCAGGGAAATGCAAAGTAAAACTACTACTAACTACAACTTAAACCCATGTGTTTGTTTCCTAGGGCTTCCATAACAAAGTACCACAAACTAGGTGCTTAAAATGACAGGCATGTATTGTCTCACAGTCTGGATGCTTGAAGTTTGAATTCGAGGTGTCAGCAGGGCTATGCTGTCTCCAAGGGCTCTTCCAGCTTCTGGTAGCCCAGGTATTCCTTGACTTGCAGCCGCAGCGTAACTTGATCTCTACCTCCATCATCATGTGGCCATCTTCCCTCTGTGTGTCTCTCCTCTTTTATTAGGACACCACTTACATAAAATTGGGGCCCATCCTACTCCAGTATGACCTCAGGCTAACTTAACTGATAACATCTTCAAAGACCTTATTTCCAAACATAGTCATAGTTACTGGTACCAGGGGTTAGGACTTCGAACTTTTTTTTTTTGTGGGGGGGAGACAAAATTCAATTTGAAGCAACCCACCAGGATGACTGAAAAAGACTGAAAAGACCAAATGTTGATCAGGATGTAGAATTCCTGTACATTGCTGGTAGGATTATAAAGTACAAGTACTTTGGAAAAATGTTTGGCAGTGTTATACAACAAAACAATTCCAATTTTAGGTATTTATCCAAGACAAATGAAAACATGTCTACAAAAAGTTTGTACATAAATGTTTACAGCACATTAATTCATAATATTTAAAACTGGAAATAATCCAAATGTACATCAGTGTTTATCTCCAATGGATAAACTGTGATGTATTCATAAAATGGAACGCTACTGAGCAATAAAATGGAGTAAACTATGGATAACCACAAAAACATGGATGAGTAAAAGAAGTGAGAGCATTATGCTGAATGGAAGAAGCCGGACACAAAAGAATTCATACTGTATAATGCTTTATATGGTGTTTGAAAACAGGCAAAACTAATCTATGGTGAAAAAAAAATCAGAAAAATGATTTTCTGTTGCTGAAGGGTGGTGTATTGATTGGGAAGGATTTTCTGTATCTTGATGGGTACGGATTACCTGGGTGTATGCATATTTTGGTGCAGTGGTTAAGAGCTAGGGCTGCTAGCCAAAATGTTGGCAGTACGAAATCATCTGCCGCTCCTTGAGAACCCTATGGGGCAGTTCTACTCTGCCCTGTAGGGCCACTGTGAATTGGAATTCATTTGAGGGCAACGGGTTTTGGTATGCATTTATCAAAAGTCATCATATTGAATAATTAAGACGTGTATTATACTTGTGTAAATTTACCTAAGTAAAAAACTCCTAAGGAGGAAAAAGGAGGGAGCCGTGGTGGTGCAGTGGTTAAGTGCTGCGTTGCTAACTGAAAGGTTGGTGGTTCAAACACAACAGCTGCTCTGCAGGAGAAAGATGTGGCAGTCTGCTTCCGTAAAGATGAAACCAAAAAAACAAAAAACCCATTGTTGTCGAGTCAATTCCAACTCATAATGACCCTATAGAACAGAATAGAACTGCCCCATAGGGTTTCCAAGGCTGTTTATTTTTACAGAAGCTGACTGCCACATCTTTCTCCCACAGAGGGGCTGGTGGGTTTCAACCTCCGACTTTTAGTTTAACAGCTGAGCGCTTTAACCACTGCACTACCAGGGCTCCTCCCAGTAAAGCATACAGCCTTGGAAACCCTACAGAGCAGTTCTGCTCTGTCCTGTAGGGTTGTTATGAGTCAGTATTGACTCCATGGCAATGGGTTTTAAAGAGGAAAAAGCTTGAACATCTAGGGTTTTGCAGTGGTAATCTTAATAAATTGAATATGGATTTTAAAGATTAAAGTACTCTTGAACATTCTCTTTATGTTTAAAAAATATCAACAATGATACTACAAAAAATTCACATTGACAATAATAGCAAGATTATTTTGTCAAGAGATTTTGCCAGGAAAGGGAGGAGAAATACAATAATAGAATCATTTGTTCAGTCAAGGGAGAGTTTTTTATTTATTTATATTTAAACTTTTTATTTTAAAATAATTTTATATTTATGTGAGTTGTAAAGATAGGACAGAGAGTTCTGGGATACTTTTCATCTTTCACCTAGTTTCTCCTGTATAAACTAAGAAATTAACATTAAAAAGTCAAAACCAAACCCTTTGTCATGCAGTTGATTCCCACTCACAGTGATCCTATAGGACAGAGTAGAACTGTCGCATAGGATTTCCAAGACTGAAATCTTTACGGAAGCATAGTGCCACGTCTTTCTTCCGTAGAGTGGCTAGTGAATTCAAACCGCTGACCTTTTGGTTAGCAGCTGATCGCTTAACCAACTGTACCATCAGGGCTCCTGAAATTAACATTAGTACAATATTATAGACTTTATCAAGGATCCCTTTATTAAGGAGCAAAGATGTCACCTTGAAGACTATGATGCACCTGACCTAAGCCATGGTGTTTTCAGTCGCCTCATATACATGCAAAAACTGGATGATAAATAAGAAGATCAAAGAAGAATTGATGCCTTTGAATTGTGGTGTTGGTGAAGAATATTGAATATACCATGGACTGCCAAAAGAACGAACAAGTCTGTCTTGGAAGAAGTACAACCAGAATGCTCCTTAGAAACAAGGATGGCAGGACTACGTCTCGCATACTTTGGAGATGCTATCAGGAGGGATCAGTCCCTGGAGGAGGACATCATGCTTGGTTAAGCTGGGGGCCAGCAAAAAAGAGGAAGACCTTCAACAAGATGGACTGACACAGTGGCTGCAACAATGGGCTCAAGCATAACAATGATTGTGAGGATGGCGCAGGACTGAGCAGTGTTTCCTTCTGTTGTACACAAGGTCACTATCAGTTGGAACTAACTCGACAGCACCTAACAACAAGGAGCCCTGTGGTGCAGTGGTTAAAGAGCTCCACTGCTAATTGAAATGTCAGCGATTTGAACCCACCAGCCGCTTCTCAGAACAGTGGCAGTCTGCTTCTCTAAAGATTTATAGCCACAGAAACTCTATGGGGCAGTTCTGCTCTGTCCTATAGGGTCGCTATGAGTTGGAATCAACTCAGTGGCAGAGGGTTTGGTTTGTTTTTTTTTTTTGGTTTGATGGCACAGTGGTTAGGTGCTCTACTGCTTATCAGAAAGGTCTGCTGTTGGCTCTTGACATGCCCCTACCCACCCCCTCCATTCTTTCTTCCTTTCTTTTTTTTTTTTCTTAGCACTTCCTTACTTTCTGGCATTATAAAATGCCCCAGGATTTTATATTTTCCCTGCCCTGGCCCTAGAACCAGCCATTTTTCCAAGGATCCCTATTTTCTTTTATTGGAGAATGGTTATTTACAAATCAAGATCTTATTGCTACTACGTGTACTTAACTGCTTTTAGGCTCTTTTGGCAGACAGAACTAGGATATAAATGCCTATATACTAACCAACGTGTACACACTGTGTTGGGGGTTCCTGCGGTGGGTTGAACAGTGTTCCCTCAAAATTCACGTCCACTTAGAACTTGGAAATAGAATATTTGTAGATGTAATTAGTTAAGATGAGTTCATACTGGGTTAGAGTGGACCCTAAATCCAATGACTGGTATCCTTATAAGGAGAGGGGCATTTGGAGACACAGAGACACACATAGAGGAAAGATGGCTGTGTGAAGATGGAGGGAGGCAGAGATAGTGATACAGCTACAAGCCAAGGAATGCCTAGGATTACCGGCAACCACCAGAAGCTAGGAAGAGGCTAGGAAGGATTCTTCCCTAGAGGTTTCAGAGGGACATAGGCCTGCCAACACCTTGATTTTGGACTTCTGGCTTCCAGAAAGGAGCCCTTGTGGCGCAGTAGTTAAGTACTTGGCTGCTAACCAACATGTCAGCAGTTCGAATCTACCAGAAAATCTGTGGGAGAAAAAAACCCGTCAATCTTCTCCCATAAAGATTACAGCCTAGGAAACCTTGTTGGCCAGTTGTACTCTGACCTATAGGGTTGCTGTGAGTTGGAATTGACAGCACACAACAACAAAAAGTTCCCAGAACTGTAATAAATGTTAGTTGTTTTAAGCCACCCAGTTTGTGGTAATTTGTTAGGGCAGTCCTGGGAAATTAATACATTCCCCAAGACCTCCCTCATGTTCAGTGTTTCTTTAGAAGGAAGGACTCATGGGACTCAAGTCATTATGGTTATAGTTTATTATAGCAAAAGCATACAAAGCAAAATCAGCAAAGAAGAAAAGGTGCATTAGGCAAAATCTCGAAGAAATCGGGTACAAGTTTCTAAGAGTCCTCTCGCAGTGGAGTTGCATAGAACATGCTTGATTTCTCCAGCTACAAATTGTGACAGCATTTTTGAAGTGATGTCTACCAGGGAAGCTTGCTTGAGCCTAGGTATCCAGGACTTTTGTTGCAGGATGATCATATAAGCCTATGGTGACTGCAGTTTCTATGTGACCACAATTTCTGATGCTCCAGACCCACAGAAGGAAAGCTAGTGTGCACCATAAATCACAATGTTCACACAAATTATTAAACTAACATACAGTGTGGTTCCAGGTTCTAAATATGAAAAACACCCTTATCGATTAGAACATTCCAAGAACTCAGTTCCCATGAGCAAGCCAATGACTAATCATGAAAACAGGCCCTTCTGGGAATGTGTAAGTTTTGAACAACTCAGGCCTGCTGAGTTAATTCTTTCTTGCACACAGACGTATCTATACTTGTTTCAGTATATGGATTAAAATAAGCATTGAGCTCATACTCACATCTCTGACTGTAATCCAGCAACACATGGTTTCTAACCTTATCCCTTGCTTCTTTTGTAATTTTCTCTGACAGTGAGAAACATTGACCCTATTATCTTCAATTTATTTACTTATTTGTTCAACTCTAGTGTATATGTGAAGGAGTTTCAGAATTGTTAAACTGTACGTTTGTGAGAAATACATTTACCAACTAAAGTTCAGTTTGATTACAATTCGTTTTGTCTTTAGCTTTACATATCTAATCAAAACATCATTCCCATAGTTACCATGTTTTTTCGAAAATAGCCTGCCCACGTAAATAACACGCACACACATACAACGTGTGGAAATGACTTAAAAAGTTCTGGCATAACGTGCCCATTCATATACCATGCACGTGTCATGACATTTCTAGAAGTGAATTTCGGCCTCATTCACCCTCATTCCATAGTCCCAAAATGTTACGTTTGATTATATTTGTATAATAAAGGTATAAGTCATGGTCAAGAAGTCATAGATTGAGTTTGGTAGTACCCTAGTAATAGGAAAATAAAACAATTGAAACTGTGCATTTGACCTAAGATTTAGATTTCTAAACTGAAAAAACGTGCATGATATAATCTGTAACTGGCTGGTTATAGTAAAGAGATCACAAAATTCAAATGTGAAGCAAGGGTCTTTTTATATGCTTGCAAGCATATGACTAAGGTGACTTACGATCATTGATCAAAGACATTGGCACTAATAAGACACAATTAGACTATGAAATAAGCAGACCTAACATAGCTTGATGGTTTCACTTAAGATGATCTGATAAGTTTTTCAAACTCAACTGTTGAGCCGAGAGTGATCATGAATCAGTTTTGCTTTGTTTACTCCTCCAGTTAAAAGCCAGAGTCGGAATATGACTGTGATAATTATGTCAATGCTGATTGAATCAAGATTCTTATTGATAGCTACTTGATGCCATTTATGCCAGTGCAGACTTCACTTTGTTTATGCTTCCAAATGGTAGCACGTGGTTTTGACAAATGTATAGTCATGTATCTGCCACCACACTACCTTACAGTATAGTCCTGTCACCTTGTTTGGCCCCTTTGTAGTCAGGCTAATACTAATAGTGGTAACCACTGATCTGTTTTCCATGTTGTCTTAGGCTGGGTTCTCTAGAGAAGCAAAACCAGTAAAGCATGTAAATATATATAGAGAGAGATTTATATCAAGGAAATAGCTCATGCACCTGTAGAGGCTAAAACGTCCCAAGTCCACAGATCAGGGTAGAGGCCTCTCCCAATTTACGGAGCCACAGAAGCTGGTGAACCCAAGGTCCAAGATCGACAGGTCGGAGAGGGACTCCCACTCACAGGCTGTGAAGGTCAATGAATTCCAAGGTCAACAGGTAAGCTGCTAGCTCAAGTCCCAAGAACCGGAGGTGAGACAGCAAGAGGCAGCTCCTGAGTCTGGAACAAGCCAAAAACCTTGGCAAGGTGAGCAGGCAGAAAGTAACCAGCGGAAGGCAGAGAGACGAAACTGGCCCCACCACAGGCCCCGCCTCCACCAGTACCACTCAGCAGATTCCGTCATGGGGGTGATCACGACATTATACAACTGCTAAAACACTAAGAACAATGGCCTAGCCAAGTTGACATACAGTCTTAACCATCGCACATGTCCATACTTTTGCCTGTTCCAGAATGTTATATAGATGGAATCATACAATAGGTCATCTTTTAGGTCTGGCTTCTTTCACTTAGTGAAATAAATTTAAGATTCATCCATGTTGCTGCATGAATCCATAGCTTGTTTCTCTTTATTATTGAGTAGTAGTTCATTTTCTGCCTACACTGTATTTTGTTTACCCATCCATTGAAGGACATTTTGTTTATTTCTACCTTTTGGCTGTTTGCATAATGCTGCTATAAACATTTGCATACAAGTTTCTGTGTGGACAAATGTTTTTATTTCTCTTGGCTATATACCTCATTTATTTATTTTGTCATTATATGCTTGATTTATTTCACTTAGCATTATGCCGTCCAGGTCCATCCATGTTAAAATATGTTTCACAGATTCGTCATTGTTCTTTATGGTTACATAGTATTCCACATTGTGTGTATGTATCACAATTTACTTATCCATTGTTTTACTGTTGTGAATAAAGCTGCAGTGAACGTAGGGGTGCATGTATCTGGCCATGTCAGTAGTTTTAGGTCTCTAGGATATATTCCTAGAGTGGGATTGCTGGATTGTAAGATAGCTCTATTTCTAGTTTTCTGAGGATGTGCCGAACAGTTTTCCATAGTGATTATAGCATTTTGCAGTCCCACCAGCAATGAATAAGGGTTCCAGTCTCCTCATATTCTTGCCAACATTTGTTGTTTTCTGTTTTTTCAGTCAGTGCCGTTTTAGTAGGAGGAGCTGATATCTCATTGCAGTTTTGATTTCCATTTCTCTAATGGCTAATGATCATGAGCATCTTTTCATGTGTTTGTTGGCTGCTTGGATGTCTTCTTTGGTGGAGGTTCTGTTCATGTCCTTTGCCCATTTTATAACTGGATTGTTTGTCTTTTTGTTGTTGAGTTATTGAAGTGTTCTATAAACTTTGGAGATTAAACCCTTATCTGCTGTCTTTTCCAAAGATTTTTTCCAAGTCTGTAGGTTCTCTTTTTACTCTTTTGATAAGCAGAAGTTTATAATTTTTATGAGATCCGATTTATCTATTTTGTCTGCTTCTATTTATGCATTTTTTGTAATACATGTTATCCTATTTTTACAGGAGATTAGGTCCCATAGTTTACTCCTTCTGTTTCTTCCAGGAATTTTATGGTTTTAGGTTTGATGTTTAGGTCTTTGATCCATTTTCAGTTAGTTTTTGTGTTTGGTGTGAGGTATGGGTCCTGTTTCAATTTCCTGCAGGTGGATATCCAGTTCTGCTAGCACCATTTATTAAAGAGACTGTCTCCACCCCGCTGGATGGACTTTGACCCCTTGTTGAAAATCAGTTGTTCATAGATGTTTGGGTTTATTTCTGACTTCTCAATTCTATTCCTTTGGTCTATGTGTCTGTCATTGAATCAGTACTAGGCTGTTTTGATTGCAGTGGCTATATAGCATTTTTTGATATCAGGGAGTATGAGGCCTCCTTCTTTGTTCTTTTTCTTCAGTATTGTTTTGCTTATTTGGGATTTCTTTCCTTTCCACGTGAAGTGGTCATTAGTTTTTCCTTTTCAATACAGAACATTATTGGGATTTGTATCGGGATTGTATTGAATCTGTAGATCACTATAAGTAGAATTGACATTTTCACTATATTAAGCCTTCCTATCCATGAATACAGAATGTCTTTCCATTTTTGTAGGTCTCTTTTAGTCTCTTGTGGCAATGTTTTATAATTTTCATTGTATAAGTCTTTTATGTCCCTGGTTAGGTTAATCCCTCGGTATTGTATTGGTTTGGGGGCTATTACAAATGATACTGTTTTCTTGATTTCGTTTTCAGAGTAGTCTTTGTTAGTGTAGAGGAACCCAACTGATTTTTCTGTGTTGATTTTGTATCCTGCAACGTTGTTAAATTCTCCTATTACTTCCAGCAGTTTTCCTGTGGAAATTTTAGGATCTTCTATATATAGGATCATGTCACCTGAAAATAGTGATAATTTTACTTCTTACTTTACAGTTTGGGTAGCTTTTGTCTTACGCTGGGTTCTCTAGAGAAGCAAAACTAGCAAAGCGTATAAATATATATATATAGATCTATATCAAGGAAATGGTTCATGAGGTTGAAGAGGCTGGAACATTCCAAGTCCATGGGTCAGAATAGAGGCTTCTCTTGATTCACGTAGCCGCAGGGGCTGGTGAACCCAAGTTCAGCGGGTCAGAGAGCAGGACTCTTGCTCACAGGCTGCAGAGATCTATAAATCCCAAGATTGACAGGCAAGACTGCAGGTAAGCTGATAACTCAAGTCCCAAGAACTGGAGGTCAGACAAACAGAGGCCAGCTGCAGGATCTAGAGCAAGCAAAAGCCACGTGTGTTGCCAGAATGTCTGCTTATTCGATGCAGGCCACACACCCAAGGAAACTCCCTTTCAACTGATCGGCTACTCACAGTAGATCCATCATGGAGGTGTCACATTGTATCAGATCTCATCATGGATGTGATCACAACATCATACGACTGCCAAACCACTGAGACTCACGGCCCAGCCAAGCTGACACACAACCTTAACCATCATACCTTTTCTTTCTCTTTCTTGTCTTATTGCTCTGGCTAGGACTTCCTTTTTTATTTTTTAGTATCAGAGTTTAGTGGTATAACTTTCCCCTTAAATACTGGTTTAATGGCATATGATATATTGTATTTCATTCAATTCAGAATACTTTGTAATTTCCCTTTTCTTTTTTTGATTCATGGATTATTTAATAGTGTTTTAATTGGCTTCCAATTATTTAAGAATTTGCCAAGGATTTTTCTGTTATTGTTTTTTAATTCCAATGTGGTTAAAAAACATACTTTGTATAAATTGAATCCTTTTTAATTTATTGAGACGTATGTCATGGCTCAGAATATGGTCTAGGTAAATGTTCCATATGAACTGGAGTAAGATATATATTCTGCTGTTGCTGGGTGGAATGTTCTCTAAGTGTTAATCAGGTCAAGTTGGTTGATAGTATTGCTCAAGTCTACTATACTCTTACTGCTTTTTTGTCTACTTGTTCTATCAGTTATTGAGGGCCATTGAAATCTACAACTATAATTGTGAATTTGTCTACTTACTATGAAACATTTCAATAGGTTTAGCATATTAGATGATGATGTCAAATTATTGTTATTTTTTTAGTTGAGTGATAGTATTGTGATTATGTAGAGGGTATCTGTTTTTTAGGAAGTTCATGATCAGAATTTTGGAGGTGAAGTGTTTTAGTGTCTACAATTTACTTTTAAAAGTTCAGCATATATGCACATATAACCCCCCCCAAAAAACACCCCAAAAAACAAAAAAAACCTTGCCATTGAATTGATTCCGACCCGTAGCAACCCTATAGGACGGAGTAGAACTGCTCTATAAGGTTTCCAAGGAGTGGTTGGTGGATTCACACTGCTGACCTTTTGATTAGCAGCCAAACGCTTCTTAACCACTTATGCCGCCAGGGCTCCTAGAGTAGCATATATAGACGTATACAGCAGCATGTATACACATATAGACAGAGATAAAGCAAACATGGTAAAACATTAACAATTGGTAAATATAGATGAAAAATTGGGGTGTTCATTATAGTATACTTTCAACCTTTTGTATGACATTTTTTCAAAATGAAAATTGTTAGACAAAAATGAAATTCAGAACTGTTAGAGTCAGTCTGAGTTTTTGTCACGAGGTGGTGCTAGTGCTTTTCAAATAAAACTAAATAAAACAGGAAAACAGTACGTATGTTGATAATTGGGTGTTTGTTTAGGAAAAAAATGGGGTGGGGAATGCAGACTATAAATCAAACTTTATGATTTTGCCAATAGTTACTCTTGCTTGAATTATTATATTCTATATAACTTGAAGAGTTTCAGCTGTAAATTTTCTCAGTCTCTCCGTCGGCTTCTCTCTCTCCCTCTCCCCCTTTCCAGTCCCTTATTTACTTTTCACAAGGGCTTCTGTAGTAATTTTCTACCCCAGATGTCACCTTGATCCACAATGCTGACAGAATAACCTTCTTGCAGCATTTCTTTCTCTCCCCTTTTCAGAAACCTTCAGCTCCACATTTACCCCCAAATAGTTTCCACTCTTTAGCAAAGCGTTTAAAGTTTGATACCAGTCTCCTTCCAATATCACTTTACGTTAAATCTAGGCATGAGACACCTTGATTGCTTGCTGTCCATTTTGTTATTTTATTTTTTTATGAATGCTACGCGCTTTCTTGCTCTGAAGTGTTTTGCTTCTTATGTCTCCATGCCCTTCCCCTCACCGCCAGTCAAAATCTGATTTTAGGCATCATCAAAGCCCAGATTAAGTGCCATTTCCTTCTTCATGAAACCTTCCCCAAACACCCTACTCAGAGATACTTTTCTTCCCCCAGCACTTTGTCATTTTTCTTATGAACTTATCACCTTTTTAGTATTCTGTAATAATTAGGTGTGAACACTTCTAAACATCTTTGTATTCATTTCCTAGGGCTGTATAACAAATCACCGTGTGGCTTAAAACAACAGAAATTTATTGTCTCACAGCTCTACTCCAAATTCAGGGTGTCACAGGGCCATGCTCTTTCAGAAAGCTATAGGGGAGGAGCCTTCTTTGTCTCTTTCAGCTTCTGGTAGCCCCAGGCATTGCTAGGCTTGTGGCAGCATAACTCCAGTCTCTGCCTGTGTCCTCACATGGCGTTCTTCTTTGTGTATCTTTCTTTGTCTGTGTCTCTTCTTATAAAGATACCAGTTATATTGGATTAGGACTCACCCTACTCCAGTATGACCTCATGTTAACTAATTGCATCTGCAAAGACCCTATTTCCTAATAAATCCACATTTTCGGGTACGAAGGGTTAAGACTTCCACATATCTTTTTTGGGAACACAATTCAATCCATAACAACCTTCAGAGTAGGAAGTGTGTATTTTTTATCTTTACGGTCTCCATGGTGTGTTTAATACTATCTGACATTCACTAAGGGCGGTGGAATAGCATTTCAGGATTATTCAAAGTTAGCTTACAGTAGTGGTGAAAGTATTGACCCATCACCACCAATTGCCAACCTTGCTCTGGCTGTTCATTTCAGAGAGATGCAATGAGAGGCCACCAGACTGAGAAATCAGTCTGGGTGAAACATGTCCATGGTTTAGCAGCCCCACCTACTAAAAAATTCATCAATTTGAAGTAAAATTCCCTTTCAGTTTGACACTATATATCAAAACTATTAAAATTTTGCATATCATCTGACCAATATATTCTACTTCTATAAATTTATTCTAAGAACATCATAAGAATGTGCAAAGATTTGCTTTTAAGAATGCTAGGCAGGGTGTGTTTTATTAAAGCTAAGCAGCCTAACCGTCCAGCAATACAGGGTTGGTAAACAAAATTCTGATAAGCCCATAGAGCAGATTATTATGGAGCCATTAAACATGGTGCTGGAGAAGAATATTAAGTGGCATAGAAAGAAGCCCCCAATGTGTTATTACGTGGAAAAATAACATTACAGAACAGTATTAACATTATAATACTTTAATGGAAGAAAAAATACATGCATAGAGAGAAGACTGGAAGGGGATGACAGAGAGGTTTCTAGGTTTATCAAGAAACTAGGACTATACACCATTAACATAAATGCTCTGAAAATGCTTGGTATATATCCTGCCAAGGAGTGTTTTCCTCTGATAGGGGACTGTAGAGCCTACAGTACCTGTACTAAGCAGTTGTATATCCCCAATCTGTGCAAGTCAAGTCAAATGAGCAGCAAGCAGAGCATCTCATGTGAGTAACTTAAAGCCCAGTCTTTGTCAGACAGGGATCTCTTATACCCTCTTGGCCTATAGAGACTGGTCCCAGGATGGGTGGTCCCGATATGCAGAAGAGGCTAAGTCATGGCCCCTGACTTGGAGAGGAGTAAAAAGGGTAGTGACACCAGTGAAGCTATTTTTGGGCAGGGAAAACTTTAAAATGACCCTTCCAATCACGATACCATGTTAGAATCCCCCCAAATTTGAGTGTTTTATTTTATTTTTAAAGAACTGTCATTTATTATTATTTCCACAATTCACCTCAAATTTATTCCAGCATAGGGAATATCAGTTAAACTTAAGGCTCATTAAAATCCCTTGAGCATTTCTTTTTTGAAAAAAAAAAAAAAAAAGCTTTTCATATGCAATTTAAACTTTTTTTTTTTTTAATTTGGAAATAGAGTAAACAAAAGCAACAACAACAGTAGAATTCATGTGTAATTCCACCATTCAGAGGGACCTAGTATTAGTATTTTGGTGTTTATCCTTTCAGACTTCTTAAATCAGCATTCTGAACTCTGCCTGCACATTTGATTTTCGCCTGGGGAGCTTTTAGACTATAACCATGACCACTGATCTCATCCCAGAACAACCAAACCAGAATCTCTGGGTGATGCTGCCCAGGCATTTATTGTTTTTTTTTGAAACTTCACAAGTGATTCTAGTGTGCAGGCAAGGTTGAGAACCACTGTCTTACATGAATGGCATATTAGTGCTATTGTCTCCAGCTACATCAGCCGAACCGCGGTAGTGCAAAATAGAAGATGCTGGTGCTACAGCTAAATGGGGCTTCAGCTACAGTTGGCATTTGCAACTAGGAAATGAGAGTGGAAGAGAGGCCACCTGGCATCCAGCAATCCTCAGTGGTCTGGCACTATCCAGACCACACCACTACTCTGTAGAAAACAGTCAACAGTAATTTGGGCAGCAGGAGCTGTAGATATTTTGGAAATACAGTACATTCTCAAGCACATGAGCAGAACTGCCAGTTACTCTAAGCTTAAATTACAAAAATGCCAGAGTTCATTACCAGAATATTATCTTTGAATATAAGAATTCAAATGGCCTGATTACCTTAGTGGAAGTTTGCTAGATGAGCTAAGTGGAGGTAAAAGGTGGAGGTTGCAGGTTGCTCTGCCCTAGCCCCGATATGGCAGGCTTGGAACTGGGCTCTGAGGAGATCTTCGTACAAAGGGTAAGGGAGAAGATGGGGGAGACACTATTAGATCAGTTTGAGAGAAGCATCAGCCACCCTGCATCTGGCCAGAAAACCCGCCCATCAGTTGCTGTGGAAAGAGGCTATGTTGAAGGGAGGCAGATTGGCTGCTCTGTTGGCACCTCACAAGCTACCTTTACCACACTGGGGTCTTACCTGAACTTTATATGACCCAGAGATGGGCTCTCTGCAGTCTCTCCAGTGGATGACCAGCTCTTGGGACAGTTACACCCAATAATACTAAAGTATTATTCAGAGGAAGACCGAAGAAGAATTGATGCCTTTGAATTATGGTGTTGGCGAAGAATATTGAATATACCATGGACTGCCAGAAGAACAAACAAATCTGTCTTCTGAAGACGTACAGCCAGAATGCTCGTTAGAAGCAAAGATGATGAGACTTTGTCTCACATACTTTGGACATGTTATCAGAGGGATCAGTCCCTGGAGAAGGACATCATGCTTGGTAAAGTAGATGTTTAGCAAAAAAGAGGAAGACCCTCAAGAAGGTGGATAGTCACAGTGACTGCAACAATGGGCTCAAACATAGCAACACTGTGAGAATGGCGCAGGACCAGGCAGTGTTTCGTTCTGTTGTACGTAGGGTTGCTATGAGTCAGAACTGACTCAATGGCACCTAACATAACAACATTATTCAGAAGAGGAGCGTGCTTACAAGTGACCAGAATAATTTGTGTTAATTATCACCCAAAATACTCCTTCTAAGGAAGGGAGAATGGAGATTAAAGTGTGAACATTTATTATGACGTCAGAGTGTCAGATGCTTTGCATTTTGACATCTCACTTACAAATGAATATCCCATGGCTTGGAGAACATGCCCAAGTTCCCAAAGCCGGTCTGTGCGGTGAAGGCAAGACTCAAACCCTGGTCTCTCTGGGTCAGAGTTGTGCTGTCAACACTTACTAGCCTCCCCGTGAGATCAAATAAGCAGAAGGTTGTCAGGACTGAGAAGAAGGGAAGGGATAACTTTGACAGAAATGTTATGAGGGCCTTAAGAAGCCTTGCTCTACACCCGGCCTATAATAATGGCATGGGCCTCCCTAGTGACCAGAATCCTGTAGGCTGCCAATACAGTGTCTCTCTTTTGGGAAGTGCCATGTAATACTTAACGTTTCTTTCTCTGTTTTTTCTTAATTTGCTGAAGTCTGATATACAGAAAAGTGAACAAATTCTTTAGTGTACACTTAAGAACTCAATGAACTTTTATTTTTTCCCATAAAAAATTTATACGTAAATTGTTATGTGATCCTAATTGCTCTCCCCATACCATGACAGCACACTCCTCCTTTCCACCCCTGATTCCCCATGTCCATTCAACCAGCTCCTAACTCTCTCTGCCTTCCCAAGAGACTAAGCTGCCCGTTTAGTCTCTTGTATCTACTTTAGCTAAGAGACACACTCCTCACAAGTATCACTTTGTGTCCCACAGTCCAGCCCAATCCCTGCCTGAAGAGCTGGCCTCAGAAATTGTTTTAGCTCTGGGATGATAGAGAATCCAGGGGCCATGCTTTCTGGGGTTCCTCCAGTCTCAGTCAGACCGTTAAGTCTGGTCTTCTTACTAGAATTTGAGTTGTGCATCCCACCTTTCTCGTGCTCCATCCGGGACTCTCTGTTGTGTTCCCTGTCATTGGTGGTAGCCAGGCACCATCTAGTTCTTCTGGTCTCAGGCTGATGAAGTCTCTGGTTTATGTGGCCCTTTCTGTCTCTTGGGTTAATACTTTCCTTGTGTCTTTGGTGTTCTTCATTCTCCTTTACTCCAGATGGTTGGGACCAACTGATGCATTTTAGATGGCCACTTGCAAGCTTTTAAGACCCCAGACACCACTCACCAGAGTAGGATGCAGAACATTTTCTTAATAAGCTTTGTTATGCCAATTGACTTAGATGTCCCCTGAAACATGGTCCCCAGACCCCTACTCCTGCTACTCTGTCCCTTAAAGTGTTTGATTGTATTCAGGAAACTTTGGTTTAGTCCAGTTGTGCTGGCTTCCACTGTAGTGTGTGCTGTCCTTCCCTTCACCTAATATAATTCTTATCTACTATCAAGTTAGTAAATAACCCTCACTCTCCCTCCCCACACTCGTAACCGTCAAAGAATGTTTTCTTCTATGTTTGAACCTTTTCTTGAGTTCTTATTAATAGTGGTCTTATACAATATTTGTCCTTCTGTGACTGACTAAATTCACTCAGCATAATGACCTCCAGCTTCCTCCATGTTATGTTTCACAGCTTCATCGTTCTTTATCCTTGCGTAGTATTCCATTTTGTGGATATACCATAATTTATTTATCCATTCGTCCATTGATGGGCACCTAGGTTGTTTCCGTCTTTTTGCTATTGTGAACAGTGCTGCAATGAACATGGGTGTGCATATATCTATTTGTGTGATAGCTCTTATTTCTCTAGGATATATTCCAAGGAGAGGGATAGCTGGATTGTATGGTACTTCTATTTCTAGCTTTTTAAGGAAGCACCAAATCTATTTCCAAAGTGGTTGTCCCATTTTACAGTCCCACCATCAGTGTATAAGTGTTCCAGTCTCTCCACAACCTCTCCAGCATTTATTATTTTGTGTTTTTTGGATTAATGCTAGCCTTGTTGGGGTGAGATGATATCTCATTGTAGTTTTGATCTGCATTTCTCTAATGGCTGACAATCGTGAGCATTTCTACATGTGTTTGTTAGCTGCCTGAATATCTTCTTTGGCAAAGTGCCTGCTCGTATCATTTGCCCATTTTTTAATTGGGTTATTTATCTTTTTGTTGTTGAAGTTTTGCAGTATCTTGTAGATTTTAGAGATTAGATGCTGATCGGATTTGTCATAGCCCAAAATTTTTCCCCAGTCTTTTTACTCTTTTGGTGAAGTCTTTTGATGAGTGTAAGTGTTTCATTTTTAGGAACTCCCAGTTATCTAGTCTTTGTTCTGGTGCTTGTGCATTGTTACTTATGGTTCATATTGTGTTTATGCCATGTATTAGGGCTCCTAGCGTTGTCCCTATTTTTTCTTCTGTGATCTTTTTTTTTTTTATTTTTTTTTATTTTTTTATATTTTATTGTACTTCAGGTGAAAGCTTACAGAGCAAATAGTTTCTCATGAAATAGTAGTACACATGTTGTTCTATGACATTGGTTAACAACCCCACAACGTATTAAGCCTCTAAATTCTCAACCTTTTTTTTTTTGATGAAAATTACAGATGGCCAAAGATACACCATTTCAAAAATTTCTACATTCACAGTTCAGTGACATTGACTACGCTCTTCCAACTGTGCTGTTATTCTCACTTAAGATGAAGGCTTACAGAACAAAATAGTTTTTCATTTAACAGTTACTACACATGTTGCCCTATGACAATGGTTAACAATCTCACAGCACATCAAGAATATCCTTACTCCACCTTGTGTTCCCTATCACCAGGGGGCTTCCTTGTCCCCTTCTGTCTTCTGGACCTTGTCAGTGGACTATTGTACCTCTTTAGTCTCATTTGTTTATTTATTTATTTTATTTTATTTAAACACCATTTCCAAACTTTTTACTTACACATTTAAGTGATATTGACTATGCTCTTCCAATTGTGCTGCCATTCTCGCCCAAGATGAAGGCTTACAGGACAAAACAGCCTCCCATTTAATACTTACTACAAATGTTGCCCTATAGCAGTGGTCAACAATCTCACAATACATCGACAGTGTCCTTATTCAATTTGTGTTCCTTATCATCAGTTTCCTACTCTCCCTCTGCCTTCTGGCCCTTGTTACCGGACTCCTGTACCTCGTTAGTCCCATTTAGTTTTACTGGGCTGTCCATTCCCAGGCTTAACATCGAACCTCGAAGGTAACTTCACCTCTGAGCTGAAAGGGTGTCTGGGGGCCACACTCTCGAGGTTTCTCTAGTATTCTTTAGGCCAGTAAATCTGGTCTTCTTTTTTTTTTTGGGAGTTAAAATTACGCTCTACATCCTACTCCAGCTCTGCCCAGAACCCTCTGTTGTGATCCTGGTCAGAGGAGTCATTGGTGGTAGCCGGGCACCATCCAGCTGTACTGGGCTCAGTCCCGTGGAGGCCTTGGTTTTCTGTGATCTTTATCGTTTTTGATTTTGTATTTAAGTCTTTGATCCATTTTGAGTTAGTTTTTGTGCATGGTGTGGGGTATGGGTCTTGTTTTAGTTTTTTGCAGATGGATAACCAGTTATGCCAGCACCATTTGTTAAAGAGACCGTCTTTTCCCCAATTAGCAGACTTAGGGCCTTTGTCAAATATCAGCTGCTCATAATTGGATGAATTCTGGATTCTCAATTCTTTTCCATTGATCTATGTATCAGTAACAGTACCAGGCTGTTTTGACTACCACGGCAGTATAATAGGTACTAAAATCAGGTAGTGTGAGATCTCCCACTTTGTTCTTCTACTTGAGTAATACTTATCTGGGTCCTCTTCCCTTTCCATATGAAGTTGGTGATTTGTTTCTCCATCTCATTAAAAAATGCCAGTGGAATTTGGATCGGGATTGCATTGTATCTGTGGATTGCTTTGGGTAGAACTGACATTTTCACTAGTTGAGTGTACCTATTCATGAGCAGGGTATGTTTTTCCACTTATGCAGGTCTCTTTTGGTTTCTTGCAGTAGTGTCTTGTAGTTTTCATCATATAGGTCTTTTACATCTCTGGTTAGATTTATTCCTAAGTGTTTTATCTTCTTGGGGGCTATTGTAAATGGTATTGATTTGGTGATTTCCTCTTCGAGTTTCTCTTTGTTAGTGTAAAGGAATCCAACTGATTTTTGTATGTTTATCTTGTATCCTGAAACTTTGCTGAAATCTTCTATTATTTCCAGTAGTTTTCTTGTGGATTCTTTGGGGTTTTCTGTGTATAAGATCATATCATCTGCAAATAAAGATCCTTTGACTTCTTCCCTACCAATCTGGATGCCCTTTATTTCTTTTTCTAAACTAATTGCTCTGGCTGGGACCTCCACCACAACGTTGAATAAGAGTGGTGATAAAAGGCATCCTTGTCTGGTTCCCATTCTCAACAGGAATGCTTTCAAAGTCTCTCCATTTAGGATGATGTTGGCTGTTGGCTTTGTATAAATGCTCTTAATTATATTGAGGAATTTCCCTTCTGTTCCTATTTTATTGAAAGCTTTTTTTTTTAATCATGAATGGGTGTTGGACTTTGTCAAATGCCTTTTCTGCATCGATTGATAAGATCATATGGTTCTCGTCTTTTATTAATATGATGGATTACATTGATTGTTCTTCTAATGTGGAACCATCCCTGCATCCCACTTGATCATGGTGAATTTTGTTTTTTTTTTTTTTTGATATGTTGCTGAATTGTATTGGCTAGAATTTTTTAGAGGATTTTTGGGTCAATGTTCATGAGGGATACTGGTCTGTAATTTTCTTTTTTTGTGGTGTCTTTACCTGCTTTTGGTATCAGGGTTATGCTGGCTTCATAGAATGAGTTTGGGAGTATTCCTTCCTTTTCTGGATCATGTTTTTTAATCCAGTCTGCCACTCTCTGTCTCTTTATTGGTGCATTTAGTCCATTTACATTCAGTGTAATTATTGATAGGTATGAGTTTAGTGCTGTCATTTTGATGTCTTTTTTTGGTGTGTTGTTCACAGTTGCTTTGTTCCACTTAATTTTCTGTGCTGAGTCGTTTTTCTTTATGTATTTTCTTTTGATATTTTTCATTGTTGTTTATTTTGTGTTTGCTGAGTCTTTATATTTTTCTGGTTTTTTGTTTTGATTTGTAGGATTGTTAGATTCCTTTGTGGTCACCTTAATATTTACCCCTATTTTTCTAAGTTTATACCAGTCTTTCATTTCTTTATATCACCTTGACTTCCTCTTCATATGAAAAATCTATGTCTACATTTTTTAAGTCCCTCTTTTTTGTTTTAATGTTGTTGTCTTTTACATATTGACATATTTTTCCCTATTTTCAGTGCTTTAACTTTGATTTGCTTTTGTGACTTCCCTATCTGGGTTGATATCTGGTTGCTCTGTCCTGTGTTCTAGTCTTGGGTTGTTGTCTTATGTTACTGATTTTCTGACCAGAGGACTCCCTTTAGTATTTCTTGTAATTTTGCTTTGGTTTTTGCAAATTCCCTAAACTTCTGTTTATCTGTAAATGCCCTAATTTCGCTATCATATTTGAGAGACAGTTTTGCTGGATATATAATTCTTGCCTGGCAGTTTTTTTCCTTCAGGGCTTTATATATGTCATCCCATTGCCTTCTTGCCTGCATGGTTTCTGCTGAGTAGTCTGAGCTTATTCTTGTTGACTCTTCTTTGTAGATGACTTTTCGTTTATCCCTAGCCACTCTTAAAATTCTCTATCTTTGGTTTTGGCAGGTTTGATGATAATATGTCTCGGTGACTTTCTTTTGGGATCTACCTTATGTGGGGTTTGATGAGCATCTTGGATAGATATCTTGTCATTTTTCATGATATCAGGGAAGTTTTCTGCCAACAAATCTTCAACAGTTCTCTCTGTATTTTCTGTTATCCCCCCCGTTCTGGTACTCCAATCTCTTGTAGGTTATTCCTCTTGTTAGAGTCTCACATAATTCTTAGGGTTTCTTCATTTTTTTAAATCCTTTTATCTGAGTTTTCCTAAAATAAGATGGTGTCATGTGCTTTATCTTCAGTCTCACTAATTCTGACTTTCATTGCCTCGGTTCTGCTTCTATGACTTTCTATTGAGTTGTCTAATTCTGAAATTTTATTGTTAATCTTCTGGATTTCTGATTCCTGTCTCTCTATGGATTCTTGCAAACTGTTAAGTTTGTCATTATGCTCTTCTCTAATCTTTTTAATTTCCTCTATTGCATGTTCTGCATTTTGATTAATTTCCTTCCTAATTTCTTGAGAGTTCTGTATATTAATTCTTTTGTATTCTGCCTCTGGTAATTCCAAGAAATTTTCCTCCTCTGGAAAATTTCTAGATTCTTTATTTTGGGAGCTTGCTGAAGCCATCATGGATTGCCTCTTTATGTGATTTGATATTGACTGTTGTCTCTGAGCCATTAATAAGTTATTATATTTATTTACTTTATGTTTGCTTACTGTGTCCTAGCTTCTTGTTTTGTTTTGACATGCCCAAATAGGCTGCTCATATGAGCTGGTTTGAGTATTGGCACCTTTGAAGCTCTAATGTCCTGTCACCAGATGGTTATATCTGTTACTAGGTATGTGAGCTCAGGAGTCCGCCCACTCCTCCTGTATGGATTCAGCTCAGGAGCCCAGGTAGATAGCCACCAAGTGTGTGATGTAGGCTCTCACTTACAGTCTTAGACAGGCATGAGTGATTGGTGTAGACACAAGCATCTGGCTGCAGCAGGGGGACACACTCTGAGCAAGGCAGGGGGCTGACGGCCACCCCTGAGTGTCCCGGAGGAAAGTGTGTCCCTGTTCCCTAGAGTGCATGGGTTGGTGGGTTTTGCAGCCGGAGTATGAGCACCTAATGCTGTTGGCTGTAAGGACTAGGGGGCACCTCTTATTCATGAGCCCCTATCGCAGGTGGCTAGGTGGCATGGGTGGAGCCATCAGTCCTCAGGCCCCTGATGTGGGTAGGTGAAGACCCTGCTTAATGGGCAGAGCAGTGTCAAATATCAAGAACCTGCCACTTCACAGCTGAAACAGTTGAAGTTAGACTTCCGGTATATACCGTGTTGTACTGCGGTAATGAGGGCCTATGCTGTTGAAATGGACCCACACAAGTCTATGCAGGGGGAAAGTCACTGAAAGTCCATGGATCCCTTATGCCTGTGCCTAGGAAAAGGAGCTGTGCCTACGCTGGGTTCCTGGCTTAGGGGAGCCAGCAGTTTATTTTTTCACCATTTGTTAATTTGTTCAAGGCTGGGAGAATGGCTTAGGGCGTGTGACGGTTCCTACTTCCAGCCCAGGGGCTCGGCAATTGTTGAAGCCAGTCTGGAACCCAGTGCAGAGCAGGGAGTGGGGAGGTAAATTGGAGAGAGGTTTTTCCCTAAGGGAGGTGTTTTTGTTCTGCACGGTAGGCTGTATGCAATTACTTATTTTAGCCGATGCGGGCTGCTTCTCACTGGTTCTAAGTAGCCGTGTAGACTCTCCGGTGCTGGGTGTCTCCTTGTGCAGAAGACGCTCCTCCTGAGCACCGCCACTTGCCTGCCTCGCTGCTTACCCTCGAGCTGATCAGGCCTGAGGGCTCAGGATCTCGCTGGGTCAGGTCTGGCAACTCCTTGCTGCTTCTGAACCATCTCTCCCTCCCCCTGCCACTCGGTCGGGTTCCTCAACTCTGCCTTTTATGTTCAGGGCTCCCTGATTGCCATGTATAATCAATTCACTTGTGTTTTTCGGGTCTTTGTTGTAAGAGGTTTCCACCGGAAGTGTCTGACTACTCCGCCATCTTGGCACTGCCTCCTCAGTGAATGTTTACAAATGCATATACTTCGTATTACCCAGATGAAGTTATAGAACATAGCTTCCTTCTTATCCTCCTAGTCAATACCTCACCCTCACAACCCATGGGAAAAAAAGCAAAACACTATTCTGACTTGGAGCTCAAAGATTAATTTTGCTTGTTTTTTTTTTTTTTTTTTGTATTTTATAAAATTTTATAAAAATACATATGGAGCACAATGGAGTGAACATTTAGAATAGGATAAAACATTTCAGGAAAAGCCATAATTATTAATTTAAGAAGGGTTAATGTATAAACAGTAAGAATATTTGACTTTTCAAAGTAGCCAGATGAGAGCCCAACAGAGAGAAAGGTATTATACATCTATTTATAAAAGAATCAAAGTTAAACAAACATGCTTGCAGTGGCTCACAAGAAATTTCAAGATGTATACATGTAAACAAGAAAGAACAAGATAAATGGTCTCTTTATATATCAATATTTTGCCAAAATTGGATTTAAAATGATGATCTATTTAAATTTGCTTGTCACAAAACTTTAGATATAATTAATCATTGTGAAGGGGTATTTACAAGGTAAAGGAATGACAACTCCTAACAATATTTCATACAAGGCTTTGAATTTTCACGTTTTAACGTTAAGTAAATGTGTTAATTCAGTACCACATTAAAACCCTCAAAATGCGTAGAATAAATGAAAAACTTTTTCATATGCTGTTGAGAAATCTTTTTAATATACGACTGAGGGTGCATGGAGTTAGCTAAGCTGCCAGTAACTTGTTTATTTTTGAAGAGCAGTTAAAGTGTCATCTTTAGGTATGTTTTAATAAAATAATTACCTTTAGATCCAAAAGAATAGATAGGGCCAATCAATTTCAATTTTAAGTCCCCTTTCTGTACTTGCAAGCAAGTAGTAATGACTTCCTGCCCATGTTTCCCCATTGCTTTTGTCAACCATGGTAAATCAGGCCTCACACACTTAGTTTCCAGAGTCAAGTGAGTCAAGAACCTAGAACCAAGTTTAAAAACCAAACCAACTGCCACTGAGCTGATTCTGACTCATGGTGATCCCATGTGTGACAGAGTAGAACTGGGTTCCATAGGGTTTTCAATGGCTGATATAGTTTTTCTTTTAATTTTTTTTTATTGTACTTTAGATGAAGGTTTACAGAACAAATAGTTTCTCATTAAACAGTCAGTACACATAATTTTATGACATTGGTTAACAACCCCATGACATGTCAACACTCTCTCTTCTCGACCTTGTGGACCTTTTTTTTGGTGAAAATATACATAGCCAAAGTTACACCATTTTGAAAGTTTCTGCATGTACAATTCAGTGACATTGATTACATTTTTCCAGTGGTGCTGCTATTCTCTGTATCCTTTTCCAAATTATTCCATCACCACCATTATCTTCAACTCACTGCCCCCTAGGCTTCCCATCAAACCTTTTGAGTTGCTGTTGTCAGTTTGATCTGACATAGATAACTTTTTTTTTTTGGTACCTTAGATGAAGGTTTGCAGAACAAATAGTTCCTCATTGAAAAGTACACAGGTTGCCCTATGACAATGGTTAACAACCCCACGACGTGTCAACCCTGTCCCTTCTCAACCTTGGGTTCCCTATCACCAGCTTTCCTGTCCCCTCCTGCCTTCTAGTGCTTGTCCCTGGACTGCTGTGCCTTATTAGTCCTGTTTTGTTTTGAGGCTGTCCAATGCCCGGCTGAACGGTGAACTTCGGGAGTGACTTCATCACTGAGCTAAAAGGGTGTCCAGGGGCCATACTCTTGGGGTTTCTCCAGTCTGTCAGGCCAGTAAATCTGGTCTGTTTTTTGGGAGTTAGAATTTTGTTCTACATCCATTTCCGGCTCTGTCCAGGACCCTCTATCGTGATCCTGGTCAGAGCAGTCAGTGGGGGTAGCCAGGCACCATCTAGCTGTACTGGACTCAGTCTGGTGGAGGCCATGGTAGTTGTGGTCCATTAGTCCTTTGGAATAATCTTTTCCTTATGTCTTGTTCTCTTCATTTTCCCTTGCTCCCGAAGGGGTGAGACCAGTGGAGCATCTTAGATGGCTGCTCACAGGATTTTAAGACCCCAGACGCTACTCACCAAGGTAGAATGTAGAACATTGTCTTTATAAACTGTGTTATGCCAGTTGAGCTAGATGTTCCCCGAGACCATGGTCCCCACACCCTCTGCCCAGCAATTCAGTCCCTCAGGGAGTTTGGAAGTGTCTATGGATCTTCCATGACCTTTCCTTGTACAAGTTGTGCTGGCTTCCCCATTATTGTGTCTAGTATTATCCTTCACCAAAGTTACCACTTACCTATTGTCTGTTTAGTCCCCCCCCCACCCCTCCCATCCCTTGTAACCAACAAAGATTGTTTCTTTTTGTGTATAAACTTTTACAAGAGTTTTTACAGTAGCGGTCTCATAAAATGTTTGTCCTTTTGTGATTGACTTATGTCACTCAGCATGTACTCCAGTTTCATCCATGTTATGAGATGCTTGCCAGATTCATCATTGTTCTTTATCTTTGCATAATACATAAACTATGTACCATAGTTTATCCATTCATCTGTTGATGGGCATCTAGGTTGTTTCCATCTTTTTGCTATTGTGAACAGTGCTGCAGTGAATATGGGTGTGCATATGTCTATTCGTGTGATGGCTCTTATTTCTCTCTGTATATTCCTAGGAGTGGGATTGCATTTTGTCGTACTTTTTTTGTGGTGCTTATGTTTTCTTTGTTCCTCTTACTCTCCTGTGCTGAGTTCCTTTTGTTTGTGGATTTTTTTTTCAGTTCTTCCGTTCTTATAGGTTTTGTTTTTACTGAGACTTTATGTTTTTCTTCTTTATTTTGATGAGTAGGTTTGTTAACTTTCTTTATGGTTACCTTGGAGTTTACCCTTATCTTCCTAGATTTGAACCAGTCTATTATTACTTGGTATCGTCTTGCCTTCCTTTCCATTGGAAGGTTCTATACCTATACCGTTTATTCCCTCTTTTATTGTTCTGATGCTGTTGTCATTTACAGATTAACCTCTCTGGTTCCCTGTTGTAATTCTTTTGGTTTTGCATAGTCCTTGTGAGTTCATTTCCTGGGTTGGTATCTGGCTAATACAGTCCTGTGTCCTGTATTCAGCCTGTGGTCTGATGTTGTTTGTTCTCAGATCGAAGGACTCCCTTTAATAAGTCTTGTAAGCTTGGTTTGTTTTTTACATAGTCCCTTAATTTTCTGTTTATCTGGAAATGACCTAATTTCACCATCATATATGAACAAGAGTTTTGCAGGATATATTATTCTTGGCTGGAAATTTTTTTCTTTCAAGGTTTTATATATGCCATCCCATTGCCTTCTTGCCTGCGTGGTTTCTGCTGAATAATCCAAGCTTGGTCTTATAGTTTCTCCTCTGTATGTGACTTTTTGTTTTTCTTGAGCTGCTCTCAGGATTCTTTGTTTTTGGTTTTAGCGAGTGTGATTATGATATGCCTTGGTGATTTTTTTGGGGGGTCTATCCTATATGGGGTTCGTTGAGCTTGGATGGTCAGCTTTTCATCTTTCATGATATTGGGGAAGTTTTCTGTCAGCAATTCTTCAGTGATCCTCTCTGTGTTTTCTATTTTCTCCCCCTGTTCTGGAACTCCGATCACTTGCAAATTTTTGCTTTTGATTGTATTGCACATAATTCTCAGGGTTTCTTCATTTTTCTTTGTCCTTTTTTCTGATTTTTCCTCAAGCAGAGTTGTATCCAAGTGTTTGTCTTCAATTTTGCTGGTCCTATCTTGCATTGTTTCAGACCTGCTCCTCAGCCCTTCTATGACACTGTCCATTTTTGAAGTCTTGTTTATCTTTTTGATTTCTAATTGTTGTTTTTGTATGTTTGTTTTTGTATGTTTTCTAGTTGTGAATTTATTTTGGCATTTTGTTCCTGTATTATTTTCTTGAATTCTTCCATTTTTTTGTCTGTATTTAGAGTGAATTTGTCTATTTTTTCCTCATTTTTGTCCGCTTTTTGCTTCAACTCATGGAGAATTCTGAATATTAGAGATTTGAATTCCCTTTCAGTTAGGTCTAGTGCCTTTTCTTCTATTGGAGGTCATCTGATGTTTTATTTTGGATGCCTACTGGAACCATCCTGTCCTGTTTTTGTAAATGTTTTGATATTGTCTGCCGTCTTCAGGGCATTCAGTGGTTATTTTCCTCGTTTATTGATTGTAGATTAGTTTGTTTCATCCTGTTTTTTGTTTTATTTGGTCATGTCTGAGCAGGCAGCCTCTGCATTCTTTGTTGTTTGCTCATCTGGGGGCATGATACTTTTCACTTCCTTCTCCAATGGGCAGGGTCATTCACTCAGGTGTGGTACAGCAAGGCAGATCCAGCTGAAGGGGAGTTGCTGGGATGGGTTGTTTGTGGCACGTACCAGGGCTGATAGTGTGGACTAGAAATCAGTGCAGGGCAGGTTCCAGTAGGCCGTGCCTGTGCTGCTTGGGAGTGTGATGTTTAGCGCGTGGTGCAGGTAGGCAGGAAGGAGGGAGTAGACTGTGATGTGTGGAGCTAAGATGGGTATGGGAAAGAAGAAAGAGAGGAGAGAGGAACAGGAGCCAAAATCATACACACAATAAAAAATTGCTAAGGGAGCTTGCTATTGGAGTGGAGAGATGAGAGACTGAGAAATGAGGAAAAAAAACAAAAATAAAGAAAAAGGATAAAAGAAAAAAATGAATAAATCGAGGAACTGGAAATGAAGAAAGACAAAAAGGGACAAAGAGAGAGAAAAAAAGAAAAAAAGAAACCAAAAAAAAAAAAAAAAACCAACCAAACAAAAAAACCCAAAACAAGAAAAAAGAAATGCCTGCAGGGATGTCCCTGTGCATCTGCGGAGAGCAAGGGAGTAGCTTCCAAGCTGCGTGGTACTGCCCAGCTAGAAGGGGATCCCAAGCCAAGAAAACAAACAAACAAATGAAAACAGAACAAATCACAACAAACAAGCAAACAGAAATCCCCCAGGGCCCCACCAGCATGGTGGCACAGACCAGGAAGCAGTTTCACAGTCACGTGGTGTTTTGCAGCCTTTCAGGAAGAAGCAGAGATGGCCCACGGAGCAAGTATTTGAGAGAAAGGAGGGGGAGGTGGTGAGAGGTAAGGAAGAAATCCAAAGAAGCAGAAAAAAAACACCACCAGCCACCAACAAAAGCCAGTCAGGGAGCTGGCCAGCGCGGGCTGGTGGAATCCAAGCAACACCGGGGTGCTTCCCAGCCTAGAGACTGTGGCTACAGGAAGCAGAGGAGGCTAAGTGGGGGTGCAGAAGGGTAGGGGGTGGGAAAGCCTGTATCGCTGGTTATTGGTTGTTCTGTCTCCTACTGGGAGCTTGGTGAAGTTTCTTTCTTGTACTCCCCTCCCTATTTGCTCATCTCTGACAGGAGTCCAAGATGGCAGATCCGTGCTGTACTAGCTGATGGGGACCTCTGCATGTACCTCTCCTTGCTCTCTGTTCTCTGTCAGTTTCTTATTCCATTTGGTGCTTGGCTGAGTTTGTTTTTTTTTTTTTTTTTTAATTGTACTTTAGGTGAAGGTTTACAGAACAAATAGTTTCTCATTAGACAGTCAGTACACATAGTTTTATGACATTGGTTAAGAACCCCACGACATGTCAACCCTCTCCCTTCTTGTCCTTTTTTTTTGGTGAAAATATACATAGCCAAAGATGCACTGTTTCAAAAATTTCTACATGCACAGTTCAGTGACATCGACTACACTCTTCCAATTGTGCTGCTATTCTCACTTTAGATGAAGGTTTACAGAACGAAGTTTCTCATTAAACAGTACGCATGTTGCCCTATGACAATGGTTAACAACCTCACAACACATCAACACTGTCCTTACTCAGCCTTGGGTTCCCTATCACCAGCTTTCCTGTCCCCTTCTGTCCATGTTGTTGTGTATAGTTCTCAATATTTTTTGTCTGCTCTGAGATCATTCCTAGTCACGTGCCAGCCTCAGGCAGTCAGGTTGCACGTATTTGATTAGATCACGTCTGTCTTTAGTCATAATTCAGTCCTGAGGATATTCCCTGGACACCCAGATTGGACTCCAAGAATATCTCGTATGCACATCAACTAGATATTTAGGCACCATTTCTTAGGGTGGGTAATGTCTTCAGATGGCCTATCTCATCCCCTGTGTGCTGACTCTTAATGTTTTCACTCTCAATTTTTTTTTTCTTCAAGTTATTGCCCTCTGTCTCCTATAGTTGTCTCTTTAAAACACATACACACACACTTCTGGGTTTTTGCTTTTTTGTGATTGCATGGCCATCCCTCAACAACAACAATTTGTTGAGAAGGCGGTTTTCTTAAAATACTGTTTGTTTGTTTTTTTTAATGCAGAGAGTTTCTGTCACTTATAGGGAGGCCCTGTAACAATGATAAATGGTTCCCAGGTTATTATTGCTTATATGACTCAAAGGTATAGAGAGATGGAGCGGTTTGCCTACTAATCACCCCCTGCTCTCATCTGGAATGTCATCCCCCTAACCTTTGCTCCTTCTCTTAATCACACACCACCCCTTCCCACAAATAGATGGAAGGACTGCCACTTTTTACTGACTTGAAGGCACACTCTCCTCCACAGCCCTCCCCTCCTCACTTTAGAAAAAGATTTCCTAAGAATTACCCTCATCAGTTGACAAGTGAATTCTTCTTTTACAAGAGACAGCAACCAGCATTACTCCCCCTCCTTCTCTCTCATTCTCCTCCTTGCCCTCTCTCCACCCTTTCTTTCTTGTTGCTAGGGCAGGGGAAAAAATTAAAGAAGTTGGAATCTTGGCATAACACTTTTCGGAAATTGCCAAATCCAGTGTTAGTTAAGGGGAAGAATAATAATACCTAAAGAAAACATTTAGAAAAACTATTTTTGTCTAGAATTTTTTAAATGTAATTTCCCCTATAAAATATGTATTTCTAGGTCAAGAACCATCACTGCCTTACACCTGTTTATTTCCTTTTTCATTTCTACAACCAGCACTAACAGTTGTTTTTCTTTTCAGGGTCTCATTGTTTGTTTGTTTTAATCACTTGATGGGAGTTAGTGCATTTGTTGCAATGAGTGGAAAAAGAAAAAAAAAACTTCTAGTTATTTTATACAAGTAATTCTTTCGTATTTTGCAAGGAAAAAAACCCACATTCTTTTTATTTTTCAAAAATGGAATACATGTTAATTGTAGAGAATTTAGAAAATAGAGAAATGATGTAGAAAAAAATAAACTTTACCCATGAAAAATTAAAATTCGACCTTAATTCTACAACAGAGAAAAATATTGTTTATTATTTAGGGTATAGCACATTCTTTCAGTAACCTTCATGTGCATACCCCTTTTTATATTTTCTCTTTTCATTTCTTTCTCTCTCTCTCTCACTCACACACACACAAAAAATAAGTTTACTGGTTGATATATATATATATATATATATATATAAATATATATAAATATGTATATATTTACTTAATGCATTGAGAATGTTCCCAGGTCATTAACTTGTTCCAACATTCCATTGGGTGAAAAGATCATACTTTAAAAAATCTCTTATTGTTAAATATTTATATTCTTTTTTTTTGTAACCAACAGACAATAAGCATAAAATAATATGCTTTTCAAAGACTGTTAACTTCTAGTGTGTGTATATCTGTTTCCTTCCAGACTTTATTCTAGAATCTAATTCTGCAGTAAGACTTGATGAAATTTAAATTGTGGAACAATGGGATGGTACCATTGGCACATTATATATTTCATTCATTTAGCCAACAAATATTTATTGACTGTCTACAGGCACTATGCTAGGCACTTAGGATGCAATGATGAAAAGAGATAGAAGGTGCTTCTTAATCTAAGAAGGTTCAGTTTTGTGCGGGAGAAATCCAAAGAAGTAAGCAATTATGACATAGCTGGATAAGTGCCATGATAGAGGAAGTATAAGCATCCAAGATGAGTACATAAGAGAAGTAATCTAGACTTTGAGAGACTGGGTAGTTAAGGAGAAATGTTCAGATTTCATGAACATTCCATGTGCTATAGATTCTCAGGGTTAGAAAAGACTTCAAATCTCAGTTAGTGCAAACCTCCTTTGCTACTGGATTTCTCCGTGCCAAGTGGTGATCCAATAACACAGTGCTTGGCAGTATGGTCAGTGGATTTAGACTGTTTGGATTTGAGTCCTGGCACCCATTTACCCATTTACTTTCTATGTGTGTGACTTTGGGTAAGTTGTTTAAACTCCGTATGCCTCAGTTTTCATCTGTAAAACAGGGATAATAATAGCGCCCACTTCAAGACACCGTTGATAGAAGGTTTAATATAACTAAAGTACTTAAGAGTGCCTGGCACGTTGTACACACTCAGTAACATTCAGTGGTCATGTTGACAGGGAACTCACTGTCTACTGAGGCATTTTGGATTGTTAGAAAGTCATTCTTTATGATAGGTGGAAATTGGGCCCCTGGAGCTTTTACCTAGAAGGTGTTCCCACTTGGAAATGGAAAAATTTCAGAAAGGCAGATTTAGTTCAATTTAATAAAGTAGTTTCCAACATTTAGAGCTATCTAAAAGAAATGGGCTGACTCAGGAGGGAGCATTTTCACAAGTTATAATAACCACACATCTTTCCCTGGATAAAATCCAAAATTGCAGATTACAGTGCTTATCTGTGCTGTAAGTGAACTCTGAAATGCATTTGGAAAACACGTGTACAAGACACATTAAACTTTGATTTTTGTCCTACAGTGGAACTGCAATTGGCAGGCTCAATTTGAAAGTACAGATTTGTAGCAGAACACAAGCGCATTATCTTACAATGAATTCCACAAAGGAATTAATATTCCCACAGCCCTCAGATTAAATTTGGCCCTCTCTGTAACAGAGATTGAGGACCACACTCTTTGTTATTCTTGAAGCAATTAATATTTGTGCCGAAATTTAGATAATGACACTGGCAATCAAAGCCCTACTTCTACCAGAAACTGGTAGCAAATGTTTTTCCTGCAATGAAGAGACACTGAAAACAAGACAAAAGGAACCATGCTACATTTTGTTAAGCTTGTTTCCAATGCTTAAGTGAAATAAATATGCTTTCTACTGAGAGAGATTCTCACCATGGGCTTCCTAGTGTGAAAAGTTTATGACAGATTTTGGACTAACAGAAACAGCTGAACTTTGGAACAGAGTTTAAATGGGAGTTGATGTGTGCTGATCAGTTTTGAATTGATTTGCAATTCATGAAGCCCTGAGATGGCAGAAAAGAATGACTAGTGAATGAGGCGCCCTGGTGAAGGTCACAGAGCTAATCAATAGAGGTCAACTGTGCATCTAGGCTGGGAATGGGGCCCGACAGGAACCCATTGGTACTGTTGCAGGGGCCATTTGGATATGGGGAGGGGCTGATCCTGTGGGGAGTCTCTTATCTTTTCCTATATGGTATTTCCGTGTCCTTCAAGATATTATCTATGTTATGTATCTGAGTATTTTACTCTTAGAGGATGTTACTCAAATAGGATTATTTCTAGGGTCAAACTACTAGAATATCTCGGACCTATGAAGAAATTTATGTTGGAAAATTAGAAATGGTGTAGGGTAGGGTGGCATTATAATAGTGTATTGTGCGTTTTTTTCTTTAAAAAAAGTTTGGGTCTTCTACTTTTAGATAAGTTTACCAACTTTGAATGGGTGGTTTTTTGACTGATTTGAACTCGAAACTTATTTTCTTATCTTCCTCTTGAAACCAGTTCTCTCAGTGGAGGTCTTCATCATCTGCTTATGCCATACAGGCTCAAATCTGAGCCTCAGAACCAAAATGCCTCAGAATTGGAAGGGACCTTAAAAAGTCCCTAATCCAATCACTCGTCTGATGCTTAAGTCCTTTATCGTCATGTAATTTGTGATTTTCCAAGTGTTTTGAGCACCTGTCTACTCAATATCAGGCACTGTGCTCATTCTAGTAAGTGGTAATTTCTTCCAGATAATGAGAACCTTCTGGAGGGAAGGAAGATTTAGTCATAACAAGGCACAGGCTCTCACCTAGTGGGGGAGACAGCTGAGAACATTTTAACGCAGGTGTAGTGTTTTGCTGAGGTAACGTAGAAGACTGTGGGAGAAGAGAGGAAGGGTGCCTGACTCAGAGGAGGTTTCCACAGAAGGGTGTTGAGGCCTGCTTTCTAGACACCAGAAAAGAGC
Source organism: Dugong dugon (assembly GCA_030035585.1). Taxonomy (NCBI): domain Eukaryota; kingdom Metazoa; phylum Chordata; class Mammalia; order Sirenia; family Dugongidae; genus Dugong; species Dugong dugon. The sequence continues at coordinate 47,718,319 of CM057479.1, forward strand.
CTTGAAGGATGGTTAGGAGTTGTCCAGGTGACTGTCAAATGTATGTTCCAGGCAAGGAAACTGCAAGGGCAAAATCCCAGAGGGACTATGTCTGTCTGTCTAAACCTTGGTTTCCTCTTCTGTAAGTGTTTAGAGAAGTGTTGTGAGGAATATATGAGAGGATATTTATGTTTATAGTGGACATAGTTAAGTGTTCACCAAGTTTTAACATTACTATTGTTATTACAATTGCTATAATGTACAATGGATCAGTGCAGAAATACGCAAGGTAAGTTTATAGGGACCAGATAACTCCCTTCATCCCTGGCCCACAGTTCTTTTTTTGTTTTTTTCTTTTTTAACTTTTTAAATATATTTATAAAGTACTATACGGTTTGCAAAGAGCTTCAGCTTACTTACATAGACGTCTAGGAATGGAAAGAATTTTGGACATCATTTGGCCAAACCCTGTGTCCCCCAACTACCATGAATACATCAAGCTTTCTGAGTAGTTTCATTGAAGCCTGTCTCACTAGACTTAAGGTGAAAACTGAAACCCCTCTTTCCTTCCTTCTGCCCAGGGGTGAGATTTGTGGCACTCCAATGGTTCTTTCCAAAAATTCTTCTCACAAAAACCTTAATCTTTACTCTCACAATTCTTTTATATCCTTCTGGTGGGTTTTAGAGCCCTCTAACCAATTCTCTCTCCTAGGAGCCCTGGTGGTGCCCTTGTCAAGCACTCAGCTGCTAACCAAAAGGTCGGTGGTTCAAACCCACCAGCCACTCCACTGGAGAAAGCTGTGGCAGTCTGCTTCTGTAAATATTTACAGCCTCGGAAACCCTATGGGACTGTTCTACTCTGTCCTGTCCCATAGGGCCACTGTGAGCCAGGCCCAAAATTCTTGCCTAATAATTGTGTATAGTTCTCTTGGGGAAACTGTAATGGTGGGACACTGACCATCTCTGTTTTCATCAGAGGTAAATTAAAACCATAAGATTCTCCATAGGAATGGAATACCTACTTCTAAACCTGAGAAATGTTCCAATCCAATATTCCAATCCAAAATGATATCAGAGCCTAATGCTACTAGCTTCTTAAATCATAACAACTCCCCTTGCTTACCAGCATTCTATGTTCACCAGGAACCCTGATTTGACTTCCCTTGGGGCCACGTCAGGTCAACATGAGTCCCCAGGTTATCTGATAACTGTATTTCCTCAGTGTAAAGTAAGTTACCGCTCTGGTGTTATCACCAGTCTTCTATCAGTTTTGTAGTTACACTCACATAGCACTAACTATGTTTCATACACTTGACCTTAACACTGTTCAAATAGTAACTCATTTAATCCCAGTAACAACCCTAGAAGGTAGCTACTGTCGTCATTCTCACCATTTCAAAAATGAGGAAACTGAGGATCAGGGAGGGTAAGTAACTTGCACAAGGTCACTCAGCTAGTAAATGGTAGAGCTGGGTAGTTTGACTCCAGAATCCCTGTTCTTCACCACCACACTATGCTGACCCCTAAAGCCAGGCTGCTCTGGGACCCTATGGGACTGATTCTTCACGAGGCCTGGTGAATAGTGAAAGCAGCAGGATAAAACACCCCCTTGCTGGGCTTGTCTGGGAGCTTTTAAAAGCTGGTCTTCTGAAGTGCTTGGATATCATCTCTCAGTCTTTCCTCAACAGATTAAAGAGTATGGTGAGTCATCCTTTGCTTTCAGGATACCAGACACCCTGGCCTCTGCAATTTCAGCTTACTCTGCATTGGGTCCAAAGTTTGCTCTAATCTAAATGGGAAGGAGCCTCAGGTCTAGGGGGAAAAATCATTGAGGACTATAGCAAAAAACTTCTTCAGCAAAGCCCTGAATAGGGATTTACATTCCTCAGGTTTAGAAGTAGGTATTCCATTCCTATGGAGAATCTTACTTATGGTTTTATCTCTGATGAAAACAGAGATGGTCAGTGTTCCACCATTACAGTGTCCCCAAGAGAAGTATACACAGAGGCCATATTCCAGGAGAGTAACAGTGTTCATTCCTGTATAGCTTTGACCCTAACTCCTGTGAGACATCCTGGTCTGGATAAACTAGGGTAAGCTTTGGCTGACCCAGAAGGACTTCTTTTGCCTTAGTAGCCTAAGGCCAAATCTGAAAACAGGAAAACATTGCCCCTTCCTCGAAGACCACACTCCGTACTTGACCTCTGAGGTCTTGCCACTCTGATGGCATAAAAAAGAAAGGACAGGTGAATTGTTAAGCCCCAGAGCAGTGCTGGCTTTATCTCCCCCATTCCAGGCCTCTCCAGAGCAGGAGGTCCCTCCCAATGCAAGGCTCAGATCTTCCTACCCGAGCACCCTGGAAGAGCGTGAAGCTAAGAATCAAGAGAAGCTGGAAAGAGAGAGAGAACCCCAAAGAGGTCTTCATGCAGAAGCAAGGACTTTTACCCTCCTCTGGCCCACTGAAGGCTGCAACTCCTAACAACACAGCCACAGTGCTCCTTCAATGTGTGTTGCAGGAGGTGGGAGAGGGTGTAGGGAGGGATGGTACTTGAGCTCACCTAGAAGTTGACTTGTACCACAAACACCTCGTAAAGCATGGCCTCACCTTGTATGCTCTTAGATGAGACAGGCCACATGGTGGTGAAGAGCAGGGATTCTGGAGACAAACTACTGAAGTTCAACTTTAGTTTTGGTCTGAACCCCTGCTGAGAATTTGCATTTGTAACAACTTCCCAGGCGATGCTAATGCTGCTGGTTAGGGATCAGTTCTGAGAACCTCTAGTAGAGTAGTGGGTCTCAAAATTTATTATACATAAGAATCACCTGGGGATCTTGTTAAACTGTAGATTCTGATTCAGTATATCTGGGGTGGAAATGAAAATTCTCAGCAGGGGTTTGCACTGGAACGAACTGGTTTGAAGCTCTGCTTTGGTTTGAATGCTGGCTCTATCGTTTACTACCTGTGTGGGCTTATGCAAGTTACTTAAAACTCCCTGTGCTTCAGTTTCCTCATTTTTAAAATGGTGACAGTAATAGTAGAGTTTAGTGTGGCAAAAATGTTGGGGAGAATTGTGTGTGAGGGTGGCACATGTTACACAGTTGGAGACTTCAACACCTGTCAGTAATCCATAGAACCAGTAGACAAAGAATCGGTAAGGATATAGGAGATCTGAAAACCCAAGTTGAAGACTCTCCACCAGGTGATTCAGCGCCAAAGTTATCAGAGGTTTTCTTTGTATCTCATTTCTAACTTGATAAAAGATAAAATTTTACACAATTTCAGAACCAATGCAATAGTGTCTCGTTTCACACTATATATAATTAATCTCACATTTTTACCCTTTTGATAGTTCCATCATATTTTCTTTATTCAGACGCTTTCTGGAGTCCCTGGGTGGTGCAAACAGTTAACATGCTTGGCTGCTAACTAATAGGTTGGAGGTTCAAGTTAACCCAGAGGTACCTCGGAAGGAAGGTATGGCCATCTACTTCTGAAAAATCAGTATTGAAAACCCTGCAGATCACAGTTCTACTCTGACACACATGGGGTTACCATGATTCAGATTTGACTTGAAGGCAACTGGTCAGACACGCTCTACCTTTGGGTAGTGGGGAGTGAGGAACATGTATGCCATTCATCTCTCCTCTACCTCTTGCCCTGGAATGTGGGATAGACAAGGAAGGATGGCAGACATATATTTCCATGTATGTTCTTATATGACAGTAATAATGATGAGGGGGATGAGGGTGGGTCTTCTGGCCACGCTGGCATGCTGTTATTTGCTATTATTTTACTTGACTCTTAATGCGCTGCTCTCTGAAACCATCATCACCTGTTTCTTATTCCTGCTAAGTGGTGGTAGGTGATGCAATAGTTAATTGTGTAGGACATCCAGGATTGTTTTCACTACATACAAAATAGGCTTTTTAGCACCAATTAAGAATAATGAGACAAAGTAGATCTTATACACAGGGAAATAAGTTAAAAAAAAAATCAGTGAGAGGAGCTTGAGTTACTGCAAGCAAATGGAGAAATCTATAGTGGGGTGGATGAATCATTGTCCAGGTGCCCCTGGGGCTTACACCTGCTGATGCCCTCCTGCTGAGATAGATGTGCTTTCGCAAGGCAGAATTGGAGATGAGTAAATAAGAAGGTGGTTATTTGTTTTTCTCTTCCCAGCACCAGCTCCCACATCAGTTCGAGAAAAACCATGCTAATGAAGAAAAGTGCTGTGAGTTTTTGGAATTAGGACCCAAATTACTTTTAGACTTAAGAGAATCAGAGTAGGGGGCCACATCAGTTACTTCTCAAGTAAAACAGAGAAGGTCTGATGAAGATCTTTAGCGCATTAGGATAACAACTCCAGGGTTCCCGCTGACGGGACACTTTCCCCAAGTGCTCTTAATTACAATAGGTTATTAGCTAACTGCAGGCAGCGGACAGCCTTTGCATGTTAACTAAAGTGCAACAACCATTTAGCTAGTGGGGCCTGCTTAGTCTTTAAAATTGTCTTAGTCATTAGTGAATTAGTTAAACTGTAAACGTTAGGAGATAAAAATAATCACCAGTGTCACTGGGGAGCAAGTCTAAACTGGAACTCATCATCAGAGGCTCCGAGTACAGATGTTCCTGACTGTAGTTTGGTGGGTGACAATCAACACAGCTGCAGATCAAGCCAGCCTTACAAGCCTCTTCAGGTTTACCCAGTATCATGCGATTATTGATACAGGCTTGATTTCTGCTTCAGAGCTGTTGGTAGGTCTATGAAACAGGGAAGGCGGTAGCCATGGACCTTATTATATTCAGTTCTCAGTCATTCAGAAATTTATGATGCAGTTAGCAGATTTCTGAGACTCATGTCCCTTCCAGTCCTCTCTTTTTGGGCCATTTCACTGATTATTAATGGCTGCACAGGGAGAGGTCTCAACAGTGATGCTGAAACTCAATCAGGCCACTTTGGCAGTTCCCGAAAAAGCTTTGTGAGTGTCAGCTCAGAGGCTGTGAGTAGCTCAAACTGTGCATCAGGGTTATCTGTGGATTTTGATGATTGGCACATTCCTCTTTGACAAATCACCCAGAGTTAACAGTATAAACAAGGCTTAATGGTTTGGTTTTGATTTCTGTTTTGGTGACTGACCATAGGCAGAAAACATGGGGAAAAAATTCATTGCCTTTTATTTTATCAGAATTTTTAAAACTTCATAATTTACTGAAAAAAGTTTACATGCAGTAAAATTCACTCTTTTTGGTATACAGTTCTTCTATGAGTTTAAACAAATGTATAGTCTGGTAAACCATCACTACACTCAAAGAACAGTTCCATCACTCCCCAAAATTCCTTTGTGCTGCCCTTTTATAAACTATTCCTGCCACTTACAACCCCTACTGTTTTCTAGTCCTCTAATTTGCCTTTTCCAGCTGTCATGTTAATATAATTATAGATTGTGTAGCCTTTGAGCCTGGCTTTGTTCAGTAGCTTAACACATTTGAGATTCATTCATACTCTATGTATCAGTTGTTCGTTCCTTTCTATTGCTGAGTAGCAGATATAGTTTGTTTATCCATGCATCGGTTAAAAGACATTTGGATGTTTCTCGTTTTTTACTATTATGAATAAAGTTACTATAGACATTTGTGTATTAATTTTAGTGTAAATGTAAGTCTTCATTTCTCTTGGGTAAGTACTTAGGTGTGAGATTGCTGGATCATATGGTAAGTGTACGCCAAACTCTTTTCCAAAGTGGCTTACACTCTGTATTGCTACCAGCAATTAATGAGAGATCCAGTTTTTCTGCATCCTCACCAGTACTTGGTATTATCAGATATCTTTCTAGTTTAATTCTTTTATGGCTAGAGAACATATTTTGCATGATTTCAATTCTTTTAAATTTGTTAATACACTTTTATTTTTGTGCTTTAGGTTAAAGCTTACAGAGAAAATTAGTTTCTCATTAAACAATTAATACACATATTGTTTTGTTACATTGGTTGCCAACCCCACGACGTGTTAACACTCTCCCCTTCTCGACCTTGACTTCCCCATTTCCATTCGTCTAGCTTTCCTGTCCCCTCCTGCCTTTTCTTCCTTGCCTCTGGGCTGGTGTGCCCATTTAGTCTCATATATATGGTTGAACTACCTGTGTTCTTGTTTGTTTTATGTTGTTGTTAGGTTCTGTCAAGTCAGTTCCGACTCATAGTGACCCTATACGACAGAGTAGAACTGCCCCATAGGGTTTCCAAAGAACAGCTGGTGGATTTGAACTGCTGACCTTTTGGTTAGCAGCTGAGGTCTTAACCATGGCCTGTCTAATCTTTGGCTCTTTTTTTTTTTAAACTGGCTCCCTCACATGTCTGTCAGTTTGTTGTACTGTGGGGGCTTGCATGTTGCTATGATGCTGGAAGCTATGCCGCTGGTATTCAGATACCAGCAGGGTCACCATGGGGAGAGTTTTCAGCTGAACTTCCAGCGTAAGACAGACTTGGAAGAAGGACCCAGTGGTCTACTTCTGAAAAGAATTAGCCCATGAAAACCTTATGAATAGCAGTGGAACACTGTCTGTTACAGTGCCGGAAGATGAACCCCTTCAGGTTGGAAGGCACTCAAAATACGACTAGAGAAGAGCTGCCTCCTCAAAGTAGAGTCGACCTTAATGATGTGGATGGAGTCAAGCTTTTGGGACTTTCATTTGCTGATGTGGCATGACTCAAAATGAGAAGAAACAGCTGCAAACATCCATTAATAATCGGAACGTGGAATGTATGAATTATGAATCTAGGAATATTGGAAAATGTCAAAAATGTAATGGAATGCATAAACATTAATATCCTAGGCATTAGTGAGCTGAATTGGACTGATATTGGCCATTTTGAATTGGACAATCATATGGTCTACTATGCCAGGAATGACAGCTTGAAGAGGAATGGCATTGCATTCATCGTCAAAAAAAATCATTTCAAGATCTATCCTGAAGTACAACGCTATCAGTTAATCTGACTTTTGTTCAAAATTACACACCAACCACTAAAGCCAAAGATGAAGAAACTGAAGATTTTTACCAACTTCGGCATTCTGAAATTGATGGAACATGCAATCAGGATGCATTGATAATTACTGGTAATTGGAATATGAAAGTTGGAAATGAAGAAGGATCGGTAGTTGGAAAATACGGCCTTAGTGGTGGAAAGGATGTCGGAAATCACATGATAGAATTTTGCCAGACCAACGACTTCTTCATTGCAAATACCTTTTTTTCAACAACATAAACTGTGACTTACACATGGACCTAGCCAGATGGTGTACACAGGAATCAAATTGACTACATCTGTGGAGACAGACGATGGAAAAGCTCAATATCATCAGTCAGAACAAGGCAGGGGCTGACTGCAGAACAGACCATCAATTGCTCCTATGCAAGTTCAAGTTGAAACTGAAGAAAATTAGAACAAGTCGATGAGAGCCAAAGTACAACGTTGAGTATATTCCACCTAAATTTAGAGACCATCTCAAGAATAGATTTGATACATTGAACATTAATGACCGAAGACCAGACGAGCTGTGGAATGACATCAAGGACATCATACATGAAGAAAGCAAAAGGTCATTAAAAAGACAGGACAGAAAGAAAAGACCAAAATGGATGTCAGAAGAGACTCTGAAACTTGCTCTTGAACATTGAGTAGCTAAAGAGAATGGAAGATTTGATGAAATAAAAAAGCTGAACAGAAGATTTCATATGGAGGCTCGAGAAGACAAAGTAATATGATTAAATGTGCAAAGACCTGGAGTTTTCAGCCTTTTTCAAACTGAAAGAACTGAAGAAAAAATTCAAGCCTCGAGTTGCAATATTGAAGGATTCTACGGGCAAAAATATTAAATGATGCAGAAAGCATCAAAAGAAGATGGAAGGAATACACAGAGTCACAATACCAAAAAGAACTGGTTGATGTTCAGCCATTACGGGAGGTAGCATATGATCAAGAACCGATGTTACTGAAGGAGGACGTCCAAGTTGCACTGAAGGCATTGGCAAAAAACTAGGCTTCAGGAATTAATGGAATAGCAGTTGAAATGTTTCAGCAAACATTTAAGAAATCTTGAAGACAGCTACCTGGCCAACCGACTGGAAGACTTCCATATTTATGCCTGTTCCCAAGAAAGGTGATCCAACCAAACGTGGAAATTATTGAGCAATATCATTAATATCACATGCAAGTAAAATTTTGCTGAAGATCATTCAAAAGTGCCTGCAGCAGTTCTTCTCTATCCTGTAGAGGGTCAGCGAAAAAGAGGAAGACCCTCAATAAGATGGATTGACACAGTGGCTGCAACAGTGGGCTCAAGCATAACAACAATTGTGAGGATGGCGCAGGATTGGGCAGTGTTTTGTTCTGTTGTACATGGGGTTGCTATGAGTTGGAACTGACTCCATGGCACGTAACGACAACAAAAACATTATAACCTTATGGGACCATGGATATATGTGTGTCATCAGACGTTGCCTGAACGGATGTATGTGGTGCATGACTATTGTTTTTGTGTGCTGTCAAGTCAATTCTGACTCATAGTGACCCTGTAGGACAGAGAAGAACTGCTCCACAGGGTATCTTACGCTAAAATGTTTATGGGAGCAGATTACTCTTCGGAACACAGAGACCCCTTTTCCCAGTTCCTCTGGTCAGAAAGACAAGATGTCTATTGGAGTTTTGGCTTCCTATGCTACTGCCTCATAGTTCTGGGACTGGGATCAAAGCCTCAAGACAAAACAGGGAAACAAATAGGAAACTCAGCTGAGTATGGGTTGCCTACCCAGGTTTTGGTCTCTCCTCCTTAATCTACCTATTCTTGTTTACTTTTCAAAGTCCTCAGGCAGTTAGTTTTTGTAATTAGTTGTCATTTAGTCATTAGTTGTAATCAGTGGCAGAGGTGGGTCGTAGTGGGTTTATTCTATCTTGGTGTGCACCAGAAATCCCTTAAAAATAACCTTTTTTTGAATACAATGCTGTATTAGTTTCCTAGGGCTGCCATAACAAAATACCACAAAGTGGGTGGCTTTGAACAACAGAAGTTCATTGTTTCACAGTTATGGAGGCTAGTAGTCTGAATTCAGGTTGTTGGCAGCACGGGTGTAATTAAGGTATGGCAGATAGAGCTTGTGCCCTGGGCACTGCTTCAGGAAGGGCGATGATGAGTAGTTTCTGTTGGCCATCGCAGTTTCCATCACCAGATGTGAGAGATCATTCAGCAATTTAAAACTTATTGCCCATTGGTGCATTTTCTGTAGATAGGCCTCTGGTTGGCAGGGTCATATTCTCTCCAAAGGCTCTAGGGGAAGAACCTTTCTTGTCTCTCTCAGCTTCTGGCAGCCCCAGGTGTTCCTTGGTGTATTATATACATTTTCACATGGCTGTCTTCCTTCTGTGGTTTGTGTCTCTTCTCTTTTATAAGGACACCACTGTGACTGGATTAGTACTCACCCTCCTCCAGGTTATGATCTCAAGTTAATTGATCTTAACATCTTCAAAGACCCTATTTCCAAACAAGATCATGTTCATAGGTACAGAGATTAGGATTCCAACATATCTTTTTGGGAGATGCAGTTTAATCCATAATAATGCTAAAACTCATTTATTTCACAAATTATAGAAAATGCATAAATGTATAAAAAAGTATGAAAATCAAAACCCTGCCACCTAGAGATAATTGTTATTCAAGTTAACATTTTGGTGAATTTTCTTTAGATTTTTTACTGTAAACATAACAGGGCTTTGTTTTGTTTTTCAATAATCTGGATTGTACTGAACATTTTATTTTGAAAGCTACTTTTTCATTTGACAATATATCGTGAGTGCTTTCCTTTGTTGTTAGGCGCTGCTTTAGCCATTCTGCGTTCAAGAGCAACTTTCAGAGTCTCTTCTGACATACATTTTGGTCTCTTCTTTCTTTCCTGCCTTTTTTTCTTTTTCTTTTTTATTGTGCTGGCTTCCCCAGTATTGTGTGCTGTCTTACTCTTCACCAAAGTTACCACTTTTCTATTGTCTATTTAGTGTTTTTCTATCCTCACCCTTCCCCTCCCTCAAAACCGTCAAAGATTGTTTCTTTTTGTCTTTTTAATGACTCTTAATTTCTTCATGTATGATGTCCTTGTTGTCTTTCCACAACTTGTCTGGTTTTTGGTCATTAGTGTTTGATGTGTCAAGCTGATTCCCGTGTATTCCATCTGGAGAGGTCCATGTGTATAGTCGCCGTTTATGTTGTTTTATGCTTCTGCAGGAATTTATTGTATTCCGTCATATGCCAATTTATTTATATTTTTGCTGTTTTAAAATAACACTTGATTAGGGTTTCGTATGTAGCCAGAACAGCTCCCTCGCTGCGATCTATTGAAAGTCAGCCCTCAACACAAGGGTTTGTTTAAAAATAAAATATGAAAAGAAAATAACACTTGAACAAACATCCTTACAAATCATTTGTAGCGTACGTTTTAGTAGTTCCTTATATTCCTAGTTCCAGTTGCTGTAACTACTGGGTCAAAGGAAACAGAAAGCATTTGATATATGCTGTGAATTGCTTTTTGATAAAAGGTATACCAATTTATGCTCCCATCAACAATATATGAGGGCCTTGTTTCCTCAAAAGCCTTACCAGCCTTGGTAGTACCATTTTTAATAGCTTTCCCATTTGATAGGAAAAACATGGCATCTCATTCGCTGGACATTAAGAATATTTGCTCTTTGTCTATGTTGCTAATGTTTTTGTTTCCACTTTGTTACTTATGTTTTAATTTTAAAAAAATATACCAGAGTGTTTCTTTTTTTTTTTTTAAATTGTACTTCAGGTGAAGGTTTACAGAACAAATAGTTTCTCATGAAACAGTAGTACACATATTGTTTTATGAGATTGGTTAACAACCACACGACATGTCAACCCTCTCCCTTCTCGACCTTTTATTTTTTTTTTTTGGTGAAAATCTACATAGCCAAAGATACACCATTTCAAAAATTTCTACATGCACAGTTCAGTGACATCGACTACGCTCTTCCAATTGTGCTGCTATTCTCACTTTAGATGAAGGTTTACAGAACAAAATAGTTTCTCATTAAACAGTACACATGTTGCCCTATGACAGTTGTTAACAACCTCACAACACATCAACACTATCCTTAATTGACCCTGGGTTCCTTATCACCAGCTTTCCTGTCCCCTTCTGCCTTCTAGTCCTTGTCCCTGGACTGCTATGCCTCATTAGTCCCATTTGGTTTTATGTGGGGTGTCCACTCCCCGCCTGAATGGTGAACCTCGGAAGTGACTTCACCACTGAGCTAAAAGGGTGTCTGGGGGCCATACTCTCGGGGTTTCTCCAGTCTCCTTTAGACCAGTAAATCTGGTCTTTTTTTTTGTGAGTTAGAATTTTGTTCTACATCCTTCTCCAACTCTGTCCAGAACCCTCTGTTGTGATCCCGGTCAGAGCAGTCAGTGGTGGTAGCCAGGCACCATCTAGCTGTACTGGACTCAGTCTGGTGGAGGCCTTGGTAGCTGTGGTCCATTAGTCCTTTGGAGTAGTCTTTCCCTTGTATCCTGTTCTCTTCACACTCCCTTGCTCCCGAAGGGATGAGACGAGTGGCGTATCCTAGATGGCTGCTCACAGGCTTTTAAGACCCCAGACACTACTCACCAAGGTAGAATGTAGAACATTCCCTTTATAAGCTGTGTTATGCCAATTGAGCTAGATGTTCCCCAAGACCATGGTCCCCACAGCCCTCCACCCAACAATTCAGTCCCTCAGGGAGTTTGGATGTGTCTGTGGAGCTTCTGTGACCTTTCGTTGTACAAGTTGTACTGGTTTTCCCAGTATTGTGTACTGTCTCACCCTTCACCCAAGATACCACTTATCTATTGCCTATTTAGTATTCTGCCCCCATCCCTGGTAACCAACAAAGATTATTACTTTTTGTGTGTGAACTTTTACATGGGTTTTTACAATAGAGGTCTCGTACAATATTTGTCCTTTTGTGATTGACTTATTTCACTCAGCATAATGTCCTCCAGTTTCATCCATGTTATGAAATGATCCACAGATTCATCATTGTTCTTTCTCGTTGCATAGTACTCCATTGTGTGTATGTACCATAGTTTGTTTATCCATTCATCTGTTGATGGGCATCTAGGTTTTTTCCATCTTTTTGCTATTGTGAACAATGCTGCCATGAACATAGGTGTGCATATGTCTATTAGAGTGATGACTCTTTTTTCTATAGGATATATTCCTAGGAGTGGGATTGCTGGATCGAATGGTATGTCTATTTCTAGCTTTCTAAGGAAGTGCAGTATAGTTTTTCAAAATGGTTTATCATTTTGCATTCCCACCAGCAGTGCATAAGAATTCCGATCTCCCTGCAGCCCCTCCAACATTTGCTATTTCCAGTGTTTTTGATTCGTGCCAGTAATGCCGGGGTGAGATGGTATCTCATTGTGGTTTTAATTTGCATTTCTCTAATGGCTTGTGATCGCCGGCATTTCCTCATGTGTCCGTTGGCCACTTGAATATCTTCGTTGGTGAAATGTCTGTTCATTTCCTTTGCCAATTTTTTAATAGGATTATTTGTCTTTTTGTTGTAGAGGTGTTGGATTTTATTATAGATTATGGAGATTAGACATTTGTCTGACTTGTACTGTCTAAAATTTTTTCCCCAGTCTGTAGGTTCTCTTTTTATTCTTTTGGTGAAGTCTTTTGAAGAGCATAGGTGTTCAATTTTAAGAAGATCCCAGTTATCTAGTTTATCTTCTGGGGTTTGTGTGTTAATGGTTATGGTTTGTATCCTGTTAATGCTGCGTATTAAGGCCTGTAGCATTGGTCCTATTTTTTCTTCAATGAACTTTATAGTTTTTGGCTTTATATTTAGGTCTTTGATCCATTTTGAATTAGTTTTTGTGTATGGCGTGAGGTATGGGTCTGCTTTTATTTTTTTGCAGGTAGATATCCAGTTTTGCCAGCACCATTTATTAAAAAGACTGTCTTTTCCCCATTTGGTGGACTTTGGGCCCTTGTCGAAGATCAGGTGACCGTAGGTGGGTGGATTTACATCTGGGTTCTCAATTCTGCTCCACTGGTCAATGTATCTGTCTCTGTACCAGTACTAGGCTGTTTTGACTACTGTAGCTGTATAGTAGGTTCTGAGGTCAGGTAGTGTGAGTTCTCCAACTTTATTCTTCTTCTTCAGTAGTGCTTTACTTATTTGGGGCTTCTTCCCTTTCCATATAAAGTTAATGATTAGTTTTTCCATCTCTTTGAAGAATGTTGTTGGTATTTGGATCAGGATTGCATTGTATTTGTAAATTGCTTTGGGGAGAATTGTCATTTTCACAATGTTGAGTCTACCTATCCATGAGCATGGTATATTTTTCCATTTATGTAGATCCCTTTGGGTTTCTTGCAATAGTGTTTAGTAGTTTTCTTTGTATAGGTCTTTTACATCCCTGGTTAGATTTCTTCCTAAGTATTTTATTTTTTTAGGGGCTATTATAAATGGTATTCTTTTCCTGATTTCCTTTTCATCGTTCTCCTTATTGGTGTATAGGAATCCAACTGATTTTTGTATGTTCATTTTGTATCGTGCTACTCTGCTGAATCATTCTGTTAGTTCCAGTAGATTTCTCGTGGAGTCTTTAGGGTTTTCTAGGTATAGTATCATATCATCCACAAACAGGGACAGTTTAGCTTCTTTATTACCAATTTGGATGCCCTTTCTTTCTTTTTCTTGCCTTCTTGCTCTAGCTAGAACTTCTAGCACAATGTTAAATAGGAGTGGTGATAAAGGGCATCCTTGTCTTGTTCCTGTTCTCAAGGGGAATGTTTTCAGCCTCTCTGCATTAAAAATGATGTTGGCTGTTCGTTTTGCATAGATGCCCTTTATTGTGTTGAGAAATTTCCCTACTATACATATTTTATTGAGAGTTTTTATCAGGAATGGGTATTGGACTTTGTCGAATGCCTTTTCTGTGTCAATTGAGATGATCATGTCATTCTTTTCTTTCCTTTTATTTATGTGGTGGATTAGGTTGATTGATTTTCTAATGTTGAACCATCTTTGCATACCTGGTATGAATCCTACTTGGTTGTGGTGTATTATTTTTTTGATATGATGCTGAATTCTATTGGCTAGAATTTTTTTTGAGAATTTTTGCATCTGTATTCATGAGAGATATTGGTCTGTAATTTTCTTTTTTGTGTGGTGTCTTTGCCTGGTTTTGGTATCAGCCTTATGCTAGCCTCCTAGAATGAATTTGGAAGTGTTGCTTCCTTTTCTATGCTCTGAAATAGCTTGAGTAGTACTGGTACAAGCTCTTCTGTGAATGTTTTGTAGAATTCTCCAGTGAAGCCATCTGTGCCAGGGCTTTTTATTTTTGCTGGGAGTTTTTTTTTTTTTTTAATTACCTTTTCAATCTCTTCTCTTGTTATGGGTCTGTTCAGATTTTCAACAACACTTTCTTGTAGTTTGGGTAGGTAGTGGGATTCTAGAAATTTATCCATTTCCTCTAGGTTTTCAAATTTGTTGGAGTATAGTTTTTTCATAATATTCTGTTATGATCCTTTTTATTTCAGTTGGGTCTGTTGTAATGTCCCCCATTTCATTTCTTATTTGGGTTATTTGCATCCTCTTCTGTTTTTCTTTTGTCAGTCTGGCCAGTGGTTTGTTGATTTTGTTGATTCTTTCAAAGAACCAACTTTTGGTTTTCTTGATTCTTTCTATTGTTTTTCTGTTCTCTATTTCATTCATTTCTACCCTGATCTTTATTATTTCCCTTCTTCTGGTGGCTGTGGGCTTTTTTTGCTGTTCTCTTTCTAGTTGTTTGAGTTGTGTGGTTAATGTTTTGATTTTGTCCCTTCTTTTTTGAGGTGTGCATCTATTGCTATAAATTGTCCTCTGAGGACTGCCTTTGCTGTGTCTGTCCCAAAGGTTTTGGTACAATGTGTTTTCATTCTCATTTGATTCTAGTAATTTTTTAATTCCATCTCTGATTTCTTCTGTTACCCAGTGATGTGTAAGCAAGTTATTATTCAGTTTCCATGTAATTGATTTTTTTTCCTTGCTGTTTCTGTTGTAAATTTCAACCTTGATGACATTGTGGTCAGAGAAGATACTTTGAATTATCTCAGCGTTTTGGATCTTGTTGAGGATTGCTCTGTGGCCTAAGATGTGGTCTGTTCTGGAGAACGTTCCATGTGCATTGGAAAAGAATGTGTACTTTGCAGCTGTTGGATGGAGTGTTCTATATATGTCTATGAGGTCAAGTTGGCTGATTGTGCCCTTTAGTCTTCTGTATCTTTGCTGAGTTTCTTTTTAGTTATTCTGTCCTTTACTGAGAGTGGTGTGTTGAAGTCTGCTACTATTATCGTGGAACTGTCCATTTCTGTTTTCAGTGTTTAAATTAGAGCTAGTTTTATGTATTTTGGAGCCCTGTCATTGGGTGCATAGATGTTTATTATGGTTATATCTTCATGATGGATTGTCCCCTTAACCATTATATAGTGTCCTTCTTTGTCTTTTATGGTGGATTTTGTTTTAAAGTCTGTTTTTTCTGAGATTAGTTTTGCCATTCCTGCTCTTTTTTGGTAGTTGTTAGCTTGATATATTTTTTTCCAACCTTTGACTTTCAATAAATTCACATCTTTGTTTCTCAGATGTGTCTCTTGTAGACAGCATATCGATGGATCTTGTTTTCTTATCCATTCTGTCACTCTCCATCTCTATATGGGTGCATTGAGTCCATTTACATTCAGTGTAATTATTGATAGATGTGAGTTTGTTGCTGTCATTTTGTAGTGCTTTTTTTTGTGGTGCTGACGTTTTCTTTGTTCTTCTTGCTCTCCTGTGCTTAGTTACTTTTGTTTGTGGATTTTTTTTTCATTTCCTTTGTTTCTGTAGGTTTTGTTTTTACTGAGACTTTATGTTTTTCCTGTTTATTTTTATGAGTATGTTTATTAACTTTATATTTGGTTACCATGAAATTTACCCTTATCTTTCTAAGTTTGAAGCAGTCTATTATTACTTGGTATCGCCTTGCGTTCCTCTCCATTAGAAGGTTCTGTACCTACACCATTTATTCCCTCTTTTATTGTTCTGACATTGTTGTCATTTACTGATTAACTGCTCTGACTCCTTGTTGTATTTCTTTTGGTTTTGGATAGTCCTCAAGAGTTCATTTCCTAAATGAACAGACACTTCCCCAAGAAGACATTCAAATGGCCAACAGACACATGAGGAAATGCTCGCGATCACTAGCCATTAGAGAAATGCAAATTAAACCACAATGAGATACCATCTCACCCCGGCATTACTGGCACGAATCAAAAATACTGGAAATAAAAAATGTTGGAGGGGCTGCAGGGAGATGGGAACTCTTATACACTGCTGGTGGGAATGCAAAATGATACAACCATTTTGGAAAATGATATGGCATTTCCTCAGAAAGCTAGAAATAGACATACCATTCGATCTAGCAATCCCACTCCTAGGAATATATCCTAGAGAAATAAGAGTCATCACTCGAATAGACATATGCAGACCTATGCTCATGGCAGCATTGTTCACAATAGCAAAACGATGGAAACAACCTCGATGTCCATCAACAGATGAATGGATACACAAACAATGGTACATACACACAGTGGAGTACTATGCAACGAGAAAGAATAACAATGAATCTGTGAACCATCTCATAACATGGATGAAACTGGAGGACATTATACTGAGTGAAATAAGTCAATCACAAAAGGACAAATATTGTATGAGACCTCTATTGTAAAAACCCATGAAAAAATTCACATGCAAAATGTAACAATCCTTGTTGGTTACCAGGGATGGGAGGGGAGGGGCGGGAAAATACTAAATAGGCAATAGATAAGTGGTACCATGGGTGAGAGGTGAGATAGTACACAGTACAGGGGAAACTAACACAACCTGCACAAGGAAAGGTCATGGAGGCCCTATAGACACATCCAGACCCCCTGAGGGACTGAGTTGTTGGACGGAGGGCTCTGCGGACCATGGTCTTGGGGAACATCTAGCTCAATTGGCATGACACTACTTATAAAGATAATGCTCTGCATTCTACCTTGGTGAGTAGTGTCTGGGGTCTTAAAAGCCTATGAGCGGCCATCTAAGATACTCCACTGGTCTCATCCCTTCAGGAGCAAGGGAGAATAAAGAGAACAGGATACAACGAAAAGATTAGTCCAAAGGACTAATTGTCCACAGCTACCAAGGCCTCCACCAGACTGAGTCCAGTACAGCTAGATGGTGCCCGGCTACCACCACTGACTGCTCTGACCAGGATCACAACAGAGGGTTCTGGACAGAGCTGGAGAAGGATGTAGAGCATAATTTTAACTCCCCCCCCCCCCAAAAAATAAGACCAGATTTACTGGTCTAAAGAATACTGGAGAAACCTCAAGAGTGTGGCCCCCAGACACCCTTTCAGCTCAGAGGTGAAGTTACCTTCGAGGTTCGATGTTAAGCCTGGGAGTGGACAGCCCAGTAAAACTAAATGGGACTAACGAGGTACAGGAGTCCGGTGACAAGGGCCAGAAGGCAGAGGGAGAGTAGGAAACTGATGATAAGGAACACAAGTTGAGTAAGAACACTGTCGATGTGTTGTGAGATTGTTGACCACTGTTACAGGGCAACATTTGTAGTAACTATTAAATGGGAGGCTGTTTTGTCCTGTAAGCCTTCATCTTGGGCGAGAATGGCAGCACAATTGGAAGAACATAGTCAATATCACTTAAATGTGTAAGTAAAAAGTTTTGAAATGGTGTTAAAAAAAAAAAAAAAAAGAATGAGACTAATGAGGTACAGTAGTCCAGTGACAAGGGCCAGAAGACAGAAGGGGACAAGGAAGTCCCCTGATGATAGGGAACACAAGGTGGAGTAAGGATATTCTTGATGTGTTGTGAGATTGTTAACCATTGTCATAGGGCAACGTGTAGTAACTGTTACATGAGAAACTATTTTGTTCTGTAAGCCTTCATCTTAAGTGAGAATAACAGCACAGTTGGAAGAGCGTAGTCAATGTCACTGAACTGTGTATGTAGAAATTTTTGAAACGGTGTATCTTTGGCTATCTGTATTTTCATCAAAAAAAAAAAAAAAAGGAGAATTTAGAGGCTTAATATGTTGTGGGGTTGTTAACCAATGTCATAAAACAACATGTGTACTACTGTTTCATGAGAAACTATTTGTTCTGTAAGCTTTCACCTGAAGTACAATTAAAAAAAAAAAAAAAAAAAAGTTCATTTCCTAGACTGGTATCTGGCTGGTACGATCCTACCTCATAGATTCTGCCTGTGAGCTGAAGTTGTTTGTTCTCAGATTGAAGAACTCCCTTTAATAATTCTTGTAAGTTTGGTTTGCTTTTTACATATTCCCTTAATTTTTGTTTATTTGGAAATTTCCTAATTTCACCATTATATTTGAACAGTGTTTAATTCTTATATAGCAAAAGCTATCAGTGTTTTTCCTTTACTGTTTTTTCCTTTGCTTTTATTTAGAAAGATGTTTCACTCGCCAAGGTTAGATAAATCTTCATCCACATTTTCTTTGACTCTTTTAGTTTCTTTCTTTTTTTTAATAATTTTAACACTTTTCTCCATATGTAACTAATTTTGTTCTAACTAGTAATTACATGTTTAGTAACATTTATTAAGTTATATATATTTCCCTTGTTTGAAATACCTCCTTTATCAAGTATTAAGTACTCTTACATGGTTGTGTCTGAGTTTTTAATTCTCTTATGCCAGTCTGTCTAAATTGTATCATGCCGTACATTTTAAATTATAATTTTATTAAGGTTGCCAGATTTATCAAATGAAAATACAGGCTGCTTAGTTGCATTTGGATTTAAGAATTTCATGCAATATTTGGGACATATTTATACTAAAAAAATTATTTGTTATTTATTTGAAATTCAAATTCTAAAATCTGGCCGTGGAGTTGCCCCCAATCTTCTTTTTCATTTTCAAAAATGTCCTATTATTTAAAAAAAAAGTCTTTTAAAAATTAGTAAATATCACAATAGCCAAAAGGTAGAAACAATTTAAATGTCCATCAGCAGATGAATGGATAAACAAAATGTGGTACATACATACAATGGAATATTACACAGCCATAAAGAGAATGAAGTTTTGATACATGATACAACATGGATGAAACTTGAAAACATGGTGAGTGAAATGTCAGTCACAAAAGGACAAATACTGTATAATCCCACTTACATGAAATAGGCAAATGCATCAAGACCAAAGCTGATTAGTGGCTAGCAGGTGTGGGAGGGAGGGGGAAGGAAGAAGTCATTGCTTAGGGGACAGTGAGTTTCTGTTAATGGTGGTGGATTGGAAAAGGATATTGGTAAGGGTTGTACAATATGATGAACGTAGTCACTTTCACTGAATTATACATTTAAAATTGTTGAACTGGCAAATATTTTGTTACATGTATTTTTAACCCCCAAAAAAGTAAAAAAAAAAAAAAAATTATAAAAGTGAAAAAATAAAATTGGAGAATATGTTCTTTGTAAAGTGTTTAAGTGTGATTAATGGCTACACCAGCAAAAGAAAACCATAAAATGGGTTACGGTTCATTCTTCAAAATAGATTAATATTAAAACATGTTAATTTCTGCAGAGCAGGTTGGCCTTTTTTTCTCTGGTATGTCTTTATCATTTGAGGAATGAATTAGTTCCATAGCAATTTGTATAGCACATTTCAGTTAAAAAATTATCTTTAACGATTATTATTTGAGTCTCACAAAACATTATGATTTAAGCAAGACTCATGTTATCTTTATTTTCATTTTACATAGGAGCAAATTATTGAAACCTTAGGAGATTATATGACCTGCCCAGGATGACTCAGGTGATAACTCCATAATTAGGGCTTAACTTTAGGGTACAGGTCTTTTAAAGGAGTTGGCCCAGGAATCCATGATCTTTAATATTCTTGTTTAGAGTATGAGCTCACTTCCTCTGTGTAAAAGGGACAGTTCATCTGACACAAGCAACCTCAACTTTTATACTCTTTGTCTGAAGATGCCTCCCATATATTTATTCATTTTCTCTCACCTTTCTTCCTCCTCCTTCCTAATATCTTTAATTGTGATCTTTATATCAAACTTTCCCATGCTTCACCTATCCTCATCTCTCCTATCCTAAAATTCTTTAGTCTTTTTTTCCCTCAGCCTATAGACACATTCATGCACTCACTTCCATTGTACTATTATCTTGTAGCGTTCTTCAAATTGCAGACCCATTTTGCCTCTTCTTCTCACAATCTAGTTCTGAAAAGGTAATTTCCCTGCATTGTTTTTATCCTATTATAACATGCATGCACAAGGAAGAAACTTGGACTAGGTACACACACACACAATCTGAAATCCCACCACCTATGGGTAACCACTAACCACTCACTGTTAACATTGTTCTTTCCCTCTCTCCCTCCACTGTGCATCCCTCCTCTGTCTCCTTCCTTCCCTCCCCCCCACTCATTACTCTCTCTCACTCTCTCAATCGCTCTTGAAATATATCATGTACATATAATCTCATTCACTTTTGTGCTGTATAGCATTTTTTCCATTTGATTTAATATTTAAATGAAGACGTTTATTATTTAATAATTAAATTTTTATGTTTAAAAAATAATGCATGTCTCTAATTTAAAGATCAGATAATAGCACAAGGCTTATGTTTAATAATCATTAAAAAAAAAAAAAAGCTACAATGGTTTCCTGCCCTGTCCCTTCCCTCCCATGAATCTCCTTAGAGGTAAATACTTTTTACTTCTAAGATTTTAAGATTTTAAAATATAAGAGAAGATTTTAGCTATTTCTTAAAGCTTTAATTTCCATATCCTAATTCATACACTGTATTGTTCAGGGTCTCAGCAGAAACAGATGACCTACTGAAAAGGGATGATTAAAGATGTTTAATGAAGGAATTATTTACAAAGGAGTGGGCCAAGCAGAAGGAACAAGCAAGGGATGGTAAAGCATTCACTGGGATTTATAATAGTGAGACTAACAGTAGTGGGATGAAATTACTAACTCTGGGATTACAAAGAATAGAGCAGGAATGGAGGCAGGGGAGCAAATTCTAGGAGAGGGGCCACCCTACAGGAGCTGTGGCCTTAGGTGGAGAAATGCAGTCACTCCCCAGCCAAGGCTGGCAAGGTGGGAGCTGCAGGAATGAATAGCCTGCTTTCTGCCTCTTACTGTCCTTCCATTTCCCACTAATGCATCCCATTAGCCAAACCCAACTAGAAGCCAGAGACAAGGAAGCCAGATGATATAGCTGAAGAGATCAGTCTTCTGAGGCACAGAGCAGGGTGAGGAGGTTGCAAATAGAACTGGAGAGGCAAAGGGGGAAATTACCACTACTTAGGCTTATACTGATAGTTGTTTTTTTTTTTTTTAATTGTACTTCAGGTGAAGGCTTACAGAACAAATAGTTCTCATGAAACAGAAGTATACATGTTGTTTTATGACATTGGGTAACAACCCCACAACATATTAACCTCTAACTTCTCAACCTTTTTTTTTTTTTGGTGAAAATACACATAGCCAAAGATACACCATTTCAAAAATTTCTACATGCACAGTTCAGTGACATTGACTATGCTCTTCCAATTGTGCTGTTATTCTCACTTAAGATGAAGGCTTACAGAACAAAATAGTTTCTCATTTAACGGTTACTACAAATGTTGCCCTATGACAGTGGTTAACAATCTCACAGCACATCAACAATATCCTTACTCAACCTTGGGTTCCCTATCACCAGCTTCGTTGTCCCCTTTTGCTTTCTGGCCCTTGTCACTGGACTGCTGTACCTCGTTAGTCTCTTTTGGTTTTACGGGGCTGTCCACTCCCAGGCTGAACAGTGAACCTCGGAGGTAGCTTCACCACTGAGCTAAAAGGGTGTCTGGGGACCATACTCTTGGGGTTTCTCAAGTCTCCTTTAGGCCAGTAAATCTGGTCTTTTTGTGTGTGTGTTAGAGTTATGCTCTACATCCTTCTCCAGCTCTGTCCAGAACCCTCTGTTGTGGTCCTGGTCAGAGCAGTCAGTGGTGGTAGCTGGGCACCATCTAGCTGTACTGGACTCAGTCTGGTGGAAATCCCATGATGAAATTTTGGGCTTTTTTTTTTTTTTTTGTCTGTTTAGTGCCTTTGGCACACAGTGAGCTTTCAATCTCAAGTCTTGTTCTTCAGTTCAGCAAAATTCCAATATAATACTTCTTTAATAATTTCTTTCCCTCCTTGTTTTTCCTATCTTTTGAACTGCCACTGTTTGGATGGTGGATCTTCTGGTCTGATCCTGATTTTTTTTTCTCTTCATAGCATGTAGATTGTAAATAGTGTATAATTACTGTTTTTCAAGTTGGTATGTTATCCCTTGTTCATGGACAACAGTGTATATACTTCCTTGCCTAAAAATGTGCCTGTGGTCAGGCATTAGGGCAATTTTCCTTTCCAACATCTCTTTCATAATCATCCTTCTCCCACTTTACAGAGAAAGGCATAGTTCTTACTGGGTCCTGACTCTCACCATGGTGCATTTTTCAAGAGTGTTAAACCTTTAGAAGTGTCAAACAAAGAAATAATTGGAAATAATTTTATTTCTTAAGTCTGCTTTATATAAGGTGGCATAAAAATTGTATATTTTGAATTCAGACATTGTAGAACAGAATGATGACCCCTTTTGTTTAACATATCTAACCCAAGTATTTTCAAAGTGCATTGCTCCTGAGGGAAAGACTACTGAAAGTAAAGGGAAAAAAAAGCATCCGTAAGACTTTCAAAGGACTTATGACAGGTATTAATGCCTCATTTATATTTACCTGTCTAAGCACTGGAATTCAGACTTGAGATGGTTGTCACATGAATGCATATTAAGGTACTTATTTGAATTGAAACATCAAGTCAGAAAGTAAGTCTGATTTGGAAAATTAGTTTGGCAACGAGGACTGGATTTACCTATTAGTTTATGACAGAGTTTTTTTTATGGATTGAACAAGCTAACAAGCTAAATCTAAGCTACAATATTTTCATGAAAATAGAGCATAACGGAGAAGAATGTTATTATACATATGCGAAGATGCAAAAAATTAAGAATATTGCAATTTTCCTAACTCTTTCTGAATATATGAGGTTACAGAAGACATCTCTAAGTGAAAGATTCACCAATATAATTAGTCTTTTATTATGTTATGGTAAAGTATACTGCCCAGATACTAAGAGAGGAGAGGGAATGATTCTAACAACTATATAACAAATCCTTTTGTAATAAATGAGTATATACAATAAACCAACGTCAAGTTCTTTGATTTTAACAAAATTAAAGAAGGGCTCCATTGAGTTATTAGCTTATAGATTGTTAAAAATAATTTTTGATGCTCAATTTTTATGTGATTTTTGGCTCTTACTTGGATATGGTTCATGAAATTGAATCACATTGTTCCTTCCATTCCTATCTGCTAATTTATGAAATAAGCTGTTCAATATTTATATCTATGACATAAAAATTAATACTAGAACTTATGCTGAATACTATTTCACTTTAGCAATAAAACATATTCATCTGTTAATATATAAATTAATTGAAAAAATTTAAGAGATGAATTTCTTTTAAAGAAACTTTTAAAATTAATAAACCCAGTGTTGTTGAGTCAATTCTGACTAATGGTGACCCTATAGGACAGAGTAGAACTGCCCATAGGGTTTCCAAGGCTGTAATATTTATGAGAGGAGACTGCTACATCTTTCTCTCTCGAAGTGGCTGGTGGGTTTGAACTGCTGCCCTTTTGGTTAGCAACCAAGTGCTTAACCACTGTGCCATCAGGCTTCTTCCTTTTCCCTTCTTAGGAGTTTTTTATTTAGTTAAAGTTTACATACAGTGTTATACACGTCTTAATTTTGCAATACGATGACTTTCGATAAATGTATACACCCGAGTAATCCATACCCATCAAGATACAGAACATCTTTCTCAATCGATATACCACCCCATGAGTCGCAGTAGACCTGATGGCACCTGGTCTTTTAGCAGGTGAGTGGCCAGACCAGGAAGTCTTAATTCTCATACTCAGAACAAGCTAAGAGAAAAGTCACATTTGTGAGAACATTAGGTATAAGAACACTTTTACAAAAATGATGGACCACTCTGAAAATTAAGTGTTCAAACTCACATCTATTTTCCCTGGGATTAAATCTACTAATTAAGTAGTGCCATTTTTATTTTTTACTATGATACATACCATTGAACACCTAGGAGTTTTTATTATGTCAAGCTAGTTCTTTTGTCCTTGTATAAAGCTTTATCAGTTTCTTATTTCTTTTTAATATTTCCTTTTAACTTGATTGTATCTTTGCAAGGAAAAAAATTGTGGAAGGGAAATAATGTAAGGTACTTAGATTTTTCCAAAGGCAGAAAACTTCAGTGTCTGAATTTTTGGTGTTTGTGGGTCAGTCAGAATAACTAGTTAGAACTTAAAGGTGGTTTTGGAGGTTCTTCATTTAAACCTCTACTACTTTATTCTCTTAGTAAATGAGACAAGGAATAGCTATTTGATTAAATCACATTTCTCCCCTACAACACTGTTAAATTCCTTTATCATTGAAACTTTGGTCTTCCGCAAGGCCATCAGCATCCTGCAGAAGAGGATTAGACAGGCACAGAAGTCATTTTGCTGCTCCTGCCCTGTTCAGAGTCCCCAGATTTTTGTCCATGGCTCACTGTTTAGCACAGAGGTCTACTGAATGATTTTAGCTCACTTTGATTGTATCCTACAGTCCCAAGTGAAAATAGTTTATCCCAAATTGACCCAAAGGAAATTAAAATCAGCCAAAGTGAAGAAATAATTTCACATTGTTTGGACTGCCAAATTATGTAAAGGTAAAACAATTTTGGCAAAAGGAAAAAAAAAAAGCTAGTGTTTAATTGGTTGTTTTTTTCCACTTTTAAGGAGCAATTTTTAAAGTGTGCCTTTCTTTAGTGCTTATTTTTTTTATTTTTTATTGTTGTAATTAAATGAAGTTTACATTTCAAGTTAGTCTCCCATACAGATTTTTTTTTTATTACATACATTGTTATGAGACCCCAACCACTCACCCCATTCTGTGACAGCACACTCCTCCCCTCCACCCCTGATTCCCCATGAGCATTCAACCAGCTCCTAACTCTCTCTGCCTTCCCATCTCACCTCTGGACAGAAGCTGCCTCTTTGGTCTCTGGTATCTACTTGACTAAGAGGCACAATTCTTCATGAGTATCACTTTATGTCCCACAGTCCAGTCCAATCCCTGTCTGAAGAGTTGGCCTTGGAAGTTATTTTAGTTTTGGGCTGATAGAGAGTCCAGGGGGCCATGCTCTCCAGGACACCTCCAGTCTCAGTCAGACCATCATGTCTGGTCTTATTAGAATTTGAGTTCTGTATCCCATCTTTCTACTGCTCCATCAGGGACCCTCTGTTGTGTTGCCTGTCAGGACGTTCATTGGTGGTAGCCAGGCACCATCTAGTTCTTCTGGTCTTAGGCTGATGAAGTCTCTGGTTTTTGTGGCCCGTTCTGTCTCTTGGGCTAATACTTTCCCTGTGTCTTTGGTGTTCTTCATTCTCCTTTACTCCAAGTGGTTAGGGCCAATTGATGCATCTTAGATGGCCGCTTGCAAGCTTTTAAGACCCAAGACGCCACTCACCAAAGTAGGATGCAGAACATTTTCTTAATAAGCTTTGACCTAGATGTCCCCTGAAAGCATGGTCCCCAGAGCCCCCATGTCTGCTACTCTGTCTCTCAAGTATTTGATTGTATTCAGGAAACTTTTTAGCTTTGGTTTAGTCCAGTTGTGCTGTAGTGTGTGCTGTCCTTCCCTTCACCTAAGATGATTCTTACCTACTATCTAGTTAGTGAATAACCCTCACCCTCCCTAACCACCCCCGTAACCATCAAAGAATGTTTTTTTCTGTGTTTTAACATTTTCTTGAGTTCTTATAATAGTGGTCTTATACA
Organism: Dugong dugon; assembly: GCA_030035585.1. Taxonomy (NCBI): domain Eukaryota; kingdom Metazoa; phylum Chordata; class Mammalia; order Sirenia; family Dugongidae; genus Dugong; species Dugong dugon. Next base: position 47,744,348 of record CM057479.1, read on the forward strand.
GTATTTGTCCTTCTGTGACTGACTAAATTTACTGAGCATAATAAGTTCCAGCTTCCACCATGTTATACGATGTTTCACAGCTTCATCATTGTTCTTTATCGTTGCATAATATTCCATTGTGTGGATATACCATAATTTGTTTATCCATTCATCCATTGATGGGCGTCTAGGTTGCTTCCAGCTTTTTGCTATTGTGAGCAGTGCTGCAATGAACATGGTGTGCATATATCTATTCGTGTGATGGCTCTTTTTTCTCTAGGATATATTCCAAGGAGCAGGGTAGCTGGATTGTTTGATACTTCTATTTCTAGTTTTTTAAGGAAGAGCCAAATCGATTTCCAAAGTGGTTGCACCATTTTACATTCCCACCAACAGTGTATAAGTGTTCCAGTCTCTCCATAACGTCTCCAGCATTTATTATTTGTGTTTTTTTGATTAATGCTAGCCTTGTTGGGGTGAGATATCTCATTGTAGTTTTGATCTGCATTTCTCTAATGGCTAATGATCATGAGCATTTCTTCATGTGTCTGTTAGCCACCCAAATATCTCCTTTGGTGAAGTGCCTGTTCATATCCTTTGCCCATTTTTTAATTGGGTTATTTGTCTTTTTGTTGTTGAGGTTTTGCAGTATCTCGTAGATTTTAGAGATTAGACGCTGATCGGATTTGTTGTAGCCAAAAATTTTTTCCCAGTCTGTAGGTTGTCTTTCTACTCTTTTGTGAAGTCTTTTGATGAGTGTAAGTGTTTGATTTTTAGGAACTCCCATTTATCTAGTCTCTCTTCTGGTGCTTGTGCATTGTTACTTACAGTTCATATTGTGTTTATGGCATGTATTAGGGCTCCTAGCATTGTTCTTTAGGCTTATTAAAACCCAAAACCAAACCCACTGCCATCAAGTCACATCGAAAGAATTACTTCAGTGTTCTACTTTGTAGGGAAAACAGCCTGGAGATACTTGAGCTCCCTGCTAAGCCTTTGGTATCCAACAGAACTGTATTTCTATAATTGTAAAATTGACTGTAAGCTAAAGTTTGTTTAATCATCTGTTTATTTTCAATTTGCCTACATAGGCAAAAGCACTTAGAACAGTGGCTGGCACATAGGTAGTATACAGTAAATGTGGTAATAGCAATGGAATAGTTAGATTGCTTTTGTATACCACTAAGACATAAAAGGAAATGTCACAAGGGGTGGTTGTTTTATGTTAGGGAACTCAGCCTTTCCAGGAAAAACTAAATAGAGATTTTATAATGTCTGAAATTGACATTTGAAGCATATTAATACCTGTGAAGTTTCAGAAGCCCATCTTTTCCCTCCAGGAATCCTCCAACCCTACCTTTTCAACTTGTTTTGAGACATAATAATTCAGAAAATGTTTTTAACAGAGCAATCCTTTACTTCACATTTCCCAGAGTTAGACTGACCTACCTTATTTGGGATTTGAGGAGATATACGAAATGTCTGACTCATCATTGCTTGAGTGTATTTTGTAACATAACTTTAAAAAAAAACAAAAATAAAAACAGGCTGTGCTCAATTAAAAAGCAAAACAAACCAAAGGTAGCTCAAAGGATTGAACCAGCAAGAAATGGACACGTTTTATAATAGATGTTAATGTTCACTGACAATCCAGGCTATATGACCAAGGAAAACCTTATTAGTGTTTAATCTTGCAGAAACCATCTGTCATCAAACAGAGAAACTAAAATCTTTTTGCCAAGTGCTGGAAGATTTTGGTAAGCTGACAAAAATATAAGTTTTTCTTCATAAACATATTTTAATATATTCTGTAAACTAATTCACATGAAAATACTAAAAAAAAATAAAATTTTAAACAAAATACAAATTCTAATGCACAAGAAAAAAGATGAGTGGGAGAAATGGAAAAATTGTCAATATTAATGTGGATGTTACTGCTATTAGCCTATCTCATTTAGTATGAGATCTGTAGTAAAATACCAGTTTAATCATATTCAAATACATAAATATTAGTTGTATCTTCAGGTTTCTCGTCATAAGCTTAATGAAAAAATAATAAAATACATTGAAACCTCTTCAATTTTAGGGGAACCTTGTTGTGAAGAACCGGGCTAGGACCGTTAGCACACACTTGCCCTTTAGTGTTGCAAAGTAAGCTAGACATTTTGGTTTACTTAACTAGAGTCTTACCATCAAAAGTTTCTCTAACTTAAAAAAACAAATTTCTTTGGTAATATTTAATGACATTTCTAATCAGATCAGAGTTTGTAACAGCTCTTTTAAAAGATAAAATAATACTTCAGGATGTAGAGATAAAATTCTCAAGGAATCGTCATGGAAACATGGTTTCCTTCCTGTTTCTGTTCATGTCAGAAACAGGTTATCTTCATGCAGTTTCTGGAAATCCAAGGAATTCCATTTCTACAGCAGCTTTTGGCTCTTGGGATGAGCCACTCTTCTTCTTTTGGAATTCTGCTGTGATTTCTTCAAGAGACTTTCCTTTGGTTTCTGGAACTTTAAAGAATATAAACAGGGTAAAGACCAGGACCACTCCAGCAAAGAGGAAAAACACATAAGGTCCACAGAAGCCCTGAAAAGAACAAACACAGAGTTCCACTTAGCAGCTGTTTGACCCTATCTTCTGTTGAGTAAATTTGTACATTAGGCTTCTTACCTCAATGTATGGGAAACATAGACCTATGATGAAATTGCAGAACCAGTTGCTGAATGAGGCTAATGCTAAAGCAGCAGGACGTGGTCCTTGACCAAAGAATTCGGCCACCATGAACCAGGGGATCGGGCCCGGCCCAATTTCAAAGAAACTGACAAAGAGGAAGATGGCTGTCATGCTCAAATAACTCATCCAAGCCAACTTATTCTGAAGGGGGAAAAAAAGGAAAGGTAGAACTGAGGTAACTGACCAATTCTTCCTTTAGCTTAGTAGCCTCCCACTGAGTTCAGTTCTCTTCCTGATGTGTTTATGTTCTAAGTTACACTTAAATCTTCTGAGCTTCCTTATGGCAATCTTCTGGATTAGGACTTTATGTGACCCTTAATCATTCTTTTCCTGTGAAAGAGGCAAGGCAAGAGTTCAGTGACCTTTGCTCTTGCTCATACCAGGATTGTTGCACAGTATGACCTCCTGTGAAGTAGTGGATGAAGACGCTGGGCTTTGGAGAGGTTCAGGTACTTGCCCAGGGTCACACAGGTAGCAAGTGGCAGAGTCAGGTGGGGTTGACCCCAGAACGTATGCTCTAACTATGCTGCTACACTACCTCCCTGAGTAACAATCACAATTTACATGCTAATCTTCAGTCTTCAAACCCAAGAAACTAGTTGTTCCCCTTTTCTTGATATTTCTCCTTTGTGTTATATGCCGTTCCCCTGGCTTCATTTTATTAGTCAATTTCTAATATTTTTGACAGAGGAAGCACTTAAACTTGGAGCACAAGGGTACTATCGTACGGTAACGAAAAATCTCAGTGCAGACCCAAAACTCACCAGTAATATAAGTCCCACCGACATGAAGATGGCACAGAAAAACATCCCACTCATTCCAATTAGAAGCAGAGAGCGTCTCCCTGCCTTCTCCACAAGGACTACCTAGGGAAGTTTAAACAAAAATATTTTCTCAGTTTTATGGGTCACCAAATATTGACTCTATATTAAGTCGTTTTTACTTCCAAAGAGTTCATTTTAATTTATACAGCTGGAAGAAGGCAGTTCCATTATTCCATTTTACAGATGGGGAATTGAAGGAGTGACTCTTGCCCTAGCTGGCAGTGCTGGTCTCAGTGAACAGAGGTAATCAACAAATGCCAGCTTAATTGAATCACATTGATTCGATTAGGCCATTCTAGAGACAGAAGCACAGCTTTCCAACACTCTAGGATTACCGCTTTGGATACAAAACTCAGAGACTTTATATATCTTGGATCTCTCCTAATTGATTTCCTATACAATTAAAATGTGAAGGTTCTACATAAAAAATTACATTGTTTTCTCTTCTGATAATTATCCTAAGTTATAATTACAAGGGTTTGTTCACTACAGACATCTGAAGGAGTAAAATCATTTAGGTACCAACTATTTCCAACCAATCTTCTTACTGTTAATAAAGTCAAATCATGACCACTCACTTGAGCCCACATTTAATTGCTGAGAAGTGGGGAAAAAACAAACCTTTCTCAAGTTCATAAAATTTCAATGTACATTTTCACTCTTTAATTATGACTTTCAAAGTTAACTTGATGACACCATGTCAAGCTGCCAAAAAAAAAAAAAAGCATTTCTTCAAGAACAAGGGTGTTTATCTTTTTCTTTTGTTTCTGAAAAATTATTATCTGCTACTAATTGGAAGGATTTTTATTTTCATAATAAACTCTATAACCATATGCCTTGAAAATCGAATGAGACTCCTTGAAGCATGGATGTGTGTGACAAGGGGTGAGACATGGCAGTCATCAGTGGCTGGAGATGTCTGTCCAAACATAACCCTCAAACTGTGTGCTCCCCAGATCCTGGATGACTAGCTGGAATTCTGTGGCCACTGCTTCTCCTCCAGATCCATCCTGTTTCCTGTATCCCACCATATTCTGTCTGTTTGGCTTCTCTCTCAAGATTACAGGCTCTTTTCTACTGACTCATGAGTGTAGAAGAAAATATGATGTGGGGAACATTATTCAGCATGGCACTGGGAAAGTTACTCTCTTTTCCCAAACTCAGAAAACACAGATTGATTATGTTCCTACCAAACTGGTGAAATGTCAATATATTATCAGTGTGTATTTCTGTTTGGCTACATTTATTTGAAAGGATACATGGAATTTGGTATCATTAACTTTAGGAAGGGAACTGGGTGACTGAGGGACTGTCTTTATACTTTAAGACAACTTTTCAAAAATTAGTTTAATTAAAATGTCATCTGTATTCCTGGGTGGTTAATTACAGAGCTGATTAGAGCTGATTTTTTTTTTTCATTGTGTCACTCCCTTGATCTAAAACTTTCACAGAATAAAAGGATGAACTCTAAAAAGATATATTTAAAATAATCAAGGCAGTTTTAAGTAAAACAATTCCTCCCCCTCCACTGGGGCTGGAGGGGCAAGGCAAAAATGAAATTATACAGAAGTTTCCCGTTTGAGTTCTCCAGTCTTGACAACTTGATGCTTTAAGTATCAAATCCTATTACACACAAAGTGTTTTAATAATAATCTCTATGCCAGAAAAATATGTTGAACAGGCAGTATGATTTGCAAAAAATATTAAGCCAGGAGACAAAAAGATGTGATGTGAACAGTCCCTTGGATTGCATCCGAGTAACAGGCCTTCATTGATTTAGAGTGGCCTTCAGGCATTATCTCCAAAGGCTTGCCTGCAGAACCACTGGGCTTCATTGGTATCTGTTCTTCCTTCTTTTTCCAAGGTCCAGTACTGTTTAATGTGGTCTGGACAAACCTGCCTTTTGATCTAGGTATCCAGGCTGTAATTTATTGACCACCCTAAGGTAATAGCTAAAAGTCCATGTGCAGAGAAATGAAAAACAAGTGACTAAAGAATATTGTGACCCCCCAAAAAAAGTTAACATCACATACTTTCTGAATGTTCTGCATTCAAAGTAAAAAGTCCAATTACCCTCATTTTAGAGTGAATTACATTAGTTAGGAGAGCTGTTGTTTATTTTAATGCTTACATTGTTACATTAAACGTTGTCAAGACATTGAATCATTCCTTATATAAGGAATTTGATCTTAAGAAGAGTATATGATCTTTTCCCCTTGTGGGAACAAAAGACAATATTTCAAGTTCTATACCACTTCTACCTTCCTCCTCTTATAATATCACACATAATCCTGTGCATGCCCTTTGAGCTACCTGGAAGTTCTGCCTATTGGCCGAACATTGTAGGAATTTGCTAAGTCTATTTAATTTTGCTTAGAGGCTTAGCTGCCTATTAGAGAGGACCTTGTTTATTTTCCTTGGGTTATTTCAGTAAAAACCCCATTAAATTAGAATAAAAGTTTATCCCAAGACATCACAATAAAAAAAGAATTTCAATCGTGGAAGGAGAGGAACCTAGGTAGAAGAGCCAATGTAAACAGAAATGACAAGCTGTTGATTAATCCCAAGGGGTTTAAGTCCAAAGTAAAGAAGGAGCCCAGGGCTTTACACAGGAGAAGTCATCTGTGCCCCCAAGTGAGTTATCAGTTCACAAACGAATGACTAAATGGTGTCCTAGCAGATGAGGAGACCCAGTTGACCTACCTTCTCAGTTATGCCTGATCTCAATACAATTGTTAGCTTATTCACAGACAGGAGTCTTCCCATGACCCAATTGGTGCTACATAGCCAGAGCACGTGGACAAGAAGTCATTGATCACTCTTTAGATCACAAAGTTTTTTTTCCCTGTTCCTGGACTGAGGAACAAGTGGAGCATTTATACGGGGTATTTACTTACAGAGAGAGCAGTGAAAACTGTGTTGACAGCACCGACTCCAATGGTTGCGTAAACAGGTTGTCTGATTCCAGCTGACTGAAAAATGCCGGTTGAGTAGTAAAAGATCTGAAAAGTGAAAACAGTTTAGCCTTAATCAAGGAACCTAAAACTGATAGCTTTAAATCAAGAAATATTTTAGGTTGTTTATTTTTAGTTGTTTCAGTGGAACCACAGTCCTTAGAACTTCCTATTTTGTCCACACTCTCCTTCCAGGGAGGGAGAAACCACAGTCTTCTTTCAATGTTTAATAGTGTCTGATTGCTTTAAAGTCCTTCTTAGATTTAGCTGAAATCTAAATCTATGACTATATTTTCTTTATTTTAAAATTTATTTTTACTTTTTGTGACTGTATAACATACTTGCAAAAATGTATACATATCCTAAGTGTACAGCTCAGTTAATTTTCACGAACTGAATGGATCAAGAAATAGATCATTTCCAGTTCTCCAGAAACTCCCTATATGCTTCTGCATTCATCGTCTTAAGGAAACTACTTTTCCAATTAACACCATGGATAAATATTGCCTAGTCCTGTACTTTATATAAATGGGACCCGACAGTAGTAGTATTTTGTGTCTGGCTTCTTTAGTTCAACATTACCTTTGTGAGAATCACCCATGTTATTTGTGTATTTGTAGACTTCATTATCATTGCTATATAGTATTTTATTGTGTTAAATGTACCACAGTTTATTTCCCCGTTCTACTGTTAATGGCATTTAGGTAGCTACCATTTAGCGACATTGTAAATAGTGCTGCTACAAACATTCTAGTACAGTTATTTTGGTGAAATATGTACACATTTATACATAGGAATAGAATTGCAGGGCCACAGTGTATGTGTTGGTAGCCAGTGCTAAATAGTTTTCCTAGAAGTTGCATCAGTTTTATACTCTCACCAGTGTATGTAAGAATTCTGGTGGTTATTGCATTTAATCAAAAATTTCCGCTATTCTCAGTGGAGATGGAGAATACTGGTTCACAGCTTCCCTAATAGCCTTTTCTTAATTACTTATGTTTATAATAGTCTTTTAGGTCATTCCGTCATTCTGTCATCCTCTGTCTTCCCTCCTCACATACCATGCCCTGTTGCTGGAACTGTTTCCTATAGATAGGTTGATGCAGGAGGAGTGTATATACCATGTTCAGTGAGTAGTGGCTTACAGCACACTGCACGCATTTTTAGATTGCCCAGCAACCTCAGGTTTAACATTTCCTAGCTACCTCTCTAAATCAGGCTTTGGGCTGGAAGCTGAAGCAGAGAGGTTCAGAGAGATTAAGTATCGTGACCTGGGATATACCGGCAGATCTGAGACAGGCTACCAATGTCTTAGCCCCCAAGTTACACAGAATATTACATAAAAATGAACACTAAGGGGAGACAGCACAGCGGAGCAGTATTTGGCTTGCAGAGTGAGGTTCAGATCTCCTTTTATTTCAACGGATGGAAATCACTTTGCCTTCCACAAGTCTCTACATATCTGTAAGTCACCCCCAAAATGTTCCTAGTTTGTAGACCCAGGATTGGCCCAATACAGTACAGCAGAAGTCCAATCTACATTTTTCAACAGCAGTGAAAGGGGATAAGTGATTTTTTTGATCTAGTTTCTTAAAAAATGCTTAAAGTTTTCTTGTAGAAGCTAGTTGCCAGTAAAACCATTTTGATCTGTATAATGCAGGTGTTTCAATTCATTACTAAAAATTTGGCTACTTTAATACTCATTATGTTTTTCAATCATGTCTTATCTGTCTTCACTCACCATCATTGTGTCATTTTTTACTGTTGTATATGTTGTGTGCTGTACCCCCAAATAGAATGAGAATTTCTTGGATGATAGAAGGCTGAGATTTGTACCTGGCTATCTGGTATACTGCCTTTAAGTAGACAAAGGGAATCATGGAATTCCTTTTACCCAGGTTATCATAAATTCTAAATTAGGTACTCATCTCTAGAAGCCCCTCATAATCAGGTTTTTTTGATATAACAATTCTCCTTTTCCCTCTTTTGTATTTATTATCACTTTTGCCTTCTTACCTTGATCTTAACAGACTTATAATACCATTGATTATAGACAGGTTAGAATTTAGTTGAGGCAAAAGAAAATTCATACTAACTCACTATGTGATTTTTTTGTAGTAAGACACATGCATGTAGTAAGCAACACACAACTGTAGTCTCCAAGCAACCAGATGGAATAATATTGTATTAAAATCATGAATAACTTTAGCCTTTTCTTATAAATTCCTTCTTAGATAAATAGAGTGGGGCTCTGTACATAGAATAATTACTGTGATGAGAACCAGGATAGTGACATTTTAAAATGTCTTTTATCTGTTTAAACTTATACCTCCCTCCCTTTCTACTTTAATTTCACTTTGCTCTTAAGAGTTAGGGAGTATTTTTAAACTTACTGCATTGATTCCAGAAAATTGCTGGGCCATATGTAGCATCAGTGCTACTAGAAGGGGTTGTCGGTAGCTAGAAGTGGTGAAGAGCTGAATCATGGAGACTTTCTGCCCACTTGATGCTTCTTCCTTTTCTTTTCTTATCTCAATCATGTCTTTGTTGACATCATCACATCCTCTGAGTCTTTTCAGGCCTGTCACCAGAAATGTTCAGGTTTAATCAACTCAGGTCAAAAGAAAAATAAATTTATTTTTATTAATGAAAGAGCTACAATTTTTTGCATGCCTCTTTTTATTACTGCAGAGTATGGGTGCTGAAAATTAGTTTTTGTTAAGTTAAATACTGATCTTTTATTAAAAGAAGAAGCAGCACATTTGCTTCATCTCATAACAAAGAAAACCATGATCCTTATAATCATAGAAGCGTAATGCTGGAAGGGTCTTTAAGAAGCTTCTGATTGAGTCCAGTACCCTCCATGTAGGTTTCTGGTTTGAGCTGGAGTGAATACTGATGGGTGCAAAATGGCATGCACTGATCATATTAATATGATTTTGCTCACTCTTCTTACATGTGGTCTCTGGCTTCCTTTGGAAGGCATGGGTACCCATTTCACAAGCAACCATTCATCACACTGTTTTGCATTAGCTGGTAATTCCAAAACAATAAAAAGAAGGAAAAACAACCCACAGCCTTACTTTTCTTTGCTTTGACTTCCTTTTCCAATTTGATGTAAAGGTATCTGGGGCTTTCTGGACAGAAGAAGAGCAGCAGAGATTGGAGGATGGCTCTCCCAGCAGACAGACCAAGCATTATGTGCCACCGATCAGGATTGCCCAGGATAAATTCAAGGCCAACAATCTGAAAAGGCAGGTAGGAAGCGTATCAAATGCCCCACACTTTGAGGCTAGCTTCTGCAGCAACTTGTTGAAGAAGCACATTGGCCCTTGGTAATTTCTAACAACTTTGGTTCAAGTATTCACAAGACAGAAACTTTTACTAGTGTGTTTCACCTTAACTAAATTAGGGGCTATTCGTTTTACAAAGAATTCACCTACATTTGTTTTCATTAACTCTAATGGGACATTTAAGACAGGAATCAACCAAACTTTCAAGAACACATTGGATTTTCAAAGCAACACACAACTGTAGTCTCCAAGCAACCAGACTGAATAATATTGTATTAAAATCATGAATAACTTTAGCCTTTTCTTATAAATTCCTTCTTAGATAAATAGAGTGGGGCTCTGTACATAGAATAATTACTGTGATGAGAACCAGACTTGTGACAGACTGCCCTCTGAATAGCCCTATGGGTAGGGTTCCAAGTACTCCCTCTGAGATCACAGGGTAAAAGGGAAGGATAGATCCAGGCTGCAAGCCCCCATTCTAGCCGAACAAGAGCTATTGTGTTAATCATTTATGTATTAGATTTCCAGGTAAGTTATCAAAACAAATTATCGACAAATGCCCAAAATTTGAAATTTCCTACTCCTTGAAATCCAAATGGAATAATTCTAGAAATAGCTCTGGAAGTTCAAGTCTTGTTGGAGGCTTGCCAGTTCACCTCCAGTGCCAACCCAACAAACCTCCAAGGGGAAAAGTAAGGAATGATAATAATTTAGCTTTGAGCTAATAAGCCTGTGCCTCTATACCACCTCTACCACCATTGGTGGAGTTTTTGCTTTCCTTTGTGGTAGTCTACAGTGAAATCAGCCAGTCAGAGAGGGAGAGGATGGGTGAAGTTGAGGATGGGGAGTTGTTACCTGACTAATAAGAATACCCGTGACAATGGCCAGCTGGTGAAGAGTACCCAGAGCGCCCCTGAGTGTGGTTGGAGCAATCTCACCAATGTACATTGGAACCAGGCCTGAAATTAGCCCTGCATGAAACAAGAACATGGAAGTTAAAACACAGCAAAGACTACCTCAGTAGCACTAATTTAGTGTAAGTACAGTTAATGTCCTAAGAGGCCTTCTGAGTCAATTGAAAGGAACAGCCTTGTCTTCAGCCATAGACACAGTTTATGCAAAAAATATTTCTTGATAAGACCCCAAATGAAGTTGGAAATGTGAGTAGAAAGAAATGGTTAATCATGTATTTGGCATGTCCTCATAACACTATTTTTCCTAGTTAAAAATTTGTTACTACTATTTAGTTTGGAGCCCTGGTGGTGCAGTGGTTAAGAGCTTGGCTGCTAACCAAAAGATTGGCAGTTCAAATTCACCAGCCACTCCTTGGAAACCCTATGGAGCAGTTCTACTCTGTGCTGTAGGGGTGCTATGTATCAGAATCTACGTGACGGTAACAGGTTTTATTATTTAGTTTGGATCACAATGCCTTAGATGGTCTTCAGAAAAGAGACTGAAGAATGCTTTGCCAGTATTCTTAATCTAGACTCATGGGATTAAAGGGAATTTGAACATATCTAGGCCAACATTTTTTACTTGATAGAGGTGGGAAATGACTTGCCCAAGATCACAGAGCATTAGAAACAGAACTATAAGACCTATCTAGATTTCCACAATGTGGAGGTGCCTGAAGACCACTGTTGGGGCGATGGTGTAGAGAGGTAGGAAGAGGTTAAGAAACTAAGTGACTCTGGAGATACGATCCCCAATCACTGTAACTAGTGCAACACAACTTCTCCTTTATTCTTTCCAAATATTGGGCTTGAGAGATTTTATTCAAATAAAGCCCTTTGCCACTTAAAAGAAACAAAAATTTGAAAAGCAGTAGGGCATTCTGCCTTCTGTAGCTTCCTTAAATGCAGATGATTGTAATCACTTAGAAATGGTGGAGTACCCAGCCATTTGCTGATTGCTTAGAAAGGTCAGAGACGATCAGTAAGGTAAGGCTGAATTCAATATTCGGCATTTTCTTAAAAATTTAAAAGTAAGATTTATCAAAGGCTTTCTCTTAGTGAGACTGCCTATCAAACGGGATGGATAGTGTCCATGTAAAAGATTGTTTGGGAAGCTGTTATCAGTACTATTTTAATGCTTCAGATCATTCTTAATATTTCACATGAACATTTACACCATTGGCATCTTTATATCTGCTGAATTTTACATGTAACTCTAACATGTGGCATGTTGACCTTAAAAAAGAAAAAATAAAACATATTTATTTGGCTCTACTGTCAGCTGTACTGTCTTTATGTAAAACCCACTACTATACCTCAAGAACAGAATAATGTAGATAAGCTCACAGATCTGAAGTCACATGGATCTGAAGTCATATTCTAGTTACTATAATTTTTAGCAATTTTAATGTTCCGAATAGGACCAGGCATAATTTTAAAAGATGGTTGGAGAGTACAAGCAACTTTGATATGCCAGTGATTGGTTGCTCCACAATATCTAATGTTTTCAATTTTGCCAAAAATATTTTGTGATTTTTTTACACTGTATTGAAAAAAAAAATGGAAAGAAAAGAATAGTGATCTGAGCCTCTCTGATAGGTGTTATTATCTGGACTTTACAGAAGAGGATACTGAGGTTCAGAGTTAATTACTGTATCTCAGACCAGACAGAAAGAGATAGTACCAGAATTTATTCACTTGGAATCCAGAGCTCTTCCCATTGTGTGTGTTGACTCTTCACCTTGATAAAGATACCCTGACTTCCAGTTATTTGTATTAACATAGAACATAATGAAAAGAGACATTTAATTAAGTTACCAGTTAACTTGCGGGTATTTTAGACTTTGGTTTCAACTGATCATTGAAGACACATGGAATAATAGTCTTTTTCTCTTCTGCAGATAAAAGTGTAACAGATATTTTACACATAATTTTGTGTAATCATCTTCCCCCTCCTATACTGCAAATACCCATACATATACATAAAACCAGGAGTCACATTTATTTTGGTAACTAAGACTGCAGAACATAGTGAGGGGGTTTGGAGAGGGGCACGCATGTTACATGGATATTAGTGCTTTGAAAGGCAGCTACAGTTTGGCTTGAACTACTGAAAACCTCAGCCCAGAGCCATCAGGATCAGGCCTTCATTGGCACTGAGAAGTTAAAGATTTGGCAGTTTGTTTTAGAAATTGAGTAATCCTCTCTTTGCTCAGACTTCTGCTGATTTGTTTGAAAAGTGTTTCCAAGAACTAGTGATTCCAGCTATTCAGATGGTAGAGTTCATGGATGGGCATTCTTCCTCCACTCTGAACAACGCAAGGGTTATTGCCTACCCGCTGCTTCTGCTTGAGTCCCTCTCCTGTGGTCACTGCCATGGTACCACCTCTAGGAAAGGTGGTCTGACAGATGGGCCAGGGGGGTCAAGGTCTTGCCAGATAAGAGAGACAGAAACATAAGTATGGAGGTAGGCCATAGAGGCAAAGCTAGGTGTTCTGGCTATAGCAGCCCTCTGTACAAAAAGGGTAATAGTAACAACTACCATGTCTTGGCTGCTTACTGTATGTCAGATTCTATGTTGAACATTTTACATTTAATAGAGGAAGAAACTGAGAGTCAGAGTTAAATAATTTGAGATCATAAAACTAGACATGATGCCAATGCCATGGACAAAAGCATAGCATCACCGTTCCCAGTTATTGGTCCCAAACTTCCCTCACTCAGGATTTTAACTATATGCTATTGCCCTTACTTTTTGTGATACTGTCTTAGGCTCAAAATATTCCCAGCATGTTACTGCTTTTATAATAATTTTTAGACAAAGATTTTGTGTGTGTGTGTGTGTGTGTGTGTGTGCGTGTGTGCGTGTGTGCGTGTGTGCGTGTGTGCGCGTGTGCGCGTGTGCGCGTGTGTGTGTGTGTGTGTGTGTGTGTAAGACTTACCAGAGTAGAGTCCTGATACGGCTCTTCCTGAAATTATAAAAATATGAGATGGTCCCAATTTTGAACACCCCATCAAGAGGGCTCCAGTCAATGAGAGAATGTTTGCTACCAACATAGCTTTGATTCTGAAATTTTAAAAAGTAAAGATTATAAATTCAGCACCAAAACTTGATAAAAGTATTTGCTTTCAGCACATGCTAAGATTTTTTTTTTTAATCTATGAGTGATTATTTTCATTTCGCTGTTAGTTAGTAAAAGCTGACTAAACTTGTTGTCGTTGAATCAATTCCAACTCATAGCAACACAACAGGACAGAGTAGAACTACCCCATAGGGTTTCCAAGAGGCAGCTGGTGGATTTGAACTGCCAACCTTTTGGTTAGCACCTGAGCTCTTAACCACTGTGCCACCAGGGCTCCAAAAACTAGCTAGGGGATCTTAAACCAAGATTGCTACTTTGTGTTATCTGTGAACTGAAGCATTAACAATAAGTAATATTTATTGACGAAAGAATTTGGTTTCAAGCAGATCACTGATTTGATGATTAGTGGTGATGAATAGTTTAACACTTTAGATACTTTTATAAACAGTTAACTAATTTAGCTATCACCAAGAAATTATTCTTTAAAGCTATAAATTGACTGCTTTAAAGAATAATTGCTTGGTGATACGAACTGAACCAAACCCATTGCTGTCGAGTCAATTCCAACTCATAGCGACCCTATAGGACAGAGTAGAACTGCCCCATAGGGTTTCCAAGGAGAGGTTTGTAGATTGGAACTGCCGACTTTTGGTTAGCCGTAGCTCTTAACCACTGTGCCACCAGGGTTATTGCTTGGTGATAGCTAAATTCAGTTCTGTAGTTGTAACCTATGATACCTTATTTCCTTGTTTTAAATGGCACAGCTTTTTAGTTGATATAGAAAATAAGAGGAACTTTCAAAGTTAAATTTTCTTTTGAATGAATTATTTAAGAGTAAACTAAAACATTCTTTTACTTTAAGTCTTATCTTAGAGAATTATAAATTATTCTTATTTTAACATTGTATGCCAGCATATTTCTAGAATCTATGAGTTAATGTCAACCAACGTGAACTATGTAAAAAAGCTGACAATAGCAACAAAAACATCGTCTTCAAAATTAATAATATGAAAATTGACAAAATTTGCAGATATTTGATTCTTTTAGTCCTATTAAATGAGCAGATGAGGTACATAAAGCCCTTCTTCAAAGTTGTGTTGAGGATTATAAGGCCAATAAAGAAATCTGTGCATACAGGTGTGGAAATGTTTGTGCTACGAAGAAATGTAAACACCTGGTTATGTTCTATTTCAAAGTTTCAAACCTTGATGGGTAGACTTTTTCTAAGCAAGTATCTTTAACACCAAGCAAATTTTTCCCTGGAGAATAAAACTATAGTATTTCATAATGCAATGGCTGCCCAACAACCATGTGGTCCACTGAATAAAGAACCCTCAAGATGCCCATTTCCTAATCCCCAGACGCTGGGAATATGTTACCTTATATTCAAAGGGACATTATAGATATGATTAAGTTAAGGATCCTGAGATGAGGAAAGTTTCCTGGATTACCCAGGTGGGCCCAATGATGTAATCACAAGTGACTCTATAAGAAGGAGGCACAGAGAGATATTATTATGGAAGAGAAGGCAAAGTGATGTCAGACTCAGAGATTGGAGTGATGTGCTTTAAAGATGCAGGAAGAGGCCACAAACCAAGGGAATCCAGGTGGCCACTAGAAGTTGGAAAGGGACAGATTCTCCCTCTTAGAACCTCCAGAAGAAACCAGCCCACCTGACACCTTGACTTTAGCGCAGTGACATTGGTTTTAGACGTCTAACCTCCGAAACTGTAAGAAAATAAATTTGTGTTGTTTTAAGCCACTAAGTTTATGGTAATTTGTTAAAGAGCAATAGGTAAGTAATACAAACAATTTGTTGGAAATGAATTATAAGCCATTATTAACTACCTAAAAACAGGGGAAATAGAGTGATTTGGAAACTGGTCAGCCCCAGAACTGTAGGTTAGAAAAATACGTGGAGAGGTGCTCAGATACTGCAAAGTCTCTTTTTTCTCTACACAAGGACAGAGGGCAAGCAAATTCTATAATTTACCTAAGAAGTTGTTACCAGCTAGCCAATAGTCTATTCTATTGGCTGGAGGTGGGGGTGGGGGATTAAAAATCTTAAAAGAAGTAACCTGAAAGGACTTTTGATGTGAGGTTACTCTAAAGTCCCTCATCCTTACCACCAAATAGTGGTTGCTGGAGCACTTTATACAACTTAAAGAACTCTTCTGCTCAGACGTGAGAAATGGCTGAGAATAAACAATCTATACCCCCCCCCCAAAAAAAACAGTTGCCATCAAGTTGACTCCAACTCATGGTGACCCCATGTGTTTCAAAGCAGAACTGTGCTCCATAGGGTTTTCAGTGGTTGTAACCCTGGTGATGTAGTGGTTAAGAGCTCAGCTGCTAACCAAAGGTCGGCAGTTCGAATCCCCCAGCAGCTCCTTGGAAACACTATAGGGTAGTTCTACTCTGTCTTCTAGGGTTGTTATGAGCCGAAATTGACTTGATGGCAACAGGTTTGATTTTGTTTTTTTTAACCTTTCCAAAGTAGATTGCCAGGACTTTCTTTTGAGGAGCTTCTGGGTGGATTTGAACCACCAATCTTTCAGTTAGTAG
Organism: Dugong dugon; assembly: GCA_030035585.1. Classification (NCBI taxonomy): domain Eukaryota; kingdom Metazoa; phylum Chordata; class Mammalia; order Sirenia; family Dugongidae; genus Dugong; species Dugong dugon. Next base: position 47,760,739 of record CM057479.1, read on the forward strand.
CTGAATGCTTAACAGTGTGCACCACCCGGAGACTCAAGTAATCTATAAATATTTGAAATAGTTGAATCGGGAAAAACTGAATTCTACCAAAGTATATTTCTTTAAATCTTGCTCTAAATACTCCTGTTAGCACAGGCTTCATCATTGTCATTGTCGTCATCATCATCATCATCATCAAAATAAGGCCATATTTGTTGCCTGCTTACTAGGTGACAGGTATTGTACTAAACCCTTTACATTCATTCTCATTTAATCCTCACAATAAGGCCATGGGGTAGGTATTAATTTTCTCAACATTGCAGCTGAGGGGAAATGTCTTAGAGTATCTAAGTAACTGGCTCATTTTCACACAGCTAGTAAGTGAGTGAGCTGGGACTTGATCTATATGAAAACACAGCTTAATGCTTCATTTGAATGAGTTCCTTGTTTTGATTGAAAAAGATGCATGCATTCAAAGACAAGTATACATCGCATACCTTGACCTTACTATGGCAATGTGGGTTGCATAGATCATGGTCTGCCACACCATGCCCTTGTAACTGGAAGTGCACGGCCTCTGGAAAAATTGTCCTTGCAAACTCATACCTATGAAATGGTGGCCACAGACATCTATTGGCTATTGCACAACTACAAGACTTCCTTTAGAAATAATGAAAGGAATACATTTTTGTTTATTTATATTTAGCTGGTAGAGAAATGACTCTGGCAATAAAAAATTATTTTTTAAAAATCATGTCACTTCCCAGTGAATCTCCTTGGAAAACATAGCTTTGCAGGAGAGATTGAGCTCTTTTGTCTTAATTTTGAAGCTGAAATTATGAATTTTATGGCTGTTCTTCAAGGAAGATCATTTTTCTCTTGAGCGCTGGAAGATGCCTCACTTTTACTTTCCCACAGGCCATTGGATAAATGGTCATCACATTGTTGATGCTCAATCCTAGTGTGTGAGAGGACATGAGTCCTGGTTCCATCCCTAGGACACTAATGAAAGGTTTTAGCCTAAGTTCCTGGGTCCGTCAGAACCTCCTTTCAAAATGAGAGATAACAAGGATTTATATTTTTTCTTCAGAAATGAGAAGTATATTTTAAAATTTTATTTTGTTTTATTTTGCTTAATTTGATTTACTTTAGAAATAATCCAGATAATTCTCCATTTACTATTTAAACCAATTTGGTGCAAATTGAAATCACTTTTAAAAGATAAAAATAAGTTTAAAAACTGTATTTTATGAACTCTGATGTAAAGCTTAACTAAACACAAATAAGTTGATAAAAAGGTAAGGAACTGACCGTTTCTTTTACGATAGAGGAAAGTCCTTCTCAAATAAGAACAAGAATAAAACTTGGCTTACCATGAAACCTTTTAGTTAAGAAAACATCTTACAGCCTTACTATGTAAAAGCTCCAGTATAAGAGGGAGAAATTATCAGAGTTTTAGTAACTAAGAGGTAAACATTATAATTTATAGCTGGAATTGGAAAAACTAAATGAATAGTAATCTAGAATTATTAAGCCAGTTGCCTATATTGTTATTTACGTGTTTCAAGGTTTTTGCATTTTCTACATTTTCCATATTTGGTATATATTATTTTTCTAATGAGAAAAAGGGTAATTAATATATAAAATCTGGGCTCAGAGGGCAGAAAATAAATCTAAAAAAATAAATAATCATTTGATTTTCTGATTTTATTTTCCCTTTATATATAGGGGGAAAATTCCAATAGCTTTAGTATGTCGTGTGACTAAGTGAATCTTGAGTGTAAAGGCATTCCACTGATGTGCTTAGTCCAAAACACATAGTAAAAACCAGAGTTGAGAAACTGAGACACCCCTTGTTTCATCACTGGTTGTGGCTTTGAGATAGCAGCAGCTAGAAACCCCATGCCAGGCAGACTGGACAGCTGGAAGCTGGGATATTGACTTGACCTTAGGACTTGACCGATCGAAATGCTAAGTTCTAATTTAAATATGAAAAACTGGATGCCTGAAAAATGGAGAGATTTGGTGAAGCACACAATAGACACACAGGTTAAAAATTCCAATACTGGCTCTTCTGCTGAGTTCTGAGCTAACCATTTGTGCAGTGGTTTCCTAACATGATTTATAATTTAGAAAGCCAGACGATCAAAGTGATTATCTAGAAAAACACACTAGACTCTTTTGCTGTAAATGCCTCCAAACTAAACCTAACTGTTGCAACAGCTTTTCCCATTGACATGATCTGACGTTGACCTTGGTCAAAAACAACTCTAAAATTATTCCACAAAGGAAAGGTAGTATCTTTCTGAACAAATTCTAACAACACCAAAATATTGAAGTTTCCTATGCTTATCTATGAAATTTGCCTACCTTCCAAGTTTGTCTCCAAGCCACCCACCAAAGAATGATGCTATCATTCCACCAACTGCAAAACTGGACACAGACAGGGACCAGAGCATGGTGATCCAGCCATCAGATGCCGCACTCTCTTTCTTGACCCAGGCGTCTTGTGTTGTGTTCATTGGGTATGGGATTGTAGGCATTTCATCTGTACTGTTGATAGTATAGTTGTTGATAGCCCTTCGGTCATCCAGTGGAATGTCCAACACGTGTCGATAGTGGGAAACTATGATCTGAGGAAATAAAATAAAGGAAAATAACTCCAGCATTTCAAGCATCCTAAAATATTGTTTTTGGTTTTCTTTGAAAATAAAATCATCCTAAGTATGTGTGATACGTACAAACATGGATAGATTTATTTACAGCTGACCATATGCTATAAAAGAGTGGTCGCAAATTCCATTGCCAACGGGAGCCAGACAGGAACAAATTAGCAAAGGATGCCAAGTACCTTGATGAACAGAAGACTGAAACCCATCCTCTATGATTGGGGATATAATATGGATGGTTGGGATTGTGGAGCAGAAGAGTATTTGCTCCAACTAAAGGAGGCAACTGCAAATGCAAGGCTAGTATTGCATGATTTTAAATTTTTTAATGGAAACCAGAATTCTGGACTTTTATGTAAGATTCTCAATGTTTAGATGTTGGCAACTATTCAAATTGAAAATAATCTGCATGCTGAAAAGACCTATTTTTGTGCAAATATGACCTTTGTACAGCAGGATTTCAATTGCTTACATAAATATTTCAATAGTAGCATAAAAATGGGTGTAAGAAAACAGATTGGGAAAGACAAGGCCGAGAATAAAATCAGTGTAAAAAATAAAAACACTAGGTGCTGTATCCTTGCTAGAAGTGAGCTACAAATTTAGCATTGACTTTCCTAGCAGCCAGTACAAAGAGGGGAAAACAATCAGATATATGACTGATAAATTCCAAAGATAAAAATAATTCAGTGACCCCTAAGAAGGTAATGAGACCTAAAGGAAGTTTCTCCTATTCATCTTCATAGAGTTCAGTGTTAATAAGACGAACAGTGTTCAAAACTGTATTTGAGAGAGTCGTATTTTATAATGTGCTTCAGTAGGGGCATATATCATATTAAAGTGAAATTGAGTAAAAGCACATCCTTTGGGCCATCTTCCTCCCATGGCATTCCTCTCAATGATGATTTGATCACTGTTCAGTGGTAGTGAGCTGTGATGATCCTCTCCAACAAGTACCTGGAATGCCGCTGTTTTTGTTATGTGCAAAGTCCTATGTGTTAAAGTCAGCTGAATGAGGGGGAGAATTGACATTCCTTTATGATGAAAGAAGTCAGATCAAGACATGTGTCTCATTAGAAGGGCACCCTATATAGATAATGTGCCTAGAAAAAAGGCTGGAAGGAAATATCTAGAATGTTCTCAGCAGTTTTCTCTACTTGAGAAAGTTATAGTTTTTTTTTTTTAATAGTTTCTGCAATAGGTATGTGTTATTTTTATGTAATAAAAAGTGTTACTTTTAAATATCTTAAAATAATTACAAATGTCATTCAGCTAATAAAAAAAAGATGGGATTGAATGATCATCCTTATATAATTGTGTTTAAGCACCTTTTTAAACACACAGAAAAGGAGGGGTTGTCAAGAGGGCACTCATGGATGCCAGTGATGGGATCCCTGTTTCCAGCTCTGGCTCTGGGACTTAGATTGGAGCATGGGAGACTTGACTTTATTTAGGTTTCCCTCTAAGATTGGTGAGGATGGTTTAAGGATGGGAAAAAGTCTTCCACAAAAAGAGAAGGGGCTCTACCGGTTCCAGGTAATGGTGAAGTTGAACCAAATTTCAGGCAGCCTGCTAATGTGGCAAATATTTGTCACTACCCACAGAAAAAAAAGAAATATTCCCTAGACCTTTCAGCCATGGTGAGGCCCACTTCACTTGGGATGATGTGTGGAACTTAACAGGAGCACATCTTTTGGCCCAAGGAGCAAACTTTTTCAAGTGATGAGCTGTGGCCAGCATACACTGCACACATCCACACCCTGCAAGATCTTAGATCTTCCTTTGAGTCTAATGTAAGAGAAGCAAGTGGAATAGTGATGAATTTATTAGGAGGCACCCAGCAAATGCTTGTACCCTCATTCATTCATTAGCGTACCTTCTATGTGCTAATCATTGTGCTTAGCACTGGTGATAGAAAGAGGAACAAGCTACCAATCCTGCCCTCAACACTTTGATAGTCTGAGTTAGAGCAGAGGGGAATGGATTGCTGGTTCCCTCTTGGTTACAGGCTGTATGAGCTATGAAAAATCACCTCTCTCTCCTGTCTGTTCATTGGACACAAGAGTAGGGATGCACAAAATAAATGAGAAAAGTTTTAGAAATTATTTGATATTAAAACAAGAACATCTGAATAGTCATCATGGAGAAAGTCAAAACTTTTTTGGACTCCTTGATTATTATTTTAAGGTTTTGTATTATTTTACTTTGAATTAACTGTAGGAGACAGGAATAGGGTGAAGGACTATAATCTTTTTAGTGCTTAAGGCTCCTAAAGGTTTTAATCTGGCTGGAAATGAGGAAAATAAGGTTGTTGGGTTGGCTGAGTTGGAAACAGCATATGTTAAAATGCCTGATACACAGTCAGCAGGTGCTCCATAAATGTCTGTGCACCAAATGAAATACATCTTTCTATAGTTTTTTATTACCTGGAGTTTTTCATCCATGTAGTCTTGGGAGCTCTGAATAAATGCTGCAATAAGCTTTTTTTTTTTGAACATTGTTGGACACGTGGTATTCTGGCTAGAGTTTCCTGTAAGCTCAGCAATGCAGAGTCAGCAATCAAGAATTATTTATGACTCCCCCTTTTTTTTTCTTTTGCTGTGAGGGTTGCTGACTGAGGAGTCAAGGCCAAGTTTATCAGCTTTGCAGACATGCACATTGTACCTGACAGAGGCCAGGATTACCTGGTGTCTTCACGTGGGCACACACTATCTCCAAGTACTGGGAACACGTGATATCTCTCTGTCACTGACAGGGATTGCCAAAAAGAGAACTTGTACATCTTCCACTTGCCTGTTGAGGTGCATTGATCACACCCAAGTCATATCCGAACTGGAAGGAGCTCAGCACGGTAGTGAAGACAGCGAAAAGCAAAGTCCTGGTGATCTGTGGAGAATGATACAGAGGGCAGGAAAACACTTGGGTGATTTCAGTTATCCATCATCCCGGCCGTCTGCAGCGTGGACTTTTACAGGCTGGTTCTTTCCTCTCGCTACTTATTGACAGTATGCCTTGTGTTCCTGGCAGGCGCTGTTCATATGAGAGTGCGAGAGCCATTCATCCTTCTTTCCCCCCTACACTGCTAAAGCTGAAAGCTATTTGGGGCAGCTTGTTCCAGGCGAGGAACAAACATCCACTACATAAATACGTACGTACATATATATATATATATATATATATATATGTATATATAAAGCAACCAAAATCAGGAAGAAGAACTACAATTGCTGCTGACGAAAGTAAACTGTCAACATAAGAACATTCAGTTGTATCACTGGGAGAAGTCAAATGAGACCCAGTAACAAAGGGATGAGGAGCTCTCCTGGACATTTCCATGGGACAAAAACACCTCGGTACTCATACAATAGGCATCATCCAGCCATTATCATGATCCACGTCAATACCGAAGTGAGTGTACTTTTCAGGGTTTGCAATTAAAATTTTAGCACCTAGAACTTTTGGACCTAGAATGGTGGGTTAGTGGATGTTGTTTTCTCTCCAACACTGTGTAGCTACAGTAAAACAGTGTAGAAAGAGGCAGAGCATTTATTCCCTTCAACTTAGCAATTACAGTGCTAACCATACTCTTGCTGTCAAGTTGACTCATGGTGACTCCATGTGTGTCAGAGTAGACCTGTGCTCCATAGGGTTTTCAATGGTTGATTTTTCAGAAGTAGATCACCAGGTCTCTCTTCTGAGGTGCCTCTGGGTGGACTCAAACTTCCAACCTTTCAGTTAGTGGCTGAGCATATTAACCACTTATGCCACCCAGGGACTCCTTTAACCACACTAGATAAATCATGTGTACCGAGAGACATTGAAAATACTCAGTGCAATATTTATATATATGTGTGTGTGTGTATGTGTGTGTGTGTGTGTATAGATATAAAAAAGAAAATATTCTAGAAAGTACCTAAATGTCAGTCAAAGGAAAATGCTCAAATAGATTCAGATACATCAGGGTATAGAATACTATGCAGCAGTTAAAAATAAGGTGATTGTTAATGGCAGCACAATTGGAAGAGCATAGTCAATGTCACTTAAATGTGTACGTAAAAAGTTTTGAAATGGTGTATCTTTGGCTATGTGTATTTTCACCAAAAAAAAAAAAGCTGAGAATTCAGAGGGTTAAAATGTTGTGGGGTTGTTAACCAAAGTCATAAAACAGCATGTGTACTACTATTACATGAGAAACTGTTTGCTCTGTAAGCCTTCACCTGAAGTACAATAAAATATTAAAAAATAAAAAAAATAAGGTGATTGTTACGTACTGACTTATTAAGTGGCAAAGGAAATTGTATAATCTCATTAATGTTTTTTCTAAAAAGGCTTAAACATGAGTATTCTTTGATTTGTGCATATATGTATATAATTCATAGAAAATTTTCTTGAAGAACAAATAACAAGATAATGTCCTTTGGGGAGAAGTGTGAGATTAGAAAAGGAGGATAAAAGGGTATTTTTTAAAATTTTCTTTATATCATTAGACATTTTATAAGGAAAATATTTCATGTATACTAAAATTTAATATGTTTCTAAAATTTTTAAATAAAGAGCAAGAGATATAGTGGGCACTTTGTTGAATGAATGAATGTGTCCTGTCAACATGGATTCCAGTTCCCACTCTTTTACTTAGTAGGTATCTGACCCGATCCACTTCACCTTAGGAGCTACAGTTTTTCTCTAAATGGGGGATGACTGTAATTTCCCCTACTGCAGCATGAAGAATAGTTGGTTAACCAGGACCTCTTGCTTCCCAGTCATGCTGGAGGTCGGAAAGTTCACAGTGTCATCATCAGCAAAGTATTATCACAGAACTGCCCTGAAGGAGCCCTTGAAGTTATTTAGGCTGGTGACTCCAAAACCAGAATCTCCTTGAAGAGCTTGTTCCACATGCAGATTCTTGGGCCTCATCCCAGACCTACCACCGGATTGGAATCTCTAGAGTGGGGATTGGGAATCTACAGGTTTACTTTCCACTAAATTAATGACAGGTGGTGCCTATGTAGACTTCCCTCTCAACAACTTCCTTCCCTGAAACAAAGGACTTCAGAGCTGGCCAAAAAGATATGATGATGATATGATGTATATTATACTACCCAAAATGATATTTTATACAAACTCACACGCTCACACTATGTGGTCTGTGGTGTACCAGAGATTCTGAATTATACTCTAAAATGTAACTAGACATCTAAAACTCATTGGATGAGATAGCCAAAGCCAAGATAAGGTTCCATTCACTTGGTTAGTAGTTTCTCCTCATATCCTTTTTCCCCTCATGCTGCTCCCAAGGACATAGAATTTCATCCTATTTATAGGTAGTAACCCTTTCAGCAGTGAGGGAACCAAGGGGTGCCTAAAAAGCACATTAACCCACTTCCCTCATAATCCAGCTACCCCTCCTCCCCAGTTCTTTAATGTGGACAATCTGACTTTAGGTGCAATGAAAACACAGCTTTAAGGCTCAATACTGAATATTTATGGTTACTACATGCAAGGCAACTTGTCCAATGCTTTATATGGATTATCTCATTTACTTCTTGTAACAGTCTTCTATCGCTGCTGTAACAAATGACCACAAACTTAGTGGTTTATACAATTCAAACTTATTATCCTACAGTTCTGTAGGTCAGAAGTCTGGGCTAAAATCAAGATGTCAGCAGGCTGGGTTCCTTTCTGGAGGCTTTAGAGGAAAATTTGGGTTGATGGTAGAATTCAGTTCCCTGTGGTTGTAGGACAAGATCCCCATTCTCTTCCTGGCTGTAAACTGAGGGCCATTCCCAGGTCTAGAAGCTGCCACATTCTTTGGCTACTAGCACCCTTTCTCCATCTTCATAGCCAGCAATGGACCACTTTAGTCTTCTCAGGTCACATGTCTATCACCCAACTTTAGCAGGGAACTATTCCTCACTTTTAGGACTCATGTGATTAGATTGGGTCCACCCTGATAATCTTGGGTAACTTGCTCATCTCAAGCTCCATAACTTTCATCATATCTGCAAAGCCATTGTTTTCCATGTAAGGTAACATATTCATAAGTTCTGAGGATTAGGCCACGGTCATATTTGGAGGGCTGTTATTCTGCCTACCATACACCTCATGACAGCACCATTAGTATCCCCATTTTATGGATGACTAGACTGAGGCTGGTTATGGTCTCACAGATAGTAAATTGTAGAGTAATGATTTTGATCCAGAGTCTGTATTTTTGAATACTTTGTTATTCTGCATTCCTGATTGGTCAGAAACAGACAAACAAAAGCCAAACACATCTAAAAATCTAAGATCATAATCTTTCTAAATTATAAAAAGAAATCCAAGACTTTTCATATCTGTAGAATTTGCCGTTTGTGATTCTGATGCCAAATCACCAAACACCCACCATTTCCAAATGCATTTTGAAAAATCTCCAACCTCATCTATCCATAGAAAATTTGTGAGTTCTCTGGACAAAAGCCCAAAGCAGCAAAGGGTACTCAACTGCTCATCTGTAGTTGAGCTGCAGAAGAACCTCAGGGCCTCCCCACACCCAAGCCCAGGGCCAAGATGTACGAGCCAATCTCCTGCATCTCCTTTTCTTCCTTGTGGCAGAGTCTACAAGCGCTTGGTCTCTTAGTGATGTTGCCTCCCTGGACTTCTGCTCTCTGCTGGCTCTCTCTTTCTGCCCCCCAAATACAAGCATATTGTTCCTTTCTTCTGGTTGTAAGAGTCCAACCAGTGGCCATACAATGGTGAGCAGGGGGCCATGGAAGTGGGATGAAGGTGGTGGCTGCAGTGGATTTGGCTCCCCATAATCTCCATCAGCCTTCTCCTGCCACCCCAAATACACAATCTAAGTCTCAACATTGTTAGCTGTTCCTACATTAGTTTGATAAAAATAAAAGGTTATTTTCAAAGATGGAAGCTTTCTTTCTGACACTGTTACCCTATGACATTCCAACCAGATTGTTCTTCTAAGTCCTTACTGGAGCTAAAGTTCTGAAGCTACTCCTAAAATCAATTGCTCATTGTTACAAGGATATGAAAAATAGCAACCATTAATAAGATAGGAAAGTTTTTAAATGTTTGGAAATCTTAGGGTGTTCTTAAAGTCATCGCCCTGGTCTCCTCTTTTGGCTTCTTTTTCAGAGTTGGCACTATTGCTCCCTGCCCCCTCTCCCCTGCCTAGTTCCTGGAGTTCCCTGCTTTTAACCCTCCAAGATAGAAATTTCACCCAGTTGTCCAGGTAAGAAGCAATAGATGGTCTCATCTATTTTAATTAAGCAGTTCTCTTGAATTTCTAAGAATTTTCAATTAAAGTGATCATCCCAAATATCTAAGTCTGTTTGATTTCATCTCATATTTTCTTTTTTTTTCTTATACTTTTCAGCTTTAACTTTCCTGTCTGAACTTTAAACTGGCTTCTTGCTCCCTATCTTTTCTTTCTCCAACATTGTGAATGAAATGAAGGGATATTTATAGTGAACCTCCTATGTGGCTTTGGCACTATGCTTGGTCAGAGAAAGCTTTTGCTTATGAGAGGGAAAATTTCTGAAACTACTAAGTCTGAATAAACCCCATCAACCCTCATCATTCAATCTAATGTCTAAACGGTTGCCACAACAACGGGTGCCTAATAAAAAACCAATTGCCATCAAGTTGAGTCCAACTCATGGCAGTCCCGTGTGTGTCAGAGTAGAACTGTGCTCCATAGGGTTTTTAATGGCTGATCTTTCAGATGTAGGAACCAGGCCTTTCTTCAGAGGCACCTCTGGGTTGACTTGAACCTTTAACTTTCTGGTCAGCAGCTGAGTGTGTGAACTGTTTGCACTACCCAGGGACTCCAGGTGCATAATAGCTAATAAGAACTTAAAGAGGACCTTACTCTGTTCAGGCTCAGGAGAGCTTGTTCCACTTGCTGATTATACAAGATTGTATAACCCTGTAGGGAGGAACTATAACCATTATTTCACATGAGGACTCATGCATTTTTCAATTGAAGAAACTAAGGTCCCCACGGGCATTACTGGGCACATACAGAGTAAGAACTTGGTTTTCCTGACCCTCAGTCTTGTGCAAATCCCACTTCTTTCAAGGTCTGGGTGGATTCAAAAGCTGAAAAGCATTTCACTTTACATCAGTTCTTATTCTTTCTGGGTTCCACTATTAGACAATTCCTTTGTTCTCTAGAAAAGTTCTACAGTACAATTTCCAAAGCCCCCTAAGGGAATTTAATGATAGTTCTAAATGAAGCTTGAGCATCTGCTATGTGCCAGGCACTGTGTAAAGCATGCTGTCTTTCTTTTTGCAGTGTCTTCCAAACTTTGGTTCTTTGAGTACTGCCTTCATAAAATTTGCCAAATCAACACACCATCTGTACAGTTATTAACTTAATATTTGTCTTTATATTGTCTTTAAAGTGCTATCTCCTTTAGCTTTGTCCTAGGCTATAATATCTATGAAATCATGATGTGCTAGTTACTTTTAAAAATACACATCATACAAATACATAACTATTAACATAAAAGTGTCATCTCAGCCTCTCTTATATTATCTCATTTAATTACCCCCAAATGCTACAGTACTATTATAGGGTCGCTATGAGTCAGAATTGACTCAACAGCAACTGGTTTTTTTGTTGTTGTTGCTAGTTTGTTTATATCCCATATTCCTGGAGCCCTGGTGGTGCAGTGTTTAAGAGCTCAGCTACTAACCAAAAGGTTGGCAGTTCAAATCCACCAGCCACTCCTTGGAGTTCTCCTCTGTCCTGTAGTGTTGCTATGAGTCAGAATCGACTTGATGGCAATGATTTGATTTTTTTTTTTGTTTATACACCATATTATGTCTTTATATTATATTCCAATATGTTCTTATATTGTCACAATATAGGAAACACAAAGTTCAGTTAAATAACTTAACCCAGGTTAAGTAAGTAGCATCACCAGAACTCAAATCCAAGCCTGACTGACTCTAAAGGCCATGCTCTTAACCAAGTCACTTACTCACATGAAGGATGCTCTGCTTTGTCAGTAAATTTTGCCAGACCAGAGCTTATAATCCTACTCTAAAAAGGCACAGATTCACAAACACATATTTTTACATATTGGGGTGGGGGAGTTTGGTTAGAGGAAACTCATAAGGGAACAACCGCACTAAGCCCTTTTTATTTTGAGACGTATCAAATCTACAGAGAAGTTGAAGTAGTGCGTACCTTCACCTGTACTCACCAACAGTTAACACATTTGTGTAATACTCACTGTGTGTGTGTTATATTGACTGAACCATTTGAAAATAAGTGGCAGATATTGTGTCATTTCACTCTAAATACTTCTGCATGTACTTACTACGAACAAAGACATTCTCCTACATAATGACAATACAATGAACACACCCAAGAATATAACACTGATACGCTAATATTACCTAAATATACATACATATGCAGCCCTAGTTATACAGTGGTTAAGAGCTTGTCTGCTAACCAAAAGGTTGGCAGTTCAAATCCACTCAGCGGCTCCCTGGAAGCCCTATGGGGCAGTTCTACTCTGTTTTGTAGAGTCGCTATGAGTCAGAATTGATTACATGGGAATGGGTTTGAGTTTTTTTTTGTTTGTTTGTTTATATGATTTCAACTCATAGCAACCCTATAAAATGGAGTAAAACTGCCCCATAGGGTTTCCAAGGTGGGAACAGACTGCCACATCTATCTTCCGCGGATTGGTTGGTGGGTTCGAACTACTGACCTTTCAGTTAGCACTATGTTTAAAGTTTCCCAACTGTCTCAGTAACATCCCTTAGAGGTGTTTTCTCCCTTTCCGTGATCCAATCCAAGAATACTCATAGCATTTAGTTTTCAGGTGTTCTTAGTCTCCTTTAGTCTAGAACAGTCCTTCCACCTTGTTTGTCTTTCATACACTGACATCTTTGAAGAGTCCAGATCAGTTGTCATGATTAGTTACATTCAGCTTAAACTGCCTTTTTTTTTTTTTTTGCATATACCTTTAGTAATATGATAAACACAGAATTACTTGAGAAAAAATTATGCAGACTAGTTAGAAAATACAGCAAGTATCTTTAAAACCCAATCATTACTGAATAAGACATAATTTTTTTTTTTTTTTAGCAGCCGAAAATCTATTGCTGTCAATTCCGACTCATAGTGACCCTATAGGACAGAGCAGAACAGTCCTGTAGGGTTTCGAAGGAGTAGCTAGTGGATTCGAACTGCTGACCTTTTGGTTAGCAGCCTGAACTCTTAACCACTGGGCCACCAGGGCTCCAAGGGAACTATTAATTGGCTAGGTAAAGAGAAGTAGCTTTGATCTGTGGTAGCTACACCCAACATCCCAGGAAGCCTCTATATACTCATTGATTTAAACAGATTTCCCTATTTATTTCCTCAAAACCAGATTCAGAATTAACACAAACCTGCTTTACCTTATCTTCTGTCATTTTATGGGCTGTGAGTCCTCCTCTTAAATGCAGACCCTGAAGAGAATGTGGCACTTGCAGCTGGCCAGCTCTGCCTGTATATTCCCTGCTCTGCACAATCAATCCTGGTTATTCATTGGAAGGGGAGGAGCAAGGCAAGGGAGGAGTGGGGTCATACACACCTAAGCGTTCTTTGCAGAGAGGCTGGCCATTGATGGGAATCTAAATCTAATCAATAAAGTACTTTGCCTCAGCAACCTGTGGCTTCAATGCCTTTGTTTCAACAGGAAAGAAAATTGGAGCAGGTTCTTTAGGTGTAGGTTACAAACCTGAAGCTGTCACATCTGAAGGCACGTATTAAGTGTGACAGTAACTGGGCGGGTGAGGAGAGAAGTCTCTGGGGTCTTTTGTGGAAGATGAGGTATGCTGGGCTGTTGCGCTGTGTTGTGGAGAAGATAGATAAAGTCAGGGCCGTGGGAAGCACGCTGTACTCTGCTTCATAGAGAAGCAGTGCTGTGGGGTGTGTGCTTTAGAGCTGGGCTCTGTGGCAAGAGGCTGTTGTAGGCTTGAGTACATGAGCTTTGGAGTGTTATGGATTTGAATTTCAACATTTTACCAGTGGTATGACTTTAGACAAGTGGATTACTGTGACTTTTCTGTGCCTTCTTTTTTTTCACTTGATAAAATGGAATAACAGAAAACAGTCTGTTTTATTGGGAGGATTAAATTAAATAATATATGAACGTGCTTAGGACAATCCTGACACATAAAAAGTGTTCAGTAAGTGGTGGTGGTTATTATTACTATTATTGGTTCAGTGTGTGGCTGGGAACTTGCTAGAGGTGATAGTGTAGCGTGCTCAAATAAAACTGCTTATATGGTTTGAGCCTGTGCCGGTGTGTGTATCCTCTGTGATATCCAATCACCATGGGGGCCTAGGCAATATAAAAATTGACTGAGCTTAAACTGCTTGGCTGCTAGCGTCATGGGTTCCACCAAGGCTCAAATGGGACTACATTCAGTGTAGCCACAGCAGCAAAAAGAGAGGTGCTTTGAAGAAACAGAGTGAGGAGGTGCATGGGGTGGAGAAGACTCATATTTCATTTGTCTTCTGTCTTCCCACTTCTTTTCATGTCTACCAGCTCTGCGAGTGGCGCACCTGACACATTTGATTTGAGATGATAAAGGATTCAATTCAAGCCACCAACTTCTACAGAGCCCAGCAAAGTCCCGGGCTCTGGGATGCAAGATAAAGTAAGACACAGCCTCCTCTTGCTAGGAGCTCATAATATATAAGGAGAGACGGATGCAAACACTACACACGGTACAGGAATTTCTTCTGGGGAAGCATGGAACAATCGCTAATCTTTATTAAGGTCTTTCTCTGCGCCAGGTGCGGCTCTCAGCACCTTACATGGATTAACTCGTTCAGTCATATCGTGATGCACGCTACGTTTCAGAGCCAAGCCTTGGGGAGCAGCTTTGAAACCAGCCTTTACAGCGGCCAGGTGGCCACACTGACTGTTTTGCAGAGCTGTCAGTTTGCTTTCTCCGTGTCTGCTGGAGACGCGCACGCGCATTTGTCAGAGTGGTCTATATTCAAGAGCAGATTACTTAGCAGTCATTTTCCAGGGACATGGCACTCTGCGAGAAAGAGTCTTTGAGCCGCTGTCAGAAACAAAGCATTATCCTCAGCTGTTCAGCAACCTTTGTTTTTTGAACCTTGCTTTTAAGAAATGGAATTTGCCTTGAGTGCGGTGTGGTGTGGGTGAGTCAGCGCTGCCCGCCCGGAGGAGGGCGGGACTTGGGTTAGCGGAGGTCTGTTCTGCTCTTGCTCAGGAATAAGTAATCTCTCTGCATCACTTAGGTATGGGCTAAAACTTTATCTCCGTGGCGGGGGGGGGGGGCGGTGAGGGGGAGGTGGTGGGGTAGGGGTTGGGGATTCAGTTACAGTGATTGAATTGATTGACTTAGCCCTCGGAGAACTGATACTCGATCTCGGCCTCGCTGGAGTGTCTGCATTCGCGCCCACCCGAAGAGCTGCGGGTCCTGCTTACACTGGGCTGTCCTGGAGTTTGCTGGCAGTGGGATAGTGTCAGGTCTTTGGCGCTTCGTTGTTTGGGCGTGGCGAGCGGGAGTACTCAATGAGGCGCACCAGCGCCAAGCGTCACCCAGAGACCAGCGCAGGGCGGGATGAAACCGGATCTATGGTGATTCTTCTGGCTTCACACTTTAAAACCCTTTAGGTCGGATTCTGACGACTTCGTTGACTACTTGAATCTCATTAGTAGAATCCAATAGCCCTAGGGGGTGAGTTTCCCAGGACCTCCCCTTTTTATTTTTTTCCGTTATTATCCTTCCCTTTACTAAAATGGTAGTTTGTTTTTATTCTACAAATGGAAGTAAAGAAAGCCAGTTTCCTCCACATGATGCATTCCTCTCTGATTGGCTCAGGTGTGGTACGCATAAAGGCATTTCTGGAGAACCAGACAAAATGACTTCATGCGGGACTAAGCCGGGAGTGAGGTGTCTGAAGATCCCAGGCCCTGATAAAGACCATTATATTTTAAGATTTCTGAGCCAAATTTTCCCATCGCTCCAGGGCAGCCTCTCCACCCCCTCTTCTCACCCTCTCCACAGCTGCCTCTCTGGTCAAGCCCAGCAGCTCTCCTGAGCGTGGCTGCACAGCCTCCTACCTGGCCTCCCAGCTCCCATTCTTGCCCTACAGCCCTTTCTTGAGTAAGCAACTAAGAGTGATTAAAAAGATTAAAAGTCTTCGAACTAGATGGTGCCCAGCTACCACCAGTGACCACCCTGACAGGGAACACAACAGAGAGTCCCTGACAGAGCAGGAGAAAAGTGGGGTACAGAACTCAAATTCTAGTAAAAAGACCAGACTTAATGGTTTGACTGAGACTGGAGGGACTCTGAAAGACATGGCCCCCGGAGTCTCTGTTAGCCCAAAACTAAAACCATTCCTGAGGCCCACTCTTCCGACAAAGATTGAACTGGACTATGGCACATAAAATGATACTCCTGAAGAGTGTGCTTCGTAGTTCAAGTAGATACATGAGACTAAATGGGAAGCTCTTGTCTGGAGGCAAGATGAGAAGGCAGAGACGGTTAGGAGCTGGTTGAATGGACATGGGAAATCCGGGGTGGAAAGGAAGAGTGTGCTGTCAAAGTACAGGGAGAGCAACTAGAGTCACATAACAATGTATGTATAGATTTTTGTATGAGAGACTAACTTGAATCGTAAACTTTCACTTAAAGCACAACAATTCAAAAGAAAAGAAAAATTTAAAGTCTTCAAAGGCTTCCCAGTCATGCTTAGAAACAAAACACATTCCTCATCATGGCCTAAGAGGCACGACTTGATATAGGCCCTGCCTGACTCTTAGACTTTCTCCCTTACTACTCTCCTCCTGGTTGGGCCCAGCCGCACTGGCCTCAAACTTGTCTAATGTCTTCCCAGCTCAGCACCTTTGTACTTGATGAACCTCTGCCTAGAACACTCTTCTTTAGATTTGTACATGGCTGGCTCATTCTCTTTATTCAGATGATTCCCGAGAGGATTTCCCCAACCAGCCTTCTTAAGGTAGATCCCATCTACCTCCTCCAGCTCCTTCTCTGGCCTATTACTCTGCTTTATTTTCTTCTTACCACTTATGCTTGAAATTTTATTATTGTCCATTGATTTATTCTTGTTTACCTCTTTCCTTACCAAATCTCACCTTGTCAAGGACTTCATACCCGCAGTTGTCCTCTTTGTCTCCTGCATCATCAATTCACCCTTCTCTACTGAGTCATTTCTTCATGGTATAACATGTATTAACATTACCCATCTGCGAAAAAGAAAATGTCTTAGATGCTGCTGGGTTTATCTGCTTCCTTCCACAGTAAAACCCCTCCAAAGCATTGTTCACGCTGTCTTACTACTCAGCATCTAGTCTCTCCTTAATCCATTTCAGTTAGGCTTTTGTCCCTCATCACACCTCTGAAATAGCTCTATGAAGTTCCCAACAACCTATGTCTCTGCAAGATTCATGGACAGTTCTCTATCCATTTGAGTGCCCTCTTTGTTTAAACATTTTGATTGGCCTCGTTACAAATTGTTCACTTGAATTCAAGGGCCACTACCTCTCATTTTCTGACTCCCCTTTCTTTTCCAGATCTCTAAATGTTGTGGTAGCCTAGGGCTCAGTCCCTGGCCCAGTTCTCTTTTTTATCTACACTTATTCTCTAGGTGATCTTCTTGAGTCTAATGGCTTTAAGAATCATCTATACCAGCAGGGGAGGATTAAGCAAGTTTATAGTAAGCAAGGTACTCACGGGCTTGACTGTGTTTACTTACTAATCTGTAGTGCACAATTTCACATGGGTTTCACTGCATCTTTGATCTTGAATGCCAGCACTGTACAGTAGAACTTTCTATGATGATAGAAATGTTCTACATCTGTGATGTCCAATATGGTAGCCATTAACCACATGTGGCTATTTAAATTTAAACTAGTTAAAATTAAAAATTCCATTCAGTCACACCAGCCACATTGCAAGCATTCAGTATGTATGGCTAATAGTTCATATATTGGATAGCACAAATAAACAACATTTCGATATCTATCTCCAGCACTGCGCTCTCCCTCTCCAAGCTCCAGGAACACCCAACATCTCCGCTTAAATGTCTTAGAGTTTTGATCTTGAATTTATTCTAAGTAAATAGAAGTCTTGCTTCCCCTATACTTTACTCTTAAATCTGCTTCCTTGCTAGCTTTTCCTTGTTCAGCAAATGGAACCAACAGTTGTTCCAAATCAGGGATCAGTCTTGATTCCTGTCTTTCTCTAAGGCCCCATAGCCAATCCATTGAAAAGTTCTTTCTACTATACCTCCCCAATATGTCCTGAATCTGACTACATCTCACCATCTCTACCACTATCATTCTAGTCCAAGGAACCATCATGTTTTGCTTTGACTATTTCAGTAGCCTCCTAACTGGTCTCCTTGTCTCAACTCTTACTCTGCTACAGTTCATCTTTATAGCAGTCATAAAAATCTTTTTTAAAAAGTATTGCTATTGTTGGGAGCTGACAAGTTGATTTCGACTCATAGCGATCCTAATCGACAGAGTCAAACTGCCCCATAGCATTTTCTTGTCTATAATCTTTACGGGTCTTTCTCTGGAGCTGCTGGGTGTGTTCAAACTGCCAACATTTCAGTTAGCAGCCAAGCACTTAACCATTGTGCCACCTGGGCTTCCTTTTAAAAAGCAAATCAACCCAGTTCCCTGATTAAAACTCTCCATTCAGTTTTCATTTAAACCAGAATAAATCAAAACACTTTAACTGGCCTACAAACTCTGCATAATCTGGTTTTTTGCTTGCTTTTCTAACATCTCCCTCCACCCAGACCATTGTTCGTTTTGCTATAGTCACCCTGTTGCTTGAGCATACCAAGCTAGCTCCCCTCTGTCTTCCCCAGGATGGATGCCTCCTTCTCATACAAGGCCTGCTGAAAGCAGAGAATACCAAAAAGATGTTCACCTGTGTTTTATTGACTATGCAAAGACATTCAACTGTGTGGATCATAACAAATTATGGAAAACATTGCAAAGAAAGAGAATTCCAGAACACTTAATTGTGCTCATGAGGAACCCGAACATAAATCAAGAGGCAGTTGTTTGAACAGAACAAGGGGATACTATGTAGTTTAAAGTCAGGAAAGGTCTCAACTCAGATGTTCCCCCTTTAAAGAAGCCTTCCCTGACCGCTCTAGCTGAAGTAGAGCCAGCTAGACTCCCCAGCCACTTATTATTCTAATTTCCCTGTCACAGTGTATTTATTGCACTTATCAATACCTGAAATCATTTGTTTACACATTTATTTTTGGTCTGCTCTTGAGGGAGACTCTGTCTGCTATCCCCAGTGCTCTGTTCCCTGCCCCTAGAATGCTACTATGGGGCAGTGGTGGTTCAGTGGTAGAATTCTCATCTTCGTAGAGGAAACCCGGGTTTGATCTCCAGTCAATGTACCTCATGTGCAGCCACCACCCATCTGTTAGTGGAGGCTTGCGTGTTGCTATTATACTGAAAAGTTTTCAGCGGAACTTCCAGATTAAGATGGACTAGGAAGAAAGGCTTAGCAAACTGTGTATATATTGCCTAACTATTAATTAATCAACAAATTTAATATTCCCAGGAAAGCCTGAAGTCAATAAGTTAATCTTTTTGAGCACCTACTGTATTGCTGATGTCAGATGGATCCTGGCTGAAAGCAGAGAATACCAGAAAGATGTTTACCTGTGTTTTATTGACTATGCAAGGCATTCAACTGCGTGGATCATAACAAATTATGGAAAACATTGTGAAGAATGGGAATTCCATAACACTTAACTGTACTCATGCGCAACCTGTACATTGATCAAGAGGCAGTCATTCGAAGAGAACAAGGGGATACCGCACCGTTTAAAATCAAGAAAGGTGTGTGTAGGGGTTGTATCATTTCACCATACTTATTCAATCCGTGTGCTGAACAAAAATCCGAGAAGCTGGACCATATGAAGAAGAATGAGGGATCAGGATTGGAGGAAGACTCATTAACAACCTGCACTATGCAGATGATGCTTGCTGAAAGTGAAGAGAACTTGAAGCACTTACTGATGAAGATCAAAGAACACAGCCTTCATCAATATGGATTATACCTCAACATAAAGAAAACAAAAATCCTCACAACTGGACCAATAAGCAACATCATGATAAATGGAGAAAAGATTGAAGTTGTCAAGGATTTCATTTTACTTGGATCCACAATCAACACCCACGGAAGCAGCAGTCAAGAAATCAAATGACGTATTGTATTGTGCAGATCTGCTGCAAAAGACCTCTTTAAAGTGTTCAAAAGCAAAGATGTCACTTTAAGGACTGAGATGCGCCTGACCCAAGCCATGGTATTTTCAATCGCCTTATATACATGTGAAAGCTGGGCAATGAATGAAGAAGACCACTGATGCCTTTGAATTATGGTGTTGGTGAAGAACATTGAATATACCATTGACTGTAAAAGAATGAACAAATCTGTCTTGGAAGAAGTACAGCCAGAATGCCCCTTAGAAGGGAGGATGGAGAGACTTCATCTCACGTACTTTGGACATGTTACCAGGAGGGACCAGTCCCTGGAGAGGGACATCGTGCTTGGTAAATTAGAGGGTCAGCAAAAAAGAGGAAGACTCTCAATAAGATGTATTGATACAGTGGCTGCAACAATGGGCTCAAGCATAGCAACGATCATGAAGATGGTGCAGGACTGGGCAGTGTTTTGTTCTATTGTACATAGGGTCACTATGAGTTAGTACCGACTCAGCTGCACCTAATAATAACAACTGTGTGTACTAGTAACATTCTGTTGTTGTTTTTAGCTACCGTGGAGTCAGCCCCCAACTCATGCCAACCGCATGCACAACTGAACAAAACACTGCCCGAAACTGTGCTATCCCCATGATGGGTGGTGGATCGGCAGCTTTATACACACAATATATACACAATTTGCCAAAATCCTTTTCTACATTATATCTGGAGCAGACTATCTGGAACTGAAACCTCGTTCCATCATGTATAGCTATGTGACCTTGGGCAAGTTACTAAAACTCTCTGTGTCATTGTTTCCTTATTTATGGGTGTCAGGATTAAATGAGTGAATACATGTAAAGTGTCTGGGTGCTTGGAACAGTGCCAGGCCCATAATATTTGCTGCTACTGAATATAGGTGACATTTCATTAAAAGGCACCTTAATTTTTAAAGTTTTCAATAAAGATATTAGAAAAGCAAATAGATCTCAAGGGATAATGACGTTTCAGGTATCCCATGGCTCTAGGCAAAACTAGGTGGAGACCGTGGTATGTGTTGACTCAGCCTGTTTATTCCCTTTTTAATCAATGTCACTTAAAATTAGTTCCAGGAAGCAGTTCAAAAACATCATCTCTTGCTGACCGAGAGAGGAAGAGGAAAAAACCTTAATTAGTACAGATATTCCCCTGGGGGGGTGGGAAGGAGGGGCTGAGGTGCAACTTAAAAGCTTAGACATCAGCATCCTCCCACTGCACCATTTGCCCAACAGTGAGAGATCCTGATATTACACTCAACATTTAGACAAACAGCAGCGAAGGCAAAGGGCAGTCTCACAAAGGAAGCAGGAATTAGAAAAGTAATCAACAACCAAATTCCTGCGGCCTCTTTCTAAACCATTGAACACCTGCCATATTTTGGAACTTCACACACATTGCTACTTCATCCTTTTAACACCATGTGAGTTAAGTATTATTCTCATATACCAGTGAGAAGATCAAAGCTCAGAGTAATTAAAGCTTTCATGAACCAATTATTTTCGGCTTTGAATTTTTTACTGTTACCATGTGTTTTCATTAATGGAAGCACACTGAATCACTGAGTGTGTCTGAATTTTTGGTAGATAGTATGGATTTTTTTTCTTCCCCCCTCCCACAAGCCTACCCTAAATGTTTAGTGGTACACATGAAGTACCACTATACTACAGAGTCCACACCGGAGTCTATTGGTACATAAGTGTAACAAACAAAAATTTCCGGAATTTCTGTTTTTCCTATCAGAAATTCAGGCACCTCATACAATATCCTGTGAAAACAGTAATTTTTGGCACATGCCAATTTCTTCAGTCGTAAAGGCCCCCATCGGTAGTGCAGCAGCTTCCCAATAAATTCTGAGGGAGATAAAGTACTTAATCCCTAGAAGTATCCATGAGCATGAAAGTCTCCATGGTTAATCAGTAGCAAAACTGGGATTATTCATCCAGCTCTTCAATAAATATTTATAGATTGTCTTTTATGTGGCAGGACTGGAGATGGCAGTGAACGAATCAGACAAGGTTCTATAGACATTCGTTCTATAGAGATTAGGTTTCCTGGTTTCAGAGCCTTTCCCAATATCCCCAAATGGCAATCTACAGTGGATGAGGTAGGAAATAAATGCAAACACATCGGACGAGTGAACAACAACCGTAGCAGCCACAAATATTTATTGAACTTCTGAATAGTTGGAGGCTCTGAAGACAACAAGGAAGAAAATAGACACGGCTCCTGTGCTCAGAACTTTCAAAGGTTGGTGTCAAACTTAAGTGATAAAGGGACTGGCCAGGCAATGTAAATGATGAAAATGGCTACACGTTGTATTCTTTCAACATAGATACACTTTGTATATTAAACAATTACACATCCTCTTCCTTTTTAAAAAGAAATATGCTTTTATCCAGTTTTCTCAAAATACCAGGTCCTGTTTGGTCTATCTTTTGTTTTTCCAGTTTTGTTGAAGATGTTCTATCTCATTTTCTTCTTTACTATGGGAAAACCAGCAGCACACATACAGTGATGAATGGCAGCTGACAACTGTCGTCAATGTCAAAGAGTAATAGAGAAGTAGGGGGCCTGTGACAAACTAGAGAGCCTGCTCCTTCTATGGGGGACAGCTGCTACCCAATTCCAAATGACATCACCATCTGGCATCAGGAGATATATGTTGTCAGAGCAAGTGTAAGCCATAAGCAGGTGGTGAGTTGATGGTTATGAGTTCTTCCAGAACTGGTGAACCCAAGACAAAAAGAAGGAGAAAATTGGGGTTGAGAGTTACAGGCAGGAATTATCTGAGTATATTTCTATTTCTCTGGTATCCTCTGAGGATTGTTCCAGGCCTATAGAACCCAGAAAACCAATCATGCCTTGTAATCTAGATTATCTAGTTGCATGTTATTCACTGTGTTTATTTCCTTTCTGTTATCCCCAAGTCTTTAGAAACACCTTCAAGTGAAACTAAGAGATAGGTCAATGTCTACATAGAGGGGCTAAATGGGGAAGCTGAGGACTTAATGTCTGTGTGGTGAATCTTGGGGGATTTGAGTCAGTGCTGTGAGTTCCAGCCTCACCTCAGGTGGAGACTCTCACCTTATTGCTAACTTTTGTTGTTGTTAGGTGCCGACTCATAGTGACCTTATGTACAACAGAACAAAACACTGCCCCGTCCTGCACCATCCTCACAATCCTTGTTACACTAACCCATCGTTGCAGTCACTGTGTCAGTCCATCTCGTTGAAGGTTTTCCTGTTCTTCGCTGAGCCTTTACCAAGCATGATGTCCTTCTCCAGGGACTTATCCCTCCTGATAACATGTCCAAAGTATATGAGATGTAATCTTGCCATCCTTGCTTCTTAGGAGCATTCTGTTTGTACTTCTTCCAAGATAGATTTGTTCATTCTTTAGGCAGTCCATGGTATATTCAATATTCTTTGCCAACACCACAATTCAAAGTCATCAATTCTTCGGTCTTCCTTATTCATCGTCCAGCTTTCCCATGCATATGAGGCAATGAAAACACCATGGCTTGGGTCAGGCACACCTTAGTCCTTAAAGTGATATCTTTGCTTTTCTACACTTTACAGTCCAGGATGCCAGGATTGTATATAGTCCAGCCTCTTGGATTATTTGCTCAGCATATAGATTGAATAAGTATGGTGAAAGGATACAGTACTGACGCACACCTTTTCTGACTTTAAACCACACAATATTCCCTTGTTCTGTTCCAACGACTGCCTCTTGATCTATGTATAGATTCCTCATGAGCACAATTAAGTGTTCTGGAATTGCCATTCTTCATAATGTTTTCCATAATTTGTTATGATTCACACAGTCAAATGCCTTTGAATAGTCAATAAAACACAGGTAAACATCTTTCTGGTATTCTCTGCTTTCAGCCAGGATCCATCTGACATCAGCAATGATATCCCTGGTTCCCTGTCCTTTTCTGAATCTGGCTTGAATTTCTGGCAGTTCCCTGTTGATATATTGCTACAGCTGCTTTTCTATGATCTTCAACAAAATTATAGTTGCATATGATATTAATAATATTGTTCGATAATTTCTGCATTGGGTTGGATCACCTTTCTTGGGAATAGGCATAAATATGGATCTCTTCCAGTCAGTTGGCCAGTTAGCTGTCTTTCACATTTCTTGGCATAGATGAGTGAGTGCTTCCTAGGAAGAAGGACCTGGCTAACTTTTGGAGATGTGAATTTATTTTTAAGGAAACCTAGAGGTTTATTTTAAGAACATAAGACATTTGTAAGCAGGATGGTTAAGATGTTAGGTGAAATACAAAAATCTTGCCTTTCCCATCCACACTAACTCAGGCATGGCCACATACAGTACCTGAAAGGTTCCTAAAAGTTCAAGTCTTTCAGATTCAGCACAGCTGCATGGAAATAAATTACTAGAACCTTGCTAATTTGTGTTATAGTAACATTAGTGAAGATTCTCGTAACTAATAATCCTATAGACTTTTACAGTTATACTGCCATCTCATGAGATCCTCACAAAACCCTCTGAAGTAGGTATTATTATTGTTCTTATGTTACAGATAAAGAACCTGGTATTGAAAAACAGTTAAGTGATTTGCTCAAGGTCACAGGATAAGGTAGTGTCAGAGTGGTCAGAGTTCCCTTTGAACCCAGGTTGTTGGGTTTCGCTCTTTCTCCTACATCCCATTATCTTTATTACTGTTCTGGAAGCCACTGAGAAAAGTTGTCATCCATGTGATCCACACTACAGTGAATACTTGGCTCTCTCCACATTCATATTCATATGACCTGAGTGGTTCACCAGTTAAAAACTGGATTCTTGACCATTCAAGGCAGGAACAGACAGTTGTTTAAACTAGGAACACATTGTAATGTTTTCCACCAAGTCTAGAGATCATCATACCTACTAACCTACTACTCTTCCCAGTTCCACCCATAATCCAAACAGAATTTCAACCAATTGTATGGACATTTTCCATACAATAAAAATTTGTATAAAACTTTGCCTTGAGGAAAGATAAGATGAGGTCTTTATTGAATTTGGACCCCTGGTAGTGCAGTGGTTAAGAGCTCGGCTGCTAACCAAAAGTTGGCGGTTTGAATCCACTCTACCCGATAGGCTTGCTATGAGTAGAAATGGCAGTGGATTTGGTTTTTTTGGTTTGGAGGTTGAGCCCTTGAATCTGATTTAGTTTTAAAAGGTGCTGTTTTGAGCAAACAAATTAGAGATAATTAAGTGACCACAAAAATGTTTCAAATTCTAGCCTTAGTTAAACTTTGTATCCCTATGTAATGGAGTTGGGCCAGTAATAGCTGCGAAGGATTGAGTCCACCCAGAGGTGCCTGGGCAGAAAGGTCTGGTGATTTACTCCTGAGAAATCAGCCATCGAAAACACTATGGAGCACAGTTCTACTCTGATTAACATGGAGTCATCATGAGTTGGAGTTGACTCGGCAACAGCTTGTTTTATTTCTTAGGGTAGGAATAAGATTTATTCCTTATTTATTTTAGGAATAAATAAGCCAGTGAAAATTCAAGACTGAGCTTTAATGCTCTGGGACTTAAACTGACCTCTTGGACTTCCCCTGGAAATGAGTCTTGGCATTGGTCCAGGGAAGTCAAGTCATGGTCCAAGAACAATCATAGCCTCTATGGCCAGCCACATCTATGCCTAGGGGGATCCCACTGGGACCTTAAGAAGAGTGTCTTATGCTCGGACTAAGATAGAAAAACGTAGGGCAGGTTGTGTGTGACAATTCTGTTTGCAGCAGTGAATAAATAGGCCTGTTTCCATTTCCTTTTCCTGAACTTGCATAGAATTAATAGCCAATTCAATGGGTTGTGTGATTGGACAAGAAAGGAGTTGGTGATTCCTCTGGCTAGCTTGGAGTTCCTGGGTGGTGCAAATGATTAACTTGCTTGGCTGCTAACTGAAAGATTGGAGGTTTGAGTCCACAAGAGGTACCTCAGAAGAAAGGCCGAGTGATCTACTTCCAAAAATCAGCCATTGAAAACACTGTGGGCAGGGGTCTGGGGACCATGGTTTCAGGGGACATCTAGGTCAATTGGCATAACAAAGTTTATTAAGAAAATGTTCTGCATCCCACTTTGTGAGTGGTGTCTGGAGTCTTAAAAGCTAGCAAGTGGCCATCTAAGATGCTTCAATTGGTCCCAACCCACCTGGAGTAAAGGAGAATGAAGAACATCAAAGACACAAGGAAAATATTAGCCCAAGAGACAGAATGGGCCACATAAACCAGAGACTTCATCAGCCTGAGACCAGAAGAACTAGATGGTGCCCAGCTACCACCAGTGACTGCTCTGAACAGGAACAAAGCAGAGAGTCCCTGATGGAGTAGGAGAAAAGTGGGGTATAGAACTCAAATTCTAGTAAAAAGACCAGACTTAATGGTTTGACTGAGACTGGAGGGACCCTGGAAGACATGGCCCCCAGACGCTCTGTTAGTCAAAAACTAAAACCATCCCCGAGGCCTACTCTTCAGACAAAGATTAGACTTGTCTATAAGACATAAAATGATAGTTGTGAACAGTGTGCTTCTTAGCTCAAGTAGATACATGAGACTAAATGGGCAGCTCCTGACCGGAGGTGAGATGAGAAGGTAGAATATAGGGTCAGGAGCTGGTTGAATGGACACAGAAAATCTGGGGTGTAAAGGAGGAGTGTGCTGTCACAGTATAGGGAGAGCAACTAGTCACATAACAATGTGTGTATAAACTTTTGTATGAGAAACTAACTTGAATTGTAAACTTTCACTTAAATCACAATTTAAAAAAAAAAAAAGAAAACCCTATGGAGCACAGTTCTACTCTGACACACATGGGGTTGCCATGAGTCAGAATCAACTTTATGGCAACTGGTTCTGGCTAGCTCAGTGGGCACCTGGAGAGACTCAGATAATCCAAGGTAATAACAAACCCAGATGTACACAGAGGCCAGTGGGACCTTACCTTAGTCAGAGTTTTCTAGAGAAACAGAACCAGTTTCTCTAGAATATGTATATGTATATGTATTTATGTATATATTTATTAATAAATATGTATATATTTCAAGGAACTGCCTTATGTGACTGTGGGGGCTGGCAAGTCCAAAATCGATGGGTCAGGCAACAGACTGGAAACTCTTGCCAGTTTGTGTCCCAAAATCCATAGTTTAGGCCATGGGAAGAATGAAGCGAGTAGGAGTTCTGTAAAAATGTCTATTTATAGCTTGGAGGCAGAACACACCTAGGGAAACTCCTTTTGCTCTTAAGTTCTTCAACTGATTGGTGGAGGCCCACCCACATTATGGAAGGTATCCTGCTTTACTTAAGGCTGACTGATATAATTACATGTAACTACAGCTACCAGAATAGTGTTTGACCAAACAACTGGGCACCATAGCCTAGCCAAGTTGATACATAAAATTAACCATCACAGACCTCTTAATCCCATTGCAAAGGCTGACCTATGGCCACCAGGTACACATAGAGGAAGTATCCCTGGTAACTGAAACTGTGACTCTTAGGGCTTCTCAGATGGCATCCCCTGACCGTTGCTGGAGGCCATGGCTATGAGATGCAAAGCTGCCCTATAGCTTGGGCGAGTCTCTGTGCTGCCCTGCTTTTCATTTATTTGTTCTTCTCCTTTTAAAAATATTTAATTTATTTTAATTGCAAATTAAAATTAAGTAGATGAGGTTATTCTCATTGGGAGCATTTCATAAAATGTAGATAAAGCTGCAGTGACCTTCTAACACCACCTTTGACTCAGGTTCATCCTTACAGGTCACCTCTGTTTTTAGTTTGATGAGTATCTTTCCAGTCTACCCCTTCCTTTGAGCCTTCTACTTTCATTTGTTTCTCTGGTTTCTTGTCGTTTTGCCTTCTCCCCAAATTTGTCCTCTCTGCCATGTTAGGACGAAGTTTTAATTTAATTAATCTTCAAGAAGCTTCCTCTTAGTCTTCCCTCCTCATTATGGCATGAGACCCTGTAGACATGGAACTCCCAGCACCTCTGTCCCAGCTCAGGTGTCTGGATACCCCCTCCCAGCACCTCAGGCCCCAAGAAAGAGCATGACAAAAGACTGGCTGTGTTACCACTTTTGCTGAGCCAGGTGATGCCTGGCTGACTCCCTTATCCTGTTAGCCATGGCTTTGGGAAGGAAGAAGAGTTTATCCCTACTGGAATTGCTAAGTGTCTCTTCTGAATCCAAGGCACCTTCTAAAATGGAATTCATACCACGTGCTCACAAGAGTTTGGAGCATTGAGCAGGACGAGGTAGGGGCTGAGGGTGGTGGTGTCATGAGAACTGGTTTGGGTCCTCCCTCTGCAAGGGTTTGGCTATTTAACCATAGGCAAGTCTAACTTAACCTGTCTGGACTTCATCTCTAAAACAAACTAGTTCAAGGGACAGAAAAGCTGGTGCTGGGGACTGAGGACCATAGTTTCAGGGGACATCTAGGTCAATTGGCATAACAAAGTTTATTAAGAAAATGTTCTATATCCCACTTCAGTGAGTGGTGTCTGGGGTCTTAAAGGCTTGCAAGAAGCCATCTAAGATAACATGAATTGGTCCCATCCCACTTGGAGCAAAGGAGAATGAAGAAGATATACAAGGAAAATATTAGCCCAAAGGACTAAGGGACCACATGAACCAAGAGACTCCACCAGCCTGAGATCAGAAGAACTAGATGGTGCCTGGCCACCACCAATGACTACCCTGGCAGGGAACACAACAGAGAGTCCCGGACAGAGCAGGAGAAAAGGAACAGAACCCAAACTCACCTAAAAAGTGCAGGCTTAATGGTCTGACAGAGACTGGAGGAACCCCCAAAACTGTGACCCCCAGATGCACTGTTAATCCAGAACAGAAACCATTCCCAAAGCTCACTTTTCAGACAAAGATTAGACAGGACTATAAAACAAAAATAGTACATGTGAGGAATGTACTTCTTAGTTCAATCAGATATAAGCTCCTGTCCAAAAGCAGGATGAGAAGGCAGGAAGGGACAGGAACTGGTCGAATGGACACTGGAAATGTGGGGTTGAAAGGGGGATGTGCTGTCACATTGTGGGGATTGCAGTTTGTGTCACAAAACAATATGTGCATAAATTTTTGTATGAGAAATTAACTTGAGCTGTAAACTTTCACCTAAAACACAATAAAAAAAAAAAAGAAGAAAAGAAAATTAGTCTCACACACACACACAAAAAATAACAGCTAGTTCATCTCTAAGTCTCTTCATGTGCAACACGAGGGTAGTATCTGACTCATGAGATTGTTGTGAGGATAAAATAACTTGGATACAGTGTTTAGAACAAAGCCTAGCACATAGTAAATGTTTAATAGATGTCAGCTGTCATTATTTTTCTGTTCTCAGTTTTCGTGCCTCATTCTTCTCAATTCAGCATCCTCCCCAAAAGTTAATGCGACCCCAGGTTAGACTAGCTATGTGAGTTCTGCTCCTTCTTTTAGTCGAGAACTTGTGATACTTGGCAATGAGGGCTGTTGTTGTTGCGTGCCGTAGAGTCAATTGTAACTTGTAGAGACCCTGTAGAATAGAGTGGAACTGCCCCCTGGAGTTTCCTAGGCTGTAATCTTTACGGTAGCAGATCGCCATGTCTTTTCTCCCATGCAGCAGCTGATGGGTTCGAACCACCGACCTTTTGGTTAGCAGCCAGGCCATTTCGCCACCAGGGCTCCTTGCAGTCCTTATTAAAAGAGCAAGGGGCCACCTACTGAGTGGGCAGTTCCTTGGATTTGTGCTGTTCATGCCACGGAGGTTTGACAATCTGTGGTGAATTTCTTTGACAGATGTGGATCTATGGCAATTTTTCAGTGAGCACTGTTCCAAATTAATTAATCATCCAGCAATTCAGTCTAAATTGAATGGTGCTGCTGCAGACAGAAAATTTTTGTTTGCAATTGTTGAGTCATCTCAATTTAAATTAAGTCTATTAAAACTCTCCATTCCTAACCATTTTTCAATCAAGTGTGCCTAAATGGCCATAATACTCTGCAGGGCATCTTTCTGTTAGGAGTTTGTGTCTCTTTAATGTCTGTGGGTTAATCACTTTCAGATAGTGTTTATGCTATTTTCTGTCATTGCCTTCAATACCGTTTGCTGCTAACTTTGAGGTGCTGAGGGGAGGCTTTTGAGGTTGACGTAAAAAAGTAGGAACGAAGATCATGAGGCCATCGCTGAGGTTTAACAAACATTTCTCAGTATTGTTGACCAATAGGTCACCAATAAAAGGAGCAGTGTCAGGGAGAAACGGCCCTCATGCCAGCTGTTTACCCTCGGCAGAGGAGTTCCAGGAATGTACTGTAACAAGCAGATGGTGCAACTCGGTGGTGAACAAGTTGTTGGCCCAGGTACTCCTTTGTTGAATAGATCTTTAAGAAATACTACCAACTTCAATTTATCAGTTCTATTCTCCTTTGAAAATCCCAGATGCTTACAACAACAAATTTAGGTCTCTGGTCCGTGACATTACTAGGGTTGGTGTCACCCAGTGCAGTAACTCATGGTGTCACCCCCCCCCCCATGGACGGCCTCCCATGCCAGACCATACAGAATCCTGAATAATGTTTTCTTCTACTAATGTTACTCATAAATCGTAATTCCTGTATATTACTCCTTCTTTTCCTTTAATTACTACAGTAATCCCTCCTTATCCGTGGTTTTGCTGTCCACGGTTTCAGTTACCCGTGGTCAACCCCAGTCTGAAAATGTTAAATGAGTCCATAGCGTGAGGAAATCTTGTGCTGCCCTGCAGTCATTCACATAAATTTAATTGCAGTATATTGTTATAATTGTTCTATTTTATTATTAGTTATTGTTGTTACTCTCTTACTATGTCTAATTTATAAATTGAACTTTATCATAGATATGTATGTATAGGACAAAACAGTCTATATAGGGTTTGGTACTATCTGAGGTTTCAGGCATCCCTGAGGGTCTTGGAATGCATCCCCTTCAGATAAGGGGGGATTACTGTACTTCATCCTCAAAAAAGTTATTCAAAAGCCTGTGAGTGGCCATCTAAGATACTCCACTGGTCTCATGCCTTCGGGAGCAAGGGAGAATGAAGAGAACAGGATACAAGGAAAAGATTAGTCTAAAGGACTAATTGTCCACAGCTACCAACGCCTCCAGTGGACTGAGTCCAGTACAGCTAGATGGTGCCCGGCTACCACCACTGACTGCTCTGACCAGGGTGACAACAGAGGGTTCTGGACAGAGCTGGAGAAGGATGTAGAGCATAATTCTAACCCACAAAAAAAAGACCAGATTTAGTGGCCTAAAGGAGACTGGAGAAACCCCGAGAGTATGGCCCCCAGATACCCTTTTAACTCAGTGGTGAAGCTACCTGCGAGGTTCACTGTTCAGCCTTGGAGTGGACAGCCCCGTAAGACCAAATGAGACTAACGAGGTACAGTAGTCCAGTGACAAGGGCCAGAAAGCAGAAGGGGACAACGAAGCTGGTGATACGGAACCCAAGGTTGAGTAAGGATATTGTTGATGTGTTGTGAGATTGTTAACCATTGTCATAGGGCAACATTTGTAGTAACTGTTAAATGAGAAACTATTTTGTTCTGTAAGCCTTCATCTTAAGTGAGAATAACAGCACAATTCGAAGAGCGTAGTCAATGTCACTGAACTGTGCATGTAGAAATTTTTGAAAAGGTGTATCTTTGGCTATGTGTATTTTCACCAAAAAAAAAAAAAAAAAAAAAAAAGAGGTTGAGAAGTTAGAGGGTTGATATGTTGTGGGGTTGTGAACCAATGTTATAAAACAACATGTGTACTTCTGTTTCATGAGAAACTATTTGTTCTGTAAGCCTTCACCTGAAGTACAATTAAAAAAAAAAAGTTATTCATATAAGTTCACAAATACTAATTACTACAATACTGTAGCTAAAACACCAGAGAATTTGACAAAATCAGTGACTATAAAAATGGTAGCAATAAAAACAACAGCATGTGCTTGTAGTGGGTACAGATGAAACCACGTGATTCAAAGCATCATTGTAATTGGGTAATAATGACAGCTCTGACCGGAGCGCATTAGAAGGTTCAAAAGTAAATCAGCATAGTTTTAGCTTTTGTAGGTATATTTTGTAGGTATATTTAGTTTTGTATACTGATATACGTAAGCTGGGCTTACGAAAAATGTTTTTGTTGTTGTAACTAACTACAGGGGTATTTTTTTTTTTAAAAAATCAATTTCTACTGGAACACTATGCAAAAATTTTATAGTCATCTTGATGTCACCCCCTGTGACAGTGTCACCCAGTGCAGTCTGCACCCCCCGCATAACATCCTCCTGCCAGTATATCTTCAGGGACATTGAGAGTCAGTGGCAAGACTGGTGAAATTAGGCCCAAATACAGTTTCCCTCTCCCTTACAGTTCGAAATTACCTCTTCTCTTGGAGCAGAGGAAGTGGGTTTGGTCAAACACTTCGTGGTGGGTGAGGGTGGGGAGAGGAAGCAATGCTCTTTTTTTTCTTCAGTGACTTAAATGAGCATATCAAAAATGGAAAGTCAGTGCCTCCATGCAGTAGGTAATGCAGCTTCCACAGCCCTAGAAGCAATTCTGTGGGCTTCTAGGGATGTTAAAGGTAGCCACAGAGTGGAGCCCTGGCTTGTGGTAGCCACGGTCTCCTCTCATACCAACTAACTGCTTGAGCTCTGTGCCAAGGCCCCATCCCTGCCTTTTCTTTCATTTCCCTTCTTAGCGCACTTGTTTTTCTTTTTTCTTCCCAAACTCTCTCCTCAGGCTCAGAAGGGCGCTCTCCTCACAGGCCCATGCTGAACTGAAGGGAGGAGTTGCTTTGTTTTGCTTCAGCAAGAACGCTGGTGCCCTGGGTCTTTCACCCTGATCCAACTGCAAGGTTCCAGCCAAGCCTTAAGTGCTGGTTCTGTTGCCACACATCAAGGCCCTTGCCTTCATTTTGCCACAGGAGGGAGCAGGAGGTTACATCTGTTTTGCCAGGTGGAGAACCTGAAGGATGAAGAGGTTCAGGAGAGTGGCCTGGTAGAAGGGAAAGAGTGTTGTTCTCGGAATCTGGAAGTGAGCCTTTTTGTTCCAGTGCTACTATAGCCAGCCATGCCACTTGGAGCCACTCAATGACTAGGGGCAATGGTCAGTGAGGTCAGGCTCTAAGTTCCGTGCTTTCAGGACATGTGAGACCATGGCAGTGAAAAAGCACAGGCCTCTGGCCCATGGGCTTCACACGAAAGGACAAAGAGAAATGTTTTCCCATAAGCAAGTGTCCTGAATGACGCATTCTATTCTAGTTTATTCCTAGAGGTTATAGTCCCAACTAAGAGGCAGGCCCAAACCTAGAGAGCCCTGATCCTTTGTCCTGGTCACATAGCACCCAACCTGACTCATCCACTGCCCTTACTCACAGGTTTCTTGCCAGTGAGAATTCACTTGGCATTTTTATCCACCAATTAACTTGCTGCTGCAGAGCCAGCTCTGCTGCGGAGGTAACTGCTCCAGATGCTGATGCCCTGAAAAACTGCTTTTGAGAAGTTTATTGGGCAATGAAACCAGATGCACAAGAAAATACTTTTTGTAATTGTTAACTTCCACTAAGATTAGAGCTGGATATCAGTGGGAATATAGGAGTAAGGAGTAGATTAGGGAGGAGACTGTGGGTTTGCCACAGAAGCCAATGATTGATTGAGAAGGCCAAATCTGAGTCTAAAGGTGAACATTCTTATAAAGTATCTCTCATTGCAATAGCATATGTTCATTTTTTTTAACCATCAAGGCTTAAGGAATGAAATAGGCCAAGGCATGCATATAACACAGAAATATAAACTGAAGAGCACAAGATGGAAATGTGTGTTAAACAGCAGAAAGTTCATAAGAAGTAATTTATTTAAAAAAAATGGAAAAACATAATTTTGGCTATTGAGAGTGGCATGTTGTTGGTGTTGCTGCTAGGTGCTGTTGAGTTGAGTTGGACTCATAGCGAACCTGTGTACAACAGAAAAAAACACTGCCTGGTCCTGCGCCATCCTCATGATCATTGTTACGCTTGAGCCCATTGTTGCAGCCACGGTGTCAATCCATCTCATTGAGGGTCTTCCTCTTTTTCGCTGACCCTCTGCTTTACCAAGCATGATGTCCTTCTCTAAGGACCAATCCCTTCTAATAACATGTCCAAAGTATGTGAAATGAATTCTCATCATCCTTGCTTTTAGGGAGGATTCTGGCTGGACTTCTTCCAAGATAGATTTGTTCGTTCTTTTGGCAGTCCATGGTATATTCAATATTCTCCCTCAACACCACAGTTCAAAGGGCATCAGTTCTTCTTCGATCCTCCTTATTCATCGTCCAGCCTTCGTATGCATATAAGGCGATTGAAAACACCATGGCTTGGGTCAGGCACACCTTAGTCCTTTAAGTGACATCTTTGCTTTTCAACACTTTAAAGAGATCTTTTGCAGCAGATTTGCCCAATGCAATGTGTCTTTTGATTTCTTGACTGCTGCTTCCATGGGTGTTGATTGTGGATCCAAGTAAAATGAAATCCATGAAAACTTCAGTATTTTCTCCGTTTATCAGGATGTTGCTAATTGGTCCAGTTGTGAGGATTTTTGTTTTGTTTATGTTGAGGTGTAATCCATACTGAAGGCTGTAGTCTTTGATCTTCATCAGTAAGTGCTTCAAGTCCTCTTCACTTTCAGCAAGCAAGGTTGTGTCATCTGCATAATGCAGGCTGTTAATGAGCCTTCCTAGAATCCTGATGCCAGGATTGTAATATAGTCCAGCTTCTTGGATTATTTGCTCAGCATATAGATTGAATAAGTATGGTGAAAGGATACAACACTGATGTACACCTTTTTTGACTTTAAACCACGCAATATCCCCGTTCTGTTTGAATGACTGCCTCATAAGCACAGATTGTTATGTACAGATTCCTCACGAGCACAATGAAGAGTTCTGGAATTCCCATTGCTTGCAATGTTTTCCATAATTTGTTATGATCCACACAGTTGAATGCCTTTGCATAGTCAATAACACACAGGTAAACATCTTTCTGGTATTCTCTGCTTCCAGCCAGGATCCATCTGACATCAGCAATGATATCCCTTGTTCCATGGTCTGTTCTGAATCCAGCTTGAATTTCTGGTAGTTCCCTGTCGATATACTGCTGCAAGTGCTTTTAAATGATCTTCAGCAAAATTTTACTTGTGTGTGATATTAATGATATTGTTGGATAATTTCCACATTGGGTTGGATCACCTTTCTTTGGAATGGGCACAAATATGGATCTCTTTCAGTCAGTTGGCCAGGTTGCTGTCTTCCACATTTCTTGGCATAGATGAGGGTTTCCAGCACTGCATTCATTTATTGAAACATCTCAGTTAGTATTCCGTCAATTCCTGGAGCCTTGTGTTTTGCCAGTGCCTTCAGCACAGCTTGGCCTTCTGCTTTGAGTAGCATTGGTTCTTGATCATATGCTACCTCCTGAAATGGTGGAATATCTACCAATTCTTTTTGGTACAGTGACTCTGTGTATTCCTTCCATCTTCTTTTGATGCTTCCTGTGTCCTTTAATATTTGTCCCGTGGAATCCTTCAATATTGCATCTGGAGGCTTGAATTTTTTCTTCAATTATTTCTGCTTGAGAAATGCTGATCCTGTTGTTCCCTTTTGGTTTTCTAACTCCAGGTCTTTGCATATTTTGTTATAATTCTTTGTTTTGTCTTCTCAAGCTCCCCTTTGAAATCTTCTGTTCAGCTCTTTTACTTCATCATTTCTTCCTTTCGCTTTAGCTATTCTATGTTCAAGAGCAAGTTTCAGAGTCTCTTCTGACATCCATTTTGGTCTTTTTTTTCTTCCCTGTCTTTTTTAATGACCTCTTGCTTTCTTCATGTATGATGTCTTTGATGTCATTTCACAACTCGTCTGGTTTTCAGTCATTACTGTTCAATGCGTCAAATCTATTCTTGAGATGGTCTCTAAATTCATGTGGGATATACTTAAAGTGGAGCCCTGGTCATACAGTGGTTAAAGAACGTGGCTGCTAACTAAAAAGTCAGCAGTTTGAATCCACCAGCCTTTCCTTGGAAAGCCTATGGGGTAATTTTACTCTGTCCTATAGGGTTGCTATGAGTTGGAATCGACTCTATGGCCATGGGTTTGGTTTTTTTTTTTTTTTTTTTTTTTGATTCTCAAGGTCATACTTTGGCTCTCATGGACTTGCTCTAATTTTCTTCAGCTTCAACTTGAACTTGTGTATGAGTAGTTGATGGTCTGTTCTGCTGTCAGCCCCGGCCTTGTTCTGACTGATGATATCAAGGTTCTTCATTGTCTCTTTACACAGATGTAGCTGATTTGATTCCTGTGTATCCATCCAGTGAGGTCCACGTGCAAAGTCACGGTTTATGTTGTTGAAAAAAGGTATTTGCAATGCTCGTTTGTCTTGCAAAATTCTACCGACGATCTCCAGCATCGTTTCTATCACCAAGGCCATATTTTCCAACTACTATTCCTTCTTCGTTTCCAACTTTTGTTTTCCAATCACCAGTAATTATCAGTGCACCTTGATGGCAGGTTTGATCAATTTCAGACTGCAGAAGTTGGTAAAAATCTTCAATTCTTCATCTTTGGCCTTAATGGCTGGTGTGTAAATTTGAATAATAGTTGTATTAACTGGTCATCCTTGTAGGCGTATGGATATTATCCTATCACTGACAGCGTTGTACTTCATGATGGATTTTAAAATGATATTTTTGATGATGAAAGTGATGCCATTCCTCAGTTTGTCATTCCTGGCATAGTAGACCATGTGACTGTCTGATTCAAAATGGCCAATATCAGTCCATTTCAGCTCACTAATGCCTGGGATATTGATGTTTTTGTGTTCCATTTCATTTTTGACAATTTACAATTTTCCTAGATTCATACTTCATACATTCCATGTTCCTGTTATTAATGGATGTTTGCAGCTGTTTTTCTTATTTTGAGTTGTGCCACATCAGCAATGAAGTTTATTAGTGAATCAAAACTACAATGAGTACCATCTCACCCCATCATCAATGGCACTAATCAAAAAAAAAAAAACAAAAAAAAAAAACAGAAAATAACAAATGTTGGCAAGGTTGTGAGGACATTGAAACTCTTATACACTGCTGGTGGGAATGTAAAATGATACAACCACTATTGAAAATGGTATGTTGCTTCCTTAAAAAGCTATAAGTAGAAATACCATATGATACAGCAATCCCACTTCTTAGTATATACCCTAAAGACGTAAGAGCTGTGACACAAATAGACATATGTGCACCCATGTTCATTGCACCATTATTCACGATAGAAAAAAGGTGGAAACAACCTAAGTGCCCATCAACAGATGAAGGGGTAAACATACAAAGAATGGTATACTACACAATAATAAAGAATAATGATGAATCTGTGAAACATCTCACAACATGGATGAATTTGGAAGACAATATACTTAGTGAAATAAGTCAGTCACAAAAGGGCAAATATTGTATGAGACCACTATTACAAAAAAACAAGAAAAGGTTTACACACACACAAATTCTTTGATGATTACCAGCAATGGGAGGGGAAGGGTGGGACAATTACTAACTAGATAGAAGACACGTGTAATATTGGTGAAGGGAAAGGCAATAAACAATACAGGGGAGAAGTCAGCACAACATGACCAAGGCAAAGGAAGACACTGAAGGGAACGAAAGAATAAAGGGCAACTACAGTAATTACTATAACATAGACAATCCTGTGATGATAGTATTAATAATTTATGAATGGATACATAAGTAGATAGGTATGCTAAAGAAATGTGGGAGGATGTAAGGGGCACACCCACCTGCAGATAAAGGTTTGGTTGTGGATGTTTCTACATACATAATTGTAGGTGTTGCATGTCTACTAATATAGACAATAGAGCACACAAGGGGCACAGTCATGGAAACTTCTTAGGCACAACTGAACACCTCTTGGGACAAAGATCCTAGGCTTGAAGGCAAAGGACCATAGACTTAGGGGGCATGTACATCAATTGGCACAACATAATTCATAAAGACAATGTTCTGCATCCTACTTTGGTGAGTAGTGTCTGGGGTCTTAAAAACTTGCAAGTGGCCATCTAAGATACAACTATTGTTTTTTTCCTATCCGTAGCAAAGGAGAGTGAAAAAAACCAAACTCAAGGGAGTAATTAGTCCAAATGATTAATGGGCCTCTTGACCACATGAAACAGAGCCTACAAGACCCTGATACCAGAAGAACTAGATGGTGCCTGGCTACTACTACCGACTGCTCTGACTTGGCTCACAACAGAGGTTGCCAGGCAGAGCGGGAGAAAAATGTAGAACAAAAACCGAGTTCACAAAAACTACCAGACTTACTGGTCTGACAGAGACCGGAGGAACCCCCAAGACTATGGCCCTAAGACACCCTTCTGACCTGGAACTGAAACCATTCCCGGAGACTACATTTCAGGCAAACAACATACAGGCCCATAAAATAAACAGTAACATCTGAGAGGAATGTGTTCTGCAGAACAATAAATTATACAAGATCAAAAGGACAATATTTTCCCAAAAGCAAAGATGAGAATGCAGGAAGGAGGAGAAAATCCGGATGAAAGGAGACAGGGAACCCAGGGTGGAAATGGAGAGAGTGCTGACACATTGTGAAGAATGCAACTAATGTCATGGAATACTTTACGTACAAACAATGTACATAGTTAATGGGAAATGAATTTCCTCTGTAAATGTTCCACCTAAAGTACAATAAAAAAGAAAAAAAAAAAAAAACAGATCATAGCTGCCTCAAATACTTTTTAAAATAAGTAGGTATATAAACCATATTCCTAACTAATGGTGTTATTCATTCACCAAAGATTGCCCACTGGGCCAGGCAGCAGTCTGAATCAAGATTGTGAAACCCCTGGGGCCTATATCAGAAGGATCAAGGTAGAGGTAGAGAAGAGACTACTTTGTACATTTGCAGTAAAATATTTTTTTCCTCTCCACCAGCACTTTCTCTTTAGTCATGTTGAGTGACTTGCCATTTCTGTACCTGCCGTGCTCTTCCACTCCTCTGTGCCTTTCTTTGCTCAGGATATTCCCTCTTACTGGAATGCCTCTTCCTTTTGTCCTGTCCCATAATCTGATAAAGTCTGCCTCCTCCTGGAAGCCCTCCATAACTCTTCCAGACAGAGAAATTCCCTTCTCGTTGGTCCCAAAGCAGTCCCTGCATTCCTCTGTCATATGATGGATGCTGTCATTAGTTACCTTCAAGTCAATTCCAACTTGTGGCTTTTTTGTCATTGTCTCTGCATGTTTGTGTTCTGTCTTTGCCTTCCTCATCTCCCCTGCAGCCTAAGGAGATTACAGCTCCTTAAGAGTAGCAATCATTTCTTCATTATCTGTGTCTGCCTCAGCATCCGGTGTGGGGCCTGCTGTATAATAAGCAGCTAGGTAAATAAATGGTTCCTTTACTTTCCTTCACATCGATCTATGTGCTGAGTTTGCTTGAGTGGCTTGTTAAAAGTCAGATTATAGCTGCCTCAAATACTTTTTAAAATAAGATGGCATATAAACAGACAAAAAATACTATAATGTATTTTTGAGTTCTCTGACATCTGAAGTCACAAAGACGGATTCATTAAAATGAACTAAACTAATGACCATTAACATATCATCCATATTAAAGCATTGCCAGAAAACACAAGATACAAAAAGCGGTTCTTAGGAGAAATGTTTAGGGAGCCCTGGTAGCAGAAAGGTTAAGAGCTTGGCTGCTAATGAAAGGTTGTCTGTTCGAACCAACCCAGCGGCTCCTTGAGAGAAAGACTAGGCCGTGTGCTCCTGTAAAGATTACAGCCTAGAAAACTCTATAGGGCAGTTCTACTCTGTTACATGGAGTCACTGAGTCAAAATCGACTTGATACCACCTAACAACACAACAAGGGGAAATGTTTACAGTTATGTTTTCTGCACTGTTGGCTAGGGACTTCAGCAGCGCTGGGGCTTGTGGAGTTATATAGCAAGGGGTCCACAAATCCATGTGCGCACCAAGCTTTGTCTGTAAACTAAATAAATAACTCACTTATTTTTTACAAATGCATGTGACTTATAAAATGCAGTTCCATTTAAAAAGTGTTATTGAACTTTTTTTGTTTTTTTAGTTTCTTAGGTGGCTACAGTGGGAAGTCATTATACTTGAGAAGATTGGGACCCACAAGCTGATAAGGTGAGAGAGATGAGCTTAGCTGATGACTTCCTTTCCGATTCCTTCCATTCTACAACGTGAACCCATGCCTCTCTCGGCATGTCTACTCTGGGATGGCACTGAAGTCTGTGCAAGTTTCTGGAATTCCACACAAGTTTAACCACTGCTTACCCTGATGAGGTCAGCAACATAAGGATAACTCATGGACACCAGGTGGGGTACCTGCCTTCTTCCCAATGCTGGATGCTGCTGCTTTTTCTTTTTCCTTCCTATATTTGTTCCAGTAATTCTTGAGATGTGCAGTCCATTTCTAGGTTGAAAAAAGGTCTGGACTCTTATAAGTACTCTAGTACAGTTGTTTCCACACTTTTTGGACTTCTCTAACCAAGAAAGTTAAAAAAAAAACCCAATAATACCTTAAAGGTCACCTCCCAACCCAAAATCTTTTAAGAACCATCAAAAAGACTCCTAACTTTTAATTTTGCCACACTAGACCATTTAATAAATGATTAGCATCAGCTCTTGAAGACATCGTCGCACCATAAAATAAGGGAACACAATCTCCAAATAAAAGACTGTCTTTAATTGTGCCTCCCAAAAATATGTGTTGTAAATCTTAACCCCATCCCAAAGCCCGTTGCCGTTGAGTCGATTCCAACTCATAGCAACCCTATAGAACAGAGTAGAATTGCCCATAGGGTTTCCGAGACTGTAAATCTTTACGGAAGCAGACTGCCACATCTTTCTCCCAAAGAGCAGCTCGTAGGTTTGAACCATCAACTTTCCAGATAGCAGTTGAGTACTTAACCACTGCACCACCAGGGCTCCTTCCCTAATCTCCATACCTGTAGTTACAATCCCATTTGGGAGTGGGCTTTCTTTGTTATGTTAATGTGGCAGTATTAATGTGGAATGTGTTTTAAATCAATCTCTTCTGAGATATAAAACAGCAGATTAAGCAAGCAAGCACAAATGGAAGAGAGAAGATACACACCACACAATCGCCAAGGAACCTAGGAATAGGAGCTGAAAAGAGAGAAGGACCTTCCCCCAGAGCAGACAGAGAGAGCCTTTCCCTAGACCTGGCGCCCTGAATTTGGATTTCTAGCCTCCTAAACTGTGACAAAATAAATTCCTGTTTGTTAAAGCCAAAAACAAACAAACAAACAAACAAAAAAATGACTTGTCTTTAAATGAGGTTTATGGAAAACTCACTATTTTGTCCCTTTTCATCATTTTGCTTTGGACCAGTGGTAACTTTGGCCTGCCCTGGTTGATGGGCATCCAATTATGAATGGCCATTCTGGTGAGGAGGAAGGATGCAGTGGGGAAAGAGCATCAGGTTGAGCTGCAGCCTGGTTTCTTTCTGCTCTAGTGATGACTTTTAGCTGTAAATCCTTCAATCTTTCAACTGCCATCTCTTCTATTAAACAGGTTTAATAATACAAGATAACCAGAGACCGACCTTAGAGCATAGATTAGGTCTGATCACAATGCTGCTAATCCATGTCCTCCTAACTTCACTTGATAAGTTAATAAATTTTGAACTTTAGAAACCAAGATGATTCCTTTGGGGGAGGGGGCACTGACTTTATGCCAAATTGTTATTGTCACAGAATATAGACTTAGTTGCTTAAGAAAAACAAAATAAAACAAACATATTCAAGCTGGTGAGACAATTTAAAGGAAAAGCAACACTAAAATTTTTTTTCACATAAATTGTTGAGAATTCATTTTGAAATCATTTGTTGTGTCTTAACTGGAACTTGTGGTATGTAGATTACTCACAATGACTAATGGTGACACCTTGTGCATGTCTTACTTAGCATCTGTATTATAGACTCTCCATCTGTAACTGGAACCAATGACTATCCCTTTTGTAAAGAACTTTAGGCATCTGGAACTAAGCGTCATGGAATCCCCAGGTGACTCTGGCCTTGGAAAAGGCTGATTAAGACCTTGACCCTAGGCTATTCAGCATGGATTATACATTATCCTGCATCTCAACTCATCTGTGAAAAGACATAGAAAATAACAGAAACAAACAAAAAAATTCTTTCACTGTTGCATTGCTTCATATTACATCATTTAATTATCTCCTTTATTTTTAAAAATATTTCTTTTATTATTAAGTCAGCAGAAAAATACATGATTGAACAAAGTAAAACTATAAGGTGTGCCCTTTTATAAGACTGAGTGGAACAATAAATTCATCAGAAGGCATGTGTCAATTTCCTACAATGAAACTCATGCAACAACATTCACTGGAGCTGAATATATACAGATGTTAGAGGCTGCCAGGGACGCCTTAGAACTGTTGTCACTTGGAAGCTTGGTTAGACCCAAATGTCATTAGGCTTTACTGACATCGCATTTGGCAGGAAGATACTTCTTGTTTTAGGAAAAAAAAAAAAAGGTATTTGTTGTTGCTTTTAAACATTCAGACCTGAAAACAAAATTCAGAATCTTCCCCGCACATCCAATAACTCTGCACTTACAGCAATGCTGATAGCTTGAAATGGATCATTTCCTGTATAAATACGAGGCTCAAAATGCTGTT
Organism: Dugong dugon; assembly: GCA_030035585.1. Classification (NCBI taxonomy): domain Eukaryota; kingdom Metazoa; phylum Chordata; class Mammalia; order Sirenia; family Dugongidae; genus Dugong; species Dugong dugon. The sequence continues at coordinate 47,803,468 of CM057479.1, forward strand.
TTTCTCAAGGTTCTATATGAGAGCCTCTCCTCCAACCCTGCAGCTTGGCCTGTTAAGATGATTCGTGGAGCAACAAAGTATAGCCAGACTCACACAGCCAGGTGTCTTTCACCCACAATAGCCTTCCAAGAAAGAAAATCGATCAGGTTTTTTATTTTCTACATGAAAGCAAACCCATGCTTTTATGATGTAGGTATTGGAGAGAGGTTTTTGTTTTGATATTTAAATGAAAATAGCCATATAGTTCTATACATTTTTTTTCTCCAAAAACTCTGTTCGTTGATTTTCATTCATTCATTCATTCATTCATCCATCCAACAAGAACTTACTGAGTGACTACTAATTGCCAGGCACTCTTCTAAGTACTGGAGACAGACCAGTGAACACCACAGATGGTGATAAGTGCTACGAAAGGCAATAAAGTAGGAAATGAGTGGGGACTATGGAGTCTTTGAAATAGGTGTCTGGTAGTAAAGGGATATTTGTGCAGAGACCTAAAGAAAGGGAGAGAATGAGCTATGCAGGTATGCAAGGGCAAACAGCAAGGTAATGGGTTACAGCAAGGGCAAAGAAGCTGACACAGGAGTATGGTCTGGGGCACTGTGGGTAAAGCAAGGCCATTATGACTGAAGCAGCGTGAACTAAGGAAACAGAAGATGAGGTCTAGAAGTGATGGTGGTGATTGGGGGTGGAGCACAGATTATGTAGGGTCTTCTAGATCATTGTAAGGATGTTGACATTCTAAGTCAGATGGGAAGACATTGAGACTTAGCATAAAAGTGGCATTATCTAGTGTGTTTTGAAAGTATCATCCCAGGCAAGAAATGGCTTGGACTCAGTTTGGATTCTGGATACATTCTGAAACTGAATAAAATAGGATTAAAAAAGAAAATGGACTGAATGTGGTATATGAAAGAAAAAATTAAGGAAAACTACAAGTTTTTCTGGTCTGGAAGAATGCAGTTTCCATTTACTGACATAGGAAGAACCGAACAGGAGTTGATTGGTGGATGAGTGCAAATCAGAGTTTAGTTTAGACATGTCAGGTTTGAGATGCCAGTTGCATATCCAAAGATGTCAAGTAGGAAGTTAGATATATAAACCTGGCATTCAGGAAAGAGGTAGAGGCTGGAGATTAAAAATGTGGGTGTAGACCTGGTACAACTGATGTTTAAAGGCTCAGGACTTGAAGAGATCACCTACCTAGAGAGGAGGAGATGTCCATTACTGAGACGCTCCGGGGACTTGGCAAAGGAGACTGTGAAGGAGTGGCCAAGGAGGTGAACGAAGACTTAAGAGGGAGGTTGCAGAGCCAAGAAGGAGTTATCAGCTGTGTCAAAGAATGCAGTTAAGTCAAGTGGCATGACCACTGCATTTGACAGCATGATCAATGGTGTTCTTCGGAAGAGCTACTATGGTGAAGATGACAGCCTGACTGGAATTGGTTCAAGAGACCAAAGGAGGAGAGTAACTGGAGAAAGTAAGTATGCACAGTTTCCCATGGAGAGTGAAAGGGGGCAGATAAATAAGATGGCAGTTAGAGGGGGTAGTGGAGTCAAAAAACCAGTTGCCATTGATTTCTGACTCACGGTGACCCCAAGTTTGCAGAGTAGAACTGTGCTTCATATGGTTTTCAAGGCTGGAAATAGATCTCCAGGCCGTTCTTCTGGTGGGTTCGAACCACTGACTTTTTGGTTAATAGTTGAATGCTTAACCGTTTATGCCACCCAGGGACTCCTGAATGGGCCATGGAGGGTGTGTCATGGATTGAATTGTGTCCCCCCCAAAAATCTGTGTGTCAATTTGGCTAGGCCATGATTCCCAGTGTTGTGTGGTTGTCCTCCATTTTGTGAGTGTACTTTTACATTAAAGAGGATTAGGGTGGGATTGTAACACCATCCTTACCCAGGTCACATCCCTGATCCAGTGTAAAGGGAGTTTCCCTGGGGTGTGGCCTGCACCACCTCTTCTCTCTCAAGAGATAAAAGGAAAGGGAAGCAAGCAGAGAGTTGGGGAACCTCATACCACCAAACCAGTACTGGGAGCAGAGCACGTCCTTTGGACCTGACGTTCCTGAGCAGAGAAGCTCCCAGACCAAGGGAAGATTGATGACACAGACCTTCCTCCAGAGCTGACAGAGGAAGCGTTCCCCTGGAGCTGATGCCCTGAATTTGGACTTGTAGCCTATTGGACTGTGAAAGAATAAACTCTTTGTTAAAGCCATCCACTCTTGGTATTTCTGTCATAGCAACACTAGATGACTACGACAGGGTGTATGTTTAAGACAGGAGCTATTGCAGCATGGGTGTAGTGAAATGTTCCAGTAGATAGGGAAAAATTGGTGATGCAGAAGAAAGAATTGCTACAACAGTAGCCTTCAGTTGGTGAGGTAGGATGGGATCTACCTAGAGCAAATGGAAGTATTACCTGCTATCACTTAAGGAGGCATGATTGGTAATGATAAGCTTCACCGGACAAGATCAGGGAACTCAGAAGCCAGGGTGTTGGTGGACTGTCTAAGCAGATATAGAAATCATCAAGAATTAAGGAAGGGTGGTGGTGGAGACAGTGACAGTGAGCCAAGAGCTAAAATATTTAAGCAATGAGGGGGAGTGGCTGCAGGTAACATAGGGACTTCAGAGGGTAATGGCAGGAGCTTCAGAGTGGTGACTGTGTGTGTGTGTTGTGGGGGTGGATAATAGCCTGCAAGTGGCAATGAGAACAAGCAGGCGTCCTATTACTATTAATGTTTTATTATTCACAATTCACATTTTGATAGTGATAACATAAAATAATATATTCCAGGGCATAGCAGTGACTGTATGGAAAAACCGCAGCTTAGAACCTACCATAGCATTTCTAGCCACTGGTTGGAACAGCTGTAGACAATACTTTCTGAAGCCTTTTGATGCAGGAAAAAATTATTTGAAAGTAACTGAACCAAAAAGTTCAGACTAGAAAGTATGCCAGGAAGATTGTTCTTTTATCCTCACACAGGTGAGGCTCTATCCAGTTTTAATGAATTTTTGACAATTTAAAACACTTTAGGAGACTGGAAATTTAAAAAATGTAAACAATTGTGGGCACAGCAAAATGATAGCTTTCCCTTCCAATATTAAACATTTGGCATTTCTACAGTTACGTTAACATTGTAAATAAGACAGCTAAAATGTACAAAAATAGTTTTACAGCATCTCCAATTTTAAAATTCATCTAAGCTGTCATTGTTTTTTTTTTTCCTGCTGTATTTCTTGCTGCCACCTTACATTTGAAATTCTGATTCATGGTAATGTCTGAGGTTTCCTAAATAAACCGTAATGTGGTATTTCTATTTCTTAACACTACTACCCTCAGGGGGAGGGGGAAAAAAAGGAAGGACAACTGAGGCATAGATATTTGCTATGTACAAATAATGATCCATTGCTGGAAATACAAACTCACCTTTCCACCAGCATTTGGTCAGCCTCAATAGTGCAATTCAAATCGGTGCAGATGAAAGCAAACCATCAAAACCAAACCCTCATGTGCAATGAGTTGAATTCGTTTGAAGATGTCTACACCAAGCTTGTCGAGGAAGACCCCTGACGAGATGGATTGACACAGTGGCTGCAACAATGGGCTCAAACACAGCAATGATTGTGAGGATGGCAGAGGGCTGGCAGTGTTTTTTCTGTTGTACATAGGGTCGCTATAGTTGGAAATGACTTGACAGCACCAACCACCACCACCAAGCCAAAAATCTGGAACTGTTAGAATATTTTTATTTATGACTGAGTTTTCTAATCTTCATCCAAATGTTTGGTTCATGAACACATAGTCCATGATTTTGAACTGGATTTAAAAATAGATCAAACCTTACCCAGGAATTATTATTATTTTGGTCTAGAAAATGCTTTTATGGCAATTTTTATTTTGGTACATTCTGGCACTTCCTGGAATGGCAGGCCTAGATGAATAAAGTTCAAAGCACAGACCTGTGATCTTAGACTATTTAATGCCATGCAAATTATTGAATATTCTAGCTGTCTATGGAAAAATTCCCAGAACAATGGTACAGTATAGAAGTCAAAAACACTAGAAAATGTTCAGTAGAAATGTACAAATTGTCAGTTTTGAACCTGCAAATTCTAAAGAGGTTTTCTTCTTGTTGGGGCTCCTGAAATGACATCAGTTTATATCCCCTTTATGGGAGACCCATGAAAGGGCAGCTCACTTTTGGGTTCCTGATGGTGCTATACTGACCAGGCCCAAAATGTAGTGGTGTTTGTGAGAAATATTAATTGATAAATGAGATCAAATTTAGACTTCTAGATTTTATGTTATAACTCTGTAGTCTCTGGGGAGGCCAGGTTTTGGTTTGTTTGATTTGGTTAGATTTAAATTTCTGAGGAATGAACTAAAAGGTAATAAGTCACTGAAAGTGTTGAGATGGTCAGAACATAGTGTCAGAGTGGATTTTAGAATACAGTGAGCATGGGTGGGTCATTCAGAATTGTTACAAGCTTGATGTGGATTTTCTCATATTTTCCTTCAGTAGGTTTGATACACATGGGGTTGCCATGAGTTGGAACCCACTTGAAAGAAGTTGGTTTTAGGTTTGATGAATAACTGTATCTTCTTTTTTAAAAATAATGTAGCACATATTATATTTTAAAGCAATCAGCACAAATGCAAGTAATGCCTGTTCAAGCAGACTTTCAAAGACAACACACACTATTAACACAACGAGCTCTTCTGCAGGTCATTAATACAGTGTGACAGGAACTGGTACACATATTAGTGGCAAAAACATTTTCTTTTAATTCCATGGAATGTGAGGTCAGACTTCAGCCGCATTTCCTTGTCCGGCGATGGACAAAAACCAAATGGCCTGGGCCTGAATTTCACATCTCTTTCTAATCTACTGCACAGGAGGGATCAGAGACACCAGTCACCAATGAGTCACAAGAGCAGACAGAAAATTGTTAGTAGGTCTTGACAACCAGAAACTAAGATGCTTTTAAAAAAATGTATACTTGGTGCAAAGTATGTTAGGAGTGCATCTGAGAAAGCAATGCCAAAGTATTAGAAAAATGGAGTCCCTGACCAAGTGGTCTTGTGAAATTTCACCTACCACTTAATCTACACTGTTGAATAAATAAATAGCTCTAGGTCTTCTTGAAGCATTGTTTAAATGTCTTTAAGAAAAATAATGAGATCTATCTAAATAGAGCCATCAGATTTTATGTAGAACTTAGTGAAAGCTGATTTCATTTACATTCTGTGCCATGACATGATTGGAATGGAACTGGAATGAGGAGGACCCTTGCCATCTGAAGGGACCTTTAAATGAAGGTCATCCATTTCTACCACCCACTGGATGCAGGAATCCATGCTACAATATCCCTGACTGTCACCCAGGAATAGTGGTTACCTGCCAGACCATAGACCAAGAATATAATGTGGGCAGGCTCAGTGGATCATATTAGATGATTATATCAATTTAGATCAGTGAGGACTGAAAGATCTTGTGAAACGTACTTTGGGCAGGAGCTCAGTTTCTCTTTGTAGGAAAATAAAAACAGAATGAGCCAATTCTAGAAGCAAAATCCCCAACAGGAAGATCAAAACTAAGGAAATTTTTATTAAGTTGCTATTAAGATAGACAAAGAGCACAACCACCCTCCTCTTCTCCCCAAAAAAGAGAATTAAAGCAAACAAAAAAGTTGGGAAATGTATGAGCTACAGGACAGCATTCCAAAATATTTTGCACGACCATGGCCTCAGTATGTCAGAGCTAGGGCCTGTCCTGATGGAGGAAAATGCATTTTTGAAGATAAAATCTTCAAGAAATTCTTTAGGTATCTTTTAAGGAGCACCGATTTGTGGGGAAGGGCCCTTTTAAATTTGGTCTTGCCTTCTACTCAGTGTAAAATATTTGTACAAAAATATAAAAGGCATGGCTTGATGTTTAACGTCTGTGTTTTATTGTTGTTGGCACCAGAAAAGCTCATGTTCTATGTTATGTCACTGTACATACTGTAAACAAGGCTGCATGAATATTGTTTTCTTATGATTTTCGCTTCAATGAATCTAGGTTTTAAAAAATACATTCACAAACTACCTTATGTTTAGACACAATGATTCCCTTTTATTTCTTAACTGTACCCCCAAATCCCACAATAAAAAATCATTTAAAGCTGTGTGTTTCAAAACTTACTATTTAGAAATAAAAACAAAACAAAACAAAAAATAAACAAAGATCAGTTTGCAACATAATTTAAAGAAGCTTCTGGTTTAAAATACCACAGTAGCAATATAAAGAGCTGGTGGCAATCACATTCGGGGATGAGACCCAGATCAATATATTTTGTCCATGTCAGCATCCAATTACAGTAGTTGTTAAATTCAATCCAAAAGTTATTGCTGAATTTGTTGCATGCAATTTGTGAAGACAGTACTGTTCAGCAGCGTAACCGAGCAGTAAAAATGAGAACGGGAGGATTTCATTGCTTTTGAGAGCTAAAGGGACCATGATGAGGACATCTTGGTGACTGCCTGAAGATAATCCTCAATTCCATTCCTGTATGTTACCTGCTTAAAATAAATGCAAATGACAACCACCTCTACAGGAGGGGCGTTTAAGTATCTAATCCAGAAACCAGAAGATTCCCCTTTTCCTTCCCCCCTCACCCAAATCACCAGATTGAAATGGCTCCATTCCCTAATATGGATTTCGTTCTCATTAATAGAACATCAGCTGCTCATGTATTCAGGCAAAATCAGTAGGGTCATAATTTTTTTTTTTTTTTTTGGCTCTGTTTGCAGTAGTCATATAGTTCTCCAGAAATAAGCCACATTAGGTTTTATTGTTGGTATTTTTCATTTTTTTAAGAAGAACAATTTGGCCAACCACTGTTTTAAAAATATTAAATACACCTGAGATTGCCAGTTGAGCTCTCTATATGTCTCCTGGAGATAACACTGCTGTGATGAACAGTGAAACAAAAACAAACAAAACGAGGTAGGTTAAAACAGGAAGCGCAACACAGATACCGTTTTGCAACACCTTGATACCACAGGCGGCCATGCTTGTAGCTTCGGAAAAAAAATCTGAGACAGTCACGTAGTTCAAATGATCTGAGTAAGAGTTTATAGGACACAAGTCAACCTGAACTAAATACATACATATTTCTGCACAAATGTTGTTTACCATATGCTGGGTAATTTGGAGGAAGGGAAAATGATTAGGATCTCAGTATTTTGGCCAAAGCCTTGCTTTCAAGTTCTGTAAAACTCAAACCAGCAATGCCTGCTGTGTCTCAGGCAGGCTCAGTAGTCTAGTCCCTTCACTCACCAACCCAGAGAGAACACAGGCAGCTCAGAAACATTTATTATTCATTTTCTTTTCAGTCACAGTTTTCATCTTGAGAAAGTGGCACCCTCAGGAGAGAGATGGGAATGACCAGAGCCTGGATGTCATCCACTCCTCAATTCCCAGACAGAATTCCACAAAGTCTCAGTCCTAATGAAGCCCAAACCATGTGACCTCTTAGCCATAGAGGCTTTGTGCATTTAAATAAAAGAAAAAAGTATAAGCTTGTTTCCCAGAGCTCTTTCTGCCTGATCCCATCTGCCATCCCATCTTTTGCCCTGATCTGCTGCATAATAGCTGAGGGAGAGCTGCGTTATGGAGTCCCTCAATCGCTAGAGCCAACTCAACTCAATGGCACTACTATCCCATTCAACACACTCCATCCTGTAGAGGGTCATATAAGAATATGGCCTGTCAGACTCACAAAAATGGTAGTTGATTTTATTAGTCTAAGGCTAGTAGTTTAGCCATTTAAAATCTATTTCCCAAAAGAGGGGAAAACTAGTATTTTTCTTCTCTTTTAAAAATTCATGAGCCAGTTGCTATCAAAAAGCAACCTTTTGGGTTGGTGAAGGCAAAAGAGTTCTAAAATTACTCCACTATGCAGTTACGGCCTTCAGTGTGAGGAGATAAGGTACATTTATTGTGCTGTCTCTCACCGTTTGAAATTGGAAATTTTACAACATACCATATACTTAAAGCTAGCAGGCAGACAGAATTAAAAACAGACTCATTTTCTCAGTATGCGTTCTCTCCCCATTCTTAGAAGTAAGGGGGTAAAGAAAAAGGTAAAAAACTCAAAAACCCACCAGAACACAACTTGATCATAAGAGCACACAGTATTTGTTTCTATCCCTAACTCCGAAGGGCACATGTCCATCTCTGTCCACAGACAATGCAGCGTCCTTGGGCATCTCCTGGAAATTGCTGCCACCTTTTTCTCTCTTTCTCAACCAGGCTGCAACACTGAAAGATGGACTGTACTGGGAGGGGTGGAGGGAGAGGAACAGGGGAAAGTGGTAAGTTCAACCAAGCCTTCTGATTCTGCCTCTAGACTGGCATAAGTCCACATGAGTTATGTTCTTTTAAATTAGAAATAACGCCATGAAGATAAGTGCCAAGTGCTCTTCTGTTACCAGTTCATCATGGAATTTCTGTTGAGGGTCATGAAAAACACTTGGCTACTTCCTCCAGATCGCACGGATGCAAAAAATACCTGTTTGAAATTAAAAAGAAATTAGTTCAACTGCATTTTTCCCCTCTTTTCTTCTTCAACCGTCCATCCATTTTCTCTCACATGTCCTAGGCTTGCCATGTGTCAGCTCTTACAGCTTAATGGCTGGTGTTTAATAAAGTGCCTTTTGGTACAGTGCATCCTATGTAAACACTCCTGCCTTTATTACTATGGTTATTATTATTACTGATCGTGGTAGTGGCCTTCAGGGACACTGAAGGGGCAACATCTTGATTCATAAAATCCCTTTGGGTGCTCACATTTTAAAAGGGAGTTTAGTGCTAGGATAATGTGCTGGATTTGTGGCCTAGGACAGAACAAGCCCTTTATTAATTTCTGGAAAGGCACAGAGGTCACACTTCTCTCCCCGATAATGACAAGAGGGCAGACGTTGGGATTGAAGAGACTACTTTTCAGATTCCTAAAGTCAAGGAGAGAATTTTGGGCCTACTGACTACTATACAACTTTAGTTTCCAATCTTTTAAATTAAAAAAAAAAAATGAATTGTTTGTGGTCAAATAAGGTAAGGTGGTTAATGCCTATTGACTGTGACATTTTAAGAGTTAATGCTTGGCTTCTCTGCTGACTCTGGCATATCCCAGGCCAAATGAGATAACGGCATTAATAAGGGAACCACAGTCCATTAGGTCTGAGTCCATTAAATCATTTTATTAGAGTTGAGAGAAGTGAGCAAAATAGGTTACTACTTGCTTGAGCTGAATGTTAATGAACCACTGCCCCAGGAGAATAATATTCTGGGCGTGGCCTAGCCCTTCAGTCAGTCAACACCTAACTTTGGTCCAAGGCATTTGCTTTTGTCACTAGTATAAACGTCTCTGCTACTTCAGCTCCACAGCTCCTTCAGGAGAACGCTGTCTCTCAGCAACAGCTCCTTCAGCAGTTCTGCGGAACTGCTTGCCGTTCAGCCAAGGCTACGTGTGAAAGTAAAGCTGACGTCAGGGGCAATGAACCAAATGGGGAAGCACAGAGAGGGAGGGAAAGAAGGGCTGCTGCTCTCTCCAGGTTGTGTCTCCTGGTCTCTAAACCTCAGACCCCAGTCACAGGTGTGGTCCTGGCCTACTCCTGAGGGTGTAAGCACATCCTTGGACAGGCTTGCTGGGCGGGGGGTGGGAGGGGCGTCGCCAATGAACCCGAGTGTGGGGGTCCATGCCAGATCAATCTTAGTTTTATGAAACCCAAAGAGACTGGGTGGATGCTGGCGTGTTACTAGGGGTCAGGCCTGTTTTCTGGCATACTCTGGTATGGCCCTGGGACCATCCTTGCCACCCCCAGCCACTGTACACCCAGACCACACCAAGTCAGAGTTGTTGGCCAGGGTCGAATCTAGACTAGACCCACACCTCCAGGGTTGGACTAAGACCAGACTTTCCCCTGGGGAACAAGGGTGGGCAAATACAGACATACAACTGTTCAAGCCATCACATTCTTTTCTATGTGTTTATGTCTGCTGCTTTTGGGAAAGCACTTCTATGTTGGTAATGGCCACAAAAGATGAATTCACAAATGCAGTACAGCTTAGCTTCTAAAAACTCTGGGTTACTCTACAGGAAGCGTAAGGTGGAATTGGCACTGCTGCAGAATACCCTTCAGTGGCAACTAATCATGCCAGATGGACAAAGCCAACTTCCCTGGAAAACAGTCCCCCTATGACACTTCAGAAGAAACATGGCTGGGATGACAGAGGACATGGCACTAGTTGAGTTTGTGATTGTGCATTCCTTAAGGAATGGGTGACATTTTGTAGAAGTTTATATTACTACATATCAGATGTTTTACATTTAAAGGTGAAGATAATGTGATGAGTTAGGTCCCAATAGTGACTTTGTGAGAAGTCTAAAAGTGGAAGTATAAAGCTGACCCACTGTGAGGTGATTAATGCGGGCCAACTATTCTAAGAGCTTAGGAGAATTTGGGGTATCTGCTGAGTCATCATAGAGCCCACAGGCCACAAAGGTTACTAAGAGTTTACAAGAAATTTTAAGATGTTCTTATGTCTTTTTTGATATGTGAATAATGTATTTTGAGTGCTCACATGAATCAAACCAAATAATGCCATTTTAAGATAATATTGATTGTTTAACACAGATGTGACTCAAATCAGTATAGAGGAAAATGAAGGTTTCACAGGTACCTGGTGGTCTCTTAAAATGCAAACACTAATGCAAATGTTGAAACGGATTTACCTTATCATTTCTTTCACATAGAAACTTTAACCTTTGAGCTCGCTTATGCATAAATACGCCATCCAAATGTCCTGTTTCCACTGACCGGATCTCAATAGCTTTCTCGCCCCAGCCCATTATCTGATTGGAATGAATGTAGGCTGTCAAAAGGAATTTCCAAAACTGCATTAAAAACATTAGATGGGCAATAACTCACAGCATCTGTTCACATCTTAACCACAAAAACGACAAACAACTTGAGATAAACGGACAAAGCAAGTCTTACAAGTGTTAGTCACAGACTTTTTTTTTTTTTTTTTTTTTTTGTGGAATCAAATGGTTGTTTCACATTTCTTGACTTTCGTTTCATTTGGGGGGTGTAACTGCTGAAGGAGATAAGGAATGGTTAACCTACCCACAGACGTGGGCATTTCTCCCCATTGGAGCACCACATCCTTAGTTATCCGCCCGTAGGTGTTTACATACACCCCCTCATCCTCATAGCAAACAAGCATTTCCATTCCATCTGTTTTAGGCAAGATGACAATAGCATGAGGAGTGATATTGCCCTGAATCTAGAAGACAAAGAAAGGCCAAGCGTTATTCTTTTTAAAATAAGACAATACCTTGAATATTTATCTCTAAGAATTGTTAAGAAAAAAAAGAAGTATATATATATATATATTTCATTTTTCACTCTAGAGACTGAAATCTGCTTTGCTTACTTTGATGATTGATCTGTCAAATACTCTGGTAAATACAAACCTGGTCACTAGGTGGAGAACACAATTTACCTGCTCCTACACAGCAACGCCAATCACTGGGCTAGGTCCCTTACAAATTTCCAGTCTTTACAACAGCTCCCTGCTCCCCACATAGATATCTTTGTTTACAAATGAGTTACGTGCATCTTACGGGGGTTAGGCACCTAGACTAAAGCTGCACTAGTATTTGGTGGTAGAATTGGGATTTGAACCCATATCCTGCTGGCAGTGAATTTCACGTTTTCCATTAGAATAAGCTCCTTCTAAAAAGATAAGGGAATGCAAGCCAGCTGAATCTGATGGAGACAATCTAAATACCCGAGGGGCCAAGATGCAAGCTCACCAAATGGGATATGAACATATAACACAGCTTGTTTATCTGGGTGTCGGAATAATCCAAATTAATGGCTTGCGTAGGAAAAAATTTTTTTTTAAAAACTATTACTCATTATAAAAACAAACAAATGCTACACAATAAATGTGGATTGACTTGTTCTAGGAAAAGGGGTGGGGCTGGCTGATCCCCCAGAATGCAAGTCATTGGTTGAGAATATCATGGCAGCCCATGTGCTTCGTCGGTGTATGAGCAGGTCACCAAGGATGATCACAGTGACATCCCAGCTGTCTCACTGAGGACAGGAGCTGTGAGATCCTGGGTGCAGGTGCACACACATGCGCTCTAATGCAGCACTGAATGACAATTGCGTGTCTGTGTATGTGTGTGTGTAATGTACTAAAATAACGTTTTTCAATTATTGTGCTTCTTTGAAGTAAGGTCTTTAAACTCTTGAAGTATCAGTCAGGAACAGACTAGGTTTCAGATTGTCCTGATAACAGTTTCTACTGTATGTTAACCATGGGATTATATATAGGACACAAATCTGACATCACAACAACCCTACTAAGTGAATCCATGTGCAGTGTTTCCCTTGAAAAGCCATGTTTTAGGCAATGAGCCAGTACAGTAATACTAATAGTATATTATTACTAAGGAGGGCTCCAATTTGTAGAGCCCTGTGCCAAGCACTTTAGAGCCATTGTCTCATTTAATTCTGACAATAACCCTATGAGATAGGTCCTTTTATCTCCATTTCACAGATGTGAAAGCTGAGGGTTGGAGAGGCTAACTAATGTGTCCAAATTGCAAAGCTAATACATGGTAGAGTCAGGGTACGAGCTCCAGTGTGTCTGAATCCACTACCCACATGGCCCTCAAGTTGAAGAGAAGAACTAGAAATAGCAGAAAAAGGAGTTTCCCCACGAAACTAGTACCTGACTATTGGCCTTCACTCACATAAGAAGAACCAATCTTGCTTCAAATATTGAAAATAAGAAGTTATCTATTATAGTCCTGCTTAAAACACAAAATTTTTGCCCCTGAAGGAAAAACATCCTATGTGTTTTAGTTCAATGTCTAGAGAGATAAATGGAGAAATGTCAAATAATTTCTATCATCACGTTACTCAGATTTAGGTAGTGATAACAATGTGTTAAATTTACATGTCTTATTTATCAAAAGCATTCTATCTACTTAAACAAAGAAAAAATACAAAAAAAACAAACAAACCCCAAAAACAAACAAACAAACAAAAAACCCAAACACGTTCCAATCGAGTTGATTCTAACTCACAGCCACCCTATAAGTCAGAGGAGAACTGCCCCATAGGGTTTCCAAGGCTGTAAACCTACAGAAGCAGACAGCCACATCTTTCTTTCGTGGAGTGGCTGGTGGGTCCCAACCACTGACCTTTAGGTTAGCAGCCTAACGCTTAATCACTGCGCCACCAGGGCTCTTTTCTATCTAGTGAAGGCCAAAAGTTCACCTGCTTCACCGATTGTAAAAGTTAGTACGATTTCTACTGAAAGTTCTTTCTGCATGCAGGCTGTTAACAGACAGCCATTGACATTCGCTTCCAGGAACTTACATGAGATGGTATGTAGATATCATAGGAGTTTCCTGAATCAACATCAATTACATGGAAACCAGTGTGTGAACCAAAAATAACCTTTAATCTTTGACCTTCTTCTACGGTGAGATCAACAAGCAGAGGCTTGTGCTGGAGATCTGCAAAAGACTTTAAAAATCACCCCATGAGTATCCACATTATCCAAAGAGGTTATCTTAATAATTTTCTTCCTTTGGCCATTGGCTGGTGGAAATTAATCTCTGACTTTCTTAAATTAAAAAGCTAGGCGATGTCTCTTTCCATTTTAGGTCTATTAATATTCTGGCTCTCAGAGGCAGGCCTAGCACTCATTGTGCCCCTTTCTTTACCCCTTTACCTCCAGGACACAGAGGTTGGTTTAGAGTTGTCAATTTGATAGTGGGTGGCATCATTCATTGTACATTAAAAAACTGGTGCTTGGGTACTACTGTTCTTTCCTGTTTATTTCTAGCCTTTTCCCTCTGGAAAAGCCACAGAAACATCTCTGGCCCCTCTCACTCCCCTGTGGCAGCCAGGGCCATCCATGGCTGCTGTCTTTCAGAAAGAGCCTGGGGTGGGCAGCTGAGGCTGGCCCTGTGCTAAGCCCTGTTCAGGATAATGGGTGTGGTCTGGTTACGACTTTCCTTCAGTGAGTGATAGGAGGTCAGACTGGTGCTTTCCCTACACTTAATGCTGAATCTGAAAGTTGGGTTTTGGGTGATAAGGAGGGTGGGAGGCAGGGGTGGAACATCACAAGTGTCAAGCTTCTGTTCGCTACTTGGGTTTAACTGACAGGAAAAAAGAAAGCTCCAGCCAAGTTTATTAAGGTTCTGTGTGTTGGAATCTGGGGCCCAAACCCCAACTAGCTGTCCAGTGTTCCTCTGTTTTCCTTTACCATTGTTGAATCACACTCCACCTTTATTGAGTATTGCAGGCCAAGAGAGAATTTGTATAACCTCATGTGCTTTGGCCATAATGCCACTGGCACCTAACAGACCTCCCTCTCCTCATCTTTTCCTAACATCATTCTCAGAGCATGGGAAGCACTGATCTCCTGTCCTTGTCCTAGGGGAGGACTTGACCCCCTGCCAGCTCCAGCCTTTCCAGTCCAAGTTTCCTTTCCCAGGCTGGGTCTGGACTGCTGAATAGAGCAGTTTGCACCTTCTCATTCACTTTGGCTATTACACTGATTGATGGCAGTAACTCCAGAACTCGAATGTGAATGGGGTCCTGATTGAAAAGCTTTTGCGTAGACAGGTTTTGGCAGAACAGTAGCACCACTTTAGCTTTTAAGGAGTCATCCCTTAAAAGTTCTTCGTTATTACTAACCTGATGCATTCCAAAAATGGCTCTCCATAAAAGTGGGGTTATGCAAGAGAGCCTATTGCCACTGGCGAGTCTATCTTCTTGAGCACATCACTAAGGGCACAATTTAAAAGTGGGGTGATTCAGCCCCAAAGAGAGCCAACATAATGTTCCCATGGCAGTTTCTGCCCTTACACAGCATATGTGGCAGGAAAAAATAAATAAAGGGAGATAAATCACAAAGGTGGAGAGAAAAAAGTGAGGGCCGATAAGATACAGAAGGAGAGACAGAGAGGAAACAGGATATAAATTCACATCGGCCATGGAAAGGCTATGTGGCTCTGCACACATCAGCGTGCCTGCAAGTACTGCTCTTCCTGGCATTTTGGGGTCAGCCTTCATTGTGCTGCGCAATGAGACTAGCCTATTCCCAACCTGCTGAATCTCATGATTGATCAATTCCCCCATGATGGATATAGACTCAGCCCAGGTCAAAAATGAAAAGGCAATAAAAACTGAGTCATGTCAAGAAACTAGGTCATTTCCCTAAAATTAATGCATTCAGTATTCATTTCAGAGAAGTCCAACAGCAGTGTGGATATAAGCATCAACTGAGTTTTAGGGATGTCACCCAGAAAGGCTTACAAGGTTATGAGATTTAGAGATTCAGTTCAACCTTGAGATTTGGTGCTGTTGTTGGTCTGCCTTTCTCAGACAAAATATCAGAATATGTCCTAGTTAGGTGACTTCATACTGAGTCTTATTGCATAATAGCACAGTCAGTGCTTTACCCGGCCACCATTCCATCCTAAATGTCACCTGATTCCTAGACCTGCAATGAGGAGGGTATGCCCAAATTTTCACTGACTAACTTTACAGCATGGTATATACTTATAACTTTTGGAATAATAAAGCCAAGAATATCTATACTTTCAAAACAGGAAAATTGGTATTGGTCTTTGTGCCAGATGGACAGAGCACTTTACGGGAAACTGCTTTTTAGGTAATCACATGCCAGCTTACCTTAAATGCCATAAACTTATGATATGGTTTTGGGGCCCAAGCATATATCTCCACAGCATTCTTTAAGGCAATCACCAAGAATTTGATCCTTTCATATTTAACTGTAATAAAAAGTTATAAATTTAAAAGTATATCACTTTATTCAAGTTTTTTATTTTAATGAATATGGAAGCTGCAATACGTAAATATATATAATACATATATAAAACCATAACTGTATACAAATATATATATAAAACCAAAATCGAGGGTGATGCTCCTGTTGTGGAATTTTCTCGTGGATACAGACTTAACTTCCTTTAATGTATTTGGTTGCTATGAGTCAAATCGACTTGATGGCAATGGGTTTAATATATTTAGTCTGCAGAATAGGTGGGGTCTTTTGTTTTATACTAAAGGCTGTTTTCTCCACCTAAAGATGTAACTGCTTAACCACTAGGTCTAGATGTGAACTATTCATTTGTAATAATAATCTATCTTCATATAAGTGTTCCTGCTTTTTATTTCACCCACATGTAAGCAGCTGAGAGCTGGTATGGCAAGATGGCGGAAACATCAGCAAATGGGTACAGACATAAAGGCTGCCCCTTGCTTATTATTCAGATTTGAATTCCAATTTATTAAGTGAAATAATTGCTTGTTTATGTTTCTAATGGAAGATGTAGCGTTAGGAGCCCTGGGTTCTGTTAATGGCCTTATTTTTCAGGGCTCCACATACTTTGACAATGCTTTCATTCTGTAGGAAGATGGAACATTCTCAAAAACCAAACTCATTGCTGTTGAGTCAATTCAGGACAGTGTAGAACTCCCCCATAGGGTTTCCAAGGAGCGGCTGGTAGGTTCGAATTGCTGACGTTTTGGTTAGCAGCCGAGCTCTTAAGCACTGTGCCCCCAGGGCTCCGATGGAACATTAGGCATCTTAAATTCAGTGGATAGAAATTTGGTATAATGACTGAGTACCTACTGTGGTTTTGCCTTACACAGAGAAGTACTCGATAAATGTTTATGAGTAGACGAAAGAAAGAGTAGACCTTGTTATCTGGCTTTCTATTGATTACTATGGCCTGTGTGCCTCTGATATGATCATGACCAATATTTACACTGATGATCTGGGAAGACTACAGAATCCTTTACGTGCCTTCTGGGTATTCCACTATTAAAACTATAGATTCTAGTTCTTAGAAAATTTGTAATCCACAAATGATAGCCATTTTCTTCATACGATATCTGAACAATCAGAATGTTCTGTGTCCCGGAGAAACTGGGTAGGAAAGATTTTAATATACTTAGATGAAGTGTTAAATTTCCAGTTGTCTCCTTTCTACTTTTTATGATACAAACGCTTTAGGAGACTAACTATCCTCTGACCTCCTCATCTGAAACCCAGGAAAAGATTCACAATTAAAATTTAAAATAACCTTGAAAATGAAAACTCATCTAAGTACATCTGGGCTAAGAGAAATATAGAGATATCTTAAATGACTCTTGGATATACAATTTTGCGTTTGTTTTGTTCTTATTTTATATTTTTAAAATGTCATAGGAATTTGAGTGTGCTGGAAATACTCATGTGCTACAAGGAGATATCAGCATTGTCTTGGCTGGATCCCACAGGGTAAGCAAAATAGAGACTGCAAGTGGTTATTTGGATACTGAGTCAAAAGCTGTTTTCTGAAAATTAAGCCGGTCTCAATTTTCTGGCAGACAATTATTAGATACCGCTCTCTGGTTCCATCTCATTTTGCACGTGTGGACAGAGGTCAGCCTACTGATGTGGGGACAATGAAAACAGACAGCAGTGATTAGAAGGAAGAGGCTTGCAATGATAGAAGGGCCAATGGTAGATTTGGAGGTCAAATGGGGCTATTGCAACATGACGTTTTGGAAAACCAATTGGTAGGTACATGCAAAAAGGAACATTCAGAAATTTGACATTATTTTCTGCAATGAATTTCACAGCTCTGTAATCATACTTCCCTAGTTTATATATATGAAATTTGATCATTAGACATTTCTGGATTAACAAATGCTAAATAATAAATGAAAGTAAAACAGTCAAAGGAAATTTCTAAAAGGTTTATCAGAAAAATCTTTAGAAGTATTCTTAAAATGATTTCTGTAATAGCACTTAATTACATTGCTTTCCTCTGAAAACAAGGGCTATTCTCAAAGAAAGTAGTCCACTCTCGCCAAAAGAAGTCCAAATGTGTATATGAATTTGAATTCTACTTGGTGTGAGAATGAATGGGATGCATATTTTATACTTTGCTACATAATGAGGTTGAAGACAAGAGAAAATTATAATTCCAGGGTATCCTGTTAGCAAGTAGCAAATAATTCTGATATCCAAACAAAAATGTACAGTGGAGCAGACATTAGCTTGTATCTCACCAGCTGGCTATGGAAAAACACTCCCCACTGTGGTCTGGTGTGTGAATAATTGCTACACCCTTTGAACATTCATTCCTTTAGCAAATACTTCCTAACTGGTTTCTCTGTGTCTGGCACTGTGCTAGGTACCTGGGAGCAATACATATATACTGTGGCCATTATATATGTTTGTACTGTTGCTGCTGTTAGTTGCCATTCAGTTGGCTTCAATTCATGGCATTTACGTAAAACAGAACAAAATGGTGCCTGGTCCTGTGCCACCTGTATGATTTTTGATATGTCTGAATCCATTGTTGTGACTATTGTGTAGTGCCTTCCAACCTAGGGGGCTCATCTTCCAGCACTAAATTGGACAATATTCTGTTGTGATCCATAGGATTTTTTTTTTCTGTTTAATTGTGCTTTAGGTGAAAGTTTACAGAGCAAATTAGTTTCTCATTCAAAAATTCATACACAAATTGTTTCGTGACATTGGTTACAATCCCTGCAATGGGTCAGCTCTCTCCCTCTTTTCACAGTGGTTTCCCTGTTTCCATTTGTTCAGTTTTCCTGTCCCTTCCTGCCGTCTTGTCTTTGCTTTTGGGCAGATGTTGCCCGTTTGGTCTTGTATACTTGATTGATCTAAGAAGCATGTTCCTCAGGTATGTTATTGTTGGTTTTACAGGCCAGTCTAATCTTTGGCTGAAAGGTGAACTTCAGGAGTGGCTTCAGTTTTGAGTTAGAAGGGTTTCCGGGGTCCATAGTCTTGGGGGTTCCTCCAGTCTCTGTCAGACCAGTAAGTGTGGTCTCTTTTGTGAATTTGAGTTTTGTTCTACATTTTTCTCCTGCTCTGTCTGGGACTCTCTATTGTGACTCCTGTCAGAGTGGTCAGTGGTAGTAGTTTTTCTGGGCTCATCCTGGTGGAGGCCGTGGTTCATGTGATCCATTGGTCCTTTGGACTAATATTTTCCTTGTGTCTTTGGTTTTCTTCATTCTCCTTTGCTCCAGACAGGATGGTACCAATAAATATATCTTAGATGGCCATTCGCAAGCTTTTAAGACTCCAGACACTACTCAACAGAGCAGGATATAGAACATTTTGTTTATGAATTATGTTATGCCAATTGACCTAGATGTCTCCTGAGATCATGGTCCCCAGCCCTCTGTCCCACTAACTCGGTCCCTCAAGGCGTTTGGATGTGTCTAGGAAGCTTCTATGACTGTGCCCCCTTTGTGCTTTATTATATATATGAATATACATGCTATACATACAAATATGTATGTAAAAATATCCACAGCCTAACCTGTGTATGTATGTGGGTATACTCCTATACCCCTCCTTCCACTATTCAGTATATGTACCTGCCTGTGTATCTGCTTGTAAGTTATCATTTGTTTTTACTGTTGTTGTAGGGTTGTATATGCTATAGTATTTATTGTGGTTGTCTCTTTTTTTTTTTTTCCTTGTGTTCCTCTCAGTGTCTTCCTTTGCCTTGGTCATGTTGTGCTGACTTCCCTGATACTGTGTACTGTCTTTCCCTTCACCTAAGTTAACACTTGTCTACTATCCAGTTAGTGATTTCCCTCCCACCCCTCCTCCTCTTTTGTAACCATCAAAGACTGTTTACTTCTGTGTGTAAACATTTTCTTGGGTTTTTATAATAGGGGTCTCATACAATATTTATCCTTTTGTGACTGACTTATTTCACTCAGCATAATGCTCTGCATATTCATCCATGTTGTGAGATGTTTCTGGATTCATCATTGTTCTTTATTGTTGCATAGTATTCCGTTGTATGTATGTACCATAATTTGTTTATCCATTCATCTGTTAATGGGCACTTAGGATGTGTCCATCTTTTTGCTATTGTGAATAATGCTGCAATGAACACGGGTGTACATATGTCTATTTGTGTGATAGTTCTTATTTCTCTAGGATATATTCCTCCTTGTGGGGCTGCTGGATCATATGGTATTTCTATCTTTTTAAGGAAGCGTCATATTGTTTCCCATAGTGGTTATACCATTTTACATTCCCACCAGCAGTGTATGAAAGTTCTAATCTGCCCACAACTTAGGCAGCATTTACTGTTTTCTGAAATTTTGATCAGTGCCATTCTTGCAGGGGAGATGTTATTTCACCATGGTTTTGATATGCATCTCTCTAATGGCCAAAGATCATGAGCATCTTTTCATGTATTTGGTAGCTGCCGGAATGTCCTCTTTGGTGAAGAAGTGTCTATTCATGTCCTTTGCCCATTTTGTGATTGGCTTGCTTGTCTTTTTATCATTGAGTTATTGAAGTTTTCTGTATATTTTAGAGATTAAATCTTAATCAGATATGTTGTTGCCAAAGATTTTTTTTTACCCAGTGTGTAGGTTCTCTTTTACTCTCTTGGTCTTTTGATGAGCATAAGTATTTATTTTTAAGGAGTTTCCAGTTATCTAGTTTATCTTCTGCAGTTTGTGCATTTCTTAGTTACACTTGATATTCTATTTATGTCATAAATTAGGGCTGCTAGCATTGTCCCTATGTTTTCCTTCATTAACTTTATAGTTTTAGGTTTCACATTTAGGCCTTTGATCCATTTTGAGTTAGTTTTTCTGTATGGGGCGAGGTATGGTTCCTGTTTCATTTTTCTGCAAACGGATATCTAGTTTTGCCAGCACCATTTGTTGAAGAGACTATCTCTTTCTCACTTAAGGGACTTTGACCCTTTGTTGAAGATTAGGCGTCCACAGGTGGATGGATTTATTTCTGGGTTCTGAATTCTGTTCCATTGGTCTATGTGTCCATTTTTGTACCAGTACCATGCTGTTTTGACTACTGTAGCTGTATAGCAGGTTCTGAGACTGGGTAGTTCTGAGATGGTTAAAGAATGTGTTGGAATTTGGATTGGCATTGCATTGGATCTATAGATTGCTTTAGGTAGTACTGACATTTTCACAATGTTAAGTCTTCCTATCCATGAGCATGGTATGTTTTTCCATTTATGAAAGTCTCTTGCAGTAGTGTTCTGGAGTTTTCTTTGTTTTAAGTCTTTTACGTCCCTAGTTAGGTTTATTCCTAAGTATTTTATCTTTTGGGGGGCTATTGTAAATGGTATTGTTTTCCTGATTTCCTTTTCAGAGTTCTCTTTGTTAGTGTATAGGAATCCAGCTGATTTTTGTATGCTGATCTTATATCCTGCCACTTTGCTCAGTCCTTCTGTTAATTCCAATAGCTTTCTTGTGGTTTCTCTGGGATTTTCTATGTATAGGATCATATCATCTGTGAATAGGGATAGATCCATATGGTTTTCATTGGAAGTAGATCACCAGGTCTTTCCTCCTAGTCTTTCTTAGTCTGGTAGTTCCACAGAAACCTGTCCACCATAGGCGAACCTGCTGGTATTCGAAATATTGGTGGCAAAGCTTCCAGCAATGAAGCAACATACAAGCCACCACAGCATGACAAATTGACAGCTGGGTGGTGGATATATGTTTACAGACATTAAATGTTTATTTTCTCCAAAAGCTGCTTTAAATGCGTATCAATAAGTCCCATTTTCTGTACAGTAAGAACAGGGACTTTTTTTGTTTGTAAAACTCCGTATGATGTGTTATTAATAAACAATGGGAGACATATCCTTTCAAGGACCAGAACCTTCAAGATCACTATTTAGTACAACACTTCCTATGTCAGAGTATCATAGTTTTTCTTATTTTTCAAAAATCAACTTTGGGTTTTTAATGTTATATAAGTGAATGTTTCAAAAAGTTAAATAGTTCTATGAGGCTTATAATGAAAAACAGCAGTCCCTGCCTCACTCCTGATTTCTGTGCCCTAAGAATAACCATTTGCAACTCTTTCAACCATTTCTTCTGTAACTTACCCACGTATTTCTAAATAACATGTTGACAATGCTATTTCTTGATTTTTTTTTTGCAGTTGTAGACATTATTTATTGACTTCCTAGTATGGAAAGTAGTCTCATATTATCCCTTTCTCTCCAGCTTTGTCTCTTTGTTTTTCTTTCTCATACACACACGTCTTCTCCCTGACATCCTCAATATAGTTATAATTTTAAGTTTTGGTTAACTCAATATCCAGTGTTCAAATTAGTATTGCTCATAGCTGATTACAGAGCCCTGGTAGTGTAGTGGTTAAGTGCTCAGCCGCTAACCAAAAGGTTGGCGGTTCAAATCCACTAGCCGCTCCTTAGAAACTCTAAGGGCAGTTCTACTCTGTCCTATAGGGTCGCTGTGAGTTGAAACTGACTCGATGGCACCTAACAACATAGTAGATTACATTTCCATTCTTGTTTTCTCTCATTTTTTTCTACTTCCTTATTTTCTATTTCCCTATCTCTAGGCATGCATAAATATTCTGTGAATGCTATAAACTCCCTTCAGTGAGAACACAAATAGTCAAATACAGCAGGCAATCTATTACTACCAACTTATTTTTCTCAGAGGCACTCCTCCTGGAATGCTCCATTCTCTCAGTATAGTATAGTTTAGTATAGTATAGTTTCTGCCTGAGTCTATTCTGGCTCATGGTAACCCCATTGTGTCAGAGCAGAACTGTGCTCCATAGGGTTTTCAATGGCTGATTTTTTTTTTTTTTCAGACGTATATCACCAGGCCTTTCTTCCAAGGCACCTCCGGGTGATCTTGAACCTCCAACCTTTCAGCTAGCAGTCGAGCGTGTTAACTGTTCATGCCACCCAGGGACTCCTCTCCCACTATGCTTGGGACTGATTTCTCTCTAGGTCTGCGGCAGAGCTGTCATCTCAGAGTCACCATCATTCTGGACATCTTCTTCATCTCTTTCCTGGATCTCCAGGTTTATTCCTTTATTTTGACAGAACACGTTCTCCCATAGCTTCCTGAGAAACTGTATGGATCATAAATTTTTTGATATCCTGCATGCCTGAAAATATTTTTATTCTGCACTCATATTTGATTTATGACTTGATAGGTTATAAAATACTAGTTGGAAATCATTTTGCCCTCAGAATTTTGAAGTGCTTGCTCCATTATCTTCTAAGCTTTTAGTATTGCTGTTGAAAAGTCCTAGGCAAGGTCACTCTGATTCTGGGTCCATTATATTACAGTTTACATTAAGTAAACTACTTACTTAGTTATGATCTAGCAGCTTTAAGGACTTTCTCATTTCCTGGATACTGAAATTTCATGTTGATACGCCTTGCTGGGGGTCTTTTTTTTTTTCCATTCACTATACAAGGTACTCAGTGAATCCTTTAAATCTGGGATTTCAAGACCTTCAGTTCTAAGAAATTTTCTTGTACTATTTCTTTGACAGTTTCTCTTTTTCCTAAAACTCATGTTACTTAGATTTTAAATGACTTGGAGTGATCCTTTCATATTCTTATCTGCTCCTTTTCTTTTTGTTTTACTTTCTGGGAGATTTCCTCATTTTTATCTTCCAACACTTCTATTACATTTTTTATTCTTGTCAATATATTTTTAATTTCCAAGTGTTCTTTCTTGGTTTCTGAATGCCTCCCCACATCTCCTTTTTTTAAATAGTCGCTTATCCTTCTTTTAAAGGACAGTGGTGGCTTAGTGGTAGAATTCTTGCCTTCCATGGAGGAGACCTAGGTTGAATTCCCAGCCAATGCACTTTATGCACAGTCACCACAAGTCTGTCAGTGGAGGCTTGTGTGTTCCTAAGATGCTGAAAAGGTCCCAGAAGAGCTTCCAGACTAAGATGGACTAGGAAGAAAGGCCTGGCAATCTACATGTGAAAATCGGCCAATGAAAACCCTAGGGATTACAATGGTCTGATCCCATTGTGCATGGCAGCTAACAACAATAACAACCTTCTTCTTTTATGGAAACAATTTTTGTAATCTCTCTGAAGTTATTATGGTTTTATATTGATTTTTTAAATTATCTTCTGCTTTTTGCTATCACTGTTTCCTCTAAAGTCCTTTCTTTCTGTCTGTTTAGGTCTCCTTCATATACTAATATGGATTTCCACACTCTCTGGTATAGGTGAGCTTATCAACTGCTGGGCTTCACTTAAGGTAGTTAGGTAGCGAGCTTTTTTATGGCACTCCAAATGTTAGTACCTATAGACCTTTTCTTTCTGGCCATTCAGTTTCTCCAAAGACAAATCCTTCAATCTCTTGCCTAGGGGCATAAGCAAGGCTGCCAGTATTTTGGGCAGAGTAGGAGTAGGAGGATTCTGGTAAGGGTGGGGTCCTCACAATTCAGTAGGAAAACATTCATATCATCCTCATCATCAGACTGGCCTCCTGTCCCTGCTCTTGGCTGTGCTGAACTTTCATCTCCTGTTGCATTAGGGGAAGGTCTGACTGCTTAGGGGGAACTGGGTTCTGTAGGACTTGCTGCCCATTAACTCTCCAACAATCTTCCTGCTCTCCTTCGCACCCCACAGCTCCATCTCGGATATACCAGGGGCTTCAGATCATGGGCCTTGCTGGATTCTCTTCAGTGACTGGATGGATTTTTATGATTTCTCTTACTGTAGACTTAGAATTTGTCATTTCCTGGCATGCCAAGTCTGTCTCCAATCATCCAAGTACTCTTGTTCAATTTTGTTGACACATCTTGTTTGCTGTCCTTCTCTTTTCCTGGTCCCTTTGTCCTTGTGGGTTTAGGGCATTTTTATTCCTTTACTGTCATTCTAATGGGTCTTTGGGAAGGAGTGAATATAAATCTTCAAACTGTGATCCAATAACTTCATTCTGAATGCATTCTTTTCACCTCAGTCTGACTTGTTTGGAAATAATGCAAACAAACTTAAGGTCCAGCAATGTTTTATATTGGTCACAGACATATCATGAGTATCTGATAGAGAAGTTGGAATGAAACTTCACTGAATAATTCTGATTAAGTGAACAGACCAAACTTAAAATTCCACGACTTTAGACTTACCAACTTTGTAATGTATACAGCCTTCCAAGTCCCCGACAGTGATCCAGCCTTGTTTCTTTTCCACTTCTGGGTCATTGTGTAATATTCTGTTTCTTAACCACGAAAGATAGTAAACTCGTAGCTTATTCTTCTTTCCTGTTGAAAGAAAAGAGCTTTAGTTTCTTTGATTTTTCTCAGGCCTCAAAAGCTGCTTTATGTTTTATAAGATGAGATATATACTAGAAGAAGAGAATTCACGAAAGCATTGCACACTGGATTTGACATGAGGGTGCATTCACAAATTAAGGGACTCACTGTTACTATTCACTTTTAAAGCAGCAGTTACTATTCACTTTTAAAGTAACCAAAAGCCTAGAATATGCATTGATCACAATAGCTGGGACAGGCAGGAGGGCCACTGCTTCCTCCTTTCTATGCCCACAGAGGACAGTTCAAGAATCCTTTGCTCCTATTTCATTTTCTCCTTTCCCATCTGTGCCTCATGATAGGAGGAAATGGTTGCACTCTTGAGAATAGGGACATGTCGCTAACAACAAAATGAAGCTGAACGTGACTTTTCAGGTAGTGCTTTCACTTTGGGGAGGTGACTGGCAGATGCGTGTCTTTAATTCTGATTTGGTAGTGTAGCAATCAAGAAAGCAACTAACCAGAACAAAGGATGAGACAGAATTAAACTCAAACAATAATGCAAGCAGAGTTTACTTGGTTAACCCTCAGCTGGAAAGAATAAAAACAGATGAAGCTCTGAGCATTCAACAGGAAGGTAAAGGAAGAGGAAACTGTCGTGCCAAGGGAAGGCATCTTTCTCAAAACAGAAGTACAGCTGGAGAGCTGAACTTCCTTCAAAGTTCAATCCTGCAGCCCTCTGTTGGCTCTCTGCGAAACAATGGCCGACTATGGAGTCATGGTTCTCAATCTGGGCTGCACTTTGGAAACATCCTGGTAGCTAACGAAGCTATCGATGCCTGGGTGCCACCCCGAGAGTCTGACCCACTGTTCTGGGATACAGCCTGGATTTTCACATCTCCATAAACTAGGAAGAAAGTCTGGTAATCTATTTCTGAAAATCAGCCAAAGAAAACCCCATGGATCACAATGGACTATTTGCAACCGATCACAGGACAGGTGCAGGAATGGGCAGTGTTCCATGGTGCATGCCGTCTCCATCAGTTGAGGGTCAACTGGACAGCGGCTAACCACACCAACCAGGTGGTAATGTGTAGTCGGTACAGCTGAATTCACACTGGCTGAGATAGGTGGGGAAGACAGAGGTGTTGTTAAACACCTTCAAACACATCAGAAAGACAGAAAAAAAACCCTTTCTTTTAATAATCATTAACTTTTCAGGTCACATTTTCAACTTGCCGATAATAAGGCCTTCACTTTCATCTCCATCTTTTTTTTTTTTTTAAAGCTCTTTTTGGGAACCAGAAAGCAGCAGAGTGTAGCAGTAACGACGACTCTCACACTCAAATCTCTGTAGAGATTGCCAGCTGAACTTGCCAGAACATCAGTGGACTATAAGTAAGAGCAGTTCTTGGGAGAAAAAAGACCGGAGAAATTTCTGCTTACGATAGTCCCCATTCCCAGAGGCCTAGATTTTTATTTCTCCAGCGGAGAGTAGACAGCAATGACTGGAGCTCTGACACCTTAAAGAGATCCTTGCAGAGTTCTGGCAGAGGTTAAAGGCCTATAAATATACTGCCTTTGTGCTTCTGTCTCTGCCCAATTTAAATTTAATGCAGAGGTGAGACTTGCCTTTGGAAGTCAGAGTCTCTGCGTTAACAAAATGCGGGTGATCTTGCCCCCGCTACATTGCTACAATTTATTGCATTGCTTGTTAGCTGGGGAGGGCAGAACTCGCTCTTTCTTCAGAAACCAGGCAATCAATCACCTTTCCCACCTGTGGAGACCTACAGGCCTCAGTCATCCTAGTGACATACCTGATATTGTCACAAGGACATTCAGTCCCTCTAGCACATCCATCTGCTGAAATCGCCTCCGGTTGATCAGATTATAGACTTTGCCTTGCCCACTTCGGTCCAAAAGCATCAGGCCATTTTCGGTTCCTACCAGGAGGTTTACACCTGCAAATTTAAGAAGTACCCCAAGAATGACTTTTTATGAGCTTTAATCTTCTGCATCTTGGGTTCCCATAAAACCTAAGGAGTTGCTTTGTAAACGTAAATTAATGGGCAAACAGGCACTACACCAGCGAGTAGAGAAGTAGAAGCTCTGATACAGTAATTAAATCACTGTCCCTCTGGTAATGAAATTTTACTGTTTTCTTTTATAAACTGGTAGCAGCATTCATTACATCTAGCCATTTACTACCAAGGATAGAGAGTCCTTCTCAAGAGGAGCCTTAGGCGCAATTGTGAAGCTAGCCCGATTTGCCTTTATTCCTTTCCTCCAACAACCACCTGTTTCTTGGCTCTCCCTATATATACCATCCCTCTCCCTCCCCAAGATTCCCCCGATCCCTATTCATGCAGTGAGTTCTAGCCCACCCCTCCTTCAACATATAATAGAGCTCCCCATTTCCATACCCCACTGGAAGAAGATCCATTCCTCCTCCTCACACGTCCCATACCCTCAAGGTTCTGCTCTCTCTTAGGGAACTAATAAACCAATCTAAATGGAAGTTTAATAGCCTGAGAATCATAGAAATAGTGACTGTGAGGGACTCCTCAGATATCTAAATCTAGTCCAGCCTGCCTCCCAGTGCAGTAATCCCCATTACAAAAGCTCTGGCAGTAAGTGGTCTCGTCTGGATAGCTACAATCCTAGAAAGTTCATCTTTAGGAAATTACACACACACACACACACATCAAGAGGTACACTGTGCAATAGACCGTATTAATGAATATGGACTCTCTAGCTTCTCTTGCTTGTAACACTTCTACCTTCTGTACCACATGAATATGTCAACACCCTCGTCCACTTGTCAACTCTTTAGATATTTAAAGATGGCTATCTTGTCTTCTGCTTTCCAACTGTCTTTCTCCAGAGGAAAAAGTCTCAGGCCTCTCCATCACACCTCACCTGAAATGGTTTCCAGGCTTCTCACTTCTCCCTGCTTACCTCCCAAATGCTCCTGCCCCTTTAAAACTGTAGTGCATATCATGTTAGATGGGTACAGAAGGGCCATGTCCTTCCTTGATCTCTATGTGGCATTTATGGTAACACAGACTGCGACTCTGAATCACATCACACCTAGACAGAGTTCGGGGTCAGCTAAAACCTGCAGATCTGTTTTATAAGAACTGCAGATGTAACTGATGTTTTGAGCTAAACGTAAGGCTCATCATCTGTTGTATTTTCCAAGTTTATCATGCTACCACTAGTTGCGAGGCTTGGGGTAATTCACATAAATATGCTCAGCTGGTTTTTCAGCTGTGAAATGGAAGCAATACCTTTACTCCCTGTGCAGGGTGCTGAGTGATCACAGAGACAGGATGGGGGGGCACATCACACAGTGGGTATGTGTAAGTGGTAGCTAGTTCTGTTGTTGGGCTTTAGCCCATCACTGTTATGTGACAAGGTGGTTCTGAAGCTGATCCCATTGCCCTGGGTAGCAGGGTATTAGCTCTTTCTACATATGAAACTGCTCTTGGTCTCGCCTGAGGCCACAAGAGTCCCAGGTCAGGTATCTAACACCCGTGATGCAGCCAGTGCTCTTCTGATGGTAAGATCCACAGGCTTTTAACGTTCGAGGGGCGGTTCATTAAACAGTAGTAAAAAGCACCGACTTACCCCACAGAGCTGCACAAAGGATTTCTGAGTTGAATCGTTTCTTATATTTTCTGATTTCTGGTGTGTCGCTATGAGGCCGAATGTTGGTTGGGTTTACATTTACCACTGAAATCTTTCTTGCTTCATTCAGTTTGGCCTGTTCTTGCCTAAGAAGTTCGCTAGTAAATAGAGCTTTGAGAAAAAGAATCAGAGAAGTCAGTGGCATCTTAAAAGCTGACCAGTGGAGATGTAGAGAAAGGGTTTCAAAACACTGGGATTTCTCCGTGTTTAGTATGCTTTACAGTAAAGGCAGAGAAACTGGGAATGTATCTGTATTTTCTACTTTTTTTTTAGTAGTAAATTGTAAGTCATTCACAGAAGCAGTATTTTATCCATTAGCAAAAAAGGCTTACAGATACTATTTGGGTGGTTTAGAAGACTGATACTTATCTTACAAAATTAAACACACCATCCCCACC
The DNA here is from genome assembly GCA_030035585.1 of Dugong dugon. NCBI lineage: Eukaryota > Metazoa > Chordata > Mammalia > Sirenia > Dugongidae > Dugong > Dugong dugon. The sequence continues at coordinate 47,832,750 of CM057479.1, forward strand.
TCCTATAATGTATGAAGGAAAGATTGACTTCCTAAAATCCCACATTATCACTTGACACATTGGCCTAAGGTGACTTTGATGACTAGTGAATTGCAGAAGTCTAGAAAGCAAAATGCTCTTCTACATCAGTCGGACCTTCGTGGTGGGAAGTACACACCTAGAACTCAACACAGGCCAACAAGCACTTATGGAGTGCCTACTGCATGCAAAGCATTGTACCCAGAAACTGCTTTTGAGAAATATGTGGTAAATCCAGAGATCTCTGAGAACAGCTTTTTCTAGGGTTCCTGGATACTTCTGGGATCCTACCAGAAGCAAAATAGAAGAGACGGGGAAAAAAAAAAGGAAGGAAAGAAATTTGTCTGAGGACTCCTACAAAAATAATGATAATTAAAAACTTCCAGGTAAGACGGGCCTAAGCAGCAAACGGCTTAAACGACTGAACTGATGATTGATTTCCTTACCAGGCCACACAGAGAGTGAAACCAAGCTATTTCTAAAACACCTTCTAGCTTACCTGCTGCTGCTGATTCTTCATCCTCTTCGTCTTCATCGGTAGGAGACGTCTGGTATACTCTGGGATCCACAAAGGGGGTAAAGGAGGCTTTGGTGCTGCTCCCCATGCCATACTGATCAAAAAGCAAGAGAAGATTCAGAAGAGCAGATGAATAAATACTGCAGGAGCAAATAATGCTAACAATACTTTGCTCAGGCTTTAAAATGATCACAGACTCTTCAGTGTATCCAGCTGTTCACACTCTAACCTCCTGGTCAAAGTGCCCGCCTCTCTCTCCAGCATCTCCTGGTATTGTTACTCACTGACCACTGTGCATTTCAGGGGGTTCATTAATTATCAGACTGCAGGAGGTACACTGAGCTAATTTCATTTGGAACCATATGTGGTACCTAAATATCTCTAAGATCACTGTGGTGACAGAGCATCTCTCTTTCTTTAAGTAAAAGCCATCTTACTGACACAACTGGCAATGGACTAAGTGAGCATGTATACACAGCAGCACTATATCCTGAACACACTCACCCCAGGAGGCTCCCTCTTGGGGCCTTTAGGATCTTCCACTGTGGCCTGGTGATGAAGGTGGATTGGTGTTGGCTAAAAAAACCTTAAAATCTTCAATTCAAGGATGATTTCATCCAGGGACTGCAGAATTTTCCTTCCTATGATAGTTTCCTTAAAGTGATACTTATACGTACATGAGGGCAATGCATTTTTTCAACTGTTGGCCTTGAAATCTCTATACCAAACCAAACCCGTTGCCATTGAGTCGATTCCAACTCATAGTGACCCTATAGGACAGAGTAGAACTGCCCCATGGGGTTTTCAAGGAGGGCTGGTGGATTTGAACTGCCAGCCTTTTGGTTAGCAGACGAGCTCTTTAACAAGTGTGCCAGGGCCCCAGTCTCTATAGGTTGAAGTTTTCATCACTGGCCTGGGAGATAGGAGGTCCCAGTTCTGGTCCTAGCTCTGCCACAAACCAGCTGTGAGCCTTGGTTTGAGTCACTTAGTCTCTCTGAGCCTCAGTATTCTTACCTCCAAAACTAGGTATTGGCCTGGATGTTATCTGAGAACTTTTCACTGCTCTGATTCTATGATTTCCTCCATTTTGAGTATTTGCATCAATAGCTATCAAATAGGAACCAACCAAACACATTTCAGGGAGCTTGGCAAAGCCTCAGTTTTACAGAAAGCAGGGTTCCTGAACCCCAGAAGGAGGACAGAACTGTTGCACCTGCTGCCCAGCACCTACTTCAGTCCCGGAGTCCATCTCCTGGGTATGGGTGGAAACACGCCCCAGGCCCTCGGTTGGGGTTCCAGCTGGCGAATGGCTCTGCTGCACCAGGTCTGGGAGGTTGATGTGGCCGGTAAAACCATTGCTGTCACTGTGGCCAGATCGCTTCTTTTCTCCGGATGTCTGAGGGGCACAACAACAGGGAGCATTAGAGTGGAGGACAAAGGCCACAGAACAACATGCCCCTCACATACAAAGGCACTGTGGTAAATGGGCCCACTGCGGTATGGGAGGTACCACTCAAATTTCGACTTTACCTAAGAAAATAAAAAAGAAATAACATTTTTACAAATATTTAGTATACAAATTGACCCTGAGGCCTTATGCTTCTGTGTGAGGGACACTCAGGGGTCACATATGGTGTGTGGGTTCCCTATGGGGAAATGGAAATCCCACAAGGTGGAGGGCCTGAGTGGGATCTGTGTTTATCAGCACCTCTTTGGTTGTGTGTATGTGTATGTGTGTGTGTGTGTGTGTGTGTGTGTGTGTGTGTGTGTGTGTGTGTGTGTGTGTGTGTGTACCAGATAATGGGATGTGCAGATCATATTACCAGGTTACAATTAAACAAACCCACAACATAGATTTAAGACTTAAGATACTGCTGGAAAGAAGTGGGGTGAGATAATACTGATAATCCACCTACAAGTGTACTGCAAGAAAATGGCAGGGATGGTACTTACCCAACTCATTGGACTTTTTGTCAATCTTTAGGTCAAAACAATGAGTAATCAGATCTGACATGAGTTACCAAAAAATATTGAAACAATGAAGAAGGTTATTTGAAAATACGGATTTATATCCACTCTCTTGAATTTCAACATCGCTGATGTTAAATCATTCAATAAGTAAATATTGTGCCTTGTGATAGTAACCATGAAGTCATCATGACTGGCAAAGCATTTGAAATACTGTTTATATCCCTTTTTAGTGTCTTTTATTAGGTACTTTGGAGTCCCTGGGTGTGACGAATGGTTAAGTGCTTGGCTACTAACAGGAAGGTTGGCGGTTCAAACCCACCCAGGGACACTTCAAAGAAAGGCCTGGTGATCTGCTTCCAAAAGATCACAGCTATGAAAACTCTGTGGAGCAGTTCTACTCTGAAACACATGAGGTCACCACGGGCTGGAGTCAACTCAACGGCAACTGGTTTGGTTTTCTTTTTGTTTTAAAGGTATTTTATAATGCATATAATGTTTGCACAGGAGGGCAAATGTATGATTTGTAAATAAATAAATACACTGTTTTTTGTGACATGCCCTACAATTTTTATTGAGAGGGTTGCGTGACCTAACAAGTTTGGAAACCGCTGCTCTGCAGAACACAGCCTCACCCCAGAAATCCTAGGGAAGAAAGACAGGATCACTGGACATCTCTGGTCCTTGTAAGCCAATGTCCACACTGTAGACCTCACTAGTGCCACACTTTCTGAATAGCATTTGTGTAGCAGGTTCCTTGAGGTTTCTCAGAGCAGACCTGATTCCTCTCTCTGCCTTTTCTTTCTTTCATTTATTCACCCAACATTTTTGAGCGCCTACAAAGTGTGCAGCATTTTGCTAAACATCTAGCCATCATCAGTGAGGCCATGGCAAATGCACCTCTGCCTTCACTGGCACAGGTGGGGGCAGGGGGTCTGTGCCCTTTTCTTCCCCATCTCATCAGCCTGGCTTCTTCCTTCTGGAGCCTGTCTTGGCCTTGCTATGGCAGCTCTGCACCTGCCTCTGGCCAGAAGCGAAAGGAGGCTCTTGAGAGAGAAAACAGGCTCTCACATTTCTGAAAGGGTGCAGGTAATTGATGCTACCAGGAAGCTTGAGAAAGAACTGGAAGGCTTTAGTGTCCTCTCTGTTTCTTGGCAACACGCTCCTGGACTATACACTATGTGGGAGGGATGTTCTCTGGATTCATTTTGCCACAGTGCTCACGCCTATTCTCATAGTTGAACATTTCATCTTCTAAATTACATTTAGGGAGCTCAGTCCTAATTTATCTTGTTATCCCCTATTTTCTGTGTACCTGGCAGCTTCTCCTTCCAACTTGTGTTCAAATATTGAAAAGCTTTTCCACATTTACCCTGACCTCTCAGTAGCATAAATCACACATGGCCGCTTTAGAATTTGGCACTCTAACTCTTTTATCGGCAGCATTTTGCCTCAAGCCGAAAACTGGTACAGACGTACTGGTCACAAAGAGAAACATGAGGAGGCTAACGAAGGGGACCGGCCCAGACGGAGAGAAGCCTGTAGGAATCCTGCAATGACCCCTCAATCTGCCCACTTCTCAGGTATCACCCTTTTGTTCATTTAACCAGTGCCTTCTTATTAAACACCTTCTTTGTGCCAGGCACTCTGCTATTGGCTTATATGGTGCTATTAGTTCAGTTCCCCAAGATGAGCATTAAGGAGAACTCACTCAACTTGTTATTCTCATTTTAGTAGACTAGATAGTTCTTTCAGAACATACTGGATCTACTACCCATAATATTGGACATAGTTGTTAGTTGCCATCAAGTCAGTTCCAACTTACGGTCACCCCGTTTGTGCAGGGCAGAACTGTGCTCCATAGGATTTTCAAGGCTGTTGCCTTTCAGAAGCAGATCACCAGGCCTATCTCCCAAGGTGCTTCTGGGTAGGTTTGAACCACTAACCTTTTGGCGAGTAGTCGAGCACTTAACCAGTTGCACCACCCAGGGACTTTGTGTGTGGTAGCCACTTGAATTCCCCCTGGTAGTACACACCTCTGCACACGTGGTTACAGCTTTCCCTCTTCTACAGCCCCATAGGACCTTTCCTTACTCTAGCTTCAGAACACACCATGCCAGCTCTCATCCAACACTATGCTCACGGGGGCCTGTCTGCCAGAAGAGCTATCCTCCCTTCCCCAGCACCTGCCCATTCTTCACCCAGCAGACCCCTGTGGGTCCCACTCAGCCTTCCCTTCCTACTTGAAGCCTTTCTGGGACCCCATGGGCCTCTGTCCGGAGCACTTTCCTTGCTGACTAGCTGGTATCTGTGTGGTGTCTGTCAACTCGACCCTGAGCCAGGGCACTAACTTGTCATCATGAAGGCTCTTTTGGTTACAAATAATGGGAGGGGGGAAGAGGGGAAAGGAAGACACTTAAGCAAAAAAAAAAAAAAAAAAGTAAGGGGGGAGGGTAAGGAAGTTAAGATTTGGAGGTATTTCTTGGAAAGAACCCAGTGAATTGGGCCCTCCTATAGGACTGGACCCAGAGCTAAAAAGTGGACAGGCGCTCTGGCGACTTCTCTTATGCATGTCTCTGGCTTTCTCGCTGTCCATTTCACCCTACCCTCATCTCTGCCTTCCTCCACATTTCTCCTTTCTTCTGCTCTCTTTCTGAAGACCAGCTTTCTCTTCTTCACATGCACATGCTCTTGGTCCCCCCCTTCCATTGCAAGATACTCACCTCATCCCCGTTCAGCTGCCTGACAGAGACAAACTAGTATCTCTCAGTCCTAATATGAAATTCCAGTGGGAATCTGATCCCACTTGGCTCAGGCGGTCCTGACTGTGGATAGAGAGCGGAACCACCTAGTATAAACAGGGCACCTGGGATCTGGCGCCAGACAGCCTGGATTCAAATCCTGATTTCACTACTTACAGCCTGTGTCACTGGGTTCCTTCCGTGAAGTACCTCCAAGTTAATTAAATTCTTTATATTGCAGTTTTTTCATCTGTAAGATGGGGACAGTGGAAGCTAGCCCACGGTATTACTGCATAAATAAAGTGTAAGCACAGTGTCGGTGCTTCAGCGTCCACTCCAGGAGGATGGTGAAGAGTCTGAAGATCATAGATAAATTGTTGGGGGTCTTTTAACCAGTTCCTTGAGGGTCAGGGGCTATTGCTTATGTACCTTTGTGGCCCCAGCACTATACAATGTCAGCTTTGCAGCCAAGTCTGTTTTTCATTTTGAACATACATAAACGGACTCTTAAAGCCTACTTGAAAGATTCTACAAGGACATAAAATGAAATTCTAGCAAGTTGCTCTGTGAACCAGTCTTCTAGTTATAGCCCCACTGCCAATTATTACTTCAAAGGCCTTATTCATTTCAAGACTGCAGTTCCTTTCTTTCTTACAAAAATGAGATACCCTCTTCTCTTTTTGATAGCAAAGCCTACTATTAGGGTTTCCCAACTCTATTCTGGCTGAGGAAGAAGAATGGGAGATGATGTCTGTCTACATTTCAGAGGGAAGAGTGGGGAGTACTCAAGTAAAAGGAGAACTCAACACTTTGGAGAGAGTGAGAGAAAACAAAATAGTTAACACGGACTGAATGTTAACATGTATTAATTCATTTAATCCTCCCAACTGTCCTATGACTTATACACTGTTCCTCATGAAATTTTATAGACGAGAAAATGGATGCAGGGAGAGGTGAAGTAGCCATTGCCCAATGTTACCAACCATCGCTTTCCTTAAAAGTAAAAACCTGCTCCTGAACTTGCATGGTGGCAACGAAGTGAAAAAGAAGAAAAGATGGATTCTAATTTGTCAAGGAACTTCTGCTTAACAGACACAGTAGGGAATTGCTACATATTGGAAGGATGGCTGAAAGGGAACATGTGGCCCTCTCAAACCAAATGATGTTCCTCAGGTTTAAAAAAACAAAATCCTCCAAACTGCTAAGGTGCGTTTTTAAGTACATCTTCTTATCTCTTTGTTCTTCTACCAAAATAGCTTAATGACTTAATTAGAGAAGATAATATCACCATGTCTTGGAACTACTGAGCATTTTCTACATAAAATACACAAAGATAAAACCATGGCAGGAGGAGGCAGAACAAGGCCACTGATGCTATTCAGAGACCATTCATTTCTCTTTTTCTGTTGTAGGAAACATCTGCATTTGCCAGTTTTATAGCCTGAGGCCCGAATTCTGTATTCTGGTTTGTATAGCTCCTACTGAAGAATTTGGACTAATGTAATTAAGTCACTCTACAAAAGCTTAGAAGGATGCAGGAAAGGAGGTGGACAATTAAAATCACTCAACCATCTAGAAGCACAGGTTCTCCCCCTCTTCGTTCCCCATGCTTAAAATACATGCTGTAAGCATTCTGTGAAAAAACTAATGTAAACACCACTTAAGAAATGCACTTCTTCTATACAGTTTTTATACCAACTTACCTCTCTTATCATCAAGGTTCCTTCTCTTGAAATACTGCTGCTGAAAGTGTCGGCGTGGGAGGTCTCCAGCCCGTGCGTCCCGACCATCCCCACGTTGTACTGCTCGTTGCTCCCAGGAGCTCCCGTTGGTCTGAGATTGGAAGAAATAGTATTCGTGATGATGTCTGTTTAGGGAATACCTGTTTCCTGTCCATGTTAATTTTTTTGTGGTAAAAATTTATATAATAAAACATTTGCCAATCAACATTTTTTACATGTACCATTCAGAGACATTGATAATGTTCATCATGTTGTGCGACCATCATCGCTGTTTCCAAATTATTCCACCACCATTAGCAGAATCTCAATGCTCCCTAAGCAAGGACTCCCACTTTCCCCTTCCTTGGTAACCAGGAGACCCCCGGTAAAATGGATTGGCAGAATAGCCAAAATGATGGGCTCAACTGTGAGGATGACACAGGACTGGGTAATGTTTTGTTCTGTTGAACATAAGGTCCTAATGAGTTTGAGTTCACTTGATGGCACCTATCTACCTACCTATTTATCTACTTACCTACCTAAGTGGGATCAAATGTCCCATATCTGCCCCATCCCCACTTGACCACTGTCCACTCAGCAGCCAGAGTGAGCTGACTTTCTGCTCTCCATGCAAAAAAAATGCTGAAGTCAGTGTCAGGATCCACCAAGCTCTGCATGATCTGGTCCCCTCCTTCTTTTCTTTGACCACCAGACACCCCGATCTTTTCCCTCTGCCTGGGAAGCTCTCTCCCACACTGGCTCTTGGCTGGCTGCTTTTCATTCCTCTGGTTTCCTCTTAAGTGCTACTTTCCCCCAAGAAGCCATCCCTCACTATCTATGTATTATCCCACCAGACCCTCCTCTTCTTTCTCTTCACCCTGTTTCCTTAATTGCTCTCATCAGAATTTGTAATTCTTTATCTTTTTTATTCTCTTTTACTTTCTCCCTTTCTCACTGGAACATATGCTTGTGAGAGCAGTGTCCTTGCCTCTCTGTTTGCCACTGTACACCCAGTACCCAGTACAGAGATGGGCACACAGTAGGAGCTCAAAAGATAATCATTAGATAAACAGGGTTTCCACTATTTATGAGGAAGAAATATCAATTAAGGGCATTCTGGTTTACTGGGGCATCCATCAACTGGGCTGTTAAGCTCAAACAATATTCAGTAGTTTTTTAAACCTCTGTAATGACCCCAACCACCATCCATTTGTCAGTTTGTCGTACTATGGTGGCTTGCGTGTTGCTGTGATGCTGGAAGTGATGCCACAGTACTTCAAATAATAGCAGGGTCATCCATGGTGGACAGGTGTCAGCAGAGCTTCCAGACTAAGATAGATTAGAAAGGTCTGGAGATCTACTTCCAAAAATTAGCCAATGAAAACTTTATGGATTACAACAGAAGACTGTCTGACTTACTTGCTGTGGACATGGCAACAAGAGGGATCAATCACTGGAAGAGGGCATCATGTTTGGTGAAGTAGAGGGCCAGCAATGGCAAGGCAGACCCTCAGTAAGATGAACTGGCACAATACCCACAACAAGGAACTCAAACATGCCAGTGATGGTGAGGATGATGCAGGACAGGGCAATGTTTCGTTCTGTTGTATATAAGGCCACCATGAGTCAGAATTGACTCGATAGCAGGTATCTATCTATCTAATGATCCCACACTGTGGTACATTTACTTCCAGTTTGTTTTTTGCTCTTGTGTTTAAGATATAATGGGACCCTTGTGCATTGCTGGTGGGAATGTAAAATGGTGTATCCACTGTGGAAAATAGTTTGAAGGTTCCTACAAAAGTTAAACATATAATTACCATATGAACCAGCAATTCTACTCCTAGGTATGTACTTAAAAGAACTGCAAGCAGGGACTCAAACAGATACGTGTGCGTACATGTCCATATCAGCATTATTCACAATAGCCAAAAGGTAGAAAAGACCCAAATGTCCATCAACAGATGACTGGATGAACAGTATGTGATATACATATGGAATATTATTCAGCCATAAAACAATGAGGGTCTAATACATGCTACAGCATGGATGAACCTTGAAAACGTGCTAAGTGAAATACATCAAACGCAAAGTGAGAAATATTATATGATTCCACTTATATGAAATAGCTATAACAGGCAAATACATACAGACAGAAAGTAGATTAGAGGTTACCAGGGGCTGAGGAGGGGAGGGGGAGTGAGGAGTTAATGCTTAATGGGTACAGAGTTTCCACTTAGGGTGATGAAAACATTTTGGAAATAGTTGGTGATGGTTGTACCACATCATGAATGTAATTAATGGCACTGAATTATACATCTAAAAAAGGCTAAAGTGGCAAATTTTACATTATACATATTTTACCACAATAAAATTTTTAAAAATGAAAAAAAAAAAAAACAAAAAGGCAAAAACCAAAATGATACAATGGGAGGTTAGAGGATCTTGGCACCGCCCAATAGCATGGACCTACTGTTTTCTGTGTGACCCGTGCACAGAGCACCAGGGCTCAAAAAGTCATAAATGACTTCCCATAACGAGCTTCACGATGACTATCAGGTGAAATCTCTTATTTGCATGACAGAGAACTTCTACTTCGGAACTCAAGGAAATTGAGAACAAGACAGGTCCTGTGGCTCACCCACAGGTGCACGCTTGATACAAGGTGGCTTCAGAAAGAGGGAGTAGTTGTTAGTGTAGTACTGATTATTATCCTACTTTCCCAGCTGTCTCCCTTTTCAAGTGGGTTTTGTAAAAGCAGAAAAGGTACCAGGGCCTATTTTTCTTGTTAGGTGCATTAATTACATCCCTTAGCATTTGTTCTGCTATTTTTAATTATTTCTTGTATATTTAAAAATTATCTTTGGCCTCTTGGCTTTTACTAAAGTTCAGTGGCTTGATTAAAACACTCCATCTAAGAAGCAAGAAACATGTCAGATTTATGATATCTCTAGGGCAGAGAAAAAATATTTCAAGGATTTTCATCCAAAAGGGGGAGGGAAAAAGACAAGAAGGTGAGTCCAGATAAGAAATGGATAGCAAGACACTTACTACATCAAAGTTACTAAACAGGTGCAGTGGATTGAATGAATGTAAATATGGGAAAACAAAGTCTCACAACTGGACCAATAAGCAACATCATGATAAATGGAAAAAATATTGAAGTTGTCAAGGATTTCATTTTACTGGGATTCACAATCAATGCCCATGGAAGCAGCAGTCAAGAAATCAAATGACATATTATTGCATTGGGCAAATCTGCTGCAAAAGACCTCTTTAAAGTGTTCAAAAGCAAAGATGTCACTCTGAGGACTAGGATGCACCTGACCCAAGCTGTGGTATTTTCAATTACCTCGTATGCATGCAAAAGCTGGACAATGAACAGAGAAGACTGAAGAAGAATTGATACCTTTGAATTATGGTGTTGTCGAAGAATAGTGAATATACCATGGGCTGCCAGAAGAAGGAACATATCTGTCTTGGAAGAAGTACAGCTAGAATGTTCCTTAGAAGTGAGGACGGTAAGACTTCATCTTATGTACTTTGGATGTGTTATCAGGAGGGACCAGTCTCTGGAGAAGGACATCATTCTGGGTACACTTCTTCCAAGACAGATTTGTTTGTTCTTCTGGCAGTCCACGGTATATTCAATATTCTTCACCAACACCATAATTCAAAGGCACTCATTCTTCTTCAGTCTTCTTTATTCTTTGTCCAGATTTGCATGCATACATAGCCCTTAAAGTGACATCTTTGCTTCTGAACACCTCAAAGAGGTCTTTTTCGGCAGATTTGCCCAATGCAACCTGTCATCTGATTTCCACACAGACTGAATAAAAGGTAAGAATCTATATTTCTTCCTTAGTCAATTTTCCACTACAACAGCGAACAATTCCTCTAAGATAGTCTAAGGTTGTTCTGTAGTGTAGGGTTGGTCTGTGTATATATCTGCTCATTCTGCATACCTTGTATTAAATGCCCACACCATTAATAGTGCAAAGAGCATGCTGTAGAGTCAAAATAACCCTATTGCCAAAATGGTGTTTTCAGTGAGATGAGACCACAAGGCAAAGGTGTCCCTACCACATTCATTTATTATGTGACTGCTAAGGAGTTAATTCCTCATTGCTTTCTTGGCTATTTATTTACATTTCTAGTTCTCAGCATTTATCAGTGGTATCATGATCTCTTCTAGAACTAGACCTTACTTATCTTTGAATCCCCAGTATCTACTCAGTACTGGCATATCACTGATCCTCCAAAATGTCCACTGAATTGAATAAGATTAATCTTAGTTATCTTCAAGTTTCAAAACATATGGCTCCTTCAAAAAGGGTTGTGTGCAAATGTAAGTGTATCTTGATGCTTTTAGCATTTTACTTGGTGAGCTTAGCCAACTAGTTATAACAGTCATATCTGAAGAAGCAACCCTATTCATAAGGCATTGAGGATTTGTGGGTGTTTGATTATTTCCAGGTCCACTTAGTAGACATGCTGGTTTTTCTATCTGCTGAAATATTTTTGAATCTCTTTGACAAAGACTTCTCCAGTCTTTCCTTGATCTTTGATCTTTCATTTCTCATTTAGCATATGGCTTGCTATACCTATCTTGCCTGACAAGTAGATTTTAATTTTTTTGAGGGCAGGGATTCCCATCATAGTACTAGAGACAACTTGTTGATTGAATAAACAAACATCAGGACACCAAAACTAATATTTGCATTCTGTGCGTGTGCATGCATAAACATTTGTATTGTTACTTGTATATAATGATTAGCATCTAAGGTCATACGTAAACTTATGTATGTATACTGTAGAGGGTTTCACCTTGATATTTGTGTCTATTTGTGCAAGTCATTGTGTCTATTTGTCTATTTGTGCAAGTCATTACTTGTACAGTGTGGGGAGGCGAGTTTAAAAGGAGGAAACAAGTTATAAACAGAAGTATTTAGCTTTGGAAGACAATGGATTATCGAGATAGTAGCACTAAAATGTACCCTAAATTCTTTGCATTACTTTATGCTGATTATGCAGCTGATGAATCTACATGAGGAGTGCCTTTAATCTAAGTTTCAAATCCAGGAAACATCTGAGATTTATCAAGATGAATGTTGTATTTACCCGAATTTTTGTGTTACCACGTAGTTTGACATAAGGTAATGGCTTTGGATTCCTGAAAATTCCCACAAATTTCTACGTGTCTCAAACCATCTCTTTACACATTTCTTTTGAAAAGGCAAAATGCAATCTAAGTTCATCTTTATTGAAGTGCAGAACATTTTTAAATTATGGAATAGGGCTTCTGGATTGTGTCTGCCATTGTTGATATCACCTCTGTCTTTCTTTCCCACCTGGCTTTTGTGAAACAAACTTTTCTTTTCGTTTTACCTCTCTGTTCCCTGTCTGTTACTTTTATGGGCTTAGAGCTCAGAGCTCTGCCATTTCAATCTTTATGAACCCCTTAGCATTTTGTTCATTCATTCATAGATATACTTATTAAAATTTTACTATGTGACATGCATTATGCTAGATGCTAGAAAAAACATAAAACAAAAAAGACACAATCCCCAACTTCCATAGGATCATTATCTACTGGGGTTGAGAGATTAATAAAGTATATAAAGTGATGGGTAAAGACAGAATAATTAGTTCATCAATACAATATTTCTAGTTTGGTGCACATAGCTAAACAGAAGAGCAGAGGAGCAATATTAATTGGAAGTTATTTCTTTTCTCTCTTCTTCCAGTGTCTTCACAACCCCTCCCTCTGCATGGGTTCTTTTCCCTAATCAATAAACATGATCAGGTCTCTCCTTTTCCTCACTGCATTAAAAAGTCTCCCGTGACACTAACCTGCATGTAACACCCATACCTAAATTTCTCTCTTTCCTTTCTTAATTAAAGTTCTCCTCAAAAAGATCTCCATTTCCTCCAATTTACTCCTCAACCTACTGTGTCATTCACTCCTCAAACCATTGCTATGTATACTTGACTCTGAACACCCCAAGGAACTCCACAGATCTCCCAAATTCACTGGCTACTCTTTGACACTTACAGTGTAGGGCTTCTAGCCTGTGTCTGCCATGCTGATCATTCCCCTCTGTCCTCCTCTACTCCCCTGGCTTTTGAGAGGCAACCTTTCCATCGTTTTCCTTTTACTTCTTTGTTCCCTGTCTGTTCCCCTTTGCGGGCTCTTTTAAAATACTGGTGGTCCCAGGATTCTGCTTCACCCTAACTAACCTTTTTGTACACTCTTGTCTATGATTATTATTATAACCATCACCCATGTGCAGAACACTCCTATGAGTAATTCATTTATTCAACTTCCTGCTGGATAGTTCTACCTGGGTGGGCACAGGTTACTCCAACTCAACCTGTTCCAAACTAAACCCATCATCTTCCTTCCTAAACTGATGCTTCCTCCTGTATATTACAAGCCATTTAGTTTCCCATGCTAGAAACTCCATGGTCATCTTGAATTCCTTTCTCTTATCTGCTCCTCTCATTCAATGTAGGTCTTGCCAATTCTTCTCCCTAAACATGCCTCAAATCTTTCCTATCCTTTCTGTGATTGTTCTAGTTAGGTCTACTTCCTCCTTTATCTGAATAAGTCTTCCTGCTGGTCACCCATCTCCACTCTGGTCCCCCTCATATCCATCTCTTATAGCCGGCAAAATGAACTCTCTAAAACATACTTCTGCTTTCAATCTTCAGTAGCTACCCATTAACCACAGGATAAATTTGATAGATTATATACAGATTACAGGCCCTCCATTATCTGGTCTGTGCTTATCTCGCCAATCTTTTTTTTTTTTTTTTTTTTTAAAAACTAAATCCTGCCTCCCACTTCTAACTTTAGCTACATCTAACTTCTAGTAGTTACCTCAAACATCTACCCAAATCCTTGGTGACTTCAGTTGGTCCTCTCTCCCTGGAAGTTTTTTTCCATTTCCCACTTCCCCCAGCTAACTCATCCTTTAAGATGCTATTGAGGCACCTCCAACCCCGACCTGGCCTCACTGGGATGGTTTAGGTGGCTCTCCACTCTGCTACCACATTACCCTCAGCCTGTCTCCACCACTGCACTCACTCAACTGAGTCCTGCTATTATCAGATCTCATAAGCCTTGGTATTTTCAGTGCCAAGCACTGGGCCTGGCATGTAAGTAGCATCCAGTAAATGTTTACTAAACCACTGAAGGCTTAGTTGAATGCCTCTAGTAGAGATTTCATCCAAACTTGTCATCAAGATATAGCTATTCTATGAGTTGATAAGCAGTCAGCTATGAGGATAATTATTAGCATGTTTAAAATGTCCTGAGCAACTAACGTTAAGTTTTTCCATTTTAAAAATTGAAAAAGATGTGCAAAACAATTTTCTTATAATTAGGTTATTATTATAGGATAAGAAAAATCTATTCAGGTATCTCATAGAGATCTATAGCACAAAGAGTGAACCAGAATGTATACAAATTTAAAAAAAAGATTTAGAAGGTCCCAGGATCCCAGGAAAGAATGCGGACTGTGATGAGAGAATCTAACTGTATTACAAATGTATTTAAAAAAGGCTTGAGGGACATTACCGGCACTTACTGGGGGGGGGGGGGGGGGGAACAAACAGAAAATAACAAATGTTGGAGAGGGTGCAGGGGGATTGGAACTCTTATGCACTGCTAGTGGGAATGTAAATGGTACTGCCATTTTGGAAAATGATATGGTGTTTCCTTAAAAAGCTAGAAATAGAAATACTATATGATCTAGCAATCCTACTACTAGGAATATACCCTGGAGAAATAAGAGCTGTCACATGAGGAGACATATGCACACCCATGTTCATTGCAGCATTATTCACAATAGCAAAAAGATAGAAGCAACCTAAATGCCCATCAGCAGGTGAATGGATAAACCAACTATGGTACATACACACAATGGAATACTACACAATGATAAAGAACAATGATGAATCTGTGAAACATCTCACAACATGGATGAATCTGGAAAGCATTATGCTGAGTAAAATAAGTCAATTACAAAAGGACAAATACTGTATGAGACCACTATTACAAAAACTTATGAAAAGGTTTACACACAGAAAGAATCTTTGATGGTTACGAGGGAGGGGAGGGGTGTAGAGGGAAAAACATTAACTAGATAGTATATAGGTGGTAACTCTGGTGAAGGGTAGGACAGTACACAATACTGACTGGGGAAGTGAGTGCAACTTGACCAAGGCAAAGTCATATAAGCTTCACAGACACATCCAAACTCCCTGAGGGAGCGAGTTACTGGGACTGAGGGCTGGGGACAATGGTCTCGGGGGACATCTAGCTCAATTGGCATAACATAGTTTATAAAAAAAAATGTTCTACGTTCGACTGTGGTGAGTAGCATCTGGGGTCTTAAAAGCCTGTGAGTGGCCATCTAAGATATATCTACTGGTCCCATCCTGGCTGAAGCAAAGGAGAATAAAGAAAACCTAAGACACAAGGGAAAGATTAGTCCAAAGGACTAACAGACCACAGCTACCACAACCTCCACCAGACTGAGCCCAGAACAACTAGATGGTGTCCAGCTACTACCACCAACTGCTCTGACAGGGATCACAATAGAGGGTCCCAGGCAGAGCGGGAGAAAAATGTAGAACAAAATTCAAATTCACAGAAAAAAAAAAAAGGCCAGACTTGCTGAACTGACAGAGACTGGAGAAATCCCAAGAGTATGGCCGCTGGATATCCTTTTAACTCAGTACTGAAGTCGCTCCTGAGGTTCACCCTTCAGCCGAAGATTAGACAGGTCCATAGAGCAAATGACCCACAGTGACCCTATAGGAAGAGTAGAACTGCCCCATAGGGTTTCCAAGGAGTGGCTGGTGGATTTGAACTGCCAGTCTTTTGGTTAGCAGCCAAGCTCTTAACCACTGCACCACCAGTCAGAATCGACTCAATGGCAATGGGGTGGGGGGACAGGGCAAACAATAAAACACATGTGAGGAACGTACTTCGTAGTTCAATCACGTGTATGAGACTAAATGGGCACACCAGGCCAAAAACAAGAACAAGAGGGCAGGAAGAGAGAGCAAAACTGGACAAATGGAAACAGGGAAGCAGGGGCAGAGAACGGGAGAGTGTTGACACATCGCAGGGTTGGCAACCAATGTCACAAAAATAATTTGTGTATTAATTGTTTAATGAGAAACTAATTTGCTCTGTAAACTTTCACCTAAAGCGAAATTTTAAAAAAAAAAAAAAAAAAAAAAGGGTTGGGGGAGAAAGAATTGACCAAAGTAACTTTGGAAATGAGCGGAGAGTGTAAGACCAAAGGCAAAAGAAACTGCACATAAGCACTGTACTCTATTTGATAAACTTGTTTCCCAGGGATATGGGTTAAAAATTCTGATCCTGCTGTACATGTACATAGGAATTGAACAATTAAGTAAGTGGATGGTGGGAGTCCAAGTTTCTCACTGTTGGAGTGAGAATTTACAGATAAGCAAAGGGAAGAGGCAAGAGCAATCCACGTGGTAATGGATGAGAGCTGCTAGTACAGTTAAGAGCTCACGTTTAACTTAAATAAAGATACAGATGGTTACATACAGAAATATTTACAGCTATGTGGACATACATGAGTTAATATACACACATATTTCTTTGCTCTGTCAGCTGAGAGGGCCTAAAAGAAGCACACCCTGAAGCAATGAGCACACCTAGCACCCAGATATTGGTTTCTAATAACACTCTCCAATGAAAGAAATAAGGGCTCCTTGGAAAAATGATGGATTCTATGACTGGGACAGGAAATATACAAGCTGAATCTGGAGCATCTTGTAGGGCCAGAAAATAAGCAAGTACATGTTCTTTCTCTCTTTGTCTCTCTCTCTCTCTCTCTCTCTCTCACACACACACACACACACACACACACACACACACACACACGTTGATGAGGTATGTCAAGGGAGCACAGGAGTCAAATGAAAAAAACTCCCAACCGTCAAAGCTAGAACAATTTGAACATAAAAATAAAATACTATTGGATTATAACTCAAAGTACAAAATAAATATCCATGAGTTCATACTGTTATAAACAAATGTTTGAATAGATTAATAAATGGGGAGAAGAGACAAATATCTCATGCAGAAGAATTCCAAATAAATTATGCAGATACTCCACCCTAAAAGATCAGGATCTTAACTCCCCACTTTTTATCTGTGGGCTGCGCATACTGACTTCCTTCCACTGGGGGGAAAAATGAGCAACCTTACAGTGGAGAAACTTGACAAACACTAGTTCAGCGAGGTGATCAAGGTGAATGTCAGGTGGAGAGTATGTGTTCTTTGTTTTTTTTCCCTAAATGTTATTTTGTTGTTGTTGTTGAGAATACACACAGCAAAACATACTAATTCAACTGTTTCTAAACGTAAACTTTAGTGGCATTGGTTACATTCTTTCAGTTGTGTAATCATTCTCATCCTCTTTTTTGAGTTGTTCCTCCCCCATTAACATAAACTCAAGGCCCACTAGGGTTCCTATTTAATCTTAGAGTTGCTGTTGTCAATTTGATCCCATACAGATAGTTCTCAAAGGAGCATAATGTTCAAGGCAGACCTTTTACTAGTTTAAGCTAAACTACTGCTTGGTTTTAAGATAAGTTCAGAGGATATTTTTGGTTTAAGGTTTAAAGATTATCTCAGGGCAATAGTTTCAGAGGTTCATCCACCCTCCATGGCTCCAGAAAATCCAGCATTTGAAATTCTGCTCTGCATTTCGCTCTTTTGATCAGGATTCTTCTATGGAATCTTTGATCAAAATGTTCAGTAATGATAGCCAGGTACCATCCAGTTCTTCTGGTCTCATGACAAAGGAGATGGCTGTTCATGGAGGCAATTAGCCACACATTCCATATCCTCCTCCTGTTTCTGACTCTCCTTCTTCCTCTGTTGCTCCAGATAAATAGAGATCAATTGTTGTACCTTGGATGTCCACTTGCAAGCTTTTAAGACCGCAGGTACTATGCAATGAACTAAGAGGTAGAATAGAAGCAGTAAACAAGTTACTAGGCCAACTAACTGGGATGCCCCATGAAACCATGACTCTAAACCTCTAAACCAAGAAACCAAATCTCATGAGGTGTTTGTACACAAGCAGCCTCAGCAGCTACTTTTTTGTGTTGTTGTTGTAAACGTATCTGTCATGCAACTTTTGCCAGGTGAACTTTTTACAGGTGTACAGCTTATTGACAGCAATTACAATAATCAGCTGTGCAACTGTACCCTTAATCAATGCAATTTTTTCATCACCGTTAACCCCCCCCCCCATCCCTAGTAACAACTAATAAACTTTGGTCCCTATACACTTGCCTTTTCTTGTCTTTTTATATAAGTGAGGTTATATAATATTTGTCCTTTTGGGATTGGCTTAATTCACTCAGCATGATGTCTTCAAGCTCCATCCCTACTGTAGCACGTATCAAGACCTCCTTTCTCCCACTGGCTGCGTAGTATTTCATTGTATGTACTACATTTTGTTTATCCATTCATCTGCTGATGGGCATTTAGGTTGTTTCCACCTTTTGGCTATTGCAGATAGTGCTATAATGAACATTGGTGTACAAGTCTCTTTTTGAGCCTCTGATTTCAAGTCTTATATACCTAGAAGTGGAATCGCTGGGACATATGGTATTTCTAGATAGTATGTATTCTTGATATGATGTGATGAAAATGGCAGTTTATCTCTATGATCTCCCCCATCAAAACCCCTAACTCCAGTCCAATTATGAGAATAACATCAGACAAATTCCAATAAAGGGACATCCTACAGTATATCTAACCAGACTCCTCAAAACCACCAAAGTCATCAAAAACAAGGAAAGCCAGAGAAACTGTCACAAACAAGAGAAGCCTAAGGAGACATGACAACTAAATGTAATATGGTTTCCTGAAACAGAAAAAGGACACTAGGTGAAAACTAAGGAAACTGAATGAACTAGGGACCTCTGTTAATAACAATGTAACAATACTGGGTCATTAATTATAACAAATGTACCATACTAATGTAAGATGTTAATAGTGGAAACTGTACGGGGATGAGTTACATGGACTTCTCTGTAGGGTCTGCTCAACTTTTCTAAAAATCTAAAACTGTTCTAAAATATAAAGTCCATTAATAATAAAATAACGAAAAAAGGCAATGATTAAAAAACAAAACACTAGGGCTAAAACAACGACTACTACAGCACTTTATAATCTTTTGTTCTAAAAATTATTTTTCCAATATAGAGACTGAAACAAAACAGAAACAAAAAGGCAAAAACCCTCCACTGATTTCAAAGGAAAATTACAGGAAATTTACGGTAATTAGGCAGCAGGTTTAGAACTATAATTCCCTCTAATTAGATTTGTCAAGGTGTTCCTGGACATATTGATTTAATTCAATTCAATACTCACTTATTGAGCACCTGCTATATGAAAGGCCCTTGATTTGGCACTGGGTAGTGAATATAAAAGCTGAAAAAGACATGGTTTCTGAAACTAAAGAAGTTAACATCCGGAAGAGCATAAAACATAAAACAAATACTCAAACACAAGGCAGGAGGTAAGAGAGAATGACAGAAGATGGGCATGTTGCTCCAAGAAAAGGTGTAACATTGGAAAAATGCAAGATATTTTTAAGAACTGACAGAGAGGTCAGGCTGAAGCATATGTTGGGGCAGTCATGGGCCCTAGAGATGAAAAGGGTTGTAGGCGTTTTATGCAGACCCTGGGGAACCAGGGAGATAGCATGACCAGAGTCAAGTTTCTGGAACATTCATCAGGGCGGAGCCTGAACAATGGATGGCAGGGCAGAGAGAACTGAAGGCAAAGGGACTACTGCAATAACCTGGGCAAGAGGTAAGGGAGTCAGAATCATGGTTTTTACGTGTATGTGAGGGAGGGAACACAAAATTACTACACGGTTTTGGCTGTCCAGACTGCATTATTTGTGAGATTTTACACAATTCATTGACTCTGCTGGCACAGACGGTGCTAATGATCAAGACTGTGCCTTACGCGTACTGTTCTGAACAAAAGCACATGCTGGTACTTGAAGGAAGATACTAATACAAAAGGATGCCTCTCTGGCTTGTTTGATACAATGTAAATCAACTTGCAGGCTTTTCCTTCCCTTCTTCCTTTTCTATGAAGCTTTTTTTTCCCCCTGATTGACTGTAAAAGTAGTAAATGCTCATCATAAAATTGGGAATATATATAAAACAAAAATCCCTTATAGCTAAATAATTTACAGGTAATCACTGTTATAATATTGGTCTATTTCCTTCTACTTATTATTATTTTATGCATGAGGTATTTGGGAACAGTACAAGTGATTAATTAAGAAACACTACCTTAGTTATGTGCACTATTGCAGGTTATACCTTATACTCTACATATAAAAGCAGCACTGTATGTAGACACAGCTGTTGCTTTTAAACATTGGAATCCCTCGCTGCTTGTCTGAATGGCTAGTGCTCACTTTATTTTTGAGAGCTCTTTTGTATATACATTAAAGTAGTGAATCACGCTCCAATATATTTTTATTTCCTGCTTTAAAAATATATAGCACAAAATGTAAAGGTTTATCTTAACAGTAAGAAAATAAAGGTGATAAGAATGTATGTAAGAAGCACTCTACCCCTGAAACACTCTATTCCTAAAGAAACAACTGTTTTATAATGGATATTTTTAATAGTGTGAAGTTTCTCAGGCATACTGCTATCATATTGTAATAGAACAGACAGTATATATTTTTATCTGCATATAAAAATACATATATTTACCAAACTGGAGTAAACACACACACTCACATATCCTGATTTTTCTCTTACTATATCTCCTTTTTAGGAGCCCTGGTGGAGCAGTAGTTAACTGCTGGGCTGCTAATCGAAAAATCAGTGGTTAGAACCTTCCAGTTGCTCCACTGGTGAAAGATGCAGCCGTCTGCTTCCGTAAAGATTTACAGCCTAGGAAACCCTATGGGCAGTTCTACTCTGTCCTTCCTATAGGATCGCTATGAGTCTGAATCGATGGCCAAAACCAAAAACCAAACCCACTGCCATCGAGTTGATTCTGACTGATAGCGATCCTACAGGACAGAGTGGAACTTCCCCATAAGGTTTCCTACACTGTAAATTTTTACAGAAGCAAATTGTCACATCTTACTCCAGTGGAGTGGCTGGTGGATTTGAACCACCAAACTTCCGGTTAACAGCTGAGCACTTTAACCACCGTGCCACCAGGGCTCCTCTGACTTGACGGCGATGGGTTTTTTTTTTTGGTTTGGTATATCTCCTATACATATATAATTAAATATTTTAATTCACTCATCATTTCATCTAAAATTTGCTAAATCTTCACGAGCCATGTCAAATACTACCTCTACTATAAACATTCCACGATAGCCCTGGTTTATTATTTCTCACCTGGATTATAGTAATAAATCCTCTTAATTGCTTTACCAGTCTCTAGTTTGTCCTCTTTCCAAATCATCCTGCTGAAATAATCCCCCTCAAACACAGCACTGATCATGTCACATCCCTGCTCAAAAACCTTCGCCAGTTGCTCAGTGGCTACATGATAAAGTACCACCTCTTAGTGTGGTTCCACTAGTCCAGACTTTTCTTTCTATATAAACCCTGCATTACCACCAAACTCACCCTTCTGTGGCTTTACTTCTGATATTACCCCACATTTCTTTCTATCTTGATGATGACAGTTATTTCTGTACATGTCTTTTCTCTGGATTAGGCAATAAGCTCTTTGAAGTCAGGGTTGCAATTTCAGTTCAGTGCAATTAAGTATAAATCAGACCAACTGTATTCCAGACACCATGCAAGGTATTAAGAGTAGAGAGATAAATAAGGCACAATCCGCACACTTAGGGAGCTCAGAGAGGGAGACACACATTAATAAATAATCACGATTCAAGGCACTATGTGAAACTGCTGGACCACACACAAGGGACAGTGGCAGCACAGAAGAGGGGGCAGGCTCTCCCTGTGTCAGGGGTGCTGCGAGGAGGTGATTTGTAAAGAGAAAGGAGACTGCCGGACAAACAAGGGCAAGGCACATGAAACGGCTGAGAGCAGGTACCGCATGGTCTGTTCAGGGCATTTTAGAAAGTTAGGTGTTTCTGCAGTGAGGGAAGAGGTCACAGATTTCCCTTTAAGGTAGGCAGGGTGAACACTGTTAACAGCCTTGCAAAACACCATACCATAAACCAAACACCCATTGCCGTCGAGTCTATTCCAACTCCTAGCAACCCTATAGGACAGAGTAGAACTGCCCCATAGGGTTTCCAAGGCTGTAATTTTTACAGAAGACTGCCAAATCCTTCTCCCATGGAGCAGCTGGTGGGTTTGAACTGTCAACCTTTTGGTCAGCAGCTGAGTACTTAGCCACTGCATCACCAGGGCTACAAAACATGATAAGGAGGTGAAAATCAAATGCCATTTAACATCTCTTCCAATGCTGCCATTGGTTGTTCTTCAAAATGTTTAGATTACTATACAGCTTTCACTGTAAGTTTCGTCTCTCTCCAATTAGAGTATAAAATTCGGGAAGGCAGAATCCATGTGCACACTTCCTGAATCTCTCCAAGCCCTCAGCACGATGCCTAACACAGAGTGGGAGTTTTAGCAATCTTTAAGTTTGATAATCCAAACTCATTCTGATAGTTGTACGCTCAGTGCTTAAACGGAATTCAAAACATCTGCTAGAAGAATCAACCAATGCTGAGTCAAGACAAAAACTGAAAGGACCGGCATGTTTTGAGAAAATGTTCTGGATTAGTGATTTTGCCTCTAGAACAATTTCACTTGCGGTTAAAAAAGCAATTTAATGTAATTTGTTTCAAAATGTCATATTTTAGCATATTTATGATTGTCAATAACTGGGTAACCAACAGTAAAATAACTAGTATGGATTTTCAGCTGTGTTAATTGAAATTGTCTCTCGGAAGTGCTTGCATGTAGTGATAGTTAATCAATGGATGACATGTCCCTGAAGACTGGCCAGCCTTCCTCTCCAACCCCTGCTGGGCAGGACAGTCATCTGTGACCTAGAATGGCATCTCCTCTACGTAGTGTGAGCATGCTGTGATGACCAATAGTAGTAGCCAAGCCAAAGAAATAGAAGCGAATGCAGAGTGAAGTTGGGAAAGTTAGAACTGCATTCCATCAAAGTTATAGCCAACCAGAGCAACTGCATTTTGTGTTTATCTGGGGGAGGAAACGAGAGAGGTGTGTGCGTGTGACTATGTAAATGTGATTGTCAGAGCTGTAGAGGCGGTGGGATGTGGGGTAGGTTCTTTCATAGGCTCCAAAGTACTCTCCCCAGTCCAATGAGGGGAAAGAAAAGCGAGCCTCCCACACCCTGTAAGAAAAAAGAAAAAAAAAAAAAAAAGGAAACATAGATAAGTATAAATATAGGTGTAAATAACAAAAAAAAAAAAAAGACGACGACGATTGCAGAGAGGCTGACAAAGTATTGGACAAGACCAAGGTAACAGAAAAAAGGATGAAATAAGCGGTGACGAAGAGAATGAAGTATAAATCAGAAGTGGGGATATTAAAGTCAAATTATTAGAAGTTTCTCTGCAAGATGATTTGACTCCTGATTCTCTTGCTGGGATGATAACCCGTGCTGCCATGAGCACTCCTCCTGTATTTACTGAGGGAAAGAGAATAATGGAGTACAGTGTCTCATGCTATTAATATTAATCCCGAAATGTTATTGTCCATAATTTCATACTTTCAGTTCTGGGGAGAGGCATGAATCGAGAGTCTGGCTGTTAATATCGTTTACCCTGGAGATGACAAGAACCAGGAAAGAGTCATCAGAAGGACAGTGACGACAGGCAGGCAAAGCATACGGACGCCTAGATATGCTACATATTCTAAGCGATTGCGTCCATGGAGAGAGAGAATTACAGAACTATGTTCTAAGAAAAAGCTGAATCCTGAGAGTTGATTTATTTTGCCAGACACCTATAAACTCTTATATTTAATCATATTTCTTGTCCTTTTGTTTTGGAGATTTAACCCCCTCCTTACTTGTTTACTTTGGATCTGTTACCAGGAAAGACCAATCACTAGAAAAGGACATTATGGTTGGTAGAGGGTCAGTGGAAATGAGGGAAACTCTTAAAGAGATGAATTGACACAATAGCTACAGCAATGGACTCAAACATACCAATGATCATGAAGATGGCTCAGGACCGGGCAGTGTTTCACTCTGTTATACATAAGATTGCTATGAGCTGGAGCCAACGCGACAGCCACTAACCACCACCACAGCGCCCCCTCCTGGTCTACGCTGAAAAAGACTCCTCTTACATCAGCCTGGGTATGTCGCTGACAGCCACTGTCCCGTCATGAGTCTCACTCTCCCCATCTTCCTCCTCTTCTTCACTACTTTCCGACTCCTCACTGGAGGAGGAGTAATCAGTCACCTTCTTCAGGGGACGGTTTGTTTCTTCAATACGGAGTTCTCTTAATTCTTTGGCTAACGCCGTCAGATCCTACAAAAGATAAGTTTGTTCAGCACGTGAATTGCAGATAAGACCAAAGCTACATATCTCAGAACGTCAATGCTCCAGCTTAAGCAACAAGAAAAAAGCTGTATATAGAACTGCTACAAACACAGTTACTGCATGGAGCTAAGGAAAAGATGTTTGTAGCGCACAGAAACTAGAAAAGAAAGATGAAATCGATTTAAATTTTGCTCAAAACCAATAGCTAGACCGAGACTGTTCAGTTCTGAAAATATATGTGTATGTGCATTGTATGTATACACATATATACATACACTGAGTTCTCATTTTATTTTGGGAAGGTGAAGTTGGTAACCCTCAGAGTTAATGAGAAAATACATGGGATTAGAAATTCTTCCCCAGTATTTTGGGGCTCCTGCCCAAGCCACAGTGATGGCCTTTCCCCTGATGTGATTGCTACTGTACCAAAATCCAGCATCAGTCACAGAACAGAGCAATTCCCAAGGTCCCAGCTACGACAATGACTCATTTGGTGTGTCATCATTCCCTGAAGAGCAAAGGCTCTACATCAAATGATGACCCACCCCAAAGCCCAGTGCCACTGAAATTATAGCCACAGAGCTGAGTTAATCAAGAGGAACAAAAAAAAAGGAAGTTTTCTTGCAGAATGATGGGTGTTTCATTTTCTTTTGTTTAAAATTCCAGTCACCTGGCAGAAACCCTGGCTAAGAGTACTGAAATGAATGTGCAAACACCAAACGGAAGAGATAATTTCCCAGTTTTCCATGAGCATGATGAAACCTTTAGCCTTATGTGATGTGATGATGTGGAATTTAATCATCAGGCATATTGCAGGCAGTGGGCTGAAGGTCTGACTACCTTTTATTTTACATGCTTTCAGGGCAATGCAGAGGGAAGCAATTCTGCAAAAGCATGGCTGCTCTAATTCACATGGGTTAAACTGCCCATGGCGCACAGCATGCAAATGAGGAAGAAGCAATTTGACATCAGTCTTACCATTTCTCCCTATATTAGTGACCCATGTGAGAACCAGAGCATTCAGTGAGAGACGGGATTAGGGAGAAAGAAACTCATTGAAAAATACTAAATCCCACAGTTTTCTTATAGCCATATTCTCTCTTTATTTCAATCCACAAATGTATTTGTCCAATTCACCTGACGTAGGATTATAGAAATCTAGATGATCTAGATGGTGTTCGATAAGCTATCCAAATTGGTTGAAGGAAAAACCGTGGTTAAGTGTGCATAACTGAATTATACATTTATTTTATTTTTTGTAATTATAATTTTATTTTGAGAAGGCAAAAAATCATCATGTTTCTTCATTGCCACCTATACATCAAGCATTACTATTTGTTGTTAAGACTAGGACAGGAAACACTTCAAGTGTTTTATTCGGTCTAGAAATTTAGGAAGTTCAGGGTGTTAAGTGAGGGAGACGTTTCTTTCTAATTTCATAGAAATCAGATGGAAAGCAATAATGACTTTTAAATTTGTCCTGAAATCAAATGAAATGAAGTCCTTGAAAAAGGGAAGCTTCTGAAAATTCAAATTACACATTATATATACAAACACATTTTCTGGGATTTTTACACACACACACACACACACACACACACACACACACACACACACAAGGCCTCAATCTCAGCAGATATATTTGTCCTATACATGCAAATGAAAATAAAATTGTTTTTAAAAATGCTCAACAGTGTTTAAATATAATATGTATTATTATAGTAGAGGAAAACTACCACATAGATAAAATTTCATGAAAATTTACTTCTGCTTTATTTATTTATTCTTCAGCAATGGGCCAAAATAAGAAAAGCTTATATCTGGATTTAGGTTTTTTACTTCTTATTTTCTCTTGACAATTGCCAATGCTTATCTTTATCAAATGGAGAAGAAACTGAAGAATATGCTATACTTGAACACACTGGGAAAATACAGTCTAGGTATTTGTTAAGGTCTTGAAAGGAAAAGGAGATTATAATTCTCTGAACTGGCAAAATAACAACAAATTTGATAAATTTATTTTGTATTTTGACTTCTGCATGTTAAAACCATGTTAAAACTCATTAAAGAATATAACTAGCACTTAAAATGTTACTTGCTGTTAGAAAATACATTTTATTACAATTTAAAGAGAGAATATGGTTTAAAAGAGCTCATTTCCAATGTCAATAATTCTGTGAGTCAAATATAATAAGATTAGCTAGGATCTATTTAAATTCATGACACATTTTCCCCATGGCTTGGCTTTCCTCATCTCTGACATTTCAAAACAAGAAAAAAGATATTTACAAAGAAAAAAAAAAAACAAGCCTATTTAGAAATATTTAGCTGATCCAAAGTCCATTGATTTAAAGAAACTTGCACTTGTCAAAACGACCTACAGTTTTCTAAACACTGTGTTTAGAACACTTTAAAGTTCTGACCTACTTAGTAATTTCATTTTTAATTAGAAGATTTTTTTTTTGTTTCCACATTATTAACAAAACTGTCTTTATTGAAACATTAGAAATAATTGCAAATTCCTTTTAAGTTTAATTGGTAATAGCTTGCAGGGTGACACATACATGAAAATCCCAAGGTAACAATAATGAGTAACTTAAAAGTAGTATCCCCAGTCTAAGAAAATTTATCTTCCATTGCCAATAGCTTATGTGTTTAGCTGAATTTTTGCTTCTTATCATTCCACTCTGGAACAATTTACAATAACAAAGTTATAGGAAATAGACATGGTCTAAAATTGACACCATTGGGTTTAGATTCATTTAATTCTCTGTCAATACCAATTTTCTCCATATAATGAGTCTTTGTGGTAATTTATTGCTTGACTGTCTCAAGCCTCGAACTAAAAAGTATTAAAAAGGAGGAATAAAAAGCACTATTTAGCATGAAAATATTTAAGATGTATTACTAAAAAAGAAATATAGCAAAACGGTAAGATTTTTTGACTATATGGTAAATGTGAAGAGTTAAGAGGCTCTTAGAGGTTTCTCTGATGTAGCACTTTAGAATCAACTTGACACTATTTTTCAATCAAAAAAGCTTATTTAATCTGATAATTATGATACTTTGCCTAAAGATGCTTTTTTAGTTCTCTTTTTAGAAACAATATAGTTTATTCAAATTTAGGTCAATTTTTTTTAACAATTATTTTGTTCAATTTTTTTAAGCTGGTCTTTTCTTTATGTATCAAAAATTTTTTGTTTCTTTCTAGGAAATCTAAAGATATCGTTGGGCAAGTCACTTAACTTCAGTATCCTCATCCGAGAAAAAATGGGTTTGAACCACTAGTTATTGCTGACGTTCCATCCAATCTACGGATGTGTCCTGGGATGTTTCAGATTCCTGTGCACTCAGGAGAACAGTACTAAAGCCAATGTTTGCTTATGTATATAAACTTCAAGACACATATTTAACTGTGCCAAAGTGTGCTGGAGTACTCCAAAATACATAAATAAAGCAATTTTGAAAAACCTAAAAAATCCTGTATTAACCAGATAAAATCCATAAGAGCTCTTTTCCTCAAGGCAACCATCTCCAAGGCAACTTCTGGACTGAGGAGATTCTCCTTGAGCTGCTCACACCACGGCCATCTCGTTGACAGCCACAGCACCAGAACATCATTCTTTTTCTTCACCTCTTTTGAGGGGAAACTGATGAAAATTGTGATAACAGCTGTCCTTCTCATTATTATAAGGGAAGGGGCAAAGTAGTGGCACGGAGCAATTTAAAAACATCCCCTTTTCCCTTTCTGTTAATGCCATTCACATATTATAGACATGCAGAGTCTTATTTTCTCGTAAGCAATAAACCTTTACCTAGGATCACAACTTTCTAAATCACTCTGAAGGGTGAGGTAGTCATAATTGTGAAAGAGAAGATGCTCTTTGGTGAAGATGAGATGCCTAGAAACATGCTTCTCCCACCTGCCACAGTAGGTCCATGCTTCAAGCCCAAACCTGAGCCATGACGACAACTTCTGGGGTTTATACAGCAACTGATACTTCATAAAATGCTTTCGCACACATGACTCGAGGGATCCTAAACAATCCTGTGAGTGAGGCAGGGTAGGTGTTTTTATCCCCATTTTACAGATGTGGATACTCTGGCCCAGAGGGGTTAAGTGGCTTGTCCCAATCAGTAATTTACTGGGGATCCAGGTTTTGAATACAGCCTGCTGACCCCAAAGCTACTGCTTTTTGCATATCATTTCACAAAAATGCTGCTCAGCAGAGCTACAGCCTAAAAGCCATAATGGGGATCTTCAGATTCCATGCACCAGGACTCGCTGCAAGGTCTGACTCTTAAAAAAAACATTCTCCTATGCTGTATTCATGCAGGTCTGACAAACAGCGCAAAGGCATCATCCTTCTTAGTAAGCTACCTGCAATTGACAAAGCCATATATTTTTCTAATGGAAAAACGTCTCCACAGATAAGGAAATAAAGTCACTTAACTTGCCAGGATTCATTAACTAAAGTCAATGTTGCTGCTGATGCTGTTGTTAATGTCCCAAAATATTAATCTAACACTAGCCAGTAACTCCCTGTTCACAAATCACACACTATAAATTTGGAGTGCCCCAGAATGATGTCTCTTTTCTTTGTTAGTAAAACCACTCAGAGCTGTCCCCTAGCAAGGCTGGTGAGAGCAGGTTAAGAACCCAGGCTTTGCTGCTGGAAGATACTGGAATGAGAAATGGTGCCATTAATAAAGCACTAGTGCTTGTTAGCTAGACTGGGAACAATGGAAGAGTGAAATTTTGGCTTAGAAGGAAGGTCTCTGAAGCCTTATAAAGGTACCTGAAGGTCTTGGGACAGCTTCTACTGAAGGGGCTCTCCTCCCAGCAGATCACTCCCAACTGAGTGAACTTTAATCTGTGATCCTATTGGCCACCATTCTGAACGTCAACATCAGGATTCAGTTTTACATTTACATCTTATGAAAGCAATACCAAGAAAAGGTAATACTAACCTCATCTATAGCTTTCTTATAGCTCTGAGATAAGAGGAACCCAGTCCAGAGGATCCACAGAAGGAGGAAAAGCCAGAAGAAAGGCAAGCAGGTTAGAAACAAAACTGGAATTATTAGTATAAAAGTGATATACAAAATAAAAAGAGAAATTCGACTTAGAATGATGCAAATTCTCTTCATTATCACTCTCAGTATATTTTCTTACTTTAAAATGTAAATAACAGAGTAAATGAAGACTTCACATTCATTTCATAGAAAAGCTTCTCAGATAATTTTAAATAAGTATATAGTAACTCATGCCAAATTAATTTTCAACTTTCAAATTTCAACCTCTACATTACTTTTTTTTGAAAGACTATTTGGGGGTCTGTGGTGTTACAGCAATGGAGCTAGATTTCAAGGTGTCTGGCCCGCTGTCAAACCATGCTTGTCAAGTTTGGGCCCAGAAAATATACCAAATTTTTAAGAAAATAACGTGTGCCTTCCACGTTTGCTTGCCAACAGCTCCCTTCCACTTGCAAGGTATTTTTGCAAGTGCTATGTTAATTTTTTTTTACGGTGTTTATGAACATACCTTGTGGGGGAGGGATCGGTTGGTAAACAAACACATTACTTGTATAAAAATGTAGTAGCCCTAGAGGCATGAAAAGGGGCAGAAAAATTATATCATCACATAATTCATCTAGAAATAATATGGGGGAAAAGGCAGAAAAAATAAGAGAAACAGATAGTACTCAAGTCTGCTTAACCACACTAGTTTCAACATCTTTTTGCCAAAGTCGACAAGTAGAAATTATGGAATGATATGAGTTATTTCTTATCCTGTTTTATTTTCTAAAGGAGTACTAATGATCAGCAAAATATCAAAAGGCGGACAATGGGCAGAGGGGCAATGCAAGACCTGTTCAGTTCTTTCCTAAGCAGGTGTGACTTCCCTCTGGAGGCTTCTTGCATCTGTTCTTACTAATCAAGGTGATTTTTCTTCATAATCATGAGTATATCCCCACCTACTGTATCCTATAGGTTCTCTGGTCAATTAAAGGAGCTCAAAACCCTTCAGAGAGAAAAGCACTCACAGCTGGTCGACTAGGTCGGGTAACGTCCCTGGATTCTTCTGGTTTCACCTTGGAAGGCTCATGGGGGAGCACAGGTGATCCTTCCGACTTACTGTTGGCTAGAGAGAAAAGACAGAAGGCCAAAGATAGTAATTGTCTAGAAAGTTCTGGCACATGTTCTGTGATGAGTCATCCCTTCAGGATTACTCTGTGGACACGTCATTTACTGAGGCAAATCCCTAAGCAGATCCAAGAGATAATCATAAATATTCAAACAAAATCAGGCAAATAACATGTAGGCTTGTAATCCGGAAGTCACTAGTAACAACAGAAACGGTAGAAACCACCATCACCATTTATTGAGTGCCTATCACGTTGCAGGCGCAGTGATAAAAGCTTTCTACGTCAATTGTCTCATCTAGTCCTCACTCTAACCCTGTAACATGGTACCCTTTTCCTATCTTACAGGTGAACACAGGCTTGGAGAGTTGATGCAACTGGCCTAAGGTCTCAGTAAAAATATGGGTAGAGCTGAGACTCTAATATCTCAAAGCCTTATTGTCTATCATTCTGTTAAACCAGCGTCCGCAAGTCAAGGTTCTATGCTTGGGTTCTTCTTTACTACCTGCTGATCCAAACAGGCTATTTAGATGAAATTATGCAAAAAACACTCAATTCTATTCCATTTGGTGGAATGATTTTTAAATGAGGGGAGGGTTGTCTGGATCCTTTATGGAAGGAAGGATGAGGTAATAAAGGGGAAAGGCAGCAGAGTTGAGGTGCAGAGCAACCTTAGAGGTCGTTAGCAAGTCAGCTACGACTGTGTCTAATGAAGAGGCTAAGGAAGAATAACCAACTGGTGGTTCTCATCAGGCAGAATCATCCGTAAGTAAATGGGTATTTATCAAATGGTACTTTGAAAAGTACTGGTCTTTAGAAACAAAAAACTGTCTTTTGAAGAAGGGAATACAGAAAGTTAATTTTGATTAGCTAGCAACGAAGTGTTTTCATGTATACTTAGCTGGACAATCACACGTGAAAACCTTAGTTTTTCACAGGCATCTTCGTTAATGAAAACTAAACAGTTCTGATGAATGACTTAAATGTTTAGAGAGGCTAAGTTTTACCTCTCTAAATAGGAATAACCTGAAGAATCCAATATATATTTTTTAAGTCAAAGATTTTATTTCTTCCCTTAAGTGTATTTATTCTGTTAATCTTTATTAAATTTTATGTCAAGAAATACCTGGTACCATGAACTATGCTTGGAATGCTAAAAGGGGCAATTGGTGCACTGGTAACAGGATACTGGGTATGCGAAACTCTAATGATGCAACTGAATGGAAATGGAAATTGAGAGTTAAGCAGTTGGCTGCTAAACAAAAACAAAAACAAAAACAAAAAAAAAGTCAGAGGTTCAAAACTACCAGCCTCCGTGGGAGAAAGATGTGGCCATCCACTTCCGTGAAGATAACAGCCTTGGAAACCCTATGGGGCAGTTCTACACTGTCCTAGATGGTCACTATGAGTCAGAATCAACTTGATGGCAATAGGTTTAATGGATTGGTAAGTGACTAGATTTTCAAATAAGACGAATATTCTGTGATTTTATTAATCTCTTTAGAAAACAGTGGGATCTATGATCAGGAAGGATTTAGTCCATACTCTGACATCACACATATTTGAGGATGGTAGCCCGCTTCTCTGAGGAGATGGAGACTGAGAACCGTTAAGGGGCTTTTTCAATATTATACAGTCGGTGGTCATGCCAGCGCCAGAAATCAGGAACTAATATGATCCCTGTGCCCAGCTCTGCTACCCAGCAGTGCTAGCAGTAAAAACGTAAGAGAAGTTTTACCTCGAACTCTGGTCCGTTCGCTGGAACCTGCTTGTGATCCAGGCTGCGAACCTCCTTGGGAGCTGGGCTGGGAGCTAGGGGTGCTTGAGCTGGAGGAGCTGCCACTACTGGTCCTCTGCAAGGGGCTCTCCAACACGGGCTCAGTCCTCCGGAGGTCAGGGTTGCTGCACGGGCAGTACAGTGCACTGATTACACTCCCAAGACCTTGCCATTGGTGGACACAAGCATAATCCAGTACCCTCTCCCGTGCAGAGCAATAATGAAAGCACTCAGAAGACCCAGGCACTGAAGGGGTCAAAGCCAGACAGTCATGGCTTTCTCCATGGAGCTCCTGGCCAGATACGGGATACAGGTGGGATGAACTCATGACCCAATCCTTGAGCCGTTACATTCAAAGTATTAGCTCTGAAATGGTGAACTGCCAAAAGGAGGCTTTCTCTTTAACAGTTTTCTTTCTGTGTTCATTGTAAAAAACTAGAAAAATATTAAAGGTAAAAATAAGGAAACAACATTTCTCATTTCTGAACCAGGAGATAGTCAACCCATATTTTACTAGTTGGTATATTATCTTCTATCTAGACTTTTTTTTTCCTGTACATATGGAAATCAAACTGTATATTCAATTTTGCATCTTGCTTTCCCCCCTTAACACTGCATTGTGAGCATTTTCTTATGCTTCTGAAAATAATAATGCCTGTGTAACAGTCATATTGTCTAACCACTCCTCTACTGTTAGATATCAAGGTGCTTCCAATATATTGCTGTAACACATAAGACAGAGACAACCATCTACATGCATACAAATACCCTATCACATCTCTATTTCCTTAGTATAGGTTCCTGGAATTGAGTGTGTGTGTGTGTGTGTGTGTGTGTGTGAGAGTATAAAGGTATTACCGGTTTTTACTAAAGTGTATGAAATGTTTTATCTCTCTGAGTTTTATTATGGACAGTTTGCTAGTCTGGACAAATTTGTTGTTTTAATGCAATTAAAAAATTACTATTGATGTAGGATATTTTTTGTTCACATTTATTCGCCATTTATAATTTCTGTGAATTGCCTAATCATGTTCTGTTCTTTGCTCATATAGCTACTGGAATATTTGCATTTCTTATTATTGTCTTGCAGGAAGTCTATATATACTTAGGCATTACCAAAGGGAGGTGTGATTTTTGATAATTAATACTAAGTGCTAATTCAAGAACAAATTAGTTTGTTGGCAGGCTAGTAAGACCTTTCTATGTTATTAGTCCTAGTATCTTTACTTCCCCCTAAATAGCAGTATTTATTCATTCACTCAGTTGTTCTAGTCCAGGCACTGGGGATACAATGATGACCAGGACATAGCCTCTGCCCCTTAGGAGCTCAGCCAGACCTACACAGTCAATTTCATCCACGCTTTGCTTGCAGTGAGCACACAGCAGTATGGGAGCATGGAGCAGAGTCACCTAGGTCGTTTTAGGTGGTCAGGGAAGCTGTACCAGAGGAGGAGCCATCTAAGCCAAGACTGGAACAATGAGTTGGGCCAAAGAGGGAAATGGTAGTGGTGGTGGAGGCAGTTTCTGAGTTTTATGATTTTGTAAAAAAATAAGCAACATCCTCAGAGCTTCTATAAAGCTTTTCCTTTTAAAATTATAATTCAAAGGTCTTTCAAATTTTCCTTTAGATTTACACAAAACTGGACACAGATAATTTAGTAAGAGCTGAAACTCAAAGCCCAGCTCTATTGCCATCCAGCTACTGAGGGGAGAACCTGATCCCCTATAGGCTCCCTCCATGTTCCCAGTGTTTTCAGTTCTCTAAACAGAATTCCACATCTGTGTTGATATAGTCACCATGTTGTTGCTGGGTGCTGTCGAGTTCATTTCGACTTATAGTGACCCCATGTAACAGAGAATTGCTCCACAGGTTTTTCTAGGCTGTAATCTTTATGGGAGCAGATTGCCAGGTCTTTCTCCTGCGGAGCCACTGGGTGGGTTCGAACTGACAATCTTTTGGTTAGCAGCTGAGCACTTAACCATTGCGCTATCAGGACTCCTTTGAGCTAGGATTTTAACGCAGTGAGATACTTATGTAAAAATGTAATTTTGTGCTTGAATTTTGGCCCACCCAGTTCAAAGTATCAAATACATACCAGACACTGTCCTGTGTTAGGCGTTAGATGTTTCATACATAAATGTGAAAACTATATGGTCCCTTCCTGAGAGACACTTACAGTCCGGTCACAAAATTGGCAGCTTTATAACAGCCACTAAACCAAACATACTAGTAAGGATCTTGCTTTGTGGTAATGCATCTGCCAAAAACAGTTGGTTGAGACATTTGGTTTCAAATTCTTTAAACATGGATTATTGGAAGACATGCCTGGTGACTCTAGAAAACTTCAGTGGAAAACTTTATATGTAAAAATAAATATGTCTTTATAATTTATTAATTTAAATCACATAAATGTAGAATTCACTATTATTTTAGTGAAAATTACTTGCACTTAATTCACTGAAATTGATTTGAATCCACAGTGGAAATATGCCTTGATTGGGAGAATGAGTAAACTAATAAACGTATTTCTTCTGAAATATTCTACATTTCAAAATTTTTGATTTTCATAAGGAAACACTTCCATTCCCTTTAATTCCCAAATAATGAATTCTTCCCTTCTGCCTTCTTTTGAAGCCCTGGTGGTACAGTGGTTAAGAGCTTGGCTGTTCAAATCCACCAGCTGCTCCTTGGAAACCCTATGGGGGGGGGGGGCAGTTCTACTTTGTCCTATGGGGTTGCTATGAATCTGAATCGACTCAAAGGCAGTGGGTTGTTGTTGTTTGTTGTGCCTTCTTTTATTAAACAGTAACAGTAAAGGATTATTATGCACAGTTAATAAATTCCAAAATATTTTTTCTAAAAAATGTATTGTTATTGCTAACCAACTGTAATGCAGATTAAGAGTGATGGGCAGGTTGAAGTATCTGGGTAGTTGCTATCAGTTTGTACAATGGTAATGTGATATTCTTTGTATTTAAAAAATCTATTGTCATCAAACTGTCAACAGTTACTTTAAAACAAAGATGAGAATGTAAGACGGCAGGGAAACTAGATTAATGGAAATGGAACAACAAGAATGGACATAATGAGGATGTTCACACATTGTGAATAACATAACCAATGTCACTGACAACTTGTGTAGAAACTGTTGAATGAGAACCTAAACTGCTGGGTAAACCTTCATCAAAAACACAATAAAATATTATTAAAAAAAAAAAATCTACTGTCACTGCTTGTCATTTACATTGTTAAGTGTAATGGAAACATTTGGAAACAAATAGTGGAGATGGTCACATAACACAATAAAAGTAACTGTGAAAAATGTTGAAATCGTAAAATTTTTGTTTTATATACGCTCACCACACATGCACAGAATCTACTGAGAGAGGGGTTGTGACAGGAGCTCTGAGTTTTCTTTGTCTTGGTAGTTGGGATGTGGTAGCAGGATCCAGGTACTTGCCCTAATGTAGCACGCCTTTCACCATGGAAACAAAAAGCTTTTCATTGAGCACTTACTTGGTGACACTCATGTAGGTGAAGCAAAGGACACAGGGCATACACTCAAGTTTCAGTATCATGGAGATGAGACACACGCAGTGGAGACACTAGCGAACAAGGCAAAAGTCTGTATGTTGTGTGTGAAAGAGACTGTAAGCATTGCTGGACCCTGGGGAACAAGTAATGCAGCCTGGAGCAGTCAAGGGCCATGTTATGAAGGAGACAGGACTTGACTGGGCTTTGGAGGGGTGAGCATGGAAGACTGGAGGAACAGCCTGAGCAAAGACATATGGGCTGGGGTTTTCCTGGTATGTGTTGATGTAGGGAGAATACCAGCCTAACTGGGGTACCCAGTCTGTGTTAGGAAATACTGGGGAGTTGGGCTATGAGATGAAAAAACCAGTTGCGGAAGAGTTGATTCAAACTCATGGCAACCCCATGTATGTCAGAGTAGAATTGTGCTCCACAGGGTTTTCATGGCTGATCTTTCAGAAGCAGATCACCGGGCCTTTCTTCCAAGGTGCCTCTGGATGGACTCGAACCTCCAAACCTTTGGTAAGCATCCAAGCACGTTAACCGTCTGCACCATCCAGGGACTCCATCAGAAGAAAAAGGCTGGGTTATACAGCAAGAGCCATTCAAGCCAGGCAGAGAAACGTGTACCTTATGTGGTAGGCTCTGAATGACTGGCTAGGAGGGAGGCAGGTAGACCAATTAGGAGGCCGCTGCCACGTGAGATGGTGAGGCCTGGCCCAGGGCTGTCCTTGTGTTAAAGAGGAGCAGGGACATTAGCAGAACTGGCTAGGCTGAGCATGCGTCTCGGACTGGGCTTGGAGCCTCTTTTTGTGCAAAGCTAATCGGATCCCATGGGCATTAAATTCCTGACCTGCGTCTCATTAGCACATGTCCTCCCCATTGGAGCTAACCAGCGTGGGTGCTCAATAGGTTGCTATTTTTGCTGCTGGAGATTGAAAGAAGTGTTTAGTTTCTATACAGCCACACACAGAAATAGGTGAAACTTTACAATGGCTTTTCTACCTTATTATTATTACTGTAAAATATGAGTATTTTGAGAAAATGTCATATTGTTCACATTTTTCTCTTCCTTACTATGTACTAATATGGTCTGGCCTTGGAGTAAATGGGTCTAAGTTCTCTTAGAGAAGATAAATTTCAGAAGAATTCCATGAAATAATGGATTTACCTTGTTCACATATTAATTGAGCCTACTACCCAGATCTATACATGAAAAGACTTGAAAACATCAAAGTAGATTTCTTCAAATACTAACTTTTAATTTAGACATTTGCCATAATGTAGACAATGCTGTTTAATCTACATAACACACAGTGCATTGAAACTCTGGCAATTATTCTATTCACTTGAATCATATAAAAAGTCACAACAGAAAATTAGGATTACGAAGTGTTTTCTCGGCCCAAATACTTGGGCCAAGTCTTTAATTAACTGGATGACTGCCCAAATTCACTCTACTTTGTCATTGACATCATAGGCAATGAGAACAACTGAGCTATAAGAAGACAGTTTTGGGATGGGACAGAGAATTAGTTTTTGAAATTAAGCACTTAGTCATTGGGTTTTGATTGGGTGTTCCTGGCTTCATTTTAAATCTCTTCATATTCTGAATGTACTTGTTTGATCAAATTTTAATTTGCTTTAAAAGGCCACACGAACCAAAGTTAAACATTAAAGTGCCTGGAATTGTTTAAAGCAGTATTTAAAAAAATGAACAAAGCAAATCTTGATTTAAACTTAACGGATCACATAAGGTCTTTGCGAGCTCATATAGTGGTGAGAACTGCCCATTGGTCTGGCAGCCTGAGCTATGCCCAGCTGCATGTGCATGTGAAGGGGCACAGGGGGACCAGTGCATGAGGTCACAGTGACTGTCATCACCCAGACGTAGGACACCTAGGTAGAGAACTGTCAAAAGCATGTGATACTAGCTCAAGTAGGGAAGTGTGTTGGGCTTAAACAGTTACTACGGGACAACAATCTTTAAAAGGTAGTGAATATTACAAGATGAGGATCAATAAGCATTTGATAAAGAGGTGCTGTTGGAGTCCCCGGGTGGTGCAAATGCTTAATGTGTTAAGTTGCTAATGGAAAGGTTAGAGGTTTGAGGCCACCCAGAGGTACCTCTGAAAAAAGGCCTGGCAATCGACTTTGGAAAAAATTAGCCACTGAAAACCCTGTAGAGCACAGTTCTACTCTGACAGACATGGTGCTGCCATGAGTTGGAGTCACCTCGATGGCAATTGTTTTGTTTTTGTTTTTTAAAGAGGAGCCATTAACAGACTCACTAAATGAAATGGTGAGAAAAACAGATACAAAATGGTGCTGTGTCAGTCAGAGAAACAACAAGGCAGCCAAGGCCAGCTGCACCTGCTATAAACAGATTAGCACAGTGCGGCGCTGAAGAGTGTGGACTTCGGGGCAAGGATACCAGGGTTCACAATCTTGGCTGTTCTGCTTACTAATTTTGTCACCTTGGGCAATTTACTTAACTATACTTTTCTCAGTTTCCCCATCTATAAAGTGGGGGTAATTATAGTCACTACCTCATAAAGCTGTTATGAGATTTAAATTAGTTAACATTTGTAACACAGTTAGAGTAGCACCTCCCATAAGTAAGTGCTCCAGAAGTATTTATTAAACCAAGAATAAATTGTCCTGAACCACGCAGAAGGCAGGAAACCACAGGGATTGCCCAATAACACTTTCCTGGCCAAGTGACACTGGCACAGGCTGCACCTTCTTGATACCATATCCATTGAAGACCATGTTCTCTATAGGGTTCTCTTTGATTTGATATTGTGTGTGTCGGGAGCAAAGGAGGAGAAGTGAAGTACTAGGGAGATGATCCTGGGAGAAGGGAGGCTATTCAAGATAGCAAAGGTTGGCTGTTTTCCTCATGTTGCAGGCACATGCTTGCATATTTGAGCTTGTTCCATTAAGGGGGACTAGTACTCAGTTTATTGGATTAAACATACTGTTTCCTAAATTATCAAAAAAAAAAAAAAAAAAAAAACCCTAATACATTCCACAGTTACTACATAATGCCTTATGCCTAGTAACTGGAGTTCATTAGTAATTAATGCAGAAAGCAAAAACCAAGCTTCTCAACTATTAGGGTCTGCCTTCTTGGGCAGAGCAAATGGTTAACCTGTTTGGCTGATAACTGAAAAGTTGGCAGTTCGAGTTCACCCAGAGGTGCCTTGGAAGAAAAGCCTGGTGACTGGTGATCTACTTCTGAAGAATCAGCCACTGAAAACCCTATGGAAGACAGTTCTACTTGGACACATATGGGGTTGCCATGAGTAGGAATTGACTCAGTGGTTACTGGTTTGGTTTTCTTTAAGTAAGTGAATTCTCATATTGATACCAAAGCAAAATAAGAAACCAAAGCAAGAAATAGAATTTTGCCCTAGTAATATTGTATCCCCAAAGAGCAGCAGGTCTAGTATATCCTCTGACCCAGGAGAGACACCTGGGCCCTGAGTCAGGCAGCCAGGCTGGAGTCACCAGATCCCAGGGCCACATACACCTCAGTGCAAAGTGGGTCTTTCCGTATATCTTTGCTAAATTTGGCAAATGAATTAAAAATAATAATAAAAAAGCATCCTGAATCTGTCCCTTAATAGCTATGTGATGTTTCTTGAGATCCATTCTAACTTCGCTTATTTTCTAGTCTATCTTGGGAATCACTTCAAAGAAAAGGTTGGGAGGGAAAAAAGGAATATTGACCAAGCAGAGGAAAGGCAGCTTAGAAGCTCAGTAAGGACGAATTACTTAAAAGCAACTCTTTTTATGGCTTTTTGGACTGGCAGTTGTCTGACAAATGGTACACAAGAACTATGAGGTCCTCACAAGGACCAACAGAAAGCAGACAAGTCTGTGTTACAGGAATGGCTCCCAATCAATCACATCTCCCAGTATCAATGTTCCTGTGTGTTTCCCTTCCACACTGACTCAACTGGCCATGTGACTTGCAGTGATCAGAGATGATGTCAGCAAAGGCCTGAAGAGCACTTATGCACTGGGCTTTCCCTCTGGGATGCTGTCCTGTGATTACCTAACTGTGAAGAAGCCAAAATGAAAGGCCAGGTGGAGCAAGAGGCCCAGCCAATGCATCGGCTCAATGCAGCTGCATGAGTGAGGCCAGTGGGACCAGCAGAAAAACTTCTTAGCTAACCCACAGAATAGTGAGAAATAGTAAAGTGTAATTGTTTGCAGTCACTAAGGTTTGGGGTGGTTTATTATACAGCAAAGGTGAGAGAAAGCTGCCTCTACCACAGTAAATAAATCAAATCCTAAAGCTTTTACAAATGCAATCCAGTCTAGAGTTGCAAAGTCTGGTCACATAGAGATATGTGATGGTAAGAAGCTGTGGTATTCTGTAGGGTTGTTCCACATGGCAAAAAACCCCAGTTACTGTTGAGTCAATTCTCACTCAAGGCAATCCCATGTGTGTCAGAGTAGAACTGTGCTCCATAGGGTTTTCAGTGGATGATTTTTCAGAAGTAGATCAGCAGGCTTTCTTCCAAGGTGCCTCTAGATGGACTCGAATCTCCAACCTTTCGGTTAGCAGCCTTTGCACCACCCAGGGATTCCGTCCCACCTAGCAAAGATAGAGATTCTCCATGTCCTGTCCCCCAACCCTCAAGTCCCCTGACTTTCAATGGAGGTAAGTAATTATTAACACTTGGCTCCCTCCCTAAGTAGAAAAATGTTAGTCACCTCTCGCGAAGTCCGTATTCTTTGGAAAAGTACAATATTTAAGTGTCTCCCCAGGAAAAGCTCATATTTTGCCAGCCACTGACCATCAAATGCCAACTTTCTTAAGCTCTAATGTCATTATAATAATACTTGAGAGAGAATAAAAAACTGCTTTTTATTTGACTATACAATAGTTCTTTTTCCTTTTTGGTTGATAGAGGGAGAAATACTTAAGGTTGAAGTGATGCTTGATCTATGGCAACTGAAATTACAAGCAACTGATCCAATGAACAGAGCATCGAGGGTTGAGTTCAAAGGAGCAAGAAGCACTGTTACTTAGAGACTGATCACTGCTTGAAGACGGGGCTGGTAGAGCCAGGCTGGCCATCCCGTGCTAACATTCCTTTGGTTCCACCATCACAGTGCACCCCAGTCTTCCTCGGCACTGCTTAGCAACGCCGGCTCCACTCCACAGTGAATCTGACAAGTGCTGGAGAAAATGGCTCCTTCAGAGCCTGCCGCAATTGGCAGCTCCACTGAGAATGGGTTAGTGGCTTTGCCCTAAAGGGGCTAATGTTGTTTAGTATAGCCCCATCTTATTTATGGACTGGCCCCTTCATAAGGCTTTTCATGTGAAGAGGAAAATTAAAGCTTTATGATCAAAGGCATTCCATATTTCAAAGATATATACAGATAATCATAACCTTCCTTCCCAGTCTCTCTCACTAGCAAGGGAGGGTCTTCCCCTTACTACGAACACAGTGAAGGAGAATAAAACAGCCTGTCCAAGCTCATCCTTTTTATTGTCTCAGCAGAGGCCACTGCTGTTTCAGTTGATCCTAAAAAGGACTGTATTTATCATGAAAAATCTGAGGGAAGTTTGATCAACTATAGCAGCAAACCGCATCTGTTACCACATAAGATCTACTCAGATACTGTAAGGGTAGTGTTTACTTTCCAGCTTCTCTTGAGACCTCTACAGCAATCAGGAGGTCAGTGCCACTTCCTAACTGCAGGAATATACATTGTTGATAGAAAATTCTGGAAGGAGAGCACAGAGCAACAGTGGAAGCATAACTGTATTTCAGTGGCCCTCTATATTACCAAAGAGGTGACTGCCTCACAAAAGCTAGTTCTTTTGTAATTTACCAAGCTAGGGAAGCTCTGCAGTTGGCTACTATTGCATTTCTTTGGTGATTACTTTGTAATGTCTCAATGGCTCCCAGGGTACATTTCTTGACCTGATGCTAAAAATCCCCTCCAACCAGGCTATTTAGCTTTTCTGACTCCATGAAGTACTAGTTTATGAAGTAATGGCTTGGGGTAACTACAACTATAGCTATATTTGCTATTTTACTCTCAAATTTTTAAAACTGTCAGTTAAGGTAAATCCCGGTTGCCCCATCCATCCACCCACCCACCCACGCACCCATACATCCATCCACCCATCCACGAGCCCCCACTGTATACTGATTTGTGTGAAAGACCACGAAAGAAATAAAAGACTTTTTTTTTTTTTTTTTTTATGAGAGCAGGCAATGTTAAGGTTGGTAAGGGATTTTTTCCTTTACTTTAACCATCTTCCTTCTCTTACCTTGCTCTGATAGGTTGAGATCCTAGTCTGGGTCCCAGAGCACTACCGTTTCCAGGAGAATTCTTTCTGGCTAACGCTGGGGATATAGAAGTTGTTCTTTGAGGCACCTGGAAGAAAACCAGAATTTAGAAATATTTTCCATAACATAATTTCTATAGGCTACTGCCTGAAAAGCCTACTCCCTTCCCAAGATTTGCTAGGAGTTACAGAAATTATCTAAAATGGGAAAATATCTTTCATTCCTCAATGAACTATTTATCTCCCTAAACAAAACCAAATAAGGGTCAACTGACACAAAGCAATGAAGCACATTCAGCAACCATTCAGAAGGGTCATCCTCAATTTTAAAGACAGATAAAATAGGATCAAACTTATTAGCTTAAATTATTTGATTCACTGGGCTAAAAATAATTGATCTCCATTGAATCTACTGGTGAATACCAGAAATCTCTTCGGGGTACCATTAACTCAGCTCATCCTTAGAAGCTGCAACAGATGTGAGCCATCCACATAAAGCCAAGCTCCATTTTTAGCTCTTCACAACTGATAAACAGAGAAGGAAATTAGGAAATCTAGTGAGAAACTAGGGTATCAGGCTAGAACTTGGGACATAAGCCACATGCCAGGGAGCTCAGAGAACCTACTGCAATAGATCCTGAATGTTTCTACTTCCTAATTAACTTGCAATTACTAATTAAAAAACAAAGCAAAACACTGTGGCTTCGAAGGTCAATTTACAAATGTAGTACAAAAGAGGACTCGTACTGAAAATACTGGAAGGTCTTCAGTAAGACTGTGAATACCGCTAAGACTGTGAGGAACAGTAGGAAAATGTATTACTAGCTCATCTGGCAAGGGGCTAAGGTAGAATTCAAGTATATAAACATTTTTAATGAAATTAAATATAAGTGAACCAAGTGAGTTCATTATTTAAAGGAATCAAATTATGAATCCTAGTTAAAAAATTACTTTCAATGTAAATCATCATTCTTTATCTGTTTTATAAAATTAACTTTTTAATTATAATTCAATTTAAGATGAAGACCTAAAAAGATAAGTCACTGAAATGAAGCAGAATGACCAAATCAGTGCTATCACCTGCTCAGATTAAATGTCACTACTACTGTTTTTTCCTTTTTCCTTTGATAAACTTAAATAGCTGTACAAAAGAAAAAGCCTAATGAATTATTAAAACCTGAAATCTTTGAAATGATCTAAAATTTCCTCCTAGCTTTATAAATGCATGTGTATGTGTTTTCAGACAGTGTCTGCCCCTCTGCCCACCTTATTTTTCATATTGAACCTTGCTCCCTACCTAAGCTTTTCTGATGGCATCTCTAGTTCTACAAGGAGCAAACACCAGCAAAAAAGCCATGACCATCTGTATTCGTTTT
Organism: Dugong dugon; assembly: GCA_030035585.1. Lineage (NCBI taxonomy): Eukaryota > Metazoa > Chordata > Mammalia > Sirenia > Dugongidae > Dugong > Dugong dugon. Next base: position 47,876,426 of record CM057479.1, read on the forward strand.
TAAAACAGTGGAAATCCTGTTATAATATCCTTTTGAGGGGGGAAAACCAGGAAAAATATTTGAAAACCACAGAGCGAAAACTATAATATTTTCTGGAATTGACAACAGCCTTGTTCTCTGGAATTGTTGGGAATTTCCTTTTGCTAGAGTCCTTATGCTGAGCTCAGAAGAAAGGAAATTCCTGAACCAGGAAGAGTCCAGTGGAAAAATTTATCTAGTATTTAACAAAATTTCAAATTCTCAGTGGGATTCAGACTTTCTGGAGCCATTGATGCTGGATGAACCCCTGAAACTACTGCCCTGAGATAATCTTTAAACCTTAAACCAAAACTATACCCTGAAGTCTTCTTTAAACCAAAAATAGTTTATCTTAACAAGTAAAGCATGTCTGCCTTTAGCATTGTGCTCTTTTAAAGAATTATGTATTGAGATCAAACTAAGAACAGCAACTTGAAAGGTTAGATGAGAAGCTTAGGGGGCAGTGAGTTTAAATCAATGGCGGTAGAACAATTTGGAGAAGAATGGCAAGAATGTTGGCACAACTTGAAGAATGTAACCAATGTCATAGAGTGGTACGTGTAGAAATTGTTGAAATGGTGTATGACTGTGTATATTGTCACCAAAATTAAAAAAAGTATATAAATGAAAAAAAAATTATCTGGTATTTTGCAAGACTTTCAGATTGTTTGTAGCCATATATACAGTCCTGGAATAACTATTGATTTGGTACAAGCAAAAACAAAACAAAATAACCAAACCTAGGACTGTTCTGTCCAGTGGGATGGCTGGTCATTTCACCCTATAATTTTATCTTCAGTAATTAATGAAGGTTGGAAGGAAATTATGACCTGATGTAAAAGAAGCTTTCCTTAATGGTGCCAACTAAAATATCCTAAGATCAGTACTATCTTTTGAACACCTGAAATATAGTTTTACTTTGTGTTGATAAAAATAGGAATAATTGAATTTTCTTTTTATTTGGGAGTTTTCAATCTGCCTAGACATAGATTTAGTTGGCAGTGAATACACATATTATTCTATTTCTTAATAGGGGTAGTAAAATCATGGTTTGGATATATACTTCCCAGTCATTCAGCTACCTGAATCTAAACGTCAAAGAAATTTTCTCAATTTCTTTGGGGGAAAATGATAGATGACAATCTAATCCTTAGCTATGGGATGAGGAAGGACCAAAACAGACGGGAAGGTGCTTTGACATTATCCCATTCTTCATTACGATGGCAGGTTTGGAACAGTGGTGATGATGAAGACGATGATGATGATAAAAACACCCCGGCAGTATTACCTTTGGTGGAATGTCTTCTTCCTGTCGTAACCAAGAGCTTCGGTCAAACTTTTCAATGCGAGTAGGAAGAGGAGGGTTCTCAGAGGTGGGATCTGAGTTCTGGCGTGGCATCTCAATGCGATGCGAGGTCACATTCAGAGCCTCCTGAAAGCCAGAGAGACCTTTTGTGGGCTGCTCATGCACTGACTGGGAGGCGGTCAAGGCAGGTCCCTGGGATTTCACAGCCACCAAATGTGGGATCTAAGCATCAAACCAACAACAGAGCAGTGACATTAGAAGATAAATCAAATCAGCCAGTATCTCAATCAGTTGAAGGGCAAATCAAGCTCTAGGGCATGAGAACTGGACTATATAGCCTGTCACAGCTATTTACAGCATGTTTTTAAAAAGTTCTTCCTAATTTTCAATTTAGAGCTATGTTTAGGGATGAACTAGGGTCCCTGGCACCAAGTTGAATATTTACTTGGGACTGCTAAGAAGTTAGTAAAATAAGTGTGATGATGACAACAATAACTATATTTAGTAAGCATTTATTGACCAGCAATGCAATGTATTTTACAGGGACTTCTCTTTTAATATGACAAACTTTCTCCTTTAAAACTTCAAACCTTGACTTTACAGAGTGCTACTGCTCTGTAAAGAAAGAACTGTACTAAATTTTTAACACACTAAGTCCACCAAAAAGCAGACATTTTATTTTCCTCATTTTACATGTGAGTAAAATAAGGTAGAGAGGTTAAGTAACGGCCTAGATTTCACGGCTAATGTGTGTGGGAGCCTGAATTTGAACTAGGCTTTGGGGACTAAGGTGTGCCTGACCCAAGCCATGGTATTTTCAACCATCTCATATGCATGTGAAAGCTGGACAATGACTAAGGAAAATAGAAGAACTGAAGCCTTTGAATTACAGTGTTGGTGAAGAATATTGAATATGCCATGGACTGCCAAGAAGTACAGCCAGAATGTTCCTTAGACGCGAGGATGGCGAGACTTCATTTCATGTACTTTGGACATGTTATCAGGAGGGACCAGTCGCTGGAGAAGGACATTATGCTTGGTAAAGCAAAGGAAGACCCTTGAGGAGATGGACTGACACAGTGGCTGCAACAATGGGCTCAAACATAGCAACGATAGCGAGGATGGTGCAGGGCTGGGCAGTTCCATTCTGTCGTACATAGGGTCGCTATGCATGGGAACTGACTCGAAGGCACTCAACAAAAACAACATTGTACCCCCAGAGCTCACATGCCTAACTCTGCTTCTTGGTGAACTGGCTGTAAATGTCTCGCTGCTGTTGTTGACCCACTGTCTCACTACCTATGGTGTTATGTATCTTTCAATACCAGTACGTTTCTTTTAGAGTTGTGGGTCTCCCAATTGGGCACGTGTTGATATTGTTCCTGCAAGGAAGACACATCATTTTTTGGTGGAAATGTGGCTTTTAAAGACAAATCATTAAAGTCTAGAGTGCAATGTCCTCCTCCCTCCTGACAGGACTCTTCACACTTCCTTGTTAGTGCTCATTTAATGCCTGTCTCTTCCCACTTCATGATGGTAAGCTCCCTGTGGACAGAAGCCATGTCTGTGTTGCTCCTCATTGTATCTCTGGGTTGAGGACATGTCTAGCGTGTGGGAGGTGTTCAATAAATCTTAACTGGACAAAAATCTACCACACTTTCTAAACTGAATTGTTAATTCAACAAATACTCATTTAGTATCTGCTTTGTGTAAGGGACCTGTCAGATTCTTCTCTGGTCTGAGATATCCGTGTTAGGATGTTATTACACTTCAGAAAAAATCTCCAAAGTCTAGCTCTGCCGAGTGTTTGCATCAACCTGAAATATTAACTTTATATTAATTAATGTTAAATATCACTAAATATATGTTAGTATTAAAACAATGCACATTTAAAAAACATCTAGTATAAAACACAAACCCACTTTAAAAGGGCCAAAAAAAAATTTTTTTTTGAAGTAGTTGAAGAATACTTACCCCAATTAGTTATCACGGGATATCTACATTTTCATTTTCCTAGGGTCCTTTCCACAAATATGTTTTCCCTCTCTACTTTTTCTTTTTACAGGGCATAAGTGCTCTATAAAGTCAAAGTCAGATGTTTTAAAAGACAAAGCTTGGGTGTTAAAAAAGAAGTCCCTATAAAAATGTGTCCTACTGTAGGTGAGGCATGAAAGAATTATATACAAATAAAAACAACCGAGGGGAAGATAAGCTAAGCTGATCAGCGCTGAAAAATCTTGGACCTCATTTATTAAATGCAAATTTTAAACTCCAAGAATACCTGGTATCATCACTACTCTTTAAACTCCTGTTCAAATAGCATTACATTTTCAAACGTGACCTCAAAATATTTTGTGGAAGTTTTAAAACGTGGTAGATGTCTGAAAGAAATTTATTTTTCATGGAATTCCACACTTGATTTCACTTTATATTTCATTTCAAAAGTCCTCTAGAACTTCCAGACACTTCCTCCTCTCATGAAAGTGGAGTAACATTTTTCTTTCGAAAACAGTGGCTTTCAAACTCCGAAGTGCGTCAGAATCACCTGGCGAACTGGTTAAATCACAGATTGCTGTGCCCCACCCCAGAGTGTCTGATCAGGTCTGGGGTGGGCCTGAGAATCTGCATTTCTATAAAGTTCCCGGGTGATACTGATGCTGCTGGTCCAGTGACCACACTCTGAAAGCTACTGACTTAGAAAACAGAATTTAATGTTTCCAGTTTCAGGCTAATGTCAAGATCCCATAGAATAAAGACAATATAATAGCTACCATATAACAAAGGTACTTAAGAATTTTAGTTTTGGTGATTATAAACGGATGCTTGTTTTCACTTTGCAGAAACGCCTGTGGGTCTCCAGAGAGGCCAACTGACCAAGAAGTGACTTTGTGGTTGACTTTACATTAAGGATGGTGCTTTTTTTACTTCTCAGCCCTTCCTCTATCCTTCAAATTCAGTGGGACCCTCTATATTACTGTATGTTATATTTTAAGGGCTGAGATTTGATTGGTTACAATTTCCTGGGTTTTTAATAGGTTTTACTCTACATCCTATTGTAATGCTTGGTGGAATGAAGGGGAGAATGTACCTGGGGATCCACTGGTCTGAGCATGGGGGGTGTCCGAGCAGGCTGTACCCCACTAATGCTGAAGGACTCCGACCTTGGGGGCAGGTTGGGGTCAGATATCCTGTTGGCAACCTTGTGAGGCATGGCAGGTGAACTCTGTCGGTTGAGCCTTGAACGTTCTTCTACCTAGAAGCAATACAAAGAAAACCCCAATGGACACAAGTCAATTCATTTCCTAGCAAGGACTTCCTGCAGTTCCCTGCACAGCCATTTTTGCGACCCTCTGATCAATTCATTTTAAGAAGCCAAAAATCTTCACTCCTGCTCTGCATCTAGAATTTGAAAAATTCTCTTTTCTATCAGAGCAAACACTTAGCAACAAGAAACATACAAAGCCCAGACTATCATCTTTCCATTATCCATTACCTTTAGCTATTTCAGGTAGCTGGGAATTTGGGATCAGCTGAAGGGTTTATCTTACATTGATTGGGATATTACCTTGCTGATTGGTTCCAAAGTCATGGGGTAGACAGTCTGCACCACAGATAATCAGAGGAAGCTGTGGTAGGCATTAAGATTGCTTGGGGAAAATAGAAAATTGCTTTGGGTTGGTGTTCTCCCTGACTCATAGGATAGGGAGGGGAAGAACAACTGGGGGGCTGAAGAGATGATGAAGTCTGATGCACTAAACCCTCCATTTCTTCACATGTCCCACTGACAGGCAGGTGGGTGTTCGTGGCAGCATCTTAACGAGCATGGCCTGTCTTAAGTAGACTTCCTGTATTATTTTCTTTTTGTCTTTTGGGGGCGCTTTCTCTTCAGCTGTCTCTCCCTGCTCCCAAAAATACATTGCTCCTCCTCATTGTTTCCATTTCCAATGGGGACTCCACTGCCTCACTCTCCCCTTTCTTCCTCCCAGTTTCTCCATACATGCGTTCATTCTCGCTTCTCCTCCTCTCCCCCAACTCCAGCCCACTCTCCCCTCAGGCCATTTCATCTCCTTGTCATTTCGCTCCTTCCAGAATCTCTCTCAGCCCCAAACAGATAACTGATCTGAAATGCTACACCGGGAAGTCTCACAGGGAAGCACTATCAGAGACAGTCCTTTTGACAGGTAAAAATTACCCTCAGTACACATGTATGGCAGGCAGACTGTCACAGAGGACAATTTTAAAGGGAAATTTAGATAAACAAGATGGACACAGCAGAACAGATTTGAGATCTTCAACAACTTCAAGAGGCTGAGGATTTTTCTTCCAGATCCCTCCTATCCTGTCCTTCATTTTTTTTTCTAAGCGTCAATTTGACTGTTTACTTTCCAAATCCACCAAGACAATGCAACTGTTCTCTGTGCCTTGCTGAGCCTTCAGTGTGAGCCTCTTCTGTTGACTCATCGTCTGAGTATTGTGAGATCCTGCCTGGGAGCCCACATGTAGGTACTCGATATTCATGTCTGTCTACATCTTTGTGGGTAGCAAGCAGCTGAGGGCCTTTACTCCTTTTACTGCCCAATTTGAAGTAAAAGTTCAAAAGAGCTGTTTGTTCTGATCTCTTTACCCCATTTTGAATCTTTCTAGAGGCAGACTCAGTTTCACAGACAGAATAAGTCTGTTTCAATTGTCTTATTAGCCCAAAACATTTTAACACATAGTTACAGGACAGAAAAGAAAATAGCCCTCCTGTCACTCCTCAGGGGTAGTTTAAACATCTCTTCCCCACCATGACTGTGCAGGGAACGTACAATTAATTGTCATACAGTTGACTTTGGTTTTGAAATTCCACGTCCCAGGAGCTTACCACATACCAAATGAGGTTAGCTGCAAAACGCCAGGAATATAAACCAGAACATGTATACTTTGTGTGTGTGTATGCACGCAAAGTACTACACCAGCAATAATTATCTGACTACTGGACTATTGCACTGGGCAAAAGAACAAAGCAAGCTTTGAGATACCACCACAAAGAAGAGGAAATACTGCAAAGACAGCAATAGATAAACTGGACCAAGGCATGCACTATATTCCTTTTCCAAATATCAGACTCTCTGGAAAGAAGGTAAATATTTCCAGGCAACTGGAATTGGTCAAATATTAGCCATTTCCTTATTTCCAGGGCAGACTGTTCCTATATAAATCATATGTACAAGTACCCCTCACTATCTGAACTTCTGCTGTCCAAACCATTGTTGTCTGAGCTCAAGAACTTGAGATCCAGAACATTTTCAGATAAATACCTGACTACCTAAACTCTAGTCATTTGTTACTTGAAATTCAGTAACCAAATATATTCAGATAGCGAAAAATACTTGTGTTATTATTTTGAATTGTAAAATACACTCAGATGGCTTAAACCATACAATAAGAGAAAGCACATTAAAAACAAACGTAGAAAACTCTGCCCCAAAAGACTCCACCTTAAACAAAGAAGCCATTCCTGAGACAAAGAATTCTTTTGGCAACTGCCAGAATCAAGACCCAGCAAAGGAAGCGGCCTCACCTCTGACAGCTCCCAGTCTCACAGGGCCTAAAGCCGTTGGTATATAATGAACAGGGCAGAAAGTGGGACACAGATTTCCATAGGCATTTCATGGGTTTCATTAGACATGTACAGTTGTTACTAATGTACTTCTATTAGAGAAATGACAAGGAACCCAGTTTTTACTAAAAGTCATACCATTAGTGCATTTCAGTCTGTATCATTCTAAAATATACAAGATAAATAATCTTATATATATATATATATATATATATATATATAAACTCCAAGTCCGTTGCCGTCGAGTTAATTTCACAACTCATGGTGACCTCATATGTTACAGAGTAGAACTGATTCATAGGGCCATCTTGGCTGTAATCTTTACGGAAGCAGATCACCAGGACTTTCTTCCACATTGCCACTGGGTTAGCTGAGTAGTTGCCAGCCTTTAGGTTAGCAGTCACGTGCAAACTATTTGTGGCATTCAGGGACCTAATCTATTATACACTTTGCAAATTATTTCAGGATGGTCTAACGTGCTGAAATTATCCAGGCTGGGGTTTGTCCAAAGAAATGTGAAAATGTCCAAGAAGGATGCAACAATGAGGTATCTGGCAATACACTTTGTCTCAGGATAACCTTGCTCTAAAGTCTTTAGGAAGATAACGCTGCCCAAGTGCTTTTGCACCAAAGGAACATCTTAAGTATTGGAACAAAGATACCAACCAAATCAAACGCTGCAAGAGGTGCTTTTCCTGATAACAGTTTCACAGATGGACAGAGGGAGAAAGCTGGATAGTGTATCTAGGAATGTGCCCTTCAGATTATTTTAATACTGGGTGAAGTCCTGTCCCCTGAATCATCACAACTTATGTCTCTTAACTGAATAGGAGATGGATGTGTGAGGAAAAAAAAAAAAAAGTTTTGTTTTTTCTTCTTTTCAGACATAATCCAGACAGGTTTCAAGCTGCCTTATAGGATATCCAGGAAAGCCTGTCTATCAGACAAGCCTCTGCTTCAGCCTCCTGCTGCCAAGAAGACAAAGTACCAGCACCACCAAAAAAAGCGCTCTGGTAGTGTCAGACATAGAGTCGGAAGTGCCAGACCACAACAAGAAAGGTTACCTGTTACAAAGTATTCCCTAGTTGAAGGGAAGATGAGATTGTCCATGAATATTGAGAACAGGATTAGGGGAGACAGATCAATTTCATTATAAAAACAATTCTTTTTCCTTAAAAGAATCATTTTAACATCAAAACTAAAATAACTTTGGAGAGGTCTGGATCATCTCTGTGGAAATGTCATACTACTTATTATAGTGTTCTAGGGAGTAAGAAAAAAATGGTCTCAGAGATAAACTTCTGCTCCAGGAAGATCTGTGTTGTCCATTGGCCAAACAAATATAGAAGGCCGGAAAATACATTTTTTGATTACAAGGTTTCAGAAAAATCTTCAAAATAAATAAAAATGTATTTAAACATGCATAAATAGAAGCATTTTATCAATGAAAATTGTTAAATTTTTTGACAAATTGAAAATAATTTGCAGGCTACAATGTCTCACTTTGCAATAATGAATATTTGCTGAGAAATAAAATTACAGGAATAGTTTCAAAAATGTTTGACAGTGAAAATACATTTACTATGTCATATGAGTGCATTTTAATAATGTTTTATATGGTGTAGGGTGGGTGGGGTCTGTGAATGTTCTAGAAGGTTTTACTGAAGGGTTAATGTATGGTGAATTGAATGCAGTCATAGGGGAATTCCTTTGTTCTTTCCAACTGCACAAAACAGTTTGATTTTTGTGTTTACTGGCAACTCTGGAGAAAGGGTGAGAAGTCAATAAATAACTTCTAGGTGCTCCTTAGGTACTTTGACCCTTTGCTCACTAGCCCCATAAAAAGCTGAGTCATAATGTCCTTTGGCAAAACCACATGGGCAGATGGTTACAGAGCAAGATGGGGAATGTCCCTTCTCTGGGCACCCTGAGGACAGGGGAGACTGTTAATCATATGGAATGTTAAAAATGCAATCTTGTTTCAAGATCAAGGGTCTGGAGTAATTTTTCAAGATCTACTCCCAATCAGTGATTCTGGAGGGACGTATAGATCCCCACATGAATGGAGCACATCACTTAAAAATAATGAAGATATCCCTTAGCAAGCTGAGATGGGAAATGAAAAGGATACATCTGTCACTGGGGAGAGGTGGGTGGAGATGATGGGAAATACCTGTGAACTGGCCATGTGAAATCTAAGCAGGAAATAACAGAGACAAAACTCTTACTCCTTTTGGGCTATGATAGCCTTGAAAACAAAACATAAATATGTTGAATAATATTCAGGTAGTTCCCGACTTATGAGGGATCTGTTCTGATGACTCCGTCATAAGCTGGTTCTGACTTAAGTCAAATACCTCTTTTTTGTTGTTTTCATTATTACTGCCTTTTATTATCAGCATCTTTATAAAGCCGATCTTTCACTACCTGCAAGTGAACATCTGAGAATGATAACGTTTAGCAAATTACCTGCTTCAACATTGTATGCAGCACACATTACTAACAATAAACCCATAAACCAAATCCGTTGCCGTCAAGTCGATTCCAACTCACAGTGACCCTATACGATAAGATGTACAAAACAGACCGTTGTCGTAAGTTGGGGACTACTTGTATTTCATCTGCATTTGTACAGTGCCTAAGGTTCAGCTGGCACATTCACGGACGTTATTGCCCATGATTCTCCCAAGTGTGAGAAGGCAGTGCAGATGAAGAAGCTGAGCCCCAGAAAGCTAGACTTGCCTCAGGTCACACAGCTAGAAAGAGGAAGAATTTGAACTCAAACATTTTTCTTAGTACTTCCTTCTAGGTTCCTCTTACCTGAAATCTTAAGAGAGATAAGCAGAAATTAAGGAAAGATGGGAGCACAGCTGTAAACTCTGTATGGTAATTTGGGAACCTACACATACAGTAGATCACACAAAGAGAAAAAATACATTTATACAGAGCAGAGAAATGGGAATAAAGGAGCTTTTATATATAGGGACTTCAAAGTCCAATGGGCTTGTGGAAAATAAAGAGACATCTTGGCTCTCATCTGATCGTTATTTGTCAAATAAAACTGAGGCCAGATGACTGGCATGTATCACCAAGTGTCAGAAAAAATTAAAATGCAATCTCTTCTAACACTTATGTAGACAGAATATTCCGCCACTGCTACAGTTGATGCAAAATAAAAAAGGAAGTGCATGTGTGTGTGCGAGTGTGTGCGTGTGCGTGAGTGTGCATGAGTGTGTGCGTGAGTGTGTGCGTGAGTGTGCACGTGCGTGTGTGTGCTTGTGTGTGTGTGTGCATGCGTGTGTGTGTGTGTGTGCGTGAGACTGTGTGTGTGTGTGCGTGTGTGTGTGTCTGTGAAGTGGCAGGGGAGGGAGGGGGTGAACAGCTGTTGTCAGGTCCAGATAATCACATGACATTTTAAGGACTAGAAGAAAGAAAAAAGGAATCTCCATCCAAAATGTGATGGGAGGAAAAAATCCTCCAAATTCTGCTGACGTTTAACAGGCCATACTGATGTTTTCACCAAACAAATCTGACTTCCATCCCAATCCAGAAGTGGCAGGTAGATTTAGACCAAGTATTACCAGCCCAGTGAGTGAATCCAAATGGAACAAGAAAGGGATAAGGATCTCTCTCCCCCTTTAACACAGAGATATTAATGTTTCTTTTTGGCTGAAATCTGAAAATCAAAGCCAAAGTGACATTCAGAGGAGGGCTCATTAAGATTTGAAAATGACTATTTTCATTTATTCTTGCTGCAGTCAACAAATCAATGAGAAAGGTAATGAGAAATGCAATGTTTACTTCTGTTTTACAAAACGAAGACACAAAAGAACAGAGCATGAAGCATTATAACAACATTATACTGCTGATGAAAACTTGTTGATTTGAACTAAGGAAGAGAAGAAGTAAGTGGATGGAAAAATATTCAAAGGAGAAAACCATCTTGATGAAAAGGTACAGAGATGAGTTAGAAAACAAATGATGGAGCAGATTACAGAAGAGGTTGAAATGGGTGGAAGGCGGCTGGCTGGTATCAATGGCACACGGGGCAAAAAAAAAAAAAAGTTCAAGCCCTGTATCAGAGGAGAGTGGTATGGGCATTGCTACCCACTCATCCCTGGTGAAGATAGTTTCAAATTTATATCCTGGCAGAGGATCCATTTGAAAAACAAAATAGTACTTTTTAGTTTACCTCCAAAAGAGAGTTTAACCCAGGTTGTTTCATCAGTTGATAATTAAGATGCTGATAAGCCAGAAATTCTGTTCAGATCCAAAGTCTTAAAACATACGTTACTGTTTGGCTACTCTGAACCCCACCTACCTCCCTAGTGTAAGAAAAGAGATTTGTAAATAATGCTTTAGAAGAAAAGTCTGTATATTGCTCATGAGAAGCACTGAAATATAAAGAAGATAATGATCTTCACACTCATTTTTATCAGCCTCGATAAGAAGCAGGTGTTTAAAATGATGAATCAAACCAAGGCAGACAATTATGTGCTCTTGTTTGTACACCAGTTGTTCCAGTTCCCAATTTAGCCCTGTCACTCACTCTATCATCTTAATGTCTCATCTTTCTTCTAGAATATGGACACCCACTCTAAGACTTGGGAACTGCTTCGTGAACAGACCAATGGTTAGCTGGAAGACAAATAATGTTAACCATACCCAGGAGGATAGGACTAAATGTGAAATCCCAAAAGGATGTTCCTACACATGTATAGAAGTACACAAAGCCCAAAGGAAGAGCCCCATCTGCTAGGAAGATGGGAACCCAGGAAGATGTCACCCACTGGAGGTGGCCCAAATTTATGGTGGCTGGGGAACCTCACATCGGGAGTGCTTGATGACACAGCCATGTTGTCTGCACGCCCAAGTGCTATGTGTCTTTTACTGCTAGGAGCTCGGCGAGGAAGCCTAGGGGAAATAGGAGGTCTAGAAAACTGGCTTGATGACATCTGCAAACGCTTGCATCCAGGAATGCCGTTGCTTCTGAAAGCCCGGGAACCATGAACTAATTGACTGAAGAGGATATGCTAGGAAATTTAGTGATGAGGACAGATAGTAACCAGAAAACAATGAAATCAAAGAGGATACATTCAAATCCTCTGGGTAGAGGCTGAAGGAGGGGAGAGGAAACTGTTCCATGCTCTTCCCCCTTTTCTGGTACATTTCTGCATGAGGGAGCTGCGGAGGGGAAAGATGGAATTCTCAGACGGTCTGCAAGGAAGGATGGTCCTCGCCAATGGGATTTGGAGGTATCCCTCTCCTAAGCTCATGCTTGGGGCTGGGAACACTGAAGGCCAGGTGGTCACATGTCAAGGAGAAGTCACTTAGGGATGCAGTACTTCTTAGAGGGGTTGAGGCACTTGTAAATATGGGTCAATTCATGGCCCTCCTGGCCCAAGGTCCACGGGATTCTCTAAGGTCCTCCTTAATTCCACTAATGGACAATAGGGGGCTTGTCACTTTGGAAATGTTTGGAGAGGACACACAAATGACCTTAGATTCTAACCCTTGAGTTGGGCTACATCTCTGGGAGTGGGATCTCGCTGAAGATCTCACTATGGTCCTTGTGGCTTTCTGAGGCTTCAGTTGCTGTTCTTCAAGACCAAGTCTAATAGGACAAGCCAGTTCATTTTTCTTCTGTGAGTGATGGTCTAACAGGAGTCTTGATCTGGAATCATTAATCTCTGTAGGTACTACTGGCATTAGCTTAGTAGAGGCTAGTTTTTCAGCTTTCTGAACACCTGCCAAGGTCAGGAGCTGTGAGTCTGGCTTAGAAAGGAGGTTAGCAGTGGGTGAAGGTGGTACATCTCTGCCAGCCAGGAAGCACGTGAGCTGCTGTTTAACAGCATAGTGATTCTGCTTAGCTGGAAGAACAGGTGGATTATCAAGGGGTTGTTGCTGTACCTGGGAGCAGGATCATAAAATTGAATTACTGACCTGAGAGAAAGAGGCAGCAATTACAAGCTAGTTAACTATGGATCATATTTATAGACTACAGGGGACAGTGATCAAAACTATTCTCCACCCAGAATCAAAAGTGCTTCTCTATAGATTGACTTTTTTTTGAGTTTTAAAAGAAAAATTACTTTTTTAAAAAAGTACATCACCATTATAAATGATTTAAACAATATAAAAGTACAATTAAAAAAGGAAACTACAAATTTTACCACCCATAAACAACCATCATTAATATTAGGATAACACCATTTCAAGCATTTCCTATATAATGTAACTATGAACAGAAAAATAAGAGAGACTGAAATTTTTTTTTTTTATCAAAATAGTATCTGGTGATACAAATCTGGTTCTGGTAATGTTGTAGCCTAGATAACTTGAAAAAAGCGTGAGCTATAAATATCTAAAGATGTTAGATTATAACTATCTAAAGCAAAAACCAAAACCAAAAAATAAAAACCCCATCCTTTTAAGTGACTAGTTGAGCTGAGAGGAAAATAAAGGAAATCGCCATAAATAAAGGCCCCACAAGGGATGACAGAATTGAAAACCAGGGTGTTACCTGCATGAACTGACACAATGTCTTCCTGGAAGGGTGCCTGGTCTTGGCTAGAGTTATTACTTCGCTTGTTTGCTTTACCTTTGACTATCACTCACCTCCCCCGCTCCACCCCATCCAAACAATTTTTAATTAGATGTTTAAAATAGCTAATTATAGAGCTGAGTTCCTGAAAATCCTTCTTTAGTTTGGTAGTTGAGTGAATGAAGGACCATTACTTTGGAAGTATTTGCAAAAGAAATACAAACGACCTCTGATCCTAGAAGTGAATACTACAACCACCAGTGTGAGGTCGCCTGCGCGTTAGTTAGCACCACAGAAGACCAGGGCAGCATTAGCAATAATGCTAACAATGAGTAACAGGGCCCACGTAGGGCAGGAAATGACCCCACCTACAATTCCAGAGTCCTAAATCACATTTTTCTATAGAGTCTCTAAAAATCATCATACCACAAACTCCGCTGGGCTCCTATAAAGAAAATGATTATTCTTGTTCCTGTTGTTGCTTACAAAAATCTACTGGATACCAAGAACTACAAAAATAGTTATTTCTACAGAAAAATAGTTATGCTTCTTCTGAAGTAAAGTGCTAACTTTGCAGTACGGGTTTACCTGTCCACTTGTACTAGGTGAACTCATTATACCCAAATGCCTGGCCACTGTGGCTTGGCGACACTTCCTTACTTACCTCCTTGGCCCACGCTGGCTTCTCACTAGGACTCATCCCTTCTTTGTAATGGTACAGTGGCTTCTTCTCCACGGGCCTCTGTTCCTGCCGCTGATGCTGAAGGGAAACCAAGTAGTCCCTTTCTTGCTTTAGCTGTCTCTGCAGTCTTTCTGCTTGTCTCTGTTCTTCCAATTGTTTGCGCTTATATTCCTGAGCAGATCAGGGAAGAAAAGGCCAAATCACCATACAGAAACCACTGGCCAGGACCAGTTAAGCATGCAATGGAGGCAAGAGTGATGATAAATAACAAAGGACCTTAATACTAACAGAACTACAGGACGATGTCAGTGTGTGTCATGGATATAAGCTACAGCCTCAGGTTAGCATCGACACAAGAATGTGGGCATTTAATGAAAACACTATTGCTTTAATGGACAGCCCCACAGAATACCGCCACTTGCAAAGTGACCTGTCCCTGATGAATAGCAATGGAAAAAGGGCGCATAACAAGGGCATCTGGATGGTCAGTACACAAGCCCTCTAAGGAGTCATCAGGTTCCTATTTAGTAATTAAACCATCGAAACATGTACAATTACAAAGCTAAATAAATGGTTAAAGATACTGCCTAAGTCATCTTTTGTTTTATAAAGCTTGGGCCAAAAAAAGCCATTAACAAGCTTATATATAGACCTAAAAAAATAAAAAAAAAAATCAGAATGCCACTGAATAAAATTTCAGTTAAAAAGAAAAGAAAGATACACGAAGAAGTCCATTTGGAGGGCAGTGCAATAATCATAAAAAGTACTTTAAGCAGAAGCTGCACAGGCAGAGGACACAAAATGTTCCCATCGTAAGGGTAAAACTAACAGTCTGCAAATGAAGTACAACTGTAAATCTGAGTGGTTTTTATGGAAGAGGGGCATTTTGCCATGATTGTATTCCAGCATGTTGTAAACGGCCTTACAAATTCCTCTGTAATAAGCACAGTGAGTCTTGAAAACAGTCTCAACTTATAATAAGGCTAGTTTCATGTTAAAGTTTCAGAAATAGATAGTTAATAAAGAATGCATAATGAGTATATTAGATGCATCAAGATTTGGTAAATTAGGTCAGGAAATGTATTCTGTTTCTATGGGATTCTGGAGGTATATGAGGCTTGGAGGATACCCTCTTTTGGAAGGAGGACACAGACAGACACACACACACACAGTAAGAACACGGAGCAGGTGAGCTGGCATTTGGCTGTCCCATTACCAGAAGTAGAGCTTGTTCATGCAGTAGCTGTTGCTGCAAGA
The DNA here is from genome assembly GCA_030035585.1 of Dugong dugon. Classification (NCBI taxonomy): domain Eukaryota; kingdom Metazoa; phylum Chordata; class Mammalia; order Sirenia; family Dugongidae; genus Dugong; species Dugong dugon. Next base: position 47,891,835 of record CM057479.1, read on the forward strand.
TCTCTAACTGCCTTTGCTCCTCCTCTAACTGTCGCCTGATGTATTCCTGGAGAGGTGGGCAGCAGAGAGTTCAGAGGAACAGAGAGAGAAAGAGAACGGTAATTTCAAGGTGACAAGAGCTGCCAAGTAAGGTGTAGAAGAAGGAGGGGGAAAAAATACCCAGACACCTCCTCACAAAACAGGAAGAGTATGCCACACCAAAGCAAAAGCGTTTCAACATAGTCAAAAGCACAAGCCCTCCACCCACAGCAGCTGACTAGATGGCTCAGAGTTTTACTGATGTGACTTGATTTTCATAAAGCCAGCTATATTTTAAAGCTTTTCATTACACCTTCCCCTCTTTATGGACTACCTGGAATTAACAAGGCTGTTAAGTTCAGAGGTTCCTGTGCAGTCAGCAGGAATAAAACAATTGCTGAATGCCATCATGTGCTGTCTTTGTAACTGAACCCTCCTGCAGACTTCCTCTGTGCTGTTAGAATGTGACTCTAACAGGGAGGGAGAGACGGGGCTACATCAATGACTCAAGTCATGAACACCAGAGATGGCCTGAGTAGAAAACTCTTCTGAAGCAGTGAAAGAGTAGGACTTGGCTAGTTTTCACGCTTCTGTGCTGCCTTCAGAGCAGATACGCAGGGTCAGGAGAACCAGATGAAGGTCTGTCAGGGGACTTTGGCCTGGGAAGGAAGTGAGGTTGAACGAGTGGGCACTGCCAAGGCTGTGCATTTGACTGCTTGAATAGGTGAGAATAGTTGCTTGAGGAAGAGTAAAAACCCACTTAAATCGGGCAGCCCTAAGAGGAAGTGATGCACACCCCAGCGACACCAGGCACAGGAGTCCACTCTGCTCCACTGGCGATGCCCGGTCCCACTGTACCTGCTCGTGCTCTGCCCGCCTCCGCTCCTCCTCCCGGCGCATCTGCTCCTCATAGTGCCTGCGCTGCTCCCTCTCCTGCTGCTTCCGCAGCTCCTTCTCTCGCCTTTGTTGCTGTGGGGAACAAGCGGACAACCATAAGGGAAGTAGGCACTGGAGGTGGAGTGCTGGGAAACCAGCAGGGAGAGCGGCAGAACTAGGACATGAACTCTGAAGGAGAGATGCTGAAATGCTCTAAGTCTCTTCCTCTCCCGTCTACTGGGAGACCCATTGGCAGGGACAGGGTGATAGAGAATACTCTGCTGCTGACCATGTACATAGACTCCCCAGGTTTAGGTACTGACCTAGAAGTTTCTGTAAAGCACATTCTCCCAATTAGCTAATGGGAGTTTTTAAAGGAGGGTAGGAAACACTAATGTCTAATAGGTTACTTATTAAACATGATCAAACTGTTTATGACATCATATGGGGTTTAAAGCATATTTCTTTCCGTATCATGTAAGGCAAACATTTCATAGGTAGAGAAAGCAAAAATCAGAGAAGTGAAGTGACATATTCAAGGCCATACAGACAATTAACGGCTGAGGGTACAATAGAATTTACTGACTTCCACCCAGTCGACTACCCTTTCTCACCCTGCTGCCTCTCTGTATTTTCTGGAATATTCATTTGGAAGTGTCAATTTCAACTTCCCACTTGAGTAACACCCTTATACTCAGGAATCATCATCATCATCATCAGCATCATCATCACCTCATATTTACTGAACAATTGCCAGGCCCTGGACAGTTTGATAAGCACCTTACATGCTTTATCTTATTTAATCATCACAACAGTCTTCTGAGGTAGATATTATTACAGTCTTGCATCGCTTAACATCCACGATAGGTTCCGTGAAACAGGATGTTATGTGATATAGACGTTGTGCAAACACCATATCATATGCTGCGCATGACCCAAGCCATGGTATTTTCAACCAAAAGCAAAGATGTCACTTTGAGGACTAAAGGGCACCTGACCTAAGCCATGATATTATATACTTAGCAAAAGCTATACGGGATACTGCTGCTATCACTAGCACTGGTTTAGCTGCATCTGGGAGCCACGATGTACTCCAAGGTAATATTTTCAAAAGAAAACTAAACAGAGATAGTGCTACAACATCCAAGAGATGTGTGATACATGAGATCGGATGCTACTGCCTAGGCGTCGAAGCATACACTGTTATACAGTAAATTTTTTATTTGTAAGCAGGGAAAGTTCATGTTAAAGTAATGATAGAAAGTACAGTATGATACATACTAAGTCAGTAACGTAGGTGTTTATTATGACTATCAAGACATATGTATTATAGGTTATATATGTACTATACAATTACATGCCTGGTAGCATAACTGTTCTGTATACAAGAGACATGAGATACAGGTGTTATGTGTGAGAAGCTGTTGCATTCACTACGTCCAGTTACATCTGCTATGTCTTATTCTCTGATTGGGATTTCTGAACTCAATTATAACCTTATGGGACCATGGACATCTATGTGATCGGATGTTGCCCAAACGAATGTTTTGTGGTGCATGACTGTATTATCCCAATTTTATATAAGAAAACTGAAGTACAGAGTGATCAAGAAATTGTTCAAGTTCACATGCCCAGCAAGTGGTGGAGCTTGATTTCAAAGCCAGGATGTGACTACAAAATCTGAACTCAATCATTACAGAAAACAAAGAGGCACAGGAGTGACAGAAAGATCATAAATTTTCCAGTTCTTCATTATACTCTCAGGAAAGGAGAGCATCCTAGGAGCAGAAGTTAGAGCTAGGCTAAGCAGTTACAGAGGGAAATGGTTCTCAACCAGGGACAGCACTTCCTTCCCTGGAGCATTTGGAACTGTGTGGGACACGGGGGAGCTTTTACTGGTTGTCCCAATGATGGGGGACATGATGGACACTTAGCATGAGAAGCCAGGGATGCTAATCATGCTGCAATGTGCAGGAAAGCCACACATTACAACATGCTTTCCCACACAACATGCCACTGGCACCCCTTCTGAGAAAGGCTGTAGGTCCTTTATGTCAGAGCCCTGCACTGGCATTGGGGTTTCTTCTTCCTTAAATAGGAGGTTCAGAGGGGACACTTCAGGGGTCCATTCCCTTGTAACATTCTCAACAACATTTCACTATAGGCTAAGGAAACAGAAGATACTGGAACAGAATGGATTATGACTGTATCACACTGACCAGCTAGCTCTACCCAACCAGGGAAACAGCTTTCTAGGACAACAGTTCCTTGTCAGAGCCTGGCTAACCCAACGACAGATATTCAAATGTCAAAGAAGCCCATCAGGAAGCCTTCCTGATGCGGCCACTGCTGCAGTCTTCTGATCTGCTGTCTTCCAACGGCCTCGGAGGAAGCTGCATCTTTTGAAATTCAAAGTCTATCATTTCCAGATAAAAAATTATTTGTCCATCATAGATTGCAGGCAATGGGGAGCCACTGAAGGACTTTATGCAGCCCAATGACATGAGCAGACTTGCATTTTCAAAAGGCCTCCTATAGCCATGGGAGGAGGCAAGACTAAAAGCTAAAAAGCAGTGAGAGGCCATTCTACTGATACACACTTGGAATGATAGGGCATTGATGAGTTAAGCAAGGGCAGTCTGAGAGCCCACGTTCATAATCTCTGCTGAGGATGGAAATGCAACCAAAAGGAAGAAAGACTAAACACTATTCAGACTTCCAGTCTTCTTAACAGGGCTGGAGTGGATAGCAACTTAGAAGTAGAAATTAGAAACAGGCAAATAGGCTGGTGACTGCTGGCTGTGTGTGTGTGTATGTGTGTGCGGTGGGGGAGGGAGGGTGTTTGAATTACCTGGTCAAGGGGCATGGTAGACGGTGCAATAGAGAAGAAGGAAAAGCAGGTCTGGGGATGGGAAAGAGAGGTATGTTGGGGTACAGGGATGAGTCAAGTTCCAGACATGTGATTATTTGTTTTGCAGAAAAATAATATAGGAAGACGTGAGTAGAAAACATCAGCATAGGAACCAACTGAATAGTCTGGACTACAGACTCAAACAGAGATATTTCCAAGACTCAACCCAAGTGAATCCATGCCAGCACAGAGAATAAAATAATTTATGTGTGCAGATCTGACTCCTTGCAGGAAATAGCCCTAATTTAGCTAACATCTCAAGTTTTTCACTCTAACCATTAGTCTCTTTCTTGAGGAAAAAAATAATCAAGCCTTCTGAAGATTTAGCTGATTTTTATGTGAAGGATTTGTACATTTCCACCTCCTTTGCCTGGAATCAATACTGTTTTATAATTACATGTCACTCAGGTCCCCCATGTGAGGTGCATGCAGTATTGATTGCAACTCAAGAGGATCTGGGCTTCCCAAGTATTCTGTATTTTCTGAGAAAGGCGCTCAAAAGTGACAAATAATTAACGATTTCACTTGGATCAGCTGCCGCTAAGGCATGGAGGCATTGGTCCCTGTAGCGAGGCTGAGAAAATAAATCACTTCCCCAATCTTCTGCGGGCACCCTGCCAATTTCCAGCTGCTGCGCCTCAATGCTAATGCCTTTCCTGGAAAAATGTTTGTTCTCTCTCCTCCTGTGCATGGGCTGTTTGAGGGGACACAGCAAAACCTGTCAAAGAAAGACACAGGCTCTGGCCTCAAGGAGACACCTTTACAAAGCTGATGACTCTTGCTGTAGAAGCAGCTTGCTGAGAGCAAGGCCTGTGTTTGATTCAGGCTGTATGCCCTGCCCCTCACACAAGGTGTGGCACTTGGCAGGTGCACTTAAGAGCTTGTTGAACTAAACTGAGTAAGAATCTTGGGGCAAAAGAAGATAATACAGTATCCTCTTAAATTGCTTTGGGGGCAGTTTCCCTCCTATCAATAATCATAGCTTATATCACACTGTACCTTATATTAGGGAGTCCCTGGGTGGTACAAATGGCTAAGGGCTCGGCTGCTAACTGAAGGGTCAAAGTTCAAGTCTACCCAGAAGTGCCTCAAAAGAAAGGCCTGGCAACCTACTTCTGAAAAATCAGCCACTGATAACCCTATGGAGCACAGTTCTACTCTAACACACATGGGGTCACTATGAGTCAAAATCAACTTGACGGCAACTGGTACCTTATATCATAGGTATTTGAGTATGTCTTACCTACTCTACACTCTAGGTTGAAAGCGATTTGTGGGCAGGGTCTACGTTCCACTGCAGTTTTCATTGCCCACCATATCCCACACAGCACCTGGCACCATTGAGATCTGCTGCATTGACTATTACAGATTGGGAAGCAAGAGAAGGGAAGAGAGTCTTGTAGAGCCTCAGGCCACCCTTTGTCCTTCTATGCCCTCCTCAGACAGCCCATATGGGCCTGTGGAATATTCTCTTGTGCTGAGCACAGACGGCCTGACAATATTCCTCTAAACCAAGAGTCATCTAAAATTGGCACTGGCATAGTATCTATTCACCATCTTGAAGAAAGGCAGGAAATAAAATAAGGGAGTAAGAGTCTAAGCTGGAAGGAGTGGGAAAGGGGATAATCAAACAGTATTTGTAAATTTTATTCATATTATGCATAAAGATGATAGCGGTCCCGCTGTCAACAAAGAATGGCTTACACTAACTACTCTAAAACTCCTGGCAGATGCTCCCGCTATACTGAATTGCCTACATGCACATTTTCATCCAGATCTTCTTGGAGGCATTGCCAACAAGTTTTATCACTTAAGATTAGTCAGTCAGTGGACCTTTATAAATTTCTTAATTTTTTTCCTGGTTGGAGGATGATTGATAATACCTACTCTGAAAATTGTCCAGGCTAATGTCATCATTCCCTTCCTCTAAGGAGTGCATTACTAGGGCTTTTGTCCCTCCCTTTGTCTTTTGTTGATGTTTGCAAAACATGACTTTTTTGATAAAATTTTTTTTTTTTTAATTTGGTAAAAATATATATAATAAAACATTTGCCAACTCAACAATTTTTATATGTATAATTCAGTGACATTGATTACATTCATCACATGCAACCATTACCACTATCTGTTACCAAATTATTCCACCACCATTAACAGAAGATCGGTGCCCCCTAGGCAATGACTCCTCTCTTGCCCCTCCGTCCCACCCCTGGTAATCATTAATAAGCTTTAGTTTCTATACATTTGCCTATTTCACGTAAGTGGGAGCAGACAATATTTGTCCTTTTGTGACTGACTCATTTCACTCAGCACAATGTTTTCAAGGTTCATCTATGTTGTAGTGTGTATCAGAACTTCATTTCTCTTTATGGCTCAGTAGTATTCCACTGTATGGATACACCACGCTTTGTCTATCCATTCATCCACTGATGGACATTTCAGTTGTTTGTTTAGGAAAGTTTTGATCCTTCCCAGGGTGTTCCCTCAGGCTACATCCTGGGGAAGGCTGTGTGGCTGTATGTTCAAGCACGTGAACTGGTTAATTTTAAAGAGGAGACGTTAATCCGAAAAAAATAAAGATGATGCATTTTCCCAAGTTGCCTATATGTTCAGGATTTCTGCTCTTTAAATTCTTGCCAGAGAATATGGCCTCACTCTTAAATATGTGACTCTTATTAAAGACCTAGCTGTAGGAAATAATTCGCATTCTGAAAGGCTCTAGAGTCCATTTTCCTTTGGCTCTTTAAATGTTCTTCATAGACCCCTTAGACTAAGCAGAGCTGTGCACCTGCACCAGGGGGCTCTGGCTCCTATAGAAACAGCTTTATGAGTCAGGCTTTCCTGTTATGCCATAAAATTGTGTTCTGCGACATTGTAAGAATTGCCGAATAAAGCTAATCACTGTGTTTGTGGTAGGAATATTGCTTCAGCATTATTCACAGCACTACTCAACTTCTGCTAGATAAGTACACAGGTCTGGATTATCTTTCAAAGGCTCACCTGAGTAACTGGTTTAATCTTATCATATGGATAACGTGAATCTGGAACCATTCATGTTGGCCCCTTTACTTAGCCACTGGGACTCTCAGGCCCAGACCCGTGGCCTACCTCTAGCACCTGATCCAGCCCTGTACAGCTACAGTAACACACAGAAAACTGGCTGAGACCTAAAGGGACACTTACTTAGTCCAACCGAGTTTCTAATGTAAAAAAACCCTACCATGCACCACAGCAAATACAGCTAAGGACAGCTCACCCAACATTCTAAGCATATGGAATCTTTTGGTAAAAGCGACAGGATTGTAACCTGTATGGTATTTTTACCTTAAAAAGTACTTTGTCATCTTCTAATTAGATCCTCATAAAAGTCCTGTGAGATAAGTGGGGTAAATGTCACTTATTATTTCCCTCTTTTACATAGTGCCAAGAAGGCTCATTGCTTTGTCAATGGTCACATGATAAGCTCGAGCAAAGCCAGGAAAGAATACAAATAATATCGAGCACTCTCTCTGTTTCAGGTACTTGCTGCACTGGGAGATTTACACTCTTTGGCTCATTCAATCCCATAATGTGACTACAGAGTTTAGTTAATTATCCCCATTTTATAGACAAGCAAACTGAAGCTCAGAGAAGTTAGGTAAATTGTTCCACGTCACACAGCTGTAAAGTGGTGGAGCTGGGAACCCAGGTTGGTCAGTCTCCGTGTTCTTTCCACTCTATGCCCCACCACCTCCCAGCTCCTAGAACCTTGTGGAGTATTCTATCAATTGTAGATCTAGCGAGAAGTACAGTGTAATAGAGTATGTGCGGATGAGCTGACGGAAGATACCACATCTATCCTATGACCATCAGCACTTTCATCAACATCCTTACGAAATTTCAAATCAAATACCTTGCTGCTTTTTTTCTACCCTCCAAATGTTCACATTAAATTTGAGTCTGGATTTTTTTGACGTTCTGGTAGATCTGGTAGGTACCATTATGTGTAAGATGTCCTGGGTCTATCTTATACTTAGATCATGTTTCCCATTATATGAACTGAGAATTAATGACCAGTAGCTGCAACATGACACATGACCATGTAGGCGGAGGTAGGGAAGCATGAACGACAACAGGGCATGGGGGAAGGAACACTGGATCAGAAATAGTAAAACTGGATTCTAGTCCTGCTTTGCCACTGATGTGAACTCTGTAAACCACCCAGTGGGTGCCCAATAAATATCTGTTAAATGAATGCATGAATGTTACATGACCTTGAATAAGTCATCTTAACCCAAACCTTCAGCGAGGAGGGAGACTAGGTGATCTCGTGAGTTCTTCATTCTAAGAGTCTAAGCAGGGAAGTATTACACTGCAAAACAAAAATCTACTAACAACTCAGAACGGGAAGTGAAAAGAAACACAGTTGTGGGTGCCCTTAGACAGTTCCTCTTGCTTTTCATCCTAGGTAACCACCTGTAAGTGGTGAGAGGAGACAGCACTGGGACTACGGAAGAACTGAGTCGGCCTCCAGAGAACAGGAACACAATGGGTACAGGATCAAGTCAGGGCTCCTTGGGAAGTACCTCAAACCACCACTTGACACAGGGGCTCTCTGTTCAAAGACACGCAGAATGAAAGAACCCAGTGTGGTCTTTTGAATCCAGTGCACATCACACGTGCTGTCTCACTTTAAATGGGACCGTTCTGTGTAAGATCTGCAGCAGTTGTACTCGTGACAAGTGGTGGTCAAGCTTCCGGGTATTCCTTTGTCCATTTCAACATTTGTTAACGTTTCAGTTTGGAAAGACCATTGCAAGCCAAATGCTGCATGCCAAGAGTATGAGTTCTTGCAACTAAAACTGGGATTCCAGACCTTTTTTACAGGAAGGAAAGAAAGGCGAGTGATGAGGCAGTTGTTTGGCACCTCTGAAATCACAACACAGAAAAGTATTAATAATAAAAAAATAGAATAACAATCATTAATAATAAGAGCAAACACTTACAGAGTGCTTATTATGATGCCAGGTCTTGTTCTAAGCTCTTCACTCATTTTAACTAATTTAATTCTCATTACAACTCATTTAATTGTCATCACCCTCATTTGACAGGTGAGGAAACCCAGCTGCACACAGGCCAATATCTTGCCCACGTTCGCCCACCTGGTAAATGTAAAGTCATGATCTATATTCAGAATCTGGCTCTAGCCATGCTGCCTCTATGAATCTGAAAAAAGCTGGCCAAGGAATCTACCTATACAAGTGAAAGGTGTCATCGTACATCATTTTTTCCTCTTTTTCTATCTTTAGTCTGTTACCTAGCTTCTCTTCACAGGAACAGTACTCACAGGACACTGAGAAAGCTAGGCTACAAATACCTCATTCCTATCTTTTTACACCCACTTCACACTACTAAAGACAAACCATCCAACCTACTCCTTCAGGGCTCTCCTGAAAAACCAATTGCCTAAATGAAGCCCTTCTTCTGAGCTCACAGGTCAACTTTTGATCAGTGGGCAGCCTCATGGTTAAGCACTGAGTACGATGTGCCAGGCTGGTCTTTGTGCACATAGAAAGAGGAATGACGGTTCTAAATGGACTGAGCCACAAGAAGGCTTACTGAAGAATTCTGGTCCAACCTCATCTACAGATGCTAGTCTACATGTTACTCACAAGCCCCTTATTCTCACTAAGCCTCAGTTTCCCCAGGGAGAACACCTATCTGGATTTTCCTGGGTATCATATAGAGGAGCAAGAGTGGCCTGCTGGGCATTCCGAGCACCCACGACTCTGCAGGTTGGAGTAAAAGTCAAGTGTAATTCCCACACTTTGCTGCCATCATCCTGAAGCTTTAACATGAGACCCTCAGACCGAGTCCTATGAGAACAAGTCCGTTAAAAACATGCTACAATGTGGTTAAGCCTTGAAACATTCTGTTGAGTGAAATAAGTCAATCAGAAAAGGGCAACTACTATATGATCTCACCAAAATGAATTACCTAGAATAGGCACAGGTATAGAGATCAAAGTTTAATAGTGGTCACCAAGGGCAGAAAGAAGGGGGAAAGGAGAGTAGAAAAAAGCATGGTTTAAGAAGCGCTGAGTTTCTGTTTCTGCTGATGGAAAATTTGGCACAGATATATGGTTGATGGTTGCACAACATAATTGATGTAATTGGTGTCACTGAAATGTACACATGAAAACACTGAACTGGAAAATAATTGTGTCATCTACATATTTACAACAACAACAAATCAGTTTATTAATATAATGTCTACAGAAAGAGCCACTCTACCTCATTTGGGACAGTACTGAAGATGCTAAATTATGTTGTATATGAAAAGGTTTCAGGAACTGGTGACACTGAGGCTAGAAACAGGGGCTTGGGGAAGGACATCACCGCTGCCTTCAAACATTCCTGGTGCTGATGTGAGAAGTGGTTTAGTTTTACTTGGCATGACCTGTATTACAGCAGACTACCACAAGGACTTGAATCAACATCATGATGAACTTTCTAACATTAGGAGTCACTCAAATACAGAATGTTCGGCCTCATGTCCCTGGACATATATGAAGAAAACCAACAAATCCGTTGTCGTTGAGTCCATTCCGACTCATGGAGACCCCATATGTTAAAGAGTTAGAACTGCTCCACAGGGTTTTCTTGCTGTAATCTTTACAGAAGCAGACTGCCAGGTCTTTCTTCCACAGCACTGCTAAGTGGGTCTGAACCACCCACCTTTGGGTTAATAGTCGAGCACAAACCGTTTGCACCATCCAAGGACCACAAATAGGGAGAGATTATATGTTAAAACAGATGAAGTGACCCTATTTGAGGAATATTGTCAAAGAGATTCTTGCTCTGAGAGAAGAGTTGGCTTAGATGACTTCTTAGGTTCCTTACATTCCCCAGCCTCTATGATTTTATAGAACTGTCCACTGAAGAAAACAAGAGGGAAAGGAAAACGATTCAGTTTAAATGTCGTATGAAATAACGAAATGATACTTTCTGTGAAACTATTTTCCTGTCTTCTGTGGTTAGGAAAAACTAAGAAAAAAGATCATAAAACACAGGAAATACAGACTTCATGTAATAAAAGCTTTCATGAAGACCCTAGGCAATGGTAGACAGGTCTGTGTAATGTCCATTACATGATGCCACTGGAAAAAAAAAATCCCTATCATCTACCTAGGATTGGAGCCTTGGTGGCACAGTGGTTAAAAGCTTGGCTGCTAACCACAAGGTTGGCAGTTCAAATTCACCAGCTGCTCCTTGGAAACCCTATGGGGCAGTTCTACTCTTTCCTCTAGGGTTGTTATGGGTCGGAATCGACCTGATGGCAACAGGTTACAGGTTTATCATCTACCTAACGTGCTCTAGATACACTGAGAATCAGCAAACTGCCTTAGTCTGGTTCTTTTTCCAGTACGAAATGTTTTAAGTAGAAAATACTAGCACAGCTTTCTCATTCCTTGCATGTGTAGGAATGGGTCTGGGCAAAAGCACTTCAAATTTCTGTACCACTTTAAAGCTGCAGTATAGGAATTTCAGGGGACAGGGGTGGTTCAGTGGTAGAATTCTTGCCTTCCACGTGGGAGACCCAGGTTCAATTCCTGGCCAATGCACTTCAAGCACGGCCACCACCATTCTGTCAGTGGAGCTTCCAAATTAAGACAGACACGGAAGAATGGCTTGGTGATTTACTTCCAAAAACCAGCCAATGAAAACCCTCTGGATCACAATGGTCTGATCTACAACTGATTATGCAGATGGTGCAGGACATGGTAGCATTTTATTCTATTGAACACGGGGTCACCGTGAGTCGGGGGTCAACTCAACGACAACTAACAACAACATAGGAATTTCAGCCCAACACTTTCACCTTGGCAGGAAACCCCTCCTAATCTCAGGATAAAAGTGACAAAGCTAAAAAAAAGAATAAAAGTGGAATAAAGACATTTTCAGAGGAAAAGAAAAGTGACAAAGCTCAGTGTCTTAGTTATCTAGTGCTGCCATAACAGAAATACCACGAGTGGGTGGCTTTAATAAAGTTATTTTTCCACAGTTCAGGAGGCTAGAAGTCCAAATTCAAACGCATGGGCTATAGAGGCAGGCTTTCTTTCTCTGTCAGCTCTGGGAAAGGCCTTTCTTTGGCTATGTGGTGATTGTCATGTGGTCTGGCATCTGTCGCCTCCCATCTCTGCCTGCTCCTCTGTCCTGATCCGCTTTTTTTATATCTCAAAGGTAATTGGCTTAAAACACACCCTACACTGACATGGCCTCTTAAGGTAACAAAGAAAACCCATTCCCAAACCCAATCCCAAATGGGATTACAACCACAGGCATAACAACAACAACGATAAAAAAAACCCATTGCCGACAAGTCCTTTCTGACTCACAGAGACCTACAGGACAGAGTAGAACTGCCGCATAGGGTTTCCAAGGAGCAGGTGGTGGATTCAAATTGCCGACTTTTTGCTTAGCAGCCTGAGCTCTTAACCAGTGTGCCACGAGGGCTCCAACCACAGGTATAGGGATTAGGATTTACAAAACACATCTTTGGGGGACACGTTCAATCCATAACACTCAGGGAAGCCTGTAGTAGCAAGAAGCCCTTCTACGATCCACTGGGAAGCAAGGTTTTATACGTATCCATGCAAATCGCATGCCTCGTGAAGCACAAGTGTGATTTATACACACGTGCCACCCCAGACCATTGTCAGAGGCCACTGGGCATGCCTCATCCTGGACAATGACCATCAGTTTGCCGGCGTGGCTCTCAGCTGTTTCGTTACTTGTGTTCAGTTATTGAAATAATGGAGTGAAGGCCCAGCTAGAGAGGGTGCAGTCTCCGTGTTGATGCTAACGACTTCCAGGAGTAAAGGGCTGCTCTGCCCCCACCAGCGGGCCTCACAGGGACATATTAAGATGCCTACAGTTAATGATCGAGGTAAAGGCCATTTCTCGGCAGTGCCAATGAATTTACACTCCAGGCCCTGAAATGGGGCAAGTATTCTTGCTCTAGGTACTTTCTTCCTGCTTACGGCCTTGAGACTGGTCCAGTGGGTGGGATTCCAACACTGGTGAAAAGCCACACTGATTTGCCTGTTTCTGCTTCTGACAAATGAGCTTGCTCAAGCTGCTTTCAGCAGCAAGCCCTTGCCCTGGAAGGAGATGACGCAGGGCAGCAACAAGGCAGAAAACCGTAAACTAAGATTTTTCCCTTCACATGCAACTCTGTTCTTGAACTTACCCAGGTACTTACTTGGTGCCAGGCAGTGTTCTGTGATTTATATGTATCAACTTATCTAATCCTTAAAACTGTTACTACCCCACTTTACAAATGAGCGATCTAAGGGACAAAGAAGTCATATCTGGCCCAAGATCACAAAGGCAGTAAGTAGCAAGCCACTCTTCCCGTACCGTCGACTGCCTTGTTTCTGCCTTCTCAGTGGAAGGGCCACTCCTAAGGTGTTGTGTCCCTGATGGCCCAAAGCTTACTATTCTGACATCATGAGATAACTCTACCTTTTTATGGTAGTATTAGGAGATGGGAGTCCCTTGGTGGTGCAAATGGTTAAGGTGCTTAGCTGCTTAACAAAAAGGTTGGAGGCTTGAGTTCATCCAGGGGTGCCCCGGAAGAAAGGCCTGGTGATGTACTTAAAAAAAAAAACCCAGCTACTGAAAACCCTATGGAGCATTGTTCTAGTCTGATATACATGGGATCGCCATGAGTTGGAGTCAGTTGGACAGTGTTTGTTTGTTTTTAATTAGGAGATGAGACTTTATGCAGCCACTTGGTGGCAACGACCAGGTCATAAATTATACAGTGTTAGAAATGACAGGAAAAAAATACAGATAAGAGAAGCCATTGAAAGGCAGAATTTCTCCAGGGGAAGGTCTGCTGAGGCTTGGCTGGGAAGAGGAGACTCCACAAACAGCAGCTGGTGTGCATCCAGAAGGATGGAGAATGGGCCTCCTGTGCTGGCAAGGCTGGGGCTCTGGCTAAGTTAACAGCAGGCAGCCAGCCCAGTGAGACACGAGGAAAGGAGAGCTGTGCTCTCAGAAAACAGCCTTCAAAAGGGGATGGAAAAATTCATGTTCCACAGCAAACAGACAGGGTGCATTTGAGAATTAAGGAAGGCAAATCAAAACCAAACCTGTTGCTGTTGAGTTGATTCTGACTCGTGGCAACTCCATGTATTTCAGGGTAGAACTGCTCTATAGGGTTTTCTTGGCTGTAATCTTTACAGAAGCAATCGCCAGGCCTTTCTTCCGTGGTGCCGCTGGGTGGATTTGAAACGCCAACCTTTAGGTTAGCAGTCGAATGCTAACTGTTTGTGTCACCCAGGGACTTTCACAGGAAAAAGCTCTCAATACAGAGAACCATTAAAACAAAAACCAAAATGATCAACACCGAGAAACTATCAATTCCAAAACAACAACATTCACCCCAACAATATCAATTCCCTTTTATGTCAGACATTGTGTCAAGCCTTTTATATATATGATTTAATTTACTTCTCACAACATTCCTGCAAAGTAAATATTATTATCCCCACTGTGCACAGAAGGAAACTGAGGTTCAGAGAGGTTAAATAATTTGCCCAAGACCACACAGCTAGGATTAAATCTTAGTCTCCTCAGCTGCAATGCTGGTATACTTTGTCTCTACACTGACCTGCTGGCTGGCTATTTAGACAGTATTAGATAGAACTGGATTCCTAATTGTATTACAACAAATATTTTTTCTCAACACATGAATAAAAGCTTGTTATTGTTGTTAGCTGCTGTTGAGCTGGCTCTGACTCATAGTAACCTTATGTATAACAGAATGAAATGTTGCCCAGTCCTGAGCCATCTTCACGGTTATTGGTATCTTTCAGTTCATTGTTCCGGCCACAGTGTACTTTGAGTCCCTTCCAACCTAGGGAGCTCATCTTCCAGCACTATATCAGACAATCTTCTGTTGTGATCCATAGGGTTTTCACTGATTAGTTTTTGGAATTAGATCACTAGGCCTTTCTTCCTAGTTTGTCTTAGTCTAGAAGCGCCGCTGAAACCTGTCCACCATGGATGATCTTGCTGGTATTTGAAATACCACTGGCATAACTTCCTACATCACAGCAACATGAAAGTCACCACAGTACAACAAACTGACAGATGGGTGGTGGGAATAAAAGCTTACCTGTTACTAAAAAGTAATATTATACATCTATTTTAACAAATTAAAGGAGTTTAAACTTTTGGAAAGTATTCCTCTGAATTTAGCCAAAAAGTTCCTACTCCAATAATTGTTAGTTGTCATTGAGACAATTCTGACTCATGGCGACCTCATGTGTGCAGAGTAGAACTGCTCCATAGGTTTTTCAAGGCTATGACCTTTCAGAAGCAGATCACCAGGCCTGTCTTCCAAGGCACCTCTGGGTGAGTTTGAACCACTAACTTTTTGGCTAACCGTCGAGCACTTAACCATTTGCACTATCCAAGGACTCCCATCAGTATGCAATTATTCAGTGCTTATTATGTGTTGGAAAGCCTGGTGGCATAGTGGTTAAGAGCTACGGCTGCTAACCAAAAGGTCAACAGTTCAAATCCACCAGGCGCTCCTTGGAAACCATTTGTGCAGCTCTTTCGGTCCTATAGGGTCGCTATGAGTTGGAATCGACTCGATGGCAATAGGTTTGGTTTTGGTCTGGTATTGTGTTGGTGCTGCTTTAGGCTTTCTATGAATTAACTCATCTCATCCTCATGGCATCACCATGAGGTAAGTACTATTGTTATTTCTAGTTTCACAGTTGAGAAAACCGAGGCATAGAAAAGTTAAATAACTTACTCAGGGTTGTGCATCTAATACAGAAGCTGGGATTTGAACCTTGGCAGTCTTAGGGTGCAAGTTATTTGTAGTTAGTTGCTGTCGAGTAGATTCTGACTCAGGATGACACCAAGTTATTTAGTAACCTAAATATTACTCTACCTCTCAATGGAATTTCCCCAAATGCTCTGTTGTCCACAGGACTTTTCAGAGCTTTAACACGCTGTCATGCATGGTGACTCTTAAAGAGATATGCAGCTTTTCCCTTTGGGGGTCGGGGGTGAGGGAGGTTGCCGCGGAGCTTCTAGGAGAAACTACTTAGGTTCCAAAGAACAAAATAACATACTGATGACCTCTCTGGGTTTGGGCTCTAGCAAGCGCAGCTTCTGTGCGACTAGCCTGGTTGTCCTGAGTGAAAGGCAAATGCTAGGACAGAATGTGAGCAAAAGCTGACAGCAAAGGGGTGAGCTTGTAATTATGGAATGCTCTCCAAGCAGAAGAAATGAGGTGGGGTCATCGGCAATATTTAAGCTGGATTTGACAAGTCCTTCAAAAGCAAGATCTATCCAGCTCTTGGCAGTTGACAAAGTTCTTTCATGTAACATTTTCCTGGTTAATCCTCAAACAACCTTGGGGGTGGTAACAAGCATTGCCATTAGCCTCCCTAAACAGCTGAGGAAACAGGGATGCAGTGAGACTAGAGGGTGGCCAGGGCATGCAGGTAGTACATGGTGAGCCTCAAATTCAAATGGACATCCTTTCACTCCAAATCCAGATCTTTTGACTTCTCCGTGCAGGTTGCTTCCCATTCCCCAGAGAAGAAATGAATGTGTTTCTAGAGAGCACTACCAGAAACTGCCTTCTAAATGACTGTTTCTTTGTCACTGAAACCCGAGAATGTTGTTATCATACTTGACCCGTGGGCTGCATGTACGGTTGAGCCCTTGAACTCCACCTTCATGCTTGAATACTTGGTTTTCTTTTCTTCCACACCATCATACTCTTCTGGTGTTTCTCATCCCTCTGTGGAATTGTCTTTGCTGGCTTCTCCTCCACTACTGTGAGCTCTCAGAGCTCAGTCACAGGCTGTCTTCTCTTCTCAATGTGAATTTCATTACCATAAACCAATAATTCTCACTTGTGTTCCATCTTCAAGCTCCTTTCCATGACTATATCCATATAATCCAGCTGCAACCTTGACATCACCACTTGGCTGTCTCATGTGCATCTTACATTTACGATGTTCCAAACTGATCTGTCCTTCTCCTCCCAAACCTGGTCCTCCACCAGGATGATTCAGTCCAACATCAGGGAGCCTTCTGTGACTACTACTTCTCCCTCATCTCTGACGTCTAATCAACTCCCACACACTGTATTTCCTACAGTCTAAATCTCTCTCAAGCGTGTCCACTCTCACCACAATCTACCCAAAGCAACACCCTCTCTGGCTTGGACTAACTCATTGCCACCATCCACTCTTGCTTCTTTCCAATCACCTTCCTTGCAGCAGCCACAGATTCTTTTTTAAAAATGCAGATCTGGTCGTATTTTCTTGGTAGAGATGCGTCAATGGTTTCCCACTATTTTTAAAATAAAATTTAAGTCTTTAACTTGGTGTACAGAGCCATGCATGATTGTGCCCTGGCTCATCTGCCTAGCATCCCTGTGTGCCACCCTCCCCTTTTTAGACAGTCCTGACCAACTGGCTTCCATGTCAGACCAGGTCCATGGCCCTGCTGCATACCCTCCTAGCATGCCTGTCTTCTCCATCATAACAGTCATCACAATGATAATAACGGTTATTTGGGTGACTGTTTGCTTAGTGCCTGTCTCCCTCACAAATTCTAGTCTTTTTGAGGACAGACTGTATTCCCAATGCTAGAACAGGGCCCACACAAAAGAGGTACCCACTAAATATTTGTCTAATGAATAGGAAAAAAGCTTTAATCTACTTCACACTTTCAACAACAGCAATGATAGTAATAACAATTGAGCCCAATGTTCTTTTTATTGTCACTCACCATGAAAAGTTAGAGGTTTGTAGACCAATGTTCACTGCAGCACTATTCACCACAGCCAAAAGTAGAAATAGCCTAAATGTCCATCAAGAGATGAAGGGATAAACAAAATGTGGTACATAAATACAACGGAATATTACTCAGCCATTAAGAGAAATGAAGTCCTGATACTTGCTATGACGTAGATGAACCTTGAAAACATTATGCCGGGTAAGGCAAGTCACTCACAAAAGGACAAATATTGTATGATCCCACTTACATGAAAGAGGCAAACATATGCAGAACAAGGTTTATTAGTGGTTACCAGGGCTGCAAAGGTGGGAGGGAGGAGGAAATGGAGAGTCACTGCTTAGGGGCACTGAGTTTCTGTTAATGGTGGCAGAGAATTTGGAAACAGACAGTGGTAATGTTTGGACAACGTGACGAATGTAATGAATGTCATTGAGCTGTACATGTAAAAATTGTTGAATTAGCAAATGGTTTGTTATATATATTTTTAACACATAACACTCACACAAAAAGGCCGAGAAACATACGCACAACACACACGGAAATGAGAGGCTTACAAGGAATTTACATTTGTAGACTTCCAGGGTCTCATTTTGTGCATTAGTGCCCCACTGGTATTGGTAATGAGATACAGATGGTATTTCTTTAAAAAAAAAATTCGTTTTTTCAGGTGATGGAATCGCAGCAGTATAAGAACATTTTTTAGTTAGAACTGGTTGTTTTTATAACCAGACAGTGTCATGATGTCTTGAAGAGCCCTAAGCGAGACGTTGGTGGCTTGACAAACTTAACATAATTCTCTGAAGAGCAAAACTTGTCTGAGAATTTCAATCTGTGCCCAGGGGAACAGCCAGAGGTTGCAGACACCTCCCAGTCCTACAATTTGTACTTCACTTTTGAGAGCTACTTAATTAGCACCCAAGCCTCACACTGCCCTGCCTCTGCCTATCCTTTGAAGGTTTCTGCCCCAAAGAGTGGTAGTGCCTCTGTCTCTACCCTGTGCTTCTCAGACAGAAGACAGCAGGTGATCCAAATTTCCCATATGCTAAGCATTCTTCACACTGACAATATTACAGGCTCTTCTACTTAGACTGAAAAGTGCTTTGCTTGCCTGCTGCTGTTTGCAGCACCTAAAAGGACCAATTTTGAGAACCAGGTTCAAGGCTTTGATTTCACATCGACACTGACTGTCTCAGAGCCTGCATGGATACTGGGATCAGGAAGTCCTGGTGTGAATCTTGGCTTTGCACTTACTCGCCCTGTGACATGAGACCAACTACTTCACCTGGAACCTCAGTTTTTTCTTCTGTTAAGTGGGAATTATATGAAGGATGCATAAGAGACAATGAACATATGTAAAGAGATAATGATGGTAGATGAGACGCTAGATATAAGCTAAGCACCCACCAGGTGCTTGGCATATAGAGATAGTCAATAATTGAAACTGTTGGGTACTATTGTTGCCGGTCTGCATAATAATATTCCAGGGATGTAATGAGGGTGACGGGATTTATTGCAAACTAGAACTGAAGCCCTCACTGATTTAAACCCTGGAGACAGGAGCTCGATGTACCATTTAAAAAGCAATCCGCTCCTCGTGTCTGCAATTCACCACGCTCTAACTCTGCAGTGACCACCTGACAAAACAAGTGAATCACTGTAAGCCGTTAATGAAGAGCAAGATGGTGTCTGGGAGAATCACTGTGCCGTTAGTGATCCTTTCATCTGCCTTCCAACTTCCCCAAGAGCTATGCTCTCTCAGTTTCCTAACTGTCTAGAGACTTTGATTTCTCCAGCTGAAAGAGGAGGCCTTGTGGATCTGGGCAAAATTCTGGGAGGGAGGCTTTAATAAATGTCTGAAGACCAGAAGAGCCAGGGCCTCACCCAGGACCAGTCATAGAGGGAAGTGTGGCTGCTGGTATGGTCTCCCAGATAGATTACAGCAATGTCCTCAGGCGAAGGCAGGTCTTGCCTACAGACTGGAGGACAGACAGGTCCTGAGTGTGTGTGGATGGACTTGTGAAAGGCTTTTGCCAGTGTTCAGAGGAGTAGCAACAGAGTATCAAGAGGCAAAAACTGCTTTCCGTACTTGGTATTTCACTTATATGCCTATTCACTGTGGTCTAGTTAACACCTGTACTTCACCTCTCATTCACTGACACATTCATTGGTATATTAATTCATTCACTCCAAGAATACTTATTTGCTGCTAACTGAAAGGCTGGCATTTGAATCCACCATCTGCTGCATGGGAGAAAAACCTGGCGATCTGCTCCTGTAAGGATTATAGCCTAGAAAATCCTATGGGGCAGTTTTACTCTGTCTCACGGGGTCACCATGAGTTGAAAATTGACTCAATGGCACCTAACAACAACAACACAACAACATGTGCTAGGCACTGTTCTAGGCCCTGGAAACACACTAGTAAATAAAAGGGAGAAAATCCTTGTCCTCGTGGAGTCTACATTCTAGTGGGGGAAGGGACAGACATACAAAAGTACATAGAGTGTGCTGGAAGGTGATAAGAACTATGCAAACATAATAAACCAGGGAAGGGGAAGGGGGCATGGTAGAGTATGGGGGTGTGATTTTGAGAAAGGTGGTCAGAGTACAAAGGTGATATCTGAACGAGACTTGAAGGGGCTGAGGCCTTCACCCGCTTCTCTGTCGTGACCACACCACCGTACGCGCCAGGGAAGCCCTTGTCAGGTAAGGGCACTCAGGCCTCATGCTCCTTTGCAGTCACGGTGTGCGTGCTCCAGGCAGGCTGTGGGCCCTACCTCAGGGTGGGATCTGGGCTGACGGTGATGCCTGGGTGACAAAGCCAAGAGTGGCAGGGTGCAGAGGTGCCCGGCGGGCCCTTACCTCCTCCAGCCGCCGCCGCTGCTCCTTCTGTTCCTCGATGCGCTTCTGGCGCTCAGCCAGCAGCTGCCGCTTGTGCTCCTCGTTCTCCCGCTGCTGCTGCTCCAGCTGCTGGCGCCGCAGGGCCTCCGAGCGCTCCTTGTTGGCCAGCTGGAGCCTCAGGAAGTCCCTGCGCAGCGTTGACTCCCCTGGCAGGTTCAGAATGGAGCTGTGGGTAGGAGAGAGAGAGATCAGGATCCACACGGGGCAAGGCGCCATCACTACCACGAGTCTGCAGATCACTCAGCCACATGTGGGGAAGAAGCCACGTGCTCATGCACAGGCACCAGATCCTCCATTAATGAAATCATTCACTTCTGGAAGACACAGTTGAGGCAGGAGCCTGGTATTCAGTCTCCCTTTCAGTATGGCCATTTGCGTACATACACACTGCTGTCCATCCCTAGAGGATGTCACATTCTGGGGGTCCTCACTCCTCTCCAGGACCATCCATACACCTCCCTCACCCTTGTGACATGGCAAAGACTTCTTTCCGAAGGCTTTAGTAAGTGTGCAAGACCTGAGCCTCAGAGTGGCTCATTTTCACATTGAAGAAAGGCAACAACAAAGCCATCAAGTAAAAATTGGCAATGGAGAGCAGAAAGAAATAGCTTTACTCAGATTAGTACACAGCTTTCCAGTTTAAAGACCATTTCACCCATGCTACTCCTTGACTCCTCACTCCAAACCCCATGAGGCAAAAATTATGCTGCTCATGTGAAGACACGACCCGCTAGAGAGGGAAAATGACCACACCCATGCTGGCTAAGTCCAAGGGTTCAGGGCTTGTCCACTGCATCATAGTCAAAGGAAAGTAAAATGGTTTAGTTTCGGCCATGGAGGGAGCAGCTGAGACTTCCACCCAGCTCACTGATTCTTAAGTAGCATGCACTTCAGGTTTCTCATCTTTAAAATGTTGGCTGTGCCTGTGTGTATGCAAGAGAGAGGACGTGGGGACAGAGAACACCAAAAACTCTGGTGCTGCGCTGGCGGACAAGGGCTGCTGTGTTTGCATGTAACAGCACGTGAGCAACTCGGAGTTACAGACTCCTTTGTTCAGCACAGCAGCCTGACAGGGAGGAAACTTCATGGAAAATGGTTTGTATCTGTTCACTCTAACACAGCCTTTTTATTCTTTCTGGCGGCTTCCATTTGAAATAAATCCATTAAACAATAACTACCAAGCACCGCAGGCACTGTAATAGGCCCTAGGGATATAGTAGTGACCAGATATACAAATTCTCTCCCAAGAGCTTATCTTCTTGTGAGGACGGCAGGAAGTTAGATAAATAATTAAACAGACAAATAATTATAAATGACATAATTTCAGGTATTAGTAGGCTCTACAGAAAACAAAGGAGAGTAATAGTTTATGAGTGACTAGTGGCAGGGGCCAGGGCGAGGATTAAGGGATCTACTTTAGACTAGGTGGTCAGGAAGGACCTCTCTGAGAAGGTGACAACTGAACAGAGACTCAAATGACGAAGAGTCAGCAGCATGAAGATGGAGGGGGAGAAGGAAAGCACGTGGGAGCAGATGTGGCCTCTCTGAGGAACTGAGCATCAGCTCATCTTGCTGGAGCACAGTGAATAAGAGAAAGAATGGTACAAGAGGAGGTCAGAAAGACAGGACAGACTGGGTAAAGCTGTGGGCCGTGGAAGTCATGGAAAGGTTTTAAGCAGGAGAGTAACATGAGTGGATTTGGTTGGTTGCTGAATGGACAAAAGACTGCAGAGGGTATGAGGGCCAGCAGGGCTGCCAGCTGGGGCACTGCTTCAGCTGCTCTGGGGAGAGGTGGTGGAGGCTTTAGCCAGGGTGCAAGTAGTGGGGATGGAGACTGGGAGAAGGTCTTGGAGGTGGAGTTGATAGAAGCTGTTGATGGACCTGTTGTGTGGAGTGAGGGATGACTTGCAGGGTTCATCTTGAGCAGTCAGGCGATAGTGGTGGTGAGAATGAGTGTGGGGAATGCTGGGCGACAGCAGGTTTGGTGGCAGTTAGTGAGGGATCAAGGTTCTGTTCTGGAAAGTGGTTACGGTGCTCTGTGAGATGTTGCCAAAAAATGATTCAAGGCCTCGTTCATGACGGTCCATAGACAAAAGTTGATTCTACCAACAATACCATGATTCCAACTCATGGCAACCTCACATGCGGTCAGAATATCAGAGTAGAACTGCTCCATAGAGTTTTCAACCGCTCATTGTCTGGAAGTAGATCATGAGGCTTTTCTTCTCAGGGGCCTCTGAATGGACTAGAACCTAGAACTGTCTAGTTAGCAGCCAAACATGTTAACAGTTTGCGCCACCCAAGGACTCCTTCTACTAATAAGCCTCCTCTAAACCTTATGGCCCTTGTGTAAAACTCTGAAAACAAAAAACAGAAAAATGGTGCCTACCTATTACCTGGATAATACAGGCCACATGCTCTGGGCAAAGGTGATGGGCTTTGTGAACCCAGCCTCACATACACATGAGGACATGCCAATAAAATTAATTGTGCTGAATCAATGTCAGGAGCTCTGAGCTGCATTTCTGGTTCAATCATTAACTCAGTGTGTGACCTCATCACTCTCAAGCTGTTACCTCATTTCTAAAATGAGGGAATCACTGTCCTTTTCTACTTTTCAGGAATTCATGAAGATTAATTAGATGCATCTATAAAAACAGGACTAGGAATATAATCCTCAATGTGCTACAATGACATGTTACATTATATAAGTGTTCAGGTATGAGTAGGGTGGCTAGGTTGGCCCATGAGATGACTCCTAACATGTAGCTTAGCAAGTGTTACAAAAGATGGAGTTCTTGGTTCTACAGAGAGGGATAAGGAGGGCTGACCCAACTGTCTGGAAAATAGTGCACACACAGTGCGATGGCTCCTTTGAAAGGAGGGCATTTGGTTCTTGGCCTTTCAGGAATGTTCACTTTCCGTGTCATTACTTGACAGTCATCATCTTTATAATGGTAAACTTGGGATGGCCAACATATTAAGTATCAGATGGAAGGAAAGAACTGTCCTTTGGTCTTTGACCTTGGGAAATCCCAAAGCAGGTGAAGATAGGAAAACTGTATGGCTGTGTAAGATAATTCTGGTCGCTTAGCAAGAATCCAGCTCAATGGGTCTGAGTTAGCTACAACAAGGCCTCTAGTTCATTCCAGCAGCAATAGAATTAAACTTGTGTAGCTAAGTTGGCCCCTTCCTTCGTCAGGAAGCTCTGCCTCAATGATATGGGAACTGGGTCCCTCTCCTGGAGCACTAGGGTGCCACTGCTTAGATGGCTAGAGGATGGGGACCCATATACCCTAGTGACCCTTCTGTTTGTGAGTTTACCCCAGTGAGTCTTACTTTCCATTTACAGTGGATGGTGTTATGGTGTGTGCTGCACCCCTGGACTCACCGAGCCAAGAACACTGCTTCTGCCAGCTGAATTCTCACGAAAGAGAAGTCCTGGCAGAGTAAGCACACCAGCCTTAATTATTTATAAATACAGACCAGAAGAAAGTCAGAATCAAAGTCAAGCGAAATGCAAAACACAGGGATGGTAACAATAAGGCAGTACCTGATTCTGGGGTCCAACATGTGACAACAGGAATGGCATGAGTTTCTGTTTAGAGTTCACCTCTAAAGTGTAATTTGATTTCCTGGAAATCATTTCCTCTTGGATCAGATGGCGGTGAAAATACCAAGGCACGTGACAAGGACAGTGGCTGCCTGAACAGGCTTCTCAAAGGTATCAAGTAATGAACTGAATAACTCAAGTCCTAAAACACCACCTGGGTCTCCAGGAAGTGGCAATTTTAAGTACTTTTCATCCTGTATTACCCAGATAGCTGCCTCCTATCCATTCCACATGTTACATATGTGAGGAAACAAGGCCTAAGAATATAAACCATAAATCTTGGGGAACAAGATAAAGAATATGCTGACTTCCATGTTTTTGTAAGAGTCTACCCAAGAAAAATTTCCCAAATTAATAAATATGTTCATGGGTAATAAATTGAATAAGACCACCCTGGTGGATTCTTAAAGGTGAACCTATAAATCAAAATGAAGGTAGCAGTGAATTTCACACAAACACCAATTCAAAATGTGAGAATTAGAAGGCGTGGCTCTGGCTCTCCTACCTGGGCTCTCCTGAGTCATTCTCCTCCTCCTCTTCCTCACTTCCACTGTACTCGTACTCTGTCTCATCTAAAGAGAGACTCACAGAATGTTAGCATACGAAAAGATGCTGTAGATCAGTAAAGCACAACCCCTTCATTTTATATAGAAGTAAATGAGGCCCAAAGAGTTAATGCTGAGCTGAAACGAGGCTCCATACCTCCCGACTTGTGGCCCAACTGCAGAGAAAGATGTCATTCCCACCACTTGGATTCAAGTACTTGGAATTAACCATATGCAAGACTGTCCCACTGAAGTCTGGATATCTGTCCCTAATGCCTAACTTCCACACGAAAGACAAGGAAATGAAAAATAACCTTTCGGTTTGTGCTAACTCCCATTACCAGGCCACCCAAATCAATCTTTTATTGACTCACTACACTGTTAACGTATTGTCCATATTCATCACCTTTTAAGTAGGAGTTTCATTACAACTTACATGGATTCACAAACTGCCATTAGCACAACACACTGTGCTAAATATTGTGCCATAATATGTGCTATTAAAATATATACAGGTAAAAACGGTTTTGCTTGACCCACTGGGGACATTCATTCAATTCAGTGAAATATTAAGTGAATTAAGACACAAGAATGAATAAGACTGAATCTTTGCTTTGGAGATCAGAACCTAATAGATAAGTAAATACTCAGAGTCCCCCATGATCACGGAGAAAGGGAACTAATATGTATTGGGTGTCTCCCGTGCCTGCCACCACGCTAGATACTTCACCTATGTTCCCTCATTTATTTCTTAGAACAACCCTCTAAGATAATGCACTTTTTTCAAGTGAGGATACTAAGATTACCAGAGGTTAAGTGATATGACTGATGTCATTTCATTAATCAAAGGTCAATCTGGGATATGGATTTAGAATTGAATCCAAAACTTTTCAGACTTTAAAACAGTGTTCTTACAACATAAAAATAGCAATCAAATATCAGAGAAAGTAGCAGCTAATTCCACCAGGAAGGGGGACAGTGAGGGTCTTTGGAGAGGAAATCAACTGGGCCTGGGAGGGTCAGTAGCCCTACTCCAGGTAGATGACAGCTGAAAGAGGTGGAGGAAGGGCATTCCAAGCCATGTACCCACGTGAGTAAGGCTGGTAGTATTATCGTGCATGACATATTCAGAAAACAATGAGTCACAAGGGGCTAGCAGTCTGGGTGTGAGAAAGGAGGAAAAACATATGGGGTAAGAAAGGCTCCAGCAGGTATAATCGGGCTTGCTAAGCCACATATACACCATGCTGAGAACTTTTCTGTAGGCAATGAGGAGCCCTTGGGGGAACTTTTAGCAAGGGAAGTATCGCATTACTATTATGCCTTCATAGCTGTGGATCAGTGATTACAACTTTGAAGACATTTGTGCATTCCTAAAAAGGAACAGAAACTGCAATTTGGTTATGTTACCATCAGGAGGCAGAAGACAAACTCAGAACTATTCAATTTGAGCAAAAACTTAAATAAACATACTTTGCCATCCATACTAATTAGCCACTATAAGGATAATAAAAGCAAGCCAAAACTTGATGAGTTAAAGTACTTTTTAAAATCACACATTAGCTTTGGCTATTTAGATCTGTCTGAAACTTTTGGGCTACTTATTTTTAAAGTATTATTTCATCAAAATGTAAAGAATCTGAACAAAGTATTTTAATATTCCACTCTGAAAGTTTAATGTTCCAAACTTTCCTGAAATAGATAAACAAGGAGTTCAAAGTAAAACACAGAAATTTTATGTAATAAAGGAAATTATAGCAAGGAAAGAAGCATACAATTAATCCAATTACTTCTACTCTCCCGGGTAAAAGCTTCATTTGTTAGGCTCCTCAATTTTAATACCTCACCAGAATTTGGTTTTACTGCTTTTATATTACTGGGCTAAATTAGCATGAGTCAATACATCTTAAGGAAAAGGTAACATCAGGTTAAGGAGAAAAAAAGCAAAAACCAAAATATAAAGCAATGCAAAATAAAATTAATTGGCTCTACCAAAAGTTGGTCGTTGAGATAGCTACTAAGAGAGTGAAAAAGTATTAACAGGAGCACACTAAGTCATTTTGACCAAAATGAGACCGCATTTGATCAAATACCCTTCCTTGGGAAGCAGACAAAAATCAGACTAGACCTGTGCTTCTGGCAGCCCTAAGCCTGAACAGGACTGGGTTCCTTAAACTGTCCTGTAACTCTTGAATATGCCATGGTGGTGCAATGGTTAAGCACTTGGTTGCTAACAGAAAGGTCGTGGGTTCTAACCCATCCAGTGGTTTCATAGGAGAAAAGACCTAGCGATCTTCTCTCATAAAGATTTCAGCCTAAGAAACCCTATGAAGCAGTTCTACTCTGTCCCATAGGGTCGCTATGAATCAGAATTGACTTGATGGCACACGACAACAACAATCAAGAATCTTACCCTTCTACCCTGCAGAGACTGAACACATTAAGTCTATCTTCATGGCATGGTGATTTCTGAACCACATTTCAGAGTTGGTGCCCCAAAATATGAAAACAACCTGAGGCACAAGCTTGACCTGTTCTTATAGGTTGGAGGGAGATGAGTGCATGAGTTCTCACTACTCCAGTATGACCTACCCTTGAGTAGTACTCAAAATTACATTTCAATAAAGAATTACTTAACTAATTGTTTTGTTGTTAGTTGCTGCCAAGGTGGCTCCAACTCATGGAGACCTTATGTAATAACAGAATGAAACACTGCCCAGTCCTGCTCCATCTTCAGGATTGTTGGTATGTTTGAGTCCAGCGTTGCAGCTATTGTGTCAGTCCATCTCACTGATGGTTTCCCTCATTTTTGTTGGCCTTCTACTTTACCAATCAAATAATAGCTAATATTTACTGAGTGCTTCTATGGGCCAGACATTGTGTTAAGCATTTTACATGCATTATGTCTTTTAATCTTTGTAACAATCCCAGGAAATAGATAATATTATTATAACCCACCCCTATTTTAAACATGAGAAGTTGGGGTGAAGTTCATGTAACTGACAAGTGGCAGAGCTAGAATTTGGACACAGGTAGTCTGAAAGCAGAATTTGAGCACTTAACCCCTACTCGAGACACCCATATTGCATTAAATTTCCTTTTAAAAGGAGTCTTCATTTAAGAGACATGCAATGGTTGCATGTCTGATAAACAGTTCTAAAATATTTCCTTTAAAATTTTGATCTTGTGGAGTAGCCCGAGACCATCATTAGTTAATGGCAGTTGAAAAATCAGTCTTGGAATTTTTGACCTTGGCTTACCTATTTCTCCTCATGCCTAGTTCTGAATGACACCTCATCCCTCTCCACAGACTCGGGAGATGGATCTCCTTTCGGCTAAGCCTCATAACGTCCCTCTTCTGAGTCTAACCTCATCCCACACTTTCCTCATAGTCTCCTAGTTGGATTCAGAAGGAACTCTAACCTTGAATCTTCACCGAGTATTTCTCCTCTGACCTATCCCTCTGCTGATCCTACCTCACCCACCCTTGATTTTCACATGCTCACGGCCCCTCCCTTAGACCCCAGCTTACAGCTTGCCACATTCTGGATATTAACTGCAGAGGCCAAGAAAGGAAATACTAATAAAAGGAGAGCAAGCCTTGCCTTGCTGCTACCCACTGCCCTCCACTGCTCCCTTTGGACCATGCAGAAAAGGGGAAGAGGTGGAGAGGACAGAAGCGACTAAAGCACCTTACCACATATCTTCCATCCTCAGTCCCTGATCTGTCCCTTTACTCCCCACTCACCACACTCTCATGCCCACCTTTCCAGCTCCATTTTGCCTCCTCATTGCCACCCCCAACCCCACCAGCTGCCCCTCCTGTTGTCCATCTGACAGCCCTCACCTTCTTTGTCTTCTCCAATTCTCCCTTCCCATACCTCAGCCTTCCCTACCCAGCCCTCAACTAGCCGTAAGCCTGAACTAGACCATGTGAGTTATGCCTTAGTCTGGACACAGGATGCTAGTTAAGGGATTGTAAGCCTCCGTCCAAACAACTAGGGTACAATTCCAGGGGCTAAGTCTGCACTCACGTCCTTCCCAATGACGTAGTGAAAAAAAAAAGGTATATGTAACAGCTAGAGCCATAGAGATAAGAGTTTCTGTCTCTATAAAATAAAGACTCACATTTAATGACCTTCCAGCTCAAAATTCAGTGTTCCATACAGCAAGCCTGGCAATCTAATCTTTTATAATACTGCAACTATAAGAAAATTCATTCCAACTTCTAAATAATTGAATTAAAATTAGCCTCAGAGCACAAAAACTTAAATGTTGAAGTCTGACAGCACAGAAAGATGTCAACTAGATGACTTTTTTTTAGGTTGTCTGTCTTCTGTAGGTTTTTAGTCTTCTAAATATGAATATTCATTTGAATTAAGAGAATCACTTGTCATATTGAAGTACTTCATAGTATCACTCAACACGACTTTGCTCAGTGCCTGGGAGAGGCAACATTTCTCACAGTTCCATTCTTTCATGAAGGGCTCCATTACAGCCTTCTCACTCCATTGATGCACACAGGCTGTGATCTTGGAGGCAGTCCCCCACGCTAAAGAATAATGCAGGCCTGTTTGAGATCACCACAGTCACCTTCAGTACATAAAGAGCCCGTGACTCACTCCGTCTTTTGTGTCCCTTACTGAAATACAAATGTGCTTCTAACCTTTCTCTCCTCGCTTCTTCTTTGTTCTATCGATATGGTCCTTGAGTTGAATGCGGACCTGTCGCTCATTAGGTTGGTCTCGTATAAATGGATGCTTCATCAATTGTTCTGTTGCTGGTCGCTGGCTGTGATTCTTTACCAAACAGCTCTCAATAAAAGACTGAAATTTTTTTGACCTGCCAAATAAAGAGATGAATTCACAGATAAAATGACAATCCAAGGAAAAGCAAATTTATATTTTTTGGTATGTTGGAATTAAAACAAAAAAATTTGGTCCTATAAGCCAATATGAGTCCCTGGGTGGCACAAATGGTTAAGCATCTGACTACTAGATGAAAGGCTGGAGGATCAAGCCTACCCAGAGGCATCTCAGAAGACAGGCCTGGCAATTTGTTTATGAAAGGTCACAGACTTGAAAACGTTATGGAGCAGTCCTAGTGTGCACACACGGGGTAGCCATGAGTCAGAACTGACTCAACAGCAACAACCAACAACAACATCAAGCCAATATAAGAATCAACTAATCCCAAAATAGGTCTAGTATTATTGTAGGCACGGCACAGTTCAAAGGCATCATCACCATCAACACACAATTATCCAAATGAAAGCATTTTTTTTTTCATAGTTTACACTGGGCATCCTATCTGGAAGGTTTATAGGAACGAAGAACCAGAGCTGGGCTTAAAGTATTATGAGAAAATCACTGTGGGGAAAGAACAGTTCAGGCAGAGAATCAGTGAAAAACTAAAGCTGGGAGTGCGCCTCTCATGTATCAGGGGTCACTGAGGTGAGTTACCTAAAGGAGGCAGAAAATGCAAGCTGGGTCACAGTAAAACCAAAGTTGGATAGGTAAGGGGGTGGTAATGCATTCTGTAGAAATGAGAAAGATTCTTGTATGGTAAAATGAACTTTGCTTAGGTCAATTTTTTATCAGTAATTTCAGAATCACTTTCGAACTATGCTTTCCAGCTAATGAGAACAGATGGTATACGTATACTTGTCAACAACCCAAGGACTTGGAAACTTAATTTCAAGGGACTAAGGTCATGCCCAGAAGCAAATTTACTTCCCTCGAAAAAGGCACTATTTCCTCGCAGATAAACCCTGTGTCAGAGCAGCACAGGGCAGTGGGGAGGTGGTGAGAGATACCATACTAATGATGAACACAGCATGGTAACAATGTGGTAGAAATTAATGGTGGACTTTGGCCATGATTCATGAGTTGGGCATGCATGTTTGTAATGAATGTTCCAAAAAATTGTGCACCATGATAAATAATTAAGCTCCTGACTCTATAACAAGAATTTCCAAGTTACTCCATCACCCCCAGAGACCTTTGCAGAATCCTGGACACCCTCTTCAACCTCTGAGCTTAGCTCAGAGCAGGAGGGATCAGCCTTGTGCTCCCATCGCCCTCCTGTGGAGCACTGGTGTTATAGGATCAGATCCAGGGAATAAGCCTTACCCAACTTCCCAGCAGACCCTATAGACACTTCAGGCCTGAGAGGTGTCCTCACCACAAAAAACACAATGGTAAGCATGTTCAAGGTTCAGATGCTAGAGGGCACTCTTCTGTGACCATTCTCCGTTTCCACCTAGCTCAACGTATATTCTAACCTCATCCATGTTTTTTTAAAGTAATGAATTACCGGCATTTTTTCCTCCCTAAATTTCTAAGCTATTTTCATGCTTTTAAAAGTATTTTACATAGAAGTAAAATTTTACATACTAAAATTTACAAAAGTAAATTTAATTTTTTTAATTTAAAATTTAATTAAAATTAAATTTTACACAAGTAAAATTTTATTTTACATAGAATTAAAAAAAAAAAAAATCTGCTCTGCTTGGGGTTACCCCAGGATGAATCAGGAATGGCCACACTGTGGACGAGAAATAGTAACAACAGGATGGCCATTGTAGGCACCTCCCTGTTAAGTCCTTCAGTCTATCTCCTAGTTCTTCCACACTGGAAATTTCAGAGGTGTCTAGACGTGCCTTAGTCATCTTTGTCTTGTGAGTATATTACCTGTCCTTACCTGTTTGGTGAATGAATAAATGGCTAATGGATAAAAGTTCTGGGCAAGAGCTTTATTACAGCTACCTTCGTATCTGTGCTTGTGAGGTTTGGAAAGTAAATATTATTTAATATGTCTCCTTTCTCAAATAAATCGAATAAATCCTTAGAAGCACAAATGTGGTATCAGCTAAGGTAAGATCTTGTAAGATAAATGTAATGAAATAATGAAGTCTCCTAAGGTATGAACTGAAAAAATGAGGTTAACCAGCATAAAGGAATAGATAAACTCCACACATTGTTTTTGTAGGTATGAACATCAGCATTAAAAAGACAAAACAAAACCAGATTAAGACCAGAAAGTTATTAAATATCCACAAAGCATGCAAATGGCAGTTCTCTTTTTCTTACTTGCAACTAGAAGGAAGTGTTTGTGTGTTTATTTTTTAATAAAGTGCTTAACTATTATTAATTAGAGGAAGACAAATAAATCACGTCCAATTTAAAAATGAGATCCAAACTTAATAGACTGTAAATTCCATTCCTTGACACTAACACTTAAAAAGTCAGAGAACCCTCCAGAGCAAGGTAGAGATAAATTCCCTTTTCAGTATCCCTCCTGGTGGGAGTGAACCTCAAGAGATAATCAAGAAAATAACTCTGGCCCAGAGGATGAGCCGAGATGTGCAGAACTACAAAGGTGGTTATATATTCTATGTCTTCTTCAAACGGTGCAGTTCGAAGGGAAAATAATGCTTACTTAAAACAAGTCTTCAGAGAAGGATTCATGTCTCTTATCTCAGTTAGCGTGACCAAAGGATCAATATGCTTAAATACACATTTAATTAAAAGTCAAAACACTTCACATATGTTGAATACTACCTGATTGTTTGCTGAGCAGTTCAACGGGTTTAAAGTACATTTATATAATTTTATTGTTTGAATCTCTGCTGCTGGTAATTTAGTTCTGCCTCGTTTAAAAAAAAAAAAAAAAAAAGCCTAAGAATAGTAATACTAATTTCCCAAGGGATGGTATGGAGAGAGAAATGTTAATAATTGATGCTTACTTAGAGTCTAAGGCACTAGTTCTTCTACTACGAGCCTCATTAAATGCTTTATCTTCCCAGATTTATCTTGTTTATATATTAAATAGTTTTAGAGGAATTAAAAATGCCTACAAGATTATTACATTAATCATTATAACCAACTGGACTAAAAGTGTTTTGTAATCATGTTGTTGTTGTGGGTGTCCAGCTGATTCCAACTCATACTGACCCTATATGACAGGGTAGAACTGCCCCAATAGGGTTTCCTAGGCTGTAATCTTTATGGAAGGAGCACTGGTGGTGCAGTGGTTAAAGTGCCCCGCTGCTAACCAAAAGGTCAGCAGTTTGAACCCACCAGCCACTCCGCAGAAGAAAGATGTGGTAGTCTGCTTCCAAAAATATTACAGTCTTTGAAACCCTATGGGGCCGTTCTACTCTGTCCTATAAAGTCATTATGAGCCAGAGTTGACTTGATGGCAATCGATTTCATCTTAATGAGAGCAGACCGCCAGGTCTTTTCTCCTTCAGAGCCGCTGGTGGGTTTGAACTGACGACCTTTTGCCATTGTGCAACTAGGGGTCCTTTTGGTAATCACGGACTCCCTAACTGCAAGTTGACCTTTAAAATTTGCATTGGCCCTGCCCCACTACCCAGGCTATCCTCCTTCTCTATTCCAGGCTCCGTCACTTACTGTGTGACTTTGGGCAAATTGCTTAACTTCTCTGTGCCTGTTTCCTGTAAATGGGGATATTACCAGTACTTTTTAAAAAAGATTGTTATGACGATTAAATGAGTTAATTTATGTAAAGCACTTAGTACTGGTACATCACAAACGGTATGTACATGTTTGCTGTTAGTATTATTATTATTACTATTACTATGATGACAAAGTCCCAGCAACCTCTGACCATTACCAGGCTTAAATCATGCAGCTTTAGGGCTGAAGAGCAGAAATTTGAGATTGTTTTCCCCACTTCTGTTTAACTGAGTAAGTACAGCATTCTCTTAAGAGAACTAGTTCACATACATTGGGTCTAGAAAGGATACTAGGAAGAGTTAGCAGGGCTGTTATCTCCAAGGAGACTGAAAAAAAGGTTCATTAAAAAAAAAGGATGTGTAGCAGTTTTTGTTCTGATTTCAATAAAGCTCAAAGTTACACTACTACTAGCAAATTAAGTCGAGTTTAAGTATTTTCTGACACTTGAATTGTATTATTTTATTAAGAACACAAAAAAGAGTTTTGTCATTTCTTGAAACAAAAGTGCCTCAGACATACAGAGAAATGAAGTCCTGACGCATGTTACAACATGGATGAACCCTGAAAACATGCTGAGTGAAATTAGTCACAAAAGGACAAATATTATATGTTACTTACACGAAATAAGCAAATATACAGAAACCAAAGATTATTAGTGGTTACCAGGGGTGGGAGGGAGGGAAGAATGGGGAGTTTTTGTTTAGGGGGAATTGAGTTTATGTTAATGGTGGAATAATTTGGAAAAGGACCGCAATAATGGCTGCACAACACGAATAATGTAATAAACGTCACTGAATTGTACATGCAGAAATTCTTGAATTGGGAAAAAAAGGTAATAATAAAAAAAAAAAAAAAGTGCTTGACAACCCAGTAAGAATCAGAACGGGTGCTTCATAAAATAACATAAAACAACAGGGCGATTGTAAGCCTTAGAGCAGAAGCAGGACGCCAGCATTCCAGGCTGGCTCTACCAATGATGAGCTGTGGCTCTGGATAAGTCGCTTCATCTTACCAGGCCTCATAGTCTTCATCTGGAACTCAACTGGTTGGGACCAGGGATATTACATCTCTTTCTAGTTACAAGTAGTTATAATTTTTCTAAGGATTTCATTTGAGTGCTGCCTTGCCTGTGTAGACACTTCAAATTTAGAGAGCACGTGAAAAGAACACAATTGACCCTCTTCTGGCAGAAATGAGATCATCCCCATCCTTCTCCAGAAACTACGATGGAAGCCACAGCACTATGAGGCAGGTGAGCATGCTGGGAACAGGAGGGAATCTTTTGAAAGGGATGGCTAACCCACTGAGTTTAATCCAACCTCACAAGAGGATGAAATGGGAGTCTCAGCCCTACTGCTCATTTGCTGGTGGTGACATGGAGACAGGGTAAGAATGGAAGTTACTGAGCTCCTTGGTTTCCTCTGATTCATATGAGGTTAATATCCTCCCAGAGACCTCATTATTATTAACTTTTATTTTTGGTGGAAATATAAATAACAAAACATACACTCATCCAATATTTTCTACAAGTAGAGTTCAATGACATTGGTTACATTCTTCACATTGTCTCTCCATTCTTGCTCTCTCCCAGTGTTGCTTCACCACCGTTGACTTAGCTTCTCTGTCCCCTAAGCTTCTCCCCTCTGTTTTAGAGCTACTGTTGTCAATTTGATCTCATATATGTAATTCGTAAAAGAGCACACTACTCAAGGCTAACATTCTTTATTAGTTGAACTAACTGCTGTTTAGTGTAAAGATGACTTCATGGGATAGTTTGGGTTCAAAGCTTTAAGGGGTTCCCCCCAGTCACAATGTAGACCTTGTTATTCAATGGCTGAGCTGCCTGAGCACTGTAACCTCATGACCTCCTCACTACTAAGGCCACTCCTCACTGCACTGCTAGTGGAGGTAGTTTCCTTCCTTTCCCTAATTGCCTTTATTTCCTTAATTTTAAGGCACAAGAAAAAAAATACCCACACTAAGAGACTAGGATGGCTTATTCCAGGAGCCCTAGTGGCACAGTGGTTAAGTGCTTGGCTGCTAACTGAAAGGTCGACAGTTCAAACCCACCAACTGCTCCGCAGGAGAAAGATGTGGCAGTCTGTTCCCGTAAAGATTATAGCCTTGGAAACCCTATGGGGCAGTTCTACTCTGTCCTGGAATTGACTCAACAGCAATGGGTTTATGGCTCATCCTTTTCCAGTTTAGCCTTGAACTTAAAAGACAGAGTGGTGCTACAGAACGAATATGGGTTATGAACTTGGGAAACAAAAAGACTGTAAGGACTTGTGCAAGGGGCATAGCTCCCCTCTGCTAATGTGTTGATGTATGCCCTGAGAACAGGGTACTTTATACACTGAGAATAGTGCACTTGGCCTGCTAACTTATCTTAGCAGAGAACAGCTTACAAGGAAAGAACATTTTGGAGGTTTTTTTTTGGTTTGTTTTGGTTTTTGGTGGGATGCAGGGAGCTGTGGTAACCAGGGTTTAGATGAAGCAGGCACGTGTGAGCACCAAGTGACACCTGGCTTCTCAGTTGGGGAAGGGTGATGACTGGGGCAGATGGACAGTCTCTTGCCCCATTTAAAGGAGGCAGGAGCTATTCAGCAGAGTCGGTATTGCTATATCTTTTCAAGAAAAGCCAGAAATCTAAATGTAATGCTCAATCGCCAGAAATTTAAATGTTGGCAATGAATACAAATATTTTTAAAATACCGTATAAGGACACACAGTAAACAAAACACATGTGTGAATGGCCCGTTTGTCCTTGTCTATAGAAACGTTCAAAGCATCTGCCCAGCAGCAGAGAAGGGAGAGGAGGAAAAGGAAGGCAGGGACCAGGGTAAATAGAGCCTCTTGTATACAGCAGGCCCCACCAGGAGGCCTGCCGTGAAGGACGAGCAGAAAGGTAACAGAGGACTTTGGGTGTTGCTGATGCTGCCAGGGTTGAGAGCTGAGCTAAACTCATCTCCCCAGGAGTATGTTCCAGGGAGAAGGGAGGCAGCAGAGGCTTTGGGCGCTCCATTGATCATATGCTGCCCTGACGCCCAATGGGAGGCTGTTGCTGGGGAGAGTGAATCCCACAGTGACCCTCTGGAGAGAGAAGGAGGGGCAGGGAATGCTTCTCCTTGTTACCAATAGCAACTCTTATTCTCTCCCCTCACAGGCCTGGCAATTCGAAGGCTGTCATCTCTTTTCAAGCTGTCTGCTTCCCTCTCTCTGCAATACGCCTTTCTCTTCTTTCACCGGGGCTGCTATGGCATCACTGTTGTTGTTGCTGTCAGCCGCCATCAAGTTGGTCCCCTGGTCACAGTGACCCCATGCACAATAGAGTAAAATGCTGCGTGGTCCTGAGGCATCCCCACGATGGGTGGAGGACTGGACCGTTGGGATCCATAGGGTTTTCACTGTCTGAGTTTTGGAAGTAGATTTCCAGGCTTTTCTTCCTGGTCTGTCTTAGTCTGGAAGTTCTGCTGAAACCTGTCCAGCATCATTGCAACACGCAAGCCTCCACTGACAAAAGGCTGGCGGCTGCACGAGGTGCACTGGAAGAGAATGGAACCCAGGTCTCCCGCGTGGAAAGCGAGAATTCTACCACCGAACCACCACTGCCTCTATGTCATTACCGGATGACTAGTACTCATAAAGACTTTCTGTAAGCTGAGGGGTCAACCTGTGGGTGGGTGGGAGTACAAGGGGTGCCAGTTAAGGGACTGATCAGGAAATTGTACAAAAAGGGGCAAAAGGGTCATGTCCTTTAATGGCCTAACTGCCCAAAATCTGTCCCTAAAAAAGGAGAGGTCACAAGTGGTTCAGGAATTGCCCCCAGTGCAAGGGGGCCCAGAAGTTCAAGATTACATCAGGAAAGATACATCATTTCCATATGGAGAAAGGTGGGAGCAATGAATTTTTGTTATGGAATCGTAAGATACAAAGATCCTCATACAGTAAACCAAAAAAAGCAAAAGTCTAACGTTGGGCCCAAACTGTAGCACTCTGTTTCCCAAACTTGGCCAGTCATACACCTCCAACACAATTTTTGCCACACTCTCATACCACCCATACTAATGTTTATTTAGTATTTTTCTTTAAATTAAGTCACTGCTTTATATGAGTAAGCTTATTAAAAGGAAAGGCTGTATCACGGCCAAAAGTAAAAATCTTGTTATCACCTGTCATAAAAAGAAAGCAAGAGTAAAAACAAAATTATAAATGTTCCTCAACAGATCAGCTGATATTTTCATACTACCAGGTGTGTGTGCGCACATGCATGTATACATGTGTGTACATCTCATTTAAGGAAGAGAAGTCAGCCAATCTAGCAGGCTGACTCCCTGAACTATGACCCTCTTGGATAAGAGGTTCTGTGCTGCCAGGAAAGGTATCAGTGGGGGTTATATCTTAAACTCGGGCTCCACAACCCATTTTCACTACAGCTTCTTACCCTGTAGGTGTGAGGATAAAGACTTGCTTTGCAGATAGTAGGTATTCAATGCGTACTTTAAAGTGAATGATAAGACATAGAAAGTTATCCATCAAGTCTTTAAGTCTATATTAGTCTAATTCTGTGAGTACGACCTAAAGACTTGAGCTAATAAAAAGGAAATCCCACCCTTAGAGCCGCAGAACACTGAAGACTGAACTCACCACTTCTTAGACTTCAGGCGAGGTGCTGGGTTCCGGGGGATGAGGAAGAGGGCTCTCATGGGGTGCATGTCACAGAGAGCTGGAAGAGACCAAAACAGGGGCTAGCTTGGGTTAGGAGACCAAGGCCATCCTGCTGTGCAGACAGAACTGCCAAGATGCCTCCCCGAGTCCAACCATGAGCCGGGAGCAGCAGTTGGAACATCGGAACGCTTCCATTTGGTACACATTTAAAAGTGCTGATGTCTAATTACAGGAGTCTCATAAAATGGAACACGATTCAAATCGCTAACTAGTTAAAATTTCTAGTGAATATATCTTCACTTAATACTTAAGGAAACTAATTTAAAAGACTGACCAATAGTTATCCTTGCTGAGATTCAAAGTAAATAACACCAGGATGGCAATTATAATGGAGATGGAGAGCTATTTTCAATGAGTCAAAACCTAAGTCATAATATAAGACATATTTGATAATTCATGGTCTAGTTCTTATAAACTGAAGGCTCATCCAAACACAATGTTGCTATGTAGATTTTTAGAGTCTAAAGCACTAGAACAGAATGCCATTCTCTCTGTATTTCCAGATATCAGGAATTTTGTAGATTCCATGATTGGAGGATTTTTTGCTTGCTGGCACGAGGAAGAGTATAAGATTAAGTCAAATAGAGCAGAGTGGAAAAGCCAACTTGTAAAAAGATCTCAACTTGTAAACATTGCATTATTACCTACAGAGAAAGCACTCATACCTTCTTATTTTAGTCAAAATAATTCATCAGTTTACTTTTCAAACATCTGAGAGGATTTTTTCTTTGTACCTAGAATAAGAATATATCCTCCCTAAAAGCCAAAGGATTTGGTGGGTAGAATTTTATTTTTATCCCAGTCTATCACTCATCAAGAATGATAATACGGCTTTAAAACTGTAGCATGTTATTTTTCTGATTCACAAATGCCTATTAGCATGGTGGACGAGAGGAATTTTGCCAACAAATACTCAAATCAATCATGCTACAGATGAATCCTACCAATTCTAGACTGAGAAATAACACGACTATAATATCTTGAAGGTAAGAAGTCATATGTACATAGTAAACTGTCATGCAAACCAGGGGTCTGTTTTAGTCTGGATCCTCTGGGAAACAAGCTCCAAGGTGGGACTAGACACATAAAGATTTTATTGGGGGAAATTCCCACATGAAAGGAAAGGGCCAGGGAAGGCTGGGAGAGCTGTCACGCTGCAATGTAAGTCTGACTCTGAGTGAAGGAGAGAGGGAGAGAGGGTTGGTGGAAGCGCTCTAGATAGTCCTGAAGTTTAATGAAAGTTTGGCAGAGTTGTAGGATTCCTTGGGTCAAAGTTGCCTGTGAAGGAGTCTTCCTGGAAAGGGTCTGCCTTAGTATCCCTGCCACTATCTGTCACTGCCTGGAGTGGCCCTTAGGAGGTACATCTGGGGATCCTCCCAGCAGCTGGTTCATGGTCATTATGCTTCCTATACCAGAAATCTGTGAGGTATGTTCTCAGAGCTAGCACAGGGCAGGTAGAGACATACTGTAGCGCTAGTACTCCAGATCTCAAGGAACTGGAAAGCTTCTCAATCTTGCCAGAGCCCTGGCCATTCTACCTTAAATATCAGCAGGGAAATCTAAAAATTCAAACAGCAGTAATTTAATACGAGTGATGGCAATTAAGTACAAGGGTTTGCACAACCCAGGCTCTGAACATTGGCTCTGGATTTTCCTAAACTGGAGTGATCTTTGTGGGTTGGCACTGGTTTTATGTTAGGCAAAGAGGCGCTCAAGAATAAACTACACATTGAATCTGTAAAAATAAACAAGACTTTCCAAAGTTTGCTTTCCTGTCTTTCTTTTTTCCACATAAAAAGAAGATCCTCACACCACTCCCAGATGAATGAATTCCTGGTTGATTTAAGGTGACTCTGCTTTCTAAGCATGCTAGCCAGAATCCGTGCAGGGCTCAGTATAGCAGAAGTAAAGCTACTGCAGCTCCTGGCCAGGAACCTCCAGTACCTACCAGGCAGACCAGCAACAGATTTCATCCCGGAGGAAGCGAGCCATACTTACGGGGAGCACCTTCTGCCATCTCAATGGCGGTGATTCCCAGAGACCACAAGTCACTCTGAAAAAGAAGGAAGGCACAGACACATGCATAAATCCAATCAACAAAGAACAACTTGGTTAAACCTGGTAATGGCTTTTGAACTGCCTGTGGGAAAGCCCTTCAGCTGTTTGTAGACAAGCCTATTTCCCCCACTTAGCTTAAAAGCAGGAGCTGCCTTATTCACTTTTCATTGACAACACTCTTCACAGCGCCTGACACATGGCAAGTTTTCAATACATGTATGAAGAAAGAATATAAGGTATTTTTAGCTAGTCACTAAAATATATCTATCAATTGGACCACATGAAATTACTGCAATTCTAGTGTTTGTTTTTCTTCTTACACCTTTATTTAGGTATAACTGTCATATAATAAACTGCACACATTTTAGAGTATGTCTTTTGATAATGTCTGACATATTTAAACACCCATGAAAACATCACCACAATCAAGACAGTAGACATAACCATCACACTAAAAGATCCCATTTGGCCATTTGTAGTCCCTGCCTCCTGTCCCTTCCTGTTCCCACAACTCACCCTCGTTCCCAGGCAACCATCGATCTGCTTTCTGTCACTATGCATTAGTTTGTATTTTCTAAATTTATATAAATGGAATCATATAATATGGGGTCTTTTGTGTCTGGTTTCTTTCACTTAGCATAATGTTTTTGAGTCAACCCATGTTGTAGCATTCATCATTTCTTTTTTATTGCTGAGTAGTATTTCATTATATGGATATACCACAGATGAATTATCCATTCACTTGTTGATGGACATTTGGGTTGTTATCAGTTTGGGTTATTATGAATAAAGCTGCTGAAGCATTCTGGTGCAAGTCTTTATGCAGGCATACTTTTATTTCTTTTGAGTAAATACCTAGCAGTAGAATGGGTCCTAGTGGAATGGATCATATAGTAGGCATATGTTTATATTCAACTGTTTTGTTTTTTTTTAAATTGTACTTTAGGTGAAGGTTTACAAAACAAATATTTTCTCATTAAACAGTCAGTACAGATATTGTTTCATGACATTGGTTAACAACCTCACGACATGTCAACATGCTCCCTTCTCGGCCTTGGAGGACCTTTTCTTTCTTTTCTAGTGAAAACATACATAGCCAAAGATACACCATTTCAAAAATTTCTATATGCACAGTTCAGTGGCATTGATCACATTCTTCCAGTTGTGCTGCTATTCTCACTTAAGATGAAGGTTTACAGAACAAAATAGTTTCTCATTAAACAGTTAGTACACATACTGCCCTATGACAACAGTTAAGAACCCCCCTACATGTCAACACTGTCTGTACTCAACCTTGGGTTCCCTCACCAGCTTTCCTGTCCCCTTCTGCCTTCTAGTCCTTGTCCCTGGACTGCTGTCCCTCATTAGTTCCCTTTTGTTTTATGGGGCTGTCCAATCCCTGGCTGAACGGTGAACCTTGGGAGTGACATCACCACTGAGCTAAAAGGGTGTCCGGGGGCCATACTCTCAGGGGTTTCTCCAGTCTCTGTCAGGCCAGTAAATCTGGTCTTTTTTTTCTGTGTTAGAATTTTGTTCTACATCTTTCTCCAGCTCTGGCCAGAACCCGGTCAGAGCAGTCAGTGCTGGTAGCCGGGCACCATCTAGCTGTACTGGGCTCAGTCTGGTTGAGGCCTTGGTAGCTGTGGTCCTTTGGACTAATCTTTTCCTTGTACATATTCAACTGTTTTTAATGTACAGAAACAGCAATTTCATACGGCTTAACCTAATAAAATGAGGACAAGGAGTTTTGTTTTTTTTTTAAATGGTGCTCACTAATGTATCTCCCATGCCTGGAACAGAGCTGAACACAGTGGTAGGTGCTCAATGTATTCGTTGAATGAATGTAAAAATATCTTCTATCATCTAAGCACACTAATATGTGAAACAGAGACCTGTATACCCCGATATTCTTTCCTATGTTCAGACTAACTTTTACACTCTGTTCAGAATTTTCTAGGCTAATGCTTCTAGCTCTACCCATTCAATCCCTGTCTCTAACAATATGCTTCTCCCCCACTCTGTGTCTACAGCTTGTTGTTGTTGCTGGGTGCTGTGGAGTTGATTCCGACTCATAGTGATCCTACATATTGGTGGTCTCTACTGCATAAAATACAGTTGCTGTGGAGTCATCTCAACTCCTAGCAACCCCATTTGTGTCACCGTAGAACTGTGCTCCATAGGGTTTTCAATGGTTGATTTTTTAGAAGTAGATCACCAGACCTTTGTTCTGAGGTGCCTCTAGGTAGACTCGAACCTGCAAGCACTCGGTTAGCAGCCAAGTGCACTGTTTGCACCACGCAGGGACTCCAAAATAGTGCTTCGGAGGGGGAAAATCAAGAGATGGGAAAACCAGGTTAGGAAACCCTGAGAAGATGCTTGCTGCCTCCCAGAAGATTGGTAAGAAAACAATGTGAAATTTGGTTCAATGGCCTACAGTCCTGATAAACTCTCAACATGCTTCCATTTTAAACACCTCGTGCATTCTGAACATTATTGCAAAGCCTCACTTGTAATCTCTCAGATTAGAGAGATCAAAGTTAACTTTTCTTGGTATTCTCTTCGAACATGTCAAGGCCACAACAAAAGGAGATATAACTGAAAGAGAACTATGGAATCCATGCTGAGCCATTCCCAAGAACTAAATTTCTCAATGTCCTGTGTATGACATCGAGGCAGAGTCCTGCACAACTTCAAGAGGGTCTTCAGGGGGGCTGCGGTGGGGTGGGGTGGGTGCAGCCTCTTTTCTAAAGTCCAATCTACCTTAAAGCAGGTAGCTGGGGCACCCACTTAACTCCACACTAGGGCCAAGAGAGATTCTTTAATTTGTGGGCCCTCAACATGTTCACATAAATATTATAGGATCTCAGTTTAAATGGGAATAATAACGCACCTTTATACCACTATCCTCAGGGTCCAAATGACTTCTCTCATATAACACAACTTAAGAAGGCAGCTCTTGTCGTTTCTCTTTGTTATATTTCAAGATACATTCAAAGGTTCTTATTTAAAAAACAAAACACACTCAAGATCTCCATAGTCCAGCAAATGACTGAGGCCACTTTGGGAGCTAATAGGGAAGGGCCAGCCCACTTCTTACAGGTTGGCTAAGGAGGAATCACTGGTGAAGCTGAAAATGCAGCTCCCTTGTGCCTGGGGTTTTATGGCTGACCGACAGAGACATTCATCTGGGAACATGA
This sequence comes from Dugong dugon, assembly GCA_030035585.1. Taxonomy (NCBI): domain Eukaryota; kingdom Metazoa; phylum Chordata; class Mammalia; order Sirenia; family Dugongidae; genus Dugong; species Dugong dugon. The sequence goes on from CM057479.1 coordinate 47,934,988, forward strand.
CAAAAACACTGACTCACTCACTGTGCAGGAGGCAAGAACAGGAAATACAGCTAGAAGAGGCTGGAAATGGCAGGTTGGCTCAAAGCTCCCTGTGCTATTTTGATGACGCTCCTGCGTCTCCAGGCCTTGGATGTACTGCCGCAGTATCCCTAGGAATTGAGTGTTTCTATACTGTGAAAATAGGTGCAAGTATGAAGGTGGTGCCCAGGCTCTACACCCCTAACTGCCTCGGCAGGATCAATTTTTTTAAAATAATATTTTATTGTGTTTTTCAATAAAGGATTACACAACAGTTTAGGTTCCCACTCAACAATTTCCAGACAAGTTGTTCAGTGACATTGGTTATATTCTTTCGGCACCAGGGTAAGAAAAGATCCAGGGCAGGCCTCTCAGATGGGAGATGTAAATGTTCAAAAAACCCAGGCATGCTTCTGCCGCTGGGTCTTTGCTCTGGCTCTTCCCTCTCCCTGCAGCTCTGACCCCAGACACATGCTGGCTGACTCCCTCAGCTCTGTAATGTCTTTGCTCAGATTCTATGTTCTCAGTGGAGAGGACTGCAAACTCTCCCCAGCACTCCCAATCTTCCTTCTGCTTTCTTACTTTTGTTCCCCAGAGAACTTATTACCTTCTAACATACTATATAATTTACTCATCACTAATTTACTCTGTTTTATGTGTGTGTGTTTTTTTTGTCCTCCTCCTGCTTCTACTCCCAACCCGCAAGATAGAATATAAGGTCCACAGGGCAGAGATCTTTGTTTTGTTAACTGGTGTATTCTGAGTATCTAGAACAGTGCCTGGCCCTTAATAAATATTCTTTGAATAAATAAGCAAATGAAAGGTATGTGAGAGAAAGGAGCAAAACCTAATGTCCAAGGGTTGGTAGAGTCCTTGCAATTATCAAGGACCCTTCATTTAACAGACAAGGGAAGTAACTTGCCCAAGATCACTGAGCAACTCAGCACCAGGTCTTAATAGCAGCTGGGTCTCCTGCCTCCCAGGCCAAACAAGCAAACAAACAAACAAACAAAAAAAACCCAAACCCTTTGCTGTTAAGTCATTCCAACTCATAGAGACCCTACAGGACACAGTAGAACTGGCCCATAGGGTTTCCATGGAGCAGCTGGTGGATTCGAGTTGCCAACCTTTTGATTAGCAGGCCTGAGCTCTTAACCACTGTGCCACCAGGGCTCTACCCTCCTAGGCCAGTTTTCTTTTTTAATTGTCATCACAATATAAGGACTTGAGTATTCACCCTTTTTTTTTTTCTTGTTGTTGTAGTTGGGTGCCATCGAGTCCATTCTGACTCATAGCGACCCCATGTGTCAGAGTAGAACTGCTTCACAGGGTTTTCTTAGCTGTAATCCTTATGGAAGCAGATCGCCACGTCTTTCCCCATGGAGCCGCTAGGTGGGTTCAAACTGCCAAGTTCTGGTTAGCAGCTGAGCACTTAACCATTGCACCACCAGGGCACAAAAAATAATTACAAAAGGTTCTTACTTAGCCTACAGATAATTGAAGGTGTTGGCAATTGAATGAAGGTACTCATATTCAGTGAGGCACCCAAAATCCAGTGCTAGGAAACTGGCCTCATCTTCCTTGAGGCAGTATGTACTGATAGAAAGAAAACAGGCTTAAGTCAGGCAGACCTGGATTCAAATTCAGGTTCCTAATTTAGCTACATGCAAGACACTGCTCTAAGCCTTAGCTTTCCCAGTTGCAAAATGGAGGTAACTGGGACAGGTGTGCATGCAGGTATGCTGCTGAGCACAAACCTGGCACACAGTGGGGCTCCAAGGTGTTAATTTCCTCCTCCTCTGCTGCTGATGATACTACCCTTGCCTGCCCAATTTAGGCTTCTATGATTTCTTTCCAAACGGTTGTGGTACACTTTTTATTGGCTAACCCAACAAGCATTCTCAATTGTCCTTTCCCTCGCTGCCTCCATTTCAGAGTACAGAAAAGCTAAACACTTGCTTATCCAGACTCCCTGGAAGCTAGGAATGACACTTAGGGGTGTGACATAGTTTTGAGCAGTAAGACATAGTAAACATCTTCTGGGAGATTCTGGGAGAGCTTTTGCTTTTCCTGAAATAAAGGGCAAGTACAGCTTGTGTGCAGCCCTGGTGGGGCAGTGGTTAAGAGCTCAGCTGCTGACCAGAAGGTCGGCAGTTCGAAACCACCAGTCACTCCTTGGAAACCCCATGGGGCAGTTCTACTCTGTCCTATAGGTGTGCTATGAGTTGGAGTCGATTCGACGGCAACGCGTTTGGTTTTTTTGGACAGCTCGTGTCTTGCCAACTCTTTCCCACTTCTTAGGGCCTTGAATGAAGGCATGATGTCTGCAGCTACAGTATCCATCTTGCAACATGAGGCTATAAGCATCTTGCAACCATGAGGCAATGATGAAAGAGCAGATAGGTGAAGGAGCCTGGGTTTTTGAAGACATAAACAAGCTACCACACCAGTGGACTGCCTGCCTCCAGACTTCTGGTGACATAAGAAAAATAAATGCAGCCAAAAGCATTCCTAAGTGGTGATGATAAGTATACAGCAATTTTCTGAATAAGTGTATTTTGATAGATGGAAAAAGGGGAGGACTTTTTATTAGGTGATCCTTGATTAATCCCACAGGAAATAGAACTGGCCAGTGAAGAGAGATGCTTCCTTCTTCAGTACACAGCATCTCAGGGCCTCTCTTGGGCAGCCTTCCCCCAAACCACCGCCTTCAAACCAAAGATCGCACCATCCATCCCAACTACTTGTGCATCCTTTGCCAAGAAATATGTCCAGGGCAGAGACTGTGTCTTCTTTAAGCCTGCCTTTGATATCATCGTTAAAGTCATTTTTTGTAGTATTCTCTGGTTTTCCAAAAGGCACATTTATATTCCTGGCCATATATTCCCAAAACTGCTTGTAAGCTACACTTAACTGCCCATGCCAGAAAGCAATAAATGTCCTTGACGGGCCTTGTTTAAGTCTTTGGATACATTAGCAAGTCCCAAAGAGACTTCAGAACTGAAATATGGGAGAAAATGCTCCAATTACAACTGGCAAGACAGATCACAGGAGATGAGAAAGGGAAGAGGGAAGAACAAGATTAGGACAGTGAGGGAGAGAGACGTTTCCTCCAGGGCCACGGTGTGACTCATTTTGGCAGGAGCTGGGTAATTCATTATTCCAGAGGTGCTGTGCAGCCTGGCCTGTGGCATGATTAATAGCCCAGTCCTGTGTGCATTACAAACAGAACAGAGACAAATTCTAGTGCCTCTAGGAGGCATAGGCAAGCACACGGCTGCTGGCTGGTGGGGGGCCAGCTGGCGCCCAGGCAACTTGAACAGAATGAGAGAGTACTCCTTCTGGGGCTGTGCTGCCACGTAAGAAAAGCATCACTCTCAGATGGCTGAACAACCCCACAAGGAAAGAGAAACAGTGTGACACAGGAAAAGGACCTCGGTGTGCCCAGTGTGGCAGAAAGCATTCACATGGGGCAGCCAGACAGGTCTAGGTCTGACTATCCGTTCTGACACAACCGCTAGCTCAGGCCACTTCACTCGTCTGAGCCCATTTCTTCACTTGTAACTAGAGAAGAGAATGCTTATCTTGAGGAGTTGTTATTAGAATTCAGTAAGACAATGTATGCAAACTGCCTAGTGCAATGAGGGTACACAGTAGGTATTTATTTAGGACCAGTTATCCTCAACTATCAGTTCAAGTAGTAAACCTGAACTAGGTGAGGTGGCAATGAGTTCTAGTACTTACTGGTTCTCAAAGAAATCACTGGGATGGGGAAGACATAAAGAGGAAGCTTACAGGAAGCTAACAGGAGGAGGCATGTTCTCCTTCCTCTTCCGGCCTTACAGTCTAGGCTCCCTCTGGCTATCCCTACTGGCAAAGCCTAATAAGAAGCCAGATGTTGCTGTCCCTGGTGCGTCATTTCTGGCTCATGGTGGTCCCGTGTGTCCAGAGTAGAACTGCTCCATAGGGTGTTCAAGGCTGTGACCTTTCAGAAGCAGATCGCCACACCTGTCTTCTGAGGCACCTCTAGGTAGGTTTGGGGGTTAGCAGAGTCCTAACCCCATCATCCCAAAGCAGAGGAGAGGAAGGTGGTCTGGAGTTGAGAGACAAAGCTTCATAACTGGCACAAGTGGCATAGTGGATTCCACAAAGTTTCAAAGACCAGAAGACTGTCTTTTGTTAGATAACTTATTCATGATTAGTTTATTCTCTTTTCAGAAAGATTCAGTGGGAAAAAGAAAATTATTATACTTATAGTGTGTGGTCTCTAAGGAATGCACCTTAATCTAGAGGTAGAATTTATAGACAAGCAGATCTGGCTCAACACAAGCAGACAACTAGAGGCGTATAATACATATGAGGTTGAACCACATGAAATTGCTGGGTTTGGGGTCAAAAATGGCCAAATAGCAGTAATTTTAAACTTAAACACAAATCCTATTACATATTGAGTACTTACCAAATGCTTGGCACTGATTAATCCCTTTATATACGTTAACTCACTTTATTATTACCCTGTAATATATCATTTATTATTCCCATTGTACAGAGGCTCAGAGAGGTTAAATAACTTCCCTGAGGTAATATAGCTAACAGGAGGCAAAGTCTACGTTGCAAACCAGTCCCGGGTGAGTTCAAAAGCCTGCCTCTCATTTACTATGCTATGTATTTACGTACTATGTTAAATATAAGTGAACTAAGGTGAGCTCAGGGTTACTGAGGGTATCAAGCAAAGGTAATTATTAATAAACCCATTTCACACATAAAACAAACTGACGGTAGAAATCTTTAGTCCCTTGTCCATCTACATTTGTTATCTGACCAAAGCTGATTCTCTCTAACTGGGAATCAGCATGCTGCCTGGAGGTTGCACTGGTTGTGGCTGACTGGGAATTCTGTATTAGGTGGATGTGAATGTGGAGCCACAGGAAATATGTTGTGTAGAAGTTCCAGTTTTCCACTGGGGATAAGATGGTGTCTGCATCACACCTTCTTTCTGACCAAACAGGAATAGGGCCTTTGTTTTAAGATCAGTAGAGAGAGGCCAGGGCTTGTTTTAAATGTAGATGCACCATTCTGCAATCTGGATACTGTTCTCTCACAGAACATCTTGCATCACAGTCAGGCTATTATTACAGTCAAAATAATATACAACATCAGCACAGACAGGGCCTGAGAACAGGAACCCAGGGGGTGTGGGATAAATATGCCATTTCATTGTGCTTCTTTTGAACTTTTACTAGTTTATTGTAAAAGCAAGTCCTGTATATGACAAAAATTAAGACAGGCCAGAAAGATACACGAAATAAATTTTTTAAGTTCCCCATTTCATCCACATGACCTATTCAGAGGTAAACTGATGTTTTTAGATTTCCTATGTCTATAGATTTATATATATCTATTTATGAGTTGGAATTGACTCGACGGCAATGGGTTTGGTTTTTTTCATATATATATAAATATATAAAACCACCTGGTGGTGTGGTGGTTAAGTGCTCAGCTGCTAACCTCAAGGCTGGTGGTTCAAACTCACCAGCCACTCTGTGGGAGAAAGTTGTGGCACTCTGCTTCTGTAAAGCAGACTAAGAAACCTTATGGGGCAGTTCTACTCTGTCCTATAGGGTTTCTATGTGTCAGAATCACCTCGGTAGTGACAGGTTGTTTTTTTTTTTTTTAAATATATACATAGCGAGAGAGCAACGGGGGCAGGGAAGTAAGTCTACACAGTGTGTACCATACTGTAAGCTGTTTTGCACCTAACACTGTATCTTGGGATCTGTTCACATCCCATATATACACATTTCCTCATTGTTTAAATAGCTGCGTAGTATTCCATTATACAGACACTCTAGTTTTTATTTAACCAGGTCCTTATTGATGAGCATTTGACCGTGGAGAACTTTCTTTAGTGGGTGGTTCTCTTAAATCAATAAATATGTAGGACCATAAAAGACCTGACAAATCCTATCCAACTGAAATGAAATTCAAAGTAAGTTTAAAAAATAACAACTTAAACAGCCCAGGAATTTTTAACTGTTTTATTAATTTTAAATCTTTCAAATGCTTCTTATTAAATGGAAAAGCTTTCATTATTGCCCCACATACTTATCAGGGAAATGAAACCTTTCCTTTCACTTGACGTGTTTTGACAGAATTTCTGAAAACAAGAAAAGAAGGGCCTCTAGGGGAAACTGAACACACCAGGCAAATGAGATTCTGGCGCTCCTCCTTAGGAGAGGCTTTCTTTTCAGTTGCTTATTCTCTGGGCCCAGTAGACAGCAGACAAATTCAGACTGCAATAAAAACCAGGAGCTCCTCAGACTACTTTTTGACACAGGCCCTTATTTTATGGCATTACTTTAGTTTTTTAAATGAATTTATCGTAGTTTTTAAAGATTTTACTAACTGACTGCAGTTTTTAAAGACACTTAGACAAATCAAATAATAAAAAATGAGTAACAGTCAATAAATATAAATCAAATAATAAAAATCAAACTACACCCCTCCCTCTTTTGCATTTTATCTTTACTTTAAAGGAAGGGCTTTTATGAGGCAAACCTAACAAAGTCCAGTTGACTTCGAGTCATCTTTTAACCAAACATGCCCCCTAGGTTGCAAGCATTTATACCACTCGAGAACCCAACAGTGTGACATCAGTGTGTGAAGCCTGAACACATAGCCAGGTCAAAACGGCTACATACACAGAGGGACAGCAAGTGAACTCTCAAGTCGAAAACTGAAGTGTGGTTAACTCCTTACACTCAGTGTGTACTCAGTAAATATCTGCTCAGTGTGTACTCAGTAAAAACATGCTAAGTGGGTGAACAAACTATTTTGAAAGTCAAGGTATCATCAAGTTGTCCTATGGTGACAGACCACATCCCTAAGAATCCTAAACAACAACAACAACAAAAGGATAAGATACAGTATGCCAAGAAAAAAACAATAAGACTATTTAAAGAATAGCTTCTTATCTGGTCCACAAACTGTGAAGTGTTTGAAATGAATCTTCAAAGAACCCCCAAACCTTCCTTTCCACCCTGTCTTCCTTATTTACCCTTTTGAGATGATGCTTCTTCTTCTACCCATAACAAGTTACCAGTGAAACTCATACTCTTTGCCACAATTCCTTCCTCCCTCATATCAACCTGTACCCATGACAAGACCTGATAAATTAATTCACACTGAGGTGTAAATGACTGATACAGTTTAACCAGTTTTCCCTATCAGGGTTCTTTATTTTTTAATAAAAGATGCACAAATTAATGCAAATTTTAATGTCTCAAGTTACACTTAGAGTCAAGCGGACCTTCTGGGACCTCTGAAATCACACAGTTTAGCCTGATACCCACTGTGGCTACTCATACACCAGGCTGTGTCCACTAACTGGTCTCCAAAATTTTTCACTGATCCCCAACTATATTCCTTAGCCATAATCTGAGGAAACAGGACCAAGACGTTAGCTGAATTCAGAGACTGGGCTTGGCCAGAAGGAAGTTCTCTTCTAGTTACTCTACTGGAAATCTCCCTAATGCCACAAAGCAAAAGTCCCATATACAATATATAGTCAAAATATTTAAAAGCTGAAGCTCAGGGTCAAAGGTGGAAGCACTCTGATTCCTCATGATATCTTATAAAGTAGTCTGAAATATCTGTGCCCCACATGTGGACTAGTTTGCACTTGGTTAAATAAATATAACTACAGGTTGAAGAATTGCTTATAGCCAATTATGATACACATATCTGGTCTGGGACCTATATTTTGTAGTAGTTCCTCTAGAGGGATCTGCAAATTAAATTATTTAAATGTGCTTATCATTAGCAGTTTAAATAAATGACATTTATTTTAGCAGGAGATTAATTTTTAACTTGGCAGCTGTTTTCAGACAGATTGCTGTCAGGTTATTACAGTGACTAACTCTGAAGGAAGGAGGAAATTTACAGGAGATTGTTGTTTCCAGACACTCAAGCTTGCATTTCCCCAAAGAGGCAAATAATTTTGTTCATGCCCAGAGACACTGGATCCCGAAGACACTGCAATGTTTGCATCTTTGTGACCTAATTTCAATAATACCCTCGCATTATTCTTATTTGGCTTTTCATGTGGAAAACTAAAAATGTTCTTTAAAAGAAGCATTGTTCAAATATACTCTTCAGAGGCAAATTTTTTTTTGGTTGAGTTGGAGGTTTACATAGGAGCACATTATAGAGGAGCAGGTAAATATCTTGGAAAGAGCTCTGAATAGACAGTTGGGAGACCCAGGTTCAAGTCCCAGCTCTGACAAGATCACTAACTGGCTGAGGTCTTTCGAAGGCCTCAGATCTCAGTTTCCTCATCTGCAAGATGAGGTTATTTAGAGATAATCACTAAAGTCCTTCACTGAAAAGTCCATCTATCTAGTAAACCAACCAAGTAATATCAAGTTTTGCCCAAGGTTGTCCTATAACCTACACAAAGACCACAGAGGGGCATCTCAACCTACACATGGTCCAAAACCCACAGCAACTAGATCCTATTTGACCCCAATTTTAATGTCTTTACTTCTAGCTGCAATGAATGAAAACAATATCACCTAACACTGCAGCTATCGACAGGGTAGTAACCTTGAACTATGTTTGATTACTAACTATCAGAATGGAAAAGAGGACAGTTTTTTGGGAGAAGGGGGTGACTGTCATCTCTCTCCTTGAACATCGCTTTGAATTTACCATCACATTTTCAGTTGATGATATAAAGTAACAAGCCACAAATCAAATTTCTAACAAACACCACAACGTGGTACTGAAAGACCATAAAGTACATAACATTCCACTTGGTTTTCTCTCATTGATGAGAAACACCAGGAATTACTTTGAACAATACAGAAATCAGTAAGTCTGATTATTCTTCATCAGAAGAAGACGACCCAAGACAACAAGTTCATACCTTGGTTTCTGTTAACACAAAAATCAATCAAAATATACACTTTGCCAAAACTAAACTATAGCCAAAATGGAAATAGATCTTCCAATAATAAAAAGCAAGAGTAAATTCGAAAGAATGCAAGAAATAGTTAAAAAATTTTTTACAAGTAAGCAGTTAGATGTAATGGGCAAATTCATTAAAAAGATTCACATTAGAATGTCTTTTAATTTTAAATTCAAATAATGTTTTTCAGTTCTTCCTTGGATTACTTCCATAAACCCAAAGACATGAGAATTCTCTCATTTCAAGTCTCGGGGTGAGATGTTAGACATGATTTTGAAAACCAATGAAGAAATCATACCTTGAAATCATATGTGGCATCTGGATTTTCATCACAAGCAATAACTTCTGGAGCCATCCAATAGGGAGTGCCGATGAAGGTATTCCTTCTGCCCACTGTTCGATCTAGCTGGGCACTGACTCCAAAGTCCACTATTTAAGAAAAGACAAATGAATATTGTCTACAATCTTTGCTTTTATGTGGAGACAAGAGGAATTTTTAAATTGCATGTTTAAATGGATGAAGTGCATTGATAAGGAAACTATAGTGTGTTGTATCTGGATACACCAAGACTCTATGGGACTCAAAAATAGGTATTAAATAAAAGGCAACCTTGGCTGCAACCAAAACCAAGCCCATTGCTGTTGAGTAGATTCCGACTTATGGTGACCCTATGTGTTACAGAGTAGAACTACTCCACAGGATTTTCTTGGCTGTTATCTTTTTATTTCCTTCTAATTTTTATTGTTTATTTTAGGTGAAAGTTTACAGCACAAATTAGTTTTTCATTCAAAAATTTATACACAAATTGTTTTGTGACATTGATTGCAATCCCCACAATGTGTCAGCACTCCTTCCCCTTCCCTTTTCACCCTGGGTTCTCTGTATCCCCATTTGTCCCGTTTTCCTGTCCCTTCCTGCCTTCTCGTCTTTGCTTCTGGGCAGGTGGTGCCCATTTGGTCTCGTATACTTGACTGAACTAAGAAGCACATCCCTCAGTGTGTTACTGTTGCTTTATGTGCCTAATCTTTTGCTGAAAGGTAGACTTCAGTAGTGGCTTTAGTTCTGAGTTATCAGGGTATCCAGGGACCATAGTCTCAGGGGTTCCTCAAGTATCTGTTGGACCAGTAAGTCTGGTCATTTTTTTTGGGAATTTGAATTTTGTTCTACATTTTTCCCCTGCTTGTCCAGAACCCTGTATAGTGATCCCTGTCAGAGCGTTTGGTGGTGGTAGCTGGGCACCATCTAGTTGTTCTGGGCTCGGGCTGGTGGAAGCTGTGGTTCATGTGGTCTATTAGTCCTTTGGGCTAATATTTTCCTTGTGTCCTTGATTTTCTTCATTCTCCTTTGCTCTTAACATGATGGGACCAATAGATGTACCTTAGATGGCCACGCGCAAGCCTTTAAGACCCCAGACACTACTCACCAAAGTTGGATGTAGAACATTTTCTTTATAAACTATGTAATGCCAATTGACCGAGATGTCCCCCGAGACCATGGTCCACAGCCCTCAGCCCCAGTACCTCGGTCCCTCAAGGTGTTTGGATGTGTCTAAGAAGCTTCTATGACTTTGGCCTGGTAAAGCTGTGCTGCATTTCCCTACATTGTGTGTTGTCTTTCCCTTCACCAAAATTAACTTGTCTGTATCTAGTTAGTGATTTCCCCTGCCCACCCCTCTGCTACCTTGTAACCATCAAAGATTTTTTTTGTGTACGTCTAAACTTTTGTTGGGTTTTTGTGATAGTGGTCTCATACAATATTTGTCCTTTTGTTATTGACGTATTTCACTAAGCATAATGCCCTCCAGATTCATTCATGTTGTGAGATGTTACATGGTTCATCATTGTTCCTTATTGTTGCATAGTATTCCATCGTATGTATGTACCATAATTTGTTTATCCATTCATCTGTTGATGGGCACTTAGGTTGTTTCCATCTTTTTGCTATTGTGACTAATGCTACAATGAACGTGAGTGTGCATATGTCTATTCCTGTGACAGCTCTTATTTTTCTAGGATATATTCCTAGGAGTGGGATTGCTGGATCACATGGTATTTCTATTTCTAGCTTTTTAAGGAGGTGCCATGTCATTTTTCATAGTGATTGTACCATTTTACATTCTCACCTGCAGTGCATAAGAGTTCCAATCTCCTCACAACCTCCCCAATATTTGTTATTTTCTGTTTTTTGGCTCAGTGTCTTGGCAGTAATCTTTAGGGAAGTAGATCACTAGGCCCTTCTTCTGAGTGTCGCTGGGTGGGTTCAAACTGTCAACCTTTAGGTTAGTAGTTGAGCGCAAATCATATGCTCAAAGGATAGTAATTACTACTCAGATTCTGGTGTCAGACAGCCAAAGAGTACATCCTATTTCTGCGGCTTACTAGTGATGCGACCTAGGGTTAGTACATTAACCTCTGAGTTTTGGTTTCCCAGTCTGTAAAATGAAGATGACGATATCTACATAGAGCTGCTCTGATATTTAAGTGAGATAATCTATATATAAATGTCTGGTACAGGGCCTGGCATACAATGTACTTTTCACAAATAACTGTTAATTAGTGATGAGTGAATATTCTGAGGACAGCTTACCTAGCAGGCACATACATACCTGCTTAGTCTATATAATGTATAATTTTGTATTTAAAAAAATATTCACAAGACAAAAGTTGTCACCCCAATGCTAAGCCAAAATGGAAATATGTATTAATAAAAAGGCAAGGGCCAATGTTTGGGATATAAACATAGAAGGTATTTAAATCTCTTTGAAAATAAGCAGTCATATGTACAAAGATTTTTTTCTAGATGATAAATCATATATCCTGTAACTTTTCTTAAAGGATATTTGTCAATTCATGCCCTCACTTATATATGCCAAGCAGGCGAATGCATGTGGCAATTCTCTACTTTATCTGGATAATCCCAGGTCTGTTATGGGAAGGACTCCAATGGATAGCACCAAAGAAAAGGATTCCCTCACTGATGACTCTGGCAGATTGAAGTGAGATGATCAGGATGCAATCAAAAGTGGGAAGCTGGGCATCCATTTTGCAAAGGTGCCCTAGTTAATAACAAAACCAATGTAAATACAACTTAAAATGTAGGTGAATGAAGCAGGAACTAGTTATTCTGAATGTGTCTAACTGTGGATACTTTCAACCAAAAAAATCAGATATCATGATTGTCTTGTTACAGCTGTAACCATGTAAACCACCTATAAAATGTAGGAGACCATTTCACTTACATTTAATCTAAATGGTCTTTGCTAAAAAAATTTGATTATTTTTACACATCCATTAAGCACACAGTGCTGTTCACCATACTGCATACTAACTGACTCTTAATGCTTTTGGAAATGTTAAACGGACAAACATTTTCATTTCCATTCTTAACACAATGACCTTCAAATTCACAGTGACAAATTTACATTCATTACAAAAAAATAAAACAATAACAATGCGGTTGAAATAATCCTATCAATTCCTGCACTTCCCAGGCTCACTAGCTTCTGTTCTTACCTAGTTTAACTTCTGCGTTTTCAGTCAGCAGAACATTCTGCCCTTTAATATCTCGATGAATCACTTTATGCTGGTGCAGGTGACTCAGCCCCTGGAGTGGTGGAGAGTTGAGAAGAGTTAACAGGAACATAAACCAAAATGCAAATAAATTATTTTGGACACTGATGATCAAAAAAAAAAAAAAAAAGAAGAAGAAGAAAGAAAGAAATTTAACTTATCCAAAGATACTTTCAAAATTATATTCACATCTTTCATGCGTTCACAGCGCCATCCTAAACCATAGGCAACTGGTCAATGTGAACTGAACTAACAGACAGCTCTTGCTATTCTTTCATATCAGATCTGATCTCAGGTACCACTGAACCGCATGGAGATACGGTTCCAATACACACAAGTTTCTGTTAACACCGAGGACACCAAACGTGAGGGCTGCCTATTTTTGCTAGTTTGTAACAGAAATATCTGCAATGACTCTGAACAGAAAACTAGCTCTATTTAACTGGACCCCCCACCTTTTTGGGGGACAATATTGAGTTTAAAAATTAAATAATATTACCTCTGCGATACAATTTTAATGAAGTACAATAAAACTTGTTTCAGAGAAGTCAAGAAATTTCCCATTGGTTCTAGCCAAATTGGTTCACAGTAAAAAAGGAAAACAGTCTCTGTTTCCTTTGTTGGCCATTATCACTGCCAACGGACATCCGTGACTTCGTGTTCGTTACACGAGACAATCGTTTGTGTTATCCAAACCTGACTGTGTTCCATTTCTGAATGAATTACTCGGCTTTTGGAGTCTTTGTGGTATGAGTTCTACGAGCTATAGACTTACTCTAAGGTCGTCAGATGTTTCTCAGAGAAATCATAATCTAAAATAATCTAAGATTTGAGTTTTCACGCAGATGATGACGATGCTGACACTGCTAATTCAATGTATCGGGTACACAAGAGTTGTCATTTTATTATTTGTATTTCCTGAAATTTTAATTTTCTCTACAACAACAAAAGCAGGGTATAAAAGATGAAGCTGACACAAAAGAAGCAAAATCAATTTTTTGAATTCTCCTGTTGAAGAAATTCAGCATGAGAACACCGATGTCCAAAAAGATCTATGTATATATTAGGGATGTAAGTAAATATAAGCAATATGATAGGACAGTTTGAGATACAGGTTTGGGTTTTAAAATATTATCTTTCTTATCTAGTCAGTTTGGCTCAAGGTAGGTATCAAGCAGATTTAAATGTATGGTTTTCACAGTTTATGAACACCTCACAAATCCTTAAGAGAGGGGTTGAAGACCCCTTTCCTCCTTCACCACAGAAGTATTAGAAGCAGATAACAGAGTATGTAAGGGAGGCAAAGGTTGTAGTTAATGAGCTCAAATAATGCACAGAGGTTGATCTCTGCAACTTCCCATGATCAGGGATCTTGCGGTGATCAAATGTTCCTTTGAGAGAGTCCCTTATCTTAATCACCAGTTTTACTTTGGAGAATGTATTAAAGGCAGAAAACCACTGTTTTCACACATTTTAAAGGCCCTGGGTGGTGCAAATGGTTAACATACTTGGTTGCTAACTGAAATTGCATCCACCCAGAGGTGCTTGAAAAGAAAGGCCTGGCGATCTACTTCTGAAAAAAATCAGTCATTGAAAACCCTGTGGAGGGCAGTTCTACTCTGACACGCACAGGGTCACCAAGAGTTGGAATCAACTTGTTGGCAAATGGTTGGTTATTGAAAGATGCTCACAGGATCAAACACCCCTGCTGCTTCTAGAACCCTGGGATCAAATGACTGATCCTTGTAGGGTTACCCAGCAGTACAGAAGGCAGAACCAGCCCTGGAAAACTGATAGATTCTTGGGACCTCTTAGGTGGTCTGGATAACTAAACAATCCATTTTATACGCTCCTTGCCTGGGCTGTTTTAGAAGCAAAATTTTAACAGACAGAAATTCAAACTAAGTTTATACAATGGCACATTAAGACTTGGGGATAAATGTTAGTTAGATGTGAAGGAGATCGCCTGTCATGCCTCCTTGTTTCCCCTCAAAGTTTGCTTTATGTTCTGTTCAAGAAATCTTTTTTCCTATTATCCCATGTTTTCTCTCAAAAGCTTTATTTTTTATCCCTTTCACTTATATCTATAATCTCTCTGTAACTGATTTTTGAATATGGTTTAAAGCAGGTGTTAAGTTTCATGCTTTCACATGAATATTCAATTGATGAAGCACCATTTATTGATTAAAGAACCCTTTCCACACAGCAGCATTTCGTTTGTCATAAATCAGGTGCCCATATGTCAGTGGGTCTGTTTCCTGATTCTGTTCCATTGAACATTTGTCTATTCTGTGACAATGCCTCTCTGTCTTAATTACTTAGTAGCTTTATAAAAAGTTGTGGTATCTGGTATCATAGATCTTCCAGCTTTGTGGTTCTTCTTCAGGATTGCCTTGGCTATTCTTGGCCCTTTACATTTCATATAATTTTTAAAACTCAACTTGTCAGTTTATACAAATACACCTACTAGTATTTCGATTGGGAGTGCAATGAAACTATGTATCAAATTGGGAAGAAATGATATCTTTATAATATTAAGCCTTCCACTCCATAAATATGGTATACCTCATCCATTATTAAGTCTTCTTTAAATTCTCTCAGTAATGTTTTGTAGTTTTCAGTGTAAAAGTAGTTCATATCTTTCAGTAAATTTATTTCTAAGTATTTGATTTCTATGTTATAAGTGTTATTATCTAAAAATTTCATTTTCTATTTGTTTTTTACCTGATCTGGTTTGCATTTGATGAATAAACATTATGTTTTTATGCCCTTCTTTCCTTCTTCCTTAACTTCTATTTATCCATCCACCCATCACAGCACATAATCTATTTCTCAAAGGTATTTCTTGGACACATATTGAAAAACAGTTTTAACTTTTGTTCTCTTAAATTAAGAAGGTAGAGCTTACAAATAAGTAACAATTAAGGAAGATCTAGCAAGAATGTTTGGTGGACATGTAACAGCCTCTATATTAGTACTGAGAAAATCAAACTAGTATGAAGGAACTAAAATATGCCCAATTACTTCTCCTTGAAAATAAGGCACAATGGACCAGATTGTCTGGTGTAGGCTTTGTGGGTATAACTCAGACAACAGGCAAAATCTTGCCCAGCTATTTTGGTTGATTTAAGTGATTAAGTCTCAAAGAATATTTTTTTTTTTTTTGAAAAAAGGTAAAAGCCGTTAAAACTAGGTTGTATGTACTGAAATGGCTAAGTCACACAACCTTTACAGACTATATGTGTTAGAAAGGCATCACTACATTAGTTATGATAAATTAGTTATAACTCTTACAAATAGGAAACTCAAATGATCAAATATCTCAAAACAATTCATTTCTTGGGTGTAACCCTTCTTTATGATCTAAAATCGGTTTGTAATTGAAAATACCATTGGACATGAATCCTTGTTAAGGGAATTTACCCAATGTTAGCCCTTTAAATGGAGGTGCACATGGCCTTCACAAGCTTTTCCTCTCAAGGCATCCAGAATGGCTCTCATTTCTATTAGAGCAGACTTTCACACCAACTCGACCATCACCACAACTACCACTACTACCAGCAGTGTTAGAATAAAGCTTAAAAAAGATTTACAGTATGTTTATGAATTCCAGTGGAAGGTTTAAAACAAAGTTCAACATTTCCCTGATATCCAGTGTTACCTTAAGACATTGGGAGGGAGGCCAGTCCCCACTTGTTACATACCCGTAAGATCTCCCTGCAGATGTATGCGATCCATTCCTCTTTCAACGTGTTACCTTTTGTGTTCTTGATCAGATCGGTGACAGAGCCAGCACCACAAAATTCCATCACCAACTGGCAAGGGAAGCAAACACGCCATTATAATAATTACATTTTCACAGCTTCTACTAGGTTGGGTTAATAAAACATAGATTCCAGTTGGCTGCTTTAGAATGCCATCCCTGTAAAGAAAAATTGATCACTAAACAATATATTAAACATAAACTTTTAACTTAATTTCCTCCTAAAATAGCAAAAAGGGAACTTTTTATTTTTGTAAGTTTCCAATCTGAAAGTTGTATTTGGAAACTGAGAAAAATCTTCATTGTCTAAGTCATTTTTAAAATAGGAACTGATAGGTGGTCCAGACATCATTAAGAATATCTTTGTGTTTTTCCCCAGCACTCTTAACTCATCTGTCCTACAAAAATAGGATCATTCCCCTGTCAGAAAGAGCTATGGTTCTCTAAGTAGTCCCAAGTTACAACAGAGTGCAAACTGTTTGTGCTATTGGTTTGGAAGTGGCACTGTAAGCTGTCAGAGTGAGGACTATCTGTTTTTAATTAACATCAGTAAATGTTCCCAGGAGTTTGGCACATCGAATAAATTCAGTAAACAATAAACCATAATTTAGCACCTTTCATCCAAAAAGCTTCAAGCTCTCTATAAATATAAATGCATTACAGTGCTCAGCAACTTTATCAAATAGGCAGAAAATAAATATCTCCCTTATTTAATAGGGAAATACAGACCAGAAGAGGAAAAGCAATCTATTTTACTGCTTTACATCCATTATCTAGGTTTAGAAAAACACATCACTTTCCATATTTTCTCTCTCTTCTTCAACAACAATCACCTAATTAGGCACGTATATTATTTTTTTATTATATGAAAAGAATTAATTATATGAGAAGAATTCAGAATAACCAGCAACCAATCCGGGACCTGACAGTAAAAAGAAAACTAAATGGTGCCTTAATGAAATCTCATTGATGGTTTTGGCGAAATGTACATTCCCAACATCGGTACCAGGTTATCAGGTCCAAAATCTACCCAACCAGCCTGCAAAATCTTCAGGACAAAAGTTATGTTTTCTTTTTCTCTGTATTTCTGGCATCTAGTACAATATCAGGCAAAGGTAGAAACTCAACAAAAACTCATGAAATGAGTTTATTAAATGAGTTTCTAATGCCTGTTTTGACTTGTCTTCGTGTGATCCCACAAAGGGCAGGGAAACTCCCCATCTTCTCCAGAAGGGTCAACGGAAGTTGAGAGAATAAGGAATTTTTGTAAGGAGACTTGGAAAATGCTCACAATAGGCTACATTCCAACCTGATAAGAACTGTAAAACTACCATATATGATAACCAGGAAGCTATCAAAGACTCAGGAGTCAACTTGAAGAGGCTTCCATTGGCTAAAGATGAGGTAATCTAAGCATCAAGAAGAAGAATAATTTCAATTTGTGGAAACATATTTAATATGTTCAATTAAATAAGTTAATAAAGATATTCCTTGCTTCCCCCCAACCCCCCAAAAAAAGCATATAACTGGCACTGTTAGAAGAAAAATAAAGAACTTCTTATTTACAAAACCGGCAAATAAAGGAAAAGAATCAAGTATTTTTTTCCTGTCCTTCTTATACGAAATTTATCCTTAGGTAACTAAATAATAAAAGAGGGAAAGCTTATCTTCTTTTGTTTGTTTGTTTTTTGAACATTTTATTGTGGTTGGGTGAAAGTTTACAGAGCAGATTAGTTTCCTATTTAACTATTTATACACATTTTGTTTCATGACATTAGTTGCAATCCTCTCAATGTGACAGCACTCTACCCACTTTCCCCCTGAGTTTCCCATTTCCATTCACCCATCTTTCCTGCCCCTTCCTGACTTCTGAACTTTGTTTTTGGGCAAATGCTGCCCTTTTGGTCTCCTGTTCCAATGACTTTCCTCACGGGTATTACTGTTCACTTTACAGGTCTGTCTATTGTTTGGCTGAAAGGTGATCTCTGGGAGCGGGTTCATTTCCAGGCTGAAGGGTATCTAAGGGCCATAGTCTCGGGGGTTCCACTAGTCTCTATTAGACCAGTAAGTTTGGTCTTTTTTATGAATTGGAATTTCGTTGAAGGCTTATCTTTAGGAAAAAAATAGGTATTCCATCTAATAAGTGAAGAAGGAATATACATTGAATATCACTATTTCGTATCTCTAGTAAACTAATAGATTCCTAATCTGATCATCAGTGGCTGCTAACATTACAAAATAAAAAACAGCCAGACAGGATCTGCCTCATGATAGGAGAACACAACATCACTTAAAAAGTCTTGCCAAAACCAGAAAACAAACAAAACCCTGAATTTAATTAATTCTTTAGATTTAACTACCAATTTACAGGAAATTCAGAGAACTGAGGAACATGTTAAGTCCTGGGGATACAATCAGCAAAATCCAGACCAGGTATGATGGTGAAGATTGTGTGTCAACTTGGCTGGGCCATGATTCTCAGTGTTTGTGTGTGACCGCTTCCACGATGGAATCTGCTGTGAGTAGCCAATCAGTCGAAAGGGAGTTTCCTTGGGGGTATGGCCTGCATCTGAATATAAACATCCGAATATGCTTGCTCTGGATCCTGCGGCTGCCTCCTGTTCGCCTGACCTCCGGTTCTTAAGACTTGAGGTATCAGCTTATCTGCTGATCTTGAGATTCATCCACCTTCACAGCCTATGAGTGGCAGCCCTCCTCTCCGACCTGCCAATCTTGGGTTCGCCAGCCCCTGCAGCTACATGAATCAGGAGAAGCCTCTATCCTGATCCAAGGACTTCAGACGTTACAGCCTCTACAATCACGTGAGCTGTTTCCTTCATATAAATTTCTTTATATATTTATACGTTTTACGGGTTTTGGCTTCTCTAGAGAACCCAGCCTAAGACACTAGAAAACTCCACAGGGTAAATAATTCGTTTCTTCAACAAATAAAATGCAAGGAGGAAAAAAAGAGTAGAGGCGAAAACTGTAGATTTAAAGATATTTAAGAAGATACACAAGCCAACTATAATGTATGTACCTTATTTAGATATTGAATTTTTTTAAAATTAAGAAACTTATGAGACAATTACAACCTTGAAAATAGACTAGATATTGATGATACTAAGGAAATGTGGTTCATATTTTTTAGTTTTGATAACGGTACCATGATTATGTCAACAAAGTTCTTATTTTTTAGAGAACCATGCTGGGATACAGCTAAAATGATATGATTAGTAGGATTTGATTCAAAATAATGTTAGAAAGGGGAAAGCAGATGGAAGCATGGATGGGGCAGGGTTGGCTATTGATGGTTGTTGGGGCTGGTTTTAGGCACATGTGTTCATTGTACTGTTCTGCCTACTGTTGGTTGTTGTTCTGTCTACTTTTATGTATTTTGGCTGGCTATCTATAATACAAAGCTAAGAGAAATCCTACCATGTGACAAACTATGGTTCAACACCAGCATCATGGACAAAAGAAACATCCTTGGGTAGAAAGGCAGGAATATTTTCTCAAGTGAGAAAAACATGTTTTTACCCCTTCCCCAAATCCCATTTTGAGAAAGGCAGTAACCAGACCTCTGACAAATGCAGCCACTGCCCTGGGATCAGCTGGAGCAAATGTCCTTACCACTGAGCTCTATTAGGCCACGTAATTACAGTGCCCAAGGAAAGCAGTGGATGCCCAGTGACTCCAGAGTCTTAAAATTAGATTGGACAAAATACTTTCAAATATTCAGTAGGAAACAGTCCTACTCTAGCCAGGCACTAATGTCAGTGATTTCTATAATTTGCTTCTCCATTGAGCTCCAGCTGAAGGCAGCTAAATCCTTTTCATCTTACTGTGGAACAAAATGATTGTTAAATTATGTAATGGGATTTTTTTTTTAAAGGAAAATAAAGAAACCAGCATTTGCTAGCAATCGGTTCCTGCAGCCACACAGCAATACTGATAATTACTGCCACCACGCAGTGGGGACCTTCCCTTGCCACAGGTAACCTCATCACATTAATAAACAGAAACAGGGCTCAACTTGCCAAGCCCAGTGGCGATAAGTCAATAACTTTCCACCTCACAAATAAGAAATAATGGATCATTAATATTCTTCCCAAAATAAAGTCATCAAAGAGTTAGTTTACATCGGGGCAATAACAGCACCAACATTTACTAAGAATTTACTGTGTGCAGAGCACTGGGCTAAGTGATTTGCTATTGCTATTTCATTAGTTATTCGTCCCCTCAGCTCCTTTTTCCTTATTTATTTGGAAATGGAGCTCAGTTATAGTCTGCAGCCTTATCAATAGTATGCACTCGTTAAGTAACTAGAACAGAGTTGAAAACAGGGTGCTCCCTCAATTACTAGCCATGGAACATGGGGCATGTTAGGTGCCGTTGAGTCGATTTTGGTTTCATAGCAATCCCACGTGACTGAGTAAAACTGCCCCATAGGGTTTTCTAGGCTCTAATCTTTGTGCGAGCAGACTGCCAGGTCTTCCTCCCAAAGAGTAACCGGATGAGTTCAAACCACCAAACTTTTGGTTAGCAGGCGAGTGCTTAACCATTGTGCCACCAGGGCTCCTTTACCACCACTATAAACTACAAAATAAAAACAACAACCTTATAGATTTGATGTGAACATTAATTGTGTCTATGGATATAAAGTTCCCAGCATCCAGAAAGCTCAACATATGTTTATTACGTTTTCTATTTTTTTGGTCTATTTGCATTTATAAAAAAGCCACCAGAAGAGCTTCTGATTTGGAAGATGGCATCCATGGCTCCCCAATGTCCTCTTGAGTTGGATGCTGAAGAGACAGGGCTGAAAGAAGCTTGTAAAATACATTGGGTGTATGTGTTTCTAAAACCTTTATTAATGAGAAAGTACCAAGGACATACCTTTTTTTCAAGCTTGTACCATACAGCAAGAAGACACAGGGGTGCATTCCAGGGCACTGGATCTTTTTATTTAGGGGGTGAGGGGACGTGAGAAGGAATGTTACATTTGAAATCTCACTCAACACCAACTAAACAGCTGGGTCAGAAAATGAAATACACATGTATTTAACCTGGGAAGAGAGAGGGAAGGTTAAGTTGAAGGTGTGGACAGAACTGTGCTCAGGCAGGGAAGACACAGGACGGTGGGCACCAGCCAGGGAATGGAACTGTGTCCTGGCTGGACTCTAGGAGGAGGTAATTAGAAAAGAGCACAATGTTGTGCAACCAAATTACTGTGGGGAGGGATTGCTTGGATCGCCTGGACATGGCTAGTTATTGTCTATCCAAATAAAAAAGCTTACTTTTAAAAAACAAAATGTTCTGACATTCTTCACAGTTTGCATGGCTGATTATTACATATTTTTGCCGGTTGTCTTATATTTCTGAGAAAAACCAGATGTCATCAAGTTGGCCTCCAACTCATGGCAATCCCATATATGTCAGAGTAGAACTGTGCTCCATACACTTTCCGATGGCTGAATTTTCACAAGTAGATCAGCAGGCCTTTCTTCCAAAACACCTCTGGGTGGACTCAAACTGCCAACCTTTCCATTAGCAGCTAACATCTGTACCACACAGACAAGGGATTTTTTTCTTAGAAGCTGGGGAGGGGAGTTTGCTTACTATGTTCTCAAGGGCTTCTGTCTCTGCAGGATAATACTGAAGGAAGTGTCCCTGGCCTCAGCTGATTTTGAAAGGAGTTTCAGAAGCATTATCTGAGTCAGCCCTGAGCCCCCCTCCCACAGGGGCAAGGAGCCTTCAGTGTGGAATCACCAGAGGTGGTCACTTCTAATCTTCCTTTTCCAACACAAGGCACCTCTGAGAGAATTAAAAATGGTTTATTTTCAGAGCCAGCCTAAAAGGCTAGGATGATTTCCAGGGTCCTTAAAGGATTCACTCACTTGAGAGTTAATTGGCTTAAGTTCCTTTATCAAGAAACAAAGTCTTGAGGTGATGTTTCAAAACTGCAGACACTAGCCCAGAATACCCTGACAGAAACTCATTCTTCCCAAATGTCACCAGCCAGTCACCCACAGTATAAATGATTACTCCTAGACCCTCTCTTGTTTTACAGGAAAAGGAGGGGTTGGGAAGTGGGGTGAGGAAGAGAAGAGAGCTGGAGGATAACGGCCTGCCTGAAGTGAGAGTGTAGTTTGCACCAAGTGGGTGATGGGGCACCCTAAGGAAAGGATAGGAAGATAAACTTTCAAGATTTCACAACTCTGCCAAGGGTCAGCCTATTGACCTTGACGGTCCAGAAACATCAGTGAGGCACAGGGTATTTTATCATGTATGGCTGGGAATAGCCACAGACTGCATATGCATGACTCGTGATGGTATAAAGAAAACCCATCACCTGTCTTTCAGTTTGTCATACTGTGGTGGCTTGCCTGTTGTTGTGATGCCGGAAGCTATGCCACTGGTATTTCAAGTATCAGCAGGGTAACCAATGATGGGCAGGTTTCAGCAGAGCTTCCAGACCAAGACAGACCAGGAAGAAAGGCCTGGTGATCTACTTCTGAAATTAGCTGATGAAAACCTTACGGACAACAACAAAACACTGTCTGACTCACTCGCTTTGGATACAACATCAGGAAGGATCAATCACTTGAAGATGAGATCTTAGTTGGTGAAGCAGAGGGCCAACGAGGACATGGAAGACCCTTGGTGAGATGATGCAATGATGGACTTGAACATGCCAGTGGTTGTGAGGACGATGCAAGGCCGGGCAACATTTTGTTTGGCTGTTATTGGGTCTCCACGAGTTGACAGCAGCTACCATCTATCTGCCTGTCTGTCTCTATCGATCTAAACAAAACCCAAACTGAGTAACTTTGTTCAAATGCTGCTTCATTTGCCAGAAGTATGTTAAGTCTCACTATAGAAAACATGTGAGAAGTACTTATTTGTAGGTATACATTTGCATACATTTATAATTTCAATTATGACTTAATGGTAAAAGTAAACCTACTGGGATTTCCACATTTGGAAAAGAAAACAAAATAGCCTTTTGCATTCATTTTTAAACTAGCATGTATCTGAAGAAAAAAGAAATTCCTTTGGTTTCTGAATCATACTTTTAGACTTGAAAAGAGAATGCCTGAACCACACATTCTAAGTCTTCCAAAGATGAAAAGATGATTCCCTAGTATGTGAGCTGTTCCAAACTTTGTCAATAAAGCTTCTGGATAATGAACAACGTTATATTTTGAAAATGACAATGGTAGTCTGAGTTTACTAAGCCAACTGGTATTTTTAGCAACCAAGATGCTGGCCCAAAGGAAAGGTTCACTAGGCGTACTGAAGAGCTGCCTCCGTCAAAGGAGATGGTCATCACAATGTCAGCACGGCGGTATACAAGTAAATGCTAGAGAAGTCAGCAGCAACTTATGTTTGGCATCTGACGCTTAAATTTCACATTATGCATGCAAGATCATCTGGAAAAATTTCCCTGGTAGCCATAAATCATTACATGTCAATTTTTCCCATGGACCTAATCATAGAAATTAACCTTAAAGGTGTAAAAAAGGTACAACTCTGCATCTCAGAATGCCATCCAAATAGAAGAATTTGATGTGGATGGGGGAGCAAGTTTACAAACAGGTTAAAAATAGGAAAAGAAAAAAATATTGATCTTTTAGGAATTAGGACGAAGCAACCTGGCAGCTGCGAGTTTTGAGAAGCACAACATAAACAGGAACACATGCTCTGGCTTAAAATTAATCTAGATTAGGAATCAGAAGGGTTGCATAGGCCCTTAGCAAAATAACTCTGAGCATACATAAAGTTTTCCTTTTGTAAGGTAAAAAGCAGTTTAAGCACAGTTCAAATGAAATGCACTGGGATAAAAGAAGAAATCAGTTTCATATTCCTGTCAAAGAATCATCCATTAATTCATAAAAGTGGCTCTATTAAAGCTGAACGCAAGCTCATGTTGCAAGGTACTAATTGCGTATAGCTTTAGATCCGTGTTTGTATCCAAGTAACTTCATTCTGTCTCTACAGATCATCCAATGGGGCAGCCGAGACTGGGAAACTGTTTCTACATCATTTCTATATTTACCAAATTCAGCCTTTTAAAAGTTTCTACTCACAAATAACAAGACTCAACAACTTCTCTAGACAAGTGACTTAGCTTTTATGTATGCAGAAAGATCATTCTTTATTTATAAAAGTACCAGATTAAAACAATCAAAATCAACGAAAGCCTCATTTCTGATATACAGAACTAAGAAAAGAGAAATGTTAATGAACTGTTCAAAAGATTTGGCTATGGGTAGTTGAATTTTTAATGGTGTTATCTGTGGCACCTTGTCTCTAAAATCTTAAAATAACCAAAAAATGTAGTGGGCATGATTTTTGCCAAGCCAAGATACTGTAGCAATGCAAATCCAAAACTTAACAGACTTAGGTTTGGGGCTGTGGCCAACATCACTGAAGACTTCATAAAAGATCACCCATTGGTAGTTGAATGACTTTATGTCTTGGCTCATCTTAGTATCTCATTTACTCCTGAGACCTGAAGGATTCTGGGAGCTTGGTAGGGCCACCAGAGATGATCCAACATGGGGCTTAGGCAGGTAATGTAAGTGCGTGAAGCTGAGCACGTATGGAAGACAACAGGTCTTCCTGGTGCAAACCGGAGTGGGCATGCCCCTTCTAAACAGTTGGTATTCTGTTTGAACTATTGCTGCTGTTTGGGATTTCAGGCCCAATATTTCTAAATCATCTGATTTTTCAAAGAATTTAGACTTTTATATGAAACTCTTTTTACACAAACCCCATATTGTGCACCAAAGTAAACACATCTAAAGGTTGCATTTAGCCTCCGGGCTACCAGTTTGCAAACTCCGACCTATTCTAGTGTCATCATTTTTATAGATTAAGAAACCAAATGCCAAAGACTTTGCCTTCTGCGAAGGCAATCCAGTCTCTGGATTCCCAGGCCAGTTTTCAGCCAACTGCTAGAATGTTCGCCTCTAAGAGGCATACAATGTACGTTCTTGATTCTTAGCTCTGCAAGTAGACAATGTTACAATCTAATGAATGAATGGCTTACTGAGTCATTCCAGTAAATGCCCTGCTCTCTTACTTGACCACCCTACACTTTAGACAATCATCAGAATTTTATTTCTTTTTATGAGATATTTGAGCCCTGTGATTGTTATGGTAGTATCAAAAGCAACAGCAAAATATGTGTCATTTTGCTTTCTAATTTTAGAGAAATTAGTTTGTTTAGTAGACATTATTTCTCACTCAGTCCCAGTGTCTGAATGGCATGCATCAAGAAGTGCCTCTCCACCATGGAGCTGCAGCTGAACGAGATGGCAATGCCATGTCAGGAGCTCGCCCAGTTTCCAAGAGATTGGAATCTTTATTGAAAGAGCTCCCTTTTTGATTTCCGGACCAGGCCCTGAGCATTTGATAAAGGAGAATCACTTGGCCATCATCAGAAGCAGTTGTATTTCCACAAAAAGCTGGTACTAAATAAGTGTTTATCTTTACAATAAGACTGATAGAATTCGCACAGATTATAACTCAATCAGACACCTCAAACAGCACCCGTATTGGCTGGTGAGGTATGTGCAAATTTCTGTCGTCCAGTCATAGCAAAAGAGGTATCTGGAGAAATATTTTATGTCATCTGAATACAGTGAACACAGGTTAGAAAGTGCTGCTCTTGGTTGTTACAAACTATGTCTCTCTATAATACAGAATATTTTTATATGTATGGAATCCTCATGAAAATGCCAATAGCATAAAGGGTCAGTCATTTGTGATCTTTGCAATTATTTGATAAAACATTCCCAAAAGGCTTAATGCACTTTTCAAAAATGTATTTTTTAGACTTCACAACAGTCTTAGTAATAGCGAACAGGTTCTCCTATGCTATCTCAAAGCTGAGGAAACTGAGGAATGAAGATTAAACGTATAATTGAAATAAACTTCCTTGAGCACAGAGTGTCATCCCTATTTTGAACAGTAACTTTTGATATCAGAACTATTCTTTATGACTAAAAGGAGAAGAGTGTAGGGTTTAAGGGCTGGTCCTGGCATCAGGGAGCCTAGGGTTGGGTTGGCTAGCACACTGGCTTCATCACTACTAGATGTGAGATCCTAAGCAATTTCCTAACCTCTCTCATCTGTAAAGTGGGGTTAATGAGAATATCTAAGTTGTAGAGTGGTGGAGCCATGGTGGCACAGTGGTTAAGTGTCTGGCTGCTAACCAAAAGGTCAGCAATTTGAATCCACAAGCCAATTCTTCGAAACCCTATGGGGCAGTTCTACTCTGTTCTATAGGGTCGCTATGAGTTGGAATCGACTCGATGGCAGTAGGTTTGGTTTAGAGTAGTTGTAAAGGTCTAATGAAATAATGAGAATGCAGTCAAGCACAGTGGTTGACACATGATAAGCAGGCAATAATTATTACCTGCTATTGTCATTATTAACACAGAAAGGCCCAAATTCAGCGAGCCAGAGGCCTTGGAGTAACCACGTTCTTCTTGTTGTTAAGCGCCATCGAGTCATTTCCGACTCATAGCGACAGTATGAACAACACAACGACACACTGCCTGGTCCTGTGCCATCCTCACAATCATTGCTACGTTTCAGTCCACTGTTGCAGTCATTGTGTCAACCCATCTCGCTGAGGGTCTTCCACTTTTTCACTGAACAAGCATGATGTCCTTCTTCAGGGTCTGGTTGCTCCTGATAATGTGTCCAATGCATGTGAGACGAGTTCTGCCATCCTCCCTTCCAAGGAGCATATTCTGGTTGTACTTTCAAGACAGGTTTGTTCATTCTTCTGGCAGTCCATGGTATATTCAATACTCTTCACCAACATCATAATTCAAATACATCAATTCTCCTTTGGTCTTCTTTATGCATTCATTGTCCAGCTTTTGCATGCATATGAGGCAACAGAGAATACCATGGCTTGGGTCAGGTACACCTTAGTCCTCAAAGTAATATCTTTGCTTTTTAACACTTTAAAGAGATCGTTTTACATCAGATTTACCCAATGCAATATGTCATTTGATTTCTTGGCTGCTGCTTCCTTGGGCATTGATTGTGGTTTCAAGTAAAATTAAATCCTTGACAACGTCAATATTTTCTCTGTTTATCGTAATGTTGCTTATGGGTCCAGTTGTAAGGACTACAATGTTATATTCTATAACCAAGTTCCTACCAATATTCTAACCTGGCAATTATTTCCTATTTACTATGTTTCTATATTGCTTTGACTTTTCTAAATTCCACCTTAATTTGTTATAAAATAGAAGAAGTGCACCTAGACAAAGAAATGATGCTCTCACCGTCACATGCTTTTAATAGCTTGGTATCTCCATCCCCAGTAACACAGAGGCTCCTAGACAATGGCTAGTGGGGACTGTCAGAACAGTCCTCTGCATGGGCCTGAGTCTGACATGTGCTGACACGTGAGGAGGGCTTCCTGGAGGAGGGTCCAGGTTAGACCTGGAAGGATGGAGCCACACAAGGACAATTGGCCACAGTCCTGCGCCTATGCAGAAGACTCTAAGCATGCAGAAAGCGCCCCTTTGCCCTCGGTCTTCCAAACTGGCAGAATGTGGGACCTGTAAACATCACAGTTTGCCAGATACAAGTAGAGAAGGCAAAATGTGAAGGTATGTGGCCTGAGTTTGGAAATTATCTTTGTGGGCAGATCCCACAAAGCTGCCCTTTGTCAAGTTCAGGAATGGGACTGGCTTACTATAATAGCCTCCTAACTGGTGTCCTTAAGTTATGGATTGAATTGTGTCCCCCAAAATACATGTTATAAATCTTAAACCCTATACCTGTGGATGCAACGCCATTCAGAAATAGGACTTTCTTTGTTATGCTAACGAGACCATATCAGTGTAGGGTGTGTTTTAAGTCAGTCACCTTTGAGATATAAAAAGAGTAGATTAGGCACAGAGAAGGAAGCACAAACGGAAAGGAAGATACAAGCCATTTGAACATTGCCAAGGGACCAAAGAACAGAAGCCAAAGAGAGACAAGGACCTTCCTCCCAAGTCGACAAAGAGAGAAAGCCTTCCCCTAGAACTGGTGCCCCGAATTCAGGCTTCTAGTCTCCAAAACTGTGAGAAAATAAATTTCTGTTTGTTAAAGCCACCCACTTGTGGGATTTCTGTTGTAGCAGCACTAGGTAACTAAGATACTCTGCTTCTATCCTTGCCCCCGTCCAGTCTATTCTCAGCTCAGCAACAGAGTGATCCCTTTAATACATGAGTCAGATCACACGACTTCTCCAGTCGGAACACTCCCTAGCTTACCCATCTCACCGGAGCAAGCTGACATCTCTATATGATCTGGTCCCAGGTCCTGTCTCCCTCATCTCTCTCATCTCTCCCTTTCATTTACTCTATTCCAGTCACGCTGGCCTCATGGTTTTTCTGAAAAACACCAGGCCTGGAACGTCCTTCCTCAAGTCAACTACAAAGGGACTTAGACTGACCAGCATACTTAACACTGCAACCCAACCTGCACTCCCCATTACCGTCCCCTGCTCTGTCAGGCACTTATTTAGCTTCTAGTATTCTCTGTAATTTTCCTACATATTATGTTTATTGTTTGTGGTCTGTAGCTAGTATGTAAGCTGCATGAATGCCTTCATCAATTTGTTCTCTCGTGTATCCTGAGCCCCTAGCACAGTGCCTTGCACCTACAAGTGCCTGATATGTATTTGCTGGATGAATGAATGAACGAGTGGGTGAGTGAATAATCAAATGAGCACATACACACGCCGACTCTTGGTTCCCAGCATGGGAAGAGTAACTGGCCAAAGCGAGAACTGGAGGGTAGCAACTCATTTCCAGAGTGCAAAACCTCCTGTTAACACCTTGCAGACACCAACAGGCTTGCTGCTTTCCCCAAGTACCAATCTGAAAACGGACTGCAGGTTTTATTCACTGAAAAAAAAAAAAAAATTTCCAGTGCCTTTCACAGAATATCAGGCCAAGCTAAACCTTCATGTTTTAGGATGTATCATTTTAGCCCTGCGTCAGACATTAAGGAGCTTCGAGACACTGGGAGAATTAACTGACTTCATTTGTTGTTGTTGTTAGGTGCTGTTGAGTCAGTTCCGACTCATAGTGATCCTGTGTACAACAGAATGAAATACTCAGTGGTCCTGTGCCATCCATAGGATGACTTCACTAGGACCCAGTAAAATGAATGACAACTAATTTTTCTTTCAGCTGTATAAATCTCAGAATTAAAAAAAACTGAAAATGAGTCAAGCCCGGACTGACCACCCACTTCTTCAACCAAGACTTGGAAATAAATATACAGATTTTAACAGTTCAACCTAACAAGAAAATCAAGTGTCCTTTCTTGCCCATCTCACGAAAGAAATTATAATAAATGTTAGCTGTCACTGATCTAGAACTAACTGTTACTATCTCAGGTGACAAGCTTGAAGGTTATTCCAAAGCTACAGAAATGCTTTCTTTTAATTTGGAAACATAGCTCAGAACAAATGAAAAACCTTTCTATAGACAGCATTAAAATACATACCATTCTCTACTTGGCATCTGCTGCAGCTTAAGGCAATACAGGGTCACTGCTAAAATGCTAGACTTTGAACAATCTAGAAGTCATATGGGAACACAGACATCCCAAATCATGCCACCTCATCATATCCTGTTGAACCTGAACTCTCACAACAGAACTCTCAAAAGTACCTGTAGCAACCAGACTTGTATCAATTGTATCATTTTCATTCACAAAACATTTATTTGTCAACATCACGTGCCCGGCACCTTCTTAGTGCTGAGGAGGACGCTGACATGCAAAGAACACACTTCTTGTCCTCAGAGAACTGACTGTCCAAACACAAGGCGAAGACAGCCCAGTGAAAAGCAACAAAAAAGAAGCAACAGCAGGAGTGGTTCAGGTGTGAGACTTAAGAGAAAGATAAGAAAAAGCAGACATGAAAAAGAAAAATGTGTGAAAAATTAAATTACTGAGATTACTACCTAGAAACGAATATCTTCAATGCTATTGGTGTGCTTATCCTAGACATCCCTACATGCCTATATATGTGTGTGTGTACGTATATATATAAAATATATTTTTTTTCCCTTTTTCTTTCTTTCTTTTCAGAGAAATAAAAAAAATACTTTATCTAATTATAGCCTTAAAAAAAAGAACATTATAATTGTTAATGTTTGTCCATTTGTAAATATAGAGCTATGTCATTTTAATTGGCTACGTAGTGGTCCTTAATGGGTGTAACAACTTACTTAAGTGATTTGCACTGGTTAACTTGTACATACATCTTTATTAGCTACCCAAATATTTATTTCCTGCAAGCGAAATACTGGGTAAAATGGTATGCACTTTTTTGTGGAGATATATATATATATGTAATTCCAATTGCCCTTGTACCAACGTCCACTCCCATGAACTATGGGTGTGAGTGTCCACTCTGGGTAGATTATTTAAAAAACAAACAAAAAAACCTTGGCCAATTGAAAGAAATCTACAAATACAGTGCAATCCCAATCCAAACACCAACAGCATTCTTTAAAGAGATGGAAAAACTAATCATTAACTTTATATGGAAAGGGAAGAGGCCCTGGATTAGTAAAGCACTACTGAAGAAAAAGAATAGGAGGACTTGCATTACCTGACCTAAGAACCTAATATACAGCTACGGTAGTCAAAACAGCCTGGAAATGGTACGAGGACAGATACATTTACCAATGGAACAGAACTTAGAGCCCAGATGCAAATCCATTCACATACGGTCACCTGATCTTTGACAAGGGCCCAAAGTCCATCAAATGGGGAAAAGACTCTCTTTAACATATGGTGCTGGCAAAACTGGATGTTCATCTGCAAAAAAATGAAACAGGACCCATAGCTTACACCATACAAAAACTAATTCAAAATGGATGAAAGACCTAAATATAAAACCAAAAACTATAATGATTATAGAAGAAAAAATAGGATCAAAGTTAGAGGTGCTAATACACAGCATTTTCAGGATAAAACCATAACTAACAACACACAAACTCCAGAAGATAAGCTAGATAACTGGGATCTTCTAAAAATTAAACACTTAAAACGCTCATCAAAAGACTTCACCAAAAGAGTGAAAAAAGAGCCTACAGACTGGGGGAAAAAATAAATGGCTATGACAAATCCAACAAAGGTCTAACCTCTAAAATTTACAGGAAAATCCAACATCTCTATAACAAAATGACACACAATCCAGTTAAAAAAATGGGCAAAGGAAATGAACAGACACTTCACCAAAGAAGACATTCAAGCAGCTAAGCCACATGAGGAAATGCTTGGGATCACTAGCCATTAGAGAAATGTAAATCAAAACCACAATGAGATACCATCTCACCCCAGCATTACTGGCACGAATTAAAAAAAGTGGAAAATAACAAATGTTGGGAAGACTGCAGGCAGACTGGACCTCTAATGCACTACAACCGTTTTGGAAAACAGTATGGTACTTCCTTAAACAGCTAGAAATAGAAATGCCATATGATCCACCAATTCCACTCCCAGGAATATATCCTAGAGAAATAAGAGCCATCGCACGAACAGACATATGCACACCCATGTTTACTGCAGCATTATTTACAATAGAAAAAAGATAGAAACAACCTAGATGCCCATCAACAGATGAATGGATAAACTATGGTACATACACACAATGGAATACTATGCAACGATAAAGAACAGTGATGAATCTGTGAGGCATCTCACAACATGGATGAATCTGGAGGGTATTATGCTGAGTGAAGTAAGTCAATCACAGTAGGACAAACATTGAACGAGACCACTACTATAAAAACTTATGAAAAGATTTACACACAAAAACAAACAATATTTGATGGATACAAGGGAGGGGAGGAGTAGGGACGAAAAAACACTAAATAGCAACAGATAAGTGGTAACTTTGGTGAAACGCCTTCATTGGAGCTTGGACTTCTTCAGTACCATTGGTTCCCGATCATATGTTACCTCTTAAAATGATTGAATGTTGACCAATTTTTTTTTGGTATAGTGACTCTGTGTATTCCTTCCATCTTCTTTTGATGCTTCCTGTGTTGTTTAATATTTTCCCCACGGAATCCTTCAGTATTGCAACTTGAGGCTTGAATTTTTTTTCAGTTCTTTCAGCTTCAGAAACGCTGAGCACGTTCTTCCCTTTTGGTTTCTATCTCCAGGTCTTTGCAAATGTCATCATAATACTTGGCGAAAAACAAGGCTCTGGGAATTGACGGAATAACAATTGAGATGTTTCAACAAATGGATGCAGAGCTAGAAGTGATTACTCGTCTATGCCAAGAAATCTGGAAGACAGTTACCTGGTCAACTGACTGGAAGAGCTCCATATTTATGCCTAATCCCAAGAAAGGTGATCCAACCAAATGCAGAAATTATTGAACAATATCATTATTATAACATGCAAGCAAAATTTTGCTGAAGATCGTTCAAAAGTGGCTGCAGCAGTACATTGCCAGAGAACTGCCAGAAATTCAAGCGATTTAGAAGAGGACGTGGAGCCAGAGATATCATTGCTGATGTCAGACGGATCCCGGCTGAAAGCAGAGAATACCAGAAAGATGTTTACCTGTGTTTTATTGACTATGCTAAGGCATTCAGCTGTGTAGATCATAACAAATTATAGATAACATTGTGGAGAATGGGAATTCCAGAACACTTAATTGTGCTCATGAGGAATCTGTACATGGATCAAGAGGCAGTCGTTCAAACAAAACAAGGGGATGTTGCATGGTTTAAAGTCAGGAAAGGTGTGCGTCAGGGTTGTATCCTTTCACCATACTTATTCAATCTGTATGCTGAGCAAGTAATCCAGAAGCTGGACTATATGAAGAAGAATGGGACATCAGGACTGGAGGAAGACTCATGAACAAACAACGTGAATCATGCAGACGACACAACCTTGCTTGCTGAAAGTGAAGAGGACTTGAAGCACTTACTGATAAAGATCAAAGACTACAGCTTTCAGTACGGATTACACCTCAACATAAAGAAAACAAAAATCCTCACAACTGGACCAATGACCAACATCATGAAAAACAGAGAAAAGACTGGGGTTGTCAAGGATTTCATTTTACTTGGATCCACAATCAACACCCACAGAAGCAGCAGTCAAGAAATCAAATGATGCATTGCATTGGGCAAATCTGCTGCAAAAGACCTCTTTAAAGTGTTCAAGAGCAAAGATGTCACCTTGAGGACTAAGGTGCACCTGACCCAAGCCGTGGTGTTTTCAATCACCTCACATGCATGTGGAAGCTGGACAATGAAGAAGGAAGATTGAAGAAGAACAGACGCCTTTAAATTGTGGTGTTGCCAAAGAATATTGAATATACCATGGGCTGCCAAAAGAACAAACAAATCTGTCCTGGAAGAAGTACAATCAGAACGCTCCTCAGAAGCAAGGATGGCAAGACTATGTCTCACATACTTTGGACATGTTATCAGGAGGGCTCAGTATCTGGAGAAGGACATCATGCTTGATAAATTAGAGGGTCAGTGAAAAAGAGGAAGACCCTCAACGAGATGGACTGACACAGTGGCTGCAACGATGGGCTCAAGCATAGCAACAACTGTCAGGATGGCGCAGGACCAGGCAGTTTTTTGTTCTGTTGTGCACAGCGTCGCTATGAGTCAGAACCAACTTGGCGGCACCTAACAATAACAACAACTTTGGTAAAGGGTAAGACAGTACACAATACTGGGGAAGCCAGCACAACTCGTGCAAGGTAAGGTCATGGAAGCTCCATAGACACATCCAAATTCCCTGAGGGACCGAATTACTGGGTTAAGGGCTATGGGGGCCATGGTCTCAGAGAACATCTAGCTCAACTGGCATAACACAGTTTGTGAGAAAAATGTTCTGCATTCTACTTTGGTGCGTAGCGTCTGGGGTCTTCAAAGCTGGTGAGTGGCCATCTAACATACTCCACTGGTCTCACCCTTTCAGGAGCAAGGGAGAATGCAGAAAATTAAATACACAAGGTAAAGATTAGTCCAACGACTGATGGACCGCAAGTACTACAGCCTCCACCAGACTGAGTCCAGCACAACTAGATGGTGCCCGGCTACCAGCACCGACTGTTCTGACAGGGATCAAAATAGAGGGTCTCCGACAGACCTGAAGAAAAATGTAGAACAAAATTCTAACTCACAAAAAAAGACCAGACTTACTGGTCTGACAGAGACTGGAAAAACTCTGAGGGTATGGCCCCTGGACACCCTTTTAACTTAGTAATGAAGTTACTCCTGAGGGTCACCCTTCAGCCAAAGATTAGACAGGCCCACACAACAAAAGGAGACCAGACGGGCACACCAGCCCAGTGGCAAGGACAATAAAGCAGGAGGGAACAGGAAGCCAGTAATGAGGAATCTAAGGCCAAGAAGGGGAGAGTGCCAACATGTTGTGGGGTTGGCAACCAATGTCATAAAACAATATGTGTACGAACTGTTTAATGAGAAGCTAGTTTGTTCTGTAAACCTTCACCTAAAGTATAATAAAAAAAGAAAGAAAAAAAAACTTTGCCAACAGAACAGGTAAGACATGTTATCTAATTCTTATTTTCTTTTGCATTTATAATATTAGTAAGATTGCATTTTGAAAACATATTTTTTGGTAATTGTTATTTCTTATTTTGTTAGTTGCTGCCTTTTCCTTAATTCAATCTTTCTATTAGTAGTTTTATATTTTTCCTATTGATTTATAAAAACTGTCCATCTCGGAAGGCTACTAAATTCTTTGTTTATCATATAGTAACTATTTTTACCTAAGTTAGTTATTTACAGTTTTACTTGGTTCATGACTTCTTTATAATAAGAAATTAAAAAAAAAATTAGTCGTGTCCATCAAAATTCTGTTTTATGCTTTATGCCTTTTTTGTCACACATCACTCTTTAGAATTTACAATCACATTTATTTTATTCTATGACTTTTACATTTTTAATTTTCACATTTATATCTCCTATACGTTTGAGGCCACAACTGAAGTCTTACTATAACTCTTTAAGAACTCACATAAAAATATATAAAATCAATGTGATCATACAAAACGGGTTTATTTACCCCAGTGTACATTTTTATTTTAAATTTGGGATGGGTCTTGTGGGGAAAAAAATTCCTAGCAGTTTCTTCCATTTCAGAAGATTGCAGTACCACTATCAAATGACATAAAAATTGGGTTAGTTTTCTGAGCTAACATTATTATTTCCTTTTTTGTCACCAATTGCATTCACTGTATATGTCTGCCTCCTCAGCTGGACTGTAGGTATTAAAAGGCATTAAGGGGGTAACTTCTACTCAAGACTGAGCTCTTCAAGAAATTGTCCATGAAATTAGTCATCGCTAGATCTGTAGAGCTTAGCACAGTGTATGGCACATAGCAGGCACTTGACAATCAGTGAATTCTGTGTGTTAGACACTTATTAAAATCTTACAAAAAGGACTAAAATGGTAAGTGGTTAAAAAAGCATTTTTAGAGGCATAATCCAGCAACAACATGTGGTGCAATGAACAGAGGTTCAAAAAAGAAGTGAAAGAGAAGTAAATTAGGTAGGAGGCTACTGCAGGTCTAGGCTTCCTCTGAATGGGCCTACATTGTGTAGGTAGTTATGAAATTGGCAAGGAAGGTCAAACCAAGATAACATGATAAGGTCAGGAAGGCTAAGTGAGTAAAAGATCCAGTGACAGAAACCAGGAAGGTGAGAAGAAGAGCAATCTGGGCAGGGTGGGACAGAGAAAGGAGATAATGGTTTTGGTATCAGACATACTGAATTTATGGCTTTGGTAGAGCAGCCAATTCGAGTTGTGTGGTAGACTGTCAAAGATACAGGACTGGGACATACTATAGGTAAGTGGACAAAGGGAAGCAGAAAAGGAAAGCAACCTTTACAGGTACTTACACGGGTGGTTTGAGTTCACCCAGAGGTGCCTCAGAAGAAAGATCTGGTGATCTACTTCTGAAAAATCAGCCAAAAAGAACAGAGTGCAGTTCTACTCTGACATATATGAGGTCCCGATGAGCTGGAATTGATTCTATGGCAACTGGTATAATGGTATCAGACACTGTGTTAGGTGTTTTACTCATAGAATTGGAATTTAAAGTGCAGGGTCATTTGCACACTAGTGACAGACAGGAGAGAGAACCACAGAGATTGATTACATCCTGGCTCCACCATTTCTAGCCATACAGACCTTGGAGAAGTTTACTTATGCTCTCTGTAAATCTTAGTTTCCTCATCCAAGAAATGAGATACTAATAAGGCCTGCCTCAAAGAGCTGGAATAAATGGCATAATCTACAAATAGTACATGGCATGGTGCCTAATAATGCCTACCTCAAAGAGCCGAAATAAATTACATAATTCATAAATAGTACGTAGCATGGTGCCTAAAATATAATAAAAGTTCAATAAAGGGTCATTATTAGCGGGAAAAAACAGAGAACTTAAACACTGGCTTTGGGAATATTAAGAGATAGAAGAAAGATTCAGAGATATTGAAAAGATGGAGAGATATTCAGGGAAGTGGGAGAAAACCTTGAAAATACAATGTTTGGAAAATCATAACGGCTAAGAGTCTCAAAGAAGTAGCCACTTAATCAAACTCAACCATGGGGACAGGAAAATGGGCCATTTGGACCTGTATGTTCCTCATGTAAGTAAAGCAAATGTGGACACTGTTACATACCCAGAGCTGGTCATCCATGCCTGGTGGGTTCTTTTTGATAAAAGCACCATAGTAAGTAGCAATGTTTCGGTGATGAGAATATTTCTTCAACATGTTAATTTCTTGTTTGATTTCTTCCTCTTCATCCTGTATTAAAACAGTAAATATTTTGTCATTAAAATTCATTATCTTTAGTAGGATTCTCCGTTTCATCACCATCTCTGTCAACTAAGTAATAAGTTCTTTCTTAAGGTTTTTCCTTCTATGGTGGTAAATAAGTGAAATTTTTATATATGACTGTAAGGAAAAAGTTTATAAGACAATACATTGACAGTACAAAGGGTCTTCTGTTTGTATAGAAAACAGATATAGCATGCAACCCGTCGGACAAAACACCTCATCCCTTCATCTCGTTGAGGTCAAGGTAAACAGATATTGAGATAAAATTCACTCCAGGCCTCTGGGAACGATGTCCATAAAAAACCCAAACCAGTTGCTGTTGAGTCAATTCTGACTCATAGCAACCCTATAGGAAAGAGTAGAACTGCCCCATAGGGTTTCCAAGTGGGAAGCCCTGGTGGCACAGTGGTTAAGAGCTCGGCTGCTAACCAAAATGTTGGCAGTTCGAATCCCCCAGTCACTCCTTGGAAATCCTATGGGGCAGTCCTACTCTGTCCTATAAGGTCCCTACGAGTCAGTATCAAGTTGATGGCAAAGGGTTAATCTTTTACGGAAGCAGACTGCCACATCTTCCTCCGGTGGAGTGGCTGGTGGGTTCAAACGACGGACCTCTCCATTAGCAGCGGAGCCCTTAACCACTGGGCCACCGGGGCTTCTTCTTTGAAGCCTACTTTTACTGAAGTACCTGACTGAACAGGATGACAGGCAAGTGAGAAAGGGAGCAGGATAAGTTCTGAGGAAGTTCACAAAGCAAGAGTACCCACTTCACCTTCAGGAAACTAAACATGAAAAGAAAAGGGGAAATGTGGGGGTGCCATAAAACTATCCTACAGAGGAAGGTTTTTTTAAAAAAGAATATTTACTTTGCATTCATTCTGAGTTTCAATTTGGAATTTACTAACGTGGGCCATTTTAGAGGTTCTATTGGTGGAGAGTGTGTATTCTTCCATGATTTTTTTTTTAATGATTTTTATTTATTTTTAGTCTATTTTTTAGAGCAGTTTTGGGTTTACAGAAAAATGCAGAAAGTACAGAGAGTCCCCATAGACCCTTTCCCCCTGCACATTATTTTTCCTATTAACATCTTACATTCTCATGGTACATTTGTTACAGGTAATGAACTGATATTGATAAATTAAAGTCCTTAGTTCACATTAGGGTTCACTTTTTGTGTTGTACAGTTCTACGGGTTTTGACAAATGCTTCATGTCATGTGCCACCATCCCAGTATCAGACAGAATAATTTCATGGCCCTAAAAATGCTCTGCACTCCACCTATTTCATAATTTTTATCTTAATAAATGTATATATTATCTGCTGGACTGAAAAATAGTATTTTATTTTTGAGGCTAGTGGGAAAAGCTTCTATTCCAGGATCATTGTTTTAGACACAGCAGTAGCAATGACCATATTTGAGTGTAAGAAGTTACATTACCATGACCTGAAAGACCACCCACTGTGTGTCCCTGTCAGCACCCCTCACCCTCATCTTCAGAAGACTCCTTCCTGTGTCTCCACATTCCGGGCCCTTCTGCAGTCTCCCATCCCTGTTCCCTGGTCTTCTTCACATAATTTCTACTCATCATTCCTGACTGAGTTGAAGTGACACTGCCCAGGGATGCCTTCCCTAATTCTCTTAGGCAATGCCAAGTCCCCCGCTACATCTTGTCACAGCCCCTACACTTGCCCTTAACATTCTCATCATATTTGTTGGTATGGTATGAAGCAGGGGTCACACTGTGCAGTACTGCCCTTTTAGCTGTCTCTCTTTTCCATGAACTGGAACCTCTCCTCTGCCTTCTGATCTCAGTTCCAGGGTCCCTTCCCCGGAGAAGCTTCTCTTCTACCTGACTTGGTGCTAAACCCTGCGAATCCTCTTGCGTCTTTGCCTTTGTCACACCTATCAGAATTGAAATCTACATATATCTGATGATTTGATTAAAGTCTCTCTTCCCTATAAGTCCATAACAACCATTAACACAGGAGTCCTGCCTGCTTTTGTTCCTTATTACATCCCTAGCATCAGGCAAAGTGGTGTGAATAAATTGAATAAAAGAATGAATACCCGCAAAGGGCCCAACCACTGAGGGCAGCATGGTGATGCTTACAGGAAACTGTTAAAAATAGGATGAGGAGAGTGGTGAAATGCTCACATTTGCTGATCACACAGAAATAATTCTAAGTAAAAAAACAATGGAGATTTGCAAACATAGGGGAATTAAAACATGTTACATATCACATGGCTTACCTCAGTCAAAGACCAGGTAACCATCTCATAATAGAACGCATGATTGGGATGCTGAGCTAAGGGGAAGCACATGGCCCTAACAGTGAGGAAGGGAGTGGAGTGGGTGAGGGGCTAGGATGTGGCTGGGGGGCAGAGGGATGGCACACTGCCAACCAATGTACTCTTCCCTGCATCTCTCAGAAAGTGTCCACACCTTCCCCACAGGCCTAACAAGAGACTGACCTTCACAGATCTACAACTGCCAGGTTCACACTCGTTGAGGGGTCCCTGCAGCGTACCTCAGATGTCTTACCATGGTGCATATTGGTATTTTAAACTCACCACATGGGGTCAAGTAATTCTGGATGGATGTAGAATATGAGCAAATGTACTCTGGGGAAGCCTAAATAGAAGGGGAGAAAACAAACCTAAGGGTTTCTGTGAGCAGGACGGCACTCACAGCTGCTTAAAGAGGCAGCCACGTGAGGTAATAAAGACACCAATCACTCTCCAAATGCAGCCAGTCTCAGCTTTAGTCATTCTTAGTGTGAATTCAGGTGGCTTTCACAAGTATTTACTGCCTGCCTGTTACCAAAAGCATGCTTGGTGACGTGGGAGAATTAGAGAGGGGAAAAAACTGCCTAAAAAAAGCTTACCATATCATTAACAAAATAAGAACTTATGAAACAGTTAAATAACAGTGTAATTTAGTATAATTAAATCCAAAATAAATAGAATTAGAAGTCAGAATGAAGTCAGCGCATTTTCCATCATTCTGCAAAGGTAAACTGAGGCAACATGGTGATGAGGAAATTGTATGCACTGAGTTTAGGAGCAGAAGGATGAAGGGGGGCAGGTGGGGTGCATGTTGAGTTTGGGCTCCACCCCTTTCTCGCTACAAGATCTTGGGAGAGTAACCTATCTTTTTGGAGCCTAGCTTTTCTCACCTAAAATGAGATACAGATATTATAACAGTATTATTATATGTCTCAGATTTTTGTGATAATTAAGTGAGGTATGTGGGAGTTATAAAAAGTAATAAAATAAGCATGATTATTAATCTTCTCAATGAAAAAAATAAACTTTATAAAATATAGAAGAGTAGGCATTTAAGTAATCTGAATTTGGGATTTAAATGGCACTGTTCCTCAACACAATTATGGAATCATTATGGGTCATAATTATGTAGCTGTAATACAGAACCTATAGAATCTTCCATGGTCTTGAGAGTAAGCATGCAATTTATCAGGCCTCTGGGGCTACTGTTCATTCTGATTTCTAGTACAGGGCAATGATGGCAGTAGGTTATTCAGTGAAACTGAAGGGGAAGCACTTACCAGTGCTACAAAAACTCACTTAACCATGTCACATACAGGCCACCCTCTCACAATATGGCTCATTAAAAGAGATGAGTTAAGATGCTTTCAAAAAGACAAAGAGAACAACACTTGTGGCTAGAATTAGACTTGAAAGGTATAAGGGAAAGACTTCTTCTACTCTGTAAATGAATCATTACTGTGTCTTAAGTATTGAACAGCACAGGGATCAAGCTCATTGGCAAGCTAATGGCCACAGAATCATAAAAAAAAAAAAAAAAAAAAAAGTAGCGGTGCCAAATTGTCACAGATTTAAAAGGAGGGTAATTTTAATAAGCAGAGTCTGGTACTTAGGAACAGCCATTACTTCAATGAGAAGACTTCATATCTAGTCAAAGCTGATTTATTATGTACCCTTAGGCACATCACTTAAACTCTTTGAATGTCAATTATTTTTACCTATAAAGGGAATAAGAATGCCTATCTAAGCCAACTCTCAGGGCTTAGAAATCATTAAGTGCTTAAACATAGCCTTAGTATCAACATAAAGAAGATTAGTTCCTTTCTTCAAGATTATTGGAGTTTATTTATTGCTTAGTGTTTGTGGTGGAATAAAAAAAATGGCCACCATATTTGGCAGCCTCCTTCCTCTAGACATAGAGTCCATGTCTCTTCTCCTTGAATCTGGGCTTGGCCATGTGACTTGCTTTGGCCAACGGGACATCAACAAAGGTGATGCAAGCAGAGACTTGAAAAGTATTTGTGCATTGGGGCTGCTCTCTCTTATTGCATGCAGGGAACCCTTCCCCACCATGTGAGAAGCCATGGCTAGACTCCCATAAGATGAGATACAATGTGAAGAGACTGATGCTTCCAAATGCAAATAAATGTATAATCTCTAATAGATGCTTTTAAGCAATTAACTACCTCTGATGATGACATCATGATCATGACCTTGGTCCTAACATATAGCCAAAGCCACCATTATGTAATGCTCACTATGTACTAAGGGCTGTGCCAAGTGCTTTATTGCATTATATTATTTAATACTCAAAACAGCTCTATGATATAAGTGCTTATAATGATCCTATTTTACAGCAGAGGAAACTGAGTCTCAGAGAAAAAAAATTGCCGTTGAGTTGATTCCAACTCATAGTGATGGTACAGGACAGAGCAGAACTGCCCCCACAGGGTTTCCAAGGCTATAAATCTTTATGGAAGCAGACTGCCACATCTTTCTCCCATGGAGCGGATGGTGGGTTTGAACTGCTAAACTTTGGGTTAAGCAGCTGAGCACTTAGTCACTGCACACCAGGGCTCCTTGAATCTCAGAGAGGTTAAGTAATTTCCCTAAGTTCACTCATATTTCAATGTTAGTGCTAAGATTTAAGCACAGATCTGTCTGACTTCAAAGTCAGAACTCTTAATTCTATACTAAAAAAAAAAAAACAAACAAAAAACATCTCTTAGGAGAAGGGCAATTACCCCAAGGTGACTAAAACCAAAGATACTAATCATGAACAAAAAAGAGTTTAGAAGCATCTTAAGGCAGGGCTGAAGAGAAATTCGACTTTGGTCCTCCAATTAAAGAAATTTGTTAGCATACAATAATATTTGCTTATGAATTATTTCAGGGACTAAAGGAGGAATTTTAAGTTGCATATTTATGACACAGGGGAACACACTTTTAGCATTTACAATATGCCAGGATTTTAAAACAAAATTAATAAGACATTTAATATTACGGTGCTCTGTAACAAAGAGTTTGCCAGACATTTAACTCTGAATCTATGAAACAGAAATAAACCATGTAATTCCTATAGCAACCGAAGGAACTGGTCAGTTGGAACTTTAGAGGGAAGTATGAGGTGTCCGAACTCATAAATGCCACTCCCCCCTAGATGTGCAGACATCACACGTGCACTAGATGTGCAGACACCGGCTAGAACCATGTCTGCTCCTGCTCACTGGTCCTGCCTTCCTAGCAGCTGTGGGCGTTAGGGGAGGTGTTTGTGTTAACTTAGCCATCATTTTCACCTTCACGTTTGACTGAATATGATAAAAAGTTGAAGAAAATTTATTGTTACAGGATCATAGAACATTAAAATTTGAAGGGATCACAGGTATCATTTAGGATGTGCTTTTAAGAAAAAAAAAAAATACTAGTGAAATCCTTCCTCCAACAGAAAGTATATTTATGATGTCAATATATAACAGATATAAACTAGATTTTTTTATAAGTAAGCATATTTTTATAAGTTTAACTATGTAATATCTACTTATAAAGTTAAGCAGC
Source organism: Dugong dugon (assembly GCA_030035585.1). Lineage (NCBI taxonomy): Eukaryota > Metazoa > Chordata > Mammalia > Sirenia > Dugongidae > Dugong > Dugong dugon. The sequence goes on from CM057479.1 coordinate 47,978,041, forward strand.
AACAACAAAAAGGTTGTTTCAGTGAATACAAAATAAAATTTATGAATGAAATGTAATTTACATATCAGATGCAATACCTTACTAATTTTCCCTTTTGTTTTGGTCCCAAAGAATAGAGAAAATTTACATTTCCTAAGACAAGTAGTTGTAAATGATAACAGTTATTGCAAAGAGCTTGCCTTGCAATTTCAGTAGGATATTCAAATTAAATGGCAACCCGTACAAAAATGTGTACAAATTAGCAAGCGGGCATTTCCCAGTGTATTCAAGGTTGGTATACAACATACAGTTTGAGGTTTGTTTTTTTAGAATCACAGTTTATTAAATGTTCAAATATATTAAAAATTAAACGAGAATCAAGCATTATATCAAGGTGGGGTTCTACAGCTGTGATCTATATTTTTACAGGTCCAAACTGGTTAAATGACTTGTCTAGGCCTCACCACTTCATTGCAGCATTGACAGAACTCGCACTATGGCACTACATTCTACAGGCAGCACCTGGATTTGTAACGTATGTTAACCCTAAGCTAAATAAATCCACTCAACCAAGATTTATTAGGCACCTGCTATATACCAGGCATGATGCTAAGTGCTAAGAATATAGTAATGCAGCAATGGGAGATTCAAGCTCCGCCATGATAAAAATTACCATAGCCTAGTGAAAAAAATAATTACACAAATCAAATAATCATACAAATATATATAAAACTGTTAGCAAGAGAGGTATGTGGTAGCTGATCTAATTTGGGGATCAGCCCTGAGAAAACCAAATTTGAGCTGAGTTCCAACAGCTGAATAAGAGTTATCTAGTTGGAGAGGAAGAAAGAGAAAGTATGATACGATGTGACTGGAGAAGGAACAGTTTTCCAGGCAGTTAAAACTGTTTGCAAAGGCCCTGTGGCTGGAGGACGAATGTCTTTGATGCCCTGGACAGAAAAATGAGAAACTGTCTTCAAGAGCCTTGGTAATAATTAGAACAATAACAGCATACACTAAACACCCTGTTCTAAATATTGTTCTCAACACTTTGTAAATAACTGTTTTTAATTCTCACACTAACTTTATGAGAGAGATGGTATCATCCACATTTACAGACATGGAATAAGGGAAGATAAAGTATTTTGCACAGGGTAGGAGAGCCATTAAGTGTCAAAACTAGGATACACCCTAGATGAGCTTGAATTTCCAGTGCTGAACGTGCTCGACTGTAAATTGAAAGGTTGGAGGTTTGAGTTCACCCAGAGGCAATTCGGAAGAAAGGCCTGGTGATCTACTTCCAAAAAATCAGCCATTGAAAACTCCACTCCATGAAGCACAGTTCCACTCTGAGAGGCATGGGGTTGCCATGAGTCAGAATCAACTTGATGGCAACTGGTACTGGTATCTTTACTATGAGGCTAACCTTCTCTCTCTTACTATGAACAGGTGCCCCTTAGAGGCACATATACTAAAAGTCTGATGTACATCTTTCTCGCACCAAAGCCTGCACTGATGTATGAGTCCCAAGAAAACATGAGTTTAAAAAAAAGACCTATGTTCAAGTAACCCAGAAGTAAACAGGCTTAATGCTAGCAGTGATGTCATTCATTTGGCTAAAGTTTATCTCATAAATGAGGAGGCGGGGCCAAGATGGCAGAGAAGGCAGATGCTTCTGGTGGTCCCTCTTACAATAAAGACCCGAAAAAATAAGTGAATTGATTATATATGACAATCTAGGAGCCTTGAATATCAAAGGCAAAGTTGAGGAAACAGACTGAGTGACATGGGGAGGGAGAGACAGTTTGGATGTAGTGAGGAGTTGCCAGACCTGACCCGGCGAGAGCTTGAGCCTTTCAGGCTGGATCATCTTGTGGTGCACGGTGAGGCAGGCAAGCAGCGGCGCTCGGGAGAGTTTTCCACATCTGGAGATATCCAGCAGTAGAGAGTCTACTTGGCCATCCAGAACCAGTGAGAAGCAGCCCTTGATCCACGAAAGGTAAGTACTTACATTTGGCCTAATGCACAGAACAAAAACACCTGCCTTAGGGAAAACCTCTCTCCCATTCACCTCCTTGCTCTACGTTGGGTCCAGGACAGCTTCAGCAACTGCAAAGTCCCCTGAGCCATTCTCGCAGCCTTGGAGAGTGAACAAAATAACAAATGGGGAAAAATAATCTGCTGGCTCCCCTAAGTCAGGAATTCAGGGTAGGCACAGCTCCTTTGCCTAGGCACAGGTATAAGGGATCCACAGACTTTGAGTGCCTTTCCCCGTGAATAGACTTGTGTGGGCCCATTTCAACAGCACAGGCCCTCATTACTGCAATACAACAGGGTATATACCAGAAGTCTAACTTCAACAGTTTCAGCTGTGAAGTGGCAGGTTTGTGACATTTGACATTGCTCTGCACATTAAGCAGGGTCTTCACCTACCCAGATCAGGGGCCTGAGGACTCATGGCTCCACCCATGCCACCTAGCCACCTGTGACAGGGGCCCAAGAATAACAGATGTTCCCCAGTCCTTACAGCCAACATCACTGGCTGCTCATAGTCTGGCTGCAAAACCCACCCACCTACATGATCTAGGGAACAGGGACATGCTTTCCTCCTGGACACTCGGGGGCAGCCATCACCCCCCTGCCTTGCTCAGTCTGTGACTCCCTGCTGCACCTGGATGCCGGTGCCTATACCAATGACCCAGGCCTGTCTAGGACTGTAGGTAAGAGCCTGTACCACACACTTGCTGGCTGACTACCTGGACACCTGAGCTGAATCCATACAGGCAGAGTGGGTGGACTCCTGGGCTTACATACTTAGTGGCAGGTCTGGCCACCTGGTGGCAGGATATTGGAGCTTCAGGGGCACTAGTGATCAGGCTAGCTCACACAAGCAGCCTATTTGGGCATATCAAAACAAGAAGGTACGACACAGTAAGCAAACATAAAATAAATATAATAACTTATTGATGTCTCAGGGACAATAGTCAATATCAAATCACATAAAGAGGCAGACCATGATAGCTTCAGCAAGCTCCCAAAATAAAGAATCTGAAATTTTCTAGAGGAAGAAAATTTCTTGGAATTACCATACGCAGAATACAAAAGATTAACATTCAGAACTCTTCAAGAGATCAAGAAGGAAATTAGGCAAATGCAGACCAAGCAATAGAGGAATTTAAGAGTAGACAAGAGCAAAATGACAAATTTAACAGGCTGCAAGAATCCACAGAGAGAGAGCAATCAGAAATCCAGAAGATTAACAATAACTTTTGAGAATTAGACAACTCAATAAAGTTTATCACAAATGAGGTAGCTTATATTCTCAAGAGGCCTAGAACTACAACTCAGGTAACAGCCCATAGGAACAGGAATGAGACTTTCTGATGGTATAAACAGTGTTATTGATAATGTCTTCTCTTTTGGATTTGGCTACTAGAAAAAACAATTACCAGGTTCTCTGTGGCCTGTAAATAGGATTTTTTTTCCTTTATCTGACTTTCTACCCTTTATATTTTTTCTGGTCTCTTATCCTTACATATATATTATCATTTAATGTTCTTTTTTTATGTTAAAAAAACTTTACTGTACTTTAGATAAAGATTTACAGAACAAATACTTTCTCATTTAACGGTCAGTACACATACTGATTTATGACAATGGTTAACAACCCCAAGACATGTCAACACTGTCCCTTTCCAACCTTCGGTTCCCTATTACCAGATTTCCTTTCCCCTCCTGCCTTCTAGTCCTTGTCCCTGGAGTGTTGTGCCCCATTAGTCTCGTTTTGTTTTATGGGGCTGTCTAATCTTTGGCTGAACGTTGAACCTCAGGAGTGACAACATAACTGAGCTAAAAGGGTGTCCAGGGGCCATACTCTCAGAGTTTCTCCAGTCTCTGTGAGGCCAGTAAGCCTGGTCTTTTTTTGTGAGTTAGAATTTTGTTCTTCATTTTTTCTCCATTTCTGTCCAGACCCTTTGTTGTGAACCAGGTCAGAGCAGTCAGTGGTGGCAGCCGGGCACTATCTAGTTGTACTGGACTCAGTCTGGTGGAGGCATTGGTAGTTGTGGTCCATTAGTCTTTTGGAATAATCTTTTCTTTATATCTTGTTTTCTTCATTCTCCCTTGCTCCTGAAGCGGTGACACCAGTGGAGTATCTTAGATGGCTGTTCACAGGCTTTTAAGACCCCAAAAGCTACTCACTAAGGTAGAAGGTAGAACATTTTCTTTATAAACTGTGTTATAACAATTGAGCTAGATGTTCCCCGAGACCATTGTCTTAGTCATCTAGTGCTGCTCTAACAGAAATACCACGAGTGGATGGCTTTAAAAAAGAGAAATTCATTTCTTCACAGTAAAGTAGACTAAAAGTCCAAATTCAGGGCGCCAGCTCCAGGGGAAGGCTTTCTCTCTCTTGCAGCCTTCTCATCAATGTTCTCCCAGACAAGGAGCTTTTCAGTGCAGGGACCCTGGTCCAAAGGACGCGCTCTGCTCCCAGCACTGCTTGCTTGATGGTATGAGGTCCTTGACTCTCCACTTGATTCCCTTTTCTTTTATCTCTTTCAAGAGATAAAAGGTGGTACAGGCCACACCCCACGGAAAATCCCTTTACATTGGATCAGAGATGTCACCTGGGTTAGGGTGGTATAACAATCCCACCCTAATCCTCTTTAACATAAAATTACAATCACAAAATGGAGGCCAATCACACAATTCTGGGAATCATGGCCCAGCCAAATTGACACACACATTTTTAGGGAGACGTAATTCAAACCATGACACCATGGTCCCCACAGCCCTCCACCCAGTAATTCAGTCCCTCAGGGAGTTTGGATGTGTCTATGGAACTTCCATGACCTTTCCTTGTACAAGTTGTGCAGGCTTCCCCAGTATTGTGTACTGTATTACACTTCAGCAAAGTTACCACTTATCTATTGTCTATTTAGTATCAACCCCCCCGCCAATCCCATCCCTCGTAACCAACAAAGATTCTTTCTTTTTGTGTGTAAACTTTTTCATGAGTTTTTACAGTAGAGGTCTCATACAATATTTGTCCTTTTGTGATTGACTTATTTCACTCAGCATAATGCCCTCCAGTTTCATCCATGTCATGAGATGCTTCACAGATTCATCATTGTTCTTATCGTTGCATAATACTCCACTGAGTGTATGTGCCATAGTTTGTTTATGCATTCATCTGCTAATGGGCATCTACATTGTTTCCATCATTTTGCTATTGTGAACAATGCTGTAATGAACATGGGTATGCATATGTCTCTTCGTGTGATGGCTCTTATTTCTCTAGGATATAGTCCTAGGAGTGGGACTGCTGGATTGTATGGTATTTCTACTTCTAGCTTTCTAAGGAAGCACCATATCATTTTCCAAAATGGTTGTGTCATCTTGCATTCCCACCGGCAGTGTATAAGAGTCCCAATCTCCCTGTAGCCTCTCCAACATTTGTTATTTCCAGTTTTCTTTTATTCGTGCCAGTAATGCTGGGTTGAGATGGTATCTCATTGTGGTTTTAATTTGCATTTCTCTAATGGCTAGTGATGGCAAGCATTTCCTCATGTGTCTGTTGGCCACTTGAATGTTTTCTTTGGTAAAGTGTCTGTTCATTTCCATGGCCCATTTTTTAATTGGATTATTTGTCTTTTTGTTGTAGAGGCATTGAATTTTCTTGTAGATTTTAGACATTAGACCTTTGTCTGACTTGTAATGTCCCCAAATTTTTCCCCAGTCTGTAGGTTCTCTTTTTACTCTTTAGGTAGAGTCTTTTGATGAGCATAAGTGTTCAATTTTTAGAAGATCGCAGTTATCTAGCTTATTTTCTGGAGTTTGTCTGTTGTTAGTTATGGTTTGTATCCTGTTAATGCCGTGTATTAGGGCCTCTAGTGTTCATCTTAATTTTTTTTCCTATTAACTTCATAGTTTTTGGCTTTATATTTAGGTCTTTGATCCATTTTGAATTAGTTTTTGTGTATTGCGTGAGATATGGGTCCTGTTTCATTTTTGGCAGACGGACATCCAGTTTTACCAGCACCATTTGTTAAAAAGACTGTTTTTTCCCAATTTGATGGACTTTGGGCCCTTGTCGAAGATCACGTGACCACAGGTGGATGGATATACATCTGGGTTCTCAATTCTGTTCCACTGGTCAATGTATCTGTCATTGTAGCAGTACCAGGCTGTTCTGACTACAGTAGCTGTATAGCAGGTTCTGAGGTCAGGCACTGCAAGTCCTACTTTCTTCTTCTTCTTCAATAGTGCTTTACTTACCCGGGGCTTCTTCTCTTTCTAAATAAAGTTAATGATTAGTTTTTTCATCTTTTTAAAGAATGTTGTTGGCATTTGGATCGGGATTGCATTGTATTTGTAAATTGCTTTGGGTAGAATTGTCGTTTTCACAATGTTGAGTCTACCTATCCATGAGCATGGTATGTTTTTCCATTTATGTAGATCCCTTTGGGTTTCTTGCAGTAGTGTTTTGTAGTTTTCTTTGTGTAAGTCGTTTACATCCCTGGTTAGATATATTCCTAAGTATTTTATCTTTTTAGGGGCTATTATAAATGGTATTGTTTTCCTGATTTCCTTTTCATTGTTCTCTTTAGTGCTGTATAGGAATCCAACTGATTTTTGTATGTTGATCTTGTATCCTGCTCCTCTGCTGAATCTTTCTATTAGTAGTTTTCTTGTGGTTTTCTATGTTTAGTATCATAACATCTGCAAACAGGGACAGTTTAACTTCTTCATTACCAATTTGGATGCCCTTTATTTCTTTTTCTTGCCTTACTGCTCTAGCTAGGACTTCCAGCACTAAGTTAAGTAGGAGTGGTGATAAAGGGCATCCTTGTCTTGTTCCTGTTCTCAGGGGGAATGTTTTCAGCTTCTCTCCATTAAGAGTGATGTTGGCTGTTGGTTTTACATAGATGCCATTTATTATGTTGAGAAATTTCCCTGCTATACCTATTTTATTGACAGTCTTTATCAGGAACGGGTGTTGGACTCTGTCAAATGCCTTTTCTGTGTCAACTGAGACGATCGTGTGATTCTTTTCTTTCCTTTTATTTATGTGGTGGATTACGTTGTTTGATTTTCTAATGTTGAAGCATCCTTGCATACTGGGAATGAATCCTACTTGGTTGTGGTATATTATTTTTTGATATAATACTGAATTCTATTGGGTAGGATTTTTGCATTTATATTCATGAGAGATACTGGTCTGTAATTTTCTTTTTTTGTGGCGTCTTTGCCTTGTTTTGGTATCGGGGTTATGCTGGCTTCATAGAATGAATTCAGAAATGTCACTCCCTTTTCTATACTCTGAAATAATTTAAGTAGTACTGATATAAGCTCTTCTCTGAATGTTTGGTAGAATTCTCCAGTGAGGCCGTCTGGGCCATGGGTTTTTTTTTTGTTGGGAGTTTTTTTTATTATCTTTTCGATCTCTTCTCTTGTTATAGGTCTATTCAGATTTTCAACATCACTTTGTGTTAATTTGGGTAGGTAGTGTGTTTCTAGAAATTTATCCATTTCCTCTAGGTTTTCAAATTTGTTGGAGTATAGATTTTCATAATACTCTGTTATGATTCTTTTTATTTCAGTTGGGTTTGTTGTAGTGTCCCTCATTTCATTTCTTATTTGGGTTATTTGTGTCCTCTCTTGTTTTTCTTTTATCAGTCTGGTCAGTGGTTTGCTGATTTTGCTGATCCTCTCAAGGAACCAACTTTTGGTTTTGTTGATTCTTTCTATTGTTTTTCTATCTTTATTTATTTCTGCTCTGATCTTTATTATTTCCTTTCTTCTAATGGCTGTGGGCTTTTTTTTCTGCTCTCTTTCTATTTGTTTGAGTTGTGTAGTTAATGTTTTGATTTTGTCCCTTTCTTCTTTTTTGATGTGTGCATCTATTGCTGTAAATTGTCCTCTGAGGACTGCCTTTGCTGGATCCCAAAGGTTTTGGTATGATGTGTTTTCATTCTCCTTTGGTTCTATGAATTTTTTTATTCCATCTCTGATTTCTTCTATTACCCAATGGTTTGTAAGCAGGGTGTTATTCAGTTTCCATGCAATTTTTTTTTTTCCTTGCTCTTTCTGTTGTTAATTTCTACCTTGATAGCATTGTGATCAGAGAAGATACTCTGTATTATCTCAGTGTTTTGGATCTTGTTGAGGATTGTTCTGTGGCCTAAGATGTGGTCTATTCTGAAGACCGTTCCACGTGTATAGGAAAAGAATGTGTACTTTGCAGATGTTGGGGGGGGGTGTTCTATATATAAGGTCAAGATGGCTGTTACTGCCCTTTAGTTATTCTGTATCTTTGTTGAATTTCTTTCTAGATGTTCTGTCCTTTACCAAGAGTGGTGTGTTGAAGTCCACTATTATTGTGTAACTGTCAATTTCTCTTTTCAGTGCTGTTAGTGTTTGTTTTATGTATTTTGGAGCCCTATCTTTGGGTGCGCAGATGTTTATTACGGTTATGTCTTCATGATGGATTGTCCCCTTAATCATTATATAGTATCCTTCTTTGTCTTTTATGGTGGATTTTGTTTTAAAGTCTGCTTTATCTGAGATTAGTATTGCCACTCCTACTCTTTTTTGGTAGCTGTTTGCTTGATATATTTTTTCCCATCCTTTGATTTTTAATAAATTTACGTCTTGTGTTTCTAAGGTGTGTCTCTTGTAGACAGCATATCAATGGATCTTGTTTTTTAATCCATTCTATCACTCTCTGTCTCTTTATGGGTGCATTTAGGCCATTTACATTGTGTAATTATTGATAGGTGTGAGTTTATGGCTGTCATTTTGTAGTGCTTTTTTTTTTGTGGTGCTGACGTTTTCTTTGTTCCTCTTACTCTCCTGTGCTGAATTCCTTTTGTTTGTGGATTTTTTTTTCATTTCTTTTGTTTTTGTAGGTTTTGTTTTTACTGAGACTTTATGTTTTTCTTCTTTATTTTGATGAGTAGGTTTGTTAACTTTCTTTGGGGTTACCTTGAAATTTACCCTTATCTTCCTAGGTTTGAACCAGTGTGTTATTGCTTGGTATCGCCTTGCCTTCCTCTCCATTAGAAGGTTCTTTAGCTACACCATTTAGTACCTTTTTTATTGTTCTGATATTGTTGTCATTTACATATTAACCTCTCTGTTTCCCTGTTGTAATTCTTTTGGTTTTGGATAGTCCTTAAGAGTTCATTTCCTAGGCTGGTATCTGGCTGGTACAATCCTGCATCCTAGATTCAGCCTGTGGTCTGGTGTTGTTTGTTCTTAGATCAAAGGACTCCCTTTAATAATTCTTTTAATTTTGGTTTGGTTTTTACATAGACCCTTAATTTCTGTTTATCTGGAAATGTTTTAATTTCACCATTGTATTTGATCGAGAGTTTTGCAGGATATATTATTCTTGGCTGGCAATATTTTTCTTTCAAGGTTTTATATATGTCACCCCACTGCCTTCTTGCCTGCATGGTTTCTGACAAATAATTCGAGCTTAGTCTCATTGTTTCTCCTCTGTATGTGACTTTTTGTTTTTCTTGAGTTGCTTTCAGAATTCTTTGTCTTTGGTTTTAGCGAGTGTGATTATCATATTCCTTGGTGATTTTCTTTTGGGGTCTATCCTATATGGGGTTCATTGAGCTTCTTGGATGGTCAGCTTTTTGTCTTTCATGATATTGGAGAAGTTTTCTGTCAGCAGTTCATCAATGATCCTCTCTGTGTTTTCTGTTTTCTCCCCATTTTAGAACTCCGATAGCTCGCAGATTTTTGCTTTTGATTGTAACCCATATAATTCTCAGGGTTTCTTCATTTTCATTCATTCCTTTTTCTGATTTTTCCTCAAAGTTGTATCCAAGTGTTTGTCTTCAATTTCGCTGATCCCGTCTTCCATCGTTTCAAACCTGCTCCTTAGCCCTTTTATGACACTGCTCATTTCTGAAATCTTGTTTATCTTTTGGATTTCTAATTGTTGTTTTTGTATGATTTCTAGTTGTGAATTTATTTATTTTGTTCCTGCATTAGTTTCCTGAATTCTTCCATTTTTTTTATCTGTATTTTCCATGAATTTGTCTGCCTTTTCCTCATTTTTGTCTGCTTTTTGCTTCAACTCTTAGGTAGCTCTGAATATTAGAGATCTGAATACCCTATCAGTTAGTTCTAGTGCCTCTTCTTTTACTGGAAAGTCATCTGGTGTTTTATTTTGGACGTCTACTGAACCCACTCTGTCCTGTTTTTGTGTTATGTTTTGATATTGTCTGCTGTCTTTGGGACATTCAGTAGTTATTTTCCTCGTTTATTGATTGTAGATTTGTTTGTTCCATCCTAACTTTTTTGTTTTATTTGGTTATGTCTGAGCAGGCGGGCTGTGCATTCTTTGTTGTTTGATCATCTGTGGGCACGATATTTGTCACCTCCTCCAATGGGCAGCGTCAGTCACTCAGGCATGGTACAGCAGGGCAGGTCCAGCTGAATGGGGCTTGCTAGGATGGGTTGTTTGTAGCTCGTACAAGGACCGACACGGAGGGCTGGGAATCAGTTCAGGGCAGGTTCTGGTAGGCTGTGCCTGTGCTGCTTGGGGGTGTGATGTTCAGTGCACAGTGTGGGTAGGTAGGAAGGAGTGGGGAGATCATGATGTGTGGAGCTAAGATGGGTATGGGAATGAGGAGAGAGGAATAGGAGGTAAAAACACAGAAACAAATAAAAAAGAGTGCTAAGGGAGCTTGCCATTGGAGTGGAGAGGTGAGAGACTGAGAAATAGAGAAAAACAAAAGAAAAAAAGAAAAAGGGTAAAAGAAAACAAATTAATTAATAAAAATAAGAAAAGCAAAGCCCCCAGTGATCCCACCAGTGTGGCTGCGAGGACTATGGAAGTTGCTCCCAGGCCGTGAAGTACAGCCTGGCTAGAAGGGGTAGACGTGTCACATAGTGCCAGGTATTCAAGAGACAGGAAGAGTAGTTAAGTATAGAGAGATGAGAAACTGAGAAATGAAGAAAGACAAAAAGGGAAAAAAAGAGAAAACAAAACAAAGAAACAAACAAAAAAAACCCAAGAATAAAGAAATGCACCCAGGGATGCCACTGCACGTGTGTATAGAGTAAGGGAGTAGCTTCCAACTTGTGCAGTACTGCCTGGCTAGAAGGGGCTCCCAAGACATGAAAAGAAAAAGAAAACAAACAAATCAAAACAGAACAAACTAAAAAGCCCTGGGGATCCCACCAGCATGGAGGCATGGGCCAGAATGCAGTTTCACAGTCAAGCGGTGTTTCACAGCCTTTCAGGAAGATACAAAGATGGCACATGGAGATGGGTATTTGAAAGAAAGGAGGGGGAGGTGGTGAGAGGCACAGAAGAAATCAAAAGAAGGGGAAAAAAATCAACAACAGCAGCAAACAAATGGCACTTAGAGAGCAGGCCAGTGCAGGCAGGTGGAATCCAAGCAGCACCAGGGTGAGGCTGGTGCTTCCCAGCCAAGAGACCTGTGGCCGCAGGAAGCAGAGGAGGCCAAGTGGGGGTGAAGAAGGGTGGGGGGTGGGAAAGCGTAAATCGCTGGTTACTGTTTGTTCTAACTCCTGGTGGAAGCTCCGTGAAGCTGCTTTCTTGTACCCCCTGTTCACTGATCTCTGATAGGAGTACAAGATGGTGGATCCGTGCTGTGTTAGCTGATAGGGGGCCTCTGCATATATCTCTCCTTGATCTCTGTTCTCTGTCAGTTTCTTATTCCATTCGATGCTTGGCTGAGTTCTTTATCTCTTCATTTGATGCTTAGGGTTTCAGGATTGACGTGTGTCTCTGTTTGACTTTGTTTTTAGGATCTCTGCCATGGAGGGACGGTGTGGTGCTTCTGTCTATAGCGCCATGTTGCCCAGAGGTCCTCATTTTGTGTTCTTGTGGAGTAAACTATCTCACAGATTATTTAAATAAAACAGTTGCCTCACGTTTATGGACCTACTATGTGCCAGATTCTAAGCTAGTAAGCTCTGTGGGGTGCAAAGATGGATAAAGCATGACTCCTGCTTCTGTCCTCTGGAGCTCATTAAAGGCCAAACCAAAAACCAAACCCACTGCTGCTGGGTCGAATTCCGACTCATAGTAACCCTACAGAACAGAGTAGAACTACCCCACAGGGTTTCCAAGACTGAAATGTTTATGGGAGCAGACTGCCACATCTTTCTCCTACAGAGTGGCTGATGGGTTCAAATCACTAACCTTTTGATTAGCAGCTGAGCATTTAACCACTGCACTACCACGGCTCCTTCATTAAAGGAAGTAGGTTTGAAATCAGAAAGAGAGGCATTTTCTAAAAGGGAATCCAAAAAGTGAGCCCCCAGTCCTGAAGGAGAAGGCCAAAATATTGATGAGGAAGTCAAGCTACGAAAGTCCAAAGAACCCAACAAGAGAAAACATAGTAAAGTGAAAAAAGAATACATGTGAGGTAGAGAAGATGTACTGACAGCACAAAGAAGGGAACCGAGCTACAAAAGGAGACCCTACTATCCATTACTGAGGAATCTGGTTGCACATCTGGACTTGAACAGCCTGCTCAATGATTCCAGGTACTCCAAACTCTGTGTGCCAATTTCTTTATCTATATGCATCTCAATCCCACTAGGGTCTAAAAGAATTAGTTTTGATCAAATGCACTGAGAAATGCAAATGAAAGGCACCATTAAATTCAAATCATTATTATGTGAAATATTTTTAAAAACTAGTGAACATAAATGCTCATCTTTTTCAGTTTGGGTAAATAGTAATCCCCAGGTCCATTTTTTGCTCTAAGCAACATCTCTAACATGTGTGCATACAAACATGATAGCCCAGACATCCAGGCCACACACTCAGCATGTATGTACATGTGCAGAGACACAGACATGCTTAGCCATCAGAAGAGGCATAATCTATACACAAGATCAAGACAGACGCTAAGGTGTGTGTGGAGTGGGCAGCTCAGCTTGTTCACTGAAAACTTTCAAACGTCTTTCAAACAAAGCTTTCTGAATTGTACACAATGTGCAACATACAGAACCGAGCACTGGAAACAGCTCCAAAGATGGAGTGCATTATCAAGATAAAAACATTTATTATTTCTCTGCTAAAAGTTGTCATCATGTACTTCTGAAGGCAAGGAACTGGTCTGTCTGCTAAAGATATCTACTTGAAAAGCCTCAAAGGAGAAGTCCTAAACAGGAGTCTAGAAGGGTCTCTATGGGAGAACAGCCATGAGTGGGGATTCCCAGGCTTAGCTGAACACACCTGAGAGTCGAACTCCCACAGCTGGGAATGCCTCTCCCTCACACCTTCACCTGGCTCACCAAGGTCCACCCAGCCTTTGGATCTCATGTACCTGTCACTTTCTCAGGAGAACATTTACTGGTCACTAAGAAACCCTGGTGGCATAGTGGTTAAGTGCCATGACTGCTAACCAAAAGTCTGGCAGTTCAAATCCACCACGCGCTCCTTGGAAACTCTATGGGGGCAGTTCTACTCTGTCCTATAGGGTCGCTATGAGTTGAGATTGACTCGACCGTAACAGGTTTGTTTTTTTGTTTTGTTTTTTTAAAATAGGTCAGTTTCCTTCTCAAATTCTCTCTGAGTTCTCTGTACTCTTCCTTGAAAGTCTATGAGAACTATGATTAAATAACTGTTCAACTATTTGGTAGATGTCTTTCCGACAAGCTGCAAAGTAACATTCCAGAAGACACTGCCCATGCCTATTTTGTTTACTGATATTACCCCAGAGCATAGTGAATGAATGAATGAGTGAATGAATGAATCAAATTGTGTCATTTCAGCCTTCAATTCCAGAACATAGCCTCATTTTCTCTCTTGGGCTCTGTTCTACAGTATGTCATTTTAACAGCTGTATACTGTTTCAGGGTAAGATTAAACACTCTGCAGTTACAGTGGTGAACAGAGCTGAGTTCCAACTATTTACACATATTAACCATTAACTAATACATGTATGACACGTAGTACATAGCACAGGCTACCATGCCCATATACAACTGTGTAATTTTAATGAACACTCCAAAACCCTCTTTTCATTCCTATTGTCATTGCTTTACTGTCATTCACTGTATCATACCCAGGGCAAATAATTTAAACATCGACTAAGGACCTATTACGTGCCTATTTTAGCCTCTCAAGAACATTGCAACGTTTGTATTCCCACTTAACAGATAAGAAAATTGAAACTCAGAAAGATTAAGAAATTTGCCCAAAGTCACAATTGGTAAGCAGAGGAGTGGGGTGTGAACCCAGCTCTATCTGAATCTGAAGCCCCGGTTCCCACAATGCTGTCCTTTCCTCTCATTCCTGTAACTGTGGTGTGTGGGGGCACGCCCTGATTGGCTGGATTTGAACTCCGACTATGCCATTTACTGTCTGTGGGGCTTGGGCAAGAGACCTAAGCTTTCTGTTCTTTCAATTTCTCATTTGTAAATGCTTATAATAACAGGACTGTCCTCATGGGAGCTGTTTTGAGAAATAAGTGAGTTAACATATGTTGAACACTAAGAACAGTGCTGGGCAAATAATAAGCACTCATTCAACATTATACCATTTTTACTGTGGCCATGATTGCTCTTATTATTAAAAATAATATTATGTGCTAACCAGTCTTCCCATCTGGCTGTAGAATTTTCATATGTGAATGCTAGTTCCAAGGGTAAGTGGCAAAGAGAACACCCTGACAGCGCAGAAAGACTGGGGGTCAGTACTGTGTTTTGTTAGAGTGTACACTGTGGTACTGTAGCAACTGTGAGGAAATGCACCTCAATACATAACTAATTAATGCTCATCAGTAATTTTTTACATGACCAATATTTCTGTTTCTCTGTATTCACTCTCCTCTCTGTTTTTGTCCCAAAGAGGAAAAAAGAAGAAGAAAATTGCTGAATCATATTTTTCAGGTCAGTCTACTTTACTTGAAAATATGCTCTAAATATAAGACTGGCTACCAAGCACACATATGGCACGAATTTCTTTTAAAAAGTCCTGCCACTTTGAAGAGGTATTAAAATATGTGTGGCAATTACCATGATTTTTTCCTAAATGGAGTAGCTTAGTACTGATGGATTGATTTTTTTATGTATTAATATTTTGGGAAGAATATCAATTTCTAATCCAGGGGGTGGAACACTACTTTTCACTAAAACTAGTAGTAGTAATCACATCTGCTACATTTTCTGGATATAGTACTCTTTGACATTTTACAAATATTTCATCTTTGTTACAACATTTCTGCACAAGGAAGAAAACCCAGATCTGTGGGACTCCAAACCCATGCTGTGCAACCAACCACTCCACTGAACTGCCCCCCTTTGGAAGGGAACAAACAACCAAGTGTGCTTACAGCAGTATGTCCCCTAGCTGTTGCAAACAACCAAATATGGAATGATTTTTTGTGAGGGAGGGGTCTAATTTAATTCACTGAGCCCTTTAACTACAGGCAAAGCACTCTATTATAGGCTTACTGGGAGAAGGTGCCTCCTTGCTCCTCTATCAGAGACAGAGACTGGTCAAAAAGCTCCGGGGCAGTGGAAGAGCTCGGCTGCTAACCAAAAGGTGGGCAGTTCAAATCCACCAGCTGCTCCTTGGAAACCCTCGGGGCAATTCTACTCTGTCCTATAGAGTCACCATGAGCTGGAATCGACTCAATGGCAACGGGTTTGGTTTGGGATGAGAATTCAGTGAATAAATCAGAAATAGGAACTCAGTCAAGCAGGGGTTGAAATGGACCCCTCAGCAGACAAATACCATCTTGTTCAACTTGCTCTGGCTCCCCCGGTGGCTCTAGCACTGGTTTGGGCAGGACACGCCACAGCTTATGGCCTCCTGCCCTCTTGTAAAAACAGCAACTCTGCTTGTATCTCTTATGCATACTGGTGTTTTCTCTAAGATTATTTAATCCAGTGTTCTACTGGGAAAATAAAAAGTTTGATAACCTTGTATATATTGGCACTATACTCCTTTTCTTCATGACCTGGCCCTAACTTGTCCGATTTGTCTTGTATGACTCCCTCCTCAGCACTTCTTAACCTCCAAACTAAACTATACATGGCTTCCAGAATATGCTTCATGCTTTTTTAGTCTCCATGCCTTGGCACATACTGTTTCCTTGGCCAGGAATGGCCTCTTCCTGATGGTCTTCCGGGATGTAATGACTGCTCCCCAGCATCCTATCAACTTTATATCTATTTGCAAATTTTTAACTTTATTATACAACTCATAGGCTCTATTTATAAATATTTAAGGCAAGATTGTCTCATCATGAGCTCCTGTTCAGGCAAGGACCACTTCCTCAGCTTTGAATTTCCAGTGCCCGCCATAGAGTAGGTGTTGAGTAAATTTTTGCTGAATAAAGCAATGGGGAAAAAATTACACTGAGTTAAACACTGGATGTCTCTCTAAATTAACTGAAGACCTGCAGCAACGTGGCTAAGAGGACAGGTTTAAAAGATGGCGTGAAACTGCTCAGATCAATACTCACTCCATCATTTAATAGCCATGTTATACTGAACAAGATACTTAACCTCACTGTATCTGATTTTCTCATCTCTGAAATGGGGCTAATAATGGTACCTGTTTTATAAGTTGTTGAGGGGATGAAATGAATTAATATACAGAAAGTATTTAAAAGTATTCTGGCATATGATAAGCACTCCATCAATGTTAAAACAACAACAACAAACCAAACGAGTTGCTGTCAAGTTGATTCCGACTCATGGTGACCCCGTGTGTGTCAGAGTAGAACTGTAGTGTGCTCCACAGGGCTTTAAATGGCTGATTTTTCAAAAGTAGAATGCCAGGGCTTTCTTCCAAGGAGCCTATGGGTGAACTGGAACCACCAAACGTTTGGTTAGCAGTGAGCACATTTACCGTGTGAACCACCCATCAATGTTAACTGCCATCCTTATTATTTTCAATTGAAATATTTTTTAAAAAGTAAAAAGAGAGGCACTCCACTTAAGGATCTTATCAGTTTTAAAAATACATCCACTCAAATGACATGATATGATATATTTTTGCCCACACGGCATCCTTTCCTCTTTTTTCTGTAAGAGTTCTCAGGCTTTCCTTTGAACAATCAACCCTCCTGACTCTTAGGCCCTGTGGGAGGTACCAGGGCCAGGCACCCAACCCAGACATGGCTGAAGAGAAACAGGGATTGGCTTAGGAATAGGGCTATGACCCAAGAGAGCCCACTCATATTCAGGTTGGCACTTCTGCTGGGACTAATGGTAATGAGGCAACTAAAACCTGAGACTGGAGCTGCTGGGGGGCCATTCTCGCCACTGCATGGTGGGAGGAAAGCAAAGCCCAGAGATGGAGAGAGAGACAAAATTCCTAATCACATCCTGCGACTGCTGGGATATCCTGTGAGCATTTTTTTTTTTTAATTTAAAAAAATTTTAATTTAATGTAAACATTTAAATTTTAAATTCTCTTCTCAGCTTAATTCAGTTTGAATGGGGGTTTTGATACTACAACCCAAAGTGTCCTGAGTAATGTAATCAAGACCAGCATTTTGAAGATGAAAGCCTAGGGTATTAATTATTATCTCATTAAATACTACATGGGCTTCAAGGTGGCATTGTAAAGGGACAAGTTTACATTAGTGATGTTTATCCAAATGAAAATGGGGATTATTTACAGGGTTATCAAAGAATCATAGTCCCTTCACACTTGGTGGCCAAAAAGCAGTAAATATGAAACCAAACCTGTTGTCGTCAATTCCAACTCATAGTGACCCTGTAGGACAGAGTAGAACTGCCCCTTAGGGTTTCCAAGGCTGTAAATCTTTATGGAAGCAAACTGCTACATCTTTTTCCCGAGGAGCAGACTGGTGGGTTCAAATCACTGACCTTTCGTTCAGCAGCCAAGTGCTTAGTCACTGCACCACCAGGGCTCCTTCCCAGTAAATACAGGACCCTAGAAAAGTGGTCCTCCCACTTTGGGGTGTGTAACAGCCATGGAAGAACTATTCCTCACAAGCACTCCAGGGATGCTAAAGCTAGTAGTCCTTCTTTGAGAAACACTGCCCTAGAGGGCCCACTTTCTCTTAGACTTGCTAGGCAAATCTAGAGTTCACACATCCAGCTGGAAGAAATCCCCAGAGAAAGATGAAATAGGAAAATTCCCACACAGATTTCAGGAACTAAAGAATGTCAAAGACTAAGTCTGAGCTTCAGCACCAATTAATTCTGGGACAAATGTTATCAAATTTAGAAGCATCTCAACTCTAAAACCGGAAGGGCGGAAGCATAACACGCAGTGGCTGTTTTCTCTATTAAAAAAAAAAAGTAGTATAGAATAAAAACAAAATTTAAAAATTGATTTCAAGCTTATGGCTTCATCAATTTCATTACAGTAAACTATAGTAACTTTGCAGTAGGTCATAGCATACAATCAACAAAGACGACTTTTGAGAATTCATCTCAGTTTTTAATTCATCTCAGTTTTTAACAGAGCAGCTATAATGAGCTCAATTACAACAATTGGTAAGAAGCTTTTGCAACATTCTATAATACACAAAAGACAACATCGCAAAATGAAATAGATTGTTTTCTAAGGGCACCACATGAGTTTCACAAAAGAAATCTTATGTTGACTAAGATGTGTAAGAGGGTGATACAAAAGTCATCTGATGCATATCAGATACCAAGGCGAACAAGAAAATCATTTCCTTAGGTGCATCCATGTTTGTCCTTTTTAAGGGTCAGTGTTTAAATAACAGTCAATGCTGTGCCTGAATCAGGGAAACCACCCAGCTCTTCCGAACAAGGGTTCCCCAGGAGAACTAAGCCTCAATGGCATAAGGCATTCATTGTATGTAATGAATTAACTCTCTGATGCATCTAGAATAGTGTTAGAGCTGTGCCTTCCTTGGGAAAAATGAGAAAATCGTGACTAAATCATTTTCTGTAGGGCTTAATTTTCTAGAGGACTCCAGTTTAGAAAGGTTAACTGACAGTCTTTTAACTGAAAATATATATTCTTGGATTAACAGCCGTAGAACTTTTTTTGATGCCCAGCAAGCTAGTCTAGAGTGGGTTCTCCAAGCACTTTAATGTCTCACAAATAGAACCAGAAGTTAGAAGAATAACATTCAGCGCCCTCAGAGCATACTTTGTGCACCAACTTTATGCACAGTTGGTGCACTGGGGTTAATGATGTCAGCGGAATTTAACTATAGTTCCACAGAACCACACAAGACAACCTAATCTGCAGTGTGAATGTTTTAATTCCGTCCACCACCATTAGTTGTTAAACTGCTAGGAGCATTTCATTATGTGGAAATCCTATTCAATGCGAGGAAAACACAGTAGCATGACTTCAACAGAGCTGCAGAACAAATTCTGATTTGTCTATGGTTGAAGCTTTGTAAAAGGTTTGCCCATTTATAATAGGTTTCTATGTGGAGACTGATAGTACCTTAACCTGAATTTTGTGTCAGACTCTACTGACCATCCAATATCCACGTTTTCCTTCCTTTTGACTGACAGAACTGGCAGACTAAAGACTACATTTCCTAGCTTCCTTTGCACCTAGGTATAGCCAAGAAAAGTAGGAGTACGCCGAAAAATGTATGTACTAGAAAGGCTCTAACTGAAAGGCGCTCTTCTGTGCCCTTGTGAATTTTTTTCGCCCGCCACAGAATGTGATCAATGGAAATCAGTCAGCTATCATCAACTATGAAGTGTCCTTAAGTGTGGAAGCCATGCATTACAATGGTGGAGCCAAAAGAGAAACATCCTGGTATTCCACCACATAGCTGCCATACATCCCTGGTCTGCTACCTCTAGACTCCTTTAACAGGACACAGCAAGAAACTTCTGTCACGTTTACCAACCAACCAACCTTCTCAAATTTGTGCGCTAAGGTTCAAAATCCTACCAGGACTCCTCACTATACAGGACACTACCAAAAACCAAACCAGTTGCTGTAGTCGATTCCGACTCTCAGTGACCCCATGTGTACAGAGTAGCACTGTTCTCTGTTGGGCTTTTAAGGCTGAGACCTTTTGGAAACAGATTGCCAGAGTCTTTCTTCTGAGCTGCCTCTGGGTGGGTTTGAACTGCCAATCTTTTGGTTAGTAGTGGAGCACTTAACTGTTGTGCCATATAGGGACTCCTCTATCAAGCTTGTTGTTGTTAGTTGTAATTGAGTCGATTCTGACTATGGCAACCCCATATGTATAAAGTAGAACTGCGAAGTATGGTTGTCAAGGCTTTGACCTTTTGGAAGCAGATCGCCAGGCTTGTCTTCTGAGGCACCTCTGGATGGGTACATACTGCCAACCATTCAGCTAGCAGCTGCGCACTTAAACATGTGCACCATCTGGGAACTCTCTACCATGCTTAAGCCTCGGTTATTTGGGGTTTGCTGTTCTACGGGGGTGGGACCTAAACATAATTAATATAATCTACATGTAGCTTCTCACTCAGTAATTGCCTAATAAATTAATAAACTAATTGGGGTTAAATATTTGACTTGGCATGCAACTTCTGAAATTTAAATTATGTACTTAGGATAAAGGGAAAGAAGTACTACTTTATCCAAGTGGTAATATACATATAAACAAAAAAAAAAAAAAAACTGCACACTTAGCGGTCGAGTAGATTCCAACTCACAGAGACCCTATAGGACAGAGTAGAACTGTCCCATAGGGTTTCCAAGGAGTAGCTGGTGGATTTGAACTGCCCACCTTTTGGTTAGCAGCCAAACGCTTAACCACTGCACCACCAGGGCCCCAAATATACATACGGAAACAAAAAGTTTTAGCTTAATGGGAAATTCAAATAAGTTTTTGGGTGGGAGAGCAATAATAAGTAAGGAAAAGGAAGTCACTATAATGTGCTGTATAAATGAACATTACTGAAATTGGCATTATGATAGGTAATCTACCATATAACATTTACTTATCACAGGTAACAAACTGGGACAGAAAGGGCATAGACAGAAGTCCAACACACAGACAAACTGTGTGTCTTTTTCATTTGTATACTAGTTCTTGATACCTTGGTGTGACCCATTTATTCAACGTCCATTTACACTGGATACTCTACTTCTGGACTGAATTGAAGACTCTGGTCTTTTAGCTTTCATGTATAGCAGCCAGATGCTTTAGAAAAATCCCCAGGACAAAAGAAAATGATTAACATGTCTTTGATGTCCAGCAAGTCCTTTCAAGTCTAATTTCTGCTCTGTACTCTTGAAAAAGGCATTAAAATATTTTAACTAGACTTAGCAAAAAGGATAGAAAACATTAAATTGTATTTAAAATAAAGGCTATTTCTTCAGTTTCTTTTGATCATCCAGGCAGAAATTCTGTTTAAGTGTTGCTCTATTATAATAAGAATTTGAGGTTATTATGAAGATTTTATCAGTAATATTTTATTCGGGGAAATCTTTAGGTTAAATATCCCACTAGAATTTTAGAGCTATCCAAGCTCTGTCTACTCTAGTGTTAGGTGGACCTTTGGGGAAACCGTTTAGACCCATCTCTTCCCTGTAATCTCAGCATTACTCTGTTAATACCTTGAAATCCTTGTTCTGTCTTCATATGCAAATATCCGTGATTGTGTTTATGCAAATTATCAGCACACAGTATTTACTCTAACTGCAGAAGGTGGTGAGTAGGTATCTAATTCATCAGGGTGCTTTATCCACGGTCTTCTCAGTCAGCTTTCAAACACTCTTACTTCGTTAAGTTATGCACAGGTGGAGAAAGATCTTAGATGTTTAGAAAGATCATTTTCCTGAAAAAATTTTTTCCAGAGCTATTAAATGTATTTTTCCTATCATTATCTTCTCTATAACAAATAGATAGCTTTTGAGATAGCAAGATAATGATACTTTACCCCTGTGACGTCCATAACCTTAATGGCTGCAAGCTGGCCCGTTTTAACATGACGACCCTGTAAAGACAAAATAAATAATAAAAAAGACTTTAGTTCTGATCGGCAATATGAGCATTCAGTTCCAACGAAAAAGAAGAATCACCTAGGTCAATGTTATAGTACGCCGATGGGAGACACACAAACAGAGAAATCTTAAATGCTTTCAAGACTCCTTCCTCCTTCTCTCCCTCTGTCTCTCTGTCTTTCTGCCTCTCTATATCCCTCTCTCTCTCCTTACCTCGCTCCCTTCCTTCTGGTTTGGCTTCCTTTGCAGTAGAATCTTTCCCCCAAATAAAACTGTACGTGGAACCCCTGGTTCAAGCAGGGCATGACAGCCAGAGCATAGAGCACAGCTTATTATGTCTCCCGACTCCACCTATTTTGGCAGCCCCCAAGGCACCTCTGCCTAACACTGCACTAGATTTTGAATGCCTTAAGAGGCAGGGAACCTGCTTTGAGTGAAGTTCGTTACAAGAACACCTCAACACCCAGTTCTTTCCATCAGCAGCCTGGGTGGTGAGCAAATCTAGCCCACAGTCCAGGCTCAAGGCCTGAGAGCAGACAGGAAACAGACAATCCAAGCTGCATTTCAAATGCAAGCCACTGGGCAGTTCTTGGTTCAAAATAAATAAATGAAATATTTGCTACTTTTTCAACTTAAGGTACTTTTTTTTTTTTTTAAATAACCACTATAATGTCACTTAAGGTAACACTGGAAAAGAAAACCACCCATTTTTCCTCCATTTTAAATTTCACTCCAAGATGAAATGACATTTCTCAGTGGGTCGGACAGATGACTGAATCATACACCTTGGGGATGGCAGTTTGGGCTTAAATGAGATCCAGGAGGTGGAACCATTAGAAGTCTCAGCTTGGTCCCAGGCAAAGGTATCTCCACTCTCTGAAGCAGGAGCGCTGCTGAGCTGTCAAGCGTTGATCGGGAGAACCAGGAAGGTGCCTGCCTTTTACATCATGAGAGTGAATGTCAAGCCAAATTAGGATCCACATTATGGCAGACTTTGAGGAATGGCAAGGAGGTAGCTGACCTAAAGATCACTAGAAACCTGAGGCACTGTCATTGCTAAGACAGTGTTGAAAGAGACAACTTAATAAAATCACAAATAAATGGAATAGGAAGAGCCCTTGAGGTGCCTAATCCAATCTCCTTCTTTCAGAGACAGGCCAAAATCTCGCAGCTAATTAGAGCCTTTGTCTACCCCACTTCTGCCACCTGGCTCCTAAATTAGAAATTCTTGTTAAAATTTAAAAATAATTTTTTATACAAACCTTCTTTTCAAATTTTACTCAGCTTGGGTTTAACACTGTACCGCTCATCTCTTTTTCACACTTAAAAAAAAAAAAAAAACTAAACCCACTGCTGTCAAATCGATTCCGACTCATAGCAACCCTATGCGACAGAGCAAAACTGCCCCGTAGGGTTTCCAACGAGCGGCTGGTAGATTCGAACTGCTGACCTTTTGGTTAGCAGCCAAAGGCTTAACCAGTGTACCATCAGGGCCCCCCCTTTTCACATAGGGTTACATTTTTTAAATTATCTGTTTGTTTGCGTTGGGAGACAGGGTGATGAGAGAGGGCCTCATTATGACAGGAGCATTTTTAAATGAAAATTTAATATTACTCTCAATTTTAATTTATTTTTACTTAAAAGAGAAATTAAAAATACATATATAAACACCATTTAAATTTGGAGCTAAAAATTCAGCCAAGGACTAAAAATTAAATTCGGGAGGTGGTGGGGGGAGCTTCTAAAGGGAAGCAAAAAAGTATTTAAAAAATCCTTCTTAAATAGGAATTTCTCCACAAAAATTAGAGGAAATATCTTGTCAGACTGCAGTTGCTGAGTCATTTCTTGATGAATGAACTAAGATTTTTCTATTAAAAAAAAAATCAACAATAACAAAAGCTGAGCTGAACAGACCAAATCTGGAAAAACAAAACTGATATCCCAGTAGGACCCAAAGCCTATTATCAGATCATGTCTCAACGTATAACAAGCTCATCCACAAGCAAGGGCGAAGAAAGGCATCTAAAAGGGAAAGCTGAGGGTTTGGAATTATTCAGTGCTGGTAGGCTCGGTTCAGCCTGGTCCTCAGATACACTTAAGAACTCTCTCTGCTCTCCTTCTTAAAACTGGCAACCTTGTCTCACTTTTGAGAAAAAGAACTATGCTGATTCTTGTTCCATACAAACTGATTCAACATCAAGATGAAATCCAAATCAATCAAGCATTACAGTATTTTACCTCCTCCCTAAAATGACTGCAAAAAGAAACAACAATTTTATCTGAAATAGCCATGCAAGTCTTAGCTCCATTATTGCTGTTATTTTCTAAGAAACAGCAAGATGGCTTTTTAGCAGCTAGCCTGAGGCTAGCCTAGGAGACAGCATTTTCATTTCTAGGTCACTGAACTAGATCTGTATCCAGCCTGAGCACATTAGCAAACCAGAGTTGCTGAAAATGCAGACACCCTACCTACCACCATCCCCATCCCCACTGTTCACAAAGGAAATCTCACACACAGTTAGAGTGAGTGGATCATTCTCCTTCATGTTTTAGTTTAGATGAGATCTTGTCTTTGTGGAGGAAGGCTTCTTAAATTTCCCAACCGCAGGTGAGTGCCCCACCCTTGTGCTTCCATACCAGCCTACACGAACCCCACAGATGACAGGCAATGCTGCGGTTTTCAAAATGCGTGTCAAAAGAAGCATGAAAACAAAAATCAAATCAATAGAAAAATCTCCGAGCACAGAACATGTAGTAATGGCAGCTGTTGTTTCATGGATCCATTGTTGCAGTCTACATCCAATTATCAATCTATATATCTATCTAACAATCAATCAATCAGTCATTGATGCTGTGGTGTGCCACCCAGATTCCCTCTTCAGGGGGAATGGCAGCTGTCAGCCGAGTCCCTCTTTGGGAATTATCTTCAGCCAAGAGTTACCTCGCCTAAGGTCATGCTCCCTCCCAGAGAGCACATCTAATGACTGGTTAATACAGGAGTGTGAAGACCCAGCCCCTTGTCTTAAAGTGTCCATCTCTTTGGGATATCTGGAGCTTCGTTCAGACTACATTACAGTTAAACTCCTTCTTCTACCCAATTCTACTTCTTTTGCAGGTGTAGGTGCTAAGAACACTTCCCAGTAAAAATCCTGCTGTAAATATCCATTTCAGTGTTTGTTTCCAGGAGAGCCTACCTAAAACAGTTGGTGTCAGGTATGCTCTGAGGAAAGGAAACAGGTTCTAAAACTAGGTGTGAAGGAGACCCCCATCATTGGTGTTAGGTAGCACACTGATAACTCCTGGCATGCTATAGCAGTGTAAATGTCAAACGTTCACTAGTGGAGAACTGGAATAGGGTACAGGTGGAAAGGAATAGACGAGTTAGTACAATATTTCAGGCTTTTGAGAGGTCCAGAGGTAAATGTAATTATTTTTTAAATGGAATCAGCTGGCTCTTGCTGAGTGCCACTGAAGTCCTAGATAAAGACAGTCAAAAGCTAAAGGTGGTTCATCATCAGTTGAAGGCAAAGCGTGAACACCACAAGGGAGGTGAGGTTAAATCCTGAGGGTGCATGCATACTGTCTTGCTATGCTGAGGCTCTGTACTGTCCTCAAGCAAGTTGAGAGTATCACTATGGCAGGCTCATTGGGTTCAAGGGGATGTGGGGTTTCAAGCACATTCACACAGATGCCCCTATTCCAAGCCTCAGAGTCTCACTGCTTTCCAATTAGGCTTGAGCTGAAGGTTCCATCCCTTCTTCTATTGTGATAATTAATTCCTGGGATTGGTCCTCAGCTTCCTCTACTCGCATGCTGCAGAAGGTAACAGTCTTTTTATATGCTGCCTAGTCTTTTTGTTTTGTTTTGTTTTGTTTTTTTTAGTAAATTGACCACAGTAGCAGCGATGCCTGAGGAAGGCATGGTGACCAGAAGCTCAGGCTTCTCAGGGATAAGGGTGTAAGATATCCCAACAGTCAGCCATCTAGACCTGCAAAGATGCTAACCAAGGGTGAGGAGAAGTAAAAACGGGAAGTAGAGGAGGGAGAGGATGAGTATCAGTTGCAACTTCCAGAAAATATGTAGTGGCAGGGGCTTTAGTTCTTTCCATTAAAATTCTTTTTGTAACTTTGCTTAGGAAAAAAGATCAGTTAGAATCCTGGAGGAGGTTTTTCTAGAACTTACTATACAAAATAAGTGGATGCCAGCATCAAAAGGGATGGACCATAGTGGCTGCTGTGGTATGCCACCCAGATTCTTCCTTCAAGACTGAGGTACTCATTCCCCTAGCTGCTGCAAGCACTGGCAACTGACAGCTGTCAACCGAATCTCTCTCCAGGAATTAACCTTTGCCAAAGAGAGCTGCTTCATCCAAGGTCATGTCCCCTGCCTAAGGTAATGCCTGCTACCTGGAAGCAGCAGGCATTCTATGACTTGCTGACACAGGAATCAAAGGTCTAGTTCCTTTATGTCAAAATGGGGCAACTTTGAAAGGCCATCCCAGCCCCAGAGCTCCCTTGGGAATTGGCTAAGGCCTTGTTGCCACTGCACTGAAGTTCAACTCCTTCCTCTGTCTGAATCTATCATCTTCAGTCCCTCACAGATGCTGATCCTGAGAGCAACCTCAAACACCATCCATCCATCCATCTACCCACCTACCCACCCACCCATCCATCCATCCATCCATCCATCCATCCATCCATCATCTATCTGTCTGTCTGTCAACGTGAAACACTATCTATCATCTATTTATCTCTTGATCAGTATGTGTGTTCTCAATACAGGAGCCCTGGTGGCACAGTGGTTAAGAGCTATGGCTGGTAACCAAAAGGTTGGGAGTTCACATCTACCAGCTGCTCCTTGGGAACCCTATAGGGCAGTCCTACTCTGTCCTATAGGGTAGCTATGAGTCAGAACTGACTCGATGGCAACAGTTTTCTTTGGTTCTCAATATGAATGTAAAATAATATATTTCTTATTAGATTTGAAGTAAAATTTTTTAGACATACTGTGACCTAAAGGGTGAATAGAATAAACTAGGCCAAGGTTAAAAGTACATTCCAGATGACAGGAACAACATGTTCAAAGGTCCTGTGGTGTGGTTATTAGAGCATTTGAGAAATTGAAAGTAGGCCAATATGGCGAGAGAAGAGAATAAGAGCCTAGTGAGTCCAGGCCATTTTGAGGAGTTCTTTTTTTATCCCAAGACCAATGGGCATCCACTAAAGGGTTTGAAGCAAGGATGTAAAAGCATCAAGTTTGCATTTTGAAAAGATCATTCTGGGGTCAGGGCAGAGAGTAGAGAAAACCAAAAAAGATGCTGGAGGAATAGCACTTATAATGCCGCTTAGTAATTCAGTGGAAAGATGATGGCAACTTGGCCTAGGATGGAAGTAATGAAGAAAGTGAGAAATGAACAAAGTCAAGATATTCAGGAGGTCAAATCAACAGGACTTGGGAATGGATCAGACACATATCTCCCCTGGACCTCCCATAGCACATGGCACAGCATGGACCCAGTAAATATTTGCTAAATAACTGACCAAATGTAGGACTAGGACTTGGGGGCTGCATTTAGGTTCTCAGTCAATACCATCCATGTGTCCACAATGGTTTCCCAACATATCCTCACATCTCTATCCAGCCCCAAAGCGTATGGAACCAGATGCAGTGGGGACTGTGAGGAAGAATTACAACCATGATTCATTCATAAACAAGAGATTAGAAAATGAATTTAACTAGATAAAATACTTTTAAATGCAAACCAGAAAACCAAACCCACTGCTGCAGAGTAGATTCCAACTCATAGCAACCCTATAGGATAGAAAAGAACCGCCCCATGGGGTTTCCAATGCTGTAATCTTTACGGAAACAGACTGCCACATTGTCCTCCTGCAGACTGGCTGGTGGGTTTGAACTGCCAACCTTTCGGTTAGCAGCCGAATGCTTTAACCACTGCACTACCAGGGTTCCCTTTAAATATAGAGACCAATTTACCTTCCCTGTCCACAGATGACAGAGAAACTAGAAACTGGTTTTAGCTTTACCTCTGAGGTATAATGAGAAAGAATGTGAACTCTGATTTCCTGCTCACAGTTAAGATTAAAGCTTAGTTATGATATCTATCTGGAGATCTTCAGGAATGCTACTTTTCTTTGA
The DNA here is from genome assembly GCA_030035585.1 of Dugong dugon. Lineage (NCBI taxonomy): Eukaryota > Metazoa > Chordata > Mammalia > Sirenia > Dugongidae > Dugong > Dugong dugon. Next base: position 48,006,092 of record CM057479.1, read on the forward strand.
TACAACATGTCTTGAGGCAAAGAGGTAGACTAGACATCATTATGAAAAGACTCTAAACATCCTTATGATCAAGGAACATGGATGTTCATAGAATATACCTGGCCCAGTGTCTACTCCCAGGGCTTCCCCCACGTTAAATGGGGCCTTCATTTTTCTTTATGAGGCAGTGGTGGTTCAGTGGTACAATTCTTCCTTTCCATGCAGAAGACCCAGGTTTGATTCCCCAGTCAATGCATCTCATGCGGTCACCACATATCTGTCAGTGGAGGACTGCATGTTGCTGTGATGCTAAACGAGTTTCAGTGGAGCTTCCAGACTAAGACTGACTAGGAAGAAAGGCCTGGTTATCTACTTTTGAAGATCAGTCAAGGAAAACCCTATGGATTACAAGGGTCTGATCCACAGTCATGAGGATGGCACAGGACCAGGCAGGGTTCTGTTCTGTGGGGGGCCAACTTGTTGGCAGCTAACAACAACAATAACATCATTTTTCCTTGGCCTACATGTGCCATTCACTGGTAGCTTTAACCACCCTGCTCTCCATATCTCCAAAGCTGTGATCCAGCCATCACTGCTCCCAGACGAGCGCTTGCAGCAAAGATGAAGCAAGTTACCAATACAGGACAGTTCCCAAGCAACAGCTCCCCATCTCACCACCATTCGCTGCTGTGAATTCCTCTGCTTGGCACCCTGAGTGGCAGAAGATGGATTCTTTTCAAGACTGCTTAGGGGTGGGCCAGCAGGGAGTTGAGGCTTGTTCACTGGCACGGGGTGGGGAAGAAAAGACCATGTGTAATTTTTCTTTGTTAAAAGCTAGGATTCCTCAGTCTTCATGGCTGCCAGTTTGGCTCAGTTTATAAATCAAAATGGATGATTAAAGGAAAAAATCAAATAGTCACAAGTTTTAGCAGACAGCAGTTAATGTATGCAGATTCCGTGGCAGGGAGCCTAATCCCTGTACCCAGGAAAGGCGCACAGCTGAAGTGACAGCAGTGACGAGGCAGACACGCTGAGGGCTTGACAGGAGCTCGAAAAGCAGCAGAATCAGCCTCTCGGTCGTGGCCTTAAACCAAGAACACATTTCCCAGTAACCTCCTCTCCCTCTCATAAAAACGAGCACAAAACGAAGATCTTACTGGCTCTTGTCTAATCACCACAGTCTTTCGTGTCTCTTGTACCTTGGGGAGGGCTAGATCCCCTAAATTTGGAGGGTTCAAACGGTGGGGGATAGCTATGCACATAGTCAACGCCTCTGCCTCACCAAATATGCCACCACCCCCGCCTACCCAGCACAATACCACCACCACCAGTGGTCCTTGAGTCGATTCTGACTCACTGTGACCCCCTGTGTGTCACAGTAGAACTGTGCTCCACAGGTTTTCAATGGCTGATTTTTCCAAAGTAGATTGCCAGGCTTTTCTTGGGAGGTGCCCTAATCTTCCTTTATCCCCTGAATCAGTAATGGCACCTGGGGATATAAACAGCATTTTAAAGCCCTGAATGAAGCTTATACCCAACTTCAGTCAAAGGAGAAAAATAAGGACCCTGTGGTGAATTTTTTCAGAAAGCATGATGTATTCGACTTAAGCAGGATTCTTTAAGATCTGGGGTTTTAAAATGTCCAGTGATGAAATGTTTTTAACTTTAAAAATGTAAACATTAGTCCTATGTTGGTTCCCAATGGTTGTTTTTTAAATCTTTTTACTGGGGGTGGCTGGCTGGGATTTTTAGTATCCTATGAAGTCTAAGAGGGAGGGACTGCAGTGGTGCTTCAGCGGCAGAATTCTCACCTTCCATGAGAGAGGCCCAAGTTTGATTCCCGGCCAACTCACCTCAAGTGTAGCTACCACCCATCTGTCAGTGGAGGCTTGCATATTGCTATGATGCTGAACAGGTTTCAGCAGAGTTTCCAGACTAAGACAGACTAGGAAGAAAGGCCTAGAGATCTACCCCAAAAATCAGCCACTGAAAACCCTATGGATCACAACGGTCCAATCCATAAGTCATCACGGGGATGGGACAGGACCACGCAGCATTTTATTCTGTTGTGCATGGGGTCACCATGAGTCAGGGGTTGACTTGATACCAGCTAACAATAACAACATGAAACCTAAGAGTCTTAGAACAAAGCAGAGTATGGTAGAGAAGTCAGTAATCCTCTTCAGATACCAAGATGGACTGTTCTTGATGCAACCTGTAAAAGGCTAAATGTAACAGTGTGTAGCTCTATTAGACAATATCCAATAGTAGGACATTCTATAAAATATCTCACCAGTATTCCTCAAAACTGTCAAGGTCATCAAAAACAAGGAAAGTCTGAGAAGCTGTCACAGCCACATCTAGTTAGACATGAGAACAAAACGTAATGTTGTGTCCTGGGTGGGATCTTAGAACACAAGAACATTAGACAAAAACTAAGGACGTCTAAATAAATTACGGATTTCAGTTAATAATAATATATCAGTATTCGTTCATCATTGTAACAAAGGAGCCCTGGTGGCAGAGTGGTTAAGAGCTCGGCTGCTAACCAAAAGGCTGGCATTTCGAATCCATCAGCTGCCCCTTGGAAGCCCTATGGGGAAGTTCTACTCTGTCCTATAGGGTTGCTATGGGTTGGAATCGACTCAACGGCAATGGGTTTGGTTTGGGGTTTGGACAGTAACAAATGTGCCATACTAATAGGGGAAACTGGGTGTAGGGTATATGTTCTCTACTATGTTCTCAATTTTTCTATAAATCTAAAACTGTGCTTAAACATAGAAGTCTATTTAAAAGAAAAATTTAAAAAGTATATAGCTCTTAGTACCCTTGCAGTTGTTGCTGTTAACTGGCATTAAGTTTGCCCCTGTCTCACGGGGATCTCATGCACAATCAAACAAAATACTGCCCTGTCTTGCGCCATCCCTATGATGGGCTGGGGATTGGACCGTTGTGATCCATCGAGTCGTCATGAGGAGTACTGGCCAGAAATTGAACCTGGGTCTCCTACATGGAAGAAGAGAATTCTACCACTGAACCACCAATGCACCCAGTAGGCTTGTAATAGCCTCTGTGGATTGTATTGAAGCCAACTTCTCACTCTCTGGGTTCCCTTAGTCCCTAATGCATTTGGCCTTATGCTGGCATCAGCCATGTGCACAGCTGCTTTACACACTAGAGTTGAAAGCTCCTCAAAGACAAGGGTTCTGCCTTACTGATGTTTAAGCCTCTGACATTACCTACCACAGTGTCTTGCAAAGGGTAGGTGCTAAATTACACTGGGGAACATGAAGTTTCTAGGTCTAGTGAATCTGAGAAGCTGCCACAAATCACAATGAACAGAGACTTGAGTGATCCATCAGGGGGCTTAACCTGGGGAGAAGCTTGATAGAATTTGGGGAAATGCCTACTTAGCATAGTAGAAAGATTTTCTCTTAAAAAAAAAACCTGAGACTATGTAAGAGCGCTCACTGCATTATACCAAACCAAACCCAGTTGCTGTTAAGTGGATTTCAACTCTCTGTGACCACATGTGTTACAGAGTAGAACTGCTCCATAAGGTTTTCTTGGGTGTAATCTTTATGGAAGCAGATCACCAGGCCTTTCTCCCACAAGGCCGCTGGGTGGGTTCCAAGCACCGGCCTGTAGGTCAGCTGTCAATAGCAAACCGTTTGCGCCACCCAGGCCTTTCACTGCATTATACATGGAGGAAAAAAGCCACATGGTCTGATTTGTGTGTTTTCCTCAAAAAGGTTTTGTTTTCCTTTTCTTTTCTAAGTGTTAAATAACAAGCTGGAGAGAGCCCTGGAGGCCTAGGGGAAGGAGCTAGCAGAAGCCAAGACAGAAACATTCTGCATTTCATGCTTTTCCTAGTCTACCTGAGGGAAAGGATCAGAGGGAGAAAGAGAGGAGCCGTGCCCAGACACTGCCCTACCACATGCAAGTCCCTCCCTGTCTGCCTCCCCTTTTGCAGAGAGAATACTAACTTGAGGCCGTTGGGGCTGGCAGATCCCACCATTCTCTAGAGGAGCACTCATTTTTTTAGATTTGAAATCAATAGCTTTCTGCGGACTGCTTTACGAGGCAACTCTGTCTTCCCCCGCAGATCTCTGGCAGACCCTTTGCTCACTCCATCCCACCTCCCAGCTGCAGATTAAGAAGACATATTATGTCATCTCCCCCCTGGCCCTGCACAGGTTTGCCAGTTACGGCCAGACACTGGCCCTCTATTGTCTGAGATTTACAACCACGAGGTCTGGAGTGGGTGGAGGTCGGCTTTGCACCAAGAAGCACCAAGGTGGGGTGGGGGGCGGTAATAAGTACTAATAACAAAAAGACAGTGCTACATTTAATTTCACCTAATTTATGACTTCAACAGGAAGCCAGTCCACCCACAACACCATCTCTGTCACCTAATAACAGAACGTACGCAGCGACAGTGAGAGCAGGGTCTCGAGGTTCGGCGGCTGTGCAGAAGGACTGGACCAGTTTCAAGTGAGGGAAAAAGAAAAAAAAAAAAACGCAAAGAAAGGACCACAGCGTTCCCAGCTATCATTCTTGGGGCGGTTGGAACACAAATGGGGATCCATTTGACTCTTCATCAGGGCTGCTGCTGAATAAACCCTCTCCCACAGCGTCCTCCAGCCCCCAGAAGTTTTAATTAAAACAAAAGAAATGTCAGCAGGGGAAGTGCTGGAATATAATGAAGGCCCACCAAATCTAATGTAATATGGAGAAAAAGACTAGTAATGAAAGGGAAGCTTTCATGTTCATAGTGAATCCCTGCTCTGTTGCTGACACAAAAATCAATTTCAATAGGCTTTCGTTGTATCTGAGCAGGAATGCAGGTGACAGATGAAATTTAGTGAGCAATTTACTGGAGTCATAATGATTCTCACGAAAAAAGGCTACAAGGAGAGCTCCCAACCAATACGCTGCTTCTGTAAGAATGTATGCGTGTGTATACGCACGCATGTGTGTATCTGTTTTTTTTAAAAAAGTTGTATATGTTTTATGCTAAAAAATGTAGTTGAACTCTCTACCTCACAGCCTTTAAAATGGTGGTTTTCAATGGGGCAATTCTGCCTCATAGACGAAATTTCATGATGTCTGAATAAATGTTTTGATTGCCATGACTGGCACCTCTAGAGGGTAGAAGACAAGAATGCTACTGAATGCGCACGCATGTTCACTGCAGCACTATCCACAAGAGCAAAACGATGGAAGCAACCTAAGTGCCCATCAGCGGATGAATGGATAAACAAACTGTGGTACATACACACAGTGGAGTACTACCCAACAATAAAGAATAATCATGAGTCTGCAAAACATAACATGGTGAACCTGGAGAACATTATGCTGAGCAAGTCAAGCACAAAAGGACAAATATTATGATATCACTTTTATAAAAAGTCAAGAAGAGGTTTACATACAGAAAGCAACATTATTTTATGGTTACCAGGGATGGGAGGGGGAGGGAAGGACAGTCACTTATTAGATAGTAGACACTCGTTAATTCTGGTGAACAGAAAGGCAATTCACAACATGGGACGTCAGCCCAATATGACCAAGGTAAATAAGACACTAAGAGGACAACTACAGGAAATGCTGTAACATACCCAGCTCTGCAACAACAGTAATAACAACCAAAAATTTGTGAGTGGTTTCATAGGTAGTTACGTATGCTATATAGGTGTGGGAAGGCATATGGGAGTACATGCGTGTGCACATACATAGTTGTGGGCATTTGTATACACATATTTGTATGTGCTGCAAATATATATTCATCAAGTGCATAGGGAGCACAGTTACACAGTTATGGAAACTTCCTGGACATAGCCAAACACCTCATGGGACTGAGTTACTGGGTTTGAAGGTTCAGGACCATAGTCTTGGGGAACATCTAGGCCAATTAGCATAACGTATTTCATTAAAGGTAATGTTCTACATCACAGTTTGGTGAGTAGCATCTGGGGTCTTAAAAGCTTGGGAGTGGCTATCTGAGATACAACTATTGGTCTCCTCACATCTGGGCAAAGGAGAGTGAAGGAAACAAAAAACTCAAGGTAACAATTAGTCCACAGGACTAGTGGCCCACACGAATCAGAGCCTCCTCTAGCCTGAGACCAGAAGAACTAGATGGTGCCTGGCCACCACCACCAACCACTCTAACCGGGGACAAGGCAGAAGGTTCCAGTTAGAATGGAAGAAAAATATAGAACAAAACTTACTGAACTGATAGAGACCGAAGACACCCCCAAGACTATCGCCCTATGACACCCTTTTAATCTGGAACTGAAGCCACCCCCGGAGGTCACCTTTCAACTAAATAATACCGGTCTATAAAATAAATAACACCTGTGAGCAATGTGTCCCTGAGAACAATCACTATTATGAGAACAAACGGGCAACATCCACCAAAAGCAAAGATGAGAACGCAAGGAGGGACAGGGAAACTGGAGGGATGAAAATGGGAAAGGCAGGGTAGAAATGGAGAGTGCTGACACATTGCAGGGATAGCAACAATGTCACAGAACAATGTATGTATGAACTGTTGAATGGGAAACTAATTTCCTATGTAAACCTTCACCTAAAACACAATAAAATGTTCAAAAAAGAATGTCACTGAAATATCTTACAATGCACTGGTCACTTCTCCCCTCACCCTCAACAAAGAATTAAAACAAACAAAACACTCATCGCCAACAAGTTAATCCCAACTCATAGGGACCCTATAGGACAGAGTAGAACCGCCCTATAGGGTTCCCAAGGAGCGGCTGGTGGATTCGAACTGCTGACCTTTTGGTTAGCAGCCAAGCTCTTAACTACCGTACCACCAGGGTTCCAACAAAGAATTAAAAAAACCTGTTGCCACTGAGTTGATTCCAACTCACAGAGAATTACCTGACCCTAAATGTGTGTGTGTGTGTGTGTGTGTGTGTGTGTGGTGTGTGTGGTGCGTGTGTGTGTGTGCGTGTTCTTTCCCTCTTCTCAAACTTTTACAGTAGTTTTTCACTATTGGCAGGCTGGACTCAGAAATACATTATTTTGTTTCATTAAAATATAAATCGTGTTGGGTCTTTAAGCTTAAAATATAATGGTGAATTAAAAAAAAAAAAAAAAAAAAGAAGACCAGATATACTGGCCTAAAGAATACTAGAGAAACCTCGAGAGTGTGGCCCCCAGACACCCTTTCAGCTCAGAGGGGAAGTTACCTTCAAGGTTCGATGTTAAGCCTGGGAATGGACACCCCAGTAAAACTAAATGGGACTAACGATGTACAGGAGTCCGGTGACAAGGGCCAGAAGGCAGAGGGAGAGTAGGAAACTGATGATAAGGAACACAAATTGAATAAGGACACTGTCGATGTATTGTGAGATTGTTGACCACTGCTATAGGGCAACATTTGTAGTAACTATTAAATGGGAGGCTGTTTTGTCCTGTAAGCCTTCATCTTGGGCGAGAATGGCAGCACAATTGGAAGAGCATAGTCAATATCACTTAAATGTGTAAGTAAAAAGTTTTGAAATGGTGTTTAAATAAAATAAAAATAAATAAATAAATAAATAAACAAATGAGACTAAAGAGGTACAATAGTCCACTGACAAGGTCCAGAAGACAGAAGGGGACAAGGAAGCCCCCTGGTGATAGGGAATACAAGGTGGAGTAAGGATATTCTTGATGTGCTGTGAGATTGTTAACCATTGTCATAGGGCAACATGTGTAGTAATTGTTAAATGAAAAACTATTTTTTCTGTAAGCCTTCATCTTAAGTGAGAATAACAGCACAGTTGGAAGAGCGTAGTCAATGTCACTGAACTGTGAATGTAGAAATTTTTGAAACGGTGTATCTTTGGCCATCTGTAATTTTCATCAAAAAAAAAAGGTTGAGAATTTAGAGGCTTAATACGTTGTGGGGTTGTTAACCAATGTCAAAAAACAACATGTGTACTACTATTTCATGAGAAACTATTTGCTCTGTAAGCTTTCACCTGAAGTACAATAAAATATATATTAAAAAAAAAAATATAATGGTGAATTATAAGAGGATAAAACTGTTTGCCTTTATCCAACATATGCTCTTCAAATGAAGGTGTAGGGTAAAGAATTTAACTTTACCCAAATAATTTGGTCTTTGTCTTTGGTTCCTGAGACATAACCTCTAAAACCTTGAAGTATCCCCAGTGACTGAAATGTCTTCGAGGAGGCCTCCAGACCACACCTCAGGGTTTATGTTAATGATGTACCTCTTGAGTGGGGGCTGGTCAGGCCAGAAAGATCCACTGGGTGATAAATCAACCTACCTCAGGGGAGGGAGGCATGATTCAATCAATCATGCCTATGTAATGAGACCTCCATAAAGGCTCTGGACACAGAAGCTCCATGGGCTTCTGGTAGGTGACAGACATTGATGCAAGTGGGAGCTGGCATGGCCCTTTCTGGGACACAGAAGTTTGCATTGGGGGCCCTCCAAGACCTTGCCCTATGTGTCTCTTCTTTATGCTGGTTCTGATTTTCTCCTTTATAATAAAACTGTAATCGTATAAGCATAGTGCTTTCCTGAGTTCTGTGAGTGGTTCTAGTGAATTATTGACCCCAGGGAGTAGTGAGAGCCAGCAGAAGTGTGGGTGTCGTGGGGACCCCCAAGCTTGTGGTTGGCATCTGAAGTCTTAGGCAGACTTGGCAGTCTGGAGGACTGTGGCCTTTAACTTGTGAGGTCTGCCCTAGTTCAGGGTGGTTAGGATCCCAGGAAGGTGAACTGGAACAGAACTAAAATGAATAGATTTGAATTGAATTGAATTCCTTCAATCTATTTGGCGTCAGAGTGGTGGAATGGAATAGATATTGATTTGAAGGGATATAGGAATCTTGCAATTGCTATAAGTGATCTGTATCTGAGAAATAAGGAAAGCAGAGTTCAATGTTTTTTAGAAAGAATAAGATGAGCAACATCATGCTATATAAGGCAACAAGTTCAGTGACAACCCTTCACCACCTTTTTGATAACTAAGGAGAAAAGAACTCAAGTTGCTTGGAGGTGGTCAAAGAAGAACATCCAAATATGGATCCTCCATGGCATATGAGAGAAATGATTGTGGCATATTAATTGTTCCACCTGCAATAGCAGAAGACCCAGATCTCGGCAAAAGCTGAAAATATCTCTTCCCCCAACAGATGTCTTCTGTGTCAGCACAGACTGCATTAGCGATTTTGCCTTCCAAGCGAAGGCCTGCTATCGTTGTTTGGGTAGGAGGGCGAGAGGACAAAAAGGACATTTGAAAACTGAAAGTTGTTTCATAAACGCAGGTTGGCTCTTACATATTCATAATCTTTCAAAGTGCTGCCATCATGGTCCACAGCAATTTGTCAGCAAACACATCCATCCCTGGGAAGCTATTTGCTGGAATAGTACTCATGTACCTCTCAGAAGCCTGCAACTTCCCTCCAAGATAATAATACTGAGGGCACTTTTGTCTGAAATCTCAGAGAAGGGGAGGGGGGTGAAATATGATGATACTCCGAGAAAGAAAGAGAGCTCTTTTAATATGACATGCCCCAAGCTCTGGGCAGTCCTGAATGGAAGGACAGCTGACTAGTTAGTAAACGCACTGACCTGTAGCTAAATTTAGCAGCAATCTGACTGTGACCCATCAGGTAGCTTCCTCTCATGGAGGGTGAGGTTTCTCTGACTCCAGTGAAATTCTTCTCTCTCACCACATCTCCCTGCCTCCATCTTAGACTTATTTCTTTCTTCACTAATCAGCGCTTGTGAGAAGGGTAAGAAGATCATCTTGCTGACTTTTCCAACAATCTTATCTTCTCAGGCAGGGATTTCACCTAGTCTAGAAGAGAATTACTGATCTGTAGCCAGAGCTTTGCAGGCCGGCGAGACGAGGGTGGAGGCTATGAGGAAAGGCTTTGGAGGATGTGCAAGGTGCCCTTGTGTGACCTACAGGGTCTGCAGTTACTTTTGGTCTGCACTTTCCTTAACTGTAAAACAGATAGAAAATAATTAGCTCATGAGGTTGTTGTAAGGATTAAATTAATATATGGATACACTTGGCACAGTACCTGGCTAAATGATGATAATATTGCAGTGTTGTTAATATTACTACATTCTATGTCTGAGCGCATCTCCCACTCTGCCCACCCACTCCTACACATCACTGTCCAGCCACAGTGGCTTCTCCCTTTCCACCAACATGTCTCGGGCCTTTATACCTCTCTTCCTCTGCCCTGCTTGCTCACTCATGTCGTTCAGGTCTTGACTCAATGTCACCTTCTCCAAGAGGCCTTTCTCTGGCTGCTTTCTAAAATTTCAAGTCTGTCCTAACTCTTACTATTCTCCTTCCCTGTTTTATCACCATATAACAAATTATACATTTATTTATTTATCTTGTGTATTGGGCATCTCCCATGGGAGAAAGGAAGTATCTTGAGGGCAGGGAAATCTGTTCGTCTTGTTTACGACCCTACCTTCAGCAGCCAGATCAATGCCTGTACAGTAGGCATGCGATCAATATGTGCTGTGTGAATGAATTCCCAACCTCTTTGTGAAAACACTTTCCCAAGTCCCTCTATTCTCTTTGTAAAAAATCAGAACATCTCTTAAATTGTAACAACTCTGAAAGAACATGTACTGTTATCAGATGAGCAAACTGAGGCTCAGAGAAGCAAGTTTTTTGCAGATCACATTTTCCTTTGATATTGTATTGGCCTTGCATGTGATTTAAACCAAGCAAAAGTATTGTCTCTCTTTTTTTATTCTATTTAAATTCTCCCTATACTATAAAGGATAAAGAACAGAATTTATAAAGTACCTGACCAATCAGAATATATTTTCTGTCTAGGAAGATTTATTCATGTAGATATTTATATTATTGTTTTATCTAAATATAGCAGTATGGATACTAAAGAGTTGGAGGGCAGAAGTAGTGACTGCATCTCCAAATTATATTCCTGCTAGCAGCAGCCAACAGACCCAAATGGCAGGTAATAACTAAGAAAGAGGCTGCACTTTCTGAACCAAGAACAACATTTGATAACCCTTCCTTGACACAAATACGGAAAGATGTAGCTAGCACTTTTCCTAAACCTCTCAGACCTCAGTCAGCTAAGGTCACATGCACAAAAGCACAAAGCATTGCTTCTCCTTCGCCCTCTCCCTCGCTTCCTATAGTGGTACAAGTATAGGCATTTGGTCAAAGACTCAAAAGCAGAATGTCTTGTAATGGCATCTTATCTGAAAATATCAAGTCTAAGTTGCCAAGACCTGATTTCAATCACCATGAGCCTTCAGTACTTGCTACTATCCAAAAGATCAGTATCAATCTGCATTTCTTTATTAACTTGTCAATCTTGTGTTTGTAACATTATTGGTGTATTTCATTGGTGGCTTCTGTTTTCAGTAGTGACAGTAAAACAACTGAACTGCAGGTTTTTTTATTATTAAAATATTCCTTAGGCTATTCCAGGAACTCCTAACCAGCAAATCTGTCTTCAGTTACTAAACCATTAAATGACAGTAATTTAATAATAGAGCCTATTAATTTACTGGAGTTCCTGTGTGGTGCAAATGGTTAATGTGCTCAGTGTTAAACCAAACATTAGCACTTTGAGTCCACCCAGGGGCTTCTTGGAAGAAAGGTCTGGTGATCTACTTCTCAAAAATCAGTCATTGACAATGCTATGGAAGACAGTTCCATTCTGACACATATGGGGTCATCATAAATCAGAATCGACTTGCCAGTAACTGGTTGTTTATGAATTATGAACATTCAGCAGTTTACAGATTTGAATATTGAAAAATATGTAACAATTGTACATATTATACTTACAAATCCTTTTAGAAAACAAATTCAGAGACATAAAAAAATCTGTGGAAGATAGTAAATGCAGTGAAGCTGAAGGAGTAAAAACATATAGATTTTACTCAGAATTTGACCAGTTTTCAATAATGCTCTTGGCAAATCTCTTTTAATTTTTCACACATTTTATAAAGAAGGGAAACAGGAACACTTGTCATGCCTGTTTTCCTTGCCGGACTAAAATGCAGACAGAAGTGACTGGACGGAGTGAGTTCTTATGACTCATCTTACTGAGTCAACATTTCATTTTTGTTACTGATGATAACTTTGAATGGAGTTGTCTAACCTTGACAATTCCTGTTCAGGGGCTCACAACATACCATAAACACAATCAGTATTCTACTCTACTATTAAGCAAAATGGCAGCCAATAAAACACATTTCAAAAAGGCATCATTTCTATAAATTGAAATGGCTTTCAGTGCAAGTTGGAATGTGGTCAATTTTTTTTTTAAAATGTCTTATAAAGAAAATCTACCAATTTCACATAAGAGAGCATAATAATTAAATAAGCTAAGGAAGAAAAAAAAATAACAACACCTCACTGTAGTCATAATCCACATTGTTACACAACCCCGAAGAGCACTATTCCCATTCTTCTCTACACGAAGGGGATCTCCTGGAGTTAAATAACATGGCAGCCCTGTTAATTAAAATTTAATTTCAGAGAATACTCACTGAGCATCTTGTATATGCATAGCACTGTGTTGGTCTTCGAGGGGTCTGAATCATAAATCAAAAAATGTTATTAAGGTTACTAAAATTTCTTATAGAACTAATTTAATTTGGTTTTTAATGGATTTTTCTCCTAACGAAGTTTTAGAAAAATATAAGTGCTTTTTCGCCTTGTTCGTTTCATTTTCAAAGACTTCCTCAAAATCAACTATAACCAACATCAAACCGTGACATCTTATTCTGGGGAAGACATCATTAAAAAAAAAAAGAAAACCTCTAATATACGTGGTTCTGAGGAGACATGATATTGCCTTTAAGAAAAATAGCAAGAAAGCAATCCTCCTTGATTATCTCCTTGAAAAAGAGCTATTTTTATTAGACCAAGAACATTCTTCTCTAATTTACTTTGCAAGGTCCTCTAAGAACAGCTCAATTGCAGAAAACAATTGAAATAGATTGAGATTTTTGAGACTTTTTATGGCAAAATAAAATTTGAACTTCGTGCTTAATGCTATACTATTCTCAGCAGAGAAGATACTCTTTTACTCAAATAAGCAACAGTCTAGTACATTCTCAAACATAGTCATTTATCCTGGGGTGGGGGTGGAGGAGCGTGTCTCAACAAGTTTAATAAATGACAGCAAAAAAGGGACTTCCTGCCTTCCAATTTATGTTAACCAGTGCAAAATCACTAGTCTGGTCACATACTATTGCTGTCACAGCTGTAGACGAAGATACTATTAAGAAAAATATCATGTTTTTCAACCTGAAATTTAATCCATGTGTCTCTGTGCTATAAAGGTCATATGGAAATGAACTTTATGATTGTATTCTATTAATTGATACATTCGTTTTTATATAGTACACTAAGTAGAAAAATCAATTCAATAGTGAAAGGATGACAACAACTTACTCTGACTCCCCATATGTCATAGGTGCTTGTCTAAATTTTAACAAGAGACCTAAAATTACTATGAGATTATGAAAAAGGAGTAAGGAAGCTACTTAGATTTATATAAGCTTCCTAACTATTTTGCACTTAACCCTACCAGTAATTCCTTGTAAACAATTTCTCTCTAGATTGCCAACACTCAGATACTGTTAGGAAATACAGTATTAAAGCAAATGATTGGGAAAGGAAGTTAGAATAAAAGGACATAGTAGTTCAGATCTACGGAACTTTTACCCCCAATATGTATAAAGGAGCTAGCTGTGTAGGGTCTTGGATCCTACAAAACAAAGACCACTTTAACACTGTACTTAGATTAAGTATGTAATTAATATAAACTTCTCAACCTAAATTTAGAGATCCTATGAAAGTGATCTGAATGATTTGGTAAACTGATGGGGAAAGGCATCAACACAGTAATGATCTCACAGCCTAAGAAAAAATGTAACAACAGACATTTAATGTATGTTGCTAGAACAGTTCATCTCCTGTTTATATAGAGAAACAATAGATTTAAACAATAATTTGAGATTTGTAATTTTCTTATAAAGTAGACTTGTGAAGGTTATAAAAAGGTCAGTGTTATCTAGGAAAGGTGAGGCATCTTTTGAAGGTATTTTCACAAAAATAAAATTAGATCTTCAAGATTTCAGTATGATGAAGGTGTTAAAATTCTCCACAAAGAAAAAGGGAAAGACTAGATTTTACAATCTGTGTAATGATATTATAGATTATATATTTCTTTCTTATAGTTCATATCATTTGCTTCTGATAACAACTTGCCTCTGTCCAAGGAGCCATTTGCTAATCACTGAACGCCTACTCTAATCTGAATGTGAACAAAATGGTATTTCTTGTCCTCATGTCCTCATGGAGCATACAGTCATGGCCTTCCGTTGGTACATATTTTTAAAATTGCAAATATTTAAGTAAATGAACATGAGACCCTGTTGAAAATAATAAGAAAATAAGAGAATCAAGAGTGGGGAGTAAAAAATGAGCAGAAGTAGATGTTTGTGACAGGCAGCCTTGAAAACATAAAGGACGCAGAGGGAAGGAACACCTAGATTGTGCAACTTCTGGGTTGAGGGAGAAGAGCTGTGTGTGTGGATGAAGGCGAGCAAGAGCACGTATGCTGATGGAGAGGCTGATGAAGCCAGGTCAGACTGTTCTACCATGTTCTGTGTATCATGGACAGAGCTAACCCTGTGCACTGAGAAAGGGGGTTCAAAAATGTGTACTAGGCTAACCTGAGCTGAACTTAAGTTAGATAAACATCACGCCAAAACTCTTCCCAAGTCAACTAAAAAAGTATCACTGAGACAACAGCGGAAACTCAATAACTATGAGTAATAAGATAGACCTACTGAACACTTGAGTAGAGAACTAGTCAAGGAAAATGTGCCTTCATACACATATTTCACAACAAGACATATTCTAATAACCTCTGTAAACCTAGGGGGGCTAAAAATGATAGAGTATATAGCAATCATGGCTGGAAAATAAAAACTAATCATATACCAATAATAATAATTACTAATACCTACACTGTGCTTACTGTGTCCAGCACTATTCTAAGCATTCTACGTATATTAACTCATTATAACATACTATGAAACAGTCAATCCCAACTCATACCCACCCTATAGGACACAGCAGAACTGCCACATAGGGTTTCCAAGGCTACGAATCTTTATGGAAGCAGATTGTCACATCTTTCTCCCATGGAGCAGCTAGTGGGTTCAAACTGCTGACCTTTCGGTTAGCAGCTCAGCGCTTAACCACTGCGCCACCAGGGGAAAGACAGAGAAGGACATTTAAGGCACCGAGTGTTAAAGCGTCAGTCAGTGTATTAGGAAGAACTAGAATTTGTGAATGGCTATGACATCATATGTGTAAGAAAACATCAGGATAGGGGGTTGGAGAAGTAAAACAGGGCCCCAATCAAGAAGGGCTTCCCATGTCATGCTAAGGAGTATGACATTAAAGTGGCTGAGCTGGGAGTTACAGGATCAGACTGAACTCCAGGAAGGTCATCCTGTCATCATCTCCTCCACCTCTCACCCACCACCCACCACCCACCACCCACCACCCAGCTTCAGGGTTGCAGTTCATCCTCCATCTAGATTTGGAGACTGTTAAACCAGTCAGGATCTGAAACAAAGTCTGTTTCAGACTTTGAGAGAAGAGAATGGAGTCTAGGAATAAATAAGAGATAGACTCAACAGGATTTGTATACGGGTGCTCGAAGGAAAATATGAAAGGGGCAGAAAATGACTTCAGTTTGGGACTTATAAGGTTTTCAGGAGCCAGATGGATGGGTCCAGTAGGTGGCCTGGCGGAGAGGGCTAAGCTTCAGGAAGTCAAGCAGGTCTCATGGTGACACATGGAAAGACTCACAAACAACACTAGGACAAAAAAACTAGATGCTGGGAAAAGAGAAGGTATCTGTGGAAATCGAGGAAGCCGAGCATTTCAGGAAGGAGGGTAAGAGGAGTTTCAAAAAGGAAGATGTGGTCAGGGCTAGACACTATAGTAGGACTGAGTGAAATAAGGGTACAAAAGGGATCATTCAGTCTGACAATATGAGGTCCTTAGAGTGCACGTCTTGGGCAGAAGCCACGTTGGATGGAGCGAAAGAAGAAATGCGAGGTGTGCAGTAAAGAGTTCATGTAACAGGCCTGGGTTACTCAAACCCTACACATTCCAAAGAAAGGACTGGTCCTTGACTGGCTCCTGGGAAATAACCTCTGAGTCCTTGGAATATCCTGCCTGATAAGAGTGTTTTTGTATGTCTGAGGCCTTGAGTCATGCCAGATAGTTTATGCTAACAGTGTGACTTATGGCAAATGCCTGTATTTGAATGCCTGAGTTTTGGGGCCATGCTGTATCAGTTTGTCTTCTGGAGGAGTACAGACTGAGTAGC
This sequence comes from Dugong dugon, assembly GCA_030035585.1. Classification (NCBI taxonomy): domain Eukaryota; kingdom Metazoa; phylum Chordata; class Mammalia; order Sirenia; family Dugongidae; genus Dugong; species Dugong dugon. The sequence goes on from CM057479.1 coordinate 48,022,487, forward strand.
TAAGGTCACTGTATGCCTAGGTGACTGACCTCCAATAAAAACCCGGACACCAAGACTTGGGTGAGCTTCCCTAGTTGGCAAGACCTTGCACAGGTTGTCAGACATCACTGCTGGGAGAATTAAGCACCATCTGTGTGACTCCACTGGGAGAGGACAACTGCAAGTTTTGCACCAGGTTTCTCCTGGACTCTACCCCACATACCCATTCTGTTAGCTGATTTTAATCTGTATCTTTTGCTGTAATACACCATAGTTTTGAGTACAACAGCTTTTCTGAGTTCTGTGAGTCTTTCTAGGAAATCATTGAGCCTGAGGATGGTCTTAGGGAACCCCAACACAAGAGGTGATCAAGTGAGACAAAGAGAGTGGAAAAAACTTGGTTGGATGTGGAAAAGATGAAACTGATACTGAGACATCTTCAATGATGTCTGTATGCTGAGAGCGAAGGGACAATACAAGGGGAAGGTGGGAGACAGTAGAGACAGGCATAGGAGGGAGCCCACGCACATGAAGGAGGAGTTGTAAATAGATGAGGGAGATCTTCTTGCATCAGGACAGGATGGAAGAAAATAAGAAAGTAAGTAGGCATTGGCACCTTGTGGAGAGACAGAGAGGAGCAGGAATCTGTGGGAATCCCCATCTGATGCTTCCCGCTTTCCCCAAGAGGAGGCAAGAAGGTCACCTGCTGAAAGCAATGAAGGCAGGGGCAGTGGAAAGGAGGAGAGGAGAGAGGTGAAGGTTTGGGGTAACTATTCCAGGAAACAGGAGATGGAGCTGAGCAGGTACATGCAATAGACTATTAAGTAGTGTCAAGTGCCTCATTGCTGTTGGAGTTTGCTCTTTTTCCTGAGTGGTGATGTGCAGCCTAAATGCAAAAAAAAAAAAAAAAAAAAAACCAACTAAAAAGCAAAAGGCTGGTGAGGGTAAGGGAGAAGCAAGGTAGATATTCTGAAATAACAAAGGGCAAAGGAGATAGTGCCAGCTGGGCTAAAAATGATTATACCACCTTGTTCCAACCAAGATACATTTAGGCATACACCCAAATGTGAAGATCAGATTAAATGAAAGATTAAATCTGATTAAATGAAGGAATCCTGGGGCCCAAGGCTGGATAAACAAGTTATTAAAGTTTCATGGGGTCTGAGAGACTAAAAGAAAATACCAAAGGGCTTGATCGACATCAAAAAGCAGGTGTGCACGGCGTGAGAGAACATAAACCAGAAGAATCAGAAGATGTGGCTTGAGAATGGGATGCTGCAAGTTGAAGATTTTGCCTGCAGAACAGTCATGGGTCATGATAAACCTCAGGTGTGAGACATGAGAGTAGGGTGTCATTCCAGGTAAGAGTAACATAACAATAGTATCAATATACCCCATTCTACAAATGAGCCAAGAATTAGGTGACTTATTCAAAGTCACAGCTAGTTAATGGCAAGGCCAAGATACTAATCCAGGCCCTTTGCTGCCAAATCCTGTGATCTTTTCATACAAAATCATTTCACTTAGTACCTTTCTCTTCCAATCTTTGAATAAGAAATAGTAAAATGGTGATTTTGCTTTCAATCTAAGACCAAGTTATAAATGAAAAGAAAGCCATAAACCTGACTTAAAATGCAAGTGAAAGTGATAATTTTTATTTTCAGTATTCTGGCTATTACCTGTAGCATAGAAGCTTCTGAAATTCTGTATCTTTGCAGAGTGTTTTCTTATTACAAAAGCATTAAAAGTAAATAGCTATCTAACATGGCCATAAAAATAGTTAAGAACCATTTTAGCTCATCAAACATAAATTCAGCCTGGAATGGCATGTCTGGCATTATTTCACTACACTGGATCCTGTCAAGTACAAGGCTATGCTGGGATGATTTAGGAAGACAGAGCAATGTTACATCACATAGTTTCAACACAGGTACATTTAGGCATCCACTCAAATACGAATATCAGATTTGTTCAAACATACACGGACTTGTCATTTTCTTTGATTAAGAACCAATCCAGGAAAGCTTGCAGGCGGCCATCTGAGATGCATCAATTGGTCCCAACTACCTGGAGTAAAGGAGAATGAAGAACACCAAAGACACAAGGAAAGTATTAGCCCAAGAGATAGAAAGGGCCACACAAACCAGAGACTTCATCAACCCGAGATCAGAAGAACTAGATGGTGCCAGGCTACCACCAATGACCACCCTGACAGGGAACACAACAGAGAACCCCGCATACAGCAGGAGAAAGGTGGCGTGCAGAACTAAAATTCTAGTAAGAAGACCAGACTTAATGGTCTGACTGAGACTGGAGGTACCCCAGAAAGCACAGCCCCTGGTTTCTCTATCAGCCCACAACTAAAACAATTTCCGAGGCCAACTCTTCAGACAGGGATTGGACTGGACTGTGAGACATAAAGCGATACTCGTGAGGATTGCGCCTCTTAGCTCAAGTAGCTATAAGAGACTAAATGGGCAGCTTCTATCTGGAGGTGAGATGGTAAGGTAGAGAGGGTTAGGAGCTGGCTGAATGGACATGAGGAATCAGGGGTGCAAAGGAGGAGTGTGCTGTCACAGTATGGGGAGAGCAATCAGAGTTACATAACAATGTATGTATAAATTTTTGTATGGGGAAAAAAAAAAAATCAATCCAGACCCTTCATCACCATTAGCAGGCACAATAAATGCCTGCTGCCAATTTCAGGGGGTTGAGCATGAGGCTGGAAGGTAGAAATGGCAAATTAGTAGCCTATGCATTTAGTTACTGCTAACCCAGTCCTAGGCAGCCCTTAGGACATTATACGTTTAAAGGTATATTCAAATGGAGCGACAGTGGTAAGCATTAGCATAATTCTACCTTGAATAACTCATTATAAAAGGACCACTGATGAAGAAATGTCAAATTTGCTACCTAGGACATGAGCTATTACTGCCCTTTACTAATTAAAGTGAGGAACCTGGAGTAAAGCATACTCTTCACACAGTCTACATATAATTATTCCATAGCTATTTATTTCACCCACTCTTGAGGCAGGCAGGATCTTCACCTGTCAGCTGGGGTCCACCTAGCCCATCATACCCAACCTACTATGACTCTCCAACTGTTCCTACTCATGCTTATTTCTCACTAACCTAACAGCTTACTTTTAATGCACATTAGCCAGGCTAAGACTTTAAACACATTCCTATCCAATCCCCACAACATTCATGTAAAGTAGGTACTATTACCACACCATCCTACAGATGAGGAGAGTGAGGCACAGGCAGGCTGATTTTGTCAAGGTTACACAGCGATAAGGCCAGGCTGTTTACCTTCAGGGTGCATGCTCTTAGCCATGCCCACATATCCTCTCCACATCTCTGCGCTTAATGTTCTCTCATTCAGACTTCCCCCAACTTCTGCTCTACAGATCAGATGTCACATGTTCATAAAGACGTTCCATCTACTTCAGTCCCTTCTAGATGATATCTGAACATATGTGAGTAATGATGATTTGGATTACATGCTCTGATAGCTGGGCCATAAATGAGAAATAGGTAATGCCATAATTGTTATCAACCTTCCCACCACAGTTTGGGATAATTACCTCTGTCTGGGCAGGTTGGCTGTCTAGGGCTGGGGCGCAGACATGATGTGAGGTACGCTGCAAGCTACTCCTTATTTTTAGAGTTTTCATCTAACTGAGACCCAAGGGATCCAGATGCTTAGTTGGGGCCTAAATTATCAAAAACTTGAATCTCCTACACACACTATTTGGTACTTAATATAAATAATGGGTCCAGTATATTAACGAAGCTATCAGGACTTGCACTCAAAATGGATTTTGTCTCAAGACTCTAACACCATTGATGCGAAATCATTCTGAAACTGCCATCATCACATTCCTCTGAATATCGAAAAAGAATCATGGCTCATCTTTGTCTGTTAGAGAGTAAATTTGATTTTTTTTGAAAGACTTTAAAAATCCTTCCAAAGGGGTGAGGAAGGAGGGGGATCGAGCTGAATAAAACCATTGGAAAGCTAGGGACTAAAAAGCAACTGCGGTTTGTGCATTCCACCACCAAAGAAGGTATGCCTCAAATGGGAAAGACAATTGCAATGTTTTAGAAAGAAATAGGTGCAATCTTCTACTTTAAAGAAAAGGATATTCATTTATAGCGATAAATTCTGGTGTATGTGTGATCTCTTAACAGCTCTGCCTTAAACTTCTATGTTACTCTCCAGGTTTTTCTATAAATATAAGTCAAATATAAGTCTTCACTGTAAGTAGTTCATGAGTTTGTGGGAGAGACAATGCCTCTACACATTCCCTCTACTTACCAGTTGGTTATAGCACAGCTTTAGGTACACAGGAGGTACTGAATAAATGACTAACTAGCCTCCAAACCTCAATTTTCGATAAATTCTCTGTACACAGGAAACTATGAAGCCAGAGGGATATGGACAGCTGGTAGAAAATTAACGTGTTTACGTACAGAGGCAGGTGTAATTAAAAGTTGGGGTGGGAGGAAGTGAGAGGATGTAAAGAAAATCATCAAAAGAATTGGCATCTTGTGCACAATACTGTACCTGTGTCATAAATTTCCACTTTATAGAATTAAGAATTGTCTTCTGATAATTCAAGATAAGCAGCATGATATTAAAATGTAACTGGGCTAGCACTGCATTGCTGTCCCCAGTTAGAGGATAAAGTACTGAAGCAAGCATGTGGCCTGTCAGAGTGAATTAAATTACAGCAGTATTTTACATCACTGCATAGCAATGGTTCTTTAGCATTCACAATGTAACTCTGATGTAAGAGAGCAATTAGGTTAGTTCCACCTCCTTACGGGTGAAAAAAAAATCTAGAAAACCTAGGTTTTATAAGAAAGTGCAAAAGGGATGGATGGTGAAGGGGTACACCTGTGACATGATCCAAATCCCCAAGACTGTGAAAATCAACAGCTGGGACAGAGAAAATGAGCATTAAAAAAATAATAATTAATGAGGTGGGGAGTTGAGAAGCATTTTGTATTTTAGAATGCATAGTTTCCCAAGGGCAGAAGTAAACCACTCTTTCTCAATTTTGTGCAACAATTAAAGCCACTGGGGATATTAATTCATGACTTCAGAGCAGTGCCTCTGGCAGCTTCCTTGGGGCCGGGGAGGTCCCTGATTTTCAGGACCCTCACTGTGGCTCCATTCTCCCACCCCTAGAGGTTTTTGGTTTGCCTGGTAGTACAGTTAAAAGCAAAAATTGTGACATGGCTTCAACTTGCTCCTCTGCCACTCCAAACCCCCCACCTTGGGCTTGGGACCAAATAGCTCTAATAACACCTTTTCTCACAGATCTGATCTCAAAAATATAAGAAATCAGAAGGCTATTGTTTTTTTAAAAATTCTTCCAAATGTCGCAGCTAGGAAGATGTTTAGGCTGGCAGGGCCACCAAGACCCTAGAGTAAACATGGGTGGCACACATGCCACCTTCTCCCTCATCCTCCCTAAAAGGAATTCTGATCAACCAAATCCAGCTATCCTCTCCCTTAAAGACTGAAACGCACAAAAATTAACGATGGTCAGAAATGGAAATTACCTGACAATGTACTACCATACACTACTTGTTTTTATAGCACTCATGCACTATTTTTGTTTCTTGTAGACTAGAAAATAACAGGAAATATCTCTATGCTACTCATTAGTACTTCTACAGAAGTCAAGAAAACAAAGGCTATAACTAGTCTTTGTTACACAACAAAACAAAGTTCCACAGTTTAGATAACTGCTTTAAAAGAACACACAACTGCAAAAATTATGATTTGTGTTCTGGTTATGGTTCGGGTAGCCAGCCATTACAGATTTTCTTTACATTTCATTAAAAATATATATGTTCTTAAATCCTTAATTCATACTAAAATGCAAATGACTAATAACTATACTAAGTATTCTCTTCCTCAGGCTATATTCAACTGAGCAGGAAAATAATAATAACTTTTAACACTTATAGAGCAACACAACAAAGATCTCCATAACTCATTTATATTGATCTTCCTAACATAGGGCATTATCAAAGGCATTTTACAGAATGAAAACACAAAATAATCTTAAAAAGGGAAGCTGACCTTCTTAAAGTCTACTCTCCAGTCCTTATGGCCCTAAATACCACACCATACTCTTTCCCTCTGCCAGGCTGCCACGAGATGAAGGCATGATGAACAAATCTACAGAAATCTAGGCTTTGCCCAAACTAATGAAGAATTCAACTCGCAGAGTTTTAATATTTTCTCACCTCTTCCCATATAAACCAGAAAATTCCACCTATAAACCAATATTCTCTGCAACTATAAATTCAGTTTCTGGATATACATCACCAAAACAAATTAAGTTAAATACAAGCATCATCTAGAAGTTTCACCCTGTTTTGATATTAACAGTTCCATAAGCCTCGCCTTCTGATATAAAATGAACAATGATATTATTAGGAATCAAATTTCCCTTACTGGATGAAGACACTTAAATGCTGAGTGATACAGACACATATATCTACCCCTACCTTTATAACTAACATTTAAGGGCTAAATGGAAATCCTGGTTTTATAGCATTATATCCATCATTTTGTGATAAAGTTTACGGGCAGATAACACAATAACAGAAACCATTCCTTTAAATTATATATCATAATCAGAAAGAACTAACATGCAAAATGAGTGCAAAAAAGCTATTTGCAGAAAATATGATGTGATTTTTCACTGTTTTCAAATGAGCAAGATAAATATGTTCTCATCTGGAGTATGGTAACGGCTTAGGGAATTAAGTTCTGGGAAGCAAAACAAAAAGGGATTTAGTATATAGATTAATCATAGAGTTTTTCCAAAGATTCAGAATGAAAAAGTCATTTTTAATGTAGCTGAAAACCACTTAACATTTGCAGCACCCCACCCCACCCCAGTCTCTAATTTTGGTTCATAACCACATATTATTCTGCTAGAATGCAACTGATTTTGAGGTTGAAACACGTTTTATTTGATGTCAATTCAATTTAGAAAATAAAGGAGTGAAGTTCTTGAAAGAAACATCTGGGCAACAAAACCTGATATGGGCAGAGAAACGATTAATCACTACTTTGGTTTATGGAAAACCCCATGTTCCAACAAACCAAAAGGATACCTCAAGATCTATTCCCCCAGTTCCCATAAGGACAGGGTAGATTTTTCTAAAGCTGTCTGGGTGACAAATGTTGTCTGACTACAAGCAATGCTCTATGGCTTAGCTAGAGCAAAGACAGTTTCAGAATCAAACCACAAATCATTTTAAAAGTTCCCTGTTTTGCAAACTCTGGATACAAGTTTTAGCCATTTTTCTATTCACTATCTAGACATCAGAGCCCTTGTAGCGCAGTGGTTAAGAGCTCAGCTGCTGGCCAAAGGTCGGCAGTTTGAATCCACCAGTCACTCCTTGGAAACCCTATGGGGCAGTTCTACTCTGTCCTATAGGGTCGCTATGAGTTGGAATCGACTAGATGGCAACAGGTTTGGTTTGCTTTTACCTAGATATTACCTGCTCACTAACAGATTTTTAAAGCATCCTGCAGTGGCAGCTTTCCAAAAGACGTCTTCACAGGTAACTTTAAGTACTGATCCACCATACTGCCTCTTTAAAAGCAGAGAGAGTAAATACAAAGATGTCTGATTAGTCAGGAGACCAGATGAACTCAACCTGAGGTGTCTGAACAGCGCAAAAGAATGTTCTGGGCCACAGGTACAAAGCAGCAAAGTACATCCTCAGGTGTCTCTGTCCGTATTCCACCCCCTTCAGAGATCACAGGTGTGGCTAATGCTCCTTTCAAAAATAGCCTTCTCTTGGAAGGACACTGAAAAATTATAAACATTAAGCATTTGTGCTATAGTTTCTAAATCCGCTATGGTTTTGAAAATAGTTCCTTATCTTTGGGTTCACATTCAGAGATGGGAATGGGGTAGGGACTAGGTGTCTGAACTGTTCAGCTACCAGGGGAACTAAAAGGAAGGCAGTTCTATAGAACCACAGAAGGGAGTAGAACAAAACACCAAAATATTCTGAGCCGCCAATCGGATAGGTATTTACTCCTTTGCCACATAGAGAACAAAGACGGGACAAGGACAATGAGGCCAAAATAAAAAGCATCACAGCCTCAACCCCTTGCCTGCTTTGACCACGGCTGTTGTTTCAGGATTTTTCCAAGTCTTGTTTTGTCCCTCGATTATTTTTTCTGCCTCTTATGCCTACTTCACTATGCATCAGAACTGAAAACAAGTATTAGAAATTCTCGCACTGCCAGAAATCCAACAAATGACTCTACAATTCCCAAGACCCAGGGCCTAGAGAAATACCAGCTGAGAATTAAAATAAGGAGAAAGGAAATCTATAAAGAGGTTAATTATTTTATGTGGTACAGATGAGGGAAGCAGAGCAGTTTGGTGGGAGACAGCCAGGATGTCCCACTGGGGAGCCGCCATCTCCTTTCCCCAAGTGCTTGGGGAACTCTCTTCTGGCAGTACTTCATGAACACTCAAAACAAAAGCCACAGACAGGAAAGGACAAAGGGCTAGCTAGCCATGAAGAATCATAGGAGCCAGTTCATGAACACCTCAGGAAATACCATGTTGTCCTTCAGCCAATTTCCTCTAAGTGCCAAGGTCAGATAGAGCTTTACAGAGTTAATAACTGAGGGATCATCTGGTTTCCTTTCGACTGACCCAAAAGAGGAGTCATTTATATGAGATGGATGGCTTCCGAACCATCCTCACTCTTATTCCTAAGCTTCCTTATGGCTCCAGAAGGGCATTTGGAGGCAAGCTGGCTGGAATGAACAGTGTAGTTTGAAACCAAAGAACAAAATAAACTAAATGCTCACTCAGGACAAGACAATAACGTTGGCTTCCTTCATACTGAGAGAGTTCTCTGCACTTCCCAGTTGGGTGTGTGGTGGTGGTGGTGTTAGGTGCCCTCAAGTCGGTTCTGACTCGTAGCAACCCTATGTACAACAGAACAAAACACTGTTCAGTCCTGCACCATCCTCACAATCATTGCTATGTTTGAGCCCACTGTTGCAGCCACTGTGTCAATCCATCCCGTTGAGGGTTTTCCTCTTTCACACCGACCCTCTACTTTACCAAATACGATATTCTCCTCCAGGGACTAGTCCCTCTTGATAACATGTCCAAAGTATATGAGACGAACCATCCTCACTTCTAAGGAGCATTCTGGCTGTACTTCTTCCTAGACAAATTTGTTCATTCTACTGGAAGTCCATGGTGTATCCAATATTTTTTGCCAACACCATAATTCAAAGGCATCAATTATTCTTTGGTCTTTCTTACTCATTGTCCGGCTTTTGCATACACATGAGGCAATTTAAAATACCAGGGTTTGGGTCAGGCACATCTCAGTCCTCAAAATGACATCTTTGCTTTTTAGCAATTTAAAGTGGTCTTTTGCAGCAGATTTGCTCAATGCAATACATTGACTGATTTTTTTTTTAAATTGCGCTTTATGTGAAAGATTACAGCTCAAGTTAATTTCTCATGCAAAAATTTATACACATATTGTTATGTGACACTAGTTGCAATCCCTATAATGTGAAAGCACACTTCCCCTTTCCACCCTGGGTTTCCCATGTCCCTCCAACCAGTTTCTGTCCCTTCCTGTCTTCTCATCTTGCCTCTGGACAGGAGCAGTCCATTTGGTCTCGTGTATCTGCTTGAACTAAGAAGCACACTTTTCACGAGTATTATTTTATGTTTTATAGTTCAGTCTAATCTTTACCTGAAGAGTTGGCTTTGGGAATGGTTTTAGTTCTGGGTGTCGTCTGATTTCTTGACTGATATTTCTTTCCAAGGACATTGATTGTAGATCCAAGTAAAATGAAATCCTTGACAACTTCAGACTTGTCTCCATTTATCATGATGTTGCTTATTGGTCCAATTGTGAGGATTTTTGTTTTCTTTATGTTGGGGTGTAATCCATACTGAAGGCTAGATAGTCTTTGATCTTCACCAGTAAGTGGTTCAAGTCTTCTTCACTTTCGGCAAGCAAGACTGTGTCATCTGCGTATCGCAGGTTGTTAATGAGCCTTCCTCCAATCCCATCTTCACATAGTTCAGCTTCTCGAATTATTTTGCTCAGCATACAGATTAAATAAGTGTGGTGAAATGATACAACCCTGACACACACCTTTCCTGAGTACCATGCGGTACTCCCTTGTTCTGTTCGAACACCTGCCTCTTGGTCTATGTACAGGATCCTCATGAGCACAATTAAGTGTTCTGGAATTCCCATTCTTTGCAATGTTATCTGTAATTAGTTATGATCCACACAGTCTAATGCCTTTGAATAGTCAATAAAACACAGGTAAACATCTTTCTGGTATTCTCTGCTTTCAGCCAGGATCCATCTGACATCAGCAATGATATCCCTGGGTGTGTGACTGTGTGTTTTCTGTTTGGTATGAAAACATCAGGAACAAAATAATTGTGCTTCTGAAAGAGACTTCCATTTCCCCAAGTCAGAACATCCTCTCCATTTTTCTTTAAATTTGAAAGGTACCACTAGCAACTGTTTACTCCAGCTCTAAAGTGGGCTGACAGGGCAGTGGTGGATCAGTGGTAGAATTCTCGCTAGGCCAATGTACCTCTTGTGCAGCCAGTCTGTCAGTGGAGCCTCTGTGCTGCTATGATGCTGAACAAGTTTCAGCAGAACTTCTAGACTCAGAAGGACTGGGAAGAAGGACTTCGTGATCCGAAAATCAGCCAATGAAAACCCTGTGGATCTCAACTATTGCTAACCAATTCCTAACCGCTTATGGGGATGGTGCAGGACTGGGCAGCATTTCATTCCTTTGTGCATGGGATCACCATGAGTCAGGGACCAACTTAACAACAATAACAAAGTGGGCTGACTTGATGAATGGCTCTGTAAGGGAAAGAATGAAGTGTCATAGAGGAGGTAGCTCTGGGCCTGATTCTTTTCAAAAGAAGACACTGCTCTCCAGTGTATGGCTCTACTGAGATCCTAGACCATTTCAAGAATCGGAGAACTGTGCTGAGAGGACCTGGTCAGACGCCGCTCTAGGACTGGGAATTTATTTTCCACATGCCCAACATAAAAAGAGATTTAAGTGGCTACATATACCTGTCTATAATGGCAGCATGCAAATTTACTTAGCATTAGATAGACAGCTGCCATCAAGTCGATCCCAACTCATGGCGACCTTATGTACAACAGAACAAAATGCTGCCCAGTCCTACATCATCCTCACAATCACCAGCATGCCCAGGTCCATCACTGTAGCCACTGTGCCAATCCATCCCACTGAGGGCACCCCTCACCCCCACTGGCCTTCCATTTTACCAAACATGATGTCCTCCTCCAGCAAGGTTTTCACTGGCTAATTTTCAGAAAGAGACAGCTGGGCCTTTCTTCCTAGTCTTATTCCGGAAGCTCCACTGAAATCTGTCCACCATGGGTGACTCTACTGACATAGTTTCCAGAATCATAGCAAAACTCAAGTGACCACAGTATGATAAACTGACAGATGGGTGGTGGTATTTAGCATTACAAGAGTCCAAATCTCAGTTCTGTCCCTGCCAGCCATGTGCCCTTGGGCATTTAACCACTTTTGGCCTCAATCTCCTCATCTAAGAATAGGAAGAATTTCCAGCTAAGATAGGAGCTGGGAGTGAGTCCACGTAAAAAGTGCAAAGCAGGTACTCACTCCATGATAACTATCATTATTACCGTAGTTCTCATTAAATTGTATTTATGCTCATCACAGCACTCTGTCCTTGTGATCTGGCTTCTCAGAATGGAAAATAGCGTTCTGATGACAATAAAAGCATGCTGATCATGCCAGGTACTGAAGAGCCCATGCCATGTGCAAAGTCCAGCTAGGGTTCCCGCTAGCAACTGAGAGCCAAGGAGGTCATTTGACCAAAGCACATTCCCTTGGGGTATTTCGCACCCCATTCATCTTTGCCATAAGCTAAGCTGCATTTGATGTGACATTCTGGAGGGCATGTATCCCTACTCTTTCATTCCAGCCCAGACTCTGATTGTATTACACTGCCCATGGGGACTGAATTCCACACGTGTTAGACACAGCTTCTAGAAACACCTCTACAATACCAACTGCTTGTTTGAGGTTCTGGTTTCATTGCTGATGAATCTCATTCCGGAGGTACAAGTCAGAGAGCCATTTTTTGGCTTCTGCAGTCTGACATTGTCCCTTTCCACTGCAGACAAACACATCATCTTGTGCTTACAGATTGGCGATTTTTTCCCTAGTCTTCATTTTTCTACCACAGTGATGATGGATGCCCTGCAATCTCATGAAGAATAATGGCAGCAAAATGAAAAGCATACGTATCATCTCTGGAAAGACACGTGGGCAGTGAAATATAGCTGTACCAAGGCTTTGGGACACAACTCTTAATACATCTGTGAAACTTGAAGTGATAAAAGGTTTTATGATTAATATTTTATCTAGAACTCCCACCACTGTGGAGGAACAGAATAAAGAAAATGCACATTCCACACAGCCTTCAGCATCAATAAATAAGGAACTCTTAAAGAGCTACACTACCACACTAATGATTTCCCTACTGACCTGGATCAACTTTCTGAGAGAGAATGCCAAGTAATAAAGGCCCAGGAGATAGGAGGATGATTCATTTGTTTCTCCCTCTAGTTGTTTTCTAATTCCCCTCATCTGTTTCCAATGCCCCCTGTCAGTCAAGGAAAAGAGAGCCAACAGTGACCCCTCAAAACAACTGCCTACAGCCATTGCACAGCTGCTGTGAAGCCAGTGAAATGAGGCAAAGCCCAGGCTCCTCTTGGTTAGGGTCAGCCAAGTTACACCTCACAACAGATAAAAGGGAAGCTCTTCCAAGTCAGGCCCAATTTATGACTTCTTCCATTTCTTCCAGGGACACCATGCCTTGTCCTGCTTCCCTTCTGCCCATTGATCTTAATTCCCATGATTCTTCTTTCCTTCACCTGGCCCACTCAGAAACTGTGGGAGTGGTATTTATCTCTCTAGTGAAGCATACGCCAAGACTATTCAATGATAATGACATCATTACAATTTCAGTAACCAATTATATGGTAGCTGCTTACTCCTTGGACTGCTCAGGAGTTTCTCTCTCTCTCTCTCCCTCTCTCTCTCTCTCTCTCTCTCTCTCTCTCTCTCTCACACGTTTGATTTCTCTGTAAATGGCCATGGGTCTGTCAGCCTTGCATTGTGTTATAAGGATCTATGTTTGTGATCCTTATGTGCACAGCTTATGACCCAAAAAGTCAATGACTATGTGTTTTATATATGGGTTCTGTATGTGTATGTGTGTGTTTGGGGGTGGGGTGATCTCTACCCAGCACACAGCATACACTTAATAAATGTTCTAGAACTAAATATTAGACCTCGGTCTTACACTCAGGCATAGTGCTGACAACAAGCTGTAGGGACAAACCTAACATTTAAACATAACCTTTAATTAGGAAGCAGCCATACTGGCCTTTCAGGGGCCACCATCAGGAACTTATCCTACAGCTGATGGGATAAACCTCAGGTTTTAAGGTTAAGGAAGAACTGGTAGTTATCAATTGGAAGCTGGTAATCACCCCTGGAAACTCCACTTGGAGACCTAGAAGCTGACCATTACAGAAGTTCAACCAAGACCACAAAGGATATAACCAGCCTCTAAGTCCTTGAACTAAAATCAGAGGGTTGAAAGAATTCTTTTGCCTCATTCACTTGCTTGAAGGACCTAACCACCCATAAATGGAAAGGGACAAACCAGTAGATTACCAGTGTGAAGACAAAACAACCTACCTGTCTAACCGTACGGTCCAAGAGGAAGAATTCACAGAAATGAAGGCAAAAAACTACACAGTGGTTTGAACAACTAAAGAACACTCACTTTTTATACTTTTTAGCCAGATGCTGTTTATGTCATAACACCATACTTTTGAACTTTGTCATTGTCTGTTTCATTGATTCTGCCCTTCATCCTGCTCTTTGAGAGTCTAATCAAAATACAACTTGCCTTCCACTCGGGATGGGCCTTATATCTTTCATCTTGCCCTCATTAACTAAAGCCCTAGAGGTATTAACCTGCAGTGCAGAATTTGGCTGCTTCATGCATGTGAAAAACTGGGGAAAGGCATCCCTCTCAACTCCCACCTCCTTCCCAAGACCACACACATTTTATTGAGAGCATTAATTTCCAAGAGGGAAGGATGAGTTAATTCGACATGGAATGCAGTACAGAGGGTGACTAGGGTACAGAGGCACCCAGAATTAATAGCATCTTTGTCCTGTGTGTCCTGTGGAGCTGAATTGCAAAGCACTTCAGAAACAAGAGAGTTGAGCTCGGCTCACAATGGTAGCTGCACCATCTGGTTCCCAATGAGTTGTTTTTAGCTAAATTTTCAGTTAGGTTCATTAAAATCTAAAACACTCCAGTGTTTCATTTAAACAAATAGGCTCGCACAGCATTTGAAAAAACTCAACAGAACTTTTCTTTTCCTCTAATGGCTAAGATGCTTTACAAAATTCCTTTGGGTCAAATGGGGTGTTCTTCCAAAGCTAGCTGCTTTAAGGATATTCCTATTGAATAACTTCTCACCAGATTAAAAAAACTCATTGCCGTGGAGTCGATTCTGACTCATAGCAACCCTACAGGACAGAGTAGAACTGCCCAACAGGGTTTCCAAGGAGTGGCTGGTAGATTTAAACGGCCAGCCTTTTGGTTAGCAGCTGAACTCTTAACCACTGTGCCACCAGGGCTCCATTCTCACCAGATAAATAGGGTTATTGCTGAAATATTGCACACTGAGACTAAGAGTTTATTTTATATTAAGTATTTAAGAAAAAATCTAGGACCACTAATAATAGATTATTTAAAACCTTATATGTCATATTTTATAGAGATTTTGTCCACTTTCCTGTCTTCCTCCATCAGAGGTCTACTGTGTATAAAAAACCCAAACCAAATCCATTACTGTTGAGTTGATTTTGACTCATAGGGCACTAGGTTAAGTACTGGAGACCCAGCAACAAGGAAGAGCAGCCAGTTTATTTTACTTTTGTGGGGTAGAAGAATGAGCACGGCACCCAATCACCCCACCTACGGTCTCATTGGCCACTACTGCATATCCTTGAGCAGCCTGCTTCATCTTTGTGAACCTCAGTGTCCTCACCTATAAAATAGGGGTAAAAACAACCACTTCTCCTGGCTGTTGTGAAATTTAAATAAGAATGTATACAACCCACTTTCTCTAGTGGTGCTTATGGTGGTGGTAGGAATAGGAAGGAGAAGGAGTAGTATTTACCACCATTTTCTTCGAGACTCATTTTGAGTGAAACTAAACTTGGAGACGACCAGTTTTCCCTTAAGCCTATCATATTTTGCAAAGACATGGGAATGGGAATGATGAATTTAAATAAAAACATCTGTATAACACAGTTTCACAGAAGAATATATTAATATAAAAAAAGATTACAAATTCTTTTCACAAGGATTTTTACAAAATGCCTTCTACCTAATGCTTAACAGTAACAATGACAGCAGTAGGCTTGGTAAATTGGCATGGAGTCCCTGGGTGGTGCAAATGGTTAACACACTCAGCTGCTAACCAAAAGGTCGAAGGTTTGAGTCCACTCAAAAGAAAGGCTTAGTGAATCTACTTCTGAAAAATCAGCCATTGAAAACCCCATGGAGCACAGTGCTACTCTGACACACATAGGGTTTCCATTAATCTGAACTGACTCGTTGGCAACTGGTATACTAATATAACATTCCATAACTGTTAATAGTTAAAACTTTCTGTCAGTCTGTCCATCCACATATAAACCTATCGATTTGCATTCTATCATCTATCTATGTATGTATCTATCCATCTATGTACCTATGTATCTCTTTGAAAGGGTGCTAATTCAATGGAGAGTTAGACATACAATGGTAAAACTCTGGAATCTAATTCTGCTGACTATGTTCACTGACTGTAAACCTCAAGAGTCTCCAGTAGGTCCAACTGCAGACTGTATTCCCAGTTGCATCCTAATGCTTTCCTGACTAAAAACAAAAATCAAACCCGTTGCCGTCGAATCGATTCCAACTCATAGCGACCCTATAGGACACAGCAGAGCTGCCCCATAGGGTTTCCAAAAAGCAGCTGGTGGATTTGAACTGTCGACATTTTGGTTACCAGCCGACCTCTTAACTACTGTGCCACCAGGGCTCCAATAAAGGAATAGGGAGGTCAATAATAGCTGAATCTCCCACTCAACACAGATACTATCTGTGAGGGTGAGGTTCAGATACCGTAAGTGTTTAACAAGGTCACATTAGTAAATGGCATGACTCTGCTTCCCAACCCAGATCTCCTCATTCTAAAGCCACTTCTGACTTCTACTATATTCCAAGGTAAACAAACAAAGGAAGTTCAGTTCACGAATCCTAGTGGACATGAGTCATGTAGGATTACATCTGACCATGGCATGAAGGGTCCTTTATAATGTAGCCCCAATATTTGTCCAGCCTCATCTTCTCTTACATCCTTTCATGCAGCAGGCACACCAAAACATACTCACATACATCCAACAAACAACAACAGATGTGTTGTAGATGACACTAAGGCACCTTAATTCTTTTCCAAAGTTTCAGCTCTCTTACATTTAACAGTCCAAACATTTAAAGATTGCCCTCATGTTAGATAAGGTATCTTTTTCCCAGATACTTATTGACAGTTTCTATAACTATTACTCATATATGGCATGAATCCCAGACTCTTCACCATTTCATTTGTCTTCCTCCACTGGAAGTACCCCCACATGGTCAATATCCCTGTTAACATTTGGAAATTCTCAAACCTGGCTTTAGTGCTAGGCAGAGCAGGGTAAGGGTGTTCACTCCCCTGAGCTGGACAAGACTCCAGTCATTTTTCAGAAGAGTTGCTATGAGGCTGCCTTTCTCCCTCTCCTGACTTACTCAGTTGATTTCAGGGTATTACATTTGTCCCTATGCAATGTCACCTTGCTTCCACTCTATTAAGATCATTTTGATTTTGTCAGCCCATCAGTTTTGTTATCAGTTCCACACTTAGGCCTCAAATATCTTCCTTGAAGGCACTGATTTAAAAAAAAAAGAAAAAGAAAAAGAAAAAAAACCACGACAATTGTCATTAGAAATCTCCTACAAGATGGACAATCAATGGTCCATTTTTCAACACGTGGCTGTGTGAGAGGCCATGAATCAAGCCAGCGCTACTCTTACCCAGCCAGTATACTTTCATAAATGAAGTCTCTAAAACACAACACTGATAACAACATCGCTTCTTTTAAAATTTCTTAATGGCCCCTCATATTTTGCAACAAAGTCAAAATTCTTACTGTAATATGGAAAGCCCTTCCCATAGAGCCTCTGCCTGGCTCTCCAGCCTTAGCTTTGGTACCACTTCCCTCCTACCGTCTTTACCCTTACAAAGCCAATCTCTGGCCATTTGGGACTAACACATTTCGTCAACCCTTCCATGCTATGTCACATTTCTATACCTTCGCACATGTTGATTTCTCTGCCAAGATTCCTCTCCCTTGTTTTGCTTGGTAAACAGCCACGTATGTCTCATGATTCAACTCAAGTATTACTTTGTGTGTGCAAGTCTTCCTGACATTTCTTCCCAGGTAAAATCAATTATTTCCTCCTTTCCTTGTACATAATTTTAATCATGATATCTGCACACTTTCTTATTTACATGTCTGTCTCTCCTACTTTCAAACACAGGACCCAGTACCAATGACAGTCCCTGGTAAATAACCAAGAAATGTTTGTTGGTTGGATGAATGGATAAATAAATATCATTAAAATCTCATCAAATTTGCTAAAATCAAGGCAAATGGCCATGTCATAATGCCGAGTATAAAGAAATCTATTTTAATTTCTTGTTTCCCTTGTATAAAGTATTACCTCATCCATTCAACAATTGATCACCTGCCATAATACATACGGTACTTTGTTCTAGGTGTTGGTAATACAGCAACGGGTAAGGCAGGTAAGGTCCCTGTTCTAATGAAGTTAAACAAGTAAATAAAAAAAGAAACGAAGACCATTCCAGATAATGATATGTGCTATTCAGAAAATAAAACAGGAGGGCAGCATTGCAATGTAAGGGCAGGGTGGTCTGGGAGGGAGGGGGGCACAAAAAATTCAGATTGGTTTAGATAGAAAAAAACCTCTCTGAAAGGGTGACATTTGAGCTGATTCCTCAATATCAAGATGTCAGGTCACATGAACACCTAGAACAATAAGAATACTACTGCTTTTAATTTTTTCAATGCCAGCCCAGAAGTGGGGTCAATAGTACACTTCTCTTGAGGTGGTGAGGGCAAGACAAAGATGGCAGTCTAGCTCTGCCCCACCATGGGCCTCTCCAAGGGATTTTTCACAGTTGTGCTGATTAATTATCCTAGAGTGAGGCTAGACTGACCTAGGTTTCCTTTTCCTTAGTTCTGTTTATAAAAACTGTCTGCTCTGTTTGATTTCACTGACCTTTTAATAAAACATCCAGATTTAGTTTCTGTCTGTCCTCCTCATGACCCCCTCCCATTGCATCCCAACTCAGCCCATCTCTTCTCTGAATGAGGCAGAATGTCATTCTTCATCACTTTCATCTGGACATTGACAGAAAGAGGAAAAGCTGGCTTTTCACATCTCAATTCCTCCGTTTGCCCCCAGAGCCTGTAAGTAAAACAAAAAATTCTACACCTACCAATACTCTGGAAGATGAAAGACAAATGTCTGGAAGCAACTTCTCTTGGGCATTCAGGGCAGAATCAACAAGTGAGAAATGCAGCCACCCATTCCTAAACTTGAAGTAATTTCACCTGGCTTTCTAAGGTGAGGCGCATTTCTAAAGGCTTGTGGTTGGAGCACTATGGAAAGCAATTACACTAATATGGAGAATTACAAAGAAATTCAAGGTCTGTTACTAACCAATCAGTTGCCTACCAAAAAAAAAAACATATATATATTCTTCCCCCCTTCCTTGATAATTCTGGTTTTGAGTCCCTGGGTGACGCAAACGACCAATGTGCTTGGCTACTAACCGAAAGATTGGAGGTTTGAGTCACCCAGAGGCAACTTGGAAAAAAAGCCTGGTGATCTACTTCCAAAAAATCAGTCATTGAAAACCTTATGAAGCACAGTTCTACTCTGACACACTTGGGGGTCGCCATGAGTCAGAATCAACTCAACAGCAACTGATGGTGGTGGTAGTATTTGGAAGGCACTGCCTGTAAGTCAATGGTTATGAGTGAAAAGCATAGTTCTGTTCCTCGAAGAGTGAAGAGTACAGTAAAGGGGATAGATAAGGAAAAAGACATTACAGTATTTCTGATAAGAGCCATTATTAGAAGAAAGACTGAGGGATTATGGGAGACCAGGCTGGTCCAATTGATACAGGGAGAGGCTAAAGGTTGAGACGTGAAGTAAGAGGGCACGGTGGGCACACACTGGGGAAAACACGTTTCCATAGGCTGGAATACTGGGTGTGAGACAGAGAGCAATGAATCTGCAGAGATAAAAGCTGGGGCCAGATCATGAAGGGCCTTGGGAGACATGCTAAGAAGTTTACTAACTCCAGTCAGCTCTCGGGAAAACTAAAACATGAGGAAGTTAGTCTGCAGTAGCTTTCTTCCTCCAGACCCCCATCCCCAGAGTTACTTTGTGCTTTCTCAGGAGGCTCTCAAATTGGAGGCGGTTCCATAAACTTATACTGTGGAATAAATGAATGAGCACAGCTTAAAGTACAATCCTTTCTCCGGATTATGCATTTTAAAAGGGAATAATCCCTTAACACAGAGGAATGAAACTAAAGTCCTTCAATTTAGAGATTAGGAGGATTTTATAGACGGAGTCCCAACAGTCCAATCTGCAACCAATCATGGGCCACCGCAGGACTGGGCAGTTCGTTCCATTGTGTATGGGGTCACCATGAGTCAGAGGCCAACTCAACGGCAGCTAACAACAACAAAGAGACAGATTTAGAATGACTTAACTTATAGGTGAGGAAACAGAGGCCCCAAAATGCTATAGAATGTTCCCTTAGTTCACCCACAGCATTTCAGGTCTGAAAGCCGGGATGAAGGGTGTCTCTTGGGTAGTGGGTTTGCCTTCAGCAGCTGTCAAGTGAGGCCCCGTGGGCTGCCAATTACTGGGAACAGTCCCCCTTACCTGACTGAACACCTAGACCAGAGGCTCCATGAGGGCAGGGACCTGGTCTGTGCTTAGCATGGTGTCTCACACAGAATGGGTGTCCATTAAACATTTACTAAAGGGAGGATCCTGCTGTTATTCCTCATGAAGTCTAAGAATGTACAGGTGAACCCCAGTATTCTCCAAATTTAGGCACCAAAAAGCAGAATATGGTGCATGAAATGTATTTTCAAAAGAAAATGCTGGCAAATGACAAAATCCAAGAAAATTGTCACAGCTGCTTACCATTTGAAGAATGAAACACTGAAATATTTCAAATAATAAAAGAAAATCTGGAGGAATTGTGACTTAGGACTAATTTGGATAGGATTTCTAAGCAGATACTGTTCAGTTTAAAAAGATGTGTGGATGCTCACTTTCAAAAACAACACTGACTTCTTTTCAGAAAAGCCACAGGCTGAAACAGCTTCTTCAGTTGAACTCGATTCTTTTGTGAGCTGTATGGTCTCAGACCTGCATTCACTCTAGTGGAGACACAGATTTCAAAACTGTCTGGTCAAAAAAATTGGAAAAAGGCCACTCTTCCCAGTGTTTAATTTCTTTGCATTTGCAATTCAAGCTGGTGGTCCCACCCAATACATATGCAGGAATGGTTAAAGGCTGCAAGAAAACAGTAATTAAAATCATCCTCTTCAGGTGATTCATTTTTGTGACTGCTACAAATGACGTAATAAGCCAACATTACTTTAATCAAAGTTAACTGAAACACGGGGAAACAGGGACTTAAACACAGGCCTGTCGATCTGTTTCCAAAGAATCAGCCAGTGAAAACACTATGGAGCATAATTCTACTCTGACACACCTGGGGTCACCATGAGTCGGAGTCGACTTGATGGCAACTGGTTAAAGAGAGACTTAACAGTGGCTTAGACCTAAGGAGTGGCTGAGTCACTAGTTCATGCTTTAAAGATCGGCGGTTCAAATCCACCAGCCCTGCCTTGGAAATCCTATAGGGCAGTTCTACTCTGTCCTGTAGGGT
The DNA here is from genome assembly GCA_030035585.1 of Dugong dugon. NCBI lineage: Eukaryota > Metazoa > Chordata > Mammalia > Sirenia > Dugongidae > Dugong > Dugong dugon. Next base: position 48,043,732 of record CM057479.1, read on the forward strand.
CGCTATGAGTCTGAATCAACTCGATGGCCATGGGTTTGGTTTTCGGTTTAAAAACGGCAAGGGGCCCTGGTGGGATACTGGTTAAGCGTTTGGCTGCTAACCAAAAGGTATGCAGTTTGAATCCACCAGCCATTCCTTGGAAACCCTATGGGGCAGTTCTAGTCTGTCCTATACGGTCGCTTGTACGAAGGGCAAAGATAATCCGATAAGAACCCATGTTTCCTTTTCAGTCACCCTGCAGCTCCTGGGGTCTCCAGATGCAGCCGGCTTGTCTAAGTAGCTCTAGATTACACATAGAGCTGGCTCAGCCTAGGTCCAAATGTCGTCTATGATCAAAAGGTGGCAGATACAAATGGGGCATAAGCCCAGAAAGCTGCCAGGGGTTAAGAAAAAAAGGGAGAAAGGAAAGAAGGGGGAAGGCAAAAAGGAGAAACAAAGGAGGGAGGGAGGAGAAGAAAGGAGGAAAGGAAGGGGAAGGAATGGAAGGAGAAAAAGGAAGAGGTTTCTATTCCATAGTTCAGATCAGCATTGACTAAGGCTGAGCACGAATTTTACAAAATGGAATCCAATGATAATGTAAGCAGCTAAAGTTTCTATGAATTGTGTTTCACCACCCTTCCCAGGGAGTAACTGCTTACGAGTTAAGGGATTTTTAAATAATTTTTTGAACTGAAAAATAGGGTCTGTTAGGGTCTGGAGTCCCTGGGTAGTGCAAACAGTTAGTGCACTCTGCTGCTAACAAAAACGCTGGTGGTTGAAGCCCACCCAGAGGTGTCTGTGAAGAAAGGTTGCTTTTTTTTTATACTTCCAAGAAATCAACCATTGAAAATCCTGTGGTGCATAGTTTTATACTGACACAGATGGGGTGTGTTTTGTTTTTAGTTAGGTCTACATTACTTGGGAGCATTATTTTAAAAGAAAGTTCTGGAGGCATCTCCCCTCTTGGTTTCGTTTCCACTTCTCCCAGAGTACGGAGGGATGAGTCGTACTAAGGTTGCCCCCAGGATTTGTCCCCTGAGCAGAAGCAGCAGGGCTGGGGTGCCTCTTTGTATGAAATGTCTACCAAGGGCTCTCAGTCCTCATTAGTATGTCCTCCTGCTGAGGTAGCAGGCAGCCCAGCTCCACCACACTTCTGTGAGATTTTCCAACGGTCTAATCCAACTGAGTTGTGAAATCTAGATGCTTACATGCGAAAACGTGGGCCTTAGCAGGAAGAGTCTATTTCCACAAAGGGAACCAAATAGAAATTTTGGAAAACAACCTGAAAGAAATTACACAATGCCTGGAAAATACTTTCTTCCTTTGGCCTTTCCTGAGAAACCAGAAGCCTGTGTCTTTCAGGTTGAGAAATCAGTCCAGCTTGAGTAAAACTGGCTTCCTTCTGCTCTCCAAAGCAGATGATTATCGTATCTGACTATTCTCACTCAGAGTCTGTTTTGAACAGCTTGGCCAGCATAAAATCCAACATTTCATTCTCAGATTGCCGTTTAAAATTCCTTTCTCGTAATGAGAAGCCTAGACAAAGCGAATGTTATTTTCAGCTTTACTAGACTTCTTCCAATCACCTCATACGCATGTGAAAGCTGGACAATGAATAATGAAGACAGAAGAAGAATCAAAGCCTTTGAATTATGGTGTTGGCGAAGAATACCGAATATACCATGGCCCGTCAGAAGAACAAACAAATCTGTATTGGAAGAAGTACAACCAGAATGCTCATTAGAAGCAAGGATGGTGAGACTTTGTCTCACATACTTTGGACATGTTATCAGGCGGGGCCAGTCTCTGGAGAAGGACTTCATGCTTGGGAAAGCTGAGGATCAGTGAAAAAGAGGAAGACCTTCAACGAGATGGATTGACACAGTGGCTGCAACAATGGGCTCAAACATAGCAATGATTGTGAGGATGGCGAAGGACTAGGCAGTGTTTTGTTCTGTTGTATACAAGGTCGCTATGAGTCAAAACTGACTCGACAGTACCTAACAACAACAACAGACATTTTCCAGTGATAAGAAGTTGGCACAGATGAATCCATTTACATTTCTTGGGATGAAATTCAGCTTTTTTTTTTTCCTTCATTTTTAAGGGTTAGTAAAGAGCTCGGCTGCTAACTGAAAGGTCTGAGGTTGGAACCCACCGGCCGCTATGCAGGAGAAAGATGCGGCAGTCTGCTTCAGTAAAGATTACAGCCTTGGAAACCCTACAGGGCAGTTCTACTCTGTCCTGTAGAGTCACTATGAGTTGGAATCAACTCAGCTGGCAATGGGTTTGGTTTTTTAAAAAGTTATTCAAGATATCAATTAAAGGAGAGTTTTTGATACGACAATCTTGGTGTTAAAGTAGTATTCGCCCTTGAGAACTGGTAAATACAGAGTACTTATCTTGCTCAGAGGAGCCAAAGGTTCTCACAAATGCAGCTGAGGCTGCCAGTGGGGGCTGCACTCTTCACCTGGCGTTGTTCAGTATAGTACTGAAGGATTCCTGGCTCGGCAGGTTCTGAGAAAATGAGGGGCCAGCCTCTTCCAAAATGAAGTAAGATCCAGCAAAGGGAGAACACATAATTTAGAAGAACAGCATGGCAGGATTGAAAGGAGTCTGAAGTCGGAACTCTAGATATTCCTAGGTCTAAGTCCATCCCTCTCTCCACGAACTACATGCTCACAATCTGACTGTTCAGTCTTGGGAGAGAGGCACACGTTCCCATCAAAAATTCTTCTTCTGAGGCAACTCTCGGGGCTACAATATACTAAAACCAAAACCAGACCAAACCCGTTGCCGTTGAGTCGATTCCAACTCATAGCAACCCTATAGTTAAATGCTTTGTCCTTCTGAAATATCGGCCATTGAAAACTCTACAGAGCACAATTCTACTCTGACACACATGGGATCGCCAGGAGTTGGAACAGACTCAATGGCAACTGTTTTTTGTTGTTGTTGTTGTTACTAATCATCCAAACCTGAGCATAAATTATTTCAATCACCCCATGAGATCTAACCACAAGCCAAGACTAGCTGTGGGAAGGAACTGGAGTTTTCATTTGGCGGAAGGCAAGAGGGCAAGGTGATCGTGGTGAAAAGTCCTCGGCAGTGTGCTGCAAGGGAAGGCTTTGGACAGGCAGAAGGTCTGAGCTTCAGAAAGTAGGAAACAGGGTTAGAATCAGAGAGCAGGAAAAGGGACCAGATGGACTGTGCCGGTGAAGCACTCCTAGAACTACTTCATTAGCCCAAACAATGGATGCTACAAGGAGCGATGCAAATACAAGGGCATGGCTGTGTCACAGCAATCTACACTTTCCAAAGGTAACATAAAGGGTCAGCGAAAAAAGGAAGACCCTCAAAGAGACGGACTGACACAGTGGGTGCGACAATCAGCTCAAGCATAACAACCACTGTGAGGATGGCTCAGGACCAGGCAGTATTTTGTTCTGCTGAACCGACTCGATGGCACCTGTCAACAACAAAGGCATATTCACCCATAAATAGAAAACTGATGTTACATTCTTTCTCAGAGTAATTTAACTGTCCTTTGATATACCTCATTCAAGTTATCAAAGTTTTCCTACTGACATCTCAATACCAACATTTTCAGAATTATTCAAAGCTCAATTCAAAAGCCTCAAGAAATTATAATTAAAAACACAATATGGCTGCATTTTGGCTACTTGAAAAAATACAACTATAATTCTTCTTATAACCAAAGAGTACAATACTGTCTGTAATTTATTTAGAAAGTATCTAGCATAATGCAGACATGCATATTAAACACTCTCTATTTCATTTCATCTGACTAAATGAATAAATACATTATACTATCCAGACACACAGTTGAAACATTTCCCTGAGTATTCTTTAAACACAATAATGCAAGATTGCAACGGCAACACGACTGATAAAAATGACAAAGACGCTCATTAAGCAAGTGAATACAAAGCAACAGCATGAATTATTTATGCCAATATTTATAACCATACAAATTATATATTGATGTTATATTGGAGTGTTTAGTATTTCAGCCAGCATACATCACACCTTGATAATTAATTTCCTCGGACAGCTTTAATTCAATGGTACCACTTCCCAAAAGGGAAGAACATGCTTGGCATTTCTCAAGCTGAAGGACCTGAAGAAAAAATTCAAACCTTGAATTGCAATACTGAAGGATTCTATTGGCAAAATGTTGAACGATGCAGCAAGCATCAAAAGAACATGAAAGGAATACAAAGAATCACTATACAAAAAAGAATTGGTTGACATTCAACCACTTCAGGAGGTAACATATGATCAAGAACCGACGGTACTGAAAGAAGAAGTCCAAGCTGTACTGAAGGCATTCGTGAAAAACAAGACTTTAGGAATTGATGGAATACCAACTGAGGTGTTTCCACAAACAGATGCAATGCTGGAAGCGCTCACTCATCTACACCAAGAAATTTGGAAAATAGCTAGCTGGTCAACTGACTAGAAGAGATGCATATTTGTGCCCATTCCAAAAAAACGTGATCCAATAGAATTTGGAAATTATCAAACAATATCATTAATATCACATGCAAGTAAAATTTTGCTGAAGATAATTTAAAAATGGCTGCAACAGTACATCGACAGGGAACTGCCAGAAATTCGAGCCAGATTCAGAAGAGGACATGGAGCGCAGGCTATCATTGCTGATGTCAAATGGATCTTGGCTGAAAACAGAGAATACCAGAAAGATGTTTACCCATGTTTTATTGGCTACGCAAAGGCATTCGACTGTGTGGATCATAACAAATTATAGATAACGCTGTGAAGAACAAGAATTCCAGAACACTTAATTATACTCACGTGAAACCTGTGCACAAACCAAGAGGCAGTTTAACCAGAACAAGAGGATACTTTGTGGTTTACAGTCAAGAAAGGTGTGTGTCAGGGTTGTAGCCCTTCACCATACTTACTCAATCTGTATGTTGAACAAATAATCTGAGACACTAGACTATATGAAGAAGAACATAGCATCAGGATTGGAGGTAACAGCCTGCATTATGCAGATGACACAACCTTGCTTGCTGAAAGCGAAGAGGACTTGAAGCACTTACTAATGAAGGTCAAAGACTACAGCCTTCAGTATGGATTGCACCTCAACATAAAGAAAACAAAAATCCTCACCACTGGACCAATAAACAACATCATGATAAATGGAGAAAAGATTGAAGTTGCAGAGGATTTCATTTTATTTGGATCAATAATCAACGCCCATGGAAACAGCAGTCAAGAAATAAAATGACATATTGCATTGGACAAATCTGCTTCAAAAGACCTCTTTAAAATGTTAAAAAGCAAAAATGTCACTTTCAGGACTAAGGTGCACCTGACCCTAGCCATGGTATTTCCAATTGCCTCATATGTATGTGAAAGCCAGACAATGAGTAAGGAAGACCAAAGAAGAACTGATGCCTTTGAATGATGGTGTTGGCAAAGAATACTGAATATATCATGAACTGCCAAAAGAACAAACAAATCTGTCTTGGAAGAAGTACAGCCAGAATGCTCCTTAGAAGTGAGGATGGTTCGTCTCATGTAGTTTGGACATGTTATCAACAGGGACCAGTCCCTGGAGAAGTACCATGCTTGGTAAAGTAGAGGGTCAACGAAAAATAGAAAAACCCTCAACGAGATGGACTGACACAGTGGCTGCAACAATGGACTTAAACATAGCAACAATTGTGAGAATGGCACAGGACTGGGCTGTGTTATGTTGTACGTAGGGTTGCCATGAGTTGTAACTGACTTAACAGCACCTAACAACAATTCAAATTAGAACCAGGAAGACAATACCAATTTTTCTTTTGGGTGTCTTAAAATGTGATTTCTCCTTTATTATGAAATGGCTTCCCCACAAGCACATCCATGGATGGTGTTCTTTTAGAACTCTCTACATGAAAGACCACTGCTTTTGATGGGCCACTCAGATGGCCTATGCTAGGAAGACTGGAGTTCCGCTTTCCTTTATCCTCGGGAGAAGGTGGCATAAGTGACTATGACTGCTGAATGATCTTTTCTCTGTCCTGCATGAAGGTCAGATTGGAAACATTTTAAGGGAAGGGAAGCTAAGTTAAATCTTATAAGCCAGAGACCACAAAGATACTCTTTGGTTAACCTAAAAATATGTTAAGTTTCAGAGAACTTCAGAAATACTGAATATCTAGAAAGTTTTTTACTTTTCTTTCATCGATGAGATCAGTCACACATTACAATTCTTTCTTCTCAACAGAAAATGCACTGCACTCACACAACCACACACACATTCATACTCACTTTGAGCAGTTCAATTCCGGCTTGAAAACTGCAAAGGTAATTATTGTTCCTTAGCTGACCACAGGAAACCCTGGTGGCATAGTGGTTAAGGGCTACAGCTGCTAACCAAAAGGTTGGCAGTTTGAATCCACCAGGTGCTCCTTGGAAACTCTATGGGGCAGTTCTACTCTGTCCTATAGGGTTGCTATGAGTTGGAATTGACTTGACGGCAACGGGTTTGGTTTTTTTTGGTTTAGCTGATCACAATTTTCCAAGTTTAGGAGGAACTACTCAGGTACTGCCACAATTGTACGTTCTTCAAAGGTTGGGAATATGGAATATATCACGGACTTCCAGAAGAACATCCAGAATGCTCCTTAGAAGGGAGGACGGCGACAGTTCCTCATGCATACTTTGGACACGTTATCAGGAAGAACCAGTCCTTGGAGAAGGACATCATACTTGGTAAAGTAGAGGGTGAACGAAAAAAGAGGAAGATCCTCAGTGAGATGGGTTGATACAGTGGCTACAACAATGGGCTTCAACATAACGATCGTGAGGATGGCACAGGACCGGGCAGTGTTTTGTTCTGCTGTACATAGGCTCACTATGAGTCAGAAGCAACTCAACGGCACCTAACAACAACAAGGGAAGTTATCAACAGGGACCAGTCCCTGGAGAAGGACATCATGCTTGGTCAGAGAAAAAGAGGAAGACCCTCGACAAGATGGACCGACACAGTGGCTGCAACAATGGCCTCAAACATAGTAACAGCCGTAAGGATAGCGCAGGACGGGGCAACATTTCGTTCTGTTGTACATAGGGTCACTATGAGTCGGAATCTACTCAATGGCACCTAACAACAACAACAATAACAAAGGTTGGGGGCAAGTGGGTCACCACAATACCCCTGTAATATCTCTGTTATTTAAAATACTACTTGATTTTTAAATTGTAGTGGAATCTTAATGAGGAATTGAATCATTTAGGAAAGAGCTAGAAGGTAGTACAACATCTTCTCCCTTGTTCACATGGCGATGGAGTATATGCTGAATACCAGTATAGAGGGTCTGTTCACATGGAGAGGAAAGAGGCCAAAGACAGAATGCCGAGTAACTTCTCCAAAACCACCCATCTCCTTAGGAGACATCCCCACCTAAGTACTCATAACAACAGTCCAAAGCATTCCAAAAGTAAAAATAATCTCTAATCCCCAAATTTCTTCCTCAAACTGTATGCTTTTTACATGTTAATTTCACATCCTGAAATATCCTGCCCCACTTTGCTAATTCCTCCCTTATACACTCACCTTCCACCTCTCTTGGCAAGAGCAGGAACTTGGGTTTGAATCCCATCCCCTACCCCTGCCTAGCTGGGTGATCTTGGGGAAGTTACTTCACACTCAGTTCCTCATCTACCTAATGTTACTGTTGTTGTTAGCTGCCCTACGTCAGCTCTGATTCACCCTGACCTATGTACAACAGAATGAAATATTCTCCAGTCCTGTGTCATCTTTATGATTGTTGGCATGTTTCAGTCTCTACATAAAAACTAAAAACCAAACCTGTTGCTGCTGAGCTGATTCCAACTCATGGTGACCCCATGTGTTACAGAGTAGAGCCAAGCTGTAATCTTTTATGGAAGCAGATTGCCAGGCCTTTCTTCTATGGCACTACTGGGTCGGTCCAAACCTCCAACCTTTCAGTTAATAGTTTAGTGTGAACTGTTTGCACCACCCAGGGACCTTTTGAGTCCCTACATAGAAGGGGCAATTAAAGTTCCTACTTCACAGGGGTGTCGTGAAGATTCACCTAGTAGGTGAATTTTAAGTGTTAGTCATTGTCGTTAAGCACTCAGTTTCTAATCAAAATGTTGGCGGTTCGAACCCACCAGCCGCTCCAAGGGAAAAACATGTGGCAGTCTGCTTCTGTAAAGACTTATAGTCTTGGAAACCCTACGGGGCAGTTTTACTTTGTCCTACGGGGTTGCTATGAGTTGGCATTGGTTCGACAGCAGTGAGGTTGGGTTTTGGAGTCATCAGAATAATCTTTGAGTCGATCTGATTTTTTTTAAAAGTAATAGTTATTGCCTTTCCTCTGGGATCATCAGCATCAAGACCAAGCCCCTTGCCTGGCACTGAAACTCCTTCACAATAAGATCCTGACTTACCTTTCCAACACCGTTCCCATGATCTGCCCAACACACACCCTCTAACTCATCTTGCATTTCCTGCCCCCAAGCCTCTGTTCAAGCTGGGCCTTCATCTCGGAAATCCTCATGTCCTTCTGTTGAAATCTTACTCATTCCTCGATATCAAAATAAAATGCCATTTCCTCCATAAAAGTTCTTTTCAGAATTAATCTCTACCACCCACACAGTCCCAAAGCACCTTTATAGTAAAGTTATTTTTATTAAAGTACTTGTGATGGTTTTGACCAGTCCTTATATATTAACTTCTCAGAGGCAGGGTCCATTTCTTAATCATATCTATATCTAGGGATGTGCCTAGAACAGTGTTCTACAACCTACTGTATACAATTTTTTGAATTGAATTAAAAAGGAAACAAATGTAATGGAAGCCAAGGATGCTAGGACTCCTATCTGCCTATAAGCAGATTTAAATTTATTTTAATTAATTAAGTCCCAATTAACTTTTATTCTCAGAATTACCCTTGAGAATTAGATACTTGCCTGAATCCCCCTATTCAATTATAAGCCTCAAAGTCCTCTTTGTCTAGTCTGAAGCATCTTGTACACACCAGGCACTCAAAACATATGCTGAGTTTTTAATTGTTTCTCTCTGGGAAGTTCAGAAAATTGGGTCAAAAGAATGATTCTACATGATTATGGTTGCCAGTGGTGATGGTAAGGGTCCTGCATGATAATACCAAAACGAGAGAAAAAACAAACCAGGCCCCTTTGCTCGTCACTGGTCACCCTGCAAACACATGCATCGCTTATAGAACTGTCCTTGACGTTCCCCCATCCCACCCTCCTGGAGGCATGACTGGTGTTGGGATTGCCAAAATTCTCCTGTTGGGGTGTATAGGCCAGGGTGTGGGTACCAAGGGCTTCACTGACAGAGAAAGCAATTGCAGTGTCAATCTCTGGGGAAGAGGTAAGACTGTAGACTGCAATCCACGACCCAGAAGCCAGGCCTTGAGCAGGTTACAAAGGGTTTCCATATCTCTCACGGGCTTCCAATTCTCTTCAGCCGTTAATGGCTTAGGGGTCTCTCCTAAGACGGCACCCAACACCTGGAGACAGCTGGGGAGCTAGGACGGAAAATAAAATCTCTGAAGTAGCTGTTCTCGAGTAGGGGGAAGCCGGACAATTTTCTTGCTTTAACCCTAAATTTATTTAATTCATTTAATTTTTTTTTTTATTGTTGTTCTCTCCCAGCCTTTGAGAAAGAGTCCTTTAGCCATTTCAGCCTAGTTTCAAACCATGAACTCCTAGGTAATAAAGGAAATATCCAGTGAGGTGCTGGTAAATGTTAAACAACCAGTTCTCTTTGGGAAAAGCCCCTGGTGTTTGCCAGTTTTTGTGGTGTAAATACTACCACCATGGCCAATTTCAGCGATTAACAAATGTGCTATCATTGAATTGTGTGTTGAGGAAAAGATGCATACAATCAGCTGGAGGCACCACAGTTAGCTGTAGAATACTCTTGGACCTCCTCCCTACAGCAGGTACTTATCTGAAGGACGTCACCAGCAAAAGAGTCTCCTTCAGCACAAACTCCAGTGGTATGAAATTCTAATTTTATTATAGAAGGCAACATTCCTTTACACCAATATACCTAAATTGCCAGGGAAGAAGAAGTTTGGGGCAAAAGCCAGCTGTGAGTTAATACCAAAGTCATCCAGTTTGGTCTGCACAGCCTGAAAACATAGAAAACTTGGTGAGACAGAGACTGGTTAGGTGTTCTAAAAGCTGAAACATACCTCGACTATAACACCTTGTATCCTGTTGTTAGGCGTAGAAACATAGTTCTAGCCAATCAAATGTGGACAGAAGTAATGTGTGACATTTCCAGGCCTGGCCAATAATATCTTACCAATATGGTCCCCCTCCAGCCAAGTCTTTTCTATTCTATTGGCTTGATGTAGACAAGCACTACAAGCTGTATTTTGAAGAGAACAGAGCCACAAGATGGAACAGGTCTCGATCCTTGGATCATTTCTAGAAGCACAGTTGCTGCTCCTATAATGAACTATAAAGGAACACCTGTTTTGGATCTTATACTGGCACAAAACAAACTACTAACATATGAACCATCTAAGAGTTTGTTTGTTTTGGCAGCTAGTTTTAACTGATACATTTGGCAATACATGCCAAGATACTATGATCCCTACTGGGAATTACGGATACTCTAGAAATATCTTACATTTTCCAGGCAATTGCTGAGGAATTCAAAAGCAGATATTAGAAATGAAACTCTAGGTTCTTAATATTCAAAATGTTCTGTTCTGTTCATTTTGGTGTAGCTGCAGTTACAGCTTTTGCTAACAGTTTTTGTTATTTTGTTTTGGTTTTTAAATAATGATTTTTACAGTAACTGTTCTAGATGACAATAGGAAAGAGAAACTAGAAAGATTCTATAAAGGTTAAGGGAATCAGAGCAATGATCCACACCTCGCTGATTACACTGTGCTTTCCCTACAAGTTGTTTGCCTTTATGCACATATGCTCAGACACTAAGTGACAGCTAAAAATTAATAAAGCACTAATATATATTTTAACTATGGCGGTATCATTTTCACAAGCTATAAATCTTCATTAAAGGTTTTTAAAAGGTCAAATTTTGAATGCTGCCAGATCTTACAAAAAATCAGTTTATATTTATTTACGTAAGTGTGAGAAAGTGGCAGTAACAGAAAGAGTCTACTGACCCAGTTTACATCTGTCCCGTTTTGCACTATATTAAAGTTATTTTCATTACCTGCCTTATCTATACTACCAGCTCCTAAGTGTCCTGAAGGGTAGTAACTGTGACCCACATCTAAGCTACCTACAACATCTCATATAGTTCCATCCTATGGTGGACAGAACAGTATATGACGAATGGATAAACACACAGAAAAAAACTTTACAGGGACTCATTTGGATGATTTTCATCAGTAGTAATCTCTTTTTGGGAGTCTCTGGGTGATGCAAACGGTTAATAGGCTAGGCTGTCAACTGAAAGGGTGGAGGTTTGAGTCCACCCAGAGATGCCTCTGAGGAAACCCTGGAATCTACTTCCGAAAAACCAGCCATTGAAATTCTACGAAGCACAGCTCTACTCTGACACATGAGGGGTCGCCATGAGTCTGAGTTGACTCAACTGACACGGAACTGGTTTAATCCCTTTTTATAAGTCTAATGAATGAGTCCCTTTTCCCTTTCAAGTTCAAAAGAGGGCTTCTCTGCACACATCACCGTGGGACCTGCTAACGCTAGGTTTGTGAGAGCAAGTCATCATCAAGAGAGGTCATCATCATCTATTTATGGAGCCCTGGTGGCACAAAGATTTATTTTTTTTAACCTGATATATACATTTCTTTTAGTGGGAGGAAGAGCAAAAGCTTTTGAAAGTTCAGGTATTTATTAGAATTTTCAAATAAAGAGAACTACAATTTTAATTTCACATCTTGGCTATGTTTTGACAAAGGAGATGCCACTAAGAGCATAGTGACACACACTTGTCCGAAGCCAGGGATCAATCAGTGCCCTCCTCTGACCCACCCCACCCCCACCCCCACCCTCTACAATCTAAAGACCCCTTTCTGCTTACTTCTCAACTAAACAACACAATTGGCAAATGAAGCCAGCATAAAACTTGCAACGATTAAGCGCTCAGTTGCTAACCAAAAGGCTGGTAGTTCAAACCCACTCAACTACTCCACTAGAGGAAGACCTGGAAATCTGCTCCCATAAAGATTACACCCAAGAAAACCCTATGGGACAGTTCCACTCTGTCACATGGGGTCGCTATGAGTCAAAATCAACTTGATGGCACCCAACAATAACAGCAACAACAAATTTAAGTGCTAGATCATTGGACAAGTGTAGCTTGTGGTCAACAGAATTATGCATATTTTGGCTTGATAGCTGTTGGCTCCCTCTGAATCATTTCTCTATTTCTTGCTGTTTTTCTGGTTCGTAATAGCTAACAGTATACTCTGTGCTCAAAGAGACTCTCCCATGCCAGAGAAGTTTCCTGTCTAACTAGAAAGACCACTAGAGTCTGGTCCTGGGTCACCACTTGGTTGCTCTCTCACAGTTGCAAATATGCTCCAAGGTTTTGAAGATGAATCTGAACAAGCTTCCTGGAAAATCCATAAACACTTAGAAGAGGGTGGTGATGGTGCTCTCTTGGCCACTTTTCCAAATAAGGAACGTGGTTGTGAGGAAATGACTAGCTCACACTCACACACAGGCAATGGGCCCAGTGAAATTAGATGAAGCCTCAACTTACACATGAGATGCCACCACCAGGAGTTCAACTGGGAAGCCTAATGGGAATCATGAGTCTGACCATTTCTCAAGGCATAGGAAGGCTTGGAAAATTACTCTTAGTTTAAAAATAAATAAAAACAAAAGCCTAGAGTTGTTTAATAACTTTGTAACCCTGGAAGCCTCACAACTCACCATTTGGGTATATGCCTTGCTCATGAAAACCTTGTTATTAAATAAAAATATGAATGGAGACTAAATCACAGATGAGATAAACTGACAATTGACAATGAACCATGAAAACTATTTGTTTTGTTGTATTTTCTTTTACTGGGAGAGAAGTAAGAGTGAGAAAATCTTTAAATTAACAGCTTGATTTACTTCAAACTTTCCTTCCATGAAGGAGCCTGGAACATCAGACATAAGTCTTCCTAAGGGGCTAAGCACAGAAGTCACAAACACTCCATTTCCCTCCTTTATCTTGTGGAACATAGACCTGCATATCCATAAGAAGCTGGATACAAAATAGGAGACAGGAAGTGAGAGAACAGCCTCTGTTTTCAACTATGCTTTGCTCTGTGTTCAAGATGAAATAAGCATTCCTGGGCACTGTAGCCTAGAGGGGCCCAGCCATTGAGAATTCTTAAGAATGCAGAAGAAAACCTTAGGAAAGGGAAAGGCACACAAGAAACATGAATGTCCTCATTCTAATTTTCTGTAATTGTTAAGAGTTTAATTTGGGATGTTTGGAATTTTCAGCCCAATTACATGTGGGCTACTCCAATTCATTGGCATTAATTTATCAATCAGTGCTATGGTCAACTGTTTCTCTCAGGTTGTTTGTAAGCATCTGAAAAGCAGTGGATGACTATTGACTGAAGACACCCTTCAGATCCCTAAATCTCTGCCAAGCATCACACAAAATAAGAGGAAGGAATTTAGAAAAGGCAAGTGGGGCGGGGGAATGTAATAATGTAGGAAAGAAATATGGTCTTAGTTTCAATTAATTCTCACATATATTAAGGTTAAAATGGTAGATTAACCCATAAGAAACTATAAAATGGCCAGCAGAATAAAATGTTGTCTAATAACAGTACAAAATATAGGTGTAGAAAACAACATTGTGACTTCTGATTGACTACATAAGTTGATCTCTTCTCACTCAATCAACCTCACTAAAATGAGAATAATGAACGGATTAAATGCAAGGGGTCTTGAGGAGGTAACAGAAGTCACAGAGGAGATGGAATGGTGACAATAAATGAAACAGGGCAGCACAGTCTACAGAGTGGAAATCCGGTGGCCTTGCAGAACTTGGTAACACTTGAGATTCCTAGTAGGGCAGAGCATGAGAGTGAGACTGGGGCAGGAAAAAGAAATTATTTGAAAGCCTAGATGTAGAGCAATCAACCACTGTTCCCTACCATATTATATGCCTCTTCCTTCTATCCCTCAACTAACATTCTCATCTCTCTCTTTCTCTCTCTGTTTCCTCCCCTCCACTACCCTTGGCCCTATCCCCCCCTCCCTGCCCTCCACTCCCATACACACGAAGAAATTTGGAGCACTCTTTTCTAAAGGAAATTAAAGATCTCAGACAAAAAGACTACCACAGTCAGATCCCGTCCCACTCAATCATCATAAACAAAGCCCACACAGAAAGTAACAAAGCACCTGGTTAACCCTTAAAATATAAATGGACAATCACGGATTATCAGACATATGAGAAAACCTTCCAATAAGAAAGAGCACAAGCAAGATAAATAAATGGGGGAACATGGTCTTAGAGGAAAAACAAATAAGACAGGTAACAGAAAGGAACTTCAAAAACTCCAAAAAGAGTCAAGAAAATATTATATGCATAAAATAAGAAGGGAATGCTATGGAAAAGGAACAGCGGATAAGCAAAAAAAAATCTTGGTAATTGAAAATTATTTTATTTATTTTTTATTGTGCTTTAAGTGAAACTTTACAGCTCAAGTGAGTTTCTCATACAAAAATTTATACATACATTGTTATGTGACCCTAGTTGCTCTCCCTATAATGTGACAGCACACTCCTCCTTCCCATCCCGGATTCCCCGTGTCCATTCAACCGGCTCCTATCCGTTTCCGGACAGGAGCTGCCCGTTTAGTCTCATGTATCTACTTGAACTAAGAAGCACACTCTTCATAAGTATCATTATACGTTATAGTCCAGTCTAATCTTTCTCTGAAGAGTTGGCTTTGGGAATGGTTTTAGTTCTGGGTTAACAGAGAGTCCAGGGGCCATGTCTTCTGGGGTTCCTCCAGTCTCAGTCAGACCATTAAGTCTGGTCTTTTTATTAGAATTTGAGTTCTGCACCCTATTTTTCTCCTGTTCTGTCAGGGACTCTCTGTTGTGTTCCCCCTGTCAGGGCGGTCATTGGTGGTAGCCAGGCACCATTTCGTTCTTCTGGTCTCAGGCTGATCAAGTCTCTGGTTTATGTGGCCCTTTTTGTCTCTTAGGCTAATATTTTCCTTATGTCTTCGGTGTTCTTCACTCTCCTTTGCTCCAGGTGGGTTGGGACAAATGGATGCATCTTAAGACTGCCACTCGCTAGCTTTTAAGACCCCAGGCGCCACTCACCAAAGTGGGATGCAGAATATTTTCTTAATAAATTTTGTTATGCCAATTGACCTAGATGTCCCCGAAACCATGTAAACTTCATTTTTAGAAAAAAGTTGGTTTCTAAATTAGGGGCTGCTTCTTTATTGTGAGGATAGCTCACTTGATGAAAATGGGCATGCCGCAACACTCTGTGTCTGATGTTTTCTTGTTTGGGGCATTTAAAGGTACGTATGAGATCTCTGTCTCCATTGTACAACCATGGGAATAGTCTGTCATTATGCTGTAATTCTCCTGACCTTTCAATGACAGTAAAACCTTGCCTTCATATTTTTATCACTACCTGCTGTATGTAACCTGTCAAAAAAGAACAACCTTTACATGCTCACATAAAAATATATTTCTGCCTGTACCACAGTGTAGATATTAGAAAGGAGCTTATCAACATGTATTCTGGACCACAGACTAAGCAGATGGTCATTCAAATAAGTACTATAGGTATTTGTTTAAAATAAATAAATAAATAAATAAATAAGATAGCAGGGTAGTCTGAATGCTATGTCCTTGACCTTTCTCATCAAAATCCTTAAACTGCCATAGTGCCCAGAGGACAATCCTACTGATGGGAAGGACAGATAGAAAAGAAAGTAATGTTCTGCTAAGAAAACCATTTTGAAAAGCAGCAGTCTTCCTCCTAAATGACAAGGGATAACTTTGCCTAAATTTTATATTCAGAATGAACTTCAAATAATCAGTTTTCCTAGGTGCCGTCAAGTCGGCTCAGACTCGTTTGTGACTTTAAGTATAACAGAAAGAAACGTTGCCCGAACGCGCACCATCCTCACCATCATTGCTGTGTTTGAGCCTATTGTTGCAGCCACTGTGTCAATCCATCTCGTTGAGGGTCTTCATCTTTTTCACTGACCCTTTTCTTTACCAAGTATAATGTCCTTCTCCTCGGACTGATCTTTCCTGATAACACATCCAAAAGTATGTGAGGCCAAGTCTCGCCATTCTCATTTCTAAGGAGCGTTCTGGTTGTACTTTTTCCAAGACAGATTTGTTCTTCCAGCAGTCCATGGTATATTCACTATTCTTTACCAACACCATAACTCAAATGCAACAATTCTTCTTCGGTCTCCCTTATTCACTGTCCAGCTTTCACGTGCCCTTCAGTATTAAGTAGTTCTTAGAAGGTCTTTCTGCATAGACCCCTCTTGACCTTCAAAAGAATTAATGCTTGTGGCAATAAGTTCCACATCAGTGATTCTCAGTGGACATGGGATGGTAGAGAGTTTATGTCCCTTGGGTTTGTATCAAAATTTCAAATGCAGGCAGATTTTTCAAACTACACCTTCCCAAGTTAGTGAGAAATATTACTGTACTGAGCCCTATTATTGATTGGAGACTACCACATACCTTATGTGTATTTATAAGGAAGATTTAAAAAAAAAAAAAATGCCGCCTTTGAGTCGCTTCCAACTCATGATGACCTCATGTGTTACAGAGTAGAACTGAGCTCCATAGGGTTTTCTTGGCTATAATTTTTATGGCAGCAGATTTCCAGGCCTTTCTTCCATAGCACCACTGAGTGGGTATGAACCACCATCCTTTGGTTAGTAGCCAAAACAAATCATGTGTGCCACCCAGGGCCCTTGATGAGGAAAATAGTGCTATAAACTCTCCTCTTCAAGGGAAAAAAAAAATCTCCTGGCAGGATCACATAATTCTTAGTATTTGGATAAAAAGTGTAATATAATTTATATGTGGACATTTATGGGCAAAACGGTGTACAACTAGAAATAAACAATGTGTAAAAAAATTTTGAAAGTGAGATGTTGAACTATTACCTCTGGCTTTAAATAAACTGAAAAACTGCTAAGACGTATATCTTTCAAATCAGAGCCTCCTATATACAGTATTTGTAGTTTGTTTTTTTCATTTATTATTATCAAATCTCCCCATGTCCATAAATATAAATCTGTGTCTCTCTTTAATGTCTTCAATTAACATCCTGTACACAGTTTTAGACATTACTAGAATTGTTTCTAGAAGCAGACTTCTAGGCCAAAGGGTTTGCACCTTTTTAGAATTTTTGATACGTCTGCAAACTGACCTCTCAAAAATAATACCAACTTCCTCTTCCACCAGCAGTATATGAATGTACCACATGCCCACTGCCTTGCCAACACTGGCTATTGGCATACATTTCTGTCACTTCTGTTTCAATGACTCTCAAAATAGTTCAAATTTTGGTCATGACTTTGTTTGACCTGCTTTATGGTGCAGTGGTTAAGAGCTACAGCTGGTAACCAAAAAGTGGGCAGTTCAAATCCACCAGCCACTCCTTGGAAACCTCATGGGGCTGTTCTATTCCATCCTACAGGGTCACTATGAGTCGGAATCGACTCGACAGAAACAAGTTTGGTTTGGTTTTGGTATCCAAGGCAACCACGGGGTGCACTTAACAACCTTCACAACAGTATCAATGATAATGATGACGGTGGTGGTGGTGGTGATGATGATGAAAACAAAGGCCATAAACATTTAGAACAATGCTTTTGTTCTAAGTATTTTGTGTATATTATCTCATTTAATTGACACAACAACCTTAATAAAGGTCTACTATTATTATCATCTCCATTTTATCAATGAGGTTCAGAAAGATTATGTATATTGGCAAAGCCTACAAAGCTAGAAAAGTTAAAAGTAGGATTCAAACCCATGCAGTCTGGTTCCGCACTTCTGAATCAATACGGCCTCTCTCGCTATCATCAGGTACCTGGCTAATAGTCTATTGACCATAAGGGAAAAAGTCCATGAGATTAGAGAGATCATCACCCATTCATGCCTTTGGGAAAGGTTATAGTTCCACAGTTTTATGTATATGAGTTTACTTAAATACAATTGGCCAAGTACCTTCCTCAGATGCCATCTGGAATCTGAATCTGTTCCCTTTTAAGTCAGAACCTATGCCCTGCTTGTTCCCTCCCAGATACATGGCACTCATAATGGATGGGCACTATCTCCCTGTCTCACAGCAGTCACTTTGCCTCATTCTTCAGCCTTTCCCCTCTTTGCAATGCTGTAACCTTGATCAGTTCTTGCAACTGCTATAGGTCTATCTGATCAGTGTACATGAGACTTTTTGAACAGAGCAACAGAATCTCAGGCTTTAAGAGACAATTTAGCATTGTGTGCAAGGAGACCTAGAGGCACAGGGTTTAAGAGCTCGGCTGCTAACCAAAAGGTCGGCAGTTCAAACTCATCAGCCAGTTCCTTGGGAACCATCTGGGGCAGTGCTGCTCTGTCCTATAGGGTTGCCATGAGTCAAACTGACTCTACGGCAATGGTTTTTTTTTTTTTTTTTTTTTTTTTTTTTTTACACGAGTGCAAGGCTCTGGCTTCCTGGTGTCACACTACTTAGGAGCTATGTGCCCCTGGATCAGATGTTTAATTTCTGTGAACCTCAGCTTTTTCACCTGTAAAACAAGGATAAAAATATTTACAGCTCATAGGGCTGATGTGAGAAAGTGTACATAAAGGCTTAGCTCTATGCTTGGCACATAGTACAATCTTAATAAATAGCAGTTATGGTAATGTGCTAGGCTGCTAACTGAAAGGTTGGAGGTTCAAGTTCACCCAGAGGCACCTCGGAAGAAAGGTCTAGAGATCTATTTCTGACAAATTAGCCACTGAAAACCCTATGCAGCACAGCTCTACTCTGATACACACGGCAGCTCTACTCTGATACACGCGGGGTTGCCATGAGTTGGAGGCAATGGCAACTGATTGTGTTGTTGTTGTTGTTCTTTCCAAATGTTTCAAATAAGTTAGTGCCTTTTGTTACTCCTATCAATACCACCTTGAGAATTATTATGATACTATATATAATACAAATTATCTCTAAATAAAAAACTGCCTCCAAACGGTTATTCAGAGACATGTCAACATATGAAATAAAGGCATTCTTCAATTTAAAAGAATATTAGTATATAAAATTATATAAAATTTGCTTAATCAGGTCTATAGGCTTTAGGACTATGTAAGCAGTTACTATCAATTGGGGCTAATGCTTGTTAGCCAATAAATATTAATAATCAATATTAATACTACTAGTTTTACACTGTAACTAATGTAATTAAAAAAAGAAGTGTCTTACGTTACTATAATGTTGACTGTGACTCTACAGTAATAACCTGACAACATTCTCCAAAGCATTTAGAGCAGTCAGTAAAGCACATGGTGGTCAGAACCTATGAAATAAGCAGTCTCAGAAAATCTCAGCCTTACGTTCAGAAAGTATTCTTTGAAGAAGCTAGGCAGTAACAAGGTCCTTCTGGCATGGCACAGTATTAAACGCAAATAGTTTCTGTCTATTCTTGGGAAATATTATATTCTTGTCAAATTGAGATGTAGTAGATCTAGGGTCTCCAAATTTTACCTAGGTGGGAGCCACTTTCTACTTCTCTTGTGTCTTTAAAAACCATCACTACCAACAACAACAAAAAACAAAACAACAACAAAAACCCCAGTACTCTAAAGGTAAAGCACCACGGTGAAGGGTGAAGAAAGGTCAGTGACAACTTGCCACGGACTTTTTCATGTGAAAAAGCCAAAGTCAGTGAGAAAGAGGAATGGCATTACATAGTCAACAAGCACTGACCACACTAGATTACAAATTTTCAACTGTGAATTTCGTCAGTGTAGCACAGTGGATAAGAACTTTGCTTTCCAGCCAGATGTGTGTTCCAATTCTGATGCTGCTACTTACCAGCTACAAAATCATTAGCAAGTTATTTATCTTCTTTAAGTCTCAGTTTATTAATCTGTAAAATGGGAACAGTAACAGAACCTATCTCCTAGGGTAGAGGATTAAATGAGATACTGCACGTAAAGTGCTTAACACGGTGCCTAGCCCAAAAGGAGCAACCAATGCACTTTAAATATTATTAATATTTCTGATATGCCAACAGTTGACACAAAAATTTGCCAAGCATACACTATTTTACTCTCACACACACATACACATTTATGTACGTCGCAGACAGTCCACTGGATCATGCCATGCCTGAAGGTCAACGAGGGCAATATTTGCTGCTATTGTATCCCAAAAAACAAACCTGTTGCTGTAGAGTCAATTCTTACTCATAAAAACCCAATAGGACAGAGTAGAACTGCCCCACTGAGTTTCCAACGAGCAGGTGGTGGATTCAAACTGCCAACCTTTTGATTAGCAGCTGAGCTCTTAACCACTGTGCCATCAGGGCTCTGCTATTTTACAGTGCAATAAAAAAGCTGTAATTATGTAAAGGGGCATCCTCCCCCACACTCAGGGCACAGACTTGAGATGTGATCTAGAGAATGGGTATTTGGGCTAGAAGAAATCAACCAGTGCATGATGAGGGTCTTCGATTCTAGTACAGACTAAAATCTTTGGTTATCATCAAAATAACATTTTCCTAGAGGCATCAGTCCAAGTTCTCTAACCCAGTGAATCACAAAGAGGATAAATAAGAGCCAGCAGGGAGTATTTATAGGTCACTGACTTGGTGCATGGCCAAAAGTATTTTCTGAACCTACATCTCTGCCAAAGGAACTATCTGTGGATTCTCTTAATGGTATCTTGAAGCTTTTTAATATAACAAATGAAACAGAAAAAGAGAGGTATCAAAAACAGTCAGACTGATTTATTTTCTGAAACTCATGAAGAAATGATGTAAAATCTCAAGAAAGAGATTGAAAAATATTTCTTTTAAGATTTAAAGCAGAAATTTACAATGTAAAATTCCAAGGAGAGGGTCGGGGTAGAAGCATCAGGAGTGGACAGAGCCCTGATCTTACAGCAGGCCTGGGTGATTACTGTTCCTAGTTTTACCAGGAGAGTGATGGAGGCCAGCTGCTTAAAGGCTCCAATAAAAAAAAAAAAACCAAACCCGTTGCTGGCGAGTTGATTCCCGCTTATGGCAACTCCATGTGTTACGGAGTAGAACTGAGTTTCACAGGGTTTTCTTGGCTGTAATCTTTACGAAAGCACATCAGCAGAACTTTCTTCTGTGGTGACACTGTGTCAGTTTGAACTGCCAAGTTTTTGGTTGGTAGCCAAGTATAACCATTTGCACCACCCAGGAACATGCTGAGACTCAGCTTATTTTATCTGCACAATCAAGGTAGAACCAGGGCACATGCAGGCCCCCTTTCCACTCTACCTTCCTACAAAAACAACAGTGAGTAAGAAAACAGTGGTCTTTATTCAAAACAAAAAAAAAAAAGTTCTATTTAAATTGTGCAAACAAGAAATTTTGTATAGTTTGTTATGAGGTGGAAAGGGAAACTAAATTTTGTACTAACTATTAAAAAATCTCATGTAAAGTTAGCAACTAACCAAATTCTCCTTGAACTTCATATGTATCAGAAGAAGCAGCTAAGAAAACCTACAGTCCTCTGAACGTTTCCTGGATTCTTTCCTCTTTTCCCACAAAAATAGAACTATCCTTTTTCTGTTTTTCTTTTTTTTTAATGGGGGATGAGGATTATATAGGATATTTGGCAATCTTAACAAACATCTGCAAGAGCCAAGTGTATAACTGAAAAAATGAAGGAAGTAGGTCCCAAAAATCATTCACTTATGGAGTGGGGCTAAAGCTTCAAAATAATAATCATCACCATCACTGAATGCACCTTCTCATCAAAGAGCTGAGGCATTCACTCTTGCTGACTACTAACCAGTTAAGGGCTCTGAAAAAAAAAAAAAGAAGAAGCCTCTTGGGCAGCCAGACAAAGCTGGCCACACAGGAGAATCCATGGCTCCGGCCTTCTGCAAATTAAGGAGAAGCAGCAGTAGAATTCCATGTAGCCTGGAAGAAACCTTATAGATCTGGGCTGTAAGGAAAGCCAGTGGGGAACAGGAATTCCCAACGCCCCACTGGGGTTCTAGAAGCCCATGGTAAACAGCTAACGACACTGCAATGCCCCCAACTCATGGCAACTCCATAATGAAATCAAGACTGTTGTGATCCACAGGGTTTTTATCGGCTGATTTTTTTCAGAAGTAGATCACCCGACCTTTCTTCCTAGTCTGTCTTAGTCTGGAAGCTCTGCTGAAACCTGTTCAGTATCACAGCAACACAGCAAGCCTCCACTGACAGATGGGTGGTGGCTGCACTTGAGTTGCACTGGCCAGGAATTGAACCTGGGTCTCTTGCTTGGAAGTCAGGAATTCTACTACTGAACCACCACTGCCCCTGTGACGGTTAAGATTGTGTGCCAACTTGGCTGCGCCATGATTTTCAATGTTTATATGTGATCACTCCCATGATTGAATATGCTGTGAATAGCCAGTCAGTTAAAAGGGAGTTTCCTTGGGAGTGTGGCCTGCATCTGAATATAAGCAGACATTCTAGCTTTTGGCTCACCCTGGATCCTGCAGCTGCCTCCTGTTGTCTCACCTCTGGTTCTTGGGACTTGAGCTGTCAGCTTATCTGCCGAACTTGGGATTCGTTGATCTTCACAGCCTGTGAGCGGAGCCCTGCCCTCTGACCTACCAATCTTGGGTTAGGCAGCCTCTGCAGCTACGTGAATCAGGAGAAACTCTGCAGTCTCCCCAGCCAATCCTGGAATTCATCAACCTTCAGAGCCTGTGAGCTGGAGCCCTGCTCTCCGACCTGCTGACCTTGGGTTCGCCAGCTTCGGCAGCTGTGTGAGTTGGGAGAGGCCTCTACCCTGATCCATGGACTTGGCACGTTCTAGCCTCTACAATCACATGAGCTGTTTCCTTGACATAAATCACTCTCTCTATATATATTTATTTGCTTTACTGGTTTTGCTTCTCTAGAGAACCCAGCCTAAGACAGCCCCCAGTAATTGGTTACTAGATCTAAAATCTCAGAGGAAGTGAGGAAGCAGGTATGGTGCTGCATGGGAAGGCAAGCATCATGATCACCCCAGAATGACCACTAGGGTCACTGCCATCTTCCCCTAAAGGTCTTTCACAACCCCCAAAGATTCCTTAAAAAAAAAAAAAAAAAAAACCCAAACCTGTTGCCGTCAAGTCGATTCCAACTCACAGCGACCCTACAGGACAGAGTAAACTGCCCCACAGAGTTTCCAAGGAGTGCCTGGTGGATTCGAGCTGCCGATCTTTTGGTTAGCAGTCATAGCACTTAAGCATTATGCCACCAGGGTTTCCAAGGTTCCTTCCAGAGGGCGTAATTTAAGTTCTTGGTAAGATGAAATTCAGCACAACTTCACTCACAGAGGCTGAATCTCTTCTGTCAGACCAAAACTTCCTGGGTTTCATTATCATTTGCTTGCTATCCAACGAGAAGACACATCTGCCACTCTCAACATCAGCATTACCTAGGAACTTGTTAGATAAATGCTATTTCTCAGACTCCACCCCAGACCCATGAATCAGAAACTTCAGGGGAGTGGCCCAGCAATTTGGGCATTAACAAGCCCTCTAAGAAATTCTAGTGTTCTCAAACTGTAGTTGAGTTTCAAACTACTGTAGTTTGAGAACCACTGAGAATTCCAGAGCAACACAACCTAGTGAAAAACTAGCCTTGGACACAACATCTGGATGTTGGGCAAGAGGTAGTGGCTGCATAGAAGAAACCTTCTCTATCCAGAGTAGGTTTCCACTCTCAAATTATTTTATTTAATAGTTCTCTTTTGGAAAACTTGTCCTCTCAAATGAGGCATTTTTAAATGAGCAATCTATTCCAAATAAAACCAAAAAACCACATTGCTGTCAAGTCTATTTTGACTCCTAGTGACCCTAATGGACAGAGTAGAACTCCCCATAAGGTTTCCAAGGCTGTAATCTTTACAGAAGCAGATTGCCACATCTTTCTCCCAGGTAGTGGCTGGTGAGTTCGAACCACTGACCTTTCAGTTAGCAACCAAGCATTTAAGTACTGCATCACTAAGGCTTCTCCTATTCCAAATAGCCAGTCCCAAACAAATTCCTCCACCTTTGTAGTTTCCCTCAAAACCATGTTATTTAAGGGGGACGTCTTTTACACATTTTTTAATAACATCTAGCAATACAACTCCTCCACAAAGTCTAGCTAATGGACTAATACAGTAATAAGTAATTCTGAGAGTAGGCACTGAATTTAGTAATGTTTGGTTTCCTGTAGATTACCGAAGGGGGAGTTGGGAGGGGGTAGAACTCAGAAGAAATTGGCATTGATAAGATGCCAAGACTTTGCCACATGCTTACAGCAAGAGAAATGGAGAGTAGAGAACATTATTTTAAAAACCTTCTTTCCTTGAGAACTAAGTTAATAAAGGCTCTGCTCTACTTTAAGATATTAGGTAAATGTTTTTTTCAGTAAAAGACATTAGGCAAACACAGAATATTAGCATGAAATATGCCTTTAAGTTATTTAAAGGATACAGACCATTTGTGGTTCATGGACAGCAATCACCTGTCTTCAATCATAACATTCAAGCAGATAATTTTTTGATAAAACTGTTTTCTTTATAAGCTGTTGATAAATGTATCATTTCTACTAAGGGCTGGAGCAAACAAATCACCATTGAAATTCTTCTGCAATATACAGGCTGCTGAATTTGTTGACAGTAGTAATATATGTTAGCCTGCCTGACTTTAAAGGAGCCCTGGTGGCACTGCGGTTAAGTGCTCGCTGCTAACTGAAAAGGTCAGTAGTTCAAACCCACCAGCCATGAAGATTACAGCCTAGGAAACCCTACGGGGTGATTCTACTCCATCCTATAGGGTTGCTATGAGTCAGAATCGACTCGGCGGCAATGGGTGTGTTTTTTGGTTTTGGCCTGAGTTTAATTGCACTTACTTAAGGAAGAAAGTGGATGAGAAGGTAAGAGTGTAGACACAGTGTGACAGAGTGCAAAGAGATGAGCTTTTTTGGAGTGGAGATATCATTATTATTAAGAATCGCCCATTTTTACTTTTAATCCATTCACTCCCATTCCCATCAATTCCGACTTATAGTGACCCTATAGGACAGACTGGAACTGCCTCATAGGGTTTCCAAGGAGAAGCTGGTGGATTTGGACTGCTGACCTTTTGGTTAGCAGCCATAGCTCTTAACTACTGCACCACCAAACCAAAAAACCAAACCCATGGCTATCAAGTCGATTCCAACTACCACCAGGGACTGCAATCCATTCACTAGATGCTAATAAAAAATAGTCTTCCATTCTCTCTTCCATTATTTGGCAGATTCTAAGACTCAGTAGTTCTTAAGCCTGGTTGTACATTAGAATCCCCTGGAGAGCTTTCAAAAAAAAAAGCTGTCACCCCAATGCAGAACAACTGAATCATAGCATCTGGGAGTTGGAGGCAGGCACTGGTGAGTCAGATGCATCTTGAGGGTTGAGAAACATTGTTCTAGGTAGATTCTTTAGGAAAGGCAATTTGGGGCAAACTGATGATTCCAGGACTTGGTCATTTCGTGGACTCAGGAGTAGGACACAGCCTTAGCCTATGTTGGCATTCCTGGGAGATTCATGTATGCCCTATGGTTATGAAGGAGAAAGAAAGAGTTAATTCAATATTTCCTGACTACCTTTTGGTGCAGGAAGTGGGGGATATGTCTGATGATGAGCCACTGACATTGCATGTCTGAATTAACTGATATGGCAGAAGAGACCAAGGAAGAGAAGCCGGGTTAGCTATTCTTGAAAAATGCACTTCTCCTTCTTCATCTTCTTCACCATCACATTATCGTTGTCATCACCATCTACCACCATAACAAATATCTAAGGAGTCCCTACTACATACAATACTTAGAACACAAACTGACGACAAGAGGGCAATTCATGAACGTCTTGACTCACTAATGGGAAGTTAAACGGAGGGCAGGGGAGATCTATTCAGAGTGGTCTAGAACAAGCCTAAGTCTTCCAGAACACTCTACAAAAGTCCCTTCATAGTATAAGAATTCAAAAGTATGCATTGTAATTGAAACATAAAATTTTAGAGGCAGAAATATCACCTTGAAGGGCAAATAAATGTTTTAATATTTGTTCTGATTCAATTTAACACTACCTGGCACCAAGTACAAGCCAGGGGTCCTGCTAGGTACTTCCATTTACACAATCTCGTTTATGAAAGTGTGGTAGTTTGAAGAGCTCTTTGTACAACTTTCTAGTACGATGTGACGTCTTGTAACAATCAATTGCTCTAGAAGCTTTATGACAGACTAGAATTTTACCCTGTGTATTCCTATCTGATTTTACGGCTTCCGGTTGATTGTGAAGATGGTTTACATGATACTGATTCTTTGGTCAGAAAAGCTGCTCCCCTTCACAATGTTGTTCTCATGGAAAAACATCTATTTTATAATAAATCACTTTGTGGTGTGGTTTCTTAATATGCCGAGGCAGAAAGAATTGGTATCCCTTGAGTCCCTGGGTGGCACAAATGGTTAAGCACTCGACTACTTGCTGAAAAGTTGGCGGTTCAAACCTACCCAGAGGCACCTCTGAAGGTCACAGCCTTAAAAACCCTATGGAGCAGTTCTACTCTAACACATGAGGTCTCCATGAGTTGGAATCATCCTGACGGCAACTAACAACAACAAATGGTCCTCAAGGCAAGTCAAAATAATCTTGGGTATCAGGTGCTGTTGCAAATCTTATTTCCTAACCCGACTCCAAAACTGGACGAGAATTCTCATTTTCATTGTCGAGAAAGTTCTCAACTCTATTATCTTAGTATATGATGTTGAATCCTATTGTTATTATTGATACTTTTCAAATTCAGTATATTAAAATATGGCCTTAGATATATCCAATCAATGATTTTTGTCGCCTTTTCTTCCGTTTTAATTCAAACTCTAGAATAAGAACATCTAAGAAGGTCATGCCAGTTATGCAGAACCTGAATCCAATAGGACCCTTATGCCTATAGGCTTTACCTTGGAATACTGGCTGGGTGACAAACAAGTGTCTCTCCTAGAAATGTTCCACTAAGAAATGTTTTATGATATATTTTGGAGCCTTACTGGGGATTTTACTATATTTAACAGTGATAAGGCTTTAAAAGATTACAAGTCTTGATTTCAATCAAATCTAGTGGAACAGCAGGTGAAATAAGGTCTTGAATGTTGTTAAGTATTCTATTCAAGGTCCGTATTTATAGTGCTGGCAAAATTATGAATGATTACTTGTCAGTGAACTTCCTCCTTTCTCTTAAAGGTGATTAATCCCCTTAAAATGATAACTTGTTTCAAGACAAGTTAAAAATTTAAGTTATAACATGTACATTTTCATTATAAGCACCCATTCAGGGATAATTGTTCAAGAAACAAAAGGAAGCTTCGCAAAGAGCTCATTGCCTCAAGAAGTAGATTAAGGATAAGTGGGAAGTAACACGCGGCGGGGAATGCCCCAAATTGAGAGCTACCACCGCCACCAGTCGCCATCAAGTCAATTTCAACTCATGGCGACCCATGTGTATCAGATTAGAGTCATACTCCATAGGATTGTCAATGGCTTAGCTTCTGGAAATATACAGCCAGGCCTTTCTTCGGAGGTGCCTCTGGGTATACTCTGGGTAACCTCCAACCTTTTGTTTAGCAGCTGCGTGAACTAACTGTTTGTACCACCCATGGACTCCAAATCAGGAGTTAGGACACCTGAATGCAGTTCTGGTTCTGAGCTAACTAGTTCAATAACCTACCTCTGAAGTGGACATTAAACTTCTCTTGGCGTTGAAAACACTTGTGAAAACAGAATAGAATGGCCCTCTCAAAGATTCCTTCATACCTGTAAAAAAGCTATGATTCTAAGTAAGCTTAGGGTTTGGTTTTAGTAAGGCCTTAAAACTCTTTATCGTTCCTGTTCAAAATGTTCAGCCTCCTGCAAATGTCACTACCAATCTGATATTCTGCCACTACATTCCAGACATGAGACAGTAGAAAACGTGACTGGCTTATGTAGATGCTATTCCCATCCTCTCACTACCCTGACTTTGTCAGGAGTTGGCTCAATCCTGGAACACTTAAAATATGTCCTTACCACTCAAGCTCTAGAACAGAGATTCAAATTCATAGTGAGAGAGAAGGCCTCAGTGTAGATTTAAGCCCAGATATAAGACTTGACGCCTAGCTCTTCCACTACCATTCCCTGGGCCTCAATTTATTCCTCTGTATAATGGAAGACAACAAATCATGTGGGTAAATGTTGTGACATTTTAGTAGGCTAATGTTGTTCAGAGAAAAGTAGAGAATGCAGCAAAGAACTACTAGCATACTGGGCTCTTGGAAAGGCATATTCCCCCTACTGTCACCACAGTACCACGCATCTTGTTACAATGTGTTACTCTCAGGTGCTTGGAAATATCTACAGATGAATGATGATGACAAAGCCAGTGACAATATTCAAGTTTGATAAACTTCAAACAGGAGGGAATGTGACATGTGGGAAGAGGTTCTGAGGTCAAGCCTACCTGTGTTTGAATCTCTCCACTACAATTAACTATGCCATCTTTGACAAGTTACTTGATCTCCTTGTGCCTATTTCCCTGACGGTAAAATAGGGAAATCATAATTTATCTCATTGGCATGACTGTAAGTATGAAGTAATTTATGATATAAAAAAGGTCCAATATAGAACCTGGCACATAACAGGTATGTGAGAAGTTGGAGTCATTATTATGTAGTAAAAACGGATTAAGAAGACTCTCAAAAAACAATTTGTGTATAAATTTTTGAATGAGAAACTAATTTGTGTAAACTTTCACCTAAAGCTCAATAAAAAAACCCTAAAATATGCTGAACATCAAATCCCATTTACGCACTACTAATAATATCATTAGGAACTCTGGTGGCGCAATGGTTAAGTGCTCGGCTGCTAACTGAAAAGTCGGCAGTTCTAACTCACTCAGAGCCTTGGCAGGAGAAAAGATCTGGAGATCTGCTCCCTAGGAAACCCTGAGGGGCAGCTGTCCCTGCTATACGAGAAACACTAAAAGTGGGTGGCTCTACAAACAGAAATTTACTTTCTCACAGTTTAGGAAGCTAAAAGTCCAATTTAGGGTACCAGCTCTAGGGGAAGGTTTTTCTCTCTCGGTGAGCTCTGGGGGAAGCTCTTTTCAGCTTCTGTCCCTCAATTCTTTGGCAATCTTCATGTGGCATGACATCTGTCTTCCCCCATCTTTGCTTCCTTGCTTCTCTGCCTAATCTGCTCTTTTTGTACCTCAAAAGTGATTGGCTTAAAACATGCCCTACACTGATATGGCCTCATTAACATAACAAAGAAACCTTACTCCCAAATGGGATTACATCCACAAGTACAGAGATTAGGATTTACAACACATATTTCTGGGGGACACAATTCAATCTATAACACCAGGCAAGAAAGACAGCGGTCTTTATTAAAGTTTCAGCTGTTTCACCCCACACTGTGACTGTCCACAGGCCAAAGCTGCAAAACACACAAGTCACCCCATACCAGTCATTCCTCTAAGTGCCTCTCTCCAAAATCCGCCTACTTTTACTGACTCTCAAAAGCCTTGCAGTAGTTTTTGTTTGTTTGTTTTTGTGTTTTTATTTTGTCCTGAGTTCATAGTTGGTATCTATGGAACATTAGATCATTCAAAGCTTATTCTGTCATACTTCAAGTAGAAACTACAAATAACCTCAATTTAAAAAAAAGTATTACTCATGAACCAAACTGTAAATTGTAAAACATATATTGCTAAGTCTTCCTGTACCCACAACAGTCTCATTTTATCACATCCCTACAAGAGCTGTATTGAGTCTACCTACCATACCAAATAAACACCCTGTAGTGTGCATTTCAACATATCCTTAAGCTTTCATTCATAACTGGTCTCTACGTAGTAAGTCTTTGTATAGGATGTACACCACTGGTAACCTCATGACCTCATGAGGCTGAGACACAACATTAAATAGCGCTGAATCACACTATGAGAAAGTTTTCAATTCTTTTACAGCCCTTCTGATTCTGTCAAGGAATAAATCTCAGTTTGGTGCTAACATGCCTTTAACACCTTTCTAATAGTGACTAATTTCCTTCTTTCAACACAGAGACAGTGGGTCTCATGTGAAGAACCTTCTCCAGGCAATAGCATCCAGCTAGTAATTAATAACATAATTTAGTTCACTGAGTGTATTTTTAGAGTTACTTTCTATTTGCTGTGATACTGGTTTTTATTTGTAATAATAATATAAAGTTTACATTTAAAATCAATATTCACAAAATGCAAACTGATTTAAAGAAAAATAAGTGATAGTATAGGCCATATACACGTAAGAATAAGATTTTTATTAGAGTAGATAATTCGAGTTGGCATAACAAATATTCCTCTCAAATCTCAGAACAGAATTTACTTCTTGCTATAAAAATGCCAGGTGGGTGTTTCGGGTCTATGATAGCTTCCCATGTGTTCATTCGAGGATTAAAAAAAAAAAATCCTATTGCCGTCAAGTCAATTCCAGCCCTCCAGGACAGAGTAGAAATGCCCCATAGGGTTTCCAAGGAGCAGCTGGTAGATTCGAACTGCCAACCTTTTGGTTAGCAGCTGTAACTCTTAACCACTGGTGCCATTCAAGGACTAGGGATGACAAAATCTCTGCCTTCTTCAGCACACGGGTTCCAAAAGGGTTTGAGGATGTCTGGCCAGCAGACAGGAAAGAGAGAGAAAAGCATGGCAGACAGTGGGGTAGGTTTCTGTGGTCCAGGCTTAGAAAAGATGTACATCCCCCTTCTGCCCACATTTCACTGGCCAGAACTCAGCTGTGACCACACAACTGGGAGGCAGGAGAGGAGATGAACTAGCTCTGTGTCTAGCTGAAACAGAAAAAGGGTTTTGGTGAGCACAAAGCTTGGGAAACTGCACTCAAGTTTGTGAAGCTCTGCACTAGGCTGAAGTCCCTGGGTGGCACAGTTGGTTGGCAATTGACTACTCCCCGAAGAATTCGGTGTGTTTGAACCACCCAGCTGCACCATGGAAGACAGGTCTGATGACCTACTTTTGTAACAATTACCGCCAAGAAAACCCTACGGGGCAGTACTACTCCGCCACATGGCGTCAAGGTTATGTTTCTTCAAAGCAGAGAGAAGGAAGGTGTCACCGTTTCTCAGAAAACCTCCCTTCATTTTGTAAGAATGACTCTGGATATTACTGTTTCTCTTTCCTGCTTACCTTTCAGCCCCCAGTGTCAGGCCTCTACCCAAGAAATGCTGAGTGACAGACAAGCAGTCCTCAGAATGTTCTATCCATTTCAGTACACTTCTCCCCATACAGGAACCTGGGGTCTTCACTCTAGCTTCAAGATGCTCTAGGCTCCCATTTTAGGTCCCCTCCCATTCTTTTTTCTCCATAGCCATTTCCTAGCAGTAATCACAGTTTACTAATCCTACCTCTCACTCTCTCCACAGAGTCTTTGCTTTCTGAGAGTCCAGTTAGCTAAACCGAAAAACCAACCAGTGTTAATGTTAACTGAAAGCTCTTCTTTCCTCCCTTCTGAGGAAATCAACATTTTACACAGTGGCTTCCTGGAGTCCATGTTGTTTCAAGTCTATCCTAGCACAATGAAGTCCCTGAGTGACACGAATGGTTAACACTTTCTGCTGCTAATGGAAAGGTTGGAGGTTTGAGTCTACCCAGAGGTGCCTCAGAAGAAAGGCCTAGCCTCTACTTCCAAAATATCAGCTATTGACAGAAGGGGACAAGGAAGTTGGTGATAGGGAACCCAAGGTTGAGTAAGGATATTGTTGATGTGTTGTGAGATTGTTAACCATTGTCATAGGGCAACATTTGTAGTAACTGTTAAATGAGAAACTATTTTGTTCTGTAAGCCTTCATCTTAAGTGAGAATAACAGCACCAATGGAAGAGTGTAGTCAACGTCACTGAACTGTGCATGTAGAAATTTTTGAAATGGTGTATCTTTGGCTATGTGTATTTTCACCAAAAAAATAAAGAGGTTGAGAAGTTAGAGGGTTGATATGTTGTGGGGTTGTTAACCAATGTCATAAAACAACATGTGTACTACTGTTTCATGAGAAACTATCTGTTCTGTAAGCCTTCACCTGAAGTACAATAATATATATATATATATATATCAGCCATTGAAAACCCTACGGAGTGCAGTTCTACTCTGACACACCTGGGGCTGCCGTGAGTTAGAACCCACCGGATGACAACCGGTCTTGGTATAGAGCACAATGCTGCAACTACCATGCTTTTATGCAAATAATGCACCAGCTGCACCCTCCCCTCATGAGGCACCCTTACAAGCACCTCCATGCCAATCCTGTTCCACACGTTGCTGTAAAAAAAATTAGCATAGCACACTTATAAAAATACCTTTCAGGGAGAAGGCATGTGTTATTTGCATAACAACACAGTATACCTCTGGTTGTGTGAGGGGCGGCCCTTTTTGATGGGATCTTGGTCACTTCTCAATCCCAGTTCTAGAGTATCTAACTGTTTCTGTGTGCCACGTAAAGAAAGATCTTTCTTCCATCTGCGCAGACGGCCTAATGCAGGGTCTGAGTTCTTTGCTTGTGCTTGGTAAATGTAACGAAATTGAATTCAAATTATTGATTCAGCAGCACAGAGACATTAGCAGTCACTTACATTGTGGTATCTGTATCCCCAAAGAAGCAGTATATTTTTAAACAATCAAGAAGACTAAGGGTCAAATCCTTGATCACTCCAAAACCTGCTGTAATTAAAGAGGCAACTCCTCACACTTTGTCAGAGCACAGGGGAAGACACCCATGGGCTCAGGCCTTCCCTCAAATGTCACCTGTGGGTGACCCTGCTATTTTAAATTCGTGAAGTGTTGGCAGGAGCACTTGAGCAGATATTAATTTCTATAAATATGGTTCAGGAGAGAGGCAGCCTCTGCAATAAACTGGTGTTTCATGAGTGTATCAATATAACACGACACTAGTATAAAAGGCTTCTGATCTTTAATTCAAAACCCCTCTCCACATACTCACATCCCTTTTAAAAAAATATGTGGAGCACCTAGATTCAGGATAGGTTTTTCATTTTGGGGGTTTTTTTCATTCTATTGTGCTTTAGGTGAAAGTTTACAGCTCAGGATTCAAGACAGTTTGCAGGTTCGTTTTTGTTTGTTTCTTGCCTTGACTTTTAAGAACAACTCCATCTACACGGTCTTTTCACTACCTCGTCCTATTGCCTCAGAGTGCAGGTTCTGGGGCCAGAATGCTGACACCAGAATTCTGAATTCTCGACTTTCTAGTTATGAGATTTGGGGCAAGTTACTTAACATGACAATTGCTTTAAAATTCTCCACCCAAAAATAAATAAATACAAAAAAAGAGGGAGGGAGAACAGAAGAGATGAAACAAGACAGGCAAAGCATTAATAATTATTCAAGCTGGGTACCAAGTCAAGTCATTCTATCTACCTTCATGTTGGTTTGAAATTTTCTATAATAAATATTTTTAAAGGACCCTTAATAATTAGCTAAAGAAAAAGTAATTTTCCAAGTCCTCACTTTTACAAAACAACTTTCTCCTCCATTCCAGAGGTAAATGGTAGAGAATAAGTTGGGAATTCTATCTTCATTTTCAACTGTGCAAAACAATTTCTTTAGGCTTCCTTGTTCTCATATTTTAATGATATAACAGAAAGTACTTTTTTTTCTTTCTACCATTTCAGCTGTTCAAGCCTAGTAAGAAATCAAATTCCCTGATGCATATTTTACTTTATTCCTTGCCTCTCATAGGCTAATCAAGATCGTAGGTATCTGGACAGAGCTATAATGTGGTGTCGTTCTCAGAGTTTGCTTTAAGATTCCAGTTCCTCAATACCTCCCCTTTCGAAAAGAGGAGAGATTGGAGGCGGGAGGAGGAGAAAACAAGAAGAGAGAGAATGAGAGAATACCGCATTCCATTTCAAGCACCAACACAACTCCATTTTTCTCCCCGTTGACTCTTCAACAATCTGGAGAGATCAAAACACAGATGTCATGCCCATTGAGAAGGGAGGCAAATAAGGGTGATATGTTGGGCTCAAAATATACTTTTCTTTTACACCAGCACCCACAACTTTCACATCTAAGTAATACACTGAGAAAGAGATGGCTTCCTGATGGAGTTTCAAGCAGTGCCAGTATAAACTGCTGGTTTCCCCAAGTTATATTAATATAGCTGACTCACTGGCAATCCCTGTCAGGGCTGCATGTGATGACGTCAAAACTGTACAGATGAGGGAAAGCCTGTTGAAAAACCTTTCCCTGAAATTATCAACTTCTAATTGTATCTCAACAAAATACTGACATCTTTTATTACTGATAGATGATATAAAATATGGAGACTTTTTCTCCATATCTCTGAGAAAAATTAAACACTGAATATAATTTTATGACTTCTTTCATATGTCTTCATCAGCTAACTTAACCTGCATCTGTTATTTTCAATTATTTTAAGTGTAAAAATGAAATTGGTCTGAATTTTTTGTTAAAAATTTAATAATTATCACCAAAGTAAAGGTTAAAAATATATTTAAAACCAGTTAATACAGCATCAGAGTCAGAGAAAGTATATAATGACAGTTCTAATTATTACAGTCTCTTGCTTTGTACTTTAGAACAGCAGCAATTAAATCTCTCCTTAGACTAACATGGAGAGTGAAATGTGCCGCACCTGCAATACTGATACTGTTTCATTCCCTCCAGCTACAGAGGGGTGGAGCTCCTTACACTACTGACCTTGGGTCAGACTGGTGGATGCAAACTCTTTCAAGAGTAGAACAGTATCGCTGATGATTTAGAAGAGAGTTTCAGCTATTGCTTAATTTCCATTCAAGATGAATAAGTACAAAATAACCTTCTTAGCTCCTACCAAAATCAGTACAGACAAAAGTGCATGTTGGTTACCATCCAAAAAGTATACATGGACCAAGTATAGTTCCTGAGGTTTGGGACAAAGCCATTCATTACCATGGCCTTGGGCAAGCCCCTTCATCTGGATCTCTGATTCTTCACATCTTTCTCAGGGTAATTTTTGTGAAAGCACTTTGTAAAATGCAAAGCATTCACAAATGGGACTTTTTTTGGTCAATGTCAACTAGTAAAAATGCTAAGCCAGATTGATACGCTGACTTTGGGGAAGTACATGCCTGTGGCAAAGACAATGGTGCTCACTAAATATGCTATCGGTTCCCCTACATTTCCCAACCCTTCCTGCAGTTAGATTGGGCCATGTGACAGTTCCGAAAAATAAGCTGTCAGAAAAAGCAACTTGTGTCACTATTGGGCCAAAGTGTAAAAGAGCCGGCACATGATCTTCCAGATGTGTTCTTTTCTTGCTATGCTGGCTGAGAGGGCAACGAGTTGCCAAGTGTCACTGCTACAAGATGGTGGAACTGCCATCAGCCTTGGTCTCTGAATGACTGGTGAGAACAACAACTACTCTTGCTAGATATGTACAGCAAACAAGAACGCTTTGTGTGTTAAGGTACTGGAAGATGGGGTTATTCCTGCAACATCTCTCTCCTATCCTAAACAAAATATTATCTAAAGTCCAGGAACCTAAATTTTTCACCTAACCAGATTCACAAAACTCCAGATGGCTTATTTCTGTGAACTTCCTCCCGTGCTGACAGGTCAGAAGAAGGACAATACGTAGGGAACAGCTCCACTGTGGCACACTGGCAACTTTGCACATCTCCACATCAGTCACGTAGGCAAATCTTAACCGCAGTCTGACCCTAGTCTTGGCAGGACGCCCTGAAATTCCTCCTGAAATGAAGAGACAAGCAGCCTTGTGGGGAGCTCCCACAAGAGTGGGAGATGACCCCAGACCATTTCCCGTTCCTCTCTCTCCTTTACCTCACACTGCCCCACCTGCTGCAGGGGTCAGCTGCAGGATTTTTTGTCTATAAAACCACTTGGCTATAATTTATAGGTGACTCTTCTAAGGCACCACCACCCATGCCATCTCTCATCTGATCCCTGTGGTTCGGTGGCACCTTGAGTATGGGACTAGGGAGGCAGGGAGCTGATGCCGCGCGGATCTTGCTTTTGCTGTCTGCAATAAATTGTCTGAATACATTTGGGCTATCTCCTTACTGCCCAAATCTGTGGAATTGTGACAAGTCAACTTAGTAGCTGCTCTGTTAGCCGACACACTGCTTTTTGGCAATGCTTGACCACTTGAGACAATAAAGGTGGATTTTATGATAACTATTTGTTGCTCAGCCTCAGACAGCTTTGTTCTGGGATATCAATCTGCTGCTTGAAAGAATGAAATGGGACTCCAAGCAGGACTATAGCACAGCTTTCCGATTTGAATTTGGAGATAAAACAAGCCAGGTTGGTTTCCAGTCTCTTTGGCCTCTTCAACATTTTAATAAAGCTAGCATAAGGGTTACAAAATTCACAAGGCTCCAACAACCTAGGCCCCACTTCAGATATTTGGTGGCAATACCTGCTGACGGAGTCTGACGTGCGCTAAGCAGTGGCCACAACCTTTAAGAGAAAGTTAATATAATAACATGCAAAAAGGACAATTTGTGGCATTTTGTATTTTTGCCATTCTGGTGAACCAGGAACACATATCATAAAGATGAATGGTTCTTTCAAATTAAATAATCAACAGTGACACTAAGTTTCCTGAAAGTGCTATACAAATTCATTTACTAACTTCCAAGCATCAGGAGAAGTCTCTGGGTGATGCAAAATAGTTAAAGAGCTTGACTGCTAACTGAAAGGTTGGCATTTCGAGTTTACCCAGAGGCACCTTGGAAGAAAGGCCTGGTGATCTACTTTTGAAAAATCAGCCACTGAAAATCCTATGGAACACAGCTCTACTCTGACACACATGGGGTCACCATGAGTCAGAATTGACTCAATGGCAATTGGTAAGCATCAGGAATAATGTGAGAAAGAATTTATAAAGTTAAATAGGATTCCATCTTTAGACATAAACCAAAAGTTCTCCAAAATGGGCAAATACTTCTGACTTGGCAGTAAGGTCAAGAAATACAACCTGGCTTATGAGTCTTTGGATGTGAGGAGGTTTACAGATCACTTTGGGACTGGTAAACCTATTGAATTTATCAAAATGGTGCAACCACACGCATTATTCTCTGTGGGCATTTACACAGCACAGCCATGCCTTATGGTACCATAGAGAATGGTAGCACAGTTTTGCTTCTCTCAAGTTTGCAAATACCCATTTAGGGTAAAAATCAACAAGACATATTTTGATAGCACTCCTACAAAAATAATTAACTTGAATCTAATCATGAGAATCAGGCAGACAAATACAGACTGTAGGCCTTTCTACAAAGCAAGTTGCCTAGACTTTTCCAACACTGCACTGTTACACAAGACAAAAGAGTAGGAGAAGTATTCTAGATTAAAGACTAAAGAAACCAAACAGCTAAAGGCAGTGCATGATCCTGGATCAAAACAAACAAATAAGCAGCTGTACATATAATTATTGGAAACACTGGGGAAATCTAAATACGGAGTGTATATTAGACATTATGATTGTATTAGTGTCAAAACCCTTGGTATTTAATGGTTTTGTGATCATGCAGGAGGAAGTTCTTGTTGTTAAGAGAATGCTAAAGTACTTAGGGGATGAAATAGCATCATGTCTTTAACTTACTTTCAAATGATTCAGGGAAAAAAGTGTGTGCATATATATTTACATACATATGGGAGGAGACACAAAGCAGAAGTGGGAACTGGTAAATTTAGGTGAAAAGTATACAGGTGTGCATTGTACTGTTCCCATAACTTTCCTGTTAAGGTTGAAATTTTTCATTTAAAAAATGGGGAAAACAAAACAAACATAAAAAACAGCAGCTAGCTAAGCTCTGGTTATAACCCAGGGTGGTGCAAACAGTTAACAGGCTCGGTTCCTAACCTATAGATTGAAGGTTCAAGTCCACCCAGAGATGCCTTGGAGAAAGACCTGGTGATCTACTTCTGAAAAATCAGCCACTGAAAACCCTAAGAAGTGCAGCTCTACTCTGGTGCACATGCGGTTGCCACGAGTCAAGTTGATTTGACAGCAACTGGTTTTTTTTAGGGACCATTGGATGAAGCCTGTGCTCCTGGTCTCACAAGCCCCTCACTCACAGTTGGGTCTCATCTAAATGAAGGGATCCTCCAGGAGCTATATTCCTAGTTTAGAATGGTTAAAGATGCTTCAAATGTTACTATACCTGTGGGCTTAAAATATGTATACTTCAGAAAATGGACAACTTCTCACTTTTCATTTAGGCCAGTGAAAACCAGCCAAAGATCTACAACTGAAGCATTGTTTAACAGTCAGAGACAGCGTCAGTATGGCTTTGGGACAATGTGGGTGAGAGTACCTACGTCCTCACATGTGGTCACAACCCAGCCCTGGCTCCAGTGGGAACCTAAACACTAGACTTCTATCTATCTATCTAATCAATCAATCAATCAATCAATCAATCTATCTATCTATCTATCTATCATCTATCATCTATCATCTATCTATCATCTATCTATCTATCTATTTATTTATTTTTGCTATTCTGAATTCTCTGCTGAATAGTCAAGAGCATATGTCTTAAAATTCTGGCAGACATCCACATATGAATGAGCTCATTATATGTTTTAAAGGAAAGCTATAAATTCTTTATAAATAATCCTCTGGCATCTAAAGAGAAAAATCAAAAGATGTTATATATACATAAAGGAATGGCAACTCAAGTTTCAACCTTCCATCCTCTCTCACTGCCCTTTTATAAAGGCTGTCCTTTGCACCCGCGGAAGGCATCGAGTTATTTCCATTCAAGAGTTTTGTCTCCTCCACCATCTGCTCCACATCCAACCCAAGTCTCTCATTCTCATGTCGTCTGGTTTCCCCAACGTTATCAAGCAGCCTTTCCATTTGTATCTACATGATGCGAAATCAGATTTGTATTATGAAAGTGATTGTTTCTCTTTACAGATCATCTGGTGATGACAGTATAACAAAATGCCTTTATAACAAGGCTAACACCAGCCAACATAAGAATCATAAATTCAAATAAAATGACGTTTTTGTTTATCACACAGCTCAAAGGTAATATTACTACTAAAGTCGAACATGGTAAAAATGACCCTTCCCTTATCTTTACTGCCCAATTATATTGTAAAGTGAATAGGCAGTTACTAATGGGAAAATTTTGAAGTTGGAGATAGTCATTCTTCCCTCCTTCATGCTCCAGCATTCATTCCGATCCCTCCACCTCCAAATTCCAGACTTTCTATGGCTTAACATACCCTAACATTATTTAAGTTAATAATCAATGGTATTTTCATATCATAATTTTATTTGATTTTGTAAAACACATATTTCAGATATTGAAGTATTTGATATAAGAGTAGAACTGCAACATACCCTTTTAATCAACATAAATAAAAATATTTTATTTGACAGCCCACCACACATTTTGATTTTTCTAAACACATAAATATAGAGTATATAACATTTCAAAACATTCAGTTATATGAACAAATGCTTACCTTTCCATCAAGAATTTGGGACATCAATCCCAGAGACTCCACAACAAAGGTACTGTAACTAATAGAAGAATTTAGCAAAGTGGCAAGACACAAGATCAACATACAAAAATCAGATGGACTCCTCTATAGTAACAAAGAGAATGCTGAAAACAGAATCAGGAAAACAATACATTCACAAATAGCCCTTAAAAAGATAAAATACATAGGAATGAATCTAATTAGAGACATGAAAGACTTATACAAAGAAAACTACAAAACACTACTGCAAGAAACCAAAAGAGACCTACATAAATGGAGAAACATACCATGCTCATGGAAAGGAATACTTAAGATTGTGAAAATGTCAACACTACTCAAAGCAATCTACAAATATAATGCAATCCCATTCTAAATTCCAATATTATTCTTTAATGGAATGGAAAAACTAATTACTACTTTATATGGAAAGGAAAGGGGTCTCAGATAAGCAAAGCATTATTGAAGAAGAACAAAGTAGGAAGCTTCATACTCCCCAATCTCAGAACAGTAGTTACAGTAGTCAAAACGGCCTGGTACCAGTACAAAGACACATAGACTAGTGGAACAGAATTGAGAACACAAAAGTAAATCCATCCACCTATGGACAGCTGGTCTTCAACAAAGTGTCAAAGTTCATTAAACGGGAAAGAGATAGTCTCTTTCATAAGTGATGCTGACAAAACTGGATATCTATTCGCAGAAGAATGAAACAAAATCTGTACCTCACACCATACACAAAAATTAATTCAAAATGGATCACAGACGTAAATGTAAAACCTAAAACTATAAAGAACATGGAGAAAAAACAGGAACAATGCTAGGGGCCCTAATATATGTCATAAATAGAACATCAAACGTAACTAAAAATGCACAAACAGCAGAAGATAAACTAGATAACTGGAATCTCTCTCCTAAAAATTAAACACTTAATGCTCATCAGACGACTTCACCAAAAGGGTAAAAAGAGAACCTATGGACTGGGGGAAAAAAATCTTTAGCTACAGCTCTAAAATTTATAGAAAACTTCAACACCTTAACAACAATAAAGACAAGCAACTCAATTAAAAAATGGGCAAAGATATGAACAGACACTTCACCAAAGAAAACATTCAAGTAGCTAATGAACATACGAAACGATGCTTGTGATCATTAGTCATTAAAGAAATGCAAATCAAAACTACAATGAGATACCATCTCACCCTGGCAATAATGGCACTGATTAAAAAAAAACAAAACAGAAAACGAAAAATGTTGGTGAGGTTGTGGGGAGATCAGAACTCTTGTACACTGCTGGTGGGAATGTAAAATGGTACATCCACTATGGAAAAACCACTCTGGAAAAAGCTAGAAACAGAAATACCATACGACCCATCAATCCCACTCCTAGGTATATATCCTGGAGAAATAAGAGCCATGACAATAGACATATGCACACCCATGTTCACTGTAGCATTATTCACAGTAGCAAAAAGATGGAAACAACCTAAGTGACCATCAATGGATGAATGGATAAACAAACTGTGGTACATACGTACACACAACGGAGTATTATGCGATGATAAAGAATAATGATGAATCTGTAAAACATCTCAAAACGTGGATGAATTTAGAGGACATTATGCTGAGTGAAATAAGTCAATCACAAAAGGACAAATATTGTATGAGACTTCTATTATAAAAGCCCATGAAAAAGTTTACACACAAAAAGTAACAATCTTTGTTGGTTACCAGGGATGGGAGAGGGAAGGAGGGAAAATCACTAACTAGAGAGTAGACATGTGTTAACTTTGGTGAAGAGAAAGGCAGTACACAATATAGGGGAAGTCAGTACCACATAACCAAGGCAAGGGAAGACACTGAGAAGTACACAAGAATAAAAGGCAACAAAGGCAAATACTGTAACATACACAATCCTGCAACAACAGTAATTAACAAACAGTAATTTATGATCAGATACAAAGGTAGATTTGTATGCTGAATAGGTGTGGGAGGGCATATGGGAGTACACCCAGGTGCATATATAGGTTTGGCTGTGGGTATTTATACATAGATATTTGTATGTGCTGTGTGTATATTCATATATATATAATAAAGCACACAAGTGGCACAATCATGGGAACAGCCTAGACATATCCAAATACCTCGTGGGACTGAGTTACTGGCCTTGAAGGATAAGAACCATAGTCTCAGGGTACATCTATATCAACTGGCATAACATAGTTCATAAGGAAAATGTTCTACATCCTACTTTGGTGAGTAGCAGCTGGGGTCTTAAAAGCTAATGTGTGGCCATCAAAGACACAACTTTTGGCTCTTTCTGTCTGGAGCAAAGGAGAGTGAAGAAAACCAAAGACTTAAAGAAACAATTAGTCCAAAGGACTAATGGACCACAGGAACAAGAGCCTCCACCAGCCTAAGACCAGAAGAACAAGATGGTGCCCAGCTACCACTACCAATCACTCTGACCAGGATCACAGTAGAAGGTTCCAGTTAGAGTAGGGGGAAAAATATGTAAAACAAAACTCAAATTCATTAAGAAGATCAGATTTACTGGTCTGAGAGAGGATGGAGAAACTCCTGAGAATATAACCCTTAGATACTCTTCTAACTTGGAATTGAAGCCATTCCCAGAGATCACCTTTCATGCCTATAAATGAACAATAACACACATGAGGAAAGTACTCCTTAGAACAATCCTATACATGAGACCAAAAGGCCAACATATGCCCAAACGCAAAGACCAGAAAGGAGGAAAACCAGACGAATGGAAATGAGGAACTCAGGGTAGTAATGGGGAGAGTGCTGACACATTGTGGGGATTACAACCAATGTCGTGGAACAATTTATGTACAAGCTATTCAATGGGAAACTAATTTGCTCTATAAACCTTCACCTAAAGCACATACACACACACACACACACACACAGATAATAGTAAAAAGGAAAAAAAAGGAATTTGGGACATTATTTAGCATAGCTTTCACACATATAATGGTTACAAAGCTTAGAACTAGGCACCCTGAGACTCAACTTACAATTTTTTTCCTTTACCATCTCTTGTCTGTCAAACATATGTATCTAACTATTCTTCAAACCCAGCTCTTCAAAACTAGCATGTGTGACTCAACTACACATGGCCCCTGGCTCCACCTGAATGCTCTGGTAGTGTGAAGAGAATGTAACTGTTAGTCGACGGTCTCTGTCCTCAGAAATGAGGCAGCACCAGGACTTATATAAGGATGGTGAGCAAGGCATGCAGTCTATGGCAAAGGGTGCCTTTGCTCAACATAGACTGTCTACGCACAGAGGAGCGGGAGAAGGAGTCAATCTTAGTTGAGGGAAGAAACTGTGACCTGAGGTGGACCATGAGAGAGGAGAATACAGAGGAGATCAAAGTAAGAGGAATTATGTAAAATGGGAGACAGAAAGAATACAGCATGTGGTCTGCAGGAAAGTGAGATGACTCCAGTCTGACAAGGAAACCAGTTGCCGTCAAGCCAACTTCAACTCATGGCAACCTCATGTGTGTCAGAGTAGAACTGTGCTCCACAGGGTTTTCAACGGCTGATATTTTTCAGAAGGAGATTGCCAGATGTTTCTTCCAAGGCGTCTCTGGGTGGATTCAAGCCTCCAACCTTTACAGTTGGCAGCGTTAACCATTTGCATCACCCAGGGACTCCGAGAGTTAAAAGAGTGATAGAAAAATACATGTTGCTAGGTCAGCAGGAGCCTCGATGACAGGGCTAGGAAAAGATAGGGCCGTGGGCAAACTTGAAGTAAGGAAGGGGCCTGAGCACAACATTAACAAAAACTATAACATCAATGATAGTAACTTAGAGAGCTAAAGTACAGCCAGCTTTAATGTGGCCATTGTTGTTGTCACGTGTCGTCCAGTCAATTTAGACTCATAGCAACCCCTTGTGATAGAGTCAAACTGCCCAATAGGGTTTTCTTAGCTGTAATCTTTATGGAAGCAGATTGCCAGGTCTTTCTCTCAGGGAGCCACTGGGTGGATTTGAACCACCAACCTTCTGGTTAGCAGCAGATCACTTAAACAGCACATATTATTTTTTGTTTTCCTTGTTTATTTTCAAGCAGATCACCAAGAAAAAGCCCACCCTGAGTGCAAAAACAACTAAAGACCTGAACCATTCTTACCCATTAAAGAAAATATTTCATTTGCACGTTGAACTCTCTTGTTAGCTTTGCAT
The DNA here is from genome assembly GCA_030035585.1 of Dugong dugon. Classification (NCBI taxonomy): domain Eukaryota; kingdom Metazoa; phylum Chordata; class Mammalia; order Sirenia; family Dugongidae; genus Dugong; species Dugong dugon. Next base: position 48,087,748 of record CM057479.1, read on the forward strand.
CATAGATCTGATAGCGTGGAGTAGAAAGCAATGTTACATCACATAAGAAGACAGGTTATATAAGCCAGCTGTGCTCCTTAGGCGTGCAAAATGACATGTTACCAGATTTAAAACTAAGCAAGTGAAAAAATTTTTTTAATCTTTCCATTTCCATAATCAATGGTGAGATTGTTAGATTTTGGGCTCATTTTGAACAACAACAAAAAGTTATTTTTGATTGCCAGGAGTTTCTCTCAAATGGATTCATACCACTAAAGCCTCAGGAAGCTGGAAAGAAAAACAGCCAGTAGGGAAAATTTGCTCTTGGTGATCAGAAGTGGCAGGAATTCCCAGCAATCCCATGCTCAGCTTTTCTTGAAATAACAAACTCTCTAAAGAGAAAAGATGTTTGTGCTCTGCTATCAGGGTGATGGGAAAAATCTCAGCTGGCAGCAATGGGAACTGGCTGGTCAGATTTGGCAGGCACTAGCCCTAGTGGTAAAGTCAACAGCATGCCATCTACTGTGCCTCTTCAGAACAAAGATTCAGACAAACAGGTTCATGGCAGGTCGGCGGCCAACAGGAAAAAGGGGAGCTAGTCTCAAAAACATATGCCCTAATGCCAAACCCTCCTTGATAAAAGCTTTCAAAACCCATTTTGTGTTGAATTCTCTTGGCCTTTGAACTATGTAGACATAGAATGTATGGGTGGTGGTGGACAGGCTGGGTATAGCAGACTTGCTATTCTGTGCCATTACTCTTGGTGGAATCTCAAAAGCTGAAAGCGATGCCAGACTCAAGGCCATCAGACTCAAGGTCATCCAGTTCAAATCCAGGCCCATTCATGTAAACCAGGACTGCAAGGGAGACCTCCTCTTAAATAGTTCCAAGTTTAGAGACTACACATACGTTTTATGCTCACTTACCCCAAGAATCAAGAAGTTCCTTATGATATATGATTACAATGCATACTTTTCATCCATTTGACTCATAAATCTAATTAAACATGTTTAAACGTAATTAAAGAAAAAACAGAAACCATTAATTTTTTTCTTTTGCTGTTGTTGTTGTTGAGTTTTCTTTCTTCTTTACTAGTGGCATTCCCAATTCCAGACCACAAGCAATCTGTGAAATTCAGCATTCTTTATTTTTAACCCTGCATGCAAATTTATTCATTCTGGAAAAACAGGTGAGTGACAGTTTACTGAATGAAAGAATCGCCACAATCACCCCAAGTCTTGAGTATAAACACCTGCTGTGTCAGCGGTCTAAAGTGGTTCTCAAAGTGTGATCTGGGGAACTCTGAGGGTTTCTGAGACAATTTTAGGGTATCCATGAGGCCAAAACTAACTTTATAATAATGGTACGATGTGAGTTGCCTTTTCATTCTCAATCTCCACAAGTATACAGTGGAGTTTTCCAGAGGCTACGTGCCAAGAGATGATGTCAGCACTCTGATGTCATCTAATGGAATGTGTACTTGTACATTCTCATATTTTCAAAACTCATTTTTAATAACTAATACAGTAAACATTGATAGATATAACCCACATAAACGAAAGCTCTTTGGGATCTTCATTAAGAATGTAAAGGAGAACAACAATGAATCTGTGAAGCATCTCATAACATGGATGAAACTGGAGGACATTATGCTGAGTGAAATAAGTCAATCACAAAAGGACAAATATCATATTAGACCTCTATTGTAAAAACCCATGAAAAAGTTCACACACAAAATGTAACAAACTTTGTTGGTTACCAGGGATGGGAGGGGTGGGGGGGAATACTAAATAGGCAATAGATAAGTGGTATCTTGGGTGAAGGGTGAGACAGTACACAATACAGGGGAAACTAGCACAACTTGTAGAAGGAAAGGTCATGGAAGCCCCATAGACACATCCAAACTCCCTGAGGGACTGAATTGCTGGGCGGAGGGCTGTGGGGACCACGGTCTCGGGGAACATCTAGCTCAACTGGCATGACACAGCTTATAAAGACAATGCTCTACATTCTACCTTGGTAGGTAGTGTCTGGGGTCTTAAAAGCCTGTGAGCAGCCATCTAAGATACTCCACTGGTCTCATCCCTTCAGGAGCAAGGGAGAATGAAGAGAACAGGATACAAGGAAAAGAATAGTCCAAAGGACTAATTGTCCACAGCTACCAAGGCCTCCACCGGACTGAGTCCAGTACAGCTAGATGGTGCCCGGCTACCACCACTGACTGCTCTGACCAGGATCACAACACAGGGTTCTGGACAGAGCTGGAAAAGGATGTACAGCATAATTCTAACTCACAAAAAAAGACCAGTTTTACTGGCCTAAAGGAGACTGGAGAAACCTCGAGAGTATGGCCCCCAGACACCCTTTTAGCTCAGTGGTGAAGTTACCTCCGAGGTTCACTGTTCAGCCTGGGAGTGGACAGCCCCGTAAAACCAAATAAGACTACCGAGGTATAGGAGTCCAGTGACAAGGGCCAGAAGGCAGAAGGGGACAAGGAAGCTGGTGATAGGGAACCCAAGGTTGAGTAAGGATATTGTTGATGTGGTGTGAGATTGTTAACCACTGTCATAGGGCAAGATTTGTAGTAACTGTTAAATGAGAAACTATTTTGTTCTGGAAGCCTTCATCTTAAGTGAGAATAACAGCACAATTCGAAGAGTATAGTCAATGTCACTGAACTGTGTATGTAGAAATTTTTGAAACAGTGTATCTTTGGCTATGTGTATGTTCACCAAAAAAAAAAAAGGCTGAGAACTTAGAGGGTTAATATGTTGTGGGGTTGTTAACCAATGTCATAAAACAACATGTTTATTACTGTTTCATGAGAAACTATTTGTTCTGTAAGCCTTCACCTGAAGTACAATAAAATATAAAAAATAAAAAAAAGAATGTAAAGGAATCCTGAGACCCCTTTTTAAAAGCACTGGTCTTAAAATAAGGTGAGGGTAAGGGGAGAGGGGAGAGGGGTACTTATTAAGAGAAACTTCTTCATTCAGAGCCTTGCTAAATAATAACCTGTGTGTCCTGAGAGCACAATGGTTAACCAAAAGGATAGCAATCTGAACCCACCCAGGGGCTCCACGGGAGAAAGAACTGGCAATCTGCTCCCATAAAGATTACAGCCAAGAAAATCCTATGGGACAGTTCTATCTGTCACATTGGGTTGCTATGAGCTGGAATTGACTAGATGGCACCTAACAACACCATGGTGTCACACCAGTAGTTGGGTGTTTAAAAAAAAAATCCTTAAACTTTTTTTCTTTAGGTGGTAGAATCCTAGAGATCTCCAGCTCTTGCCAGTAGCCTGGCTTTTCTTCTCTGAAGTTGTATTTCCTGATTCTTGTGGGGAGAAAGTTTTCATCTAGTCATCAGTCGTTATTCCTCCATTCTGCTTTCGCAAATAAATCCTTTTTCTAAAATTAAATCCTCAGTGAGACTCACTGGGATTCTTAACCACATACCTCCTTGCCTATTACCTAACTCCTCCACGTTGTGGTTATCACCATTACTTCTCTATTCATTTTTAATTTTTATTTACAGCCCATCTACTCTTAAAATGGAAATAACCAATCACAAAAGATACATCTTACTGCCTCTCCCATAAAGTCTTTCCCATAGCTCTCTGCCTGGCAAACTTTCACTCATACAGGAAGCCATGGACTTTGTCTGGTCCCCATCATCTTCCTCCTCCACAGATGGGGGTCTGGGCTCACACTGGATCAAATCCAGCCTCTTGTGGAGAGGATGAACAGTAGTTTTTGTTTACAGGATTTCAACCCACCAAGACTGTGAGATTTACATATTTTTCTCCTCCTGCCCTCATGGCTAGCCCAGAAAAGATGTTTAATGACTGAATCAACTAATGAATGGAAGACCATTAATTTAGAAATTTTTTTTAAAATTGAAAGAAAAGGAGAAGCAAATGAATGAAATAACAAAGCTATTATAGGAATATGCTACTTACAGTACTTTAAATCTGAATCTGACTTTCTTGATGGCTAAGGAAGAAAAGAAAATAGGGGTTTGACTTCATTTATTCCCCACCCCCATCTAGTAAGTAGAATTAGTGCTTAATATTCTTTGTACAAAAGTGGGGTGCAGAACTCAGATTCTAGTAAAAAGACCAGACTTACTGGTTTGAGACTGGAGGGACTCCAGAAGACATGGCCTCTGGACTCTCTGTTACCCCAAAACTAAAACCATTCCTGAGGCCAACTCTTTAGGCAAAGATTAGATTGAACTATGGGACATAAAATGATACTCGTGAAGAATGTGCTTCTTAGCTCAAGTAGATACATGAGACTAAATGGGCAGCTCCTGTCCAGAGGTGAGATGAGAAAGCAGAGAGGGTCCGGAGCTAGTTGAACAGACACCGGAAATCCAGGATGGAAAGGAGTGTGCTGCCACAGTATGGGGAGAGCAACTAGGGTCACATAACAATGTGCGTATAAATTCTTGTATGAGAGACTAACTTGAATTGTAACCTTTCACTTAAAGCACAACAATAAAAAAAATAAATACTCCTTGTAAACTAATATCCCTCCTCAAGGGGCAAAGTTTGAGTTTTCTGTTCAATGACATATTGAGTAGCACTCAAGATGCACCTCAAGGCAGGTGGGACTGCTGAAGAAACCAATGTCACTCATTCCTAAAGACAGAATTGCGTTGTGGACTTCATAGGCTGCAGCCTGTCTTTTTCTTCAGGGAGAGTTTAACAGCAAAATTAAAGTACTTTACTAGGAGAAATAAGAGAGACTTAAGAGAATCATTTTATTCAGAGCAAAGGCGTCAAGCTTAGAAAAGTGGGGTAAACAGTGAGATGGATTAAAAACTGGAGTTGACAAATAAGGAACTTTGCTCAATTTTTTTACTTCTTTTTATGCAAATTTTCTCAATTCCTTTTCTTGTTCTACACTATTGTTAAGCAATCTTCTGCTATATATTAACCCAAAAACTTGTGGTCATCGATTCGAACTCATAGTGACCCTATATTTAAATAAAGCTTTTATTTTAAAGCATTGCAATACAAATTCTACTAGTTCCTCACCTTACATGATGACAAATAGTAAAAAGCTGCTACCACACTCCTCAGAATTGCGGCCAGAGCAAAAAATAGTAAAATATTTACATTTTTCTTTTCTTCCAGGAATATCTCAAGCACTTATGAAACACGAGTGCTACCCATTTATTTCAGATCATGCTCTCTTTCCCCCAAATGCATTTATCCTGTCAACACAAATCACCGAGTGACCCCGCCTCAGTGCCAAATCCCACTCATCATTCTCACTTCCTAAAATTCCGTAGGGTGGTGAGAATGTAATTTTAAAAAATACACTGCAAGTAGTATATTCCTATATTTACAAATATCAAAGCATGTTCTGACAGCAAAACAGGAAAAAAAAATTCAGTGACTTTCTCACTCACCCAAATCTTTTTAATATAAGGGAAGGAAAACTCAAATCATAATGTATGAGACCATTTTCTGCTGATTAAAATTATACAAATAGTTTTGTGCAAGGTGTTTATCTGGGTAAATATTAGTATACCATTATTATCATTCACTGCCTCACTGCTAAATTGTATTCCTTCTGCACACTTCCCAGAAACCTCCAGGAAAAGCAGAAGGGAGCATACTTACGTGCTAGGAGCTCCACAAAGAAGCTCCCTAAACCTCTGGGAAGAATGAATCCCCCTCTGTGAGTCATAGGTGAAAAAATGGATGCTAATCGAAGTTCATAATTTGCTGAAAATAATATGGAGGTGTAAAGGGAAACCAGGATTCAATTCCAGGTCCGTCCCATTCCAATTTCATGCCAGCTCCTCAACCCTGGGCTGCTTCCTGGAAGTAATCTCTTAGTATGGTGCACCTCCCGCAAAACCAAGTATGTGTTACCTGAGTCCAGTGGACCCAGAAATACTACCTACGAAGATTCTCCGAGCACTTCTTCCCTGGCTTCCCCATGATTCTAACAAGTTTTGCTAAGCGGAATGTTATAAAAATGAACACTTTTTCTTTACAAAGGAATTCAGAAAGCAAAACCCATTGTTAATATATTTCTTTATCATCAACTTGGCAGTAATTCAGATCTGCAAAAGCTTAGCCACCTAGATTTTCAGGAAGTCTTTGAATTCTCAAATAGCTGGGTTGGAAAGAGTAGGAAGGGTTTTAGCAAGCGGCACATATACACCACCAGGACGCATCAAAGCCCCCAACAGAACACAGGACTTCCCACAAGTGATGGTGAGGGAAGGTGCCCGCCTGCCATGGACAGCATGTCTCTGAGCCCAGCCCTTCCGTGGGAAGCTGCCTGCCTGCCCACCACAAATCTCAGTCCGCTGGGCTGTGAACAAAGGAAGAGGGAGGGGAGACATCCTGTAGCACTGATCTCCACACCCTCAGCTGTGCCTAATGGCGACTCCAGATCAAGGAAAGGCTAGATGATGTTCAGCATATCTGACTAAGAAAACATGAACACACTTGTATACGTGCTATGTTTAAAATATGAAAAAAAGAAAAAAAAGACTGGGAGGAAATACACCAAAAGGTTAATAAAAGTTATTGCCAGATAGTGGGACAATCAATTATGAGCTCTCTCTGTATTTTTCTACCTCTTTCAAACTTTCATCAGAACAAAAAAATATATATGTATATATATTTATATATATTATTTTTATACCCAGAAAAGAATTTCTTCGTAAATATTTATAGATTATTTTAAATATTTCCATTTCCAAACTAAACTAGGAACTAGAGGGTGGTAGCTTGATGATCCAGAACAATTGCTCTCTGATGGGTTCCAGAGAGCTGAGGCAATGCTAAGGTTTTTAACCACTACATACACAAACCACTTTGGGTGTGTTTGCTCAAATTGCCCTGTTTTTGGATGGTTCCCAGTGAGCCGGAAGATCTATTTAACTGAATACTTTCAACCTACTGTGCCAGGACTCTTCTTTTAACTGGGGTCTCTTTCCTCTTTCATTGTTAATTTTCAAATTTCTAAAACATATCCAGTTACTTTACCAGTTTCCTTCATCTATTGTGCTAAAACGTAATAAATTTGCCTCCTTTTTTCAGCAGGCATGGCACAATGCCCGGTCCATTAATTCAGCAGCATTACCTGTGTGTCTCTGACAACACTAACTGCTTTGGCTTTTACAAGATGCATATTCTCGAATCCTGGTTTATGGCCTGAATCCAGGAGCTCCCATGTGGGGCATCTCGGATATTCATGGCAATTGCTAATGCCTAAAGATGAGCATATTGGACCACTGAGTGCCATTAAATGTACTTTTGACCTTCAAGATATGTGTGTGCTTAAGTTCTCCACGTGGCCTCCGCAGCTGCTCAGCATGCTACACCGAAGAAGAAATTACATTTCCGGGGACTCACTTTGCAATCACAGAGACAGTGTTTTGAAAAGGAGAAAGTAAAAATGAAAATGCTTAGAAACTAAAGAGATTTTACCAGCAGGTGGTTTATAAATTCAAAACCAGGAAGATAACCACCAAGGATCTCAGCTTGTCCAATTTTGAAAAATTTATCTTTGTCATTATTTGTACTGTTTACCAACTTTTATCTTAAAAAAAAAAAAAAAAACAAAAAACAACTAGAATTACACATAGCTAGAATGACAGAGGAGTCCCTGGATGGTGCAATTAATGCACTCAGCTGTAAACTAAAAGGGTGGCGTTTGAGGGGCTGCAGAAGAAAGGCCTAGCAATCTATTGCTGAAAAATAAGCCATCTGAAAATCCCACGGAGCACAGTTCTACACTAACACACATGGGGGCACCATGAACTGAAATCAACTCAATAGCAAGAGGTTTTGGCTTTTGTTTGTTTTTTTCTTTAGAATCACATAACAATAGTCAGTAGATCCAGAAGGCAATTTAGAGATTCTGAACTTCAGCCTACACATTTTGAAGATTAGGAAAACTGTGGGAGTAAGAAGTTAGGGACCAGCAGGGAAGGAAACACAGAATTAATGGCAGAGATGGTTCCCAAAATGGCTTACTTCTGCTCTCCTTACCTGCCAGTCCTAGACAGCAAAGTCTGTAATTGTTCCTTTTGTCATTAGACTGATGCTCCATAAAGGAGTATTCTTGTAAGTACAGATCATTTTAACAGTGAGAATTTCACTTATCATTAAAATAATTCTAACAATTAGCAGTTCACTTATGATTTTTAAAAAAATCATAAAATATGAAATAACAAACACACAGTTATGTTCCCTCAAAGCAGGATTCTACTTTGGGTGAGGGGTGGGAGAAAAAGGGTCCCAACACTTAAACAATGAGAGGAGGTGGGGAGCTATATACAAAAAGAGCATACCTATCACTCTGAGAGCAGCGATCCCGCTACCTCACCTTGAGAATCAACGCAAATACAAGTATTCTCTGAAAATGCATTCCCTTGGATAAATCACTGATTATGCTAAATTAACTGCTCAAAGACTGTCCTTTCTCTCTGTTCTGTACCACGTTGAGTGCCCTGAGAACTAGCCTGTAAGTTCTGCTAAGTGCCTATTGGGCGTCAGCACAGGAGAGTGTTCCTTCATTCAGTCATGATGTGTGAGATACATGTGAGGCTCTATGATAGGTGCTGGAGTGGGGGTGACACACAAAGAAGAGGAAGACACAGGTAGGAAAGAATACAGAGGTACCGAGGCTAATTTAATTTAAACATTCTATATTGAATGTTTTAGGTGCTCAATAAATGTTGAACTACTGGTGTCATATCATAGGATGTTCAAAAATACATAGAGGAAAAGTAAAGATCATGAGTAAAACAAGCTACGTTCTCCGGAGGTGAGGACCGCTACAGTCTCTTGTTACTGGCATCACCTTAGAACCACATCCCTTAATACAGCCAGGCTTCGGGCATCTGAGATTTCTGGATTAGGAGAACCCCGACCAGCACCAGTTGCTGTCCAGTGGATTCCAATTTATGGTGACTCCATATGTGTCAGACTAGAACTACACTCCATAATGTCTACTTCAGCATCACTCTGCTACTAATAGCCACAGTGGCCAACCCAGACTGTTCTATCTGCTATGATCCTAAGGCTTTTGGCTGGAACCTCTGAGAAATGGTCTTAAAAGGAGAGCCTGTGAAAATATCTGACTCAACTTTTGGGATACCAAGGATATTCTGATAAAGCCTAAAGGCTAGCTTGGAGTTCTCCAAGCTGGGGCTGCAATCCACTTCCTGCCTCTCTGGCATTTGCCTAGGGACTCACTTCAGAGCTTCACATACATGGTCTTGAATCTATAAAATGGGAAACCTATTGCCATGAAGTCAATTCTAACTCATAGCAACCATACAAGACAGAGTAGAATTGCCTCAAAGGGTTGCAAGGAGCAGTTGGTAGATTTGAACTGTCAACCTTGTAGTCAGCAGCCATAGCTCTTAACCGTTGCACCACCAGGGCTCCTATAAAATGAGAAGTAGCTGCTAAAAGACCGGGGATGTTTAATCTAACAGCTCTGGGAGTTTTGTTCACTCATTCACTCATTTATTCACTCACTCTTTTAAGGGATGGTTCCTGTATGCCTACTGGATGAGTTTGGCTATCTGTCCTCCAGGGATTCATAATCTGCGTGTGTGCCGGTAGCGGGAAAACATAAACAAAACCTCATATTATAAAGTGCAATGGAGATTTATGAGACTTGAAGAGGTTACAGAGGCTCTACAGAGGTGGCATTGAAGTAGATCCTGAGTGAGGAGAAAGATTCAGAAGGCAAAAGAAGGAGACGAAGGGTCTCTAGGCAGAAGAAAAGAAGCAGTACCCCAGATAAATGAATATCTGATTTGTGTAGCTTTCAACTGTCATTGAACATTTTCGTTCTTTGTTTTCCCTTTACAAACAAACAACAGTATAACATCCCAAATTCCTGAGTGCTATGGAACTCATGTAACAACTACAAAACACTCTGAAAATATAAAATGCAACACAAATTCTAACAATCATTAACAACAACTCTCCTCAAAAAGAAAATGAAAAGTTTAACTGCTGCTTTATCTAGAAGTGAGCCGTTCAACAAACACAAATTGCCTAGGAAGTGGGTGCTGGGGACACGAGATCTAAAATCCTACTTTCGAGAGAGAGGGGGGAGAGTTGCTAATATTTCAATATTTAGTGAATCTAGCATTTTTATACCCCCTCATGAGCCACAGTGACACACAGATTTATTTCTGAACACAGCATCCCATGGGTATTATGCAATTCAGTTCAGTCTCCTCATCTGATGATGACAGTGTTAACTGTGAATCCATATTTTCTCCTCTAAACAATGTGTTGGACCAGAACAAATGTCATGAGCTCACCCTGGTTTCTTAGCACTGAAGAGAGTAAATACAATATTCCATTCATTCATTCATCCAAATTCATTTATTTACCAAAACATCATTGCGTTGGAATGTTCTGTACCAGTTCATATGAGATACGACCACATACTGGGGGGTACACGCTCACCTATGTGGCTATATAGTTGGTTTATCCGACTGCTTTCTCCACAAAGCAAGAGGCTGCCACTGACCTCAAAGAGTTTACAGTCAAGAGAACGGGCTACACAAATCTCTCTCTTCTTCCTTGTGCTTATCAGAGCTGCAGTTTTAACTCTGTGGTTCTGATCATGTGCTTATGCGCATCTCTACCAGAACACTGGAGCCCTGATGGCATAGTGGTTAAGAGCTCGGCTGCTAACCAAAATGTCGGCAGTTCAAATCCACCAGCTGCTCCTTGGAAACCCTATGGGGCAGTGCTGCTCTGTCCTGTAGGGTCACAATGAGTTGGAATCGACTCAATGGCAACAGGTTGTTGTTTGTTGTTATATTCCTTATTACAAATCAGGCCATAGGAGAGAGGGCCTCTCCTGGGGTCTCTGGCTTCTTCCATGCTGGCGCATTCTACCTGGTCAGCTTATCCATTCTTTAATTAGCAGGCACAGCTCATAAAACAAAGATGTCCTGGTTTTGATTTAAATGTTCTTATTGTACCCAAGATGATATTCTGATATATCTTGTCTTCTACCTGTAAATTGAATAATAAATTATATAAACTGTTACTAAGGGCTTCATTATAATGGTTTACACATAAAAGGTTAAATCCAGCAGATAAAAAGAAAATACCTCAGTAAAATTACCTATGAAGGAAAACAAAGACTGATATGGCTACCTCACTGTTCATTTCCTCAGTGTGAAAAGTATAATGTGGAAAGAGATACGATTGAGTTTTATGATACTTAAAGAGCACAAATATTCCCGGTTTCAGTGCGATCCGAAAGAATAAAGTCATCACTTACTTCTTTCCTTTGTTGCTCAAAGGTAATAGTGTCTTATCATCAAGGTTTTCTTCTCAAATACATGATTTACACAAAAAAGGGGGAAAAAAGGTTCAATGTATACCTACTGGTTTTGACTCAAAAAAAAAAACAAAAACCAAAGTTGCTAATAAGGGTCTTTTGACAAAAATCATCACCATTATCATCATCATCCCATGTGGGCATACTCCATATAGACTAATTTCACTTGGCCTTCATATTTCTTAGGAAGCTTTTGCTACCTTCACAAATGGCTATCCAAAAGATAGGGCAAGCAAACAGCACTATAAATGGGCTCTGTCAAAAACAAAAATACATATTCGGTTATTAATATTCTCCCTCCTCCTGGCTTGCCTGACACAGAACTGGCTGTATTCCCTTACCCCAACACAGAAGAACAATGGGACCCTGCAAGTCAGATGCATCACACTTTAACCATAGGTGTCCTCCCCAGGAAGCAGGGTGTCAGATGGAAGACCAGACACCCAGAGGGTGGGACATCTGTAACTAGGATAATTCCAATTAAAACTAAAGAAGAAAACAAACTAATAATAATTAAATAAACCCTGTATATTAATGAACTGAAAGGAGGGGAGAACAAGGATTTTTTTAGCAACAGCTGTGCAAACTGGTTTTTTTCATCGTTCGTATAATTTTAAAAGCACTCATTCCAACTGCTGCCGTCATGCTAGCAGATCCAAGAAATTCAAGACATGTAAACAAGAACAGATTTGCCCTTAAATCCCAAGGTCAAAGTGAGCATCTGCTGTTTCATAGAACAAGAGGAGCTTTCTTTTTGCTGGTTAGTTTGTTATGAGGTTGTTGTTTTTTAAAACAGAAAAAAAAATAAACAAAAATTCTCTAGATATTTCCTGGCTGCCTTAGGTGATACAAAATAGAAAACACTACGTAAACAGCACAAACATCTTGTGTTTTGATATCTGAGTTGCCTAGATGAAAGGCCTGCCATGCTGTGATTTTAAAAGCTGACAGGAAAATTCATTTTCATACCAAGTCCCCCTCATGCCATTTGGCTATTAAATTATTCAAGGAATTTCTCTGCCTATAAAGACTAATAATACCAACCCAAGCCATTTCTTAAAAACTATTTCACCTCCTGCAGGAGACAGATGGACTACAGGAAAACAGCCTATCATATTACAAGCAGACAAAAAGATTTCAGATTAACACACCAGGCACAGAAAGCAGCAAGATATGAAATTACTGACAAATGGAACCAAGTATTTTTCAGAGCTATTATTTTTTAAAAAATAAACATAATTTGAAGCTCATTATAATTGAAGTTTACCTGTTTCTCTCCCAAACCCAACTAATTAGCATAAATATCAGTTCCAAAGACTCTGAAAATCTAGTGAAACCTTATTAACACACATTGGTGTCAAGAGACAAAGATACCACCTGCTATAAGGCAGGCCCTTTGTGTTTAGTAAGAAATGCATTCCACAACTCTGGATATCTGGGTTGGATCCATAATATAGAATGTGGGATTTTAATATACATTTACATTATTTTAAATGTCACCATCCCTTGAGAAGATATTCTAGCTTCTATAAAACCTAAACATGTCCTATTTATCGATTCTCTCATAGATGAAGGAATTTCCCAAGAGTTGTATTTCAGTAAGGGTCAATATGAAAGGATTACAATGTCATTAAAATCACAGAAGAATTGTATTTACAGATTCACAGGAGCTGGCAAAGTGCTTTCCTTTTCACGGATATTATTTTTAAATTAAATACTTAATTAACCAACTGTAGTAGTCATCTAGTGCTGCTGTAACAGAAATACCACAAGTGGATAGCTTTAACAAAGAGAAATTTATGTCTTCACAGCAAAATAGGCTAACAGTCCAGATTCAGGGCGTCAGCTCAGGGGAAGGCTTTCCTCTCTCTCTGTCAGCCTTCTCATCAACCTTCCCCTGGACTAGGAGCTTCTCCGTGCAGGGACCCCGGGTCCAAAGGATGCGTTCTGCTTCCGGGACTGCCTTCCTGGCAGTATGAGGTCCCCAACTCTCTGCTTGCTTCCCTTTCCTTTTATCTCTAGTAAGATAAAAGGTGGTGCAGGCCACACCCCAGGGAAACTCCCTTTACACTGGATAAGGGACGTGACCTTAGCAAGCTTGTTACAATCCCACCCTAATCCTCTTTAACATAAAATTACAATCACGAAATGGAGGACAACCACACAATACTGGGAATCATGGCCCAGCCAAACTGATACACACATTTTTAGGGGGACATAAGAAAAGGCCTCTTTGTCCTTCATTTCTGTGTTCATCTACCTAGGAATGCTATAATGCAGATAGAGCAAACATGCTCCCCTTCCCCAGCAAAGCATTAACTTTGGCATTAAAACAACAACAAAATAAAAAACCAAACCTGATGCCATCTAGTCAATTATGACTCAGTGACAGAGTAGAACTGCCCCATAAGGTTTCCAGGAAGCAGTTGGTGGATTTGAACTGCCGACCTTTTGGTTAGCAGCCGACTGCTTAACCACTGCACCACCAGGGCTCCAACTTTGGCACTAGTAGCTACTTTTTTAGTGTGGGACAGAGAAACTCCAGTCCAAGGGCCAAGTGCGGCTCGTCACCTGTTTTTGAATAGCCTATGAGCTAAGAATGGTTTTTACATTGTTAAATATTTGGGGGAATTTTTTTTTTTCCATTGATATGTGACAGTTATACGAAATTCACATTCCAGTGTCCATAGCTGAAGCTGTATTGGAACACAGCTATGTTCATTCCTTTGCATACTGTCTAGGGCTGCTTTCACTCAACAAGGACAGAGTTGATTATAGTTGCAACAAAGACCATATTTCCACAAAGCCTTTACTACCTGGTCTTTTATAGAAAAGGTTTGTCAGCCCATGTTTTAAGTACATGAGATTTATTTTCCTAATATCTTACTATAAAATATTTCTTTGTATTCCATGTGCACATTCTATCGACAGATAAAGATGGCCAGACGTCTGCTGGGGGGCTGGAGTAGAAAATGGTCTCAACATAACCCAACACACAGATAAATTCTAGCTTCTCTTCCTAGGCCTTCAGAAAACGCTGTTAGTCCTAAATATTTATAATCTGCTATTAAATTAAGAGTGAGGTGGATTATGTTGCTCTAAAGTCTAATTCATTCACCTATCTGTTGAGCACCTACTGTGTTCCAGGTCAGTGCTGGGCACTGCAGATTCCAGGGTCAACAAGATGGACATCATCTTTGCCCTCTGTGGACTCTGCACATCTAGTAACCGGCCAATGGCAGTTTTAAAAATTACTTACACATTAAAAAAAAACTACACATTCCACAAAGTAATCCCAACAGTCATCGGCAGTAACAGCTGATCAGTTCCAAGCAGAACTTCACAAACAAGAAAGGCTCCGTGTCCAAATAAAACAACTAAAGTTCTGTTTTTATATACCTCTTGATTCTGAAGGTGCCACTGATGGAACACATACACGCACACACATAGTAGGAAGGAGTGGGGAGGGAAGGGTAAAGAAAAAGATTTCAGCAACCTTCACCTAGGGTGAGTTTAGGTGAAGCTCTAGTATCTTCAGGTTCTGTGCACTTAAGGTGTGAATTCTTTTGAGTAACTGAACTATAAGAACATTCAAACTGGGTCAAAAATCTCTCACTCTTACAGAGTTCCTTGGTGTTCTACGCTCCTGTTGACTTCACATAGAACTGAGCAAGCATAAAACGTCTCTAGAGAAAAGCAGCACCTGGAATCTAGGGCAGAAAGAACAAAATGACTTTACAGGGCAGCTACTAGGTCTCTGTTACTGTCTCACACAGAAGGCTGAGTGAGCCCTGGGTAGTCTATTTGCATCTGACACTATCTGGGCTGGCTTTCCCATTAGAATCTGAGTTGGTGGGGGTCAGGTGTTCTTATTCATCTAATTGATAGTAATTAGATGAGCCACTATTACCTACAAAAAGAACTAGGCTGGAGAGGTGGAGAGGTTTTGCAATTCACCATAGATAAAAACCATTTAAGAGAAGTGCAGTTAGCTAAACTTCCAGAAACACCAGGCTTTTTGATCCAGATATCAGCAAGCCCCCAAATGGAAAGATTAACCTGATCTAAAGGAAAAGACCAGTTTGTATAAAGGAGGAAGAACTGGACTGCCTGCTGCCATTTCTAATAGGTTGCTCTTTCTCAATATACAAATAGAGAACAGACCAGGAAGGGTGCCCAACACCAGAGTAGCAATAAAGAAGTAATGGTGGCTTAATGAACAAAGAATCCAGAGGCAAAATGCCTCTGCTGACTATGGGCTATGTCTCGGGATTAGTAAAATGCTCTGGACATCTTGGTGGTTTCCAAGAGTCCCTTTGCCATGATAAGTCACATGAGCTGTGGCCAAAGTTGCTAGATTTAACAAATAAAAATGCAGGATGCCAGCTGACTTTATGCACTATGGGACATAATTATACTAAAAAAATCATCTATTGCTTATCTGAAATTCAAATTTAACTAAGAGACTGCGTCTAAGTAGCCAAAACAAACAGCCAAGGTCAGTGACATTTTAAGGATTTGGGGAGCAGATGACAGCTCTCTGACATGCCAGAAGACCACTTTGAAGGAGGTTTGTTTGGAGCTTTAATTCATTAATTGATATTTGCAGAAGTGCTGGGAAGTTGGAGAACCTGCTTCCACTACTCGTATGAGAAAGAGGCAAACCTTCTGACATCAGGGACTTCTGTCAGAAAGCAAGTTCCAGAGCCCTTGCCAGGTTGGGTTGTGTTCCCAAGCCTCATCTCCTCCATCTTCAAGACATCATAATGACTGAGGTTCATAATGATGCCTCATGTCCCCACGGGTTTAATTTGTTTAGTACGGCTTATGTATGGCAGTGAGCATTTGTGTGTACGAGAGGGAGGGTTGGAATTGTTTCCAATAGATTGGTTACAGTTACATAATTCAGGTCCCTAAAATATCATCAGGCCAAGAGCTCTGGACACAGAGGAGAGGCCAAGATGGCGGAGTAGTCAGAGGCTGCCAGTGGACCCTCTAACAACAAAGACCCAAAAAAACAAGTGATTCGATTATATATGGCAATCTGGGAGGCCTGAACATCAAAGGCAGAGTTGAGGAACTGGACTGAGTGGCAGGCGGAAGGAGAGACGGTTTGGAAGCAGTGAGGAGTTGCAGACCTGACCTGGCGAGAGCCTGCGCCCTTCAGGCCTGAGAAGCTCGTGGGTGAGCGGTGAGGCAGGCAAACGGCAGTGTGTGGGAGGCACGTTTTCCACACCGGGAGAGACCCAGCACCAGACAGTCTACACAGCCACCCAGAACCAGTGAGAAGCAGCCCTCATCAGCGAAAGATAAGTACCTGTGTATGGCTTACTGTGTGGATCAAAAATACCCCCTTTAGGGAAAAATTTCCTTCCCATTTACTTCCCCGCTCCCTGCTCTGCACTGGGTCCCGCAATGGATTCAGCAAGTGCCAAGTCCCCTGGGCTGGAAGTAGAATTCATCACATGCCCGGAGCCATTCTCCCTGCCTTAGAGAGTGAACAAATAAACAAACGGGAAAAAAAAAAAACTGCTGGCTCCCCTAAGCCAGGAACCCAGGGTAGGCACAGCTTCTTTGCCTAGGCACAGGCATAAGGGATCCACAGACTTTGAGTGCCTTTTCCCCTGCATAGACTTGTGTGGGCCCATCTCAAAAGCGTAGGCCCTCATTACCGCAATACAACAGGGTATATACTGGAACCCTAACTTCAACTGTTTCAGCTGTGAAGCGGCAGGTTCTTGACATTTGACACTGCTCTGCCCATTAAGCGGGGTCTTCACCTACCCACATCGGGGGCCTGAAGACTGGTGGCTCCACCCACGCCACCTAGCCACTTGCAATAGGGGCCCATAAATAAGAGGTGCCCCCCAGTCCTTACAGCCAGCAGCATTAGGTGCTTACAGTCTGGCTACAAAACCCACCCACCCATGTGCTCTAGGGAACAGTGAAACACCTTCCTCCTGGACACTTGGGGGTGGCCATCAGCCCCCTGCCTTGCTCAGAGTGTGTCCCCGTGCTGCAGCCAGATGTCTGTGCCTACACCAATCACCCATGCCTGTCTAGGACTGTTAAGTGAGAGCCTACACCACACACTTGGTGGCTATCTACCTGGGCACCTGAGCTGAATCCATACAGGAGGAGTGGGTGGACTCCTGAGCTCACATACCTAGTAAGAGATCTAACCACCTGGTGACAGGACATTAGAGCTTCAAAGGTGCCAATAATCAAACTAGCTCATATGAGCAGCCTACCTGGGTGTATCAAAACAAAACAAGAAGCTAGGACACAGTAAGCAAACATAAAATAAATAAATATAATAACTTATTGATGGCTTAGAGACAATAGTCAACATCAAATCACATAAAGAGGCAATCCATGATAGCTTCAGCAAGCTCCCAAAATAAAGAATCTAGAAATTTTCCAGAGGAGGAAGATTTCTTGGAATTACCACAGGCAGAATACAAAAGATTAATATACAGAACTCTTCAAGAAATTAGGAAGGAAATTAAGCAATACGCAGAACACACAATAGAGGAAATTAGAAAGATCAGAGAAGAGCATAATGACAAATTTAACAGGCTGCAAGAATCCACAGAGAGACAGCAATCAGAAATCCAGAAGATTAACAATAAAATTTCAGAATTAGACAACTCAACAGAAAGTCATAAGAGCAGAACTGAGGCAATGGAAGTCAGAATTAGTGAGGCTGAAGACAAAGAACTTGACACCAACTTATTTCAGGAAAATCAGATAAAAGGATTTAAAAAAATAAAGAAACCCTAAGAATTATGTGGGACTCTATCAAGAGGAATAACCTATGAGTGACTGGAGTACCAGAACAGGGGAGGATAACAGAAAATACAGAGAGAATTGTTGAAGATTTGTTGGCAGAAAACTTCCCTGGTATTGTGAAAGATGACAAGGTATCTATCCAAGATGCTTATTGAACCCCACATAAGGTAGATCCCAAAAGAAAGTCACCAAGACATATTATAGTCAAACTTGCCGAAACCAAAGATAAACAGAGAATTTTAAGAGCAGCTAGGGATAAATGAAAAGTCATCTACAAAGGAGAGTCAATAAGACTAAGCTTGGACTACTCAGCAGAAACCATGCAGTTCTGCAAGAAGGCAATGGGATGACATATATAAAGCCTTGAAGGAAAAAAACTGCCAGCCAAGATTTATATATCCAGCAAAACTGTCTCTCAAATATGATGGTGAAATTAGGGCACTTCCACATAACAGAAGTTTAGGGGATTTGTAAAAACTAAAGCAAAATTACAAGAAATACTAAAGGAAGTCCTCCAGTTAGAAAATCAGTAACATAAGATAACAACCCAAGGCTAGAACACAGGACAGAGCAACCAGATATCAACCGAGATCGGGAAGCCACAAAAGTAAATCAAAGATAAAACACTGAAAATAGGGAAACAGATGTCAATATGTAAAATATGATGACATTACAACAAAAAAAAAAACGGACTTAAAAAACATAGACATAGATTTTTCATATGGAGAGGAAGTCAAGGCGATATAACGAAATAAAAGACTGGTATAAACTTAGAAAAACGGGTAAATATTAAGGTAACCGCCAAGGAAACTAACAATCCTACAAGTCAAAATAAAAAACTAGAAAAATACAAAGACTCAGCAAACACAAAATCAACAACAATGAAAAAAGAAGAAAAGAAAAAACATAAAGAAAAATGGCACAGAAAATTAAGTGGAACAAAGAAACTGTGAACAATACACAAAAAAAGACATCAAAATGACAGCACCAAACTCCAGAGTTCTGGACAGATGAAGAGGAAGGTGGCCAAAGTAATCAGGAAAACCACAGAGGCTTTTTGAATCAACCTTTGCTTTAAAAATTTGTTAGCTCATTTTTTCTGCTTTATTATGTAGTGCATGTGAAAAATAACTGGTAATCTTAGGCACGTGAACTGCCTCAGGTTACCTTTCTAGATACTGATTCTCACTACAGAGTATTATAGGCAGATGTGAAAAGAAGCACACATCTGATCTAAAAGAGCAGCAATTTTCCCTAAGAAGTGTCCTGAAAGGCTTAGGTTCGTCTATCCCTTCCACAGAAAATACAAATTCCAGCTGAAATTCCCTAGTTACTTAGGTTTAAATAAAATTAGAATCAGCAAATAAAATCTATGCCAGTGATTCTCATACAATGGTGTGCATCAAAACCACCTGGAGGGCTTGTCAAAACATAGATTGTTTTGCCACACCCCCAGAATTTCTATGTCTGTAGGTCTAGGTCGCAATGAGTCAGCATCTAATTGACTGGATGGCAACAGGGTTCAACAGCGTATGGTAAGGAGCCCTGGAGGCACAATGGTTAAGCGTTTGGCTGCTAACAGAAGGGTTGATGGTTTGAACCCACTAGCTGCTCTGCAGGAGAAAAGATGTGCTCCTGTAAAGGTAACAGCCTAGGAAACCCTCTGGGACAGTCCTACTCTGTCACATAGGGTCACTATGAGTTGGAATCGACTCCATGGCACACAACAACAACAACAACACAGGGTAAGGCCCAGTAATTTGCATTTCTTAAGAGTTCCCAGTGATGCTAATGCTGCTGGTTGGGAGATCACCCTTTGAGAACCACCAACTAGTTGCCTTTAAGTCGATTACAAATACGATTCATAGTAACCCCAAGTATGTCAGAGTAGAACTGTGCTCCGTAGGGTTTTCACTGGATGATTTTTCAGAAGCAGATCTCCAGGCCTTTCTTCTGAGGTGCCTCTGGGTGAACTGAACGTCCAACCTTTCAGTTAGCAGCCAAGCACTTACCCACTTGCACCACCCAGGTGTATACAATTACATATTATGATCTTGTTTAAAATTCATTTGTTCACGCTAAGTACTTACAATTTGTCCTACCACAGTTAAGAGATCTCTAGCCTTGAGTGTGCACTTCCTAGTATTCCTAGCCTATCTGCTTATATTTCTAGAATGCACAGGAAGTCCCTAACTCACAAACATCGTACTTAGAAATCATCCACTCCTATATTATGTCTGGTCTGGCCCCTAAAAACTCCTGCTGCCAATAATCAAGGAGTATTGTAAAAGCTCTCAATTTTTAGAGAATCAATGATAAAGAAAGGAAGGAAAGCTGTGCTATACCTGGGACGAGACTCCTACTTTAAGATAGAAGTGATTTCTAGGATGGTACCTATGCTGTCGAGTCGATTCCAACTCATAGCAACCCTATAGGACAAAGCAGAACTGCCCCATAGGGTTTCCCAGGTGTGGCTGGTAAATTCAAACTGCTGACCTCTTGGTCAGTAGCCGAGCTCTTAACCACTGCGTTACCAGGGCTCCCTCTAGAATCGTGCTATTGCTGTTGTTGTGGCTGTTGTTAGGTGCCATTCGAGTCAGTTCCAACTCATAGTGACCCTGTAGGACAGAGTAGAACTTCCCCATAGGGTTTCCAAGGAGCAGCTGGTGGATTTGAACTGTCGACCTTTTGGTTAGCAGCTGAGCTCTTAACCACTGTGTCACCAGGGCTCCCTCTAGGATGGTAAGGGGGTCTATTATGCAATTATACCTCAGTGTGATTTTGTTTACCCAGATTAGTTTCTTTATCAAGCTAACTAGGGCTAAAGGCAGAGCAATAAGTAATGGTGAACACGGAAGACCTTGTGAACTATCAGACAGGCCTGAGTGGAAAGACACTGGGAACCCGCAGAAAAGCGCATCAGAGAGTGGGGTAGAAAATGTGACTGCAAGAGCCATGCTGTATGTGTGTTCACCAACTATTTCTTTTGCCTCCTGAGCACATCAGAGAACTATCTTTCCTGGCCCCCTTGCATCCAAGAGGGGCCAAACGACTAGTTGTGCCCCACAGAATATGGCCAGAAGTACTGTACTGTCCCAGGCCTGGTCCCTACAACAACCCACAATGACGGGTGTTCTCTTTGTTCCGCTGACCCTGCGGGAGTCTCTGAGGAGGTACTGGAGGACACAGCACCACTGGATGGAAGACACCAGGATCTCTGAGGCACTGCTTGGAAGAGACGCCTCCATCAGGAACACTGACCCTGGACTTTGCCTAAGCAAGAACTAGCCTTCAGAGCATTAAGCCACTGAGATTGGGTGGGAGGATTATTTGTTACCGCAGCACAGCCAGTGGTTGATTCATGGTGACCTCATATGTTACAGAACAGAACTGTTCCATAGGGTTTTCTTGGCGGTAATCTTAACGGAAACAGATCGCCAAGACCTTTCTTCTGCTGTGCTGCCGTGTGAGTTAGAACTGCCAACCTTTAGTTTACCTGTGGGGCGCAAACTATTTGTGCCACCAAGCCTTGCCTATTTAATATAGCTACAGAAAAGGAGGTGTGCAGATTCATCATCTTAGCTGACTGATGCCCCACTCCATTCTTCTGTATTACATAGAACCTACATTGCCTTTACCCCAGATCCCAGATTCTAGAATCCTAAAACTTATCCCAGACTTAGTGATTTAGAATCTCCAAGACTGCAGCCCAGGAAATATGAAAGACCCCTGGGCATTTCTTATACATAGTACACATTCCCCTGCCTGGGGCTATGCTGAAAAGTCCCTTTCAAAGGACCAGTTTGTCCTTTACAAGAGACTGAGTAATCCTCCCTAGGTACACAGTTTAGGACATTTTTGTAGGTTTACCAATCCTGATGAAATTATTCTGAAGTGAGGATTTTAAAATTATGAATTGGCAGGAATCAAACATTTAAGTGTAATGGGTTTAATTAATTTAAAAGCTTTTAAGATGATGCAATAATTGGCATAAAGCTGAATGCCTAAAATAACAACCAGTGAGAAAGATTTAAATGTTCAATTAAAATGATTTGCGTTTTACTGGTTGTGAGAGAGGTATTTAAATATGTAAAAAGATTGGCTCCACATCCTCTCCAGCAGGGATGTAACTTCTGCCAGCCTCCCCCTCCCCCTCTTTCAAAGGAGTCTCTCTGCCCCATTAGGATGGAGGCAGTTACTGGACAGACTTGGGCGGTGGCAGGAAGTTACTGAAGAACCCCAGCCTGAGGGTTCACAGTCAGCACAGAAGAAGAACGTCTCCTGAGATGTCCAAAACTGCCACTTTCTTGTTATTCCTCAAATATAGAAATACCACTTCCACATCAGGGCCTTTGTACTTGATACTTCTTCTGCCTGAAACAGTCTTCCTCCAGATACCTGAAAGACTTGCTCCCGCACTTCCCTTATGTTTCCTCTCAAATGCGTGCACGCGCACACACACGCACACACACTCCATAACCCCTATTTCATTTTTCACCATCGGACATGTTAAATATTACATGTTTACTTATGTACTGTCTGCTTCCCTCACTCACATGAGTTCCACGTATCTCTAGGGTTTTGAACACTGCCTGGCACATATATTGTTACTCTTGTTATTAGCCATCAAGTTGACCTCCAACTCATGGCAATCCCACACACAATGGAATGAAATGCTGCCAGGTCCTGCAGCATCCCCATGATCAGTTATGAATCTCACCTTTGTGACCCACAGGGTGTGGATCACACCTTTGTGATCCACAGGGTTGATCCACAGGGTTTTCATTGGATGATTTTCCGTAGATTGCCAAGCCTTTCTTCCTAGTCCATCTGAGTCTAGAAGCTCTTTGAAATTTATTCAGCATCATAGCAACACACAAGCCTCCACTGACAAAACAGGCACACATGGGGTACATTGGCTGAGAATCAAAATCAGGTGTCCTGCACAAAAGGTGAGAATTCTACTACTGAACCACCAGTGCCTCCTGTCTGGCACAAATTAGATACTTAATTAAATATTTTGAATGAATGAATGAACGGCCAACCTTATACAGACAAAGATTGTTGAATTTCAATAATCTGACTCTCTCGCAATCTTAAATAAAAGATAAGTAGAGACTGGGGCTTGGTATTTCAGCTATACAAATAAGAAAGGATTTTCTCATAAGTCTTTTGCTAAACCGACTATTGGACAGTTTGCTTTTCATATCATCCAGCAATTTTGTTTCATTCTGGGCAAATTCACCACAGAAGATACACTAAGAGAGTAATCCAAAAATGTTTAACTTCTTGCATCCCAGAAAATATATTTGAACTGAAGCCTTTCTGTATGCAAGTTAATATTTTAAGATGGCATATATATTGGAAATTTGGATTTTACAAATGGGTTGTATTCTAAAAACACATAACTCAGGGCCTGTTTCCCCTTGAAAAGATGTTATAATGTGAGGTGGTAGCTGGTCCACAGTCTACTAAAGGCACCACAGGCACTGATCATAATCATGTGACATGGGAGCGCGTGTCCTGGAGAAAGAAAAGAAAAGGTTAAGAGAGTCTCCCTTTTCCCATTTTATCAGTGCAGAACTAGCTATAAGCAAAAATTTTAGAGAAGTCTAATTTGCCTTTAGTATCCTTCCAGGGTCTTCCTAACCTGCTCCCAGAACCACAGTCACAACTTCTGCAGGGAACCCAGTTCCCATCTTGTAAAAGCCCCACCTAAGTCCTCGACCAGTCTTTCAGAGTAACCCCTGAAGTACACTTTAAATTTTTTTCAAGATAAGAGAGCTGGAAAAAAAACACACTCCATAATTATTTGTCTGCGAAAATCATTAATCATTCAGTCAAGCAAATATTAAATTCTCTGGTAAAATATTATGTGAACATGAAGTTGAAGACTAATATATCATTTCATTTTTTCCACAGATTATCTTGATCACTTATAGATTCATTACCATTTTATACAAAAAACAAGTTGCTATACTGTCATTACACATTTGGACTACAAAGACGAAGGGCCACGGTTAGAAACCAGTGTCTGCCACTTACTGGCTTCTGACCTTCACCTTTCTGCAATTAAAAAGTAAAATGGACAAAAAAAATACAACTCATCTATTTGGATCATTATGAGAGTTAAATAATGCCTGGTTGATGCTAACTAAGGAGCCCTGGTAGCGCAGCAGTTTAGCACTTGGCTGCTAACCGAAAGGTCAGCAGTTTGAACACACCAGCTGCTCTGTAGTAGAAAGATGTGGCAGTTTGCTTCCATAAAGAATACAGCCTTGATTATCAGATACATGAGGAAATGGTCACAATCATTGGCCATTAAAGAAATGCAAATAAAAACTACAATGAGATACCATCTCACCCCAACAAGGCTAGCATTAATCCAAAAAACACAAAACAATAAATGTTGGAGAGGTTGTGGAGAGACTGGAACACTTATACACTGCTGGTGGGAATGTAAAACGGTACAACCACTTTGGAAATCGATTTGGCACTTCCTTAAAAAGCTAGAAATAGAAGTACCATACGATCCAGCTATCCCGCTCCTTGGAATATATCCTAGAGAAATAAGAGCCATCACACGAATACATATACACACACCCATGTTCACTGCAGCACTGTGCACAATGGCAAAAAGATGGAAACAACCTAGGTGCCCATCAAAGGATAAATGGATAAACCAATTTTTGGTATATTCACACAATGGAATACTATGCAACAATAAGAATGATGAATCCGTGAAACATAACACGGATGAATAGGAAGGCATTATGTTGAGTGAGATTAGTCAGTCACATAAGGACAAATATTGTACAAGACCACTATTATAAGAACTCAAGGAAAGGTTTAAACACAGAAGAAAACATTCTTTGATGGTTACGAGGGTGGGGAGGAAGGGACAGAGGTATTCACTAACTAGATAGTAGACAAGAATTATCTTAGGTGAAGGGAAGGACAACACACAATACAGAGGAAGTCAGCACAACTGGACTAAACCAAAAGTTAACAAGTTTCCTGAACACAACCAAATACTTCAAGGGACAGAGTAGCAAGGGCAGGCGTCTACGGATCATGGTTTCAGGGGACATCTAGGTCAACTGGCATAATAAAGGTTATTAAGAAAAGGTTCTGCATCCCACTTTGGTAAGTGGCATCTGGGGTCTTAAAAGCTAGCAAGCGGCCATCTAAGATGCTTCAATTGGTCCCAACCCACCTGAAGCAAAGGAGAATGAAGAACATCAAAGACACAAGGAAAATATTAGCCCAAGAGACAGGAAGGGCCACATAAACAAGAGACTCTATCAGCCTGAGACCAGAAGAACTAGATGGTGCCTGGCTACCACCAATGACTGCCCTGATGGAGAACACAACAGAGAGTTCCTGATGGGGCAGGAGAAAAGTAGGAAGCAGAACTCAAATTTTAGTAAAAAGACCAGACTTAATGGTCTGCCTGAGACCCCAGAAGACATGGCCCCCAAACTCTCTGTTAGCCCAAAACTAAAACCATTCCCAAAGCCAACTCTTCAAACAAAGATTAGACTGGACTATAAGACATAAAATGATACTCGTGAAGAGTGTGCTTCTTAGCTCAGGTAGATATATGAGTCTAAATGGGCAGCTCCTGTCTGGAGGCGAGAAGGGAAGGCAGAAAGGGACAGGAGCTGGTTGAATGGTCACAGGAAATGTGGGATGGAAAGAAGGAGTGTACTGTCACAGTATGGGGAGAACAAGTAGGGTCACAGAGCTGTGTGTGTATAAATTGTTGTGAGAAACTAACTCGAACTGTAAACTTTCATTTAAAGCACAATAAAAAAAAGAATACAGCTTTGAAAACCCTATGGGGCAGTTTTACTCTGTCCTACAGGGTTGCAATGAGTCAGAATGAACACAGTGGCAAAGGGTTTGGTTGGTTGGTTTGTTTTTATACATACTAAAGGCTCAATTCAAATGAATGTTATGTGCTAATGTCATTTTTTGAAATTAAAAATATCATGATAAATTATATCTCAGTGATTTTTCACTGTCTCACGAGGCATTAAGATTTGGCAATTTTACTTCACTTTAATTACTTCTCACTAAGAAGGGCCAGGAAATCTACTTCTAAAAAAATTGGTAAGTGAAACCTTATGGAATAGCAGTGGAACACTGTCTGATAAATGGCAGGAAGACGAGCCCCTGAGGTTGGAATGCATTCAAAATACGACTGGGAAAGAGTTCCTCCTCAAAACAGAGTGGAACTTAATGACTTGGATGGAGTAAAGCCTTCAGGACCTTCATTTGCTGATGGGCCACGACTCAAAAGGAGAAGAAACAACTGCATACATCCATTAATAATTAGGACTGTAAAGTATGTAATATGAATCTAGGTAAATTGAAAGTTGTCAAAAATGAAACGGGATGCATAAAGATTGATATATTAGGTATTAGTAAGCTAAAAAGGACTGGTACAGGCCATTTTGAATCAGACAGTCATATGGTCTACTGTGCCAGGAATGTCAAACTGAAGAGGAATGGCATCACATTTATTGTCAAAAACATTTAGAGATCTATCCTGAAGTACAAGCTGTCAGTGATAGGATAATATGCCTACCACGAAATCCAGTTAATATGATTATTATCAAATTTATGTACCACCCACTAATGCCAAAGATGAGGAAATTGAAGATTTTTACCAACTTTGACAGTCTGAAATTGATAAAACATGCCATCAGAATATATTGATAATTACTGGTGACTAGAATGAAAAATTTGGAATCAAAGAAGGATCATTAGTTGGAAAACATGGCCTTGGTGATAGAAACCACAATGGACACTGCAGGATAGAATTTTGCAAGACCAATGACTTATTCATTGCAAACACCTTTTATCAACAACATGAATGGCGACTATACACATGGGCCTCGCTGGATGGAATACACAGGAATCAAATCGACTACATCTGTGGAAAGAGATGACGGAGAAGCTAGATATCATCAGTCAGAACAAGACCAGGGGTCGACTGCAGAACAGACTATCAATTGCTCATACGCAAGTTCAAGTTGAAACTGAAGAAAATTAAAACAAGTCCACGAGGGCCAAAGTATGACCTTGAGTATATCTCACCCAAATTTAGAAAATATCTCAAGAATAGATTTGATGCACTGAACACTAATTACCAAAGACCAGACAAGCTGTGGGATGACATCAAGGACATAATACAAAGAAAGCAAGAGGTCATTAAAAAGACAGGAAAGAAAGAAAAGACCAAAACGGATGTGAGGAGAGACTCTTAAAGTTACTCTTGAATGAATGGTAGCTAAAGTGAACTGAAGAAAAGGTAACGTAAAAGAGCTGAAAGAATTCAAATGGCGGCTCAAGAAGACAAAGTGAAGTATTATAATGAAACGTGCAAAGACTAGAGTTAGAAAAGGGAAGGGAAGAACACACTCGGCATTTCTCAAGCTGAAACAACTGAAGAAAAAGTTCAAGTCTCGAGCTGTAATACTGAAGGATTCTATGGGCAAAATATTGAACCACACAGGAAGCAGCAAAAGAAAATGCAAAGAACACACAGATCCACTGTACCAAAAAGAACTGGTCGATATTCAACTATTTCAGGAGGGAGCATATGATCAAGAACCAATGGTAATGAAGGAAGAAGTCCAAGCTGCACTGAAGGCACTGGTGAAAAGCAAGGCTCCAAGAATTGATGGAATACCAACTGAGATGTCTCAACAAGCAGATGCAAAACTGGAAGCACTTACTTGTCTATGCCAAGACATTTGGAAGACAGCTACCTGGCCAACTGACTGAAAGAGACCCATATTTGTGCCTGTTCCAAAGAAAGTTAATCCAACAGAACGCGGAAATTACTGAACAATATCATTAATATCACACACAAGTAAAATTTTCTGAAGATCACTCAAAAGTGGTTGCAGAAGTACATTGACAGGCAACTGCCAGAAATTCAAGGCGGATTCAGAAAAGGGCTTGGAATGAGAGATATCATTGCTGAGGTCAGACTGATCTTGGCTGAAAGCAGAAAATACCAGAAAGATGTTTACTTGTGTTTTATTGACTGTGCAAAGGCACTCAACTGTGTGGATCATAACAAATTATGGATAACACTGTGAAGGATCTGAATTCCAGAACACTAATTAAGTCCTCCTGAGGAATCTGTACAGAGACCAAGAGACAGTTGTTTGAACAGAATGAGATACTGAGTGGTTTAAAATCAGGAAAGGTGTGCATCAGGGTTATATTCTTTCACTATATTTACTCAATCTGTATGTATGCTGAGCAAATATCCAAAAAGCCGGACTATGTGAAGAATGTGGCATCAGGACTGGACATTCATTAACAACCTACAATATGCAGATGATACAACCTTGCTTGCTGAAAGCAAAGAGAACCTGAAGCACTTATTAATGAAGAGGAAAGACTAGAGCCTTACATCTCAACATAAAGAAAGCAAAACTCCTCACAAATGGACCAATAAGCAACACCAGGACAAACAGAGAAAATACTGATGTGTCAAGCACTTCGTTTTACTTGGATTCACAATCAATGCCCATGAAAGCAGTAGTCAGGAAATCAAACAACCTACTGCATCAGGCAAATCTGCTGCAAAAGACCCCTTCAAAGCATTAAAAAGCAAAGATGTCGCTTTGAGGACTAAGGTGTGCCTGACTCAAACCATGGTATTTTCAATTGCCTCATATGTATGCAAGTGATGGACAATGAATAAGGAAGATCGAAGAAGAACTGATGCCTTTGAATTATGATGCTGGCAAAGAATACTGACTATACCATAGACTACCAGAGGAACAAAAAAATCTGTCTTGGAAGAAGTACAGTCAGAATGGCCCTTAGAAGCGAGGGTGGCGAGACTTTATCTCACATACTTTGCACATGTTATCAGGAGGGACCAGTCCCTGGAGAAGGATATCATACGTGGTAAAGTAGAGGGTCAGCGAAAAAGAGGAAGATCTTCAATGAGATGGATTCACACAGTGACTCCAAGAATGGGCTCAAATAGAGCAATGATTGCTAATATGGCACAGGACTGGACAGTGTTTTGCTCTACTGAACATAGGATCTCTATGAGTTGGAACCGACTTGAGGGCACCTAATAATAACAACAGCAACAATATATTTCAAAAAAAACATTTTTAAATATCAAGAAAAATGTAGGAGAAAACATCAGCACTTTCAGACAGAGAAATGTGTGCCAATCTCAGCTCTTTTACTAACTAGCTGTGTGTCCCTGGACCATTTACCTAAAACTGCATGAGCTTTAGTTTCCTCATATATAAAATGAGGATAATATTTCCACCTCTCAGGGTTGTTGCGAGGATGAGAAACAATAGAGTAAAAACCCCTAGCACAGAGTGGGCCCCCCTGACATTGCAAAGAAGATGATAGCAAAATAAAGGAAATAAGAGAATCACTGCCTCTTTATGCCAGTCATTAGCTAAAATCAGCCACTATGAATGAAAAAAGCCTAGTAAAGGCAACAAAACGTGAAGTGAAGCCTATTTCATTTTTACAGTATGACCTACTTTCAGTTATTTTTGATTCACATGATCAACTGAAGTCGCATGGAGCTGATTCTGCAGACTGTTCATTACAACCATTTTCTTTTCTTCATGGCTTTCAGCTTTAAGGATAAGAAAAAAAATTTTTTTTCAGTTATAAGCATCTTTTGAAAAACCCCTGGCACTAATCTTACAATGTGACTTTCAAAATCAATGCAATGCCAAAAGTTGATGGAGATGGGGAGTGGGGGAGTGGCCTGAATGAAACCGGTTTTTAAATCCACTCAATTATTCAGCTTCCATTAGGCAGCTCTGACGGCCAGAAATAGATAGTTCATACCTTAGCATTTGAAGATTTGCAAAAATAAAACTCCAAACTATCTTTTTCTTTCCTAAGATGTACCAGTAAATACACCTCTAGATAATGCTCTGTGGAGAAGGCCTAGCTGTGCTTGTTTTCCATTTTAGATACACATGTGCTTAAGCATACTAGAAAAATCAAACCGTTGCCGTCATGTTGACTCCGACTCATGGCAACCCCATGTGTGTCAGAGTAGAACTGTGCTCCATAGGGTTTTCAATGGCATTAGGCCTTTCTTGTGAGGCATCTGTGGGTGGACTGGAACCTCCAACCTTCTCGTTAGCAGCCTAGTGTGTTCACACTTTGCACTGCACGGGGTCTCCTGCACCACCCAGGGACTAACCCTAAATCAGTAAAATGCCATCAAATCTTAGTAAAACAGATGCAGGAAAATATTTTCAGATTCTCTGGAGTATCTTTGTAAAGTACTATTGCCTTTTCTTTCATGGACTACAGTATTTTTTAACCAAATTAATCTAAGTGATAATAAAGACAGAAGCAGGAAGGTTTATTTTCCCACAGGGCTGATGTTCTTAGGTGTCATCAACTCCGTTTCAATTCATAGAAACGAAACACTGCCCAGTCCTGTGCCATCCTCACAATCGTTGCTATATTTGAGCCCATTGTTGTAGCTACTCATTTAGGGTCTTCCTCTTTTTCACTGACCTTCTACTTTACCAAGCATGATGTCCTTCTCCAGGGACTGGTCCCTCCTGATAACATGTCCAAAATATGTGAGATGAAGTCTTGCCATCCTTGTTTCTAATGAGCATTCTGGCAGTCCATGGTATATTAATATTCTTTGCCAACACCATAATTCAAAGAAATCAATTCTTCTTTGGTCTTCCTTATTCATTGTCCGGTTTTCCTATGCATATGAGGCGATTGAAAATACCATGGCTTGGGTCAGGCACACCTTAGTCCTCAAAGTGACATCCTTATTTTTTGTCCAATGCAATATGTGGTTTGATTTCTTGGCTGCTGCTTCCATGGGCATTAACTGTGGATCCAAGTAAAATGAAATCATTGACAACCTCCATCTTTTCTCCATTTGTCATGATGTTGTTTATTGGTCCACTTGTGAGGATTTTTTTTTCTTTATGTTGAGGTGTAATCCATATTGAAGGCTGTAGTGTTTAATCTTCATTAGTAAGTGCTTCAAGTCCTCTTCACTTTCAGCAAACAAGGTAGTGCCACCTGCCTACCGCAGATTGTTAACAAGTCTTCCTCCAATCCTTACGCCACATTCTTCTTCACATACTCTAGCTTCTTGGATTATTTGCTCAGCATACAGACTGAGTAAGTATGGTGAAAGGACACAACCCTGACACACACCCCTCCTGATTATTAAACCATGCAGTGTACCGTTGTTGTGTTTGAATGACTGCCACAGGCCTAAGCAAGGATTAATAATTGCCCACCAAATTGTCTCTCTTCTTCCCCCTCTCTCACTGGCCTTCTAGAGATAAGGTACACAGACTTTTCCTTAGTTAATGATATTAACTCAGAAGGCAGCAGCATACTAATAAAAAAAAAGAAAAAAAGGTAGGGTTTGTTATTTCCATTTATTTTTTCCAACATCCTAGAAATTCTAGAAGGGGTATGGGGACATTTACAATTGGGATATTCTTAACTAGGGAGATGGAAAATGTGGGGCAAAACCTTCTTGGCTGAATCTGATACATAATCCTTGTTGTTGTTGTTGTTGTTGTTAGTTTCCACTGATTTGATTCTGACTCTTGGTGACCCCATGTGTGCAGAACAGAACTGCTCTATAGGGTTTTCAAGGCTGTGACCCATATTCCCCAAACCAAACCCAAAGGAGAACCACTGCTCTGCCCTTCAGACCTACCATCCAAATTATGATTAAAACACACCAATTTATCACAAAGTTCTGTTCCTACCCTACAGACCCATGAATTAAACCACCCACACGGCTCCTACCCAAAGAAGAGTAAATGATAAGGGAGTGGATGGGAAAAGTCTGTGTGGCTTCATTTCAAAATGTAGAAGCAAAAGACATAGATGGTCTCCCCATAAAACAACTAAGAAAAACACAAGTTAAGGAGGTGCCAATTTTGTCTCTTACTAAATATTTCAGTAGTCCAATATAAGCCTTTGAAACCATGACATGAAAAAAAAGCTTTTGTTATCCTCTGAATCAGCAGCACACATGTTCTAATCCTTCATTGGGTATGAAGCACTGACGGTTATTACCAAGTCCTCAAATCCTCTTTTGAACCAGTTCCTCTTCTTTAGGAGTGAAGTAAGGAGCTATGACATTGTTTTACTCCATAAATTCACTATGCCACCCCAGATCCAGGGCCACTCACTGGCCCTTTCCTAGAGGAGTTTCATTCAGAATAACACAGCAAAGAGAATCCCTAAATATAATTGCTGTCACTTCTTAATGTTTCCTGTGACAGTCTGACTTGCCAAAATGACAGGGTTTATTATTTTTAGCTCCCAGTGTTAGTCAATTAATCAGTCAAAACAAAGTATTAAAATACCATCTACTTAGTAAATTCATACCCATTATAGACTCTTATAACACTGGCTTCTTTTTTTAAACATTTTTTTGTGTGTGTTTTAGATGAAAGCTTACACAGCAAATGAGTGTCCCATTCAACAATTCACACACATATCGACACCGTTGCTATCCCCGCAAAGTATCTGCACTCGTCCCATTTCCACCCTGCCTTCTCAGTTTGCCTCCATTCAGTTTCCCTGCCCCTCCTTGCCTTCTCATCTTTGCTTTTGGGCAAATGTTGCCCATATCATCTCGTATAGTTGACTGTTCTGGGGAGCACATTCCTCACAAGTGTTATTATTTTATAGGCCAATCCATTATTTGGTTGAAAGGTGACCTCTAGGAGTGGCTTCAGTGTCACAGATTTAAAAAGTGTCTTAGGGTGACTGACTCGGGAGGTTCCTCCAGTCTCTATCAGACCAGTAAGTCTGGTCTTTTTTATGAATTTGAGTTTTGTACTACATTTTTCTCGCATTCCAACCATGACTTTCTATTGTGTCCCTGGTCAGAGTGTTCCATAGTGGTAGACTGGCACCATCTAGTTCTGGTCTCAGGGATGAGAAGGCTGTGGTTCATGTGGGCCATTAGTCCTGTGGACTGATTGTTTCCTTGAGTCTCTGGTTTCCTTCACTTTCCTTGGCTCCAGATGGTAGGAGACCAATAGTTATATCTTAGATGGCCGCTCACACGCTTTTAATACCCCAGATGCTACTCACTAAACTAGGATGGAAAGCATTATCTTTATGAACTATGTTATGCCAACTGACGTACATGTCCCCCAAAACTATGGTCTTGAGCCTTCAAACCCAGTAACGCAGTCCCACGAGGTGTATGGCTGTCTAGGAAGTTCTACAACTGTGCCCTCTATGTGCTCTATTATACATACAAATAAATATATGACACATACAAACATGTATCTACAAATGCCCACAACCACACCTATATATGCACACACATACTCCTATACTACCTTCCACACCTATACAGCATATCTACCTGTGTAACCACTCACAAATTTTTGGTTGTTATTACTGTAGTTGCAGAACTCAGTATGTTACAGCATTTACTGCACTTGTCTTTATTCTTGCATACCTCTCAGTGTCCTCATTTATCTTGGTCACATTGTGCTGACTTCCCCCATACTGTGTATTGCCTTTCCGTTCACCAGAATCAACACATGTCTACCATCTAGTAAATAATTCTCCCTCCTTCCCTCTTCCACCTCTGGTAACTATCAA
The DNA here is from genome assembly GCA_030035585.1 of Dugong dugon. Lineage (NCBI taxonomy): Eukaryota > Metazoa > Chordata > Mammalia > Sirenia > Dugongidae > Dugong > Dugong dugon. Next base: position 48,121,530 of record CM057479.1, read on the forward strand.
AGAACACTGATTTCTGTGTATAAACCTATTCTTGACTTTTTATAAAAGTGGCATCATATAATATTTGTCTTTTTGTACTTGACTTATTTCACTCAACATAATGTCCTCCGGATTCATTCATGTTAGGTTTCTAGGACTCATCGTTATTTCTTATCATTGTGTAGTATTCCATTGTATGCATACACCACATTTTATTTATCCACTCATCTGCTGATGGACACTTAGGTTGTTTCTTTTTGCAATTGCGAGTTATTCTGCAATGAGCATGGGTATGCATATATTTTATTCATGTCACTCACCTTGTTTCTCTAGGATACATACCTAAGAGTGGGATTGATGGATCATCTGATATTTCTATTTCTAGCTTTTTGAGGAAGTGCCATATCATTTTCCTTTGTGGTTGCACTATTTTATACTCCCACCAGTGTATGAGTGTATGAGTCCCAATCTCCCCACAACCTTGCCAGCATTTGTTGTTTTCTGGTGTTTTACTGTTTGTCTGTTTGTTTTTGATAAGTGCTATTTTTTCAGGGGTGAGTTGGTATCTCACTGTAGTTCTGATTTGCATCTTTTTAATGGCTAATGATCAAGAGCATCTCTTCATGTGTTTGTTAGCCGTCTAAATATCTTCTTTGGTGAAGTGTTTGTCCATGTCCTTTCTCCATTTTTTGATTGGGTTGTTTGTCTTTTTGTTGCTGAGCTGTTGAAGTTTTCTATTTGTTTTAGTGATTGGACCATTGTCAGATAAGTTGTTACTGATTTAAGTTTTCCCAGTCTGTAGGTTCTCTTTACATTCTTTTTATAAAGATTTTTGATGAGCATAAGTATTTAATTTTTAGGAGGTCCTAGTTGTCTAGTTTATCTTCTGTTGTTTGTACCTCTTTAGTTATGTTTGATAGTGTATTTATTCCATAAATTAGGACTACTAGCTTTGTCACTATGTTATCTTCCAGGAACTTCATAGTTTCAGGTTCAACATTCAGGGCTGTGATCCATTTTGAGCTACTTTTTGTGTATGGTATGAGGTACAGATCCTATTTCATTTTTCTGCAAATGAATATCCAGTTTTACCAGCACCTTTTATTAAAGAGACTGTCTCTTCCCCATTGAAAGGAATCCAACCCTTTGTCGATGATCAGCTGTCCATAGTTGGATGGATTTACGTCTGAGTAATCAATTCTGTTCCACTGGTCTATGTGTCTGTTGTACCAGTACCAGGCTGTTTTGATTACTGTGGCTGTATAGTAAATTCTGAGATCGGAAGTGTGAGGCCTCCTTTGTTCTTCTTCTTCAATAAGGCTTTAGCTATTCGGAGCTTCTTTCTTTTCCATATAAAGCTGGAGATTAGTTTTCCCATTTGGTTAAAGAATGTTGTTGGGATTTGGATCAGGATTGCATTATATTTATAGATCACTTTGGGTAGTATTGATATTTTAACAGTGTTAAGTCTTCTAATCCATGGGCATGGTATGTTTTTACATTTATGTAGCTTTCTTTTGGTTTCTTGCAGCAGTGTTTTATAATTTTCCATGTATAAGTCTTTTATGTCCCTGGTTAGATTTATTCCTAGGTATTTTATCCTTTGGGGGGCTATTATAAATAGTACGTTTTTTTTAATTTCCTTTTCGGAGAGCTCCTTGTTAGTATAGAGGAATCCAACTGATTTTTGTATGTTAATCTTCTACCCTGCTGAACCTTTCTATTAGTTCCAGTAACTTTATCGTGGGATCCCTGGGATTTTCTATGTATAGGATCATGTCACTGTGAATAGGGATAGTTTTACTTCTTCCTTACCAACTTGGATTCTATTTCCCATTCTTGCCTTATTGCTCTGGCTAGGACTTCCGGTACAACATTGAATAAGGGTGGTGATAATGGGCATCCTTGTCTCATTCCCATTCTCAAAGTGAATGCTTTTAGTTTCTCTCCATTGAGAATAACGTTGGCTGTTGGTTTTGTATATATGCCCTTAATTATGTTGAGAAATTTCCCTTCTATTCCTATTTTGCTGAGAGTTTTAATCAGGAAAGGGTGCTGGATTTTATCAAATGCCTTTTCTGCATTGATTAAGATGATCATGTAATTCTTTTCCTTTGATTTATGTGGTGAATTATGTTGATTGGTTTTCTAATGCTGAACCACCCTTGCATCCCTGGTATGAACCCCAACTGATCACGATGTATTATTTTTTGATATGCTGTTGTATTCTGTTGGCTAGAATTTTGTTGAGAATATTTGCATCTATATTCATGAGGGATACTGGTCTGTAATTTTGTCTTTAGTGTGTGTGTTATCTTTGATTAGCTTTGGTATCAGGGTTATGCTGGCTTCATAGAATGAATTAGGGAGTATTCCTTCCTTTTTTACATTCTGGAATAGTTTAAGCAGAATTGATGTCAACTCTTCTCTGAATGTTTGGTAGAACTCTCCAGTGAAACCATCTGGGCCTGGGGTTTTTTTGTTGGTGGTGGTAGGAGTTTTTTTATGAGACCTTCAATTTCTTCTTTTGTTATGGGTCTATTTAGGTTTTCTACTTCTGTTTGTCTTTGTTTAGGTAGGTAGTGTGTTTCTAGAAACTGTCCATTTCTTCTAGGTTTTCAAATTTGTTAGAGGACAATTTTTCATAATATTCTGATATGATCCTTTTTATCTTGGTTGGTTCTGTTGTTGTCTTAGGCTGGGTTCTCTAGAGAAGCAAAACCAGTGAAGCATGTATATGTATATGTGTGTATATGTGTGTGTGTGTATATATATATACACACATATACGTATATACACACCACACACACACATATGTATGTATTTTTATATAGGGAGAGATAGATTTATATGAAGGAAACGGTTCATGCAGTTGCAGAAGCTGGAAAGTCCTAAGTCTGTGGATCAGGTGTCAGGCTGGAGGCTTCTCCTGACTCACATAGCTGCAGGGGCTGACAAGCCCAAGACTGGCAGGTCAGACAGCAGGCTGCTGGCTCAAGTCCCAAGAACTGGAGGTCAGATGATGACGAGCCGAATGCAGGATCCAGAGCAGAGCAAAAGCCAGCAAGCTTTGCCAGAAGGTATATATATATTAGATACAGGGCACATTGCCATGGAAACTCCCTTTCAACTATTGGCTGCATACAGCAGATCTCATTGTGGAAGTGATCATATCATTACATAACTGGCAAACCACTGAGAATCACAGCCCAGCCAAGATGACACACAATCTTAACTATCACAGTTGTGATGTCACCCATTTCATTTCTTATTTTGATTATTTGTGTTTTTCTCACTTTTTTCCTTTAACAATTCGACCAGTGGTTTGTAAATTGTATTGATCCTCTCAGACAACCAACTTCTAGTTTTGTTGATTTTTTTCTATTTTCTATTTTATTTATTTCTGCTCTGATCTTTAGTAATTCCTTTCTTCTGGTGACTGTGGACTTCTTTTCTGTTTATTTTAAATATATTTTTTTTTGTAGAATATGTGAGAAAATATATAAAAGTGTAAAATGAGAAAGACACCTATAAAAATAGGCATATATGCATAACTGCATCTATCTTTGTGTATATATGTAGTTATATATCCCGTTTTCTTTTGATTAATATGACATTTTCCCATGTCATTAAAAATACTTCCTAAACATTGCTTTAAAAGGCTGCTTATCATTACATCATATGGCTATCCCATAATTTGTTTAATCATTCCCCTACTGTGAAACATTTAAATTGTTTACTATTTTTTGGATACTGGAATGAGCTTTACAAAGAATATAATTGTGCATGAAGCTTTTTTACGTTTCTGATCATTTCCTCAGAAATCAATGAAGAATTTTAGACATGGCTAAACTGCTTTCCAGAAAAGTAACCTTTTCTTGAAAAGCATAAAACACCCAACCTCAGTTCCAAGCTTTGCCACATATGACAGCCTTCCAAAATGACCGGATTGCTGCCAGTTCAGCACATTGTGGTTCTTCCTGGGAAGAGCCTCAGGATAGAATATCTGCTATGAGTCAGGACTGCTCGAGCCAAAAAAAGACGTGAGATGCACAAACGTCCCCAGGTAATCCTTCTGCCAGTCAACTACCTCCTGATTCAGCACCAAAGGCGAGATGCATTTACCCAAACAAAACCCTCTGGAATCTAAGTAGGAGGAGGGAATGGCTGAGACAAAAGAAGATTTTACCAAGAGTTTGAAATGTCCTACTTGACCCAAGATTATTCCTAGCAAAAGAAATATGAACAGAGATACTTGGATTTTGTCTATCCTGATGCTGGAAAAATCTCAGCTAAGGGTAGGAATATTTTTTTCCTAGGGGTTACACAACAGCCACAACAATGGACTCAAACATACCGATGGCCATGAGGATGGCACAGGACCAGGCAACATTTTGTTCCGTTATAATAAGGTCTCCATGAATCAGAGCTGAGTAAACAGCAACTAACAACCGTAACACTGGTTATTTGCAAATGCGGGGGTGTTTCTGTTTTACGGAATAACAGAAAAAGCAATACTGGTTGGAGAGAGGGGATACTAGACATTGGTGATGTATAGGCAGTTCCATAGAAAGAACTGTCCCACCCAAAAGGCCAATACCATGGCGACATCCTTTGAAGATGCTGCCATAACTCCTAGTGGTTACCTTCAGGCTATATTCTGCTTGTAGGTATTTTGTTTGACCAGAACAATGGGGGGTGGGGTGCGGGGGGGAGTCTCTTTTTAATTTTAAATTCAAATTTAATAATTTGGAAATGTTACATTAAGTTTGGCTCCTCAGACCAGACTTAATGGTCTGACTAAGACTGGAGGTACCCCAGAAAGCATGGCCCCTGGACACTCTATCAGCCCAGAACTAAAACAAATTCCGAGGCCAACTCTTCAGACAGGGATTAGACTAGACTGTGGGACATAAAGTGATACTCGTGAAGAGTGTGCCTCTTAGTCAAGTAAATACAAGAGACCAAAGGGGCAGCTTCTGTCCAGAGGTGAGAGGGGAAGGCAGACAGGGTTAGGAGCTGGTTGAATGGTCATGGGGAATCAGAAGCGGAAAGGAGGAGTGTGCTGTCACAGAATGGGGTGAGTAATTAGGGTCAGATAACAATGTATGTATAAAAATTTTGTACGGGAGACTAATTTGAAATGTAAACTTCATTTAACTACAATAATTAAAAAAAAAAAAAAAAAAGAATGTAAAGAGTAAAAAAAAAAAGAAAATCTGGCTCCTCATAAGACCTGGCAACACTGGGCCCCAATTCCCATGGTGATACTTGGTGGGAGATGAGTAGCAGCAAATCCCTTTAAGGCTAAAAGGACTGGCCTGTTTCACTCAACAGAAATACCTGAATCTGAGTTTGCAACATCCATTCTATGGCAAGGTCATCCAAAGAGTTCCCCAATTTCCTAGACTAGAGAAATTCTAGGAAGACCCCCAAGTAGTTGCCCTTCCCCTGCTCCGCGATGCTTAACTACTAGAGAGATGCAGCACAGGGAGGTCCTCCTAGGACAGTGTTTTTGTCTTTCATCATAATCTTTCCTGCCCTGGTCAACTGTGCTGGACAACCCAGAAGTCCTCTTCCCGGAGCCTAAGAGCAAGTTCCTGCGTTCTTCACACAACACCATCACCACCACTGTTCCATCACCACTCCCAGACCACCTCAGAAGCATACGTGCCTTCGCCAAAAAATAATTGCCACCCCAAACTAGAGAGGACTTCACAAGTTCCATCTTATGAAACCCCAAACCAAAATGCCTTAGCAGAGCATGGGGCCAAGAAAAAGGAAGGCTAACACTAAGAAATGCTAAGGAGTCAGGTCCTGCCAAGCACCTGAATGAAAGAGCAGGACGTTCAGCAAGAGAACACGAGCTGTGGTCCTGACTAAGCACTGACCTGTCATTTGGCCTTGTCACTTGGACCCTGTAAGTCCCAGTTTCCTCACCTGAAAAATGGGGAAATAGGTCATCCTTCACAAGATTGCCATGAGGAGTAAAGGAGATCATACATGTGAAAATGTTCTTCATGGGGCCTGGCTGACAGGACAGGCTCAGTAAATATTAGCTGAACATGAAGCTAGTTAATATAATGCTTTTACTTCCTCTACACTGAGGATAACATCTCCCTGTCTTAAGACAGCTGCACCTGGGAAAACAAGTATATCAATTGTCCTGGATAGGTGGTACCATTGGCTTCTCCCTGTAACTTTTGGTCTCAAATGGGTTTCTTTCTTTTATCATTGTTTATTCATTGATGTATTGAACAAGCATTAATTGAGCACCTACAATGTGCTAAGTGAAGAGATAGAAAAAAGACACGACTTCAAGAAAATCAAGATGACAGAGATAAACGTATAATGAACACTTATTCTAGTGAATCCTGTATCAGAGATACATGCACGGAGCTCAGTGGAGGGAGGGTGTCTGACTACCTCCATGTAAAAGAGGATGAAGAGGTCAGGCAAGAAAAGGAGAGATTTAAGTCCAGTCTGACAGCTGACTGGAAATTCACCCAGGAGACAAAAGGAAGAAAGGCATTTCAGACAGAGGCCTTCCATATACAAAAACAAAGACATGGAAAAAGTACCGTGGCGCTTTTGAGGAAATATAAGAAGTCTGGCATGACTAATACACCAGGTACCTTAGCAGGGAGTAGGGGAGGGGAATAGGGGAGGGGAGGGTCATAAAGGGCCTTGCAACCATGACAAGGCACATAGATTTTCTCCCATGAACAAATGGAGGGCTTTTAGAACTGGAAGGAAGGTGTCAGATTTAGCTTTTAGAAAGATCACCTAAGCAGTCTGTTTGGTGTGTGCTGTTTCAGTTTCCCTCTCTTTCTCTCCACCCACCCACACACACATCTCCACTGTGACTGCAGACACAGAAGGGCCCCTCCCCGAGGAGACTGGGTGCTGAGGCGAGTGACATAGAATGTTGGAAAAGGTGCATGGGGAGATGGAGGAGAATGGGAGAAGAGAGGACAGCATAGAAAGCAAGCAGTTCGTTTCTGATAGGACCATGGGCACCAGAGATTTATCAGGCCATTGAGCTGATGCATGGCCATACTAGGGCATCCAGAAGCAGCTTTGCCCTGCAAAGATCTCAAAAATACGACACTCAAGAGCTGTGTAGAAGAGTCTCCTAAAAATAGCCTAGAATTAGGCTATCTTCCGGGCCAACTCCCTCTTCTTTCTTTTAAAGATTACTAAGTACCCTAAGGCTGTGCCAAAAAAGACTGGGAAAAAAAAAGACTCCTGAAGTCTTGAACAGGTGCTGGTGTTTACTCACCCAGCTCTGACATTCCTGTATTGTTTCTGGGAACTATAGCAAGTTTCTAGGTCTCAGACGCTCCAGTAATTTCCTTAGGTACAAGCACAACACAGAGGGATGATAGCTTTTACTAAATTTTAAAACCTGAATCCTGAAAAGTTGACCTTTATAAACTGCTTATTTAGGTTTTTTTTTTTGTTGTTGTTGTTGTTGTTGTTTTATTTTTTATCATAAACTGTCACAACCCCTTGGATAACAGAACCTATCATTCTACTAGTGCTCACAACAGATCATTATTATTTGACCTGACCTTTTCAGGATTTTCTAGAGAGAGAGATGTGACTGACAATGGGTCCCCCAAGAAGTTTCCTTCTTCTAAAAGGCAGGCATTTAGCAACCTTCTATAAGCTTGGTTAATAATGGAGAATCACTCTAATCTAAAAGGACCTGGGCTTAACAGTGGCGGTCGCATTTTACTCGTATGTCTATCCCCAGCAATAAGCACAGTGCCTGGCACACTGATGGCATGCAATAAAACTTTGTTGAAAGTGGTAGATAGATTACAAAAATGTGCAGATTACGAATTTGGTTGGTATAGTTACTTAGAAATTTTCAATTATTTTTAGTTTTTTAAAAATTGAAACGTAATTTTTGTATAATAAAATCTACCTATGTGTACAGTTTGATCAATTTTGACAAATGTATACAGTCATGTAATCATCATCACAATCAAAACATAGAACATTGCCTTCACTCCAAAAAGTTCTCTTGTGCCCCTTTGTAGTCAACTGCCCCAATCCTAGAACCATGATCTCTTCTCTTATCACTATAGTTTTGACTTTTCTAGAATGTCATACTAATGGGTTCATGCAGTCTGTAGCCTTCCTGAGTCTGTTGTTGTTGTTGTTAGTTGATATCAAGTTGGCTTCGACTCTCTTAGGGACTACCACTTGCTGCGTCACTGTGCTCACCTAAAGTAGCCCCCCAACCAGTCATTGTAATTTGTGGCTTCTAATCTGCTGTAGAACCAGCTGGTCAAACTTCTGTGACTATTTAAAAACATAAGCACAAATGGGCTCTGAGAAAAGGCCTAAAAGTCTCTCCAAGGATCGTGTCCATAGGCTTCTCTGAAGAGACGTAAAGACGTACATTTTATGGCTTAATTCCAGGTCAGAGCTCTGCTTTAGAGACAGGTGAGGTCAGTTAATTAGTGTCCTCTGCATCAGGGAAGAAAATCTATATTGGTATTTCCAGCCATGCAAGAAAGTTTTTTAAGTATTGTGATGGTTAAGGTAGTGTGTCAACTTGGCTAGGCCATGATTCTCAGTGGTTTGGCAGTTATGATGTAGTTTGGCAGTTATGTAATGATATAATTACCTCCATAATGAGATCTGCTATGAAGAGCCATCAGCTGAAAGGGAGTTTCCTTGGGCGTGTGGCCTGCATCCAATATATATGAACTTTCTGGCAAAGCTCACCGGCTTTTGCTCTGCTCTGGATCCTGCATTCAGCTCGTAATCATCTAACTTCTTGTTTTTGGGACCTGAGCCAGTAGCCTGCCATCTGACCTGCCAATCTTGGGTTCGTCAGCCCCTGCTGCAATGTGAGTCAGGAGAAGCCTCCAGCCTGACACCTGACCATGGACTTGGGACTTTCCAGCCTCTACAACCGTGTAAGCCATTTCCTTGATACAAGTCTCTCTCAACCTATATGTAAACCACATATATATATATACATGCTTCACTGGTTTTGCTTCTCTAGAGAACCCAGCCTAAGACAGGTACTTACCAACCAACTCTGATGAATTCCTGAAGGAGCACATTTACCCAGCTCTACAGTCATAAATAATAGCAAGTAGTTATTATCACTTTTGAAGCCAGCAAATTTGGGCAAGAGTTGATCTACTTCAGAAAAATCAGCCATTGAAAACCCTATGGAGCACATTTCTACTCTGACACACATGAGGTCGCCATGAGTAGGAGTCAACTCAACAGCCACTGGTTTGGTTTTTTTTTATTCTCATGTAACAGTTCCTTATCCATAAAAAGAGATGTATATTTACATACTTCCCACCCCTTAATGCATCTTCTGTAATAGCATCTGTACTAGGTTGAATAGTGGCCTTCCAAAATACATGTCCACCTGGAACCTCAGAAGGTGGTTCTGTGTGCAGATGTAATTAGTTAAGATGTGGTCATACAGATTTAGGTGGGCCCTAAATTCAGTGATTGGTATCCTTATAAGAAAGCCAAGTGAAGAGACAAAGCACACAGAGGAAAGGCAGCCATGTGAAGACGGAGGCAACAATTGGAGTGATGCAGCCACAACCCAAAGAATGCCAAGGACTACTACCAGCAACCCCTAAAGCTAGGAAGAAGAAAGGAAAGATACTTCTCTAGAGCCTTCAGAGGGAGCATGGCCATGCTGACACCTCGATTTTGGACTCCAGAACCATGCAAGAATAAATATCTGTTATTTTAAGCCGCTAGGTTTGTGGTACATTTTTACGGCAGCCCTAGGAAACTAATACAGCATCTTTCCTAACAGAATTTTTATCTAGGCCTGAGTTATTCAACAGTCAAAGAAGGTGGGAGATCTTCTGATCAAAAGAAATGCCTGGCCATTTAATTCAGTTCTAGAAATACTTTATCAAGATCTACTAGCAAGCACTACCAAGGCCTCCACCAGACTGAGTCCAGTACAGCTAGGTGGTACCCGGCTACCACCAATGACTGCTCTGACTGGGATCACTACGGAGGGTTCTGGACAGAACTGGAGAAGGATGTAGAACAAAATTCTAACACACACAAATTAAGATCAGATTTACTGGCCTGACAGAGACTGGAGAAAACCCCGAGAGTATGGCCTCTGGACACCCTTTCAGCTCAGTGGTGAAGTCACTCCTGAGGTTCACCATTCAGCCAAGGACTGGACAGCCCCATAAAACAAAATGAGACTAATGGGGCATAGCAGTCTAGGGACAAGGACTAGAAGGCAGAAGGGGACAGGAAAGCTGGTGATAGGGAACACAAGGTTGAGTAAGGACACTGTTGGCGTGTAGTGGGGGTTGTTAACCATTGTCATAGGGCAATATGTATACTAACTGTTTAATGAGAAACTATTTTGTTCTGTAAACCTTCATCTAAAGTGAGAATAGCAGCACAACTGGAAGAACATAATCAATGTCACTGAATTGTACATGTAGAAATTTTTGAAATGGTGTATCTTTTGCTATGTATATTTTCACCAAAAAAAAAAAAAAAAGGTCCTCCAAGGTCGAGAAGGGAGAGTGTTGACATGCCGTGGGGTTGTTAACCAACGTCATAAAACAATATGTGTACTGACTGCTTAATGAGAAACTATTTGTTCTGTAAACCTTCACCTAAAGTACGGTAAAAAAAAGTTTAATAAAATAAAAGATCTACTAGCAAGCAACAGACCTACCAAACCAAACCCCTTTCTGTCGAGTTGATTCAGACTCAAAGTGGCCCTACAGGACAGAGAGAACTGCCCCATAGGGTTTCCAAGGAGCAGCTGATGGATTCGAACTGCCAACCTTTTTAGTTAGCAGCCGTAATGCTTAACCACTGCACCACCAGGATTCCAACCAACCTACAGAATGCAGACAAGATTCCCAGACTCTCTCCCCAGACTGAGAACATCAAAATGCCCTTGGGATTAACACTGTTTCAGTGAGCTGGAGCCAAAACAAAAGAGAAAATTGATAGTTAACCCTAGTTCTGTGTATTTCTTTTTCTCTTATATCATATAAGCATGGGCAGAAGTACAGAATCTATTCCCACAAACAGTGAATGTACCGATGGGTCTATAATTTTATCAAGTTATCCTACATGGTCCGATTTTTCTGTAATTGTTATTATAATGTGGATTGAAGGAAAATACATTCATCGTGTGTTCCTCCCTCAAAATCTTTTATGTTCAATAAACTGACAATTTGTTTAATAATACTACATGTGCCAATCCTTCTAGTGTTCCTTGCTTCAACTCGAAGCTAGACAAATCCTCACTTAGTAAGAATAATAGGTGATATATATAGGTGAGTGCGTATAAAATCCCATCACAGTTCACATTCTCTATGAGATTAATTACTTTTCTCATTTTGTAAGGTCATGCATATTGATTTAAAAAACAAAACAAGAGGCAGAGCCAAGATGGTGGAGTAGTCAAACACTTCCTGTGGTCCCCCTTACAACAAAGACCCGAAAAAACAAGTGGATCGATTATATACGACAATCTAGGAGCCCTGAACACCACAGGCAAAGTTGAGGAATCGGACTGAGCAGCAGAGGGAGGGAGACATGGTTCAGAAGCAGTGAGGAGTTGTCAGACCTCACCTGGCAGGAACCAGCAACTTGCAGGATGAATCCGCCAGCCTGCACGGTGAGGCAAGCAGTGGTACTCGGACGTGTGTTCCACATCGGGAGAGATGGAGTGGCTGAGAGTCGCCTGAAACCTCCAGAACCAGAACCAGCAAGAAATGGTGCTAGACTGGCGAAAGATAAGTTCCTGTGTTTTACCCACCTCGTGGATCAAAAAATACTCCCTTTGGGAAAAACCGTACTCCTATTTACCTGCCCCCTCCCCGCTCTGCACCAGGTCAGGCTGGCTTCAGTGACTGCCCCATCCCCTGGGCCGGAAGTAGGTCCCCTCATGAGCCCTGAACCATTCTCCCAGCTTTGAAGAGGGAACAAATTAACAAACAGGAAAAAATAATCTGCCAGCACCCCTGAACTAGGACCTAGGGCAGTAACAACTCCTTTGACTAGGCACAGGCATAAGGAATCCATGGAATTTGAATGCCTTTCACCCAAGTAGACCTGTGTGGGCTTATTTCAAGAGCAAAGGCTCTCATTAGCACAGTACAAAAGGGTATATACCTGAAGCCTAATTTAAACTATATCAGCTATATCGTGGAATGGCAGGTTCGTGACAGTTAACACCGCTCTACCCATTAAGCAGGGTCCACACCTACCCACATGAGGGGCCTAAGGACTGGTGGCTCCACTCACGCCACCAAGCCACCTGCGACAGGGTTCCAACAATAAGTGGTGCCTCCCAGTCCTTACAGCAAACAGCACTGGGTGCCCATAGTCCGACTGCAAAACCCACCTACCTACGCACTCTAGGGAACAGGGACATGCTTTCCTCTCAGACGTTCAGGGGCAGCCATCAGCCTCCTGCCTCGCTCAGCCCATGACCCCTTACTACAGCCAGACAGCTGTGACTACTGCAATCATCCCTGCCTGTCTAGGACTGTAGGTGACAGCCTGCACCACACACTTGGTGACCAACTACCTGGACACCTGAGCTGAATCCATAAAAGAACGTAAACGGTCTCCTGGGCTCATATACCTAGTAACACCTCTAACCACCAGGTGACAGGACGTGAGAGCTTCCAAGGTGCCAATAATCAAACTAGCTAACACGAGCAGCATTTTTGGGCATATCAAAACAAAACAAGAAGCTAGGACACAGTAAGCAAACATAACATAAATAAATACAACAACTTATTGATGGCTCGGAGAAAACAGTCAATATCAAAACGCATAAAGAGGCAGACCATGATGGCTTTAGCAAGTGCCCAAAACAAACATTCAAACAATCTTCCGGAGGAAAAGAACTTCTTGGAATTACCAGAGGTAGAATTCAAAAGTTTAATATACAGAGATCTTCAAGAAATCAGGAAGGAGATCACACAAAAGGCAGACTAAGCCACAGGACACAAAGACAAAGCAATAGAGGACGTCAAGAAGGTTATTCAAGAGCATAATGACAAATTTAACAAGCTGCAAGAATCTACAGAGAAACAGCAAACAGTAATCCGAAAGATTAACAATAAAATTTCAGCATTAGACAACTCAAGAGAAAGTCATAGGAGCAGAATTGAGGCAATAGAAGTCAGAATTGGTGAGAATGAAGATAAAGCACTTGACACCAAAGTATCTGAGGAAAAATCAGATAAAAGGATTTTAAAAAATGAAGAAACCCTAAAAATTATGTGGGACTCTATCAAGAGAAATAACCTACAAGTGACAGAGTACCAGAACAGAGGAGGATAACAGAAATACGAAGACAACTGTTGAAGATGTGCCGGCAGAAAACTTGAAAACTTGCTTGATACATGAAAGATGAGAAGATATCTATCCAAGAAGCTCACTGAACCCCACACAAGGAAGATCCCAAAAGAAAGTCACCAAGACACATTATAATCAAAACCAAACATAAAGAGAGAATTCTAAGAGAGGCTAGGAATAAACGAAAAGTCATTTACAAAGGAGAGTCAAGAAGACTAAGCTAGGACTACTCAGCAAAACCCAAGCAGGCAAGAAAGCAATGGGATGACATATATGAAGCCTTGAAGGAAAAAAACTGCCAGCCAAGAATTATATAGCCAGTGAAACTGTCTCTCAAATATGATGGCAAAATTAGGGCATTTCCAGATAAACAGAAGTTTAGGGAATCTGTAAATGTCAAACCAAAATCACAAGAAATACTAAAGGGAGTCCTCTGGTTAGAAAATCAGTAACATCAGATAACAACCCAAGACTAGGACACAGGACAGGACAAGCAGCTATCAACCTAGATAGGGAAGTCACAAATAAATCAAAGTTGAAAAACTGAAAATAGAGAAACAGAGATGCCAATATACAAAAGATGAAAACATTAAAACAAAAAAGAGGGACTAAAAAAATGTAGTCACATCTTTCATATGGAGAGGAAGTCAAGGTGATATAAATAAATAAAAGATTGGTTTAAACTTAGAAAAATAGGTGTAAATATTAAAGTGATCACAAAGGAAACTAACAATCTTACATATCAAAATAAAAAACAAGCGAAACAAAAAGACTCAGCACATACAAAATCAACAACAATAAAAATGATGAAAAGAAAATAAAGAATGAAAACTCAGCACAGAAAATTAAGGGGAACAAAGAAACTGTCAACAACACACACACACACACACAAAAATCTAAATCACAGCACTAAACTCATACCTATCAATAATTACGCTGAATGTAAATGGACTAAATGCACCAATAAAGAGACAGAAGAATGGCAGATTACATAAAAATACACAATCCATCTATATGCTGCCTACAAGACACACACCTTAGACTTAAAGACACAAACAAACTAAAACTCAAAGGATGGAAAAGAATATATCAAGCAAACAACAATCAAAAAAGAACAGGAGTGGCAATATTAACCTCTGACAAAACAGACTTCAAAGTAAAATCCACCACAAAGGATAAGGAAGGACACTATATAATGATTAAAGGGTCAATACATCAGGAAGACATAACCATAATAAATATTTATGAACCCAATGACACTGCTCCAACATACATAAAAAGAACTCCAAAAGCATTGAAAAGAGAAATAGACAGCTCCACAATAATAGTTGGAGACTTCAACACATCACTTTCGGTGAAGCCAGAACATCCAGAAGGAAGCTCAATAAAGACATGGAATATCTACCTGCTACAATCAACCAACTTGATCTCATAGACATATACAAAATATTTCACCCAATGGCAGCCAAGTATACTTTCTTTTCCAAAATACATGGAACATTCTCCAGAATAGACCACATATTATGCCATAAAGCAAAGTCTAAAACATCGAAATATTATCAAGCATCTTTTCTGATCACAAAGCCATAAAACTAGAAATCAATAACAGAAAAAGCAAGGAAACAAAATCAAACACATGGAAACTGAACAACAACTTGCTCAAAAACTACTGGGTCATAGAAGAAATTAAGGACAGAATAAAGAAATTAACAGAATCAAATGAAAATGAAAATGCATCCCACCATAACCTTTGGGACACACCAAAAGCAGTGCTCAGAGGTCAATTTATACCAATAAACTCACACATCCAAAAAGAAGAAAGGGCCAAAATTAAACATTAACCCTAAAACTCAAAAAATAGAAAGAGAGTAGCAAAAGAAGCCCTTGGGCACCAAAAGAAAGCAAATAATAAAAATTAAAGCAGAATTAAAAGAAATAGAGAATAGAAAAACAACTGAAAGAGTTAACAAGACCAAAAGCTGGATCTTCGAAAAGATCAACAAAATCGATAAACCATTGGCCAAACTGACAAAGAGAAACAGGAGAGGAAGCAAATAACCTGAGTAAGAAATCAGATGGGCAATACACAACAGACCCAATTGAAATTAAAAGAATCAAAATAGGATACTAGGAAAAACCGTACTCTTAACAAATTTGAAACCCTACAGGAAATGGACAAATTTCTAGAAACACTCTACCTACCTGAACTAACACAGAGGTAGAACAACTAAATAAACCTATAACAAAAGAAGAGATTGAAAAGGTAATTTAAAAATTCTCAACAAAAACAAAGCCCTGGCCCTGAAGGTTTCACTGGAGAATTCTACCAAACTTTATCAGAGAAGAGTTAACACTACTACTACTAAAGGTATTTCACAGCATAGAAAAGGATACAATACTTTCAAACTCATTCTATAAAGCCAGCATAACCCTGACACCAAAACCAGGAAAAGACACCACAAAAAAAGAAAATTACAGACTAATATTCCTCATGAACAGATGTAAAAATCCTCAACAAAATTCTAGCCAATAAAATTCAACAACATATCAAAAAAATAATTCACCATGGGATTCATACCAGGTATGCAGGGATGGTTCAACATTAGAAAAACAATCAATGCAATCCATCGCATAAATAAAACAAATGACAAAAACCACAGGATCTTATCAACTGATGCAGAAAAGGCATTTGACAAAACCCAACACCCATTCATGATAAAAAAAAAACTCTCAGCAAAATAGAGATAGAAGGGAAATTCCTCGACATAATAAAGGGCATTTATACAAAGCCAACAAAAAACATCATCCTAAATGGAGAGAGTCTGAAAGCATTCCCCTGAGAAGGGGAACTAGATAAGGATGCCCTTTATTACCACTTTTATTTAACACTGTGCTGGAAGTCCTAGCCAGAGCAATTAGGCTAGAAAAGGAAATAAAGGGCATCCACACTGGTAAGGAAGAAGTAACAGTATTTCTATTTGCGGATGATATGATCTTATACACAGAAAACACAAAAGAATCTGCAAGAACACTACTGGAACTAATAGAAGATTTCAGCAAAGTTTCAGGATACGAGATAAACATACAAAAATCAGTTGGGTTCCTCTACACCAACAAAGAGAACATCGAAGAGGAAATCACCAAATCAATACCATTTACAACAGCCCCCAAGAAGATTAAATACTTAGGAACAAACCTAAACAGAGACGTAAACCTATACAATGAAAACTACAACACACTACTGCAAGAAACCAAAAGAGACCTGCATATGTGGAAAAACATACCTTGCTCATGGATAGGAAGACTCAACATTGAGAAAATGTCAATTCTACCCAATAGATACAATTCAGTCCTGATCCAAATTCAAACGGCATTTTCTAATGAGTTGGAGAAACGAATCACTAACTTCACATGGAAAAGGAAGAGGCCTCAGATAAGTAAAGCATTACTGAAGAAGAAGAACAAAGTGGGAGGCCTCACACTACCTGATTTTACAACCTATTATACCGCCATGGTACTCAAAACAGCCTGGTACTGGTACAACAGATACATACACCAATGGAACAGAACTGAGAATCCACACATAAATTCTTCCACCTATGAGAAGCTGATGTTTGACAAAGACCCAAAGTCCATTAACTGGGGAAAAGACAGTCTCTTTAACAAATGGTGCTGGCATAACTGGATATCCATCTGCAAAAAAAACTGAAACAAGACCCATATCTCACACCACGCAGAAAAACTAACTAAAAATGGATCAAACACCTAAATGTAAAATCTAAAACAA
The DNA here is from genome assembly GCA_030035585.1 of Dugong dugon. Lineage (NCBI taxonomy): Eukaryota > Metazoa > Chordata > Mammalia > Sirenia > Dugongidae > Dugong > Dugong dugon. The sequence goes on from CM057479.1 coordinate 48,138,655, forward strand.
TAAAGATCATGGAAGGAAAAACAGGGACAATGCTAGAAACCCTAATACATGGCATAAACAGAATACAAACCATAACTAACAATGCACAAACACCAGAAGAGAAACAAGGTAACTGGGAGCTCCTAAAAATCAAATACTTATGCTCATCAAAAGACTTCACCAAAATGCAATCCCGATCCAAATACCAACATTCTTCAAAGAGATGGAAAAACTAATCATTAACTTTATATGCAAAGGGAAGAAGCCGTGAATAAGTAAAGCACTACTGAAGAAGAAGAATAAAGTTGGAGGACTCACACTTCCTGACTTCAGAACCTACCATACAGCTACAGTAGTCAAAACAGCCTGGTACTGGTACAATGACAGATACATTGACCAACGGAACAGAATTGAGAACCCAGATGTAAATCCATCCACCTACGGTCACCTGATCTTCGACAAGGGCCCAAAGTCCGTCAAATGGGGAAAAGACAGTCTTTTTAACAAATGGTGCTGGCAAAACTGGAAAGCCATTTGCAAAAAAATGAAACAGGAGCCATACCTCACACCGTATACAATAACTACTTCAAAATGGATCAAAGACCTGAATATAAAGCCTAAAACTATAAAGTTCATAGAAGAAAAAATAGGACCAACACTTCAGGCCTTAATACACAGCATTAACAGGATACAAACCATAACCATCAACGCACAAAACCCAATCGATAAGCTAGATAACCGGGATCTTCTAAAAATCAAATACCTATGCTCTTCAAAAGACTTCACCAAAAGAGTAAAAAGAGAACCTACAGACTGGGAAAAATTTTTTGGACAGTACAAGTCCAACAAAGGTCTAATCTCCATAATCTACAAGAAAATCCAACACCTCTACAACAAAAAGACAAATAATCCTATTAAAAAATGGGCAAAGGAAATGAACAGACACTTCACCAAAAAAGACATTCAAATGGCCAACAGACACATGAGGAAATGCTCGCGATCACTAGCCATTAGAGAAATGCAAATTAAAACCACAATGAGATACCATCTCACCCCGGCATTACTGGCACAAATCAAAAACACTGGAAATAACAAATGTTGGAGGGGCTGCGGGGAGATCGGAACACTTATGCACTGCTGGTGGGAATGCAAAATGATACAACCATTTTGGAAAATGATATGGTGCTTCCTCAGAAAGCTAGAAATAGGCATACCATTCGATCCAGGAATCCCACTCCTAGGAATATATCCTAGAGAAATAAGAGTCGTCACTCGAATAGACATATGCACACCTATGTTCATGGCAGCATTGTTCACAATAGCAAAACAATGGAAACAACCTAGATGAATGGATAAACAAACCATGGTACATACACACAATGGAGTACTACGCAATGAGAAAGAACAATGAATCTGTGAACCATCTCATAACATGAATGAAACTTGAGGACATTATGCTGAGTGAAATAAGTCAATCACAAAAGGACAAATATTGTATTAGACCTCTATTGTAAAAACCCATGAAAAAGTTCACACACAAAATGTAACAATCTTTGTTGGTTACCAGGGATGGGAGGGGTAGAGGTGGGGGAATACTAAATAGATAATAGATAAGTGGTATCTTGGGTGAAGGGTGAGACAGTACACAATACAGGAGAAACTAGCACAACTTGTAGAAGGAAAGGTCATGGAAGCCCCATAGATACATCCAAACTCCCTGAGGGACTGAATTGCTTGGCGGAAGGCTCTGGGGACCATGGTCTCGGGGAACATCTAGCTCAATTGGCATGACACAGCTTATAAAGACAATGCTCTACATTCTACCTTTGTGAGTAGTGTCTGGGGTCTTAAAAGCCTGTGAGCGGCCATCTAAGATACTCCACTGGTCTCATCCCTTCGGGAGCAAGGGAGAATGAAGAGATCAGGATACAAGAAAAAGATTAGTCTGAAGGACTAATTGTCCACAGCTACCAAAGCCTCCACTGGACTGAGTCCAGTACAGCTAGATGGTGCCTGGCTACCACCACTGACTGCTCTGACCAGGATCACAACACAGGGTTCTGGACAGAGCTGGAGAAGGATGTAGAGCATAATTCTAACTCACAAAAAAAAGACCAGATTTACTGGCCTAAAGGAGACTGGAGAAACCCCAAGAGTATGGCCCCCAGAAACCCTTTTAGCTCAGTGGTGAAGTTACCTCCGAGGTTCACTGCTCAGCCTGGGAGTGGACAGCCCCGTGAAACCAAATGAGACTAACGAGGTACAGGAGTCCAGTGACAAGGGCCAAAAAGCAGAAGGGGACAAGGAAGCTGGTGATAGGGAACCCAAGGTTGAGTAAGGATATAGTTGATGTGTTGAGAGACTGTTAACCATTGTCATAGGGCAACATTTGTAGTAACTGTTAAATGAGGAACTATTTTGTTCTGTAAGCCTTCATCTTAAGTGAGAATAACAGCACAATTGGAAGAGCGTAGTCAATGTCACTGAACTGTGCATGTAGAAATTTTTGAAATGGTGTATCTTTGGCTATGTGTATTTTCACCAAAAAAAAAAAAAAGAGGTTGAGAAGTTAGAGGGTTGTTATGTTGTGGGGTTGTTAACCAATGTCATAAAATAACATGTGTACTTCTGTTTCATGAGAAACTATCTGTTCTGTAAGCCTTCACCTGAAGTACAATAAAAAAAAAAAATTAGGATTAAATAATACCTACATTACAGGGTGATTTTGATAATTAAACAACATAAAAAATAAAATAAAAAAAAATAAAGACTTCACCAAAAGTGTAAAAAGACAACCTAGAGACTAGGAGAAAATTTTTGGCTACGACAAATCTGATCAGGGTCTAATCTCTTAAATCTATAAGATACTGCAAAACCTCAGCAACGAAACGACAAATTCTCAATTAAAAAATGGGCAAAGGATATGAACAGGCACTTCACCAAAGAAGACATTCAGGCAGCTAACAGATACATGAGGAAATATTCACGATCATTAGCCATTAGAGAAATGCAAATCAAAACTACGATGAGATTCCATCTCACCCCAACAAGGATAGCATTAATCTAATACACAAAATAATAAATGTTGGAGAGGTTGTGGAGAGACTAAAATACTTATATATTGCTAGTGGGAATGTAAAATGGTACAACCATTTTGGAAATCAATTTGGTGTTTCCTTAAAAAGCTAGAAATAGAAGTACCATACCATCCAGCAATCTCACTCCTTGGAATATATCCCAGAGAAATAAGAGCTGTCACACGAATAAATATATGCACACTCATGTTCACTACAGCACTGTTTACAATAGCAAAAAGATGGAATCAACCTATGTGCCCATCAACAGACAAAAGGATAAACAAATTATGGTCTATTCACACAATGGAATACTATGCAACGATAAACAACAACGATGAATCCGTGAAACATCTCATAACAAGGAGGAATCTGGAAGGCATTATGCTAAGTGAAATTAGTCAGTTGCAAATGGACAAATATTGTATAAGACCACTATTGTAAAAACTCAAGAAAAAGTATAAACACAGAAGAAAACATTCTTTGATGGTTACAAGGGTGAGGAAGGAGGGAGAGGGGTATTCACTAGCTAGATAGTAGACAGGAATTATCTTAGGTGAAGGGAAGGACAACACACAATACAGGGGAAGTCAGCACAACTGGACTAAACCAAAAGCTAAGAAGTTTCCTGAATATAACCAAACACTTTGAGGGACACAGTAGCAGGGCTGGGGCTCTGGGGACCATGGTTTCAGGGGACATCTAGGTCAACTGACATAACAAGATTAAGAAAATGTTCTGCATTACATTTTGGTGAGTGGCATCTGGGGTCTTAAAAGCTAGCGAGCGGCCATCTAAGATGCATCAATTGGTCCCAACCCACCTGCAGGAAAGGAGAGTGAAGAACACCAAAGACACAAGGAAAGTATTAGCCCAAGAAACAGAAAGGGCCACGTAAACCAGATACTCCATCAGTCGGAGACCAGAACTAGATGGTGCCTGGCTACCACGACCGACTGCCTGACAGGGAACACAACAGAGAGCCCCTGACAGAGCAGGAGAAAAGTGAGGTGTAGAACTCAAATTCTAGTAAAAAGACCAGACTTAATGGTCTGACTGAGACTTGAGGGACCCTGGAAGACACAGCCCCCAGACTCTCTGTTAGCCCAAAACTAAAACCATTCTTGAAGCCAACTCTTCAGACAAAGATCAGACTGGACTATAAGACATAAATTGATACTCATGAAAAGTGTGCTTCTTAGCTCAAGTAGATACAGGAGATTAAATGAGCAGCTCCTGTCCAGAGGTGAGATGAGAAGGCAGAGAGGGACAGGAGCTGGTTGAATGGACATAGGAAATCTGGGGTAGAAAGGAGGAGTGTGCTGTCACATTACAGGGAGAGCAACTAGGGTCACACAACAATGTGTGTATAAATTTTTGTTTGAGAAATTAACTGGAACTGTAAACTTTCACTTAAAGCACAATTAACAAAAAAAAAAACTGGACCTCACTACAGAACGTTTAATATGTTAATAATACCTGCCATTCATAAAAGTGCTATTGTTGTTTTTATAAACTAACATTTATTGAATGCTTACTATGTGCCAGGCAATGTGCTAGACTCTTTATAAGAATTGCCTCACAACCCTAAAGTGTTGTTGTTACTGTTACTAGGTCCCATAGAGTCGGTTCTGACTCATAGTGACCCTATGCACAACAGAACGAAACACTGCCCAGTCCTGCGCCATCCTCACAATCATTGCTACATTTGAGCCCACTGTTGCAGCCACCATGTCAATCCATCTCACTGAGGGTCTTCCTCTTTTTCTCTCACCCTCTACCTTACCAAGCATGATTTCCTTCTCCTGGGAATGGTTCCTCCTGGTAACATGTCCAAAGTACATGAGACAAAGTCTTGCCTTCCTTGCTTCTAAGGAGCATTCTGGCTGTACTTCTTCCAAGAGAGATTTGTTTGTTCTTCTGACAGTCCACAGTACAGTCAATATTCTTTGTCAACATCATAATTCAAAGACATCAATTCTTTTTCAGTCTTCCTTAATTCATTGTCCAGCTTTCGCATGCATATGAGGTGACTGAAAATACCATGGTTTAGGTCAGGTGCACCTTAGTCCTCAAGGTGACATTTTTGCTTTTCAACACTTTGAAGAGGTCTTATGCAGCAGATTATTAGTCCCATTTACAGGTGAGGACTGAGGCTTAGACAGGTTAAGTAGTTTGTCTGAGGTCACAAAGATCGAGGATGGAAGAGCCAAGATTTGAACGCAGGACTGACTCTGGAGCCCAAGCTCATTATGACTGTGCCATTATCTACTAGCCTTATTTTCTCTCTGCCATACCTCCCTCATATGCTCTTATTTCTTTTTCCTAAATCTATTAATTCATTCAAGAAATCTTTATTAAAAGCTTACTATAATACATGCTAGGCATAAGGCTAGGTCCTGTAACATTCCTGAACTCTCCTTCTCAGTCACTGGCACCAAGTTACATCCTATTTCCTGCAACAAGGTATCAGCACTCAGGTGCCAGCACTGACTCCCATCTGCAGGCTGAAGCATGTCCTCATTGTTTGGACCAAGCTAACCTTAGTCCAAAAAGGCACACTTCTAGGCCTCTACTCTGTGATTTGGTAAGTGGCTCTTGCCATGACTTTGGCTCTGGTCTTATGCCCATTCTGATAATCAGCTGTGTTCCTGAGATCCTGCGCATATCTCGGAGAAGCTGTTCTGATGACTGGCCTTCTGTTTTGGTTTCATACCTGAATCTGTCTTTAAACACACTACATATTCCTCTAGAATCAGAGCTCTACTTGGCCTTTGTCTGTCCTCATCCAAGGAAGATTTTCCTCTGTAGGATGTAAGTTCCATGAGGGCAGAGATTGTTGCCTATTTGTTCACTGAAGTATCCCAGGATCCCAGTACAGTGCCTAGTACACAGGTTTTTCCAGTTGCCATCAGGTCGACTCTGACTCATGATAACTCCATGTGTGTCAGACTAAAACTGCTCCCTAGGGTTTTCAATGGCTGATTTTTTTTTTTCTTTTTTATTGTACTTTAGGTGAAGGTTTAAAGAACAAATAGTTTCTCATTAAACAGTCAGCACACATATTATTTTATGACATCGGTTAACAACCCCATGACATGTCAACCCTCTCCGTTCTCGACTTTTTTTTTTTTTTTTGGTGAAAATATACATAGCCAAAGATACACCATTTCAAAAATTTCTACATGCACAGTTCAGTGACATCGATTATGTTCTTCCAGTTGTGCTGCTATTCTCACTTTAGATGAAGGTTTACAGAACAAAATAGTTTCTCATTAAACAGTTAGTACACATATTGCCCTATGACAATGGTTAACAACCCCAATACATGTCAACACTGTCCTTACTCAACCTTGGGTTTCCTATCACCAGCTTTCCTGTCCCCTTCTGCCTTCTAGTCCTTGTCCCTGGACTGCTGTTCAGTGGCCGATTTTCTGGAAGTAGATCAACAAGCCTTTCTTCTGAGGCACCTCAGGGTGCAACTGAAACTTCAAACTTTTGGTTAGCAGCCAAGCGTGTTAACTATTTGCGTCACTCAGGAACTCCTGGTACACGGTAGGTCCTCAATAATGTCTGTCAGCTGAAGAAACTGATCTCCTTCAGCTGAATCTCAGGCTGATGGCCATATGGCTCCCTGCCAGACTTCATGGTACTTACTTCCTCTTTGCCCAGTCTTAAAACCATCTAAGCCTACTTCTTGGAATACTGCACAAGCTCTCTGCATCCCCTGATGGCAAGTGACTACCAGAATTCAGTCTGCTACAGTAACTTCCAGATCATGTGCCTTGACCACCGGACCAGGCTTTCTGGCAGCACTTGCACAGTGTGTCTGTTGGCACACTCCAGCTCAGGGGCTGACTTTCAGCCTAGCTTGGGTACTGTCTTAGTTATCTAGTGCTGCTTTAACAGAAATACCACAAGTGGGTGGCTTTAACAAACAGACGTTTATTTTCTCACAATTTACGAGGCTAGAAGTCCGAATTCAGGGTGCCAGCTCTAAGGGAAGGCTTTCTCTGTCAGCTCTGGAGGAAGGTCCTCATCTTTTCAGAGCTTCTGCTCCTGGGCAATCTTCATGTGGTCTGGTGTCTCTCTTCTCCCATCTCTGCTTGCTTCTTTAATCTCTTCTGTATCTCAAAAGAGGTTGACTCAAAACACATCCTACACTAATCCTGTCTCATTAACATAACAAAGACAATCCATTCCCAAATGGGATCACAGCCACAGGCGTAGAGGTTAGGATTTATAATACGTAATTTGGGGGAACACAATTCAATCTATCACAGGTACACTAACTGATTTTTACTTAGTTATATATAGAAATATTTTATATATGAAGTACATGTAAAAATTATGTAAAATTCAGAAATTTATGTTGAAAGATGTGACAAGAAATTAGAATGAATAATTAAACTGTTAAGAAAAGTACGGTAGACACACAATGGGTTTTCATTCTGCCATCAAAATATTATAAAGAATACTTGAAGACATAAGAAAATGCTTATAGTATTTTTAAGTTATAAGATTTTACCTATAGTATGATCCTACTATGGCAAAACACATTCAAAAATAAAATTAACTATGGAAAAAACACATACAAAGAGCATTAATAATCTTTTTGTAAGGGGATTATGGGTGACTAAAGTTTTTCATCTACATTTTTTGCATATTTCTAAATTTCTAAAATAATATGAAGATAAAGATAAATTTCATGTTGTAAAAATGTCCTAAAACAAGTATGACTGTGCCTTGAAAATACTTGGCTATGCTTCTCAGCCATTAGGATTTTAATGACTACTCCACAATTATCACTAAACCTAATCAAATAAAACAAGATGAATACAATTCGAATTTTAATTTACTCCCATTTTATTTTAAGCTAGTGAACAGACCCACAGATTGAAGCAGAGTACAGCCAGATCACACAGCACACAGCTCAGGCCTTCTGGAATGCCCTACATCACGCCTTGTTAATTACACTTACTTGTGGACTTCACTCATTTCTCCCACAAGGCTATGAGCTCCCTAAGGATGTTCCTCGAGTGCCTAACACACAACCCTGCACAGAACTGGTGTTGCACAGATGCCTATTGAGCAAATTCATTTTCAGAGCATACTAAATCTTTTCCACAGCAGTCAGCTTCTTCAAAAGTTACCCTGGAAAAAAATAACCAGGCAGTCCAATTAAAACAATCTCTTCTGTACTCAAAAAGCAATCTCTTCTTTGCCCTCTCATAACAGTGGCATAAAGTTTCATTCTTTAAAAAAAACTACAAACCCTGAGGTAAGTTAACCTCTTTCTCTAAGACTGAACAAAATGAAGAGAAGATGAGTAGAGAAAGTGATTTGAGGGGCAGACGGGGGTAGTTTAAGTATCACAATAGTCCAGTTTATCAAACTGTTAAGTTACTGAGAGAATAGGCTCAGACACTTATCAGTAATTCAGGCTATGCCACAGTGGTTTCAGGAACCCAAGAAGATACCTCATCATAAACCCTACCTTTAGCCCACACCCCTACACACCACTCAAACTTTCCCAAACCACTAACTGGTGCTTAAAGTTCCATATGACAATGGACATTGTTTCTCAAGACTGATGAGGTGAGTGAACATTTCAGGTGACAGATGGATTTACATTTCTATTTTAACAATATGCACGGGTTTTACTGTTAATTAGAAAATACATAACAAAGAATGCAAAACCATGAGCTCATGGCTACTAAAGCAGGTGCAAACAGGGAAAAGGGTCAATTTAAAGAAAACTATTTGGCTAATATAGTACAGATGCATAAAAGTATACACTTAAGAACTGTGCATTTCATTGTATGTAAATTTTACCTCAATAACAACAAAAGTAATACTAACAGTATGGGTAGTGTGCAGATACAGCAAAAATCTTAACGTATTGTGTGGAAACAAAAGCCTAAGAAATAATGTGATCATTCCACAAACATTCACTATGTATGTAGCAGACACTGGTTTAGGCTGCAATTCAAAACAAAGTCTTTATCCTCATCATGCTTACTTAGTTTGGGAGAGAGTCAATAAAAAATAATCCCATATGTTCACTCCAGTGCACCAAGCATTGCTGAATCCACCATCTTATTTGATCCTTACAAAAAACTCCTGAAATAGGCAGAGCTATGATAAAAAGTTTGCAAAACTGGGCCCAGTGTATAGGAAGCCCATGTACCCCATGCCTAAGAAATATTTCTCCACATCAATGTATTTTCAGAATTTCTTGTCTCTTCTTTATGAAGAAAGCAAGTCATCTTGGTTTAAAGTAACTTTTTTAGTGTTTTGCTTTCAAACAACATAGAATAAATACAACCAAAAGATCCAATGAGTTTGCCCTCTTTATATTATCGTCCATAAACTAATGAAGTTTAGATCAGTGGTTCTCAAACTTTTGTGTGCATCAGAATCACATGGAAGATTTGTCACAACATAGACTACTTGCCCCACCCCTAAAGTTTCTGATTCAGTGGGTATTGGGGTGGGGCCAGAAAATATACATAGCTAACGAGTTCCCAGGTGATGCTGCTGGTCCCAGGAACGCACTGTGAAAACCACTGGTCTAGGTTAAACTCCGATAATAAACAACTCTAAAATCTCAATGGATTATGTTCTTCACAGACTGGCAGAAAGGGTCTGCTTATCGTAGTCGCACAAACACCAAGGCTCTGGGAGCATCCTGTAGTGCCAAAAAATAAGGAAGTACTCCCGAAACAAACACACGCACACACAAAACACCAAACACAATGGTCTCCCGTGTCAAAGGACACGGGAGGCAACCAAAAGAACTCAAAATGGCCAAAAATGGGACAATTTGAGCAACAAAATAAATAGTGTTAGATTATAACCCAAAGGATAAAATAAATACCTATAAGTCCACGCTGATATAAATAAATAACTGAATAAATAAATAAATGGGGGAGAAAAGACAAATCTCCTGTGTACAAGAATTCCAAATAATTTATGCAGACATTCTGCCCTTAAGAAGGTGGAGTATAACTCCCACACCCTAAATGTGGACTGGGCATAGTGACTTCCTTCCAAAGAGCACAGTATCAAAAAGGGGTGGAAAAGAAAAATCTTACAGTGGAGAAATCTGACCAACATTACCTCAGCCAGGTGATCAAGATCAACATCAAAAGTGAAGAGTGATGTCACATTGATAGTACATACCCTTGACATGATGTGATGAAAATGGCACTTTACCCCTCTGGTCTTCCTCCTAAAAGCCCAGTCTAATCATGAGGAAAACATCAGACAATTGAAGGGTATCCTACAGAATACCTGAACAGTACACCTCAAAACTGTCTAGGTCACCAAAAACAAGGCAAGTCTGAGAAACCGTCACAACCAAGAGGAGCCTAAGGAAATGTAACAACGTAACGGGACCCTGGAACAAAAAAAAGGGCATTAGGAAAAAGCTAGTGAAATCCAAGTAAAGTATGGGCTTTATTTTGTTTTTGTTTTTTTTAAAAAAAAAAAAAAAAAAAAACACAAAACATCAAGGCTCACTGAGCAGCTACCATCTCTAAGTCATCCATCACCTTGACTGAGGGAAAGAGAAGGCTTAAGGATCTGGTACCAATAATTAAAGGCTCCACTCCATTACTTTCACTCACAACTCATTGGCCTTAACTAGTCACATGGCCCTATTCACCCCCAAGAGGCTGAGGATGTATAATACCACCATGTGCCCAGACTGAACTTGATGAACAGCACCAACGACTGCCACAGCGCCTGCTTTTGGTCCTTTTGTTCTGCAGATTCTTCAGAGCCAACCTATGGGCTGATGGGCATCGTGACTGAGCATGTTGCACGTTTTCCATACAGAGACTATTTATAGTGCTTCTATTTTTTTCCAGCTTCTCCAAGTGCCTCATGGAGTTATCTCTCATAATTATGTTTTTAGTCTTTTCCTTTTCTCCAATGATTCCTTAGATTTGATCTCTGATCCAATGTACCATCACAACTGAGTAGAATATTAAAGTGTTGTTTGGTGGTTTATCCATAGGGCACAAATGAGTGTAAATGAATGCCTCACTCACTTTTTTCAGTAAAACAAAAAGGGCAGCCCCCTTTTTCACATGAACCTGCTCCACCACTTTACAAAGCAAGCCTTCAACATGTCTGGCCCAAGCAGAAACCAACATTTCAAACTGAGTGTTTCTTCATTTCCCTGCCATTACTCAGCTCAGCCCTCAGTCTTTGTCTTTTCCTAGAAATATTTCCATTTTACTTCTCATCTCCTCCTCCACACTCCCAGGGGCAAAAAAGCAAAAAAACAAAAAATCCTTTAAACTTAATTTTCCTTTAATGCCTGGATTTGGATTTCTATTTGCAATTCTCTCTGTATAACTGTAGAGTAACTTCAATCTTCAGGTGGTAGTCACATGTCTGGGAAGTTATAAAAATATGAACCTCAGTGGGCCCTTCTGGTCACCTTTTCCCCAGGGATCTGGGTTGACATTAAGATTGCCTAGAACTTCAAAAGTAGCATCTCTTTCAATAAACAAGTAATCGTGGTTTTATGTTCTTTACAGCCTATGAAACAACCACGAGGAGATCTTGCTTCTGTGCAGGGATTTTGTAGTGGTGGTAGTGGTGCAGTGTGTGTGTGTGTGTGTGTGTGTGTGTACTTTCATTTTCCTTTCTTCCAAGTTGTTTTTATTGTGTGTGTGTGTGTGTGTGTGTGTGTGTGTGTGTGTGTGTGTGTACTTTCATTTTCCTTTCTTCCAAGTTGTTTTTATTGTGTGTGTGTGTGTGTGTGTGTGTGTGTGTGTGTGTGTGTGTACTTTCATTTTCCTTTCTTCCAAGTTGTTTTTATGGCAGAGATATATTATGGCCATTCAGATACTGAAGACTGTACAAATCATAGCCGGGAAAGGAGTTACTGATGGTCTCATTTCAATGAAGTATTATATGATCATAGCAATGACTGTGAGGATGGCATAGGACCAGGCAGTGTTTCATTCTATTGTACACAGGGTCGCTGTGCACCTAACAACAACATATATGATCAGGAGGCCTCCCAGTGTATTTTGCACAGCTCAGAATTCTAAAAGTTACAGGCTAAGTGTTGTGAGCATTGCCCAGAAATATAATTACATCAAGATTGCTCAGTGTTTAACTAAGTTCAGTTTTGTTAAATTAGCTCTTTTTCCCATCAACATTAAGAAGTTCTCATTTTTCTCAACTGACTCCTCCTGCTTGAAACTGCTCCCATTTTACTGCAATAAATTCACTAAGATGGTTTAAGATTCTCAGTCTTGCCAAAATCGTGGATTCTATTCTCTGGAGTGAGAATATTTAACTTTCTGGATATTTACAACATAGTTGTCCTAAGGACTGAACCAATCTTGGAGCCGCTGACATTAACAACTCGTCTGTACACACATCATGTACTCTGGCCCAAGCTATAACGCTAACAACACTTTTTCCTAAATTGGTGTTGCCAGCTCCTTTATTAGAGATAATGATTTCATCTCATGGACAGGGCAGATAGTGATTTCTGTGGTCTCAGCTGATATGAATCAACCCTCTCAGGGGTGGGAATATGTCTTACTTGTATACTTGTTCTTGAACAAAACTACTGCTTCCATTTGATTTCTTCCTCCTTTTACTTACCCAAATGATTTTTCATTCTTACCTCACTCATCAACTTGTCAATTGGAGAACAGCAGCTATTTCTTTTCTTTGTTTGGGATTCTGGCAGCAGCCCAGGCACCATTTTCCAAGTAATTAATGAGCCCTGCAATGTCCTGGCTTGTGACCACCAGCCTCTTCCTTTATATTACATCTCGCCTGGAGAAGGGCTGAATGCAAGATCAGGCAGTGAGCTGCTGCTTAATCAAGAGCAAACTGCTATTTTTAGGTAAAAACACCCTAAATTCTTTTACTTTTGCTATATAGCAAAAGTGGGTGTTTGTAGATGTTAAATCTTAGACTCACGAAAAAATTTGATAAGAAGTACCTAAGAGTTCTGGATTTCTAACAGACTGTCAGCAAAAAAGAGGAAGACCCTCAGCAAGATGGACTGACACAGTGGCGGCAACACTGGGCTCAAGCATAACGATTGTGAGGATGGCGCAGGGCCAGGCAGTATTTCACCATGTTGTTCCTAGATTCGCTGTGAGTTGGAACTGACTCAATGGCACCTAACACTAGACTTGTCAAGAACTGGAGTCCCTGGGTGGTGCAAAGGGTTAACATGCTCAGCTGCTAACCACAGGGCTGGAGGTTCAAGTCCAACCAGAGGCACCTCAGAAGAAAGGCCTGGCAATTGACGTCAGAAAAAAATCAGCCATGGAAAACCCTATGGGGCGCAGTTCTACTCTGACACACACATGGTCACCATGAGTAGGAGTCGACTCAAGGGCAGCTGAAATGGAGCCTGCAATCTGGAAGGGTGGGAGCACAGCCTTCACTCCCACTCAAGCTGATTTCCTCTGCATCAATGAAGAGAGAAAACACTAGAGAACCCAGTTTTGGATGTAGAGCAAGAAGAAGTCAAAAGATGCAACTGAACTTTCTTTTGCCTTCTTTATTCCTTAGGGTCAAAGGGAGAAAATATTGAGGTTCTCTTCATTATGATCATTCATGCACCAAAAAATATGCTTTTAGTATCTTCTAAGTATTTGGCATTGTTCCAGGTGCCAGGGACAGAGTACAAACCAAATCCTTATCCTCACGGAACAGTCTGAAGGGCTCTACAGGAGGCTGATATGCATGAATGGCAGATGGTAATGGGTGCTATGAAGAAAAAAAAAGGGCACGGTAAGAGGAACAGTAAATGGGGGGTCCACAAGGTGGGGTGTTACGTTCTATCAGGTAGTCAGGAAAGGCCTCACTACACTAAGATGGCATCTGAGCAAACTTGGAGGACGTGAGGCATCAAGCTACCAGGTAACTGGAGGAGAAGATTCCAGGCAGATGAAACAGCAGGTAGAAAGGCACTGGCATGGTCATTCATAAATTAACACTAAAAGCTTAACAATCCACCCAAAACTGAATTGTTGTGGATAAATAGCTACTCCTTTAAGACTCAAAAGACTGACTTTTACCATTTTAAAGAAAAATCTTAGAGAATGTGTTATGTAACCCTCTGCCTTGTTAGAGACATGGTCCTTAATTAAAACTCTTCTGATGACTCAGATGTCCATATTACCCTTTATTTACTCAACAAATGTACATATTGACGACGCAACCAACGCACTATACTCTGCTTACTCTTTTACTTACAAAAGGCACGTACTTCTACTAAGTACTACCAGTTACTACTGAGTCAACTCTGACTCATGATGACTCCATCTGTCTCAGAGTAGAATTGTGCTCCACAGAGTTTTCAATGACTGATTTTTCAGATGCAGATTGCCAGGCCTTTCTTCTGAGGCACCTCTAATGGACACACACCTCTAACCTCTTGGTTAACACCTGAGCACATTAGCTGTTTGCACCACCCAGGGACTTCTTAAAAAGTGCTAGTTACTGAGAACACAATGGTGAGCAAAGGAGATGACTCCCTGCCCTCATGGAACACACAGTCTGATGAGAGAGACAGACATTATTCAACTAAAACTCATCATTATAATCTGACTTGAGGGCTCTGAAGGAAAGCGCTGGGGGCTAGGAGAATGCAAAACAGGGACTCTGATCTTCCAGAGGATGAGGAAGGGTTTTGTGGGAAAACAACATGAAAGAGTTAATAAAGAGGAGAAGAGCATTCCAAGAAGTAGGAACTGCATGTGCAAAGGCCCCGGGGTAGGAGGGAACAAATTGGGTTTGCCATATTAAAAGGAAGCAATATCTCTGGATCCCAGAGGGACAGCAATAAGACTGAGTCTGGAGAGGGAGGCCATAGTCAGATCGTGCTGGCCCTTGTAGGACAAGTTCAAGATTTTGATCTTGATAAAATGGGAAACTATTGGAAATGTTTTAGACAAGTGAATGATATACTCAAGCATTTTAGTAAGACCTCACTGGCTGCACAGTGAGAACAGGATGGAGCAGAGGCTACAGCGATAACATCAGGGGACATCTATGCAGACATTCAGATGAGAGGTGTTCATTGCCTGGACTAGGACCGTGGTGGTAGAGACAGAAAACAGTAGAAAGAATCGAGAAGCATTTAAGAAGTAGTGTCAGCCAGGCTTGCTGATGGATTCAAATTCAAGGAGCAAAGGAGATGAAGATAGTTTCTGGAAATGCAATGATGCCTTTCATTCATATGCTAGAAAAAGAAAAAATACGTAAGATATCCTAGTTCAACATGCCATCTCTCTTCTCTTTGGTAGCCGGGCTGGTTCTAAGCAGTAGATGGATATCTGATACTCAATTCCCAAGTGTACTACAGAGCCAGCCCTCTGCTGAGATGGGTCTATCACATAAAAAAATAAGCTATCAGGCTACATTATGCTACCAGATAAATAAGCCCCTGATCCAAATAAGTCCTTCTGTTTCAACTCCACTAACGTGGTACTTAGCTGGTCACACCTACAAAGAAATCTGCAAACTGGATGACTCCTACGATTTTCTTTTCAAGGGAGCAAAGCACCTAAATAAAGAGTCTGCATTTAGCATACAACACACAGAAGTCATCTCAGCAGAGGCAAGGGCAATTTCTGAGAACTTCAAGTGTGGCATTTAGGTTTGAGAGGGGAAGTGAGAAATTAAAGGACTAATCTTACAAACAAAAAGCTTTTTATAATAGCCTCTCCTGGTAAGACAGTAATGAGAGGACAAAGAGGAAGGCTCTCCTCCTTTTACTGCCAAGGAAACCTAGGGAAGTGACTTCCTCAAAAGGAGCAGGTGAAAAGAAGAATTTTAGTGTTATCAAGAGTAACTGTTCTTCCTCTTTTCTAGAAATAGCTAAGAGAGTCTAAATCACTAACTAGGCCCTAAGAAAGCAGGTGCTTGTACATGAGCTTGAAACTAAATCATTCTGTATGGATTTTTCCAAGTTCTTTTAGGAACTATTCACTTTAAGGTCACGTGTGCCTGGTGACAACTGTGTTAGGTAATATCTCTGGTTTATTTTCTTCTTTTTTTAATTGAGGTGAAATGCACATAATATAAAATTAACCATTTTAAAGTGAACAATTCAATGGTATTTAGTATATTCACAATGTTGTATAACCATCTCCTCTATCTAGTTCCAAAACATTTTCATTACCCCAAAAGAGACCTCGTACCCATTAAACAGTCGCTCTCTATTGCCTTTTCCCAGCCTCTGGCAACCACTCATCTGCTTTCTATCTCTACATATTTACCTATTCTGGACATTTTACATAAATGGAATAATACATAGTATGGGACCTTTTGTGTCTGGTGTCTCTCATTTATAACGTTTTCAAAGTTCATCCATGCCGCGGCATGTATCAGAACTTCAGGTCGTCTTGTGGCTGAATACTATTCCATTATATAGATATACCACATTTTGTTTTTCCATTCATATGTTAATGGACATTTGAGTTAGTTTATTTGCTTTTGACAATAAATCAATCCGTAATAAATCAAATGCCCTCTCCTGAGTATAGGTTAAATCAAATAAAAAATAAGTACATAAGCAAGCCTTTCGAAACCTTAAATTCCTTCTGCCTGTGCTTCCAAGCCAGGGGTCGTGCATTTCTGGAAATATGCAGTACAGTGCCAGGTAGAATTAGGAGGCTACAGAAATTTTTTAAGTGTACCTTTCTGCAGGAGTTAAGTTTAATTTTAAATTAAAAGATGACTCTTTTGTGGGATAGAAGGCAAAATCCACCCGAATTTTAAAGATAAAACACAAGATTCAAAATATATTTCATTTTTGTGCTCCTGTGCACACCTTCCCCTTCCCCCACACACCTTGGACTAAGCCCCTGGACCTTGGTGGAATGGGGCATTTATAGGATCAACTTAAAATACCCGTTAGGCACAGTGTACACAGTTTCTGGGGTATACAACACTTTTAGCAGCCCCCAAAAATGTTTTATTAATTTTAAAATCAGAAGAACTAAACTCTTAGGTCAAAACAAGTTTTAATGTAATATTAAACTATGTATCTTTATACTAACACTATTCCAAAATCTAAAGTTTAGTTTGTGTTTTTTTGTTTTGTTTTGTTTTTAGGGAGGAAAGGATCCACGAAGGCAAGAGTACCTAGGACTCATGGAAGTCACAGCGTGGTCCGGGGTAATCAGCCCCTCTCTTCTGCTGTGCTGCTGAACCTCAGGACACAGGTGATGGGGATATTTTGCACAGCGGTCCAAGCGCCACCTTGATTTGGTGGGATAAGAACAAAGATTTTTAATTTGCAAAGTATGTACTACAGAAGTACGCAAGAAGTGGCTGAAAAATAATAGGTTTTCCAATTATGGTAGTAATAAGTTTCCTTTGTAAAATTTTTAATTAAGCAAATGAAATAATTCTATGAAAAAATACCAAGTAAAAAGTACTAAAGGTGCTAGAAAGATTTGTCAAAAAACAAAAGTTGTGAGGTAGATTATACAAATTACTGAAACTTGGGAAATACTACGTTCAGCTGTTGTTGTGTGACGTGGGGTTGATTACAACTCATAGCAATCTATATAAGAGTAGAACTGCACTATAGGGTTTTCTAGGCTGTAATCTTTAAGGGAGCAGATCTCCAGGTCTTTCCCCCCGCGGAGTCACTGGTGAGTTCCAACTACCAAACTTTTGGTTAGCAGCCGAGCGCTTAACCAGTGTGCCGCCAGGGCTCCTTCAGGTTGAGCTAAGGCACCAGGCAAGTTTCCATATAGATAATCAGGTACCTTAATCTCACAAGATAAACAGTAAAACATTACCAGAACTTCCACCACTAAGCTAATTAGAATTTTTGGATACTAGCCTGATGGCTCAATTCTATTTTAAATCATCCGTCATAATGTTTCTCAGAATTCACGTTTCACGTTGTTAATGCTCACTCTGTTGGCAAGAAATATTGGTTGGGACAAAGGACCTCCTTTCTCCAGCACATGAAATTATACTCGCTAAAGAGGCAGATAATTGGCAAAGATTCGCCACAAGAATGAGACATTCACTTAAAAATGAGATCAGCAAGTCCAGTCCTACCAGCTGGGATAGTTTTACAAGGGTCAGAGGCCCCAGGCATAAACTAATAACCCTGGGGTTTGGAGGAATCCGGAGGCAAATCACACACTTAAGGACTGTTTACCCTTGCTCAATACAAGCTTGACGCACTTCCCCAAAAGTGCCTGCCTGGGCTCCTGTCAAAACAGGATAATGGAAAGTCAGAGTGATTTTCTGGCCCAGAATTTCTAATATTCCTGTAATTTTTTCATTTCAGTCATGTTTTGAATGTATAGAAGTATATTCTTCCACTAGTATACAAAAGGAGTCCCTGGGTGATGCAAAAGGTTGATGTGCCCTGCTGCTAACTGAAAGTTTGAAGGTTTGAGTCCACCCAGAGATGTCTCGAAATAAAGGCCTGGTGATCTACTTCCGAAAAATCAGCCACTGAAAACCCTATGGAGCGACCCAGTGTACAACTGAACGTTCCTGCGCCATCCTCATAATTGTTGCTATGTTTGAGCCCACCGTTGCAGCCACTGTGTCAATCCCATTCTATATACTCCTCACGAACACTTAGAAGAATTAAAAAACAAATAAGATGTAAAATACAACATTACTGCAAATATTTTTTTGGGGGGGTGAATAAGATTCTCAATTAGTTCATTTACCTCTTCCAGTAGTAGCTATTATCATCTTCTTTACCTAATATTTACATAAAATATACGTAGAACCAGGATTTAAACTTGAGTCTGCTTAGACCCAAACCCACGCTCTTAAACGCTGTATTAAGAACAGTGCCAGAAACCAAGCTGGTAGTCAACACATACTTGTATTTGCATTAGAACTAACTTCAACTTTCAGAGTTTCTTAAGATCTCTGAGGAGATCAGAGGACTGCATTTGATTATGCCAGATTCAAATATTCGTCTCTTTTCATTCAACTAGGGTGAGAAAATAAACTATCAGAACGAAATAAACAAGAGGAGATGGAAGATTTCTGTACAAAGGTTTACGGTTCTGCTGCTTTTTAAAAAGAAAGCGAGAAAAAAAGAAAAAGAAAAAGTCTAGAGAAGGATTCTTCAAAGAAACAATCTTTAACTGGATTCCAAATAATATAAAAATACTATAATAGAGTATACTGTATATACACAAACTAGCTAACATTTTTATTACTAATTGCTACATACTTCAAACTGTTCTATGTGCATTTCATGTATTATCTCATTTAATCCCTATGAGGTAGGTACTATTATTATCCCTATTTTTCAGCAGAGGAAACCAAGGTCGAAAAGTTAAGCAATTAACCCTAGGTCAAACTTCCAGTAAGTGGTAGAGCCAAGATATGGACCCAAGGAATCTAACTCCAAAACCTATACTCTTAACCACTTTGATTTGCTGCTTCACATAATAATAGCTAAAGTTCACTATACACTTTAATATGTGTCATGTATACTTTAAGCATATTATTTCATTTACGAAACACAGCAAGCCTAGGAAGACTACAAGTATGTACATGTGTGTATATGAATATATGCAGATAAAGAAGTAGGTAACTGTATATGTGTGTGTATGAATGAATCTACTCTCTATCCCAATCACTGTAAAAACGTTTGACAAATCTCTCAACCTTTAAAAAAAAGCCATTTTAAATACTCTATATGATTAATCATACAAGGAAGTATCACCCTTCTCATATTTCCATTAGGAGTTTTGATTGAATCTAGTTTCTAAGAGGAACAGAACTCATTTATTCCCCTGCTCTTGTTCTCTCTTTTTTAATTTTAATAAGAAATATAGCAGCACCAGAGAAGTTCTGCAATATCCTGAAGGACAGTTTTAAGATAATCACTGAGATTATCTGAGTGCAGAGGGAAGTTTCCAATGCATAACCCATTGCCATCGAGTTGATTCCTACTCATAACGACTCTATAGATCAGAGTACAACTGCCTCATAGAGTTTCCAAGGAGTGGCTGGTGGATTCGAACTACCGATCTTTCGATTAGCAGCGAAGCTCTTAATCACTGTGCCACCAGGGCCCTTTCCAAGTCATAGCAGTGGCCAAATGACTCTAATCAGTATGTACTCTCAACTTAAGTAAATTATAAGACTCTGCATCATATGTTATGGTTATTGCCAAAACTGAGATTTTCCTTCTTTACTTCACTTACCATCCAAATGTCTGATTGATCTCTGTGGAGTGTGACAGCCACCAGCACTGAGCATCAAGCCCTTGCCTTCTCCCTCTCAGTTCCTGGGAGAACATTTGAATACAAAGGTTAAAAGGCCTATTCCAGGCACCCTGCCCTTCCTGAATCCTCCAATTCATACCTTTTTAAGAAAGGCCTTTCACCTGGTCAAGCAGGGCCCTAGCCATCAGAGCCAACTGTTACTGTTAGGTGCCATCAAGGCAGTTCTAACTCATAGATAGCAACCCTATGTCCAACAGAACAAAACACTGTCCAGTCCTGCACCATCCTCACAATCACTGCTATGTTTGAGTCCAGTGTTGCAGCCACTGGGTCAGTACATCTCATTGAGGGTCTTCCTCTTTTTTGCTGGCCCTCTTTGTTATCAAGAATGATGTCCATCTCCAGAAAGTGGTCCTTCCTGATAACATGTCCAAAGTACATGAGACAAAGTCTCACCATCCTCGCTTCCAAGGAGCCCTGTGGCTGTACTTCTTCCAAGACAGACTTGTTCCTTCTTCTGGCAGTCCATGGTACATTTAATATTCTTCACCAACACCATAATTCAAATGAATCAATTCTCTTTCGGTCTTCCCTACTGTTCAGCTTTCGCGTACATAACAGGCAACTGAAAATATTATGGCTTGGTTCAGGCACACCTTAGTCCTCAAAGTGACATCTTTGCTTTCCAACACTTTAAAGAGGTCTTTTGCAGCAGATCTGACCAATGCAATACGTTGTTTGATTTCTTGACTACTTGTTTCCATGGGTGTTGATTGCTGATCCAAGAGTAAAATGAAATTCTTGATAATTTCAATATCTTCTCCTTTTATCATGATGTTGCTTATTGGTACATTTGTGAGCAATTTTGTTTTCTTTACGCTGAGGTGTAATCTAAACTGAATGCTGTAGTCTTTGTTTTTCAGCAGTAAGTATTTCAAGTCCTCTTCACTTTCAGGAAGAAAGGTTGTGTCATCTGCATATCGCAGGTTGTTAATGGAGTCTTCCTCTAATCCTCATGCTACATTCTTCATATAGTCCAGCTTTTCAGATTATTTGCTCAGCATTCAGACTAAATAAGTATGGTCAAAGGATACAACCCTGACACACACCTTTCCTGATTCTGAACCACGCAGTATCCCCTTATTTTGTTCCAAAACTGCCTCTTTGTCTACGTACAGGTTCCTCATGAGCACAATTAAGTGTTCTGAAATTCTCATGCTTTGCAATATTATCTATAATTTGTTATGATCCACACAGCTGATGCCTTTGCACAGTCAACAAAACATAGGTAAACATCTTTCTGGTATTCTCTGCTTTCAGCCAAGATCCATTTCACATCAGCAACGATATCCTCTTCTGAATCCAGCCTGAACTTCTGGCAGCTCTCTGTTGATGTACTGCTGCAACCATTTTTCAATTATCTTCAGCAAAATTTTACTTGTATGTGATATTAATGATATTGTTTGATAATTTCTGCATCCTATTGGGTCACCTTTCTTCGGAATGGGCAGAAATATAGATTCTGCCCATTCTTCCAGTCGGTTGGCTAGGTAGCTTCTTCCAAATTTCTTGGCATAGACGAGTGAGCACCTCCAGTGCTGCATCCGTTTGTTGAAACATCTCAGTTGGTATTCTATCAATTCCTGGAGACTTGTTTATCACCAAAGCCTTCAGTGCAGCTTGAACTTCCTCCTTCAATACCTATATGCCACCTCCTGAAATGGTTGAATGTCAACCAATTCTTTTTGGTAGAGTGACTCTGTGTATTCCTTCCATCTTCTTTTGATGCTTCCTGTGTTGTTCAATATTCTCCCCATAGAATCCTTCAAAATTGCAATTCAAGGCTTGAATTTTTTCTTCAATTCTTTCAGCTTGAGAAATGCCAATCCTGTTCTCCCCTTTTGGTTTTCCAACTCCAGCTCTTTGCACATTTCATTATAATATTTTACTTTGTCTCCTGGAGGTGCCCTTTGGAATCTTCTGTTCAGCTCTTTTATTTCATCATTTCTTCTATATATGCTTTAGCTACTCCACTTTCAAGAGCAAACTGCAGAGTCTCTTCTGTCATCCATTTTGGTCTTTTTTTTTCTTGTCTTTTTAATGACCTTTTGCTTTCTTTTTTTTTATTTTTTCCCATACAAAAATTTATACATACACTGTTATGTGACTCTAATTGCTCTCCTCATACTGTGACAGCACACTCCTCCCTTCCACCCGATTCCCCATGTTCATTCAACCAGCTCCTATTTTTGCTTTCTTTATGTATGATGTCCTTAACGTCATCCCACAACTCATCTGGTCTTCGGTCATTAGTGTTCAATGCATCAAATCTATTCTTGAGATGGTCTCTAAATTCAGGTCGGATACACTCAAAGTCATATTTTGGTTCTCCTGGTCTTATTTTAATTTTCTTCAGCTTCACCCTGAACTTGCACAGGAGCAACTGAAGGTCAGTTCTGTAGTTGGCCCCTCACCTTGCTCTGACTGATGATATTGAACTTCTCTGTTGTCTCTTTCCACAAATGTAGTCGATTTGATTCCTGTGCACTCCATCTGGCGAGGTCCACGAGTATAGTCGCCGTTTATGTTGTTCAAAAAAGGTATTTGCAATGAGTAAGTAGTCGGTCTTGCAAAATTCTATCATGTGATCTCTGGCGTCATTTCTATCACCAAGGCCATATTTTCCAACTGTAGATCCTTCTTCTTTGTTTCCAACTAGATGGTCAAATTTAGCATTTGGCAAACTTGAATGTGCATTTAAAACACCTGGAGAATCTTGTTAAAAAGCAAATTTTGATTCCATAGGTCTGAGAAGGCCTGAGATTCTGCATGTCTCGCCATCTCCCAGGTCGTAATGACCACACTGCTGGACAGTGGACCACATTTGGAGTAAGAAAGATCTAGTTAACAGCCAAATGCAAAACCAAGCTTCAAAGAAAAAGAATGTGTTCAGACTTCTGAAAGATTCAAAATCCAGGGTTCAAATACAGGATGGTCCATAACATTTCCCTTACCTACATGTGTCACTAAAAACCCTAAACAATCCTAGAAATGCCTATTCTGTTTTTAAGCTTCTGACTCCACCAAACTACTTCACCCGAAGTAAGATGGGGACCATTATTCTATAGGTAATATTAAAGGCTTCCTCTCTGTGACTTTGCCATGTTCTCCTTGTGTTCATTTATCCAGAGAGTAAGCAACTAAGGATTTCAGAGTCTCCAAAATGGCATGTCCTTGACATAAATGTGTCCAATGCTCTGTAAACAAACAAACAAAACTAAATAAATAAACCAAGCCGTTCCCATCAAGTCAATTTTGACTCATGGAGACACCGACATGTACAGAGCAGAAATGCATTACATAGGGTTTTCAATGCTGTGACCTTTCAGAAGCAGATTGCCATGCCTGTCTTCTGAGGTGCCTCTGAGTGGGTTCAGATTGCCAGCCTTCAGTTAGTAGCTAAGCTTGTAACTGTTTACACCACCCAAGGACTGCTAATAGTAAAGCCTTTCTAAATCCAACTATTTTGGATGCCAGGGTTGATACTATTATATAAATAAAGGACTATTTTACTGTATAGTTTAATGAACCAAGTATATGCAGTACCCTGATTTAAGCCAAAAGTACAAATTCCTTGGAGAAAATACTTTAATATTGGAGAATGACTTGTGACTAGCATATCAATAGGAATAAATAAGCAGTAGTTTTAAGGTACCTGAGGGTACTTAAGGACAGAAGCTTTCCAACAAACTTCTGTTTATACTCTTAAATTGCTTGGCAAATCTTTTCTCTAACAGCTTGAAAAGGTCAAGTTCAGCCCAGGTCCCCTCTCTGAAAATTAATCAGGTTTTAAACTACTCAGGAATGCAGAAGTGGTGTCAAGTTTACTTAACTGACTCAAGTCAAAGAACCTTCTAAAACAGCAACATATTTTTGCTGTATTTCTACCTTTAAGCCACCTATCTTCTTAACTGGAATATTTCAAAGAACATTTATTTCAGCATAATGGCAGAATCACTAGGATATGAATCATCTGAGCAACAGAATGACTTTCTCTCACCTTTTTTAAATGGTCATATAGGAGAAATAAAGCGTGTAAAGTGTGCTGATGGAAAATGGCTTGCCAGTGTGGCTCCTCTACCTCAGAAGGGATCTACAACTTAGAAAGGGTAGATCTCAGTTAAACCAGAAAATTTTAAATTAAAAGTTAGATCAGTGAACCCTTAAGCCAAAGAGCCAGCCATGCCATGATTCCATTCCTCCAGTGAACGGTATGTGTTTAAGTCTTTGGAGTCAAAAGGTTGTGGGATCAACTCCAGGTTGTGCCACTTATTATCAGTGTGACGAGGGTAAGTCAAACTCTCCAAGGTTCAGATTCTTTAGCTGTAAAACAGGCATCATAAGCAGTAAGTATCTACTTCATGAAGTTGTGGTATGGAGGCCTGAACAGAGCCTTTTATATGATGGGCATATGTACTATATACATACACTCTATGTATGTATTTGCATACTAGTACTTCTACCGAGAGTAGTGGTGGTTTAGTGGTGGAATTCTTCCCTTACATGTGAGAGACCCAGGTTTGACTCCTGACCGATGTACCTCATGTGCAGCCACTCTATGTCCATCAGTGGTGAACTGCGTGTTGCTATGATGCTGATGCTGATGCTGATGCTGGTGGTGCAGTGGTTAAGAGCTACTGCTGCTAACCAAAAGGTCAACAGTTCGAGTCCACCAGGTGCTCCCTGGAAACCCTATGGGGCAGTTCTACTCTGTCTTATAGGGTCACTACAAGTTGGAATCGACTCAATGGCAACGGGTTTGTTTGTTTTTTAAATGATGCTGAACAGGCTTCAGTGGAGCTTCCAGACTAAGACAGACTAGGAAGACAGGCCTGGCAACTTAGCTCCGAAAAATCAGCCAATGAAAAACTAAGGATTACAACTGTCTGATCCCATTGTGCATGGGGTCGCCATGAGTCCAGGCTGATTCAACAGCAGCTTACAGCAACAACTGCTTCTGTTATTAGCAGAAAACGATCGTTCCTTCAGCTTTAAAGAGACACATTTACCACAGGTAATGGGTACTCGTGGCTACTCATTCACCCAAAACACCTATTAAATCTGTGAAACTCCTGACTACAGGAGATGACTCAGGGTAAAAAAATAAAGAAATTGTTCTTCAATGAACTATTGAGAAATTCTGAATGTGTTTTTAAGCTCTAAGGTTCAAGTCTAGAAGGATAGTAGCATCCTTCCTCAATACAACCTTCCATGCTCTTTAGTTATAAGGCTGATGGACCATGTTCATCCTAAGCTTTGGGCCTTTCACTGAGATGCCCAGTTCTTCATCTGAATTGGGTTAAAAAGTTGTCTTGTTTTTTCTTCTCTTCTTAAGAGTAGGCAGTTTGTAGTGCCAATATTTCTTCAGAGATGATACCTGTTATTTTTTACAACTCTTATTCTGGAGAATTTTTGGTAAACATACTCTACCTTCCAAATTCCCTAAAACATGTATGTTAGGATAAAGTGACATTACTCTAGCAAAATCAGCCTTTTGGACCACAATTATATCTTAGGTTGACACTGAACCACCAAGAAAAGAACTGTCCTCAACTGCCACCATCTTAAAGAGTGAAATCTAATTCCAACAGAGAATAGAACTCATACAGCACAAACACCAAATGGATGTCTATATCTACCCCTAACTTTTTACTAATACTCAACACTAGGCAGTTTAATCTCTTCTAACTCAAAACACTACCTGTGCAGAGAGAATTTTCTGTCCTATATTTGTTTTGGAAACCACAGTACCCACAAACTCACACTGAAATTCAAGGACCTGGGCTGGCCAGCTCCCCGAGTTGTGTTCCTCAAAGAAATTCGGAAAGAAAACCTCTCAGCTATAACCAGGACCTCAGAGAGTGGAAAGTGCAGCTCAGAGCAGAACTTGGCAGGTACAATACCAAAGGCATAGGAGTTCTTTGGGTCCTCACCCTTGGACTTCCTGAGAAGAAAAACCCTAATAAGACAATGAAAACCTCTGGATGTTCATGTTCTCAGTCAGTAAATGGATCTCATAATCCTAACTAATCTCTGGATTTGATTGTCAGAATAACAACATAATGACCACATGCTTGGAAATGCAAAGATAACCCTAAAAACCGATAAAGAGGATAAAGGTCTCTTCAACATGAACAATGTAGACTTAACAGATGCAGGGAGAGGGGAGGCATAAGGTTAACTGGTGAGTGTGGTGTGAGGGGGAACCACTACTGATACCTCTTTTACTTTTGTTGTTGTTGTTAGCAGACATCGAGTAGGCCTCCAACTCATGGTGACCCCACGCACAACAGAACAAAACGCTGCCCAGTCCTGCGCCATCCCCATGATGGACTGCCAGTCAAACTGTTGTGATCCACACGATTTTCAAAAGTAGGCCTTTCTTCCTAGTCTGTCTTACTTTGGAAGCTACCCTGAACCTGTTCTGCATCATACCAACATGCAAGCATCCACTGACAGCCAGGTGGTGGCTATGTGTGAGATGCATTGGCCACGAATGGAACAGGAGACTCCTGCCTGGGAAGCAAGAATTAGAATTCTACCAATGAACCATCATTGAATACTCTTAGGTATTCGTAAATACATGGATTTGAATGAGAGCTAATACCATGATGCATAGTATTTAGGCAGAATTTCAAAGAGCACATTTGACCACAGTATTACCCATCAACTTAACCAGGTATTCATAAGTCTCTGATGTCTGGACTGAAAACAATATTCAAAGAGTTTTTTGTTTTGGAGGTCACTATCATGTTTTGGGCTTTGTTGGTACGTTTGGTTTTTTACTATTTTGTTTTTTTCTCTCTATCCCCTATCAACACTAGTTTCTTGGCCACACTTCAGATGATGTGTGGCATTAGTCTTCTTTAAGCAAGAGATAAGCTGGAGATCCAAGGAAATGGGTAGTCATGGCTACTCATTCACCATCTGCCCATCGCAACCCCCGCCCCCCAATCTTCCTGCAGAACCTTTGGCTACCACAGAGCACTTGGCACCAAGCACCTTTTCCTGCAAGCACTCACGGAGGGACATATTCACACGGTGAGGGGAGCAGCTTTGATGATTGGCTGCTGTGGTATTTTTTTAGGGAATGAAGGGTTTTGAAAGATCTTAAATGTCTCTCAAAGTGAGTAAGTAGGTATAAAATGGTAGAACAAAATGTACTAAACATTTAGGTACAAAACATTCTTTTTCTCCTCCTGAAATTACTGGAAAGGTTAGCTGGGTGAAATCAGAATCCGCCTAATTTAAAACTCCTTTTAAGAGAAGATATAACAAACTCAACATCCCTCCAAAGAAAAGGATATTCTGCCTAGTGTTTTCCCCTAGCTTTCATTGTTCTGACACATAAAGAGAAAGAATGAGATAAATGTGGGTAAAATGTGTCATTGATGCTCCAGATAATAGCCTTTACAGGCATTTCTAGTGACTTTGGGCCACTGGTGCTACACATCTAAAATCTGCAAGAGAAAAAAGCAGGGAATAGTGTGGTCCTTAATGGAAACAGAAATAGACAGCTTTTACATAGGTACACTTGGGGTCGCATGAGTTAGAACTGACTTGATGGCAACAAGTTTGCTTTTTTTGTTGTTGTTTTGTTTTTGATTCCTGACTTGCATTGGTGTTAAATTATCCGATAGATTTTTTTTATCCTCATACTGTAGCCAGGTCACCCTCAACTACATTACCTTGAAATTCTTTCCTTTCATCCTCTGTTTCATTGTCCCTCCTCATCCTCAACCCCAAGCCCCCTCCCCTTTAAAGGGTGAAATAAAAAAACAAAGAGCAATCAACTTGTCACAATGCCACACCAGGTTACAAGAACGTGGCATCTCCTCTCCCTGTAATAAAGAAAAAGTGCAGAGTAGGCACCTGGCAAATATTTGCATGGTCTCACAAGCAGAGATTCATCCATTTGCTCACAAAAGTACATGACAGCTGAGAAACTAAATCAATTCAACAAACATTTATCAAGTACCAGTCTGACTGCAGAGGTTTTCAGGAAAAAAAATAATAAATAATGCACCTGGCTTTTGGAGTTGATTTTTGGAGAAATCTAGAAATATGCTATTCTCTCCCCTCTCCCACCAGAAAATCATGAGAAAAGAAGCAAGCAAGTCTCTCAAATGTTCAGCACAGTAGCATTTCCTACTGTAAAAATGCAACTAGCCCAAGGCAAGGCAGTTCCCTTTTGTAGATGGGAAAAGAATCCCCTTCTTATCTCTCTAGAAAAATATCAATTTTGTTCGTTGTATAAAAACACAGTATCTCCACTTATTAAGAAATCAAAGACTAACTACCTAGCCATCAATCACCCTTCAGTATTTTGGATATAAAGATTAAAAGAACTATACACGGAAACAAGTTATGGCACCAATGCTTTACACTATACATTCAGACTTAGCAGGGATCAACTTAAAATGGATTCTAAACACACAATACAAGGGCTGGGCTAGACCAATCCCTGACAAACATTTAAGGGTTTCCTCTTGGGAAACCTGTCAACGGTGCTAAGAGAATTTGGGCTACTTGACAAGAGTGAGGAGGCTGTTTCCCTAGCCCTACTATATACTCAGTGACCTTGGGAAAGTCATTTATAAACCCTCAGACCTCTGTTTCTTCATCTGTAAAATAGGGATCATATAATTGTTCTATCTAACTTGTGGGGTTATTATGAGGTTAAATGAAATAAGGGTTATAAAAGTTTCATATAAAGTGTTGAATCATCAATATTGATGTTTAACTCTATAGCCCTGAAGACAGGGCAAAAGAAGGGAAATCACTTAAGAAAATGCATCTCTGTCACCAGAAGTATGTAACTTGAGTCTATAAAAGCTCAAACGAGCTGTGGGCCCTTGTGTTCGGCCACAGGAGTAGTTTTAGAATCATAGTCATGAAATCAGTTTTAGAAAGAAGCAACTTTTTTTCTTTATCTTATTCTTTTTTGTTATATTGGATGGACACTCTTTTTACTTATGTAGTATTTAACTGCTGTTGGCTATTAAATATTATATTTAGTGTCAGTCTCCTAGATTAAATTACTTAAACAGTTAATATTAAACAACGACTACACTTATTCCACTGAGATAGGGCATTTCATACTCAGCAAAACATAGAGATGATGTACTGTTTTTATTAAGTTGATATTTTTAACCATCTACTCTGGAATAGCACTTGAGAAACTGTAAGGTAATGTCCCTGACCTCAAGGAACTCAGAGTTTAGAATGGGAAAGAGCCAGAGAGAACACAACAGTGAGGTCAGCTCAGTAAGAGAAGAGTTCAGCAGGTGCCACCGAGTGCTCGGACGACCACGCCAAGGGGAAGATGTAGGGTGGTTAGCCAAGAGAAGGTGGGGAAGGAGAAGGCACCACGTGAATATGAAACGGCACGCTGTGTATGCAAACCCCAAGCAATGTGGTGCTTCTGGAGCACACAGTGAGAGTTAGGATGGGCCTAAGACGAGGCTGGAGCAGGAGGCTGAGGCCGCAGCAAAAGGAACCTTGGGCTGGCAAGTCGTCCTAAGGATGTGGAACTGTGTCCCCTGAGTCTTAGGATTCTGCCCAAGTGTGGGGCAACTCTGAGGCCTGACGCAGGGAGACGGGAGCATCCAAGGAGTGGTACACTGATAAAGGGACATCTGCACGTAGTACCAAAAACTGGTTGCCATTGAGTCTATTCCAACTCATGTGATCCCATGTGCCCAGAGTAGAACTGTGCTCCACAGTGTTTTCAAGGCTGTGACCTTTCAGAAGCAGATCACCAGGCCTTTCTTCTGAGGCACTTCTGGTGGGTTCAAACCGCCAATCTTTATAGTTAACAGTCAAGCACTTAACTGTTTGTACCATCCAGGTGTAGACCTCAACTATCCTTTACCCAGAACATTCTACTTTTGTATTAAATACTGGACTTTCTCATGGGAAAAATGCTTTGTTGCTTAAAAAAAAAAAAAGTTGATACACTGAAAGGTAAAGGGAAATCTCATTTATAAAACTAATAAAAATAACCCCAGCAATGCTTAAATTGGCAAATTTTTATCTTATAGATATTTTAGATATATTACAGATATTTTATAGATATTTATAGAATAACCATGGCCCAGAATATTTTGATGTAGAGGACATTAACAATACTTTTTTAGAATTCATACAATACTCTTGTACATTTTTTATTGACCTCTCCCTGGGAAGGTTCCTTTTATTTAGATATAAACAGGGCAGAAAACCAAGGCTGCAGCCAGTCTCAGCTTCCTCGAACAAGGTGCAGCTGGGGCTGGGCAGTCAGTCACCTGGAGGATAAAGTGGGCCGGCAGTGAATCATCTCGAGGAATGGCAACACATGGACAGGCAGATATGCAGAACTATTCCAGACTTGTCGGAAATCCAGTGCTGAAACTATCCAGGAATCTATCACGTATAAAATTAACTTTACTGGGAATATCAAAAATAAAAGGAGAGAGGCAAAGCTAAAAATATCAAATTTCCACTAAATTAAATTGAGCTAGTAGCCCCATACAACCTTCCTGGCAGGGGTAGGTTATCCAACAGGTGAAAAATTTCATGTGTTTTTGTTTTTTGTTGGTTTTTTTTTTTTTTTTAACCACTTCAAAGATTCTGCTTCTAGGTATGGCTAGCATCTATCTCTCTCCCAACCTCACAGCACCCTCCTACAGAGTCAAAGCCTCTTTTCAAATTTACAATCCCTGACGGGCGGATGACCCAGTAAGCAACGTAAGTAAGCACAGGCTTACCTGCACTTACTAATCTGTAGTGAACAATTTTGCTACAGATGATCTGTGATCTGATAAGCAAAGTAAGCACCATGCTTACCTTGCCTATTGTATAATTTGCCCCTGCTCCCCTGAATATGATGCACAGATCAAAACCGAATTTCTAAAGAAAGACCTGCCAAAGACTGCATGTCCCAGTAGGCTATCTTATGCAGTTATGGGCAACTTTTCTAAAACAATCAAGCACCTTCTCCCTAAAGGAGACTGAGTTCTTCAATAATTTAGTTCATATCTTCCCTGCAGCCCAGAAAGATGATACTGTTATTATTATCATTGTTGTGGTAGCTAGTTTGTATTTATTAAGAGTTCTCAGTGAGCCAGCTGCTGCCCTTTTCTTCCTCTGTTATAGATGCGGGGGGGGGGGGGGGGGAACTGATACAGAAGTTCTGTCCATTGCCTTAGAAAGTAACAACTTTCTAAGCAACAAGATGAAGATCAGGAGCAATGCCCAAGGCCACCGCACTTGGCGGCAGAGTTTGTACTCAACACTGTTCGGAAGCCCAGGCAATGCTTCCTCCCCATTCCAGATCCTCACCACCAGACAAAGCTCCTACTTAGTAGAGAGTATATATTTGCTTGTAAAGCAGCAGGTATTTATTTTTGCACACACAAAATATTCAAACAGTTATAATAAAATTATATTTGAGGATAAACCACAGAGATAAGAAATTCAATCTCCATGCCCCAATTAACTGAAGATCTAAAAACTACAAATCATGAGGGTGTTGTGCATCAAGTTATTTGGCAATTCATTAGTATGAGACAAAATGAAAGTATTTTGAACTAAAGCAAACTAAACACATCAAGTGAAAGGTGGGCACAGGAGTACCAGTCCATGTGTGGCCCTAACAGAAAATCTCATCATCTTTTCATCTGCTATTGGAAGGTGTACGTTATTATTCATTGAAGCAATGAGAACTTGAAAGAATTGCATGCACCTGAATTAATAAGAGAGTGGTATAAGATGCTCATGTATTCATACCATCCAACACAGAGCTGCACTAAACAATGCCACCAGACCAAGCAGGCATCTTAGTAACATTTTTGGATACTCAATATATATATATCATCTTTCTGAAGATTTAGAATATTTCTGTCAACAGTAGTTAAATGTTTTCTCACTTTGCAGTTGGAAAAGCACAGGCGGTAAATGGATTCATGGAAGCATGGTAGCAACTTGTGGAGGTCATCCAGACTAAGGTTCTACTTCAAATTAAAGGACGTCAGAGCTGGAAGGAACTCTGGAAGCCATTTTGGTCCACCTCCATCATTATACATGAAACTGAACCCACCAGCTGCTCTGTAAGAGAAAGACATGGCAGTCTGCTTCCGTAAAGAGTAGAGTCTTGGAAAATTGTATGCAGCAGTTCTACTCTGTCCTGTAGGATCACTACAAATCCTAATCAACTCGACAGCAATAAGTTTGGTTTGGTTTTGAGGTCCAGGGAAACAAAATAACTTGTATAAACTCACACAGCTAATGAATCGCTGGGCCGAGACCCAAAGCCAGAAGTCATCTGTCCACTGGTCTGTCTAGCATGAGTCCTACATCCTTCCTAGCCCTACTTAATCTCAGGTCATT
This sequence comes from Dugong dugon, assembly GCA_030035585.1. Taxonomy (NCBI): domain Eukaryota; kingdom Metazoa; phylum Chordata; class Mammalia; order Sirenia; family Dugongidae; genus Dugong; species Dugong dugon. Next base: position 48,171,365 of record CM057479.1, read on the forward strand.
GACCCTTACCCAGGCAATAATGGTCAATAACTTTGGTAGCACTGCTCCCTTCCGCTGGAGTGCCTTTTCCATTCCTCTTCCCCATACATCCATTCATCTTTCAAATCAACTCAAAGCCTTTCCTGGTCCTCCCACACCCCCCATATAATTAGCTCTTCTCCTCTTTGGCTCCCAACAATATGCCTTCTGTATACTCCTGTTACGGTGCACCCCTGAAGTTACTGATTTACTTGCCTCACTATGAAAGACTTCAAACACTTTGAGGGCAGGGTCATGGCACATGGATATCTATAAATCTTGCCCTGAAGGCACTGCCAAGCAGATAATAGACCTTATTATGAACAAAAATCCCAGGATAGAGAGAAGGGTGGTTGAGAGTCTTCCCCCAAGGCAAACACATGAAGAAAAGCTCTGACACCAACTGAGAGGCAATACTTTGGCACAGTGGCTCTCAATGCAGACTACACATTAGTATCATCTGGGAAGTTTTGAAAGAAAAACTTTACCCAGCCCCACACCAGACCAACTAAAAACAAATCTCCGGGAGATGGGCCCAGATATCATAAGTTTCTCAAAGTTATACAGGCTATTTCTATAAACAATAAAGGCTGAGAACCACTAGTACCAAAACCCACTGCGGTTGAGTCGATTCCGACTCATAGCGACCCTAGCAACCAGAAATCCTACACAGTTCCCTAGGGTATGTTTTCTTAGCAACTCTGGGGGTTCCATCACCTAGCAGAGAAAGTGACCCTTCCATATGGCATTTAGCATACAGGCGCTCACTACCCATGTAATTTATTAAACCCAACAGACCACGGCATGAGGTGACATGGACGTGAGCCAACTTAGAGGCAAACAACACAGGGATCTGTGAGGATGAAAATCTCATCAAGCCAACACATTTCAAGGGTAAATGATTTTTGCTACTTATTTGGAACAGGAGTAACTCTGGCCAACTGCAAATAAAGTACTTTCTAAGAATTAAATAATCCTAAATCCTTAGCTATGGTCGAATGAATTTAGGACTTTGCCTTGCATGTGCTAGAGTATCTTAGAGATATTTTATAAAAGTCCATTTGATGTCAAAAATCACAGTTTCTGCACTCCTGGAAAAATAGTGCTTGGGTATTTTGGCAGTCACAAATCAATTTATTTTAACTGAATGGAAACCAACTAGTACCCTTGACCACTATCATTAATTTATTTCTAATTAAATGAAGCTTATTACTATAAACAGCACAATTTAAAAAAAAAAAAGAGATCAACATACAGAGTTAGTCCAAACAGCCTGGTTTATAAAGAAACAGCCCTGCACCATGTTTTACATGAAATGCCCACTGATCCAAAGAGATAGGATGATAATGATTCCGACTCATAGTAACCCTACAGGACAGAGTAGAACTGCCCCACAGAGTTTCCAAGGAGCGCCTGGTGGACTCGAACTGCTGACCTTTTGCTTAGCAGTTGTAACACTTAACCACTATGCCACCAGGGTTTCCAATGAGGCTGTAGTGATGGGGCAGTGGTACAGGGACACAAGCCATTCTGATAACTGTATTCTATCGAACAGTTCCAAGTGGCATTAATAGTTGGTAGTGAGACATGCAAATCATGGTGGGGGGAGGGGCAGGGGTGAAATTCTAGTCAAATAAATTGGGAAAACACTGGGTAAAAGCAAACCAAATCATATGCTAGTGTGCACTGCTTCCCTTCAAGAGGAAACGATGGTCAGAAGAGCTTCTTTTGGGGTTCCACTAAACACATTTTGGGAAATTTGGCCAACTGGCTAACAAATGTCAATGAAGCAAACGTCAGGCAAAGTGAAAGCCAGAGAGACCTCCCGTTCAATTCAATGACCCTCGTCTGCCTAAAGACCCCAATACAGGAAACGGAAGGGGCTGAAGAATGAATCAGTAGTTGTAGTCATTTACTTGGTAACACACAATATGGTGAGCATGAAGATGAAGAAGAGAAAGAACAACATAGACCCTGGTATAACCAGACTGACATACACCTTGTAATAAATGACAATAGCAATAATCAAATCTTAAATGTACACAGCACTTTATATTTAATAAAACACTTACACAGTCATCAATTCATTTCAATCTCACAATAGCCTGGTGGAATATATCAGGAAAGGTATTTTTATTCCCATTTTACAGATGAGAACAACTGAAGCTCCAAGTGGTTATATGGCAAGCTCAAAGCTACAGCAATTCAGGGGTAGAACCAAGACCATAAGACAGATCTTCAGCTCCTAAATGAGGTCTCTACTACCCCACACTCCTTACAAATTTTACAGTGAAGGTGCTCTACTTAGATCTTGTATAATCTCAAGAGTGAATACTCGTGATTCTGTCCCAAAATTTGGAGAGTAGGTAATTATCCAAAAATCATTCTTATCCTACCGAAGTTCTAGAGTGCTGCACTCAGTTCTTCTGATTTCCTCTAATAATCTACTTTCTCTTTGCAAATATAGACGTTGGGTTTGATTTTTTTTTAAACATGAAAGACCAAATATAACATCTAAATGGCAATTATACTATCAAGTGTCATATTGGAAATATTGAGATTTGGGTTTAATGCAACAATGCAATTCTGAGTATTCATAAAAACCAAGAAATTGAAAGTAGAAGGAGAAGCCAAAACACACGTGTGTTTCCGATTTCATTCTTCTATAAATATTTCTTTTAGATCATAAAATGTTCTACAAAAACAAGGCCGTGGAAAGTACCTGTGAGACTCTCACTGGAATTTACATGTGTTTGAGAAGAAGAAAAGTTTACTGAGTGCCTACTATGTGCCAGGCATGGGCTGAGAGCTTCCACATACTTTACACATTTAGTTTTCCAAACAATCTACTCAGTATGTTAATAATAGATAAAGAAATCAAAACTCAGAGAATAACCTAAAATAGCTGGTTCACACAACTAGACTGAGGCAGAACCAGATTGAGAAAAAGAACCAAGCTCAGTCCTGCTCTACAGCCCTTTATATTACACTCCTTTCCACCTATGAATGATTAGACTAGAGAACCTATGAGGCCCTTGCAACCCTTTGAAAGTACACATGCACACTCACAGTGGCTCTCTCTCACAAGCACTAGACCCACTCCGATGGCCTCTTTACTTTGCATTTTATAACCTTAAGGAGGATGCAAAAGAAACCTGAAAGGGATACTGAGGAATCTATCATATTCCTAATTCACACTGTCATCCTGGGATGAAGTATGTCTCTATTTCTGCAATAACCAATAATATTCCAAAAGGGCAAATTAAGAAACAGGATAAACTAACATTAATTTAAATCTGTGGCTAATTTGTAGTGGTGTTTAACCAGTAAACATTAAACAATTATTTTGGCTTATTAAAATAGTTACTCTATTTTAACAAAAATGTGTTTGAATTCCATTAGGTTCCCAACAGGTAGCATGCCAATAAATAGCCAAAACAGGTATGTGACCTTTTGTTGGTTTGATTTTTAATTGGAGCTATGGGCACAGGGAGATGGTTTCCTCATTAAAAGTCCTGACAGAGAATTACTATTCTTTATTATCTACCTAGTTGTTCAATAAAGTAAAAAACAGGTATCAAATTGCCACTCCGTTCACTTGGGGCCAAAATGCTAAAGATAAACCAGACTATAGCCTTCCAAGAACAGCTAACCATAGGATAGACTTGGGTTTGAGATTATAAGCAACTCTGATAAATTAGACAGTATTAAGGTTCTTTATATCAAATATTTATATTTTCACATCCACATATATCTGGTTCATATGCAGATATGCTTCAGGAAATATCTTCTTAATATATACATATACTTTTTATTTATTTTATTAAGTATGTTTCTTAAAAACGACTTATAAATAAAATTATGACTCTATTAGAATAGCTTATAAAGAAGAAAATTATGATGAATCCTTCCAAAAAATAGACTATGTCCATACAACTGGACTATGTCCATACAACTGTTTATAAAAACCAGGAACACCAAAAGCTGGATTTACAAAAAATCAGAATTAATGATTTAATAATTAAACTTATTTATCATAGAACTTTTTATATAGGAATCTTTCTCTAGTGCTATAAAATTTCTATTTATGTCCACAGATTTTAGCAATATACCTACTCTACAAAAGTGAAATATAATCTGTAGTGTGAATAATCATTTCTTAAGCAAATTTTCTTTGAGTTCATATATCTTTGAGTTCAGATTTTGCTATTTAATTAAATCTTAATCTGTCAGGACTTAGTGACAGCATAGCTAGACTGGCGGCCTCAAAAACCCGGAGCTTCTGTTCATGAGCAGTGCCAACTAACCTCATCTGCTTGTCCAAAAATCAAACCCTTAACTGGGAAGAGAGTTTCAGTACTTTAGATAAATCATCACAAGTCCCCATACCATTTCCACCTAAAATCTCATTTGACTAATACAGAGAAAAGCTGCAACAGCCACAAATACATGCAGCTGGTAAGAGACCAGATCTCTGGTCCCAAAGCCCAGTGCATTCTCCATTCTATGCAGAGTCTCCTTTCAGCATGGGAGGGCCAAGTTTTGTACCAAGCAATAAACAGAATGTCACCGTTTAGAATAATAATGTTAACAAAGTAATCATTAAGTACCCTTCCTCTCTAAAAAGACCTGAGATCTCTTGCCATTTGTTTCCTTTTCCTTATTGTCAGGTGACAAGAAAATAGGGACAATCCTGGATTTTATAAAAATTCACATCCGTATTTGAATCCCCTTGTTATTTTCTCTCACACATGTATACAGAGTGGATAAAGCTGTGAACTGTCTCCCAAATTCATATTCTACACGCGGGAAGCATTGTACAATGGAACAGCTCTAAGAAATGGTACCATAAAAAGATCACCGTGCTACAGAGTTGTTACTCCATATTGACAGCAAATCAGAAGTAATTTTCTATCTAAATCAGAGCTTAATTCATTAGCCCACGTTACTTCACAAGTTCAATCCAATTTCTCAAAATACAGTAACACACTCTTCCAACCTAATTATCTTCATTGAAAGTATTTAAAAGCATTTGATGAGAACTTTCTTTCTGTGTCAGACAGGATCAACGTCAAGTGAGCAGCTTAGGAAAGCTACAGTCTGTCTAATTTCAGGGGTTGACGTTTTAGAAAATAATCTTTTCTTGTGAGGGAAAAAAACTGTTCCCCTGGAGGGGACACCAAAGGGTACCTCCCAGTACCTTAAATAAAGGTTTAATTAAACGTGTACCCATTTACAATAGGGCTTTAAAAACCAGATTCTCAAGAATACATACACATATTTTTGACATTCGGAAGAACTGTAAACATTATAATCTGAATGACTTCTACAATAATTTTAATCAACTAAGAAAAGTTTAGGGCTCAGATGTGGAATTTTTAAAAAGAGAGCAGTAACAGGAGATCATCTGTAATGGAAATGCCATCCCATATATCACTACCACTCAGGAAAATCATGGTCATTTCCCTCAAAATAATCCTGAGGAAACGGTTTGTTCTGAAGACATTTCAACAGCTCGTTCACCAAAACCCCAAAGTTTTAGTCCCAAAACAACTCATTTCCATTTCCTCTTGATAATCAGAAGGAGAAATCAACCATATTTTTAAACCACCATTTTTTAGATTACTTAACTAAGAGAAAATACTTTCTGAAAACATTTTTTGGGTGAATTTGTAAGCAAAAATTAGTAAACGGGCAAAATGGAGGGATAAGACTTCTTATTCCTCAGCCAAGTCCTAACTCTTAAGTTTAACTTTTAATTATTTCCTAACTTGTAAAACTCATTGCTGCTAATCAGGCTTTTGCTTTGTGAGGTAGCCAGTTTTCTCCTAACGCTGTTCACAAAACTCACTTAACTCCTGCCCTAGGCCAATAACAAATCTCCTTTCCCAGCTGCCAGTTTAATAGCTTAAATTTCTAAACTAAATGGCATCCGTTGCTCCTTTGAAAACCAGTTCTGGCAGTGATTAAAGGAAACAAAACACTCAAAGAGCTTCAAATATGCAACATCAGAATTCATGTGTCATATATAAACAGTGTAATATATAACGAAGGGAAATACCCCAAATCCCAGAATCCAGTTTAGGCAATGTGACTACTGAGATATTTAAAAAGATGGAGAGTCAATTAACAGGTATATTACTAGGTTTAAAATCTGTTATGAGGCATTTATGAGCAGGTATAGACGGCATTACTATTCAGCATTCATGAACCAAAACCACACATAAACCATGTAAAAATGCAATGAACTTACCTTATAAACCTGCCCGTATGTTCCATTTCCAACAAGTTCCACCAATTCAAAGATCCCTGCAGGGTCCTGAAACAAACAAGAAAAATTCAAGACAATGTTCCAGGCATTGTTTTAATCAAAAGCAAGTACTATTTAAAATATACAAATAAATAACAATTTTAGCTTTGGAGGATCATGTATTAATATTAAATACTATGAGAATTTAAATTGTAGTTCAGCTGTAGTATTGAAATTTGTTTTTTTCTATTTCCATGAGATGTGTTTAAATCAGATAAAAGACGTGACTTCAACTGAAACAATAAAAAGCAATTGACACATTTCTCATGACAAATAGAAACACATTGCCAGTACATCAAAGATAAAATGAAAAATTCATCATACTGAGGGGGTTCTAATTTTTCGGATGTTTCTCTTTGAATTTTCCAAGCTGCTCACTGCATTGAACACAAGAAAACTTAAGAAAGGAGTACTGCTATATTCTGGGGCAATCTTACCTAAGCTAGTCAACAGTTTCCAACAAAAAAATGGAATCAACATAACTAGCCCACAGAATGTTTTTCTTTAGATCCACCCACCACCCCACTCCATGCCGCCTCTGCAAAATATGCTTTTGCCGATGACCTTCAGTTCAACAAGGTAACTGCAAGATTTAGAATGCAAACTAAATTGGAGAAATATTTAAGTTCTTACCACCAAACAGGTATCTGCTAACCCTCAAACTCAGTTAAATGTTAGGGTGTTTAATAAACATCCAATAATTACCATTATTTTTACTGATTAATATCCCAAAAAGTCAAAAAGAACAATCAAAGCCTACAAAATTCAATTCAGGCAGAAATAGGCTTTTACCCGTACTGATTCTTAACTGGACAGAAATTGTTTTTTAAAGGCCTAAATCAAGAGTCGCAAACTCAAATGCCCACAGAGGCCAGGCAAGTAAGATAACTGAGTGAGGGGGCCTGAAGGGAATACAACTAACTGAAGAAGGCATGCCTCCTTTAGAGGGGACAGAAGGGGAACACTTAACTTTATTTAGCTGCAGCCAATTACTGCTGTGTCAACATATGAGCACAATATTGCCAGATCTAAAGATTTGTGAAGAAAAATTGAACATTTTGTTTAATGTAAGATCTCATTTTTTTCTAACATTTTAAAAGGCATGAACTCAATTAAAAATAAAAACTAATAAAAAAAAAAAACCCTCATCCATTGTTAGTGGGAATATAAAATGGTGCAGCCACTGTGGAAAACAGTACGGCAGTTCCTCCAAAAGTTGAACATAGAGCTACCATATCGTTCGGGACCCTAGAGAAGGAGGACACCTAATTAATTAGTACTCCACCAGTTATCAGGCCATTCCCAGTCACCTCCCCACCACGTCACTCACTTCCTCTAAGTTGTTTTGCAGACTCTCTGGACAGCCCCGGATGGATCTAGATCAAACCAGCTCAGAGTGGTCCGACATGCGTAGAATAGGCAAAGATGATCAACAGATGACGCCAGGCCACCACGCATGCTCAATAACACAAGCGAACTCATGCCAAGGAACGAAAAGACTCATGTCAAAGAACCAAAATCATCGGACACATATCATCCACAGTAGCCCAGCCCATTTCAAAGGTGAAGAATCTGTTGGCCGCTTCCATGCCAAGTCTTAGCTCTGCCTCATAATAAATAACCAATAGAAACTATGAATATGTAGAACTTCCTGATCCTGCCCACCTGCCTTCCTCCACCCCTATATAAATATGTATAATTCCCCAAACCTATAAAACGTAAATGCTTCCTCAAATTGAGGAACTCTTCTGAGTTCCTACTTGCTAGCTTGCGAAATAAACTCTTCCTCTCAAAACCAGTGTCTGAGAGATTGGCTCCTTGCATGCTGGGCGGACACCCACTGGTCCAGTTTCAACATGACCCAGCAATCCCAATCCTAAGTAAATACCCAGAAGTAAAGTCAGGAACACTAACAGAAACCTGTGTACCTTGTTCACTGCAGCGCTTTTCACAACAGCTAAAAGGTGGAAACAAGCAAAATGTCCATCAACCCATGAATGGATAAACAAAATGTGGTATATACACACAAAGGAATACTACTTAGTCATAAAAAGAAATGAAGTCCTGATGCATACCACTACATGGGTGAACCTTGAAAATGTCATGCTGAGTGAAATAAGTCAGTCACAAAAGGACAAATCTCATATGATCTCACTCAGATGAAATAAGAAATACACCGAAACCAAAGAATATTAGTGGTTACCAAGAGTGAAAGGGAAGGGAAAGGGGGGGATTTTTTGCTTAGAGGCATTGAGTGTATGTTAATGGTGGTGGAATTATTTGGAAAAGGATACCAAGAATGATTGAAAAACTTGAAGCATGTAATCAGTGTCACTGAGTTTTACGTGTAGACATTGTTGAAATGGTGTATGTTTTGTTATGTATATTTTCACTACAACAAAATAATAAAAATTCTGAGGGGAAAATAAAAAGAAGACTGCAACAACCTCAAACTTAAAAGGCACTGATTATGAGGTCCCTGGGTGGTACAAATGGTTACCACACTCGGCAATCTATTAATAATCATTTTGAAGCTGAACACTTCCACACCCCTAGGAACGCTGAAGATCAGGGAAGCAGCCCCTCTGCTATTTGTGGGAAGGAGGCAATTGAGTTCAGAGGTGACAAAATAGAATTTTTTAGAGTCACAATCTTTAGTAAATTAAGACCAAGAAAAGCCCTTTGCTATTTGCCTTCGAAGATTTCACATAGCGGGAGGAAAAAAAACACCAAATAGAACCGGGGTGGTGGCGGGGAGCAGATTAACCATTTAGTCATTGAGAAAATTAGAGCTAGAACTGCCCATGCTTACAAAGCCAGAGGGGCAAGAACCACCACACTCCAGGCATGTGTTCTGACAAATCAAGAAGTCCAGAAGTTCCAGCTATGCCCCACCTGGCCAGGGAGGTGGCCCAGGTGTTCCAGGTAGAACCCTGAGACAGGAAGAGGCTGTTTAGAAGACAAGAACCCTCAGTTGGCCAAAATCCCATATTTAAGAGGCGCTGTCAAGGCCACCTGGGAGCCGTCAGGATAAGAAGGAAGAATTTTGCTTGTTAAACTACTAGACCACCAGAGCAGCAGGTTTTATTACAAATGGATTAGAAGGAAATGAGAAAAAGGAGAAGGAAAAAAAAAACAAAAAAAGCCCATAAATGATGGCAGCTGCTGTTTGTTTCTAAGCTGTGCTTCTCAGTAGTTTGTTTGCTCAGTGGTGTTTCTGCAACAAATTTGGAAAGAGGTTCTACATTTGCTTGAAATATCTCAATTGTGTTTTCAACATTCTTGACTTAAAAAAATATGAAAGAGAGGAGAGGCAGGGCAGTTACTACTAGTGGCCTTAAGGAGCCTGGCAGTCATCACAGGGGCATGAAAGGAGGGCAGGAGCAGAACCAGCGTGCAGAACAGGGATCAGCTTTTACACCAGGGTCACCTCACCTCCTAGGTCTCTTCTCAGGGCTGGGGCTTAACAGTAGGTTTCAGCAGGAGCTGGGCAGCTGATTTCTGAGGCGCTGTGCCCTCCCTGAAAAGCCTATTAGTGGGCATATGGAGGAGCAACTCTAGGACTTTTGTTCCAGCTGCTGGGAAAGACAGGCTCTTTCTGCGGACACACCCAAAGCACTCAGGGCAGAAGAAGCAAAGGTCAAAGGAACTAAAGAGTTTGACTGGTGGCCAGCCTTGGGTAGACAACCAAACCGGAAACAATCATCGACTGAGGTTAGTTCTCCAGGGAGCAAACTCTGAGAATCTCTGAGAGTTGCAAACAGGGAGTTGACTGGAATCCACACCTGTGGGGGAGTGAAGGCAGAAGGACTGAGCAGAGGAAAGAGCTGACCTGCAATACAATGGAAACAAAAACTTCACCTCCCCTCCCAGGGAGCTCAGGAGCTAGGATGAGCCTTTAAAGCTGTTGGGCTGGGGCCCTTTATACCTCACCCCATTGACTAGCCTATGGGAGGCAGGGAGGTAGGTTGTCCTTGTTTTCCACCCTAGGGGTTATGATCATGAGGGAAGTGACACTCCTCAGCTGAGGATAATTCCCAGATAGGGATTCAGGTGAGCGCCGCCACTAGCTGTCTACCCTCCAGCAGGTAGATGCCTGAGTGCTTCAGTCCTGGAGAGGGGGTCTGGGTGACATAGCACAGCATCAGCTATAAGCACCATGGTTAGAAATGAGTACCAGTTTGGAATTAGAAGAGAAGGCTATAAGCATCTGCATTCTACACTGACAGTAACAGGACAGAAGTAGCGTGGTTAGGGACATAATATTTGCAGGGTGGGGGCTATCTGAGACCCTAGAAAGAGACAGAGGTACTGATCAGGGACACCTCAGCACTGACCCTAAGCTCCCTTATTCCTTACCCACAATGTGATCCAAGTACAGTCAACTATTGTTATTCACGATAATTATGGTCTATAAAGTGGCTACAAACACTGAATTAGTGAATATTGAACCATTGCTTCTAAGATAAATACAGACTTTGGTGACAATATTTTTGTCAACAGATCAATAGATAATCCTGTTTTATGTGTGTTTCTTTTTAAAGATACCTTACATAATATATACTGTTAATAATCATTAACATTGAACTCACAGCCAACAGCACTATAACCCACACCTGAACGAAGTTTATCTAACACACGAATTTTTCTATAAGGTACATCACAGCCCTCTTGCACTTAGGAATACTAGACAACGATTCAGCACTATGCTTTTGACCATTTTAAACAGCAAAATCACCAATAAAAAGCACAAAAATGAGAAGAATACGCACTAAACAGACTGCAAAAAGGATACTTGTTTATAGTTTAAAAACTGAAACAAGAAGGCAGAGTGTTGTCTTGTTTGACCTCAGCTGAAAACCTGTGTGTCAGGTGACTGAAATTTTTTGCCACTCTGCACAAGTACACAAATGACCGCAAAAAGTGCCGTGAGTATTGACTGGGGATTACAAATAAATTTTAGCAAGAAGTGAATTCACAAATATAGAATGCACAGATAATGAGGATCACTGTACATGGAGAGCTGGATATTTCTGGATACTCTATAAACAAAATGTATAATTGCTAGTTATGTTCTTCGGGAATAATGATACAGCTTGAACATGGTACGCATTCGGCTATTTTCTCTGGTCTAGCAGGACCTCTAAAGTAACTTCTCCCAAGGGTCACCAGCGACCTCAATTTCTTGTTTGCAGTGGTCTCTTCTCAGTCCTCTCCTAGCTGTCTCCTTTGAAACATCTGACACGGTTGAACATCACCACTCTTGTTGAAGATACAGGTAGTCCCCGATTTATGACATATTTGAGTTATGATGAACCGCACTTAGAACCGTCATCTTTTTTTTGTTGTTTTTTTGGAACATGTTATCATTAGTAATATACACTACACACAGTGTTGCAGCACGTAATTTGCTGATATTACCGTTCTCAGGTGTTCACTCGCAGATGTTCAATTTTATGATTTATTGTTCAAAACACTGCTATATTGGTTTAGTTTTCTCAACTAAATCAGGGTCTTCAGTTGCTTGAAAACATGAACCCGAAGACTGATCACTTTGCTAAAGTCAACAGGCAGATTTGGGAAGCAATGAGATGTTACTGCAAAGTATATGAAGAAAAAAAGAAAAGGACCATACAGACAACTCTCACTAATTTTCTAACTAGAAATGCTATCCCCATTCCCAAAGATAATCCACATAAGCTAGAACCTTCCATGAGTGGAGTTACTACCACAACTGACAAAATGCCAACGTCATCCAACTCTTCTTCATCATTGGAGTAAATTTTTATGATTTGTGTATTTTTTTATGTATGTAAGTATGTATTAAAATATATCTGTAAGTTTATATGTAATTTTCCCAACCCCTAAACACAAAGATAGAATTTGTACAGATACTGGTAATAAAAGGCAATAATGAAACTTAATAAAAAAAAAAAAATGAGGTATTTGACTTACTTCAAAACTGACTTATGACAGAGTCATCGAAACAGAACCCCGTCATAAGTCGGGAACTATCTGTACATCTCCTTCTCTGTCTTCCACACACACCCCTTAGTTTCTCTCACATATTCTATTTCTTCTGCCCACACCTTAAACGTAGGCTCCCCTAAGGTTCCAACCCTGGACTCCCTCATGTTGCTCACTACATGTTAATAATTTTATCTCCAAATGCCCACCATATCCATCTACCCCCCTCCATTCACACAACAGGCCCTTGCCATCTTCCTGGGATTACTTGCTTTCAATCAATTCTTTCCTCCTATCTAGCTATTCTCCATACTAATATTTCTAAAACAGAAATTTCTACTCATGACACTGCATCCTTTAAAACCCTACACGATGTGGTACAAAGTCAAGGTCGTATTATTCTTAAGCCAGCCTTCATTCAGAGCCTCGTGTTCCATCATTCTGTGCTATAGCCAACTCCCTCAACCCCCCGCCATTTCCCTAACACAGTACATTCAGTCATGTCCTCTGGGCCTTGGTTTATAATGCCACCCTGCCATGATTATTCCTTCTGCCATTCTCTACCAGGTAAACACATCTTTGAAAGCCCAGCTTAAGCACCACCTCCTCTATGAAACCTTCTTCAAATTAGTGCCACCACCTCTCTGTTCTCACAGCGCTTCGTGCATAGCTCTGTGATAACTGCTATCATATGGTGCTAACCCCGCTTACATTTCTCTCTCTTGATGAATTACAAATTCCCTGACAGCAGGGTCTGCAACATATTTATCTTAGTACTTACCAGCACTTAACATGGTGTCCAACACATAACTGCTGAACACAACAATTTACTGATTAAGGCTGATGTCCCACTCCCAATTCTCCACAATGTGCTTAAAGGAAGTCGCAAAAAATGGGATGAGAATGTACAGACAAAGGTCTGGCAAACTTCTGTCATTTTGTTATCAATCTAGATAAGCTGTCCCAGCCACTGCCACCTTGCCCCTCCCACCCTACTCCCAAATGCACAAAGCTGTCACATGCATAAGCCCCACTAGTATTTCCCGCTCTAAAATAAATCCATAAAGCCTGCTGGTGTAAGCCATGCCTCGTGTGTACTGAGAAGACAGGCTGTCAGGATGAGCCAACGTGCAATGCAACAAGGAGAGGATGCTATACCTAATAATCATGTTACAAAGACAGGAGAGCTAAGTGACAAGAACCAGCTTAATTCCCCCTCTTGTGTTTGCTTAGCAGCTCATAAAGCCAGGATGGGCAGCATGGAGAAGGTTACATACACCAAAGATAAAAGAGCAAATCATTGACATTTACCAAAGTCAAGAATCCCTGTTGGCTACACATGCCTTTATTCAGATCTTAACCTTTGCTGCGAGGCTGAGAAGAGAATTTAATTCTAAGGTAGAGTAGTTTACATTATTTTGTAATGAAATATAACTACATATCAAAAGACAAGCTGCTTCCTGAAAGAAAATGTAACTTTTCAGCAAATACTGAGAAAGGTAAATTTGGTTAGTCATTATAATTTAAAAAAGAAAACAACACAATAACAGCTAATATTTCATAAGTACTTATGTGCCAGGCACTATTTTCAGCATTTTACATGAAACTCTCATTGAATTATCACCACTCTATCAAGTGGGTGCTATTATTATCTTTGCTTTACAGACGAAGAAACTGAGGCAGAGAGAATATGCACTTGGTCAAGGTCACATCACTGGTAAGTGGCAAAGCAAGGATGTGTGCCAGGCCTGTTGGACTCCAAACCCTAAGCTCTTACCCACTACACCATCAGCTTCATGGAATTGGAATTCCCAGCCCTTGATTTATCGCTTGCTGGCTCTCCAACCCTGGGCAAGTTTCATAACCCCTATAGCCCCAGTTTCTTCATCTTTAAAGTGGGGACAATATTATCTACCTCATAGGGTTATTGTGAGGACTGTAAAAGTGTCTAGAATAGTTCAGAGCATGATACATAATACAACCTCAATAAATATTAATTTCCTTCCATTCCTTTTTTCTCTTTGAAAAAGAGTTTATTTAATACATAAGAAACACGCCACAAAAAATTCAGTCTGTATTTTATATGTTTTCCATAAATCCAGTAAAAGGAAAACCTTTTGCTTTTCAACCAATAATACCAGCACACATTTAGTAAACAGGGTCAGATACTTACGGACAAACAGATGTCTCTTTAAAAACTGGTGCGACAATTGGGAAGGCACATTAACTTTTTCAGCTCCTGGGATTCCGGAATAAATTTCCCTTCTATCAGCTGATGAACTTTAGGTGGCACTAGCAGGCCCCAGTCTGACTTAGCAGCAGGGTGGACAGATTTAGGATCTGGGGATTAATATTCCTAGTCACTGAGCTATACTTTAATTCTTCCAGGTCCCTTGAATGATACTGGATTTATTAGAACACCAAATAACACTCCAGACTCAACCCTGAAGATTGAGAAGGGCAGACCTAAGTATCTAACTAGGATGACTACTTCCTCAGCATCATAAAAGATGATACATATTCTTTCCCCCCTCCCCCACTTTTTAAAAAAATGAAATGAAGAGAAAAATTGAGAGGGATCATGAGCAATGGCCTAAACAGACTCTAGACCCCACTTCCCCCAAATTGCTCTTAAAGACATAGCCACGTGTGACAGAATCTTTTCCTCTTGGTCACAGTCCATTAGCAGGGTGAACTAGACTGCAACAGAATATGGGTGACTGATCCAGCTCCCAGAATGACTGTCCACCCCCAGATTCCCTTCTGAAATCTGCCACAATGTGCCTACTCTAAACTTACGGGCCTTCAAAAGACCAAAACATTATTTCTCTTGGAGTCATATTTAGCAGCTGTTATGTTCCATTCCAGCCCTAAGTGACAAGCATATGCTTACAAAAGCAAAACAGAACAAAGAAAACAGGAACAGTAGAAGAACTCTCCATATTCATCTTGAGTCTTCAGGCTTTTCAACACCATCATTTTTCCAAAGTAACTACAGATCTAGGAGATAGTGTCCTGATTAAACACCTCGTGGATTCTCATCCAGGCTGCACTCAACCAGGCAAGGGACCTCAGTGTTAGCACTGTACTCGTCTTCCCACTTTCTAGTATATGGGGGGGGGGCTAAGGACTCAAAGGTCTTGCTTTACACAATAGAGTTTATGCAATCTGAGTTCTACTCTGCACCCTCCATATGTACCTACTGTGTGTTAATGACTGTTCTAGGTAGATGCACTGATACACTAGCCCCTGCCTCAGGGTGCTTACAGTCTAATGAGGAAAATAGATAAGAGCAAATAACTACACACACAATCACTTATTTACAATAACAATAGGCAGCATGCAAGAAAACTACAAGGTGCCCTGAGGGTATATATTAGGAGATCTAGAATACCGCCCATGATTATGAATGGCAGACCCTGGGTGGTGCAAACTTTTAATGAGTATGATTGATAACCCACAAATAACTGAAAGTTTGGAGAGGGGAGGGCACCCAGGCGGGCCTCAAAAGAAAGGCCTGGTGATCTAACTCTGAAAAATCAGCCACTGAAAACCCTGTATAGTTCTACTCTGACATGTGGGGTCGCCATGAGTCAGAATCAAATACACAATTTTTCTTTTTAATATTATGTATATAATAATATAATCTGTCTTGAAACAAGTGTAGCCAGAATGTTCATTAGAAGCAAGGATGGCAAGACTTCGTCTCACATACTCTGGACATGTTATCAGGACGGACCAGTCCCTGGAGAAGGACGTCATGCTTGGTAAAGTAGACAGTCAGTGAAAAAGGAAGACCCTCAATGAGATGGACTGACACAGTGGCTGCAACAATGGGCTCAAGCATGACAACGATTGTAAGGATGGCACAGGACAGGGCAGTGTTTCCTTCTGTTGTACATAGTGTCACTGTGAGCTGGAACCGGCTCAACGGTACCTAACAACAACAATATAATAATACATCCTCATTAACATACTGGTCCAAGCCATACATCTCAAGTGGAATAGATAATTCAAGTCAAAAATAAAATAAAGATAAAACTTGGATAGCTGAATTTTCTCACTTGAACATCTGAATTGAACAAATGAAACTCTGCAGAGCGATCAGAGGACTGGCCCCAAAAAGGTAGGGTTCAAGTCTGGATTCTCTCCTTGCTAGCTAAATAACCTTTGGCAAGTTATTTGACCACTTGTATGCAGGTTTTCCTATCTGTAACATGGGTCAATACCATTTGGCCTGCCTTCTTTGTGAGGTTGCTCCTGCACGTGAATGAGCTGGGCAACTCCACAGCTCCACAAGGTCAAGTATTGCATTATGGGGAGGGCAGTCTGCATGCAGGACAACTCCAAAACCACCACCTGCCCCAATACAGCTGCACCTGGCTAGATGGTTACTGGTATACTTTTATCAGTACTAGCTCCTCACTACCAGTACTAGCTACTCCTTGTACCTGGTCCCAGCCAAATGTCATGAACCAGCGCCCCCAATGCTGGTAGCTTCCAGCTGAGCTTCCCAGCTCTTGGGACAGGGATATGGGAGCCTCCCCACCTTCTGCTTGGTATGCTGTTTAGTCCTGCCCACCACTGTGCAGCAGCCAGTAATGTAACAGCTTCTTATGCACCTGCCACTACTCACCAGCTTCACCAGGACTCTGCTGCTCCAGCCTGTCCTCACAAAGCAGCCTTTCAGAGTGGGAAGCTCAGAATTAGATTTGAATCCTGGCTCCTCAGATTATTTGTTGGGAGGCCTTAAACTATAATAATCATTATCGCTGTCACTGGTATCGGCAATGGCCTAAATGCTTTATATACATGTTTGTATTTAATCTTTATAACCCCCAAAAGTAGATATTACTAACCCCAATTTCAGATGAAGAAAATAAGGCTTAAAGGAATTAAGTAACTTGCCCAAGGTTAAACACTAAATGGTGAAGACAGCCACCAAGACCAGACTGTAAAGGGAGGATAAAAACACCTCCCATGGAGGACTGTTCTGAGGATCACAAACAACATATCTGAAGCAGTCAGCACAATGCACGACGGTGCTTAATAAATGATAGGCTACTGCTACAATCGCTGCCGGTGGTGGTACTACAACAGTTGCCCCAGGTCACAGCACTGGTCACAAGTGGAGCCGGAATTCCAATCCAGACGTTTTGAATCTAAGTTCATCATTACTCACTTCTCTACAAATGGCCAATGCTGAAATTAATGTGGGGACACAGGGACGGTGAACACTCCACAGTTTGACAACAGAGCCAGAGAAGAGTGGAGACTTGAAGCCACACAGCTACAACCAGCCAAGAGGCTGGGCACATGAAGTCCAGTGCACCCCGGTGCTTGGTGCCCAAGCATCCCCATCACAGCCTGAAGCCCCAGAGGGGGAGACCAAGAGGGTTCTTACAGTTTCTTTTTTCCTACTTTATCATCAGCTAGGATAAATACTTGCTACTTTAATCAATTAATTGACGCTAAGAGGCAGTATGCCATAGCGGTTAGGACCACAGACTTGAGAGCCAAAAAACATGATGTGGCTCCCAGCTTCACCATTTACTAGCTATGTGACCTTGATCATGGTATTTTATCCCTCTGAACCTCAGTTTTCTCAGTTGTAAACAGTAATAATGGTACTACCTGCTTACAGGGTTATTTAACAATTAAAATAATTAACATATATAAAAACTTCTAGGGCAATGTCTGGCATATTGTAAGTGTTCAAAAAGTATTTGTTATTAATTCTTTATCCTGGAATGATGGCAAACTCCAAGAAGGAATGACTTCTATTGATTTTCTTCCCTAACAACTAGAACAGTGATTGAAACATTCTCTAACTACTCAATAAATACTATCTGAATGAATCAAGTCCATTTTCCACACCTGTTTTCCACAGACAGCCACAAAGCAAAAAAGAACTCTGACACTTAGAACAGGTATTTCTGAAATGTTGTCAATAAAACCTCTCTCCCCATTTTACAGAAGAGCAAAGTGAGGCTGAGGCAGGCTCTATATCCTCGTAGAATCACAAGTTTTGCCAAGGGAGTTTAGGTAACTTTTCCAAGGTCATACCTAGTTAGTGATGGGTTTAAGTCAAGACCCAAGTCCTTAGTCTCCCTCTCTGTTCAAGGAAATCCTTTGATAAACCAAAAATTCACTGTCTTGGTATAGTGGGCCTGGAAGGGAAGGTGGCAGGGCAGTGGGGAGGAAGGACTCAGTAAGACAGTCAATTTGGCAGGTCACACATACATGTCAACACAGGGGATAAATGAAAGTTTTCAAAAGCACTCCTCAATAAGTGACCAGACTCTGCATATTTATACTCATATTTAGCTCAGTTCTAAATTAATTCCTTACAGAGGAAAACAAAGAATTCTACATAAACTGACTGTTGTCTACGGGTTTACACAGGGAAAGTAAGCATTTATAATTAAGAACATAAAACTAAAAGGGAAACAACCCAAGGACTCATTTGAATATTTTGTTCTGATGTTGGTGCACAGCTGTTTTGATCCTTTGTCAGCTCTTGGGATTCACTGGCCACCCCTCTCAAGCTTCCGGCCCTGGAGAGCCTGAGGCAGGCCCACAGCCGGCACATGCACAGGTGGGATGCACCAAGCCTGACAACACACCCAGAGTCAGCGAAAGGCAGACCAACGCAGCAGGCTGAGAAAATTCTCCAGGATACTAGGCCGCAAGGTAGATTTTGGACAAGGATAACTATCTTCACCTTCCGGAACTTTTCCTCAACTCTCCCACTGACTGTTAAAGTTCAAATAATGCAATTTTTGCTCTAAAGGTCAATATGCACTTAGGAAATCCCCACCAACAGATTGTTGGAGAGATTATACAGCTGTTTGGGGAAATGTATCACACAGTTTACAGAGATATGCAAACATTCCAGCATCACAAGGTCCGAATGATGGGAACCAGACTAGCAAAGATTTTGGCATCTCGCCTTTGCAAAGTTGCTTAGATGAAGAAAAAAGACAGCAATTGTGGCAGATGGGCTTTAAAGACGAGAACTGATTACCTAAATAATTAAGGAAGAAAGATTAGGAAACCATC
Organism: Dugong dugon; assembly: GCA_030035585.1. Taxonomy (NCBI): domain Eukaryota; kingdom Metazoa; phylum Chordata; class Mammalia; order Sirenia; family Dugongidae; genus Dugong; species Dugong dugon. Next base: position 48,190,722 of record CM057479.1, read on the forward strand.
CAAGGTTCTATTTTGGAAAGAAGAACCGTAACAGCACCATTCCCCAGAAGGTACTCACTTACCACCCGCTTACAGCGGACCAATGATACCTAGAACTGCTTGAAAACATTCTCAGTAGTTCTTCCCACACCTATATGCAACCATGCAGTTGTCAACAGGCAGAGGCGTAACTGGTAAAGGGAACCAATCCTGGTCCACGTCTAATTAGGTGTGAGCCTCCTTTACTGGATTCCTGCCCCTTCAACTCCCCTCCCCCACCACACACACACATAAAAGAGTTCTGTCCTTGCCGCTTTGTACAGGGAACCATGAGTTTTGGGGAGAGGGGGAAGGCAAGAGTCGTGCACATCGGAGAGGGGAGGACCAGTGACTTTTGGCTAGGGGTCCAGGCCCTCTCTAAAGGGTGAAGAGAGAAGTACTGGCTGGCTGAATCGCCTATTACTCTCCCACTTCCAGAGAGAGGTAGGGTGGCCCAGAATCACCTAGGAACAGCCAAGAGCCCATCAATAGCCACCTGGGGCAGGATCATCTGGCAGACGGCAGTACCAGCCCATCTTGTTCCATCACTTGGTGTCACCACTAATGGCACCAATGGCTGGTTCCAAAAAAATCAAACCTGTTGCTGTCAATTCCAACTCACAGCAACCCTACACGACAGAGTAGAACTGCCCCATAGGGTTTCCAAGGAGCAGCCGCTGGATTTGAACTGCTGACCTTTTGGTTAGCAGCCTGAGCTCTTAGCCACTCTATCACCAAGGTTCCAATGGCTGGTTAGCACCAACTTTTAAATAGACTGTTTATAACATGGTTTCATTTGTAACTGTTCTTTTTTTTTTTTTTTTTTTTTTTCCTTCTTCGAAGCTTTTATCCTTACGCTGTGCTCATCAGCATGAAGTCTATACAAGTAAGTTTGTTCCCTTGCTTGTTTGTTTTACAAGGTAGATACTTCTGTGGAATGGGGTTTATATCATCTGTTCAAGGATCTAAAAGGCTTTCTGGCAGATTTAAGAAGCTGAAGCTAAGTTTCTCTGGGTCCCTTCCAGTTTCCAAGGGTGTTGTATTTCCGTTGTCAAATAAGTTTGGGAATGCTAGTTAAAAAGATGAGTGGTTTAGCCCTTTCCTTACTTAGGGCCTCTCAGAGCCTTTCATGTTTTAATGTCCCTTATGAATTTCCAAGAGAAGGCAAAGAATAATCTCCCAAGCCTGTTACTTTTAAAGCAAAATTTTAGCTTCTCTAGACACTGGTGTTGCGTGGCGCATGGGCTGGAAAATGGTAATATACACAGCAATCTTTCTCTTCTCATTCCTGCTTAACCAAAACTTGCACCTTAAGTTACTGTAACAGGAATAGCTCAATGCCACCCAATGTACCTTCTTCCCCTTGTTCCTTAGTAAGAAAATCTCAATTTTATTTGGGAAGCAATGCATCCAGCTAAAACACTACATGCCATAGTCCCCTTGAAGCTAGGAGTAAACATGTGCCTAAGTTCTGGCCAATGATTTGTAAGCAAAATTAGCATACGGTACTTTGAGAAGGGCTGCTCAAATGGAGCTAGGTTAGCCGGGAGAAGGGCTAGTTTGTCCTCCCCCTTCCTCCTTCCTGCTGCCTGGAATGCAGATATGATGGCTAGAACCCTGTAGCCATTTTTGACGTTGAGAACGAACTTGAAGTGAACTTGAGAAGGGAAGTTTTATGCTAGAATGTTAGAGCAGAACAATAAAATGACCCTAAGTATCTGGTGGCCATGGACCTACTGTACCACACCACCTCGGACTGCTTACCCACGAGAGAGAAATAAACTCTATCTTCCTAATATTTTGGGTTTTCTGTCAGAAGCAGCTGAATTCTAACAGATTTACTTTGAGTTTACTTTGGAACTTCTTCAAATTTAGACATCAGTCCTTTAAGTCCTGGTCTTAATCATACATTTCTGGTTCAGATCACACATTTCATCCGTCTAACTGCCTGAGAAAAGAGAGTAAAGAACATTTGGATAACACTGTTAACCTAGACCAACTAGATTTAGGTCTGATTTGAGGGCCATTAAGATGGTTCACCTGCCCTATACAGATGGCACAGCATCTGTTATTTCACCATTAGGTTATTTCCTTTGATTAGAGATACTAGCCTGAAAAATGCACCTACTCTCAGGTTGAGTATCACAATAAACTCTGGTGTAACAGGTCCTTGAGTAAGGGCCAAGACTGCAGAAAGAAGGGGAGGTCCAGAGGTTACAAAGCTAAGTAATACCCTTTTAAACTGTTTTAAGCCCCCTCCCCAAGCAGGCCTTCTTCACCTTCAGGCCAAAGAAAGAATTCAGGAGTGATCATTCAGGAAGCTTGAGTCACCATTTTCATTCTCTCCTCCTGCTCACCGCCCAGCCTCACGTCTTCCCCAGTCCTCCAACGGTCACAGGAGCACTTTCTGGAAACTACTACAGATACTTAGCAAAGCAGGAGACCGTCCCTTCACGTGGCTCAGGATAAGGACGGGAGATGATTGGGGAAATCAAGGCAGGCTCACAAGCATTTTCCACTTGATCTTCTCATTGCCACCACTGTGCCCAATCGGCCAGCAAGCCCAGCAGTATGGGAAAAATAGGGGAAGCGGAGAAAGAGAGCTATACAGCCCATGTCTGGGCTCCCAGGAACCATGAGCTCCCTCCCCAAGAAGCTCCCTGGATTTCTCTACCATCAGTACAATCTCTTAGCCTCTCCAAGGCTCAGCTTTCTCCATCTTTAAAATGGGTCATCACTGTGTCCTCACAGCGTGCATCTAAGGATCTTGTGAAATAAAAACAATCCCTGAACACAACTGCCACACAATCGGTGCTCAGAAATGTTTGTTTATTCACGTTTATACAGCAGTCTTTCTTCAAAGTGCTCTTCACCATCAACCTGTTGGTCTTTGGTAGTGATCGCAGATGTTCACTATATATTCCAGTCCTTCTCCTCTGAGCTCAGTATAGGATGGCACTTCCCCATCCCCATGAAACTCAGTGTGGCCATGTGACTTGCTTTGGCCAAAGAAATGTGAGTGCAGGGATGTCCCACTTCCACATGCCATATTCAATTGCCAGTGTGAGACACTGCAGTGACCATGGAAGCACATGTAGCAATGAAGTCTCCATTAGTCTGTGTCCTTGAGCAGCTAATGAACACAGTCCTCTACTCACCTGCTCTGGACAAGCGGCATGGCCAAGAAACAAACATTAGCAGAAATTAAGTCTCTAAGATAAAGGAAGTCCTTATTACCATAGCATAGCCTGGCCTATTCTACTGACAGAACAGAAATGTTCACCAGATAGTGATAATCATATGCTTTACCACCACCCATCTGTCAGTCATACTGTGATGGCTTGAGTGTTGCTGTGATGCTGGAAGCTATCCCATCAGTGTTTCAAATACCAGCAGGGTGACTTATGGTGGATAGATTTCAGTTGAGCTTCCAGACTAACATAGAGTAGGAAGAAAGGCCTGACGATCTACTTCCAAAAATTAGTCAATGAAATACCTATGGATTAAAACAGAATATTGACTGACTCGCTTGCTTTGGACATGACATCATGAGGGATCAATCACTGGAGGAGAATATCATGTTTGGTGAAGAAGAGGGCCAGGGAGGGTAAGGGAGACCTTGGTGAGATGGATTGGCACAACAGCCACAGTGATGGACTCGAACATGCCAGCAATCATGAGGATAACATAGGACTGGGCAACGTTTCATTCTGTTGTACATAAGGTCACCATGAGCTGGAGTCAACTCGACAGCAACTGTATGTCTTCTGTCTATCTATAATGCTTTATGATTTCTGAAACAATATTGGAGAAGAGGCACTTTTTATTGGGTACCTCCTATGCCCCCAGACATTGTGCAAGGCATTTTGCAAAGGTTATTTTATTTAATCTCTGCACCAATCCTCTGAGGTAGATTGTTCGTAAAAGAGAAAACTGAGGCTAAGAGACTAAGCTGTAAAAGATCAATGTCTGATGCCAAAACTCATCTTCTCCTCACTGTCTCCAACCTGCAACATCTGAACATAGCCCTGGAAACAATAAAAATTCTTACAAAGCTGGCTGATGAGACAGGATTATTGGGAACCCCTTACTTATCCAGTCCATTGTTGTTATTGGTAGTTGCCACTGAGTCAATTTCAATTCACAGCGACCCCATGTGTGTAGAATAGAACTGCTCCATAATTTTTCAAGGCTGTGACCTTCTGGAAGCAGGCCTGTCTTCTGAGGCACCTCTGGGTGGGTTTCAACCAGCAGTCAGGTGCTTAACTGTTTGCACCACTCAAGGACTCCTATCCAGCCCTGCTCCTGCAAAAAGACCAGGACTTAAAAATGAGGGCTGCTTTCAGAGAGCTTACCACACCCTCCATGGCCCAACTGGAGCATGCTGGGGCTTGTAGTCACTGTACCCCACTGAGGACAGCAGAACTGCAAGTCCCCTGACTGCTCGTATGAGTGCCTTTGAACTCAAAACCTGCTTTTTGAGCCACTGTCAAGGTAACCTAGCAGCTGAGGCTAACTAATTGGGCAACATTCTCTGACTGCTGGTGTGAACAGTTATAAATCTCAGCATCACCGTGGCAACCTGACTGCAATGCTGGCTATTCACACAAAGAAAAACTGGGCTCCATTCAGACCAGGATCGCATTTGGTCTCTTTTCCACTTTGCCCATTACAAGTTGCTACTGAAGGAACAATGCTTCTTTTAAGAAGAATGTTTATTACTGGTCTGTGGAAAAACAGCATTTTCTTAGCCTAGAAAAAATTTGGAAAGAGGTGCGTGGGGGAAGGGGTAGTATATTCTTTATTGCTACTGGCAAAGAGACATTATTAAGACAGACTCTATACAAACAGTTGGTAAAGGTCAGTATGGTGTAAGTGACCTATAAGTAGGCCACAGAATTCTATGGAGACGTCGACAGTGCAGCCTGGGCAATGGAACCTAATAACTGAGTTACATTACATCAAGTTGTGCTTATTTCCTGGGCAGCTACAATGTGCTATCATAGGCCCCTTCTTTCAGTCTTCCACCTTCAGTCTCTTTAAAGCTACAGGATACTCTTCGTCATGCATCAGCTACAGCCAACTGCTCGCATGGCCAGAAGATGTCCTGTACGCTCGTATGTTCTGTCCTTGTTCCCTTTCCATTCCTGCTATCCAGATTATTCTTTTGTCCCATCTTTGTCAATCAAAGTCTTACCAGTCCTTTGAGGTCCAACTTAAATCATATTTCTTACATGAGATCTTGCCATTAAACTCCAATAGAGTACATTTCACAGACTGCCTTGAATGTGCCTGTTTTACCTAATTGGGAGAGTGTTCTCCAGGGAGCAAAGTCTATGCCTTCATTACCCTGGAATCCCTCAAGATGTTTAACAGTCATGTGGCATGCTAGGCTGAATAGCAGTTTGTGGATCAACCTATCAAGTGTTTGAATGTGGCTTTGACATGTAACAGTTGTGCAATCTTTGAAAAATTACTTAATCTCTTTAAGCCATAATTTCTGCCCATAAATAGGATGGTACTCAAAGTGTAGTCCATGACCACAGCATCAGCATCACCTGGAAGCATATTAGAAATGCGGAATCTCAGAACCCACCCCAGACCTACTGAACCGGGTTTAACAGTTTAACAAGCTCCTCAGGTGGTTCAAATTCATATTAACATTCCAAAGGTACTGATACAAAACTACTTAGCACTCTGTGATGGTTAGTTTTATGTGTCAACTTGACTAGGCTACAGTACCCAGTTATTTAATCAAACACTAAGTGTTGCTGTGAAGATTTGGTTAACACCTACCATCAACTGAGTTTAAGTAAAGGAGATTACCTTGGATAGTGTGGGCGGGTCTCATCCAATCAGTTGAAGACCTTAAGAGCAAAAACTGAGGTTTGCCAGAGAAAAAAAAATTTGCCTCAAGACTATGGCATCAAATCCTGCCTGAGTTTCCCGGCTGCCAGCTTGCCCTACAGATTTCAGGTTTACCAGCCCCCAAAATCACATGAGCTAATTTCTTGAAATAAATCATATGTATATACGTTTTACATTTATATACAATTATATATATAAATACATATTTATACTATTATATGTGTGTATGTACGTATATATATATATAAAACCAGGTCTGATTATATATGTGTGTGTGTGTGTATGTATCTCCTATTGGTTCTGCTTCTTTGTAGAACCCTGACTGACACACAGAGGTTTGGTGAGAATGAGTGAAAGTGTATCTAAAACTGCCAGCAAAGAGTCTGAGACATAACTAACCCCCCTAAATGTGGAAATTAGTTCCAGTAAGTGTATACTAAATTGAATTGTTTGGTGTTAAGGAGAATTTAGATATAACATATGCCACGAGCTTACCCTTGAGGAGCATGTCTAATTAGTAATAGATTAAAATATGTGAAATATCAATGCAGAGAATTGGAAGGATTGTGGTTTAAAAGACTTCATCATTTATAATTTTTCTGACTTTGAGCAAATCCAATGAAATTTCCCAGTCCTCAGTTTCTTCTTCCAAAAAGTAGAAATGAGAATAATAGCAACGCTGCCAGCCTCTCAGAATTGTACTAAAGTTGAAATGAAACAAAAAGTGTGAAAGAATTTTGCCAAATACAAAGATACTAAACAAAGCATGCTTATCACAAATTGCCCACACCTTAACTCACGCTCAAGGGTGACATGAAGGACATACAGAGGACAAAACAGCACATTCCAGCTACTGCAAAAATCATTTCAGCCCACCTCATTTTACATGATTTGAGGATGGACTTTTAGTGGAAGGACTGAATTGAGAGCTGAAGGGGGCAACTTGCTCTCTGCCATCTCGGTTGACTGACATGGTCATTGTTATGGACTGAATTGTGTTTCCCAAAATGTGCTGGACTCCTAACCCTTACACCTGTGGATATAACTCTGTTTGAAAATAAGCTTTCTTTATTATGTTAATTAGATCATATCCAAGTAGGGTGGGTTCTAAATCTAATCACTTCTAAGTTACAGAGCAGACACAACGGCATGCACACACAGAAGACAGATGCCATGGGAGGACTGACAAGGAAGGATTTGACACAGCCAACACCCTGATTTGGACTTCTAGCCTCCTAAACTGTGAGAAAATAAATTTCTGTTCTTTAAAGCCACCCACTTACGGTATTTCTGTTATAGCAGCAGTAGGTAACTAAGACAGTAAGGTAAGAGCTGAGGGTGTCAAATGCTTTGGAAACGCTGGGGAAGGGCATGAGAGGCCAGCATGGGTCCCAAGGGAAAAGGGACCTCATAACAGGCCTGGGGCCTGCTCAGTTCCAGAGCTTAGGAGAGAAGAGTGAAGGGAGTCCTGAGGATCACATGTTGCCAGGGAACCAGGTCAGACACCTGGGACTGGATGGAGCTGTGGGGGAGCTGCTCTGATAAGGAATAAAGAGGGAGCATTTGCAAGAGGAACTACCACTGTCATCCATCTCTCAAGAACCACGCTCACGAAAGGACAAGTAATGGAGTTTAGGGCCCCTGCTCTAAGCAGCCAGACAAGCAGAACCCAGCGTAAGTGCTAAGAGAGCTCAGAGGAGTAGGAAATCAATATAGACCGATGCAGTCTAGGAAAGCTGAAAGGAGAAGGTGGGCATCAAGCTGGACTTAGAAACACTAACTGGGATTGGACAAGCAGAGCAAGATCAGGTGAGGGGATAAACTTCAACAGAAGTTATTTTATTAAAAATAAATTATTTAAAAAATAAAAGTTATTAAGTTAATAAAATTTAAAAAATACTACTTTTTTAACGGTATTTTTTAAAAGGATGCATGTTATATGTATCACTTCTATCAGAAATGACAGAAGCCCAGAAACATGTCACTTCTAGGACAGTACATTCATTCAGCAAACTTCAGGTTATTTTTAGAAGCCATGGTTCCATGAGCATTTCACAGGCAAAGAGATTTCACATATTAAATATATACAGCTATGACAAAATGGCAGGCACATACAGTATGAGAATATAAAGTCATTAATCTTTATTTTCTATCTCTTCTTTTTCTCTTTAGCAAAATGGTATGATTTAAGCCTCACTTCTCCCACACAACAAACAAACATAAATTACATTGCTGTAATAATTTGTTTAAGGGGCCCAGGTGGCACAATGGTTAAGTGCTTGACTGCTAACCAAAAGATTGGTGGTTTGAACCCACCCAGTGGCTCTGTGGGAGAAAAGACCCGGAGATCTGCTCCTGTAAAGATTAGAGTCTTGGGAATCCTCTGGGGAAGTTCTACTCTGTCACATAGGGTCACTATGAGTCAAAAATCAACTTGATGGCACCTAACAGCAACAATAATAATTTGTTTATATTCATCTTCCTCACCGGACTATGACTCCCCCCCCCCCCCTAAAAAACAGGGCTGGGCTCTCTTCATTTTAATATCCTTAGCAACTTGCACAGGGCCCAGACCACTGGAGGCACTTAATAAATGTTAACTACATACATAAATAATTTTATCAAAACAGACAATAAGACATTATAGATAAGTTCTTATTTACTTCGTCACTGATGAAATATAAAGATAGGTAAGGAAGACTTTATTATTGTATCAGGAAGCTATGGAAATACATTCCTCTGGGCATACACAGCTGGATACCAGAGAATCTGTGAGACCACATTCAAATATGGCACATCTTCCTGCAAAACCTACTTTCCACAAGCACGTCTGGCTTTTTTAATATACTAAATTAAATATGGAAAAATTTGCATCAATTTTGAAGACAAAGCAGAAGGCCACAAATAAATTTCAGATTTCCAGTGGAGGCACCTCAGTCAGCCCACCAGTATCTCTAGGGGTTCAAATTTACTCTTTTCCCAATAGGGGTGTTCAAGTGAAAAAGTTCAGAAGCATACAGTTAGCCTAGATCATTTATATCCCTAATTTTCAAATACAGTTAATGCTCTTTATTTCATCTCTAGTCATTCACGATTTGCAATTACTAAGATTAGAGCTGGACAGCAGTTTAATTTTCTATTGTCTATACAGAATAGGTTCCAAGAAAAGTAATTAATGTAAAAAAGATAACAAAGGGAATACTTGTTTAAAAAAAAAATTCAGTCAAGCACTGTTTACATCCAATCGCTTGCTAATTACAATCAGACATCTTTACTCAAGCCAGGGCTCCAGGACCTGTGTTAACCAACTTTGCCACTCTAGTACTTCTCGGTTATTGTCTAAACCTAAAAGGGAATAAGACTCCTTACAAATTATTATTCTTACTTTTCACCAATATAAAATGTTTTTGCTCTTCCCAATTCTCTGGATAGATAAGATTGTTCTCTAAGGCAAATAATACGATCATTCCACTTCTCGAATCAGATGATTACTCTGGTGTTAACTCAAAGAGCTGAACATTTTTGTTTTGTGGCAGTCTGCTTCCGTAAAGATTTACAGCCTTGGAAACCCTATGAGGCAGTTCTACTCTGTCCTATAGGGTCACTATGAGTTGGAATCTTTTAGTACATATTTCACTATAAAAATTTTTCAAAAATAATTTAACCATGAAGAGGGTAGCTTCAATTTAGAACAATGACGAAATAGACATAAGCTACCAACAATTACATTATCAGGTCCAGGTCCTTGGAGCACTTCAGAACTCAGTAACTAAGGCTTACTTAAAATCCAGTATGTGGGCTTCTTGTGTTACAATTCAGAAATTCTTACCCTTGTAACTGAATTAGGCTCAGTAGTTAACCACAGGACTCAGCACCATGCTAAGCATATATTACTTGGAGATAGAGTATCTACTACGTTGATATACCAGTGTTTGCCAATGAATATGTAACTAAAACAGGTCTATGGCCACATCCCCAAAACCTGATATCAGCTGTCACATCTTCCACACTTGTTCCAAATCTTTCTAGGGATAGTTCTTTCAAGCATCCCTCTCATGCACCCTTCTCAGTCACTATGTTCAAATGCTTTTTTGAGGCAAGAAACTTGGGGCATATGTGGATGAAGATATTCTTAGAAGGGTGCAAGATTCTGTGCAGCTGATTATTAAGTCAAATAATAAACTAAGAATAATGTCAATAGTTGCAGTGAAAAACTCATGCGTCATTAGAGTCAATTTCTCCTCTTAAGTAGGACCACTTGGCCTGTACCAAAGCCATAGTGCCATGAGATCCTAATCACTTCAAGTGAGGCATGTGATTTTTTCCAGTTAGGACAGGCAAGGAGACACTAGTTCTTCCCTTTGTGGTGTCTTATAGGTACAGGTAGTGTGATTCCAGTGTCTCAAAAGAGGAAATTTACAATTCAAATGGCTCAATGGCTCAGAACTTGGACTCCAGCTAGAACTAAAATAATGACTGTACATTCAAAACAATATTGCGGGGGATATAATTTTTCCAAGAAAAAGAAAAGATCTTGCCAGTGAGTTATTTGCCTATTTGATGTGTTTATTTTACTTTAACCATCTCCAGGAATAATACCAAATATTAAACAGCCTATAAGCGTTTTGGTTATTCTCACTACCCTAAAGCGCTCAATGCAGACACTACCCAGGGGAGGAGCTAGCAAAGACTGCCCTCGGCCTCCAGCTAGTCCAACCCCATCCCTCCCAACCAAAGGCTAGGTCTTCATTTCCTCCTGGCAGAGATGCCTTCTGGCTTACTGGAGATGGCCAGAACATCTTACTTTACTGAAAACAACCAGTGCTGAAAGGCCTGGCTAAAAACCCCGTTTTTATAACAGAAAACAACTTCCCATTGATAAACATCATGAACTAGATGGACTGTCCTCCTGAAAAGGTTAGAGCTCTAAGAAGTAATAAAAAGCAGCCTGAAAAATGCAATAATCTACATATTTTTTAAATTAGGTATAAAAGGGTAGAAAGAGCACTGACATTGTAGAAAACATTTCAGTTAAAAATTCAGGCCCTGCCCGTTAGAACACATTATGTTACTATATTGAGTTTCCTAAATTTCTTGGGAATAAAGTGCCATCTACCATAGCCCTACAGGATGGCTTCCTCTCCTACAACTTGTACTAAACACACACACACGCGCGCACACACGTACACACACACCACACACACACACCCCCTACCTATTCTACTTTACTTTCAAGGTAGTCTGTTCACAAGTAACTTCCTTACCAGCTGGTTTCCATCTTCAAATCAGGTGAAGCATCATGTCCATCAAGACGTTCCTAAAACGCACTTCTCTCTCCCAAGCATAGCAGTTTATCCTTCTCTGTGTTCTCACAGCACTTGTTCTAGAAAACCACTATAGCACCTGCTATATACTGTAATTCTGTGCTTAAGTGTCTGACTCCCTCTCTAGACTATGAATGAGCTCTCTGAAGTATCTCTAGTTTCTGACACAACATCAAAACTCACAGTAGGTCCTCAATAAATGTTAAATGAATGACTGAATGAACGACAGCAGTGTTCACTTATTGAGTGCTTACTATGTGCTAAGCTCTTACATGCACTATCTGTAATCTTGGCATCAACTCTACAAAGTGGACATTAGTACTTTAATTTTACAGATGAGAAAACTGAGGCCTCAACACAGCAAACAAGTGATTAAAGTAGGATTTATACTATCTCTAATCTGACTACAAAGAGTCTAGTACCACACCTAGTATATCATCAAAAAATGGTACAATCTTTCTGTTCAAACAATAATGTGAGTGTGACTTCTATAAGGAAAACATCAGAAACTAGGTTCACTGGTGTTGGTTAACACTATAACCTAGGAAATTTGAGGCAAAAATTCATTTCACCAAATTCTATACCAGCACTCATAAACAGTGTTTTGAATTGTACATTAATCATTCCCAAAATATTTTCTGAGCAGTTGCTCTATGCCCACTCTGTACTATGCACGAGGACCTACAGGTGAAAAGTCATAATCCCAGTCTTCAAGGAGCAGACACGGAAAGTGCTGGCATTTGTGGAGTGCCTGCTAGGGGAACTTCAGAGTGCCTCAGAGCACATATTCCTAATGAGCAGATGTTACACCCATTAAGTTGGTCATTAGGGACCCTAGGAATCATTTAATGGAACACAGAGCAGCCTACTCTGTGCCATGTATGTGGCCACAGAAGATTCTTTGAGTAACACAATGCCCTCCATTTGCCAACGTCCATGTTACACAACAATTGAAGAGCAGCCCACCTGCCACCTGGGGTAATACCATGAGCACTTAGATTTCCAATGAAATTGTAATATGACTGCCACCTAGCAAAGCAGTGAGCACCATGACATAAAACTCATTCATTATTGAAAACTTAACCACAATTTGCCCTGTCAACCTCCCCCTGGAGGAGTTACTTGTTTCCATCAACCCATTATGTCTATTTTAATGCTGGCAACCTGGTGGGCCTCTACACATACCCCTAGGGACATCATTACCACGTACCCTATGTGCATGGCACCCCCAGAGCATAGCAATACATGATATAAATACACCTTGAATGGTGATTAAGGTTCTGATGCACCTTCAATGACCAAGCCATTATCAGCATGTCTGATTTTCAAGCAACACACAGGAGACCTCTGTGCCTTTCTGGCACTTACTGACAAAAATGAAGCCAAGCCTAACAAATAAGGTGCCTCTTCCTGCCCAGAAGTGCAAGCATACAATCAGCAACATAAAAAGACCCTGAGTAATTACTCTTAGCACTTTGGTTTAGCTATTAAAGTGCCACCCAACTGAATACGCTCTTGTCAGACCTCCCCTCGTGTTAATAACTGCCACACCATGTTTGACAGCAACACCAATAGAACTGAAAGTGGATAATAAACAATAATAGTACAAGATTGTGGCCTCACTGTATGCCTCTGGTCGAGGTAACTGCCTTTGATCTCTTTTCTAGGTCTTCAGTTCTCACCATCATTCCCTCATGAACTGAGCAATTACTGTTTACAAACCTCTCTGAAGAGCCCCTCCTTCACCGGGTCTCCCACAAAGGCACTCAATTAATGGAACGAAATGCCTTGGTTAAGTTCACAAAAGCTGCCAACAAACCACCAGGCTGCACTGGCATTTGCTTCCTGAGGAAGAACCCGACACTGGGTGATGCTGCTGATTCCACCTCTTGCCACATTAGCTTTCAGGTAAAAAACTCCAAGGCAATCAACCTGCTTCCCTGACTGGCTGAGTGGATGCATGCGGACCTCACACCTGTCCTTTATGAGATGAGTGTGCTGTCTTGTCCTCTCGGGGACTGTAGCTGTATTCTAACCAGTAGTTCCTAACCTGCACCCACCGGTATCCATGAATCTCCTGAAACTAGCTTCCATGTTTTGTGCATGTCCACTTTGTAGAGAAGAGTCCAAACACTTGATCATCTGGAAGGATTCTAATATCCAGAATCTTAACTGACCTTTCAGTGTGAGCTGGACAGGTCCTACCCTCACACCTCCATTTCATAAGGGAAGAAACACTCTGAGCTGTCATTTGCCTGAGAATAAGTAGGGGAGCCCTCCAGTTCCTAATCCACGTCTTTCACAGAAGGCATCCACCATCTGTAAGACTGGGATGTCTAGTCTCTCATCTGGGTGGTAAGCCCTAAGGACAAACTATTTTTATCTGTCTTATATCATCTGTGTCTATGTTTATTACAGGGAGGGGTGTTTGTATATAACAAAAACATGATCAATCGAGGCAAAGCACTGTCATTTTTCAGAAATATTTATTTCTGTTTTCTGTGACAAGACACTTGTAGCATGAGTTTTTTTGATGCTCATATATAGGACCATAAGATGTGGGAGGACAAAACTTGGACAAACCTCTACAGCAGGTACCAAGATAAATGATGAATAAGAGAAAAGAGCTTAATGATCCCAAAGCTGCTCAACATTCCACAACTGCTGAAGATTACCTGACTAGGATTTTTCCCAAGTTAATAGCTTAAAATCTCCTTGTAGGTCCTCACAAAAATCACCTAATTCATTCAAAACAATTTTAAGCAACTACCACAGGTAAGATCCTATGCTTGGTCTTTCGGAGAACACAAAAAGATCAATCAGGTGTGGAACCTGCCCTCAATGAGCTTAGGGCCGGTCGAGGTAGATAAACAGATGCACAAAAACGGGCACACCTGCTGAACATCTCCCTGGCTGATGGCTTCCCAGGAGAAGGTCTCCTAGCTTTTAATTTCCAAATGTCAGAGAATGTACCAATCCCTCAATAAAACAGTATCTGGCCAACGTTCACACAGAAAAAAAAAAAATTACATTTATGACCTCAATACAATATTTTAAACAAAAATGATATGACAGAAAAGTTTCAAATTACACTTCGAATACAATTCATGGCACATCAGAATCATGTGTTGATGTTCCTGAAAAGCGTCTGGGATGTTGCTGACTGTGTCACCACTCACAGAGCTATCCTTAGCGACCAGGGAGCTAGAGTTTTAGCATTTTACATCCTAACAAGAGCATTTACTTATAGGTAGGTGTTTTACAGTGTTTTAGCTATACTTTGGGAAACTGGATGGGACTTTAGAATTGACATGTAACATACTATCATTTTTTCCATTTTAAAAAAAGGGAAATCTACCCCAAGTAGCATTTTCAAGCTGAACATCTGATTTTCAGGAACATATTAATGCCTTTTAATTAATGCTCGTTAAGCTGCACCAAAATAAGTACAAACAGAGCCTCGGCAGTTCAGAGACGGGGGAGATTGCTTCTGAGGAGCAAGAAGAAAGGAAAATTTTGTTGAGTTTGAGCCAGATGTTGAAAGACAAAATGCAAAACGGAAGAACTAGTAAATGAGCAGAAAAGTTCCGGGCAGGGGCAGAGTGAAGCGCACACAGAAGCTGTGTTTCCAGCAAGTTAATCTGGTCACTACATGGCTGTGAGAAAGGGGCGGAGAGGGCTAGAGTCAGCAAGACCAGACAAAAGGTTATGACAGAAATTTCCACAAAAGGTAATGAAGGTCCCACCTAAGGGACAGGCAGATTGGACATAATTTTTAAAAAAAGAACGTACTTGCCATCAAGTCAACTCTGACTCTGGGACCCCATGTGTGTCAGAGTAGAACTGTGCTCCATACAGTTTTCAATGGCTGTGACCTTTCAGAGGCCGATCACTAGGACCTTCTTCCAATACGCCTCTGGTTGTATTTGAATTGCGCATCTTTCAGATAGCATTGAGGGCTTCACCGTTTGCACCACCCACGGAAACCTTGGACATATTAATGTGGAGTGCAGTACTACCAGCATATGAAAACGGCATGTCCTTGATCTGTCCAAAGACCATAAACCCTGATCCTAACTTCCTGCTAAGAAAATAGTTATCATATACAAAGATCTTATGTCTTCTTTTGCCTCCTAGGAGAAGAAATTTTCATCCATTTTACTGAATACAAGAATGACCATCTTAGTCTGCCTCGTGGGAAGAGGTTCCACATTTCTGTCACATTTCCCAGTAAAAACAGTTGGCGTTCTCCCCTCTAATCGATATGGCATGCCCATATAAGTCACATTCTAGGGACCACTGTAAAAGGGCAAGTTTATACACCTAAGAGCAGACAACACTTCCAACCACCTTCTTCAACCTTTCTCTCCTAGCTCAGTACACTTTCTCGGGTTGCACAAGTACAAACACATGGAGAATGCAAAGAATGTATCTAAGACTGGCAGAGGGTGCTGCATTCTGCCTGCAGAAGTGCCCCCAGATGGTGGGAACTGAAGCAAAACAACCGCAGAAGCAAAATGCAATCTCGAGGTCAGCGCAGACCCAGCTGCCCTTGTCTCTTAGACATTCCTGGCTGGAGGAGAATCCCACTGAGCAAATATGGGGGAAAAGCAGACAAGACAGACCCGAGGCTCAGGAAATACCCAGCTGCTGCATGAGAGAGCAATAATCAAAAACTTAAGCTAAGCATACAAACATCAGTTTCCCTCTAGGAGTACCCCGGAGGGCAGACCTGTGAATTATTCCTAGATATTGCTTTTCAGTCAAGCTGTGACCTTGTCATTGAGGTTTAAACCCTGACTCTTGAACCACATGATTGTCCCATAGGTGGTCACTGGGTTCACAAACACAGCTTCCACAGTTTGACCCGAAATCTAAATGGGATAACGTTACCCCCGTAGAGCAGCTTCCTTGTTCAGCCATTATCCTTTTCCCAAAAAAATTCTGTCAAGAGTGACTTTTACACCCACAAAAGGACAAACGTTTGAGGAAAACATCCAGTCATTTCTTTTGCAATTCAAATGTGCTGAACTAAGAGAAGCTATACCACTGAGGGATCAAATGTAATATTCATTTCTCAAGTATTTATTTTGTTCCATGTCTACAAAGGACACTGGCAGGCTTGTGAAGAAACAGCCCACATTTCTCTCCAGGCAGCAGTGAACAACCTGCCTGTGCAAACTCAACAGTGATAACCTACTAAAGTTCCCTGTAGTCCGGAGGTGCCATCCCAATTCCTTCAAACTTATTTGCAAAATCCATGATGTTGCCTAAGACATTTTCCTACATACCATCGAGATAAAATACTGAAATTCTGCTAAGCCCCAGGTGTC
Source organism: Dugong dugon (assembly GCA_030035585.1). Lineage (NCBI taxonomy): Eukaryota > Metazoa > Chordata > Mammalia > Sirenia > Dugongidae > Dugong > Dugong dugon. The sequence goes on from CM057479.1 coordinate 48,207,265, forward strand.
TCTACGGTAAGACAGAATTCAAGAACCTGCGTGGCTGGCAAAAATGCAAACTGGCAGTCTGTGGATAGGGTTTGGGCCACATGATGTTCTTCTGAATTTTCAATTGCTCTTTAAAAAAACAGAAATAGTTGGCGATAAAGGGCCCCCTTTTCTACATGTCAACCGTGGTGCGTGGCTGCTGCCCGTTTTAAGCTGAGCACTGCTTTCCGGGTACGCTGGTCCCCCATCACCCTCCTTGGTGTTACACCTACCTACATAACTCCTTATGTCACTTGCTTGACCTTATAGGTATTTGAATTGGTGATCCTGGTTTCAAGAATAAACTTTAGACATCTGCCTGCAAAAGACAGAGGCATGAACAAGTCAATCTTTCAAGGGGGCTTTCTGTGTTGTGACTCTGAGACAGAAGAGATTTACGCACTCATTTTTTTCACAAAATATTAAGTACTTACTGCTGTATTTCATCAATTCTGCAGTGCACATTTTTTTTCACATTTTAACATCTCAGAAATTGGATGCATCTGAAAATTATGACACTAGTTTCCTTCTGCTAGTATACAAAATAATATAGTACCTTACAATTGGTTGCATTTTAGGCTGGACAAGTACAGTATCTGCTGTGTGCTGTTCAGTCAATTCTGACTCATAGTGACCCTATAGCACAGAGCAGAACTGCCCCATACGGTTTCCTAGGTTGTAATCTTTACAGGAGCAAATCATCAGATCTTTTCTCCCATGGAGCCGCTGGGTGAGTTTGAACCGCCAAACTTTTGGTTAGCAGCCAAGTGCTTAATCATTGTGCCACCAGGGCCTCCTTAATACTTAATTCTGGAGTGAGTAAAACCATCTTTTCCCTTGAACTTATCATTCCCTCTCCAATGAATCCTTAGACACTACTACCAAAGTGATCTTTCTACAGCAAATCTTGTCACATTACCCTCTCCTCTAGTCAAAGAGTAATCTTTACCTGTGGATAAGCATGGAATATGGGACCCTTCAGGACATGCTCCTGGTCTGCGTTTTCCATCATCATCTCCCCTTGCCTTTTGCTGAATTATGAGCATTTCCCTGAGTGCACCAAAGTTCTCTCAACTCTGCATAACTTTCAGGACTCAGCTCCAGTATCATCCCTCTGGAATTTCTTTCTCTGACACTCCCCAAACCAAGGCTGAATTAAATGTCCATCTTCTGTGATCCTACAGCCTCCTATGTTTTAGTATAGCATTTCCACCCTGTGATTTGGAGGCTCTCTACCTATATTCCTAAGAGACCATGAATTCCATGAAGGGAAAGACTGTGTCTTGCACATTTCTGATTAAAAGCATCTGGGACACTGTCTGGCACAGAGTTGGAGATCAAAACAACATTGTTGAAAGGATGAATGGACAAACCTCATGACATTGTCTTTCTCAGTTTCTAAGATACCTGACTTCTAGAGGTCATCAGCAATCAAAATTTCACTGCTCCTTAGTTACTCTTAGGTCTCAGGTCCCTCTCATGAAAAAAATCAGAGTTCTGGACTAGATGGTCTCTAAGTTCCTTTCCATCCTACAATTCTATTGTTTATACTCCAATGAAACCTACCTGCTATTCCACTTATCTGGGTTTGGTCAAATACTGCCTTCCACTGTGAAGCAGCTATTTTAAAAACGGATCCGCAGTTTGGTGAAATAGTCTAGTGCTTAAGATTCTCCAGGTATTTGTGTTGCAGTGGGGGTGGGTCGTGTCTGAAACTCCAGGGGTATATGTCCTTTGAAAAAGCATATTCAATATAATTTTATACCTTGAAAACCAATACTCTTTCTGCATTACAAACTAAAGAATATAAGGTTTGACAATGTGATCTTGGCTGACGGAGAAAGAAAAAAGATTGTGATTCTCAAATGAAGGGAGAGCGTGATATTTTTATGACATTTATCAAAGGGAGGGCATGGGTTTTGGAGGTTCAAAAAACACTTGTATAATAAAAGCTAACATGGCATATCATTAAAAGCACGGACTCTGTTATCAGACAGATGTGGGTTGAAATTCTCTTACTAACTAGCTCTGTGATTCTGAACACTCATCTCTCCATGCCTTTCTCCTCAGTAAAATAGAGAATTATCATACAGATCTCATAGGGTCATTATAAGAGTTAAATCAAAGATTGTATACAAAGCTCCTTGAACAGTGCTTTGCATTTAACAGGTCTGTAATAAATGGTCACGATTATTACAACTATTACTAATATCCTTTCTCCAGTCAAATACAGAGACCACATTACAAGCCCCATTACACCCCCCAGAATACTGAAGATAGGCACAGGCATTCAAGAAATACTGGAAAATGGCGATAGTGATGATGACGACAATGAGATAAAGCAATAAGCATCCACAACATTTGACATTTAAATTAAATATTGAATAGGGATCTTTTCCATGATTCATAACAGCTTTATTGATACATAATTTACATACCACACAAAGTGTACGATTCAACAGATTTTAGTATATTAGCATATTAATAGTATAGCCATCATCACAATTTATTTTTGAACACTTCATCATCCCCAAAAGAAACCTTATATCCATTAGCAGTAACTCCCCATTTCCTAACTGCCCCACCAATCCTAGGCAAACACTAATCTACTTTCTGTCTCTATACATTTGTTATTCTGGGCATTTCATACCAGTGGAATCATTCAATATGTGGCCTTTTGTGACTGGCTTCTTTCACTTAGTATAATATTTTCAAGGTTCATCCATGTTGTAGCAGTCATCAGTACTCTGATCTTTTTTTTTTTTTTTTTTGCCAAAGAATATTCCACTGTATAGATATACCATATTTTATTTATTCATCAGTTGTTAAACATTTGGGTTCCTTCTACTTTACGAAGATTGCTGCTATAAACATTCATATGCAAGTTTTTGTGGGAACATATGTTTTCTATTTTCTTGGGTATATACCTAGAAGTGAAATTGTTGGGTCATATGGTAACTCTATATTTAACCTTTTGAGAAACTGGATTCACCAGCTTATATACTGATTCCCAGAAGAGAGGAAGATATAATCAATGACTTATGATGCTAAATTAGCATATTCAGCCACAAGTGGACCCTTAATGCCAGCAGCAAATCTTTATTGATCTTATAAATAGCTACACATCAGTTATTCATGCGTGCAGAGATCATTTTGTAAGAATTCAAAATTTCTAGCTGTTAGAGAAAGTCAGTACCGAAAAGAGAAGTGGACTGAACAGAATCAAGGCTTCTGCACTTCCTGACCATTCTAGGTCAACTCTTTTGACTCTTTCAACACCATTTTTAAAGGATTTTTCTTTTAGACTCAGTCAATTATGTTTGAGGATGGCAGTTTTAATGATGAAACCGCTAAACGTGGATTATAAAAATGGACCAGCGGTGAAGACCTACAGAAATAACAACTCATTGGAAAAAAACAAAAACCATTGCTGTTCAAATCAATTCCAACTCATAGTGACCCTCTAAGACAGGGTAGAACTGTCCAAGGAACAGCTGGTGGATTCGAACTGCCGACCTTTCGGTTAGCAGCCGAGCTCTTAACCAATGAACCACCTGGGCTCCAACAACCTTTTAGGCATAGTATATTTATTCAGGTTAATGATTTCCAGTAAGCATATTTATAAAAATTTAAGAGAAATTCAGTTCCCACCAGGGCCTGAATAGCCAGGAATATGCTGACATCAAGAGAAAGTGGGCCAGGGGTGGCAGCAGACAGATGAAGGAGCAGAAGCTTCATCTGAGAGCCTCTGAGATGTGGCATCTGGAAAATCTTTCCACACCCTCACAAATTACTGTGGGTCTGATGTGTCAGCCTCTAAAGCCTGCGATACAAGAGTGCGAAGGGCATCTGTCTCCGATTTTCCTACTGAATGCCTCCCTTGTTTTCCACGGTCTGCTGCACTTCTCTTTTGTTAGCCACGGACAGATTGATGGACAGCGAAAGGTGGCAGACCAAGGAGTACATTACTTACCTTTATGTTTGCTGTGTTGAGGGGGTTAATACAGAAATGCCTCTGAATTTTAATATGGCATTTCTTAGTGTCTTTGACTCACATTATACCACTGCACAGAAAGATAAGGGGTAGGCCCCAGGAAGCAAGAATTCTAAATACCCTGTGGTGACTGGCATGAAAATCTGCTGAATGCTCAGCTACTCATGTGAATGTCACATTTCTCTGAATCTTGAAGTGCAATTATTTCGGATCAGAGGGAAAAATATATTATTGAGGTAACAAGTGAACTTGCAAAATGGCACCCTACAAAAATAAGGTGATATGCCAGTTTTCCAGGGAGATGGTATGAAAAACTTGTATTTACATGTGAAACATGGAGATATTACTTGAGTACATTTACATCACAAAGAAATAACATATACAGACTTGAGTATTACCCAAAGTCCAAACACACAGACATTAGCATGTAGAGTTTATCAATGAAACTTCTTTCTCTAACACAATATCACAATATGAACACTTTTTTTCTTCTCTGCTTAGTTCTACAGTCTGGATTTGCAACATTTACCAAAACAAAAACAACAACAAATTAGTACAGCAAAGTGTTGTCTAATATCCCTTTAGGAATCTCAACATTTTAATCTTTTCTTTCCTTAAGCACCCTACTGAAGAATTGTTAGGCCTTAGACATGCAGTTATACATAATGAATAGGAGACGCTGGAGAAAGAAAGTAAACAGACTGGTGATGTGTGGACGTTAAATTTACGTTGGCTGAAACACAATTTTTCTGTTTACTGATTCTTTTCACACCAGTCACAGTAAATAGCACAGAACTTTCAGAGATACTAAAATAGCTGATGTTTTACTATTAGCACTTTTCAAATTACTTCTCCTTAGACTGTCACCTTTTGCCAACTCGAAACAGACTTCACAACTGTAAGTTCCCACTGTGTAGTTCCAACATTGCAATATTTTCCCCAAAGAGGTGTGAAACAGGTCAATACGCAGAGCTAATAACATCAAATCGTTATTTAGGAGGGAAAAAATGCATGTTGTGGAACTGTGGGGATAACAAAAAAGGATACCAGCTGCCATGTGTTTATAAGTTAGCTTGGGGACACATATCTTCTACCTCCACAGTGGTCTGTAACAAAGGTTGTTGTTGTTAGTTGCCATCAAGTAGGCTCCGACTCATGGTGACCCCATGCACAACAGATCAAAACACTGCACGTTCCTGTGCCAACTTCACAATCATTGATAGGCTCAAGTCCACTGTTGCAGCCAATGTGTATTTTGAGTGGCTTCCAACCTAGGGGGCTCATCTTCCAGAACTACATTGAACAATATTCTTTTGTAATTCATAGGATTTTCAAATGGGTGATTTTCAGAAGTAGATTGCCAGGCCTTTCTTCCTAGTCTATCTTCATCTGGACATTCCACTAAAACCTGATTACCATGGGTAATCCCGCTGGTATCCGAAGGGCCAGTGGCACAGCTTTCAGCATCACAGCAGCACAAAAGCCACCACAGTCCAAAAAACTGACAGACAGGTGGTGGATAATAAAGGTACTGTCCCTAAACAGTTGACAAAAGAGTCCAAACTCCTAGCTATGGCCCACACAGTCCTTCATAAACTGTACCCCACCCCAATTTTTCAGCTCATCTCCTGTTATTCTTTTACCACATACCCAAATCAATGCTACCCAAACTTTTTCATGTGGAACCCTGAGGTAAATGAATGAGCCTGCCCAGGGCCTAAAGGCTCAAGCCCCAGGTATGAGGGGGCCACTGTCTATGCATACTTGTGTCCTAGAAGTTTAGAAGTTCTGCCTAGATGCCGTCTATGGGATTTAGTCATCATTCCCTTAACAAGGAGCTCTGGTTACACATAGTTAAGCGGTCAGCTGCAAACTGAAAGGTCAGCAGTTCAAATCTATCACCCTCTCCGCAGAAGAAAGATGTGGCAGTCTGCTTCCATAAATTAGTTTTACAGCGTTGGAAACCCTATGGGGCAGTTCTACTCAGTCCTACAGGGTCACTATGAGTCAGAATCAGTTTGACGACAACAGGTTTGGGTTTTGTTTTGTTTTAACAAATCACATAGTCATTACAATTCCATGGTTTCACATATGCTATTCATTCCCACTCCCTGGAACACCTTTCCCTCTCTGCAAAAATAACTATTTCCTGGTCTTCAAGATTCAGCTCACATAAGAGTTCTGCTGCATAGACCTTCCTGGTCCGTGCTGCCCCCGAGTTTCAAGAACTGGAGGCTCTCTTCTCTGTGCTCCTGTGGTGTTTTGTGTAGTCCTCAATTCCAGCACTTCTCGTTCATAATAAGCCTTTTCCCTGTCTGTCTCCTCTACAAGTGAGCCCTTGAGGGCTTATTTATTTTTGGTATCCCCAGAGCTAATCGTAACACCTGACAAATAGTAGGTGCCCCATTGCTGTTCCTTAAAAAAAATTCAAAACTCATCCAAAGCACACAAGGAACAGAGAAAATTCCAAACCAGCCTCCAGCAAATAGTGATTTATTCTGAGGAAGATTTGCTCAATTTCAACTGTGCTAGGACTTCTCCTTTATGAATTCTTGAAGAAATCATTGACAGCCTCCTTCTAAATCCAGCTTGCAGTCTAGAAGACTGCAAGCAGATGTAAACAACAGCAGGCAAATTCCTTGGGTCCCTGAGCCTCCCTCCTTCCTGAAGGCTGGTTTACCCGCAGGCTAGTCAATCACAAGAATACTGGTCTCACTCGCAAACCCAGCAACATTCAGCATCTAGAAATATGTCCTAAAGAAATAATCAGCAATGCACAAGCAATTATGTTCAAGGTTATTAAATGTAGTATTTTTTTATAGAAGCACAAATTGGAAACAGCCTAAATGTTCAACAACAGAGGATTATTTAAACAAATTATGAACATCTCAATGGTAAAATGCTAGGCAGCCATTTTTTAAAAAAGTATTGATAAGAACTTTTCATGGCATGATAGAAAACAGTACCAAAAAAAAAGAAAATAGGATAAATGATCAATAACACTGTATACAGTTTGATCAAAATTATTTTAAGAAAAACATGTATGTGAATGTTTGCATAAATAAGAAGACTGGAAGGAAAAACGCCACTATGTTTAATGGTGGCTACATCGGAGTGCTAAATAAGGGGTGACTTTTATCTTACTCTCCACTCTTTTTTAATATTTTCCAAGTTTTCTATACTGAGTTTTGTATTGAGATTGGGTGAGGATAAACAGCAAAAATAAACAAATAAAGAGAGGGAGGGGCAAAAGGAACTGAAAGTAGTGATTGTCGTGTTGTCCTGCTCAGGGCTGCACATAATTGTTCAGCCAGAACCTGGGAAGCAGGTCCACTGTCAGGGTCCCAGGACATATCAGTATTAAGGCTCTTCCAGGAATATACACACCACAAGGGTGCCCTAGATCTGAGCTAACTTCCAGGAAGTTTACCAGACTCAAAGAAGACCTAGAGGTTGACCAGTTTTCTCAACTAGCCAGAAACCATACTGCGGACCCACAATTCTCTCATTCTTCTAAGACTAAACCTAAGACCTAAAATTTGTGGTTTTCTGAATTTTATTCATCCTATGATTTCCTCACTTCCATGATATAAAATGCTAGATTCAGATCCCTGCCTGAAGAACATTTCCTCCCAAAAATACTCTTCTACCATCCCTAGAACTCAGCTCCTCTTTTTGTAAATAAGGTAAAATTCTATTTTATTCTCAATGTTTCTGAAAAAATTATTTTTGAGAAATACCTAAAACACAGAAGAGATTGAGCAGAAGAACTAGGAGAAGAAGGAGTGGGTGGTGTCACACAGGGTAAGGAAAGAGAGTTCCTTAAGCATCATATGCCCCAAAGAAGCCAAGATGAAATGGGCCCCAAACAGCCCTTTGGATTTGGCTTCTAGGGGGTACAATAACCTCTAGCAGAGTAATTTAGGTAGGGCCAAAGTCAGATTACTCTCATTTTTGGAGTATACTCAAAGTGGATATACTCAAGGTCATACTTTGGCTCTCGTGGACTTATTTTAATTTTCTTCAGCTTCAACTTGAACTTGCATATGAGCAATTGATGATCTGCTCCACAGTCAGCCCCTGGCCTTGTTCTGACTGATAATATTGCACTTGAAGCACTTACTGATGAAGATCAAAGACTACAGCCTTCATATGGATTACATCTCTACATAAAGAAAACAAAAATCCTCACAACTGGACCAATAAGCAACATCATGATAAATGGAGAAAAGATTGAAGTTGTTGAGGATTTCATTTTACTTGGATCCACAATCAGTGCCCATGAAAACAGCAGTCCAGAAATCAAACAATGTATTGCATCAGGCAAATATGCTGCAAAAGACTTTTTTAAAGTGTTCAAAAGCAAAGATGTTACCTCGAAGACTACGGTGCATCTGACCCAAGCCATGGTGTTTTCAACTGCCTCATATGCATTCAAAAGCTAGACAATGAATAAGGAAGACCAAAGAAGAATGAATGCTTTTGAATTATGGTATTGGCAAAGAATACTGAATATACCATGGACTGCCAGAGGAAAGAACAAATGTGTCTTGGAAGAAGTACAGCCAGAGCGCTCTACTTCTTAGCAGAAGGGAGGATCATGAGACTTCTTTTCCCGTACTTTGGATATGTTATCAGGAGGGACTAGTCCCAGGAGAAGGAGATCGTGGTTGGCAAAGTCGAGGGTCAGTGAAAAAGAGGAAGACCCTCAACAAGATGGATTGACACAGTGGCTGCAACAATGGGCTCAAACACAGTGACGATTGTGAGGACTGCACAGGACTGGGCAGTGTTTCGTTCTGTTGTGCATAAGAGGTTGCTATGAATCAGAAACAACAACACAGAGTCAGACTGTATTGGTAAAAATTCTTTGGTAAACTATTCTTTAAGGAGCTAGTCTGAGAATGGCAGGAGAAATATCAGCCAATGGATGAACGGGTCCCTGGGTCTGAATCTGTGTTTAAAGCCACAGTGAAAGAAACTGGAAGATGAAAGGTCAATGGAAATTTAAGAGACAAGGGAACATGGTGGAACAGGTGGTGTCCTGGAAGAATGAGGAGGGGCTGGGAATCAAGGCATAGGTAAGGGATCACCTTTGAACAAAACAGTCACTTTGTCTTATCCTTTATTTGAGCTGAATATGTTTCAAAATGCTTCTGCCTACTGTGGAATAAATAGGACTGTATTATAAATAATATAGAAAAACATTCTGAATTTTGGAGAACTACCCTTTGATTCTGACACCTTGTCTCTTCTACTAGAAATGTACAGAAAACTTAGAAAATACTGAAAAAGAATGAAGAATAAGTTAAACGTCGCCCATTATCTCATCACTCATATATATATACCCACTGTCTCAGTTATCTAGTGCTGCTATAATAGAAATTCCACCAGTGGATGGCTTTAACAAAGAGAAGTTTGTTCTCTCACAGTCTTGTAGGCTAGAAGTACGAATTCAGGGTGCCAGCTCCAAGGGAAGGCTTTCTCTCTCTGTTGGCTCTAAGAGAAGGTCCTTGTCATCAATCTTCCCCAGTCAAAGAGCTTCTCAGGGCAGGGACCTCAGGTCCAAAGGACACGCTATTCTCCTGGCTCTTGTTTCTTGGTGGTATGAGATCCCTCGTGTCTCTCTGCTTGCTTCTCTCTTTTGTGTCTCAAAAGAGACTGACTTAAGACACAACCTAATCTTGTAGATTGAGTCCTGCCTCATTAACACAACTACCTGTAATCCTCCCTCATTAACATCATGGAGGTAGGATTTATAACACATAGGAAAATCACATCAGATGACAAAATGGTGGACAATCACACAATACTGGGAATCATGGCCCTGCCAAGCTGACACATATTTTTGGGAGACACAATTCAATCCATGACAGCCACCATTAAACATGTCAGCATGTTTCCTTCCAGTCTTGTTATTTATGCAAACATTTACATATATGTTTCTATACATATAGAAAACTGAATCAAACTTATATAGTGTTGTTTATCCTGTTTTCTTTTTTTTTATTCACCCAGTGATTCTAAACCAGAGAAGGCCATCGGAACATACTGAAGGGATTTTACAACCCACAAGACTGGACAACGCCCCTCCCCCAACTGCTGAATCATCATCTTCAGGGATGGGGACTAGGCTGAGTAAACTTTAAAAGTTCCCCAAGTGATTCTGATGCACAGCCCTAGTTAAGAATCACTGGGTAGGAAACAAGAGGAGAGTGAGGGGGCTGAGGGAAACACGTTCATAGGTATAAGGGCAGGAAACTGAAGAAGGAGAGAATTCAAATTTCTCTCAACTAGGAGGCAAGGTCATGCTGAGAGAGAAAGCAGGAGGAGAGGGCTTAGGGAGGAGTGAAGTCATAGAATAGTCTCTGGGTGCTGCTCAGAGTGCCATAACAAGGCACCCAGGGGCAGGGCAAGGGGGCAACCATCTTATAAAATGTCCAGGAGAACCAATAGATACCATGGAGTGGTTTTTCCCCAGCAGTGCTCAACAATCCAGAGACCAAGTGAGAAGTAGACGGTTGGATGAATCTAAATGTGGGAGTTCCAAGGCATAGAAGAGCAAGGAAGCAATTTAATATCAACCTCATAGGGCTGTTGGAAGAATCTGTAATACATTTAAATATAGCCCAGTGTTTGACACAAAATGAGAGCTCAATAAATGTTAGCTGGTAATGTCATCGCTGCTATCGCTGTTGTTTATTTATTTCTGGAACCAAGTAAATGATCACATTTGTTTCTTAGGGGCCTGTAAAACAGAAGTCAGCAGTTACTCTTCAATTAACAGAGAAAAATTCACATGCTATGTGGGGTGTTAAGCCCCTCAAACAAGAGATGCTAATAACCATAGATTTCCATAGGTTTCCATTTACTTACTTGTGAATAACCTACAGTTGAGTATTCTTGTGATAATGACTAAAGATAACTGGTACCACTTTTACTATAAATATGGCAGTATAAAAGACTAAAAAAAAAAAAAAAAAAAAAGAATGGAAAATAAACCTCTCTTTAGAAAGCCTATGTGAGGTTGCCTTAGGGTAAGACATTCCCAGTCTGTGTATTCCATTACTTCTGCCCCCACCTCATTCAAAAAAGATCTATGGAGGTTGATAAGACACATGCAGAACAAGATTAAGAAAAGAAAGTGAGGCAATCAGTTTATAGAAAACTAAAGGGTAGGGAAAAATACCTTCGGTACTCAATGGACATGCAAACAAGCCCCTTTCACAATGCTAGTGGTGGGTCTCAAATTTGGCTGTGACCCTCCTGGTAGTGAATGTAAAGAGGGAAACATGATCAGCAGCATAACTCATGGTTTCCAGAAATAAGGAAGAGTGCTGGTATTGCTGTTATTGAAGTGTAAAAAAATTCTTTCCCTTCATAAATTGACAGTGATACAGTGAACAATGTCTACAAAATCATCCTTACAGCAATGCTTTATCAACTGATTAAAAAATATCCTTCACAACGGTAGGGGCAGGAAAGCTGAGTGAATGGACGTGGGGAACCCATGGAGGAATGGGGAAGAGTGCTGATACATTCAGGGGTTTACAACCAATGTCACAAAACAAGCTGTGTATAAATTGTTGAATGGGAAACTAATTTGCTCTGTAAACTTTCATCTAAACAATAATAAAATGTTCAAAAAAAAAGATATCCTTCCTTCATCCTCAAAAAACACCCTTACATTTCTGGTAGAAGAGACAAGGGTAGCTCTCCAAAATCCAAATTTTTTTTTTCCTGTATTGTTTATTACATAGTCCTTTTTGTTCCATGGTAGGTAGAATCATTTTGAAACATGCCCAGGGCAAATAAATTAATGTTCCCATCTTTCGGAGAAAATAAATTTACCCACTTATGCACGACCTTATATGATAACTCATCTAAAAATAAAGTGTAATTTCCAACCTAGAATTCTTTACCAAATAAAACTAGCAAGCAATTGTGAGAACACAATAAAGACATCTTCAGACATGCAGTATACAAAAATTTTCCTCCCATCCACCTTTTCTCTGGAAGCTACTTGAAGGATGTGCTCCACAGAACTAAGTGAGTAAAACAAAGAAACAGAAGTCTTGCAACCGAGGCAATGGGATCCGACACAAGAGGGAAATAGGATAATGGTGAAAGGAGATCCCAAAGCGGAAGGCCTGGGGCGCAGCCAGTCCAGACAGGAGCAGATTAGAGGGTCCAGAAGAAATGGTTCCAAGCAGATGAAACCAGTATGAATACTGATGTATCTAATACATTGTGAGAGGACAGTTCATACTTGGGGATAAGTAGTGATAAGTACATAAGAAACTAAGCAAACAAACATACGAACAAAACAAGACCCTTTGGGTTACGAAGGGTGGTGAATATATATACCCATTTACCTGCACAAAGAAACAATGGAACCTTAGTAAGAAACTAATAAAATGCTTACTTAAAGAAGGCAGGAGTGGAATGAGTGGGTTAGGACAAGATAGGAATGAGATTTTATAAGTATACCTTTTATGTCGTTTGAATTTTTAAACCATGCAAACGTATTACCTACTCAAAAACAAAACGAAAATAAATTCTAAAAATAAAAAAGGATGTTGTCTTCTATGAACAAACATTGACAGACCAGCAGCTTTACCTGTTCTTGCTTTTTGTGGCAACAACTGCTACATACACTGGGCCTTCTGCATTGCACACATTACAGAGAATCAAAGGCAAAAGGCCATGTGGCCTGGCTGCAACCTTGAAAATGAAATCAATGAAGATGAGAGATGTGGGAGAAGCATTTTCAATTTATCAAAACATGAAGTACCACCATTCATTTTATATAAAAGTAGTACTGGCTACGTACCTACAGTATGACCTATGTACGTGTAAATGTATCAGATATGGAAGTTTAGCATTCTTGTCTCTTACCCACCAAATGCTAGTATGACTCCCTAATCATTGTGACAAACGAACACAACCCCCCCACCCCCACACATATTTCCAAAAGCCCCCACCTCTAACTGAGGACCACTATGAGGAATAAGTAAAAAGAATAAACATTAAAACTTGTCAACTTTTTTCCCTATCACTGCAACTAATTTTCATCAGTTCATTAATTTAATGAATCTTCATAGCACAGTTGTTAAGAAATCATGAGCAATATGATCCTACAAATGTCTGGCTGCTACTAAAGATAGTTTGTGCCTTGAGTTACAAATTTAAAAAAAAAAACTGAGCTAAAGAAAATCTGAGGGACCTAGAATCCTTGCCAGCCTTCAGTCAAACCTCCTGCTTCCACAACTGCAGAGTGTGTAGTGTAATTTTTTTTAAGTTCACATATATTCTCTCATTGATTATGCTAATTAATTCTCTTAAGAATCCTCTAAGTCTAGCAAGGAAAATATTATTTTCCCCATTTTCACAGACGGGGATTCTAAGGCTCAAAGCAGTAAAGTGATTTTTCCCAGCTCATAATTGACAGAACTTGGAGTAGAAACCACAACGTTTGGTTGCCAGTCTGGCGGTTTCGCTACTCAGCTGTAATACTCACTCTAGACATTGTTTCCTCTGTGCCAAGTCAGTAATACATTGGCTCAATTCAGATCCTTAACATGATAATTATAAATTTGAAACCCAGCATCTACTTTCTGAGTTGTTAGGTCAGAGAAAATGGCCTTCAAAATGGTACAATCTGACAATTCTATAAAGTTCACTGAGTGCTTTACGTGGGTTTGCTTATTTAATTTCACAATAGCTCTTCGAGGTAGGTACAGTCCCTGTCTCATTTTACAGATGAGGACACCAAGGCAGAGAAAAGAAAAAAAACCAAACCCGTTGCTGCCGTGCCGATTCTGACTCATAGCGACCCCATAGGACAGACTAGAACTGTCCCACAGGGTTTCCAAGGAGTGCCTGGTGTATTCAAACTGCAGACATTTTGGTTAGCAGCTGTAGCACTTAATCACTACGCCAGCAGGGTCAGCAATTTGTTCAAGGTCACATACTAGTTGTAACGCAAGCAGCCTAGCTCAGCACTGGGAAAAACTTCAGATAGATTTAATAAAAAATAAATCATCAGAAAAGCTGCTAGGTTTATGCTTTACCTAAACAGTGAAATGTTCTCTTGAGCCTTGTAAATAATATTTAAACAAGCATCCTTCATGTTACTTTTTTGCTGATTTGTAATAGTGATCTCACAATATAGAAACAACCAAGTAACTTGCCCGTTGTTAAACTGACCAACATTTTAACCACTCAAGTAGCGGGCGTTTAATAAGTTACCAATTTTCTACTATAATAATAATTCTTCAGTAGAAACAAGGCAACCCTGAAGTAATCAAACAAGACTCTTGGACATCTTATTTGGTCAACACGAGGACTTAAATTTTTCTACCCTTAGTTTACCGATTTATATCTTGAAAAGGCTAAAGAAGTAAATTTACAAAGAACTCCCAAACACCTATTTGGTAAAATATCACAACAAAAATAATATACGGGCAACAAACTAAGTAAAACAGCAATCTGGAGAAAATAGGTCTATTTTATTCAAATAACATCAAAATAGATACAGAGAAGCTGACACTATTTTATGCAACATAGCAAGTTATGATGTTTCTACTGATGGCCCTGGAGAACACTGATACATTTTCTTCTCTAAAATGTCTACAGAGCATCCCAAAATTCTAATTTTTTAACCAGATTTATTCTTCAGAAGGAAGAGGATGATATCTCGATAGGAACACAATTTAAGAAACAAAAATGCACAGTTGTCAAATAGCACTGGTTCAACAGAACACCAAAAGGGCCTCACTCATGCCTGAAAAATCAGGTGCATGGTATAAAAGTAGCCAGACCGAAGGCAAGTAAAAATTTAAGAAAAAGCATTTGAGCTATAGTCAAATACAAATCATTTAACTCCTCAGAAACTCCTAGAAAATTCTGGGACCAGAGCTCCACAAAGGTGAGAATGCAAAGCGCTAGAGAAAATTCAGTGCATTAGTAAAACTCTGTGTGGCCTAAACTTCGTGATAATTGATGCCCAAAGCTATATTATAGGCTGACATTGTATTTGAATTTATAATACCATCCATGATCACGAACACCAAATTGAGCTAATAATTAAATATACAATGACCAATTACCAAATAAGAGCTGGAAGAGAAAGGAAAAAAACAAACCAGCACCTACTTGCCATCATTTCAGTGGTGGTCCCTATTGTCACAGACATTCCTTAATGGCAGAACCATATATTTAAATACACTGCCTCCTTTGATAATGGAAATCTGACACCAAGGTCTTTTCCAGGAGCCAACTGGCAGGGCACTGGAGCCATATTAACATAAAGCCAAGGACTGAGAAGAACCCAGAGCTGTGAGGCCACGCAACACAGCACTCCACACACCAAGACAAAAAACATGGTTCAAAGCCTTTTCAAGAACAATCCCACAAATCAACTGGCAAGACAGAGAATGGGACTGCATCCCTATTTTACAGATGGTAAATCAAGGCAACCAGAAGTGTGATATACCTCAATTTACTGAGTTGACTCTGAACACCTAAGACAACATAGTGACTTGCTGACAAAGATCATCATAAATTTCACAAGACCCTACCTGGAGGGAAGGAAGAAAGGTAGAATATGAGTGACGGAGCCCCTCCCATTAGTGGTCAGTGGAGGAAATGGAGCAAGGAGAGGTAGAAGGGGATAGGAAGAGGCCCCTCCAGTCGTGGTCAGGAGAGGAAAGATCAGGAGGAGTTTGATCGGGACTGAGGACTGGGGACTAGGGGAGGTCCTCCACTAGTGTTTAATGTGTGATGGCAGGACAAAAGCAGAAAGACTGCAGAGGCCCTCCACACAATGGTGAGCTAAAGAAATGGGTAGGCCAGGAGATAGAAAAGAAAACTAAGGGAGCCTACTATGGCCACGATTGGAAATGGGGGAAGTTGGGAGGGGGGGTAGAGTGACCATCTTGGCAGGAATGTCATGAAAAAAAAATGGAAGCATTAAACTAGATGAGCATCAGTAATGCTAAGATTCTCTCAATTTTCCAGAGTCATCTGTTCCACATTTGGCAACACTTTTATTTGCAAAATGAAAGTCCTCTGGTTGCTTTGGTCCATTTTCTCTTTTTTTTTTTCCCGCCCCCCCCCCCCCCCCCCCCGCTATCTGGCTTTTTTTTTTTTTTTTTTTTTTTTGGTACTTCAGGTGAAGGCTTACAGAACAAATAGTTTCTCATGAAACACTAGTACACATATTGTTTTATGACACTGGCCAACAACCCCACAACATATCAACCCTCTAACTTCTCAACCTTTTTTTTTTGGTGAAAATACACATAGCCAAAGAGACACCACTTCAAAAATTTCTACATGCACAGGTCAGTGACATCAACTACGCTCTTCGAATTGTGTTGCTATTCTCACTTTAGATGAAGGCTTACAGAACAAAATAGTTTCTCATTTAACAGTACACATGTTGCCTTATGACAATGATTAACAACCTCACAACACATCGACACTATCCTTACTCAACCTTGGGTTCCCTATCACCAGCTTTCCTGTCCCCTTCTGCCTTCTGGCCCTTGTCCCTGGACTGCTGTACCTCATTAGTCCCATTTGGTTTTGTGGGGCGGTCCACTTCCCAGCTGAATAGTGAACCTCGGAAATGACTTCACAACTGAGCTAAAAGGGTGTCTGGGGGCCATACTCTTGAGGTTTCTCCAGTCTCCTTTAGGCCAGTAAATCTGGTCTTTTTTTGTGAGTTAGAATTATGCTCTACATCCTTCTCCAGCTCTGCCCAGAACCCTGTGTTGTGATCCTGGTCAGAGAGGTCAGTGGTGGTAGCCAGGCACCATCTAGCTGTACTGGACTCAGTCCGGTGGAGGCCTTGGTAGCTGTGGACAATTAGTCCTTCGGACTAATCTTTTCCTTGTATCCTGTTCTCTTCATTCTCCCTTGCTCCTGAAGGGATGAGACCAGTGGAGTATCTTAGATGGCCGCTCACAGGCTTTTAAGACCCCAGACACTACTCACCAAGGTAGAATGTAGATTTTTCTCTTATTTTAAATGGAGTAGGATTTGAGGACAACTGGTCACCATTATTAAAACAGCACATTTTCACTGGGGCTCATAACACCTTAAACAGTCTAGGAGTTAGGTACGCTCCCATCCACTGTTCTAATTTGTCACGAGGAGAAAAGGCAGGCACTGAAACAGCACCTACCCCTGCGAATAAATACTCAGTGAATGCCCTCTAATGAAACAACAGGAGTTATAGCTCCATTTTCCAAGGGAATAGAAATACCCAAACATTTAACATTTTTAACTTTAATCAAAGATGCATTGTGAGGTGCTTGCCCTGTGTGGTGTTCTTGTTTTGCTAGTTGCCGTCAAGTAGGCTCCAACTCATGCAACCCTTTGTACAACAGAACGAAACACTGTCTGGTTCTGTGCCATCCTCACAATCGTTGCTATGTTTGAGCCCGCTGTTGCAGCCACTGTGTCAATTCATTTCGCTGACGGTCTTCCTCTTTTTCACTGACCCTCTACTTTACCAAGCATGGTGTGCTTCTTTAGGGACTGGACCCTCCTGATAACATGTCCAAAGTATGAGAGACAACGCCTCGCCATCCTTGCTTTAAGGAGCATTCTGGCTGTACTTCTTCCAAGAGAGATTTGTTCATTCTTCTGGCAGTCCATGGTATACTCAATATTCTTCACCAACACTGATGCACTCACCCAAATGCATCAATTCTTCTTAGGTCTTTATTCATTGGTCAGTTTTCATGTGCATATAAGGCAATTGAAAATACTATGGCTTGGGTCAGGCACACCTCAGTATTCAAAGTGACACATTTTGCTTTTTAACACTTAAAAGAGGTCTTTTGCAGCAGATTTGCCCAATAAAATATGTCATTTTGTTTCTTGACTTCAGCTTCCATGGGTGTTGACTGTGGATCCAAGTAAAATGAAATCCGTGACAACTTCAATCTTTTCTCCATTTATCATGATGTTGCTTATTGGTCCAGTTGTGAGGACTTTTGTTTTCTTTATGCTGAGGTGTATTCCATAGTGAAGACTGTAGTCTTTGATTGTCATCAGTAAGTGTTTCAAGTCCTCCTCACTTTCAACAAGCAAGGTTGTGTCATCTGCATATCGCAGGTCGTTAATGAGTCTTCTTCCAATCCTGATGCTGCATTCTTCTTCATTTAGTCCAGTTTCTCAGATTATTTGCTCAGCATACAGACTGCATAAATGAAATGTGAATGAAAAGTGAAAGGATACAACCCTGATGCACACCTTTTCTGATTTCAAACCATGCAGTATCCCCTTTTTCTGTTCAGATGACTGGCTCTTGGTTTATGTACAGGCTCTGCATGAGCACAATAAGGTGTTCTGGAATTCCCATTCTTCACAATGTTATCTATAATTTGTTATGATCCAACAGTCAAATGCCTTGCATAGTCAATAAAATACAGGTAAACATCTTTCTGGTATTCTCTGGTTTCAGCCAAGATCCATCTGACATCAGCAATGATATCCCTTGTTCCACGTCCTCTTTGGAATGTGACTTGAATTTCTGACATTCCCTGTCGATGTACTCCTGCAACCATTTTTGAATTATCTTCAGCAAAATTTGCTTATATGTAAGTTCAAGTTGAAGCTGAAGAAAATTAAAACAAGCCCATGGGAGCCAAAGTATGACCTTGAGTATATCCCACCTGAATTTAGAGACCATCTAGAGAGTAGATTTGACACATTGAACACTAGTGACCCAAGACCAGACAAGTTGTGGGATGACATCAAGGACATCATACATGAAGAAAGCAAAAGGTCATTAAAAAGACAGGAAAGAAAGAGAAGACCAAAATGGATGTCAGAAGAGACTCTGAAACTTGCGCTAAAGGGAATAGAAGAAATGATGAAGTAAAAGAGCGGAACAGAAGATTTCAAAGGGCAGCTCCATAAGACAAAATAAAATATTACAATGAAATTTGCAGACCTAGAGTTAGAAAATCAAAAGGGAAGAACACGCTCAGCATTTTTCAAGCTGAAGGAACTGAATAAAAAATGCAAGCCTTGAGTTGCAATACTGAAGGATTCTATGGGCAAAATATTGAATGACGCAGGAAGCATCAAAAGAAGATAGAAGGAATACATAGTTACTGTACCAAAAACAATTGGTCAACGTTCAGTCATTTCAGGAAGTGGCATATGATCACAACCGATGGTACTGACGGAAGAAGTTCAAGCTGCACTGAAGGCATTAGTGAAAACAAGGCTCCAGGAATTGACAGAATACCAGTTGAGACATTTCAGCAAACAAATGCAATGCTGGAAGTGCTCACTCATCCATCCCCAGAAATTTGGAAGACAACTACATGGCCAACCAACTACAGGAGATCCATATTTGTGCCCATTCCAAAGAAAGATGATCCAACAGACTTGCCCTGTGTAGGCTCCCCTATGTTTACACAGTGTAACACCAGCCTCTCATAGACTGGAACAGACAAGGGGATCTCAGAACTGTGAGCCACACCATCTACCACATCAGACTCTTCCAAGAATCGCATTATCATTTAACAGCCCAGAAAGGAAGGCATTCGTGTGCTCCATGGCTGCTTCCTGTCTCCTTAAAAGGCTAAAGATAAATAATGATAATAATAAAACACTATAATGGAACTCATAGCAAGATACAATGTCCATAAAAATAATCTCAAGGGCAGCTTCTTCTAAAAAAGGGGACAATCATAAACATAACATCTTTCACATTATGTTTATGTTCTAAAGCTTGTCTTAATTATCTTTCTTTATTAAACAGAAGGGAGAAAAAAATCTACATAAAGAACTAAAATACCACATCAGTTTTTTTTCACCCTCAATTTGGAAAATTATGCAAAAGAGGGTCATTTATTTATAGAAGCCCTACCTTTCCCATCTTATCAAATAAGGAAAACTTAAGCTTCTGTGAAGTGAAAAGGCCACAGTAGCTCATTTTTAGCCATGAAGAAAAGCTGTAACAAGGACCAAGGCCACAACTCGTCAACCCTACAACAAGGTGGTTTGGGGAAAGGGCTATCAGACTCATTTTGTCACTCAGGACTCTTACTTGGGGTCAGAAGACCAAGATTCTCTACTCTTTGGAACAGAAGAAGGCAGGGGAAAAAAAAAGAAAAACAGGCAGATGTGGATCAAGTTCAGGCTCTTGTACTCATCAGCTGCCTCAGCTGTGACTTCATCTCCCTGAGCGTCCATTCTCTCCACAGTCACGAGAATGATCACAATAGTACCTACCTTAGTGGGGTGTTGTGATGAAGAAATGAAGTAACACATTAAAGAATCTGGTACACACCAGACATGCAACACATGTCAGCCCTCTTCCACTTCAGTGACTTCCCCTCTGGCCAAATCCCAGACCACCAAGCGCAGTATGGCAAGCCACTAAGCATCTCTATACTGCACACTCCTCAACTGCAAACTGAGGAAGGATAATGTATGTGAAAGTTTTAAACTGATACACAGATGTCAGGAAATACTATTATTCGTGTCAATCAGTACTCATCACTCACAATCATACTTCATGGAACAAGAGTGGAAAGCGTCTCTCGGGTGGGTCCTTCCGTCTCTACCTGTTTACTGGTAAATGCTGGTATGTTCTGATATCAGTATCCCTGAGGGGGACTAAACTGTTCTATATAGTTATTTTCATTTTCATTTTGTGCATTTTATTTGTTTCTGTGCTCAGACTCTGGGGTAAAATTTAAGAAAACCAGAATTTGAAAGGCTAAGGACAAATATTAGCAGCAAGCAACCTGATATTTGCTTATCCTTGCACCAACCACCCAAAAGGAGTTGGATATTTGGAAAACAGGTGGGAAGCTAAAGAAAAACAAGCATCAAGAACAAAAGCCCTGTGAGTTCCTCTGGGGTGAAACTTGCCTTTGAGTCCTCAATACCTAGCAAAGTGCTCAGCACACAGAAGACACTTGATAAATATACATGCCATTCTGGAGAAACAACATGACCTCAATCTACCACAACCTGTTAATAAAAAGAAAAAAGCTAAAAAGTAAATCTGAAAGACTAACATTATTCTAGCTGACACATGTTTCCACTGACTCTTCTGTTGCTTCACAGAAGGGCCACATGAAGATTAAAGATGCACATGGTCTTCAGCTCCAAACAAGCATGACTTTAAAATAAACAGAGATTTAAAAAAAAAAGCCTCTATAACCCCATAATAGGTATCGTTCTACTACCCATCTCTCAGTTTGTTGTACTGTGGTGGCTTGTGTGTTGTTACGAAACTGGAAGTTATGCCACCAGTATTTCAAAACCATGGAGGACAGGTTTCAGAGAAGCTTCCATACTAAGACAGACTAGGAAGAAAGGCCTGGCAGTCTACTTGCAAAAATTAGCTAATGAATCCCAGCAAAATATTGCCCAATACAGTGTTGGAAGATGAATGAATACCCTAGGTCAGAAGGCATTCCAAACACATAGTGACTATAACAACGGACTCAAGCATACAAAGGATCATGAAGATGGCACAGTACCAGGCAATGTTCTGTTCTGTTGTACAAGGGGTTGTCATGAGTCAGAGCTGACTCAACAGCAACTAACAACAAGTATCACTGAGCTTGGCAGGTAGACAGGAAGTCTGTGAGGGGGACTTACCCTCTCCCCTCCCCCCCAGTCATATACACATATTCCACATGGGTGTCAGAAGAACACCTGTGTACCTAGTCACTTTAAATTGCCTTCTCACTCAGGAGGCCAAATGTTAAACAATCAAGACCAAAAATTCTGGGGTTTCTCTCTGTTATTAATTGAATTATGTCTACCAAAGAAGATACATTGAAGTCCTAACCGCTGGTATCTGTGAATATGACCGTTTTGGAAACTGGGTCTTTGAAGACCTTATCAGTTAACATGAGGTCATACTGGAGTGGCATGATTCCTAATCCAATATGAGTGATGTCCTTATAAAAGGGAGAAGAGATACAGAGACACATACAGAGGGAAGACAGCATGTGAAGACAGAGATGGCAGCTGCAAACCAAGGAACACATGGGGCTACCAGAAGCCAGGGGAGACAAGAAAGCATCTTTCCCTAGAGCTTTCAGAGACAGCATGGCTTCACTGGCGCCCTGAATTATATTATTATAATAGCCCATTTCAAATTTGCTGAGAAACCTCAAACCATCACCTACTTGAGTCCTACCCTGCCCCACAAGGTCAAAATCAGATACAGCAGGCCTAATAACTCTTTCACTTTGGGGGAGAGGCAGTTCTGGCCTGATGAGGAGGAGGCAAGAATGAAAATGAGGGACATATCAAGTTTCTTGCTTTACCAGCATTAGATGCCCCGGGTCCAACACGGAGAAGCAGTGTATGATCGCTGTTGATGAGCAAAGAGAAAGGAGGAAGGTGAACAGCAACAATGTGGAAACTGGTTAAGAAAACCCAGTGACAGATAGATCCAGCTAATTGAAGGTTTCAAATTAATCTGCACAAAATGGAATGAATTTTCAAAGAGGTTGCTCTTTACTTTGTGCCAGAACTTAAATCTTTTTCTGAGCACCAGATATTACAGCCAACAGAAGGACAGGGTGATAGGAAATAATAATAAAAAATTAATAATAGTAAAGCTGTCAGTTAAGCCCTTATTATGTGCCAGGTGGGTACTATGACTACCTCCATTTTACAGATGAGGACAATGAGATATAAAGACATTAATAGTTTGCCCGAGACCACTTAGCAAAGGCCAGGGCTGATAACTCCCAAGTTCATACTCTTAACCACCACACAAAGTATAAAGGAAGAAGGATCAGGGGTTTTCTGACTGGACAAGGCTAGTATCTGATCCCAACTCCACCAATTACTGTGCTAGTTATGTGACTTTAGTAGTTAACCTCCTGAGTCTGTTTCCTCAGCAGCAAAATTGAAACAACACTATCCAATTCTTACAGTTACTGTGAACTCTCAGAACAAAGGCTGTTTTCAATAAATGGTAGCTAATTTTATTATGCAGGCCAGAGGGAATGTGGCCAAGCTAACAAAATAAACCACAAGAATGAGGAGGAAACGTAGAAGCATCAGGAACATGGCACACCCCATCTCCAGCCCAGCAGTAAATCTGTATCTTGGAGAGGGCTTCTTCTCCGGAGCTTTGACTCTCACTCCTCTTTAGACATGGACTGGGCAAAATTCTGTAAGAGTCTGTATAGCTTGTGTTCATAACTCCAGGAATCTATATACATTTCCCTTTCCTTTTTAGCTGTTGTTGTAGTGGCCACTGGGTCAGTTTTGACTCATAGCAACCCTATAGGACAAAGTAGAACTGCCCCACAGGGTTTCCACGGAGCGGCTGGTGGATTCGAACTGCCAACCTTTTGGTTAGCAGCCTGAGCGCTTAACTACTGGGCCACCAAGGCTCCCCTTCTTACCTAGACATAAATATATAATAACTTCATGGAAGCATACATATTTCTACTTACATCCAATCTTTTCTAACTTCAAGAGATTCTTAATTCTGATTAAAATTAAGTCCTCCTCAGACACAGCTCTGATTAGATCACTAGCTGACTTCAAAACCATCTAAGGAGCTTTAATACTAATAAGATTTAATACTAATCCAGTCCTCTGTTGTCTGGCCTCCTCTACTTTTCAGTAGAGATTCATCCTTCTATTACAATCTTATCTCTCCTCATGGCTCATCTGGAACTCTCCTTCCAGGAAGGCATCTCAGCCCATTTGTCCCTGAAAACACCTTGCTCATTCTCACTTCTGTATCTGCACTGGTCAGTTTCCCTGAGCACCACCCCTTACCCATTTTTCCCCATTTACATCCTACAAATCCTTTAAGGCCTCCTCTTTCAACTAGCCCCCCACCGACCCATGGCCAGTTCAGCCCCCAGTAAGGTATTCTCTTCTTCCTCTAAACTTCTACAACATGTGTAGCTGTATTAGCTTCCTAAGGCTGCCATAAATTATCGCAAACTGAGGGGCTTAAAACAACAGAAATGTATTCTCTCACAGCTCTGAAGGCTAGAAGTCTGAAATCAGAATGTCCACAGGGCCACAGCATGTCCTCCCGAAGGCTCTAGCGGAGAACCCTTCCTTACCTTTTCCTGCCTCTTGTGGCACCAGTTGTAGTTTGGCTTGTGGTAGCATGACTCCAATCTCTGCCTCCTTCTTCACAAAGCCTTCTCCCCTGTGCTTCTGTGCCTCAAATCTTCCTCTCCTTTCTCGTACAAGAACACCAGACATTGGATTTAGTCCTCGCCCTAGATCTAGGATGATCTTGTATCAAGATCCTTAATTTTATTACTTCTGCAAAGACCCTACTTCCAAACAAGGTCATTTTCATTAGTACTGGGGGGTTAAGACATGGACTACCTTTTTGGGGCCAGTATTCAAGCCATGGAGCCCTGGTGGCACAGTGGTTAAGAGCTCAGCTGCTAACCAAAAGGTCAGCAGTTTGAATCCACCAGCCACTCCTTGGAAACCCTATGGGGCAGTTCTACTCTGTCATATAGGGTCACTATGAGTTGGAGTCAACTCGACGGCAACAGGTTATTCAACTATAATAGCCTTTCCTTTCCGGCGTATCTGTACATGGTTCTGTATTGTTATGTAACTTTTCTTAGTGAAAAATCTTCTCTTCCCAATGATACTGCATGCATCTTGACGAGCACATATGGTTAAGGGTATAGGATTGCAGTCAGGCTGACCTGGGGTCAAATCTCAGCTCTACCATTTTCTAGCTATGTGACCTTGAGCAAGCTATTTAAAATCCCCAAACAGTACTTTCTTCCTCTGTAAAAATGGAACAGTAGTAGTAGTTACCTCACATGGTTTTGTGGCAGATTCATACCTGGTACATAGTAATGCTCAGTAATGTCAGCTGTCATTATCTATTTCTCCTACATTTTTCTATCCTACTATCTTATCTATCTGTCTACCTCTATCTATCGATCTATATGGGGTACTCAATATATCTTTGCTGAACGCTTAATTTAGACACACACATCTTTTCAGATTTCCATTTCTCCAAGAAGCATACCGCTGTTTTCCAGTTTATTAATCCAACATTGAAACTCAAGAAGATTGTCCAGATAGAGTCTCACAGAGAGCACGCTGATTTCCAGTGGCTTGAAATGGGAGCAAAAAGTGATCATTTCCTTAATTGAGATATGCAGGTTTGAAGAACAGCTAAATAATTCATTAGATCCTTTAAGTTGCATTCATCAGATAGTCCTCTTTGAGAAGCATTTTACCTTGAAGTAACAATTTGTCATTCCCCTTTCAAATGAGACACAGATAATAGACTACCTCTGTTTAGGGAAACTATAATAAAGGTCTGAACGATAATAACACCTAAGATTTGCAGAGAGCATCACAGTTTAAAAAGCACATTCATATCCATCATGCCATTTCGTCCTTCCAGCAGCCCCATCAGGAAACCAGAAGGCTTATCTCAGCATGAAAAATGGGAATGCTCGAGCTCAGGAAGGTTCAAGAGTTTTCCCACGTGCCAGAGTGTTGGTTCAGATCATCTAAATCCTAGTTCAGTGCTCCTTTCATGGCACCACAAGATTTTAAATGATCTACACATCTTTACAGAGAGACACCCAGCTGGAAAGAGTGGAACTCACATGGACTAATCCTACTGCTAATCTGTATTTTGGCTAAAGTACTTATGTTATCACCTTTGAGATAGAATGCAAAGCAAAACCCTCAAATGATATTTAATGCAGTTGTATATGACATCAGACTAACTGGGAGACCTCAGCTGAAAATCTATTTTTATACTAGCCATTTTCAGAGCCTTCCCTACTTGGTTTCCAAGCAGTAAAGCAAGAGTATTCAGCTCCAGCCTCCTGGGGTTTCCTGTTAGCATATTCAGCACAGACTGCATTTAAATACTCTGCCTGAGTATAATTTTCTACCAGGCCCCCTTCACTAACTGCCCCCAGCTACCCAACCAGACACCTCCCTCTTCCCTCTGTTATGGAATGAATTGCATCCCCCAAAAATATGTGTTGTAAATCCTAACCTCTATGTGAGTGGTTATAATTCCATTTGGGAATGGGTTGTCTTTGTTATGTTAATGAGACAAGATTAGTGTAGTTTATATCTAGAGTCAATCTCTTTTGAGATATAAAAGAAATTAAACAAGCAAGTGAATAAGAAGAGTTGGAGGAAGAGAGATGCCAAGCCACATGAAGATCGCCCAGGAGCAGAAGCTCAAAGAGACAAGGACCTTCATCCAGCACCAACAGAGAGAAAAAGCTTCCCCAGAACTGACACCCTGAATTTAGACTTCCAGCCTCCTAAACTGTGAGAAAATATACTTTTGTTTGTTAAAACCATCTACTTGTGGTAATTCTGTTATAGTGGCACTAGATAACTAAGATAGAATTTAGTACCAGGAGTAGGGTGCTACTCTGACAGATACCTAAAATGTGGAAGCAGTTTTGGAATTGGGTAATGGGTAGAGGCTGGAAGAGTTTTAAGGTACCTAATAGTACAAGCCTAGATTGCCTTGAAGAGGCTGTTGGTATAATTATGGACATCAAAGGCAATTCTGGAGAGGGCTCAAAAAGAAGTGAGGAGAGCTATAGAGAAAGTCTTTATCATCTTAGAGAATACATATGGCACCAGCAACAGAATTTTGCTAGAAATGTGAACGTTAAATGTGCATCTCATGAGGCTTTAAAAGAAAATGATGAACATGTGATTGGACAATGGAGGAAGGGTGATGCTTTTTATACAGTGGCAAAGAATTTGTTTGAATTATGTTCAAATGTTTGGTGGAAGGTAGAACTTGTAAGTGATGAACTTGAATATTTGGCTGAGGAAATTTCTAAGCAAGATCTTAAAGAGGCCATGTGGTTTCTCCTTGCCACTTATAGTAAAATGCGAGAGAAAAGAGATGGAGTTAAAAATGAACTGTGCAAAATGAAAACAAAGCTCAAAGACTTGGAAAATTCTGTTGTACAAATTAAGGACACGTGTCCTAGAATTTTCACCAAGGACATGGCTATACAATCTTTTGCTAAAGAGATTAAGCCTGTGGCTGATGGATCTAACCAACTAGCACAGCAGAAAACCCATCAGCTTAGACTGAAGGGGACAGAAAAAGAATGAAAGGAAAGAACGTCGTCTGCCTCCTGGAGTTCTACAGGCAGGAAAAGGCCAAAGGAACTACATCTGTTGTCCTCCAAGAAATGAAAAGGACCATCCCTGGAACAGCTCAGAGATCAGCTGAACTGTTGGAAGGAGCACGGTAAGCAGGGCCTTCTCAGTTTCAAAGGATGGAGCCACAGTCTCCTGGATCTCAAAGTGTAGGGCCACAACCTCCTAGATTTCAAAGAGCTAGCTGGATCTTTGCCAACTCAGTTCTGGAGTGTAGTGCTGCTGTTAAGGTGTGCCAGGGAGATGGGGCCACCACCCAAAGCTGAAGAGGCAGGGCTGCCATGCCCAAGGGGCAGAAGAACAGGGCCTACCGGGGCCAAGGGGGTGGGGTTGCCACTCAGATGGACTAGGAGAATAGGGCCGCCCAAAGCCAAGGGAACAGAGTTGCCATCCCAGTGGGCCTGGAAGGTAGAGCTGAAGCCCAGGGCTGAGGGGCCTCCACTCAGAGTCCAGAGGGCATGGCCAACACCCAAAGTCTGGAAGACAGGGGAGTTGCCAAAACGGTCCCAAAGAATAGAGGATTATTTTCAAGCCTTCAATTGTTCTGCTAGGATCTGGACGTGCTTGGTGCCCATTATCCCTTCTCTCCTTCCAATTTCTCCAATTTGTAATGGAAATGTCCACCTTATGCCAGTTCCACCACTGCATTTTGGAAACAGATAACTTCTAGTCCAGATTTCACAGGTTCACAGATGAAGAGGAATTTTGCCCCAGGATAAAATATGCCTAAAGTCTCACCTATATTTGATGTAGAAATAAAATTCTGTATTTGGAGTTGACTTAAGACTTCTGGGATGATGTCATGGGGAATGTGCTTTGCATATACCAAGGACATGAATTTTGGGGGGCCAAAGGATGGAATGTTGTGGACTGAACTGTGTCCCCCAAAAATATGTACTGTAAATCCTAACCTCTATGCCTGCGGTTATAATCCCATTTGGGAATGGGTTGTCCTTGTTATGTTAATGAGACGGGATTAGTGTAGAGTGTATCTTGAGTTAGTTTCTTTTGAGATATAAAAAAGATTAAACAAGCAAGCAAATAAGAAGAAATGGGGGAAAAGAGATGCCAAGCCACATGAAGACTGCCCAGAAGCAAAAGCTCAAAGACAAGGACCATCCTCCAGAGCCAACAGAGAGAAAAAGCCTTTCCCTAGAGCCAGCAACCTGAATTCAGACTTCTAGCCTCCTAAACTGTGAGAAAATACACTTCCGTTTGTTAATGCCATCCACCTGTAGTATTTCTGTTATAGCAGCACTAGATAATTAAGACACCCTCAAACACAGAGTATGTTCTGTCTCAATACCTCTTCAGGGCTGTTCCCATTGCATGGGCTGCTCCCTTACCTCATTCATTCCTGCACAAATATCACCTCCTCAGAGAGGCCTTGAGCCCATTTTCTTATTAAAACCTGTAACACACTCTCTGTAACCACTTTCCCTATTTTTTCATCATAGTACTTTATCTATATCTGACATTTTATAAAATTTTTATCTCTCTGTTAATTACAGGACTCTCCCACTAGAATGTAAGCTCCATGAGGGCAGGGCTTGATATTGTTCACCACTATACTGCCAGCACCTAGAGCAGTACCTGGTAATAAGAAGTTCTCAATAAATTGGTGTTAAATAAAGGAATGTGCTTATAAATTTTTCTATTTAAAATCTCCACTTCTTCCATTTTAAAAATATTCTTATACATGAACCCAAAAGAACAAAATAAATATCACAACTAGAACAAATGTAAAGAAAATATAAGTGCTATAGAAAAATTATCAAGCAATAATGGGACACAGGAGCCCTGGTGGTGCAGTGATTGTTTGGCTGCTAACCAAAAGGTTGGGAGTTTGAATTCAGCAGCTGCTCCTTGGAAACCCTATGGGACATTTCTAGTCTGTCCTATAGGGTCACTATAAGTAGAAATCAACTCGACAACGAAGGGTTTGGTATTTTGTTTTGTTTTGTTTTGTTTTGTTTTTGTAATGGTACACAGAAGCCCCGGTGGCACAGTGATTAAGAGCCACGGCTGCTAACCAAAAGGTCAGCAGTTCGAATCCACTAGCTGCTCCTTGGAAATCCTATGGGGCAGTTCTACCCTGACCCATAGGGTGCTATGGGTCGAAATCAACTCAACAGCAATGGGTTTCTTTTGTTTTGTTTTGTTTTTTAATGGAACACAAACCAGTCACCATCAAGTCGATTCCAATTCATGGTGACCCCACATGCACCACAGTAGAATTCCATAGGGTTCTATTCCATAAGGTTTTCAATGGCTGACTTTTGAGAAGTATAGATAGCCAGGCCTGTGTTCTGAGGCACCTCTGTATAGACTAGAATCACCAACCTTTCTGTTAGCACCTGCGTTTGGTAAACGTTTGCACCACCTACAGACCCACAGCAACTAACAACAACAACAAAGGGGACACAGAACAAGTGGGCAGAATCCCTGGGACCAAAACAGTCATGATTCTATCAATTGTTGTAACAGCTTACAACACTGGAGCTAATGTCATTCCGTTGATAAACCCAGATTAAAGACCAACAAATCCCACCCACTCCCAGCCAACTGCTTTCTTATTGCCTAAGGCAATTCTATCACATGCCGCTGGGCAAGTAGATGTAAAGATATACTCTAAACCAAAGCCCACGCGTGAAGTAGATTACACTCATAGTGATCCTAGAAGACAGAGCAGAACTGCCCCATAGGGTTTCCAAAGCTGTAATCTTTACAGAAGCAGACTGCCATATCTTTATCTAGCTGAGCGGCTGGTGGATTTCAGCTGTCAAGTACTTAACCACTGCGCCACCAGAGCTCCTTAGATATACTCTAGGAACCCGATATATAAATAACCTAGGCTATCCTTTGGTGAAGAAGGTCCAAGTTATTTCTTGGATTTTGTATGTATGTTAGTAAGCTGGCAATCACCAAGTGATCAAATTTAGCACCAGCAGGAGTACAGCAATCTGACATTACATGTCCCCTAACTGATGCAGTAAGTACTCAACACCAGTCATGAAGTATTCTTGCAAAAAATATTTAACCTGAATCTAATTATGAGGGAATCATCATATATCCAGAATGTGGGACATTCTACAACAGGCCAGGAATCTTCAAAAAAAGTTAATGTCAGGAAGGAAAAAAAGACAAGAGGATTCTTCTAGATTAAAAGAGACTTGACTGAATTCTCCACTGGGAAAAAAAAGTCAACAAACTGGGGAATCTGAATACAGACTGCAGAGTTTACAAAAGTTCCACTAGCTACACCTGTTTAGTGTGTAGTATTTAAAGCTGAGATCCAAGTTACCATTATTCACATCTATATATAATCACTGTGCATTTTCCGTATACATTATGAGGAATGGCTCTACCCTTCTCCAGTTACGTGCATTTAGTCCCAATAAGATCTCTGTCCTGAGTTCCACAGGGCTTAGCCTCCACAGGGCATCTTGTAACACTAATTAGAGGAGACAGGGTTTGTAAATCCTTTTTTTACAAGATGATTCTAAAAACCGAATTTCCTAAGCCTGCTTTTTTGCACACATATAATTCTTCAGTGTATTTCTTTCTTTTTTTTTCTTTTTTGCCATTAACATTTAGTAAAGTTCTTATTAAAAACTATTTCAGCCACTAAAATGTAAATTCCTTGAGAGCAGAAACTATAGCTGGCTAATCTCTGCATTCCTAGAGGCTAACACAAAGCCTTACATGGAGTACGTAGCTCATAATAACTGTAGAATTTAAAAAATTACTATACTTCCATCTAGACTGTAGAATGATTACTTTGCTTGAATTTTTAATGACCCTGAATCTCGTGTTGCAAAAGGTACTGAGGAACTGATATATCTTTCAGACTTTCCAACTTTCATTCAATTGCCAATTGTCTTCTATATTTCATAAAATGTTTAATTTAGCAATAAAACTACTCTTCACAGAATCTGAAAAAAAAATTTGGAAGAAATTTTAAAATCAAGGCATTCTTTCCACGTGTAAAGAAATTCAATACATGATTCAATAAGTCAGTATCATACCCTCTTTCAAAATTGAAATGACGTTAAGAGCATGTAGCAGGATCTTTTGAATACTCTTACCTATCTCTGCCAACAAGGCTTGTTTCATCAAGTAGCTGCAAAGCATCCTCTCCCTACCTGTGTCAACTGCATCTTGACTGACCCTAATTCAATGAGGATTTTTACAGTTGCTTATTTCTTTAGTAATTACTGAATTGATTTCAGTATTGTGAAAGTCGTTTTAACATTTAAAAATCATTTAACTTTCTGCTTTTCATTTCACACTCTGCTTTTTTAATTTCCATTTCCATTTGTGAATCTTGACATTTGTAGATTTCCTGGATCATCCAGCTCTAAGACATTCCCATTCTACTTCAGTGCAATCAGATTGCTCACTGAACTTCAACAACTATGTTTCTTTAATACGTATAAACACACTTTTGTGGCAATCCCAAGACCACTACTTCTGCAGGAGTCTCGCCCACAGCCTTCCTATAATCAAAGTGGTTTAAAAGGCAAGCTTTCTCTAAAGCCACATGGCATATCCTAAAGAATTACCATGACCTAGTTCTAGAATGTCACTCCACGTAAATTTCATCCAGCGGCAAACAATATATGAAGCATTTTTATGTCAGTAACTGAGTCTCCTTTCTAAGACCTACTCCCGTTTTGAAAGGCTACCCCAGCAGAAATCACTGCCTAGGAGAAAAAGAGACCACATGTTTGGTCAAGGTCCAGACAGACCTAGCTGCACAATCCTAGGACATGAATGAGCCTGTAAGCTTCAGTTCACTCATTTTTAAAATAAAACAATTAGACTAAGTCACCTCTCACTTGCCTTCCAATTCTAAGATTCTGTACTTCTACTAAGTGTCCCTATGTGGGACATGATTTTCAAATTTCAAAAATATAGCATAAACCCTTGGGTAGCTCTTCTGTATTTTGCTATCTCAATGTGAATTTTTAGTACTCTGGCAACTTCCAAAAAGACTTACAAGACCTTAAAGATTAAAGCATGGTACAAACCCTATGACCTAGCAATTCCACTCCTAAGTATATACCCAAGAGAAAGGAATGCATACAAAAACTTGTACACAAATGTTCGTAGCAACATTAGTCCTAATAGCCCAAAAAGTGAAAAGAACCCAAATGTCCATCAACTGACATATGGATAAACAAAATGTGCTATCCCCATACAGGGGAATACTATTCAGCCATAAAAAGGAATGAAATGCTGATGCTTGCTACAGTATGTATGTATCACTTCTTTGAAACCATTCTGCTCCGTAAAAGAGGGATGGTCCAAGGTGTCCCAGGGTGACACCTGGGTCTGACCTGGGTCCAGAAGGCCAGGAAGAGTTAGTCAAGTAGAGGCAAGATACAAGGCTGCTCCAGGCTGAGCAAGTGTAAAGGGGCAGAGAAAAGAGGTTATGGTGCACAGGGGAAACCAAAACTGGTTCACTGTGGCACAAGCACTGAGTGTGAAAAGAGAGTGATAAGAAAATCATACAGTGTGTACTATGTGCCAGATGCTGTTGCAAGCACTATATATATAGACAGGCTGACAAACATACACATACATAGAAATTCATTAAATTATACCTTAGTTCCTTATGTGTATGTATATGTGTACATACATATATTGAATTATGTATATATATTGAATTATGGAGCCCTGGTGGCACAGTGATTAAGAGTTTGGCTACTAACCAAAAGGTCGGCAGTTTGAATCCACCAGCCACTTCTTAGAAACCCTATGGGGCAGTTCTACTCTGTCCTATGGGTCACTATGACTCAGAATCAACTCAAAGGCAATGGGTTTATACTGAATTATGTTATATAATATATAAATATACATTATATAATATATATAAATATATTATATATTATATAAATATATATATGAATGTAATATTTAATCTTCACAAGTACTATTACTTCCATTTAACAGATGAGGAAACTAAAGTACAGAAAGCTTTAATAACTTACCCAAGGATACACAGCTAATAAGTGGCAGAGCTGTGATTTAAACCCAGGCAGTCTAATTTCAGAATTTGAGCTCTTATCCACTATGCTACGCAACACTGGTGACATGAAGATGGGAAGGACTGTAGACAGAATTCTGACACGAAGGATCCCAGACCCTATGCTGAAGGATGGGCCTTTCTCTTGAAGGCTATCAACTTCTTAAAGATGCCTGAGTCATTTGCTTAGACTCAGGTAAGACAGTCAGACTTAAATTTCATTTGGCAACAGTAAATAGAGCTGTCATTTTCTTTTGTTAGTCGGAGTTTTCTGTGGCTCTTTATAATACAGAGCTCAAGTTTTAAGGCTAAATTTGTGATAATTCATGAGAATGAAAGTAAGAGCCCAAAGTCCTGAGTTTTGTTCCCACCTCTGCCAACAATGCTCTGTGACCAATCCAATGACGTCCTTGCTTTTTTTACAGAAGTAATTCAATTTAACAACTCTGTGTTGAAAGCTTACTACATACGAGGCATTGTGTTTGTACCAAGTGGGAAAGAAGCTTAATATCTGGTGGGGAAATAATGACACACATACACAATGATCATAATTTAATGTCAAAAGGATGACAATCTATGTTCTACAGGGGCTTAAAGGTGAGTGGCCATAGCAAGTAAGAAGGATGAAGAAAGGTGCCTCCTGGCAAAAATGGCATCTGAAAGGGCCTTGAAGGACTGGGAGGTGGGAGGTGCTTGGAAGGGAGCAAGAGAGGGTGGACAGCAATGGGCACAGCATTCCAAGTGGAGGGACCAGCATAAGCAAAGGTATGGAAGCCTAGGAGTTGTTTAAGGTGGTGCTTACATTTATTATTAATTCACAATAAGTACAAAAACTGGGAGTAAGGATTTAAAAAACACATAATAATTTCATGGAATAATTTTATTTCTGTTGAAACTAATAATAAAAAAAAAATTTGAGCTCATAAAAAATAATAAATAAAATATAAACAGGCCAGTCTAGATGGTAAACTAAGTTCTTCCATCACTTTGGACAAAAAAAAAAAAAAGCATATATTAAATTAATATAAATTGAGATCCCAATGACACACTTATCACAGTAAATTTAAAAGTTGGTACAATGTTCCAAAGCAAGATGCAGCCCCCTGTAATACCTAAACACACATGCCCCCAAAAAAACAAAGTGAGGTCCCAGAGCCTGCACGACAGAACTGACCTATCACGGTACATTCACCCCTGTGAGAGAAGTCCTCTTAAGAGACAGCCTATCGTTCTAGCTTTCAGAAAAGCACACACATCTTTCCATGACACTTGCATGGTACTGCATATAAAGGGATGTTGTGGTCCAGCTTCAATGCATACTCTTCTTCTGAGTTCATACTACTGTCAGCCCTTTTGGGTGACCACGGGTGAGCACTGCAGTTCTCAGCTGTTTAAAAATAGTATGCATTACCAAAATGTGTTCATCCTCGTCTATCACTGTACCCAAATATAGTTCCTAGGATAACATATGAAGATGCTAACTTCAGAAACAAGCTGGTTCACTGGCAAAAGTAGGGATACTGAATCAGAAAACCAGCTCTACTCCTGAATAATTGTGTAAAAACAAAAATTTGGAGAGAGATATAACCTCTCGGTGTTTCGTCTATAAATCAAACTATTCTACAATGTTATTGTGGACTGAATTAAATACGTCATACAGAAATACTTGGAACACTGTCAATCAATTTTTGAACATTCTGTTAAAGTTACTTTGACTGAACCATTGGATGGATCCTTTTTATCAGAAAAAAGATAAGTGATATGGATCTCTACTTAGCCTTGACTCTTGAAGAGCTCACAGTCCACCGAAACTGCGGTAAGAAAAAAAAAATTTAATCACCTAATTTTCTTCCCAGCCATAAAGGAGTAAGTTCTCATCAGTGTTCTAACACTTTCTAGCAGGATGGCTTTGAACCATTTTAATCTTTGGAACCTTGGATTCTTCATCTACACAATTGAGAAGGCTACACAACACAGCCTATTACAACCTCTTCCACAATGAAAAATATGTGGTTCTAATTGCCATTTTGAGCCCCACGTTGAACTTTCTCACTGCTTTTGTTCCATGGGCTAAAGGTGCAAATGTTTTAGGCAACGTGCAATGTGTAGCACTGTGTCAATATGAGCATAGAAATTTATTGCATAGCTATATAAGCCTAGGTACATGCTACTAAATAGAGAAAATGACTGATGTTGTTCTTCGATGTCATGGAGTTGAGTTCGACTCAGTGACCCTATGTGGCAAAGCAGAACTGCCTCATAGGGTTTTCTAGGCTATAATCTTTTTTCCCCCCTTACTTTTATTGTTTTAGGTGAAAGTTTACAGCGTAAATTCGTTTTTCTTCAAAAATTTAAAACACAAATCCTTTTGTAACATTAGTTGCAATCCCCACAATGTGTTAGCACTATCCCCCCTTCCCTTTCCACCCGAGTTCTCAGTGTCCATTCATCCAGCTTTCCTGTTCCTGCCTGCCTTCTAGTCTTTGCTTTTGGGCTGGGGTTGCCCATTTGGTTGCGTATACTTGACTGAACTAAGAAGCAAGTTCCTCACATGTGTTGTTGTTTGTCTTATGGGCCTGTCCAATCTTCGGCTGAAAAGGGGGACCTCAGGAGTGGCTTCAGTTCTGAGTTAGCAAGGTGTCCAGAGACCAGTCTTGAGGTTCCTCCAGTCACCATCAGACCAGTAAGTCCGGTCTTTATGAATTTGGATTCTGTACTACATTTTTCTCCCGCTCTGCTTGGGACCCCCTATTGTGATCCCTGTCAGAGTGGTTGGTGGTGGTAGCCAGGCACCATCTGCTTGTTCTGGGCTCAGGCTGGTGGAGGCTGTGGTTCATTAGTCCTCTGGACTAACATTTTTCTTGTGTCTTTGGTTTTCTTCATTCTCCTTTGCTGGGAATGTGGTGGGACCAATAGACATATCGTAGTGGTTGTACCATTTTGCATTCCCACCAGCAGTAAGAGTTTCAAGCTCTCTGCAGCCTCTCCAACATTTGTTATTTTCTGTTTTTTTTTTTTTTTTTTTAATCAGTGTTAGTAATGTTGGGGTGGAATGGTATCTCATTGTACCTTTGATTTGCATTTCTCTGAATGGCTAATGATCGCGAGCATTTCCTCATGTGTCTGTTAGCCACCTGAATGTCTTCTTTGGTGAAGTGCCTGTTCATATCCTTTGCCCATTTTCTAATTCAGTTATTTGTCTTTCTGTTGTTGAGGTGTTGAAGTATTCTATAGATTTTAGAGGTTAGACCTTTGTCGGACATGTCATAGCCAAAAATTTTTGCACAGTATGTAGTTTCTTCTTTTACTCTTTTGGTGAAGTCTTTTGATGAGAATAGTGTTTAATTTTTAGGAGCTCCCAGTTGTCTAGTTTATCTTCTGGTGTTTGTGCCTTGTTAGTTATGGTTTGTATGGTATTTATGGCATGTATTAGGGCCCCTAGCACTGTCCCTATTTTTTCTTCTGTGATCTTCATAGTTTTAGGTTTTCTATTTAGGTCTTTGATCCATTTTGAATTCATTTTTGTGTATGGTGTGAGGTATGGTGCCTGTTTCATTTTTTTACAGATGGACATCCAGTTTTGCAAGCATCATTTTTTAAAAAGATTGTCTTTTCCTCCATTTAATGGACTTTAGGCCTTCATCAAAGATCAGTCGACCAAAAGTGGATGGATTTACATCTGGGTTATTGATTCTGTTCCACTGGTCTGTATGTCTTGTTGTTGTACCAATAATAGACTGTTTAGACTACCGTGGCTGTACAGTAGGTTCTGAGACCAGGTAGTGTGAAGCCTCCTACTTTGTTTCTTTTTCTTCAATAATGCTTTGCTTATCCAGGGTCACTTT
This sequence comes from Dugong dugon, assembly GCA_030035585.1. Lineage (NCBI taxonomy): Eukaryota > Metazoa > Chordata > Mammalia > Sirenia > Dugongidae > Dugong > Dugong dugon. The sequence continues at coordinate 48,244,325 of CM057479.1, forward strand.
CCTTTCCATATAAAGCTGATGATTAGTTTTTTAAAATAATGCTGTTGGGATTTGGATAGGGATTGCATTATATCTGTAGATCACGTTGGATAGGATTGATATTTTCACAATTTTGACTTTCTATCCGTAAGCATGGTATGTTTTTCCATTTATGTAGGTCTCTTCACATTTCTTGCAATAGTGTTTTACAGTTTTCTCTGTATAGGTCTTTTACATACCCAGTTAGATTTATTCCTAACTAGTTTATTTTTTAGGGGTTATTATCAATGGTGTTGCTTTCCTGATTTCCTTTTTGAAGTTTGTGTTGTTGGTGTATAGGAACCCAACTAATTTTCATATGTTAATCTTGTATCCTGCCATTCTGCTGAATCTTTCTATTCCAGTAGTTTCTTGTGGAATCTTTGCAGTTCTCTACGAACAGGATCGTATCATCTGCGAATACAGACAGTTTTACTTCTTCCTTTCCAATCTGGATGCCCTTTCTTTCTTTTTCTTGCCTTATTACTCTAGCTAGGACTTCTAGCACAATGTTAAATAGGAGTGGTGATGAAGGGCATCTTTGTCTTGTTCCTGTTCTCAGGTGGAATGCTTTCAGCCTCTCTCCATTGAGAATGATGTTGGCTATTGGTTTTGTGCACCAAAAACCAAAACCAAACCTGTTGCCATAGAGTCAATTCCGACTCATAGTGACCCTACAGGGCAGAGCACAAATGCCTCCTAGGGTTTCCAAGGAATAGCTGGTGGATTCGAACTGCCAACCTTTTGGTTTGCAGCCAAGCTCTTAACCACTGTGCCAACAGGGCTCCAGTATGGCTGGTTTTGTATAGAAGCCCTTTATTATGTTGAGGAACTTTCCTTCTATTCCTATTTTACTGAGAATTTTGATCAGGAATGGGTATTGGACTTCATCAAATGCCTTTTTTGTGATGATTAAAATGATCATGTGGTTCTTTTCCTATGTTCTATTTACGTGGTGGATTATGTTGATTTTCTAATGTTGAACCATCCTTGCATGCCTGGTATGAGTCCCACTTGGTCGTGGTGTTTTTTTTTTTTTGTTTTCTTTTTTTAATATGACACTGAAATCTATTGGCTAGAATCTAGGTGAGAATTTCTGTATCTATATTCATGAGAGATACTGGTCTGTAATTTTCTTTTTTTGTGGTGTCTTTGCCTGGCTTTGGATTCAGGGTTATGCTGGCTTCACAGAATGAATTCAGGAGTATTCCTTCCTTTTCTATGCTCTGAAATAGTTTGAGTAGTACTGGTGTGAGCTCTTCTCTGAGTATTTGATAGAACTCTCCAGTAAAGCCATCTGGGCCAGGTCTTTACTTGGTTGGGAGTTTTTGTTTGTTTGTTTGTTTTTATTACTTCTTCAATATCTTGTTAGGGGTCTGTTTAGACTTTCTATCTCAGTTTGTGTTTCTAGAAATTTACCCATTTCCTCTAGGTTCTCATTTGTTGGAGTACAATTTTTCATAGTATTCTGTTAGGATCTTTTTTATTTCAGTTGGTTCTGTTGTAATGTCTCCCATCTCACTTCTTATTTGGGTTATTTAATTCCTCTCCTGTTTTTCTTCTGTCAACTCAGCCAATAGTTTGTCACTTTTACTGATCTTTTCAAAGAATCAACTTTTGGCCTTGTTGATTGTATTGTTTTTCTATTCTCTATTTCATTTATTTCTACTCTAATCTTTATTATTTCCATTCTTCTGATGGCTATGGGCTTATTTTGCTGTTCACTTTCTAAATACTCAAGTTGTTGGGCTAATGTTTTTATTTTCTCCCCTTCTTCTTTTTTGATGTGTATGTTTATTGCTAAAAATTGACCTCTAAGCCTTTTCTTTGCTGTGTCCTAAAGGTTTTGGTATGATGTGTTTTCATTCTCATTTAATTAAGGGATTTTTTTATTCCCTCTTTGATTACCTCTATTACCCAGTTGTTTTTAAACAAGGTGTTATTCAGTTTCCATGTATTTGATTTGTTTCCTTGCTCTTCCTGTTGTTGATTTCTACTTTTACGGTGTTGTGACCAGAGAGAATGCTTCATATTATTTCAGTGTTTTGGATTTTACTGAGTGTTGCTTTGTGGCATAAAATGTTGTCTATTCTGGAGAATGTTCCATGTGCATTTCAAAAGAATGTATACTTTCCTGCCATTGGGTGGAGTGCTCTATATATGTCTATGAGGTCAAGTTGGTCGATACAGATCTTCTGTATCTTTGTTGACTTACTTTCTAGATGTTCTGTCCCTTACTGAGAGTGGTGTGTTGAAGTCTCCTACTATTACTGTGGCACTGTCTATTTCTCTCTTCAGTGCGTTAGAGTTTGTTTTATGTATTTTGGAACTCAGTCGTTAGATGCATAGATATTTATTAAGGTTTGTCTTCTTGGCGGATTGTCCCTTTAATCATTATATAATGTCCTTCCTTGTCTTTTGTGGTTAATTTTGCCTTAAAGCCTATTTTATCTGAGATTAGTATTGCCACTCCTGCTCTTTTTTGATTAGTTCATTTCTTTTTCATCTTTGATTTTTTATATATTTATGTCATTGTGTTTAAGGCATGTCTCTTATAGACAGTATACTGATGGGTAGTGCTTTTTTATCCATTCTGCCACTGTCTCTTTACAAGCGCATTTAAGCCATTTACATTCAGTGTGACTATCGATACGTTTGAGTTTACCGCTATCATATTGTTCAGCTTTTTTTTTTTCTGGTGCTGACATTTTCTTTGTTCCTCTTACTTTCCTGTGCTGAATTCCTTTTGTTTGTGGATTTTCTTCTTTTCCCTTTTTGCTATTACAGATTTTCGGTTTACTGAGACTACATATTTTTCTTTCTTTTAATTCTGCCAAGTAGGTTTGTTAACTTTCTTTGTGGTTACCTTGAAATTTAACCTTATCTTCCTAAGTTTGAACCAGTCTTTTATTACTTGATATCGCCTTGACTTTCTCTCCACATGAAAGTTCTATACCTACACCATTTATTCTCCTTTTTACTGTTTCGATGTTGTCATCATTTACAGATTGACATCTATTTCCCAGTTTTAAGTCTTTTAGCTTTGTTTTATTATTTAGACTTCTTTAACTAGGTTGGTATCTGGCTGATGCTGTCCTGTGTCCTAGACTCCAATTGTTATCTGATGTTGTTGGTTCTCTAACTGAAGGACTCCCTTTAGTATATCTTGTAAGTTTGGTTTGGTTTTTACAAATTCCCTTAATTTCTGTTTATATAGAAATGTCCTAATTTCACCACCATATTAGAGAGAGAGTTTTGCAGGATATGTTATACTTGGTTAGCTGTTTATTTTTCTTTATATATGTCATTCCATTGCCTTCTTGCCTGCGTAGTTTCTGCTGACTAATCAGAGTTTATTCTTGTTTCCTCTTTGTAAGTGACTCTTCCTTTTTCTTGAATTGCTCTCAGGATTCTTTCTCTGTCTTTGGTTTTGGCAAGTGTGACTCATGATATGTTTTGGGGACTTTCTTTTGGAGTCTATCCTATACAGGGTTCATTGAGCTTATTGGATGGTCAGCTTTCCATCTTTCATGATATTTGTGAAATTTTCTGTCAGCAAATCTTCAACAATCTTCTCTGTGTTTTCCATTTTCTCCCCCTATTCTAGAACTCTGACCATATGCAAATTTTTTCTCTTGACTGTGGGGGGAACAAATAGAAGAGATAGAAAGAAAAAAAGGGGGTAGCCAGCAGGTGGGGGAAGGGTGGACCTGGGGGCCAGCAGGAAGAGGAGGAAGATGTCATATGGGGCTAGGTGGGAGGTAGAAAGCAGTGGGCCAGTGGCTCTCTAGCCTGGCGGTGCGGCATAGCCCAGCAGGAGCAGGAGAGGTGGCTTATGGGGCTAGGTGGGAGGGAAATAAATAAATAAGTAAATGGCACAGTGGGGTCTGACAGTGGGGCAGGTGGATGCAGGTGGGAGTCGGGGCAATGGCGGGCCAGTAGGTCTCTACCCAGGGCAGTACAGCAAGGCTTGGTGGGAAGGAGTAGAGGTGGCCTATAGGGCTAGGTGGGAGGGAGAAAGAAAAGGTAGAAAGGGGAAAAAGAAACAGATAAAAAGAAAAAAAATGGCACAGCAGGAATCATCAGGTGGGGGCAGGGATGACCTCTAGCCAAGGCAGCACAGTGCCTCTCTAGCCAAGGCAGCACAGTGTGGCCTGGCAGGAATGGGTACAGGTGGGGTACTGGACTAGGTGGGAAGGAGAAAGAAAAGGAGAAAGGGAAAAAATAAATAAAATAAAAAATAAAAGGGCACAGCAGGAGCCAGTGGATGGTGTGGGGCAGATCCAGGCTTGCAGTGGGCTGGTAGCTCTCTACCCATGACAGACCTGGTGGGAAGGAGTAGAGGTGGCATACAGGATTAGGTGGGAGGGAGACAGAAAAGGAAGAAAGGGGAAAAAGAAAAAAACTGGTGTGGCTGGAGCCAGTGGGTCGGGGTGGGGCGGACCTGGGCTGGCAGCAGGCCACCATCTCTCTAGCCATGGCAGCATGGCGTGGCCTGAGCAGGAAGGGGTAGAGGTGGGGTAAAGTGCAATTTACTTATGATTAGTATGTGTGTTTTGGAAAAAGCGATTAATTTAATACTTGTTTTTAATATACACATGCTAATTTCAAAAATAACAATTTAAACAATCTGCCAAATACTGAAAGACTGGTATACAGACTAACAATTCTTACCTCAGATAAACTATTAATAATAACCAACATAGATGCCAACTTTCTCGTAACTCTTTAGCTAAATATAAGGACAAGCATGCATAATTTAATTATAAACCCTAAATTTAAGAAATTGTATTTATTACTGATTCTGGGAAAGATTTTTTTCTACATAGTATTTACCCTTAATCTTATGATGAAAACATCCTGTTGGTAATTTTCTACATATTTTAGGGAAAAAAAAAGTCTAAATGTGAATAAGATAGGTTCTCCCTGTTGAAAAAAAAAAAAAGGAAGAAATGACAGCACCATGAATGTAAAAATGTGTATTTTACTAAACATCAAAATCATTCTGGAATACATATAAAACTATTTTAAACAGCGATAAGTTTTATTTAAGTCTCTTCCCACTTTATTTTTTTTAATTGTTGTAATTAAATGAAGTTTACATTTCAAGTTAGTGTCCCATACAAAAAAAAATTTTTTTTTACTTACATTGTTATGAGACCCCAACCGCTCACCCCATTCTGCGACAGCACACTCCTCCCCTCCGCCCCTGATTCCCCAAGAACATTCAACCAACTCCTAACTCTCTCTGCCTTCCCATCTCACCTCTGGACAGAAGCTGCCCCTTTGGTCTCTTGTATCTACTTGACTAAGAGGCATATTCTTCACGAGTATCACTTTACGTCCCACAGTCCAGTCCAATCCCTGTCTGAAGAGTTGGCCTCAGAAATTGTTTTAGTTCTGGGATGATAGAGAGTCCAGGGGCCATGCTTTCTGGGGTGCCTCCAGTCTTCGTCAGACCATTAAGTCTGGTCTTTTTACCAAAATTTGAGTTCTGCATCCCATCATTCTACTGCTCCATCAGGGACCCTGTCTCCTCCCACTTTAAACTGCAGCTCCATCCTCTCTTGAACCTCAAACCTCCCTCTCTCCCTTTGCACCTGTCCATTAACCACTTTCTCACCACATCCTACCACTGTAATCCCTTCAGTGCCTTCCTCCTAAGGCCACTGACTCCTCAAGTCCAGAAACAGGTACGGGTGATTACAGAGGGGTAGAGAAGTAAACTTCACTGGCGTTAGTAAGGTCAGTGAAGAGATTCAACCAACCAACAACCAAATGGAAAACAGATGTACAATCTCCAAAGATGAGTGGAAGTGATCAAGGTCTTGGTAGATAGCAGATAAAAGGGATGAAAGTGATGAAGTGCAAAATTTGGGAGCTGGATGAAATGGCCTCAAAGATGTCATCCATTTCTATCATTTTTTGGTTCGCTGATTCATTACTCTAACTGGACCCTAAAGACACTGCAGGAATCTTACTGCTGATCTCCTGTAGATTCTCCAGCAGACTACCCAAACGGGTCGATTTCATATCTTCCCTGCTCTCCTAAAATCCCCAGTCTCACCCACTCAATCTCATTATATAACCTGGCTTTCTCCTTTACTAAGAAAACCAAAACCATCAGTGAAGAGATTCCTCACACACTCTCAATCTCAACTCTTATGTGTCTTCGCCTATCTTCTCTTCCTTTTTTCCTATTTAAGAAAAATCCTTCCTGACTTCTAAGATTAAATCTTGTAACTTTTACACCGTTTTCTTAACCAGGTATATTACCTCCATAATCTAGGAGTGACTGTGCAAGTTTATTAACCTTGTGCAAGTTTATCAACCTCCCCAATACTCAGTTTCCTACAAAATGAGAATATGATACCCACCGCACAAGGAGGTTGTGAGACTTAAATACGCTGAAGATGTAATTACCTGCTTTAACATATAGTAGCTATTATTATTGTTACCTTCTACGGCCTGTCTCCCTCAATTACCATGCCTACTTTTTCTCATATTAATTAAATATTCATTTACAGTCTACACTGAAAGACACTTTTAGCCCCTGGGGATACGGCAATGGGCAAAACAGAGGAAAAGCATCCTTGCCCTCATGGAGTTTACAGCCTAGTAGGCAGAGATAAGCAATAAATAAAATATATAAGTAAAATATATGGCATGTTAGGTGCTATGAAGTTGCAGTTTATAAAGCTGCATGTTCAGGGAGGCCTCACTTAAAAGATGACATTCGAGCAAAGACATGAAAGAAGCAAGAAAACAAGTAGATATTTGGAGAAGAGCATTTCTGGATGTTTGAGGTAGGAGCATTTCTGGCGGGTCTGAGGAACAGCAAGGAGGCCAGTGTGGCTGTAGCCAGTGAGCAAAGGGGAACAGGAGCACAGCAGATGAAGGGAGAAAGATGGGGGATATAGCAGAGAGGAGTATAGTTCCGACATGACCTTGTAGACCACTGCAATTACTCTGATGAGTAAAAGAGAAGAGCCCCTGGTAGATTTTGTACAGTGGCATGATCCAACTTCAGCTCTATCAGGTTCACTCTAGACAGTGTGTTGAGAATAGACTTGTGGTCAAAGGAGAAGGAAGAAGGTCAGTTAGGAGACTCAATAATTCAAAAGAAAGATGATAATGGTTGAGTACAGGTGAGAAGTGGTTGAAGTCTGAATATATTTTTACAGGGAATGTAGTATCAAAAGGATTTTCTGGTGCATCCAATGTGGGAAGTGGAAAAAGGGAGGGGACAAGGATGATTCCCAAGATTTTTGCCCCAAGCAACTGGAAGGATGGAGTGGTCATTTACTGAGATGGGCAGGACTGCAAGGTTAATGGCTTTATCTCTCTCCCCTCATTGCTTCCTTTCCTCTATCTTCACCACCCAAAGGTCTTCCTCATTTTAGAAAAGAAAGACTGTCCTAATCTCCCCTAATGCTTGACACTAAGTTTCCTGAACAATTGCTCTGTAACCATAGCCTTTACATCCTCACCAGCTCTCCCCTCATCCTACTACAAAAGATATCTCCCTTCTCCTTCCAAAAAACACTCTTGCAGGCCAACCAAGACATTCCAACCACTGGATCCAGTGGCTGTGATTCTCTGCTATGATCTTCTTGCTTTGCTATAGCATTTGGCATTGCTTAGTGCCTCCTTCCCAGTATTATCTCCTTCTATGATGTGAAGCTCAAGTATTGTGATTAACTATGAGGACTGATCATTATCTACATTCTCCTCTTTGTCTTTCACGGCCTCCTCCTTTTTTCTTTCTTCTCTCAAATACCTCACCCTCTGAACTCTCCTCTCTGTCCCTTTGAAGCTAAATTGCCAGAACCTTACTACACTCACAGCCATTCTGAAAGGTCCCATCACAGGGTCCAGTTCAGTGCCTGGAACATTACTGAATCAGTCAAGCAATCTACCACTGTATCTTTATATTTAATTTTCACCTTTCTCCCAAGCTCCAGCTCCAGCTCCATATCCACAACCACGAGCTGTACATTCCTGTTAGAAGTCAAATTGTATAGGTATAAAACTTTCAAATGGAGAGGAAGTCAAGGCAATATCAAGTAATAAAAGACTGGTTTAAACTTAGGAAGATGGGTAAATTTCAAGGTAACCACAAAGAAGTTAACAAACCTACGCATAAAAATAAAGAAGAAAAACAGTCTCAGTAAACACAAAATCTACAAAAATGAAAGAAATGCAAAAAAAAAACCACAAACAGAAGGAATTCAGTACAGAAGAGTAAGAGAAACAAAGAAAACATCAGCATCTCAAAAAAAAGCACTACAAGATAACAGGAATAAACTCACACCTATCAATAATCACACTGAACGTAAATGGCTTAAATGCTCCCATAAAGAGACAGAGTGACAGCATGTATTAAAAAAACAGGACCCATCAATATGCTGTCTACAAGAGACACACCTTACAAACAAAGACATAAATATATTAAAAACCAAAGGATGGAAAAAAATAAGCAAACAGCAATCAATAAAGAGCAGGAGTGGCAATACTAATCTTAGATAAAATAAACTTTAAAACAAAGAGTAGACAGGCCCATAAAACAAACATAATACACATCAGTCAACCATGTATATGAGATTAAATGGGCACACTAGTCCAGGCGCAAGGACAAGAAGGCAGGAGGGGACAGGAAAGCTGGATGAATGGAAATGGAGAACCCATGGTCAAGAAGGGAGGAGTGTTGACATGTTGTGGGGTTGGCAACCAATGTTACAAAACAATATGTGTATTAATTGTTTAATGAGAAACTAATTTGCTCTGTAAATCTTCACCTAAACACAACATTAAAAAAAAAAAAAGTTCACCTTATGCAATGTGCACTTTTAAAGAATTCTCTATATGAGAACAAATTGACAACCAAAAAAACCCACTGCCATTGAGTCAATTCCAACTTATAGCGACCCTGTAGGACAGAGAAGACCTGTCCCATAGGGTTTCCAAGGCTATAATCTTCACAAAAGCAGACTGCCATATCTTTTTCTGGAAAGTAGCTGGTGGGTTCGAACCACTGACCGTTTGGTTAGCAGCAAAGTGTTCAACCACGGCACCACCAGGGCTCCAAATTGACAACAGTAACTCTAAAACAGTGGAGAAGTTTTGTGGACAGAGTCTAAGTTAATGATGGTGAAACAATATGAGTAGTGATAGCGACAATGCTGACACAATGTGAAGAACGTAACCAACTGAACTGTACGTGTAGAAAACATTGAAAGGGTATATGTTTTGATATGTATATTTTTACCAAAAGTAAAATTAAATTAAAAATTGACATATCAGTCTTATGAAACCAAAACTAATTCCTAGAAAAAGTCATCACATGGAAAAGAATGTTTTTATGCTAACAAAAATCATAATGTACTATGAAGTTATAATTGTTATAAACTTTTATGCAACAAATAGTATAACACAGACAGACATATAACACATACACACAAAAATATGACAGAAATACTAATTATACCAGGTGACTTGGAAGTTACTTTTATCTGATATTCCTTCCAGATGAAATTTAGAATCATGTCCTAAAACAAATTCCTGCTTGATATTTTTATTCAAATAGTACTAAACTTACATATTAATATGAGAATAGACACCTTTTCGTTACTAGGTTTTCCTATCCAGGAACATGGTATATCTCTGCATTTATTCAGGTGTTAAATATGTACATTATTGTTTCAAATTTTTATTCATATAGGTCCTACAGATTTCTTATTAAATTTGTTCCTAGATAATTTACATTTTTTGGTTATTATTGTAAAATAGATCTTTTTTCAAATAAATTTTCTAACTAGTTATTTTGACTGGCTAATAAGAATCCTACTGATTTGGGTATATGTATTTTGTCTCTAGCCACACTACTAAATTATTACTGTTTTAATCCTTTTTAGTTTACTCTCTTGAGTTTTCAAGACATAGTCCGTAAATAATGACAATGTTATCCCTATCATCTAATACCTATAATTCTGATTTCTTCTGTTTTGCCTTATTTCACTGACTAAAATTTCCAGAACATTGTATCTGAATATGGGTTCTCATCTTAATGCTGACACCCTTGTATGATTCCTGACTTTAAAGAAAATATTTATCAATTAGGATATTTGCAGTTGCAAATAATAAAATGCACAATTGAAAGTGGCTTAAACAATGAGAAAATTGTATTATCTAATATAATATGAAGTCTGGAGTTAGGCCAGTTCCAAAGTTGATTAATTCAGCTGCTCAACAATGCAAGGACATGGTTCAGTTTTTCTGTGATTCTCCATGCTTTCCCCTCACAGTTTCCAGATGGCTACAGCAATTCTAAGCATCATAGTTTATAGACAATGTCCAAGTCCAGAATAGGGCAAGTCTCATTTTTAAATGCCCATTTTTTAAATCCAGGAAAAATTCCCTAGGAACTCCCAGCAAGGCTTGCCCTGGTCCTTTCATTGGCCAGGGCTGTGTCACATGTCTTGTCTAAACCAATCATCCACAAAAGAAATGGGATCCTCATGACTGGCTTAAGCTACTCCACTTTCCCCATGCTGGGGCAGAGGAGGGTTCTACTTCCCCTGAGAGAATAAGAGGGTAAACACCAAAACAAATCCAGTGCTTTGCCAGCAAGAAAGCAGAGGTATGACTGATAGATAGTAACCAACAGCATCAGCCAAAGAAAAGTCTCTGGGGGTTGAGGATTAGTACGAGATTGGCTGCTGGTGTTAGACCCAAGTTAAGAAAGATTCCCCTTATTCCTAGTTTAATAAGAGTAGATTTTCTTTTCTTTTATTTTCTTACCTAAGAATGCTAAATTTTATCAATGTTTTTTTGACATCTGTGGAGATGACCGTAGAAGTAATTTCCTTTGGCCTACTAATGTGTTGTATCGTAGTAATAGATTTCCTAAGACTGAAACAAGGGTAGTTTGTTCTTATCAATTTTAGACTTTTCATACAAAGCAGGACACATACCTTGCTGCTTATTAATAAATAATACTTCATATGTATAATTCTGCCAGAGCCTGTGCTAGTAAGGTTGAAGAGGGAAGGTCAGAGGGTGGCAGACAGGACAGACAGACACCACAATCCAGCCATGGAGTGATGCGGCTTGTACTGGGGTAGGGGCAGGGCAGAAGAGCACAGGAGAGATGCAAAGGCTTCTTCCAAGGAACAACTAATTCTTCATCCACCTTGCTGCTTAGCACCTCCCCAACACAAAACTGTTGAGGATTACTTTAAATTATCTTAGCTCCATGGAACCCTCCACTCCCTACCTTGGCTCATCCTCTAAGCCCATACAGCTCATCATTCACCCTGGTGTTTCTACTGAGTGTATCTATCTTTATATCTGTCTCTACCACTACACTTTGGGCTTCTTGAGTGCAATGTGTATTCCTCATAACACTATGGGTAACTAGTCATTTGCACTGTGCTGGACTGATAGTTGGCTCTCAAACTGTTTGAAAAACAATGCTGGTGTTGAATGTGTTGAGTATGTATTGTGCATCTGTTATATGCCAGGCACTATCCTGAGTACTTTATATATGTTTTTGTAAATTCCTGTAGTATCCCTACTGCTATAATTATCTCCGTTTTATAGATGTGGAAATAACTGAGGCAGTTTACATAACCTACCCCAAGATGCAAAGCTAGTAAGCTGCAGAGCCAGAATTCAAATCCAGACAGTCTAACCCCTGACGTAACTTAACTTCTTAGCTATTCTGCTTCCTGTGACCTTGAAAACAGATAAGCCACAAGCTCACAAATGAGTCCAAATTATTTTATGGTCACCTTTCATATAGGTCACTCTCTGTGGAATTGCCAGCAATGTTCTGGCTGAATCTAATGTCAAAGGAATCCCAACCAGACGCCAGAGGCCACCATCATTCATTTACAGTCCCCAATTTTAGAAGGACTGAGAACAGGTTGAAGATTTGAACAGTTCAGAACAAATCCGAAGCAGAACACGCAGTAGGCCCACCTTATCATCCTTTTCTCATCCTCATACAAAGCCCTTGGTGCATCTGCCCCCTTGGGACCACTTGGCCAGGTTGTCAAGAATCTCAGCACTCCTCCGAAAGAATGAAATCAAGTGCAGCCGCAACCACACCAGCCCACCTCTCCTTTATTTTTTTAGATTTTTTTAATTTTGTTGTTGTTCCCCTCTCCTTTTATTACCACCCCAAAGCCTACAAAAACTTGGAATCTATTAGCTCTATGTTTATAGCTGGAATTTCTACTCATTATTACCTGAGAAAGGAAGAGTCAATTTAATACACTTGATTTCAAAGACTCTACCCCCATGAAGACAGAGTCCATTACAGTCATATCAGCTAATGACTGTAAAGTGCAACAGTCTGCATCTGTAAAAGAAAAAAGCCCCCAAGCTTAGCAGTAGAGAGTATGGGAAACTGGATGATACAGCCTCTGTTGCGGAATTCTGTTTTGCAGACCTGATGAAAAAGCTTCCCCCTCCACCTTCTCTGTTCCCGGAATGCCATTTAACTTCAACGAGTCTTACCCCCTACAGTTGTAAGAGGGAGACCACAAAAGCCACTAAGCACTCACTAAAGCTAATCAATATTTAGAAGCTAATAATAAAACAAAGAAATGGACAAATGTCAGCGTGGGCAGACAAGAAAAAAAAGGCAAAAGCAAGGGGCTTTTTCCTTATGCCTCTGAGACCTACTTCTAGGGTAATATCAGCAGCTTCTTCTGAGATGCTCTGGGATTTACAGCTGCATGGACCCTGGTCTTGGATGTATTCAAGCACCTTAGCCTCTTTCCTTCTGTTCCATACAAGACTGGACATGAGCAGGCTTCTCTGCCACAGCAATCAGGAAGGCAGGAGTGAGTCTGCCACCATATTGGTCCCATCATTCCCAACTCCTATCAGGAAACAAATCTGTGTATCATTTGCTGCCCACACTAAGAGGTGATCCTTGAACTTCATCTGATACCCCTGTGTGAAAGAACCTTTCTTTTTCACAGGCTTCTTAAAAGTAAACTTGGAAGGTTCCAAATGACTTCATTCAATGGAAATCTGAGTGCCTACAATGTGCCATGAACGACAGCTGCTGAGGAAATCCAGGGATGGATAACCAGCCAATTCACTAGACAGCTATCCCACCATGATGTAACACAACGTCCCTTTACTCTGCTTTCCTGCTAGTCCTTGGTGAAGCTGCCTCACATTCAAGTGCCTTTTAGCATCCGTTAGGCAGAAGTGGGAATATAACTACTGCACGTTCACAGCGACTTGTCTCCAATAAAAACTCACCCATGTTTCATTTGCTGAGCTGGTGCTTATAAAGAGGTTTACAGTCTGTTGTGTTAATGAACCACTTTAAATTCTGAAGAAGAGACAGAAAAGCAACAAGTAAAGGCCACTTCACCACCTCAGGGCCCCTTTCTGCTTCTTCCCATTGGACTTCAGAGGCCCCTAGAAGGTTTCTAATAACGTAAACATTAAGTCTCCCAGTTACTTAGAACACAGGTTTTACAATTTCTTAGGAGTCACTGTACCCCCTTAAGGTTTGACTTCCCAATATCACAAACCTTCCTGTTAAAGGTTGAAAACACACCAAATTTAAAGCCAGCGCCCCATTCATTCAGTGCACAGGGGCTGCAGGATCCAAACTGATGTCTCCAAGCATATATCTTACACAGAACTACGTGTTACGCGTAATGTAAAGTCACTATTCCTGCCCTTAAGAAGCTTGTAATTTAAAATTATCAGTGCTATATAGACAAATAATTCTAAAATCAAAGATCTGCCAGTGATATAAATAAACCATGAACAAAGCGAAACAGAACAACAAAGGAGAGATGAAGGTTAACTGGGGACCTAGATGATGAATTAACTGTAACTGATAGGCTTTTCACGAGAAAGTGTCTTAGGCACAGGGGTTTTTGTGGACTGATAGGATCAGGAAAGGGAGAGAGAGTGTGTTGGTTTATCCAGACCTGCCAACAACCAGGTATGGTGGGAACTGTGTTCTGACAGACAGGGTATGGGGCTAGCACTCCAGTCTCAACCCAGCCTCAGTCCAGCCCTACTGAGCAAGTTTCCAATCAAAATTTCAGATTCCCAAGTCCCTCCCAAGTCAGGAATGCACTTCCCTGAACAGGAGATATAGGAGTTCCACCACTAGAAAGGCATTTCCACCCTATATTTGGAAATCAGGAAGTCAAAACAGCACAATGCTTACATTTACAAGTTTTAAAATCACACCAACCTGGGTTCGAAGCCAGGTTCCATCATTTTCAGCAAGTCATTTAAGCTAAGCCTCAGTTACCACATCTGTAAAATCAGAAGAAAAAAACCGATGCCATTGAGTCGATTCTGACTCACGATGACCCCACGTGTGTCAAAGTGGAACTGCGCTCCCTCAGCCTTTCAATGGCTGATTTTTCAGAAGTAGATTGCCAGGTGTTTTTTCTGAAGTACCTCTGGGCAGACTGGAATCTCCAACCTTTTGGTTAACAGTCAAGCGTGTTAATGGTTTCCACCACCCGGGAACTCGAAAAATAGAATAGTACATATTATAAAATGTGGCTGCATTAATAAGAACAGACTTTTAAAATAATTAGCCCAGTGCCTGACACATGGCAAATGGTCACAAAGGATATTAGCCATTAATATTGGTATTGCTATTACTTTTATTATATAAATTATGCTCCAGATTCTGTGTGTTAGTGACCTGAGACTCGGTGTCTTGATCACATCAAATTCTAGGAAGTAAAAAGCTGACAACCAAATCCTGGGCCACAAACTCCTCCCTGAAAGTCTTGCCCATAATCAAGGCCAGCCTGAGCCACCAGCCTACCAGGCTCTCATGCAGCATCTGGAACAAGCAGTCCACAAAGCTAAGCATGGGTTCAGTCTCCACTGGTTTTATGAAAATGCTACCCTGTGTTTCAACTGTTCAGAGGGAAGGGCCATATTCTCCGCACCTTCCCAGCCTCACTAAGGCACAGGGTAATGCAGAAGCCTGCAGCATGCACTCTCACACTTGTCCTGTGCATAACAGGACGGTGTTCATGGCTTTTTTCTGTCTCAGTTTTTATGCTATCCAACACTATGTCAGCCTGGGGGGGATGACCACAAGCTCAACTGGCTCTGAGCCCCCACCCAGATCTTCAACTTGTTCTAGAAACCTCCCAAGCCTCTTTCCTTCCACACATTTCCCAGAGGGTGCTTTCCTCGCCATGATGGCTATGTAATTTCCAGGGACTCAATTCTCCTTCCTTATTGGCCTCTAAGCCCTCCACTGCCCCCTCCCACAGAAAGAGCTCAGCTCCTGCTGCTGCAAACATGGAGAAATCTTTTTCCCAAGTGATCATAGCTCCTCTTAGCATCTCATCTTCCTAGAATCTCAAGCTATATGCTAAATGTCATTGAACTTTATGAAAAATAGCAGAGGACATGTCTAATTCTTCTGAGTTAAATTCTGACAAGAGAACAGCTGTGTTCACAACAGAGTGTGTGAAGTGAAGACAAGGGACAGAGTGACAACATGCCCTACTCCGTCTTGCTAGCTAGACTGGACCTTTTGCGTTCACCTGTGCATCTGGGACCTTGGCATCGTGTCTCACTTTTAGGTGTTTTGTAAATGAAACAGGAACTGCAGTTTGTTATAGTCGCTTAAACTGCAAGACACATCCATCAGAATCACGTGGGGGCTGAAGAGGTACAGATTTGTCGGCCCCATGCTTGACTTAGGAGCCCTGGTGGCACAACGGTAAAGTGCTTGGTTGCTAACCAAAAGGTTGGCGGTTCAAACCCACCCAGCAACTCCATGGGAGAAAGACCTGGTGATCTGCTCCCATAAAGATTACAGCCTAGGAAATCCTATGGGGCCATTCTACTCTGGCACATTGGGTCTCTATGAGTCAAAATCAACTTGATGGCACCTAACAACGACAACAGCATGCTTGATTTACTAAATTAGAATTTGCATAATTAACTTAGTTGAGTCGTATGCAATCCTATGCACTGAGCTAGAGCACTGATTTCAAACTCTTTATCCCCAATACCCTACAAGAAACACATTTATACACTGTGACCTAATACACACACATATACAATATGTGCATGCTAATGTTTTTCTACTCCATTCTAATTAATTTTTTCAAAAGCTGATTGAAACCCATTACACTTACTCCAAACTCGTTACAGCTTAAAATCTCTAGGTTAGTGTAGAGACGGGGAGTGGGACAGTGGTTGCTGATGTACAAAAATAGAGAATGGTTAGATAATGAGGACTTTGCTAAGTTAAGGAGTTTAGACTTGTGCTGGCAGTCAGGAGAAGCCATTCATTCCATTAATAAATGAGATACAATCACAAAAGGACAAATATTGTATGAGACCTCTATTGTAAAAACCCATGAAAAAATTCACATGCAAAATGTAACAATCCTTGTTGGTTACCAGGGATGGGGGGGGGAGGGGAATACTAAATAGGTAATAGGTAAGTGGTAACTTGGGTGAGAGGTGAGATAGTACATAGTACAGGGGAAACTAACACAACCTGCACAAGGAAAGGTCATGGAGGCCCTATAGACACATCCAAACCCCCCGAGGGACTGAGCTGTTGGACGGAGGGCTCTGGGGACCATGATCTCGGGGAACATCTAGCTCAATTGGCATGACACTACTTATAAAGATAATGCTCTACATTCTACCTTGGTGAGTAGTGTCTGGGGTCTTAAAAGCCTATGAGCGGCCATCTACTCCACTGATCTCATCCCTTCGGGAACAAGGGAGAACGAAGACAACAGGATACAAGGAAAAGATTAGTCCGAAGGACTAATGGTCCACAGCTACCAAGGCCTCCACAGGACTGAGCCCAGTACAGCTGGATGGTGCCCGGCTACCACCAATGACTCCTCTGACCAGGATCACAACAGAGGGTTCTGGGCAGAGCTGGAGTAGGATGTAGAGCGTAATTTTAACTCCCAAAAAAAAAAAAGAAGACCAGATTTACTGGCCTAAAGAATACTAGAGAAACCTCGAGAGTGTGGCCCCCAGACACCCTTTCAGCTCAGAGGTGAAGTTACCTTCGAGGTTCGATGTTAAGCCTGGGAATGGACAGCCCAGTAAAACTAAATGGGACTAACGAGGTACAGGAGTCCGATGACAAGGGCCAGAAGGCAGAGGGAGAGTAGGAAACTGATGATAAGGAACACAAATTGAATAAGGACACTGTCGATGTATTGTGAGATTGTTGACCACTGCTATAGGGCAACATTTGTAGTAACTATTAAACGGGAGGCTGTTTTGTCCTGTAAGCCTTCATCTTGGGCAAGAATGGCAGCACAATTGGAAGCGCATAGTCAATATCACTTAAATGTGTAAGTAAAAAGTTTTGAAATGGTGTTTAAATAAAATAAAATAAAAAAATAAACAAATGAGACTAAAGAGGTACAATAGTCCACTGACAAGGTCCAGAAGACAGAAGGGGACAAGGAAGCCCCCTGGTGATAGGGAACACAAGGTGGAGTAAGGATATTCTTGATGTGCTGTGAGATTGTTAACCATTGTCATAGGGCAACATGTGTAGTAACTGTTAAATGAAAAACTATTTTGTTCTGTAAGCCTTCATCTTAAGTGAGAATAACAGCACAGTTGGAAGAGCGTAGTCAATGTCACTGAACTGTGAATGTAGAAATTTTTGAAACGGTGTATCTTTGGCCATCTGTAATTTTCATCAAAAAAAAAAAAAAAAGGTTGAGAATTTAGAGGCTTAATACGTTGTGGGGTTGTTAACCAATGTCATAGAACAACGTGTACTACTATTTCATGAGAAACTATTTGCTCTGTAAGCTTTCACCTGAAGTACAATAAAACATATAAAAATAAATAAAATAAATAAAATAAAAAAGACACAGTTCCTGCCTATGTGGAGCTTACAGTCTCCTCTAGGGATGGAAGGGAGAGGAAGGCAAACAAGTAAAGTACCTGTTAACAAATGCCACATTGTGATAGGGACTGGAGAAGAGTTCAGGCAGAGGACTGGCATGCATAAAGGTACAGAGGTGAGAAAAAACATAAAACATTCAAAGAACTGAAGTAGTTTAGGAAGGAACATATCAATCAAACATTCTGTAGAAGAATCCTGATCAAACGGGGGGAAATGCCAAACAGAATTTCAAATTCTCATGGAATCCAGACTTTCTAGAACCATAGAGGCTGGATGAACCCCTGAAACTACTGCCCTAAGATAATCGTTAAATCTTAAACCAAAAATACCCCCTTGAAGTCTTCTTTAAACCAAACAGTTTAGCTTAATTAGTAAAGAATGTCTGCCTTGAGCACTGTAGTTTTTTAAAGAATTACCTATATGGGATCAAATTGACAACGGCAACTCAAATGATTAGATAGGAAGCTTAGGGAGCAGTGAGTTTATGTTAATGGGGGAGAAGCAACTCAGAAAAGGTTGAGAATGGCTGTGTAACTTGAAGAATGTAATCAATGTCACTGAATTGTACACACAGAAATTGTTGAACTGCTTTATGTCTTGCTGTGTATATTTTCAACAACAATAAAAAGGAAGGGAGGGAGGGAGGGAGGAAGTTAGCTCAGTAAAGAATGGTTTTAGACAGGAATAAATATGCTAGTCCTGAATCCAAAGTCCTCCTTTGTCTCGTGAAGGAAATAAGGTATCTGGGCCTCCTTATCTTGAAGGAAATTGTTGTGATCACATTTGTAAAAGCCCTTCAGAATAAAGGATGATATGAATCTAAGTAAAAAGGCAAGGATGGGACCAGAGTCCCCATCACTCAAGGTATTGAGGAGATAGCCTTCCCAGAAATACCACAGAGTCACCTGACCAGAGAATTTGCCCTTGCAGTTTGTGGCTGGTCTAGCTATAAAGCAATGTCTCAGGCACATTTTATTTTAACAGATGTATTGAGGTATAATTTACATGCCATAAAATTCATTCATTTTACCACAATACAATTTTAGAACCTTTTGTCACGCCAAAAGATCCCTTGTGCCCATAGCAGTCACTCTCTGTTCTCATCCCAAGTGCCAGGCAACTACTAATCTATTTTCTGTCTCTATAGATTTGCCCCTTCTGGACATTTCATATATATGGAGTCATACAGCATTTGGTCTTTTGTGACTGATTTCGTTCACTTAGCATAATGTTTTTAAAGTTCATCCGTGTTGCAGCATGTATCCACACTTCATTCCTTTTGAGGTCAAATAATATTCCACTGTATGTATACACCACATTTTGTTTAGCCACCTCATCTGTTGATAAACATTTGGGTTGTTTCCACTTTTTGGCTACTATGAATAATGCTTCTATGAACATTCATGTTCAAGTTTGTGTGTGGACATGTGATTTCACTTCTTTTGGGCAGATATCAAGGAGTGGAATTGCTGGATCATATAGTAAACTGCACCTGATGGAAGCCATGGTATTTTCAATTGCCTCATAAGCATGTGAAAGCTGGACAATGAACAAGGAAGACAAAAGAAGAACTAACACCTTTGAATTATGGTGTTGGCAAAGAATATTGAATATACCATGGACTGCCAGGAGAACAAACAAATCTGTCTTGGAAGAAGTACAGCCAGAATGCTCCTTAGAAGTGAGCATGGTGAGACATTGTCTCCAGTACTTTGGACGTGTTATCAGGAGTGACCAGTCCCTGGAGAAAGACATCATGTTTGATAAGGCAGAGGGTCACTCACTGAAGGAAAGGAAGACCCTCAGAAAGATGGACTGACACAGTGGCTGCAACAACGGGCTCAAACATAGCAACAACCGTGAGGATGGCGCAGGACCAGGCAGTGTTTCATTCTGTTGTTAAGAGGGTCGCCATGTGTCAGAACCGACTTGACAACATAGTAAATTTATGCTTAAAATTTTAAGAAACAATGCCACCGTCTACATTCCCACTAGGAATGTATGAGGGTTCCAGTTTACTCACATCCGTAAGCATATTCTTTAATTCAGATTTACATGTATTATGGCATGAAGCATAGTCTGAATAAAGTTTTAACTAGCAGTTCTGTAAGCTGTGGCATTCAGATGGCTTTGTAATTTATTTACATTCCAATTATGAAAAAATTATCAGAGCTGTCCATTTGAAAACTTTAAAACCATTCATTATCATAAGGCAATACTAAACAACAAAGTGAAACTAATTCTCATAGAAAATTTGACCAAAATATTCATCGATAGGGAGTTCTTAAGGAACTGAGCAAGGCAAATGAGAACGTACTTGGCACACTGATCAGCATTTCCACGGGGCCAAAATCCTAATTGTGAATCCTGCAAACCAGCAGCAACTTACTAAAGACAGCAACCACAGTCAGGAAACAGAAAAGGTCAGAGAACTATGTCTTTAAATCTGATGCAACTTGCATCGTAGCAGGTGATGATATACAAAGAGAGACCCTGCTTCCACAGAAGACAAGAAACAGACCTGGTCTCAAGGAGACTGAGAGCATAATAGTCGCAGGGATGCCCCTGCTGCTTTGAAAACCCCAGGTACCTTTCACAAACGTACACACAAACTAACGTAGGGGGTGGGAGCCAGGAGAACTGGCAAGAGCTTTGGATCAGAGACCACAGAGGGACACAAAGCTTTCAAACCCCTTCCACACTCACTTTTCCGACCTAGAAAACAAACCCCGTATCTGAGGCTTTGATCTCTGTTCACTAACATCTTACCCTAAGTGTCATACACAATTCACTGAATGTGTACAGTGTCCTGTCTTCCCGGAGCTTCCTCCTTGGGAGGCACCCTTTTGGTTCCCAGTGATGAAGACCTATGATAATTATCCTCTAGCACTTTTCTGGTGCAATCAGTTAAATGGAGGTTTAGGTACCCAGCTGGTCAGGTTCCAGGAGATTTCCCCTGCTAATTTTCAGTCAGTCAAGGAAAACAAAGGAGTAACTAAGATTGGGTTACCATGATTTTAAAGGAACACTGTTCCTCCTTCCCCGTCCCCAAAAGAAATGTGTATATGTCTGTATTTTACACTTTTACATCTGCTCTTCTCCAAAAATAAATGCTGTTTATATACAAGAAATGATGACTACAATACCAGCATGAGGTACATCTTTAAAGCACTCACAGAGAGAACATATATATTGTTCAGACAAAAGAGTGTCTGCATGCAATATTCCTTCTCAGAGGAGCATCTGGATATTAAGCTCGAGGACAACACAGTGGTACTTTTGTTTATTTTTATAGAAAAAAAACAGTTATCTGTGATTGGTGCTCGAGCTACCCGTTTAAAGAAAACAGGAGAAGATGCCCTTTGTGGAACAGCAAACAGTTGGCTTCAGTCTTATCAACCATTTCACGGTAGGACCCTAGTACCGGACTACTGGGCTCCACATTTTACTCAGTCTCTGTCCTCTAAAGGAGTAATGAGAGTTATACTGAAAAACCTCAGCTCCCTAACTCAAAGGACCCTTTCACATGCAGAAGGCAGGGTAAATTATATTGGGTGGAAAGCTGAGAAGAAAACATATCAAATTTGCAGTTTCCTTAAACAGAGCGTATGATACCACCACCTCTAGACAGAAAACAGCCCCACATGTGGTCCAGGACAGAATTTTTTGCATAATGTAATTCACTGCCTTGTGTAGAAAGTAATTAATATTCTTGATAAAAATGCTTGAGCAATTTTCAGATACTTTAAGATCAAGATCTCTTCTGAGAAAGCTAGATCTGTCCCCCTAATCGTCAATATTGCAAAAAAATCTAATAATTTTTAACCAGATTTTTACTTTTTATCCCATCTAATGATAATTATCTAATCATCCTTTTTCCCTATAAAACAGGTCTTCCCAGAGACCTCCAAATTCACTTTTTCAAAAGCAGTGCATATGAAATAAAATTCTGACACCAGCTCATTATCAGTTTGTGTGCAAAGTTGCTTTAAACAACCAGAATTGCCATCAACCTTCCCACCAATAAACAGAGGTTTAGTATTTATCCAAACCAAAACCAAACCCACTGCCATAGTCAATTCCAACTCACAGGACCCTATAGGACAGAGAACTGCCCCATAGGATTTATAAGGCTATATATCTTTACGGAAGCAGACTGCCACATCTTTCTCCCGGGGAGTGGCTGGGGGGTTCAAACCACCGACCTTTTGGTTAGCAGCTGAGTGCTTAACCACTGTGCCACCAGGGCTGGTTTTAGCATTCATATAGCACTTATCAATTAGCTTTCAGCATTTACAGAGACACAGCAATATAAGCAGTGTGTTTATCTAAGAACCACGGATTTAATAACAACATGGGACAACTTTGTGCCTAGAAGGACATCATGCTTGGTAAAGCAGAGGGTCAGCGAAAAAGAGTAAGACCCTCAACAAGAAGGACTGACACAGTGGCTGCAACAATGGGCTCAAACATGGCAATGATTGTGAGGACTGCACAGGACGGAGCAGTGTTTCCTTCTGTTGTGTACAGGGTCGCTATGAGTAGGAACCAACTCAATGGCACCTAACAACTACAAGAAGAGATGTTTATGGGTGGTTGTTACAAAGAAAGTCTGCGGAGTTTTTTAGTAAGAAAATTCTTCAACTTGCTGTCTAGATTCCAAATGTCCATTCTATTTCCCAGGTCACAAAAATAAAGAACCCAAAAAATTTCAGGCTTCCAACAAAAACAAGGCTGAAAAGGTCTGTGAATATGGAGTCTTCTTCTCTGCTTCCAGGCAAATGTCAGCACCTCCTGGGGCTTTAAACCGAATCCCTACAGGCCCATAAGGAAAAACAGGAAATTAACATCAGAAGGATGTAATTTCATGATCATGGAGTGGGGCCTTTGTATACCCTGAATAAATCTGCTAATTAAAAAAACTGGTAACACAAAGAACAGAGATTATCAGCTGAAATTTTTATATTTTCAATTTCAAATATTCAAATGCATATAATACTAACGTGAAATTTTAAATTATGTATTTCTAAAAGTATGCCTGTCACAATTTATTTGAGCTCATACACCTTAAGAAAAAGTTGCAGTTGTCTTACTCCGTAACATTTTCAGGCATGCTCAATTTTCCCACACAAAGTCTACGGTCTGTATTTTTCCAAAAGCAACTTGTATTCAGTAAATCATTTCTACGATTACTTCTTTAACGTACACGTCACCCAGTCATCAGGAGGCAGTAAGGTCCATGAGGACACGGGTCACGTTTGTCTTCATTACTGTAGCCTCAGTGTCATAGGCTGAATTGTGTCCCCATAAATAGATCTTGTAAATCCTAACCTCTGTGCCTGTACAGTTATAATCCTGTTTTGGAATGGGTTGTCTTTGTTATGTTAATTAGGCAGGATTAGTGTAGGGGATATCTTGAGTCAATATCTTTTGAGATATAAACCAAACCCATTGTTGTCGAGTCGATTCCAACTTATTGTGACCCTACAAGACAGAACAGAACTGCCCCACAGGGCTTCCACGGAGTGTCTGGTGTATTCCAATTGTCAACCTTTTAGCAGCCGAACTCTTAACCACTGTACTACCTGGGCTCCCTTTTGAGATATAAAAGAGATTAAACAAGCAAGCTAGGAAGCAGAGATGAGGGAAGAGAGATGCCAAGCCACATGAAGATCAACCAGGAGCAGAGGCTCAAAGAGACAAGGACCCTCCTCCAGAACCAGCACAGAGAGAGAAAGCCTTCCCCTAGAGCTAGCACCCTGAATTCAGACTTCTAGCCTCCTAAACTGTGAGAAAACAAATTTCTGTTTGTTAAAGCCACCCATTTGTGGTATTTCTCTTATAGCAGCACTAGATAACTGAGACACTCAGCATCTTAGCACAGTGCCAGGTACACAGCAGATGCTCAGTAAATATTTGTTGAATGAATGAACCAGCATGAAAGAAAGAAAAAGGAAAGCTTCTTTTAAGCATTTCGGCCAGTGGTTCTGAACTCTAATGTGCATCAGAGTCTCCAGGAGGATTACTAGTAAAGCACAGATTGCAGGCCCATCCCCAGAGTTTCTGATTCATTAAAGGAAGCCAGGCCCAAGAGATGATCCTGATGTTGCTGGTCCAAGGAGCTCACTTTGAGAACCACTGATTTAGATAGTAATCCTGTCAACCAGCTCTTTAAAAATCACAATGCACAGGACAACATTTAACAAGAATCTATCAGGTTCAGAACCTTCTACTACTTCCTGGATAAGACCTACAGGTCCTTGCTCTAAAACCCAAACCAAACCAGATCTACTGCCGTCAAGTCAACTCCCACTCACAGTGACCCTGTAGAACAGGGCAGAGCTGCCGCCATAGGGTTTCCAAGGCTGTATATGTTTACAAAAGCAGACTGCCACATCTTTCTCCCACAGAGCAGCTGGTGGGTTCAAACCACTGAACTTTCATTAGCAGCCAAGCACTTAACCCCTGCACACCAGGGCTTCTTCCTTGCTCCAAACACCATCTAAATTAGCAACACAGGACATACATGCAAGGAGAAAATATACAGATTCATGTCCAAAACAGCAAGAATTAGTACAGCCAAACTAAAGACATTTCATTTCTCTAATGCGTTTCTTTATGATGTATCCTACTGTGTGGCTTAATCTATTATTCTCAGATATAAATTACTAAACCACAATGCATAGCCGTTCTTCCCTGCTCTAAGCCACTTCATTTCACTTACCAACAGAACTTCGTCTGAGGCATGGCACAAAATGTCCCGAGGAAACCCATTTTAAAGCTTACTTACATTGCTTATATTTTAGCATCTATAAGGGCCACAGTGATGATCACACCAGCCCTTAATGATCAGAAATCAAGCAGAGGCATCAATAAAGTGCAGATGTAATCTAATCCCTCCATCAGGCTGAACTGAGATGCACAAAAACAACGAAACAATCCCAAACTCTAACTCTCCGGTCGTTGCATAGGTTTTTAAAGCCTAGTCAGCATTAATGTTCAAATGCATACTTTTCTCATGAACCTGTTCTGGATTTAAGTACATTTATATCCAGATTATAATCACAGACAGTAGTTAATTAGGTAATGTTTGCAAGTACTTTGAAGACATAAAAGTGCTCTATGAATGCTAAGCATTGTGATTATTATTAAAATACAGTATGCAATTACTGCTTACAACCTATTCCACCCACCACATTGCTGTAATTTGATTACAGGATGCTAAAAAATACCTAGAGGTAGAAATGATGAAACATGTCAATATGAAGCTCTGGATTTTTACCCTAGGCATATATAATTTATAGGCATTTTTAATGGAGGGTTAGGTTATAAAATCCAGTAAATAAGGCTACTGGCCTCCTCAAGAATGACAACCATACATTTGGGTCAATTTTAATAGTTTTTGACTTATGAACCCGATGAAAAGTAGACTTTGGTTCAAAGCAAAGACCTCCTTACTCTTTTGGCTCCAAGCTCCATCTTCCATTTTCTCCACTGTAATCTTAAAATATCTATACCTGTATGAAAAAGAGTAACTCAAGGTTTTTATTTTAATCATTATCAAGCAGAGGAAGCCTCGAGAATGGCCCCTCCTATACTATGGCTTTTGGTACATCTTGCTATCTTCTATGATCATCAAAATTTCTGGTGTCAACAAGTAAGAACACATACACTGTTAAAAAATAAAAGCAAAGAGTTTATTGAAGGTTCAAGACAGTTTGAACCGGGGACAATTCTGATCTTACAAAGTGAAAGCAACCAAATGCTCCAAAATGGTGGAGTAACATAGGTTTATTTATGAGGTAAAAATACAACATTCTGGTTGGAAATTGCAAGATTAGGTAAGCAGGAGGTGAGACAACTCCAAGCAGGGCTTTGGTTGGGATTGGTTAACAGAGTATATATGGGTTAAGGGGATTGGGTACACACATAATTGCAGAAGTACTTGCTCACAATGGGGTTGAGGGGGCGCAAAATAGTTGATAGGGGGCCAGGGTCTGCTGATACTACCTAGCCAGAGGCCCAAGGTCATATGCATATGAATGGGAAGAAGTCAGTCTGTTGGTTCCACCCAGCCAGAGGCCCAAGGCCATATATATATGAAGAAGACAAGATTACACTCTCAGGAATGCAGAAGCAGAAGCCACAAAATGGAGTTGGGCCTACACCTGAGCCAGCCACCCCAGGCATGCCAGGCACCTCAGTTTTGGAACCCTTGCACGCTGTACTAGCCAATTCTTAAAAAATGGAAGCCCTTGAACCTGATTCTACATATCTTCCAAACATACTCGTTGAATGACTTTCCAAAGAAAATCTCAGAATAAATGTAACCATTCCTGCGGCGCAGTGAATTACTCAACATTACCCTTCTAGCCATAGTTCTTGTAACTCCCACCAAAAGAGTGGGTGCGACTATGCAAATGAGGTGCTTGTGGCCCACAAGGGGATTAGCTAAACCAAAACCAAACCAAACCCATTGCCATTGAGTTGATTCTGACTCCTAGCAACCCGACAAAACAGAGTAGAACTGCCCCACAGCGTTTCCAAGGAGCACCTGATAGATTTGAACTGCCGACCTTTTGGTTAGCAGTCGTATATAGCACTTAACCACTATGCCACCAACGTTTCCGGGGATTGGCTAGCTTGCTAATAATGTAAATAAGGTGCATGGCACCCTTATGGGGGTGGGACCATTCAAATAAGGTGTATGAAACCCTAATGAGGGGATTGGTCAGTTTTGTCATCTCACTAGGCTTAAAAGAGAGCCAATCCCAGAACAAAGGCGGATCTGACTATCACCAAGAAGAAGAGATGGGAGCAAAGCATGTCCTTTAGTCTCAGGATCTCTGCACTGAGACCCTCCTAGACCCAGGAGACAGAGAGAGAGAGCCGTAACACTGAAGACGGTGAGACAGTGAGAAGCAGTGGCAGAGAAACACTGGCAGCAGAGGAAGCAGAACCAGGAGACTGGCAGGAGATGGCATGGTGAGCTTCCTGGTCCACAGAGTGAGAAAGGTGAGTGCCTTCAGGCAAGGGGCTTGCTGGCAGAATGGGGTTCCTCTGGCCATGTGATGGAGCTTGGCTCGCTGACCCATGGAATGAGAGAGCTGGGCGCCTTTGGGCAGGAGGCTTCCTGATGGAGTGAGGTATCTCTAGGCATTCAGTGGCAGAGCTGGGCTCACCAGCCCAAGGCGTGCAAGAGCTGACTGTCTTTGGGCTGAGACTTATTGACGGAATGGGGTGCCTACCGGCACTTACCGGCAGAGCTAAAACAGCTTTGTAACACTTGCTGGAGCAGGACAGAAGCCGAGGGGCCAGAGAGGCGTGCCTGTGGGTACGGCTGAGAAGAGGCTGTCCTGATCAAAGAAGTGTATCCTGAGCATTCCTCGGCCTGAATTGTAACCTGTTACTTCCCTAATAAACCTCATAATGGTAAGCATTATCTGTGAGTTCTGTGTGAATTATCAAACCCAGCAGAGAAGTAGAGAGAGCTGTGGGAGGGACGGTTGGTGTCAGAATTGGTAAAGATGGTGGGGAGAGGAGGCATGTCTGACTGCTACCTCTTAGGAATTAGCCTTGGGCTGTTGATCTTGATTCTCCTTCCCCCTCCTGAAGTCAGAGGAGGTCAGAAACTGCCCCCACTCCATGTTTACAATTCCCTATACATAGTGCAGAACCCTATACATACTGCAGTGGCTAAGAACTCAGCTGCTAACCAAAAGGTCAGCAGTTCAAATCCACCAGCTGTTCCTTAGAAACCCTATGGGGCAGTTCTACTCTGTCCTATAGGGTCACTATGAGTTGGAATCGACTCAACAGAAACAGGTATATATATTGCATAGGGAAATCACTGCTAATCCCAAAATGGTTAACATTTTGTTTTTAGGTTTTTAGACAAGAAAAAAGAAAAACAACACATTTTGAGCTGTCCTTGGCTATTAAAAAAATAAAATCATAAAGAAATACTTCAGAAATAACTCTTAAAATAGCTCTATGCTCATCAAAGAGAAGAACTTGTCTCCAAAGTCAAAGGCTTCTGGGAAATCTGTTAACACCAGGGAGATAATGTATCAGATAATTCTGATGTCACAACAAGTTCCTTAAGTCAAATGATGGCCATGTGAGTCATTATGGGCAATGGCTTTGGGTAGGTGAGTCTTAGCTCACCATTTATTAGCTCTATCACCTTGGATAAATTCTTTACTTTGTCTAAGCCTCAGTGTGCTCATCTGTAAATGACATAAGCCTACCCTAGAGGAAACCGTTCTGAGAATTAAATGAGCTAGTAAGAGTAATAACAGGTAAGAAGGATACCAAAAATCAATTGCTGTCAAGTTGGTTCTGACTCATGGTAACCCCATGTGTGCAGAGTAGAACTCTGTTCCATAGGATTTTCATGGCTGCGGCCTTTCAGAAGCACATCGCCAGGCCCTTCTTCCAAGGCATCTGTGGGTGGCTTCAAATCACCAGTCTTTTGGTTAGCAACCGAGCGCCTAACCATTTCTGCCACCTAGGGACTCCTAATATATATACAGTGCTTAGTAGATGCCAGGCACTGTTCTCAGAATTCTACATTAGTAAGTGCTTTAATCCTCAACAAACTTATAAGATAAATTCTACTATAATTTTCATTTTATACATTAGGAAACCAGGGCTAAAAGTTAGGAGACTTGTCAAAGCTCACACAGGTAGTAAGTAGCCAAATGGGATTTGAATCCAACAACCTGCCTCCTAGGTCCACACTCTTAACCACCACACCACGCTGCCTCCTTAATATAAAAACAAGTGTACTGACTGGCACATGACAGATGCTCCGTCAGTGGGATGGACTGATATTCCCTTCCTCATCATTTCAAGGAGAACCTAGAAAGTTGCAAATCAGTACTGCTTTTTTAAGGTGTCTCAAGGAAAGATGGGTCTCACCATGGTTCTTTTCCTTCTTCTGGCCAGCCCTGAACTTGCCCGGCAAACTTCCAACAGCTGTGCTTAATCTATCTACTTGTCTTCAACCTTTACCCCCAAAGAACCTCACAGTATTCTAACATTCCCAGTTCTAGGTATTCAATTAAGTTGTTGTTGTTTAGTTGCGACTCCATGTTAAGTGCCCCATTTTAAAAACAGTGGAATGGAGGTTTGGCAGAGACGTTGGGAAATTGGCACTATCATACAATGAAAGTGGAACCGTACATGGTTACCACCTTTTTGAAAGGCAGTTTGACAATGTCAAGAGCCTGAGGAATCATTCACACACCTTCATTCTAAATCCCACTTCTAAGAAGCTATCCTAAGAAAACAGAGATGTGCACAAAGGTGTGTACGAGGAAATTTATCAAAGCACTATTTACAAGAGTTGAAAAGTTATAAATAACCTAAAGCTTCATCAATAGGAATTGGTTAAATATATTTTGACACATCCCTGCAACAAAGTGCTAAGCAGTCATTAAAAGACATATGATTGGAAATTTGAACACTGATTGAACATGTGAAGAAACTAAAAATGACATGTTAATTTTTTTAGGCATGATAATGCTACTGTGGTTATATATTTTATAAAGAGTATGTTTTACAGAGACATACTAAAATATTTACAACTGAAATGATATAATGCTTCAAATTAATATGGGGGAAAGTAGGTAGGGGTATCGATGAAACAAGATTGATCACCAGTGGATAATTATTAAACAGGGATATACTAGTCTGTCTACTTTTTTTATAACAGCTTTATTAAGATATGATTCACATACTATAAAATTCACCCTTTTAAAGTATATAATTAAGTGGTTTTTAGTATATTCATAGAGTTGTACAACCATCACCACTATCTAACTTCAGGACATTAGCAGTCACTCCCCATTTCCCCTTCCCTCAAACCCCAAGCAACCACTAATCTACTTTCTGTCTCTCTGGATTTGCCTATTCTGGACATTTCACTTCAATGGAATCATATAACATATGGTCTTTTGTGACTGGCTTCTTTCATTTAGCACAATGTTTTCCAGGTTCATCTGTGTTGTAGCGTGAATCAGTGCATTTTCCTTTTGATGGCTGAATAATATTCCATTGAATGGATCTACCACATATTGTTTATCCATTCATCAGTTGATGGATATTTGAGTTGTTTCCACTTTGGGCCTATTATGAATAAAGCTACTATGGACATTTGTGTACTAGTTTTTGTGTGGACACGTTTTCAATTTTATTGGGTATACACCTAGGAGTAGAATTGCTGGGTCAAGTGAAGGACTGTCAAACTGTTTTCCAAAGTGATTGTACCATTTCACATACTTACCAACAATCCATTCTAATATTCGCTCTACTTTTTATATAAGTTTAAAATTACCCATGATAAAGTATTAAAAATTATGCCACAGAAAAATATTAATAACATGAGAAAATGCAAATTAAGTTTTAAAAAAGTTTCAGAAAAATATACAATATGATCTTAATTTTTTAAAGCTATCTATTTAACTATGCACAGAAAAAAAACTGCTAAGCCATATAACAAAATGTATCCATGGTTATCACTGGGAATAATGATTGTGGATGAGTTGAGAGTTCCTTTTTCTCTTTTCTCCAAATTTACTACAATGACCATGTATTGCTTTTATAATGAGAATAAGAAAAAGCTTTTTCTTTTTTAATTAAGCAAAACTTTAATAATTCAGAGGTCCTTGCTCCCATTTGCAATCTGTATTTTCTATGCCCTGAACCTCCGAGGGTCATCCTGATTACTCACTGCAGTAAAGACCCTACAACTGGACTCTGCCTGCACATAGAATCTTAACTTTTTACTGTCAACATCTAAAACACAACTAATTATTTATACTGATTAACTTAAACGTGCTCTCCTCTACCATCAAATTAAACAGACTTGGCTACTTCACAATGGAGCAGAGGCTGTACTGTGTTCTGTACATGCAAGCACCTCGATAACCATCTTCGCATCCATATTTTGTCAGGTTAATCTTTGTGTGGTAGGACTAAATGATCCACTAAAACATCCAGGCAATGTCATTGAGGGTTGAGGCATAATAAGGAGAATGGGAAGACCCCGTTCTAGACCCAGCTCTGCCATTGGAGTTTCAAGACAAGGTACTCGTCTGAGCTCAGTTTCTGCCTATAAAAGAGCCAGATTTGACAAGATGATGACAAAGTCCTAGATACAGAGAGAGATAGAGATAGAGAGATTTTTCCTTTTACCATTATCTTAATAGTTTTATGGCTTTATCCTATCTGTGCCTTTCATTAGAAGCTGCCACAACTCATTATTTGAAGATATAAAGTGTAATAAAAAAAAGGTCCCTTCTAAAAAAATTAATTTTATTTATTCAACTGATATTTATTTAATCAATATTTATTATGTGCCAGCCACAATTCTAAGCACTAGGAAAATAAACTGTAAACACACAGGCAAGATCCCTATTCTCACAAAGCTTAGGTTTCAGTGGAAGGCAAAAGATTAAATATATATATATTCAGACAGTCACACAGTTTTGAAGACAATAAACACTAAACTGGATGGTCATACATAGATTGGTAAAGAAGTGTTGCTTTAGACATATACATCAAGGAAAGTCTCTCTGGGTGGTAGGCAGCCGCCAAGAGGGCCCTCAATGACTCCTGCCTTCTAGTATTAATGCTTTTGTGTAGTCCCCTCCCACACTGCGAAGGGCTGGCCTGGATTATTAACAAATAGGATATTACAGAAATGACAGTATGTGACTTTCAACACTAGGTCATAAAAGATATTGTGTCTTGTGCCTTGCTCTCTTGGACTGCTCACTCTGAGGAAAGCCGGCATCATGTCAGGAGGATAGTCAAGCAGTCCCTGGAGAGGCCCACATGGGGAGGAACTGAAGCCACCTGCCAATAACCAGCACCACACATGTAACTGATCTTGGAAGCAGATCCTCTAGCCCCAGTAAAGCCTTCAGAAGACAGCAGCTCATACTGATATCTTGACTGCAACCTCATGAAACCTCAAGCCAGAACCACCCAGCTAAACCACTTCTGCATTTCTGACCCTAAAAACTGTGAGAGATAATAAATGATTGTTACTTTAAACCACTAAATCTTAATCTGTTATGTAGCAATAGATAAGTGATACAAGCAACATTTGATGAGGCCCTCCACGTGAAAATCTGGCAACAGTTTTCTGATCATGGGGAACTACAATAACTAGCTTGACATGTTCAAAAAACAGATCAAAGTGGCTGGAGTGTAGTGAAAGAGGGTCTAAGTGTGGTATGAGACTCTTCTCTCTACCCAACCATTCACACCTTGAGTGTACAGACCACGCCAGTGTTGTCCCCAACAACCAGCAGCAGTCACTAAACATGCGAATGAATACATAAATGAAAAAAAGAATTAATGAATGCTGGATAAAATGTGCATGTCTTGCTCCTACAGTTAATCACATTTCACAGAATCATAGAACACTGGACTCACCCAAATTGTACACTGCTGATGTCAAGCACTCCTTATACTATACTAATGAAACAAATGTCAGTATTTGTATATATAATATCTGCCTATATACATACACACATATGTATATATACATACATATACACACATACACATATACATATATATATATATATATATATAATGTACTGTTAAGGTCTATGAACTTTCAGTGTGATCCCTACTGCCAAATTCCGAATTCTGTTGATTCAAAGGCAGTTCTTGAAAATCCATCCTTACTTCAGAGTCTGAACCAGGGTAACCAGCAATAGCACTACAGGGTAGTGCCCAGCACAAGTCACCATCAGCCCTCAGACCCATTGTTCCATCTTCAAAACCAAAACCACATTTCAAATTATAAATCAGGACCTAAAGGTGGGAAAAATCAAAAGTCTTCTGAAACTGAGGAAGATATATTACTTTCCATGGTAATTCTCAGCTCCAAGAGGTCCACAGTTTGCATACCTGGTATCTATCCCCAAGACCTAGAATAAGAATCCACAGCTATTCAAACACCTTCAGTCCCGCCTCTAGTTCCCTTATATGTCCTCGGATTTATCACAGAAGGCTGACAGTGCAGGAAGTGGCCTCTGGCATTCTCTGGTCCAAACCACTCGTGTTAATGTGAATAAACTGAGGCTCAGAGGGTGAGGTGTCAGAGCCAACACTATGAGTCTGGATTCCTAACTGCCAGCCGGGTGCCTCCTCACTCAACCTCACTCTCTCCCACATCCTCTCAACCCATTGCCAACTCTATCAAGACAAAAACTCAACATCAACTCTATAACCATTTGACAGAAATAGTAGTCGTAAACAGCATGGGGTATAGTGAAAGGACTGAAACACACTCCCAACATACTACACACACACACACACACACACACACGCGTGCGCGCGCCTTGGAATTGTAACCCACAGCATTTAAAATCTCTCCAGATTTAGAATACAGAGACAATGGAGGGGAAATTTCCCATGGCAAGGAAATTCTACAAACAGGGATTCCTATCCAGGATCAGGCACTGTATTCCTCAAAATCAGCACCCCCGGAATTGTACTCTATGTGATTGGCATCCCCTGCAGCTATACTCTACATAAAAGGATCCCCTGGAGTTGTGCGACATAGAACATAATATAATTAGCATCCCCTGAAGTTGTGCTGTGGTTAGGGTACTGTCCCCCCACCTTTCTGGAGTTTCTATATCCTCTCTATGCAACACCACCTCCAGCATCCTAAAAGGGCCGTACGTTGTGTATTTTGTCAGCTCAATATAAATTTACTGACCACCTCTATGTAACAGAAACTGGTGGGGGACACCTAAGTAAATCAAATATACATATTGCCTTCATGAAGTTTACGGCCTTGTAGTGAATGTAATCCAAGACGGTAAGGTCTCAGTGTTGCGAAAGGGGTGTGAAGACAGTTCTGAGGGAATGCATCCTCAGCGGGAGGGATAACTTTGATCTCACAGAAATCAGGCACAATTATGTGGAAAGGGTGGCATTTGCATGGTTAGGGCTAGGGCAACAGATGTAGAAAAGAATAACAAGGTAGTGCACCCCCTAAAGAGCATCCACGCGAGAAGCAAGTGGTTCCCTCTGGGAGGAGTGGAAGTTTGTGAAGGAATGGTCATTAAAACTACAGAGATTGGGTGGAGGCCCAGCTGAATTACAGCTGCTATTGACACTATACTAAAGGTTTAGTCAGGGAAGGTCTTGAATAGAAATACCCAGATTGAAACTGTGCTGGGAAGATGAATATGGCTGTAGTGTATGAGAAAGACTAGTGGAGGGAAGACTGGTGGTAGAGACATAGGAGGTGGGTCTTGGCATAGGTGCTGCCCACGGAAAAGCAACCACAGTGGCTGCAGGTAAGAATGGAAATAAAGGGGCCCATATAATAGATACTAAAGAGAGAGTTTTAAGATTGGGGCAAAATAAAATGTGTTTTGAGAATTACAGGTAGCCCCTGGAGACAACTGAAGACAGCTATGCATGTAAAAAGAAGTGGATTGAGAATCATCTTTCTCTGGAGGGAAATAAGCTTCCAACCAGAATGGAAGAAATTACAAGCGGAATTCATCCAACATTTTCTATTTAAATCCTCCCTCTATCCCCACTAGGAACCTTGTATTTGTATGCATAGAATAACATCTTATTCAAAAAAAAATCACCAAGATTTTCTTGCAAGTCTCAGCACACTGCTAACAAACCAGTTTAGGCCCTGTTCTCAGATCTACTTCCCCCATAGAAATGGAAGAACCAATTTGGCATTAAAGCATCTCTCAGACTCAAGTTATCCCAAATGCTATCAGAAATACCGAATCAGAGACCGGTTGCACTGTGGCTCAGCTGGGCACGGCAGCCATGATTCAATCACAGTAGCTCAAAGATAGGTGGACTTTAAAACTACTACCATTGGAAGAAGGAACAGTGTCAAAACAAGAAGATTAATTCCAGGAGAGACACAGAGAAAAAATAAAGGGCCAACCGGCAAGACACAAAATGACAAGATTTCAAAGAGCCTCACAGATAAGGGGGAAAAACGTTACTTCCGTGAAGGAAAAGTGTTGGGTATTCTTTCATCAACAAAATATTCCATGACCTCCTAAGTAGATAATTAGGCAAACAATAAACCATGACTTATAGTAGCTTTTGTACTAAAGATTACTCAGTTAATAATAAATACTGGAAATGATGATGCACATTTCTCTGATGTTCTGATAACTACCAGTACACCCTATTTTATTATGAGGCAATGTCATTGCAAAGAAAACACCTGCTTAACATCTGTGAAAAACAACAAAATGTATCTAATGAAAAAACTGCCATGCGGTTATCATTTTAAGATATTGTTGTCAGTTTGTACAAATTTACTAAAATCTCATTTAAGACCAAATTTAATTAAGTGCACTGGGATAATAAAATAATTATATTTCAAGATTTCTTTTAGCCTCTTGAGACCTCTGATCACAAGGTTTTAAATACTGGGCTATTAGTGCATCACGTTAGGTGCCCACCCCCCAAAAAAAACTTTGCCAACGCACAGGCATAATAAATTTGTTTATATTTAAGTAATAGTTGATCCATAGGTAGGAGAAAAGGTTTTTTTAAAAAAGTTTTGATGAATAATGTTGATACTGGTTTAGAAATATGCAAATCTCCCAAAAACTTCTGGGTGGAGCTCACCTCATATCCAATGAATGCTGACACTGGGAAAAAGTTCAATCCAGACCACCAGAGAAACAGTAAGCTGTTGTTAGTTGCCCTTGAGTCGATTCCAACTCATGAGGACCCCATACGTACAGAGCAGAACCATTCCAAAGGGTTTTTAAAGCTGTGACCTTTCAGAAGCTGATGGCCAGGCCGGTCTTCCAAGGTGCCTCTGGGTGGGCCTGAACCACCAACTTTTCTGTTAGTAGTTCAGCCACCCCGGGACACCGATGTCCTTTTTAGGTGCCATTAAAAAAAGGAAGGACCTTCTGATGTCTTTTTGACAGGATCATTTTGTATTAGGTGCAGTCGTTAGATCAAATGTTGGTGGAATCAAGTTTCCCATAAAATTCTATTTAATCATGTAATAACATATTTGTACGATGATTTTCAGTTTTCAAAGCACTGCCATAATGCTTTGATTTTTGAAACCAGCCTGTAAATAAGACAAGCAGTTATTATTATTCCCGTTTTTAAGTTAACTAAGGTTAAATGACTTACCCAAAGTCACAGACTATTAACTCATAGAAACAGAACCCAGGAGCTGGTGCTCATTCCACTGCATTTACTCATTCACTGATTCATGCATTCATTCATTCAACTAACAAGGACTATGGACTCCAAGATGAATAAGACCTAGCCCCTGCCCTCCAGAAGGAAACAGAAAGAAAACTCCACACCAATTAAAACACAAGCATGAAAAGTGCTGCAGACAAGGATGTGTGCAAGGCTTCAAGGTAAGGCCCCTTCTTAAATGTGAGTTTCAACGAAGAAAGAATTGGCTAGGCCTGGAAGGAAGTGAGGGTCAGGTGGTAAGACACCACAGGCCATTTAATTCTGTTCAACTAGAAAAGTATGTGCAAGTCCTAGCAGGTCGTGAGACTATGAGGTCAACAGTGGCCAAATCATGGCCTTGAATGCCTTCCCCTGTGGGCCAAGCTAAAGACAGCCAAGGTGCTCAGGTTCAGAAATACGCTAATCTCCAAAAAGCTTCTGGGCTGAGCTCACCTCATGTGTAATAGAGCATACTGGTGGCAAATTTCATTCCTGATGTCCTGAAGCAAGAATGACTCAAGCCCTATGTTTGAATGAGTAAATTGTTTTCTGTAGCCTATATACGTACACACATTTTCATACACCCACACGGACAGAGTTTATATTCATAATACTACATATAATATATGTACTCACACTGATGATAGAAAACTTGCACAGAACTCTAGAAACCTCACATGCAGAGGCATCGAAACAATGTGGATGTCTAGTCTGACCCCTTGGGACATGTTCAGATGGAGACAGCTTACTGAGAGAGGCTACCCGCGCAGGACAACCATTTGTTCTAGATGATTCAGACAGTCATTTGCCTGCAGAGGAGGAACTGAAGGGGGGCTGGACAAGATGAACTCCAGAGGTACCTTAAAGCTCCGTGGTTCCATATATTACGAGTTTACTTGCATGAAGCAGTTTCCCCGTTTTTCAATAAAACCCCGTAACTCTGGTGAAATTATTCCTCTCTGCCGCTTTTTGTGCTCAGGTAGAAAATGTATTACTGATTTCTGATTCAGCCTCAGACAATGTGACTTAGAGAAAAGAGCACTGAATCAGGAGTCAGGAAACCTCAATTCTCTTCCCAAATGTCCTCCTCCCTCTCCCCTTCCCAGTGGCTGTGTGACCTTGGACAAGAGGCTTCACCTCCCTGGGTTCCAGTTTCCTATGTGATAAATGAAGACTGGCTGAGCTCTCCACAATTCCCTTCTAGCTCTAAATCTATAAAACCATCCCCCAACCCTCCAAGATTTTGCTTATCTTTGCGAGCTCTAGAAATCAGGACTAAATAAACTGGATTTGAATTATCTATTTTCTCACCAAAGAAGATCCTGCTTCATCTCACTTTTAAAAATCATCCAAATTGTGCATAATTTAAATGATCAGTGCTGTCATCGGTTGCTCTGGTGTAAATTATGCATTGTTACTATTTGGGGAAAATTTAGGCTGGGTCCAGTCTGGGATCACTGGCTGAGAACAATAAGCTCCCAAAGTGAGAAGGGATTAAAGGCCTCTCCAGACAGGATCTGGTTTTAATGCACTGAGCCCAGGGCTTACAAAAAGAGCATTGATTGTGTACATTAAAGAGTCACCGAAACAGCAAGGGACCCAAAGACTGCAGCAAATTCTCCTGGAAGCCACTGACCTTGGCTGCATTTCAGGGGTCAGGCATTCCCCAGGAGGTTCTCAGCACCAAGGCTTTTCTGGGGGTTTAGGAACAAATGAGACTTCTGAACTAGATGAGCCCACCTCTCCTAATTTGGGAAGACAGAGATGATCTGCCCTCTTATTTGTGGAGATTACTTATGTGGCCTTTGAACCCACTCCCGGCTGGCACACCCCACCCACCACAAAACAGTCCCCGACCCCATCCCTCCAAGGATGCAACTGTTTCCACATCTACATTCAAGTCCCCCAGCCAGCACTGCTCCAGTCTCCAGGGTGAGCTGTTGCCTGTCCCCCTCCACACCTCCGGGCAGGCAGAAAAACAGGCAGAGCACTAAGCCAGCAGCCCAGGCCACAAAGAGCAACTGCAGGGAATCGTGCAATGATATCTTTTCAAAATACAAATCTCACACGCGCTGGTATTCTAATGTGAAGTGTCTTCAGGCCAGCCCAGCAAGCCCTCATGGTTCTCACACACCGGAAGGCTCTCAGCTCTATTTCTCAGAAAACCTTCCCCAGGAGAAAACCCTAGAGTGGCAGGTCGGAGCCGAACTTAAAAATCACAACACAGTGCTTTCATTAGAGGAGTGATGTAGATGTCTCGAAAATCACCACAAGCCTTGCCCATTGTCCGAACCCCTTCTCCTTTTACAATTCCCCAACCTTGAAGTCTGGGCAGTACATCCACCTGATTAACCCACCAGCAGCTACACCCAGTGCAGAAAGGAGGACAAATGAACACACACAGAGTCCATCGAGCAGGAGGCCAAAGACTTGGTCAAAGCACTCACCCTATTACCAAGCACCTCCACACCCCGCCCTCAGTTGCCCAGGAGGCAGCAGGTTCTGAATGTGGCATTTCAGTGCCAGGCAAATAGACAGCTTACTGTAATAATGTATGAATGAGCTTTTGCTGCCCAACTATCAGAACAGGCAGTTTCAAACGGCATCTCTGTTCCTTCTCAACCCCTGGACTGCCTTGCAGAAACCTCATCTCTTGAACTAAATTGTGGTGGGGCGAGGGGGTGAGTTGGAAAAAAATTAAAGGAGGCTAAGGAAAAAGTAAAGCTTTGATAATAGTCGCTCTTTAAAATATCCATAGAGAAAAGTGGCAATGTCAGAAGTACTAAAAAGACTCAGGTAAATGGCCACCAGATTTAGTTTCAGTCTAACAATGTATTCCTCAGGAGGGCGTGTGAACTTCAATCCTGCGTGTCTCGGTGTTGAGAGCCACCGTCAATTCAGCCTCACCAATCCAGCAGGTATCAAATATATGTAGTTGCTATTATTTTTCATGGGGAAAGGTTCAGGAGAAGTCGTCCTTAAATTGGTGCCCAATCTTTCCCCTCAGACCCCGCTGCTGCAGCTACCCCCGCCCATCACCCCCTTCCCCGGAGGTAGCATCTAATTAAAATGGTAAGGAAGCTCTGCCCGCTTCCCTTAAGGAGTGTGTTAGGATTGGGGGTTGGGGGTAGAGAAGCGTCGAGGTGGGATTCCTGGTATTCTGATCACAAAACAGCAAAATGGATTCTATACCAGTAATGTCTTAGTCAATACAATGAAACGGCGTCGGAGGCAATTCACGTGAAGGTAAATTCAAACCAGTGGGGCTGGGGGGAGGGAGGTGCTCTACAAAGAACTAGCCATAGACACAAGGAAAACACACACACATTCCCAGGAGTTCCGGTGTGATTGGAAAAAAAGCAGAAAACACATTGCTTTCACCTGCTTAAGTTCAGCCATAAAGCTGAAATGTCACAGCCACAGAGTCAGAAAGCACAGGCAGGGCTGAGTTAAAACCATAAATAAAGGTGAGTGGCAGGCAGGCATTAAAGGCAGCGCCGAGAGAGAGCCGGCGCAAGGGAGGCAGGAAAGGGGGGGGGGGGGACAGGGGGGCAGTTGCCGTCTACAAGACGAGCATAGCAATAACTGCCCCCTTGGAGCGGCAGGTTCGACTTCGTGGGTACAATCAGGCTCACAATGTCATCTCGCAGGTAGCCGGAAAACGTGAGGGGCCAGTGCCTTTATTCATGTTTTGTTACTCTTTTTGCAGAAACGGGCAGCCGGGTGTCGCGCCTTGGCACGAGACGACTGCCCGGGGTGTATACACACACACACACACACACCGACGAGTCTTTCATTTTAATGCTCTTACATCCGTCTACAATAAACTGGCATAAGCTCCACGCGCTCTCGGGGGAGCCTCGGCCAGAGGCAAAGGAGGACACGTACCGCACAGACCCTGCCATGAGGGCTCAGCAAGAGCACCTTAGCAAACCCCGAATATAAATGAGAATCCACGTTCCCTCTCGTCGCATTCTCCCGCCTCTGCCCACAGCCCGAGCCCTAGTCCACGCACCTAGCCCATTTACCCTGACCTAAACCACCGGAAGAAATGAGAAAACGTGTTCTGCTCACCCTCAGAGCCGAGAGATCGATTTCATCCAGGCTGCGAGCTGGAGAGTCGCTCGCCATGTCTACTTCTTCGCCAGAGAAACGGACCAAAACCACCCCGAAGCTTCTCCCTTGGAAATTCCACCTTGGTCTATTTCATTCGCGTCTTCATGCGGGTGTCGCGCCAGAGGCCCGGGCCCAGCCTCCCCCGCCCACCCTGGCCCCACAGCGCCGTATCCCGATCCTCGGCGCAGCCGTCCGCCGGGTCTGGGAGCTCAACCTGCGCGGATCTCCAATCCCCAACCGCGGTGCGTGTGGGCTGCGCGCCCTGATCGGCTAAGGGCGCTAGGGCTGCGTGGGTGTATTTAAATGGGACATGCTACTTTGCTTGTGCGTGGATGGCGGCTGCATTGGCTGTTATAATGAGACACATCAACTCCTCCACTCAGCTGGGGGAGTGGGGGTGGAGAACCACACAGAACTGTCTATCACCGCTTCCTGGGAGGAGTAAAGGGGGAGAAGAAAAAAAAAAGGCGGAGAAGGCGTGGTCTCTGGCTGAGGAGAGGCCGCGCTTCCTGACCCGGTCCTTCTGCACCACCGTGGATTGGGGAGGGGCGTGCACCTTTTCCGCCCCGGGTTTTGCGGGCTAATCGGGCTGGATCGGAGAGCTGTTCCTGAACGCTGACGTGCCTATCGTAGAAACAGGGAGGCTTTATTTATGTGTGTCCAATGCGTGCGCTGCAGTAAATGGCCCGTTCAGTCGTATCTTGGGGTTTCTCGGAAGAGTTCAAGTGGTCTGACGTAGAAAAAGCCAGAGAAAAAAAGAGCGACGTCCTCCCTCCCCCATTAATTATTTGTGGGGCTGGAGTAACTAGGACTGGTGCAACCGGTGCATATAAGGACTTGTGTGCATGGAAGGGGATCCGCCCCCAGCCGCCGAGCGAGTGGGGGAGAAGTGCGCACGCATAGCTTGCTCAGCCCCTCGCTTTGGTAGTTTGCTACCACCGCGGGGTCGGGTCTGCCGGCGGCGACTGGGATCCCAGATGGATGTTCCCGGGTGCGGGTCACTCGCCGCTTCGGGGTTTGGAAGGTTTACCAAAAGCGGGAAAACTGGAAGATTGGAGCTCCCTTTTGGCACCGCCACACCCAGGACCGGCCCCTACCGCATTTCCCCCACGGAAACAACCGAATTGAAACGAAAAGTATGTTCTCCGGGTGCAATATCTTGAATGCTTCAGGTAACTGTCCAAAGCCAACTCTGGTTTAGGCAACACACGCTGCTTCAAGATTTCACATTTCCCTTTCAGGCAGCATTTCTGCGGCTGACCTACCGGGATTAATGGAGAAAGTTTGGCTAGCGGATAAAATATACCAT
This sequence comes from Dugong dugon, assembly GCA_030035585.1. Classification (NCBI taxonomy): domain Eukaryota; kingdom Metazoa; phylum Chordata; class Mammalia; order Sirenia; family Dugongidae; genus Dugong; species Dugong dugon. Next base: position 48,285,925 of record CM057479.1, read on the forward strand.
GCAAGATGGAAGCGTGGGAGCGATTTCACTTCACCCGCTTTCTCCTTTACAGGCTGAATGTTTACAGTAGTAAACATGACATTGTGTAATCAAGAGTGTGAAGTCACTTCCCCCAGGTCCCCAAGCAGTCCTTCCTCTCTGGCCTTGGCCACACGAAATTAGATGCATTGGAAGAAAACGCTAAAACAGGACTTTCCTTCAAGTATAACAGTAGCTTTGAAAGCATTCCCAGGACCTCTGCTAGGAGGAGAATTTACTTCTGGCCAAGTGTACTGAGGATTTTTTTAAATATGTAGTGTGAATATCAGCTTCAGAATAGGGCTTTTGAATGAATGAATGGAAGCCAGTGCAGTTAGTACATCGGGACTGCAGACAGACGGCTTTTAAACCACATTCGATGTGCACTATGCTGTTTTTGTTAGTATTACTGTATTCATATGCATTGTAAATCATGCACCATAGAACTTGGCAATTGCTTCAACATGTCAATGGCCACAACTGCTTGGGAGGTTTTGGCTTTAAACGTTATACGTGTATCAAACGTTTAAACGCGTTATATTCAAAACGCTTGATTTTACCTCTCATTTTTCTAATAAAATCATCCAGCTTTTTGTAGTAACTGGCAGTAAGCCACCAAGTAATGCTGAAATGCAGTAAAGAACTATCATTTCCCATCATTGTTCTTATTTTTCCCTTCTATATTTTTTTAACCTTCATCTAGATGACTGCTTAATGTATTAGTGTTGAAAGGAAATAATGTAAGATTAGATCTATAAACAACTATTTTCAAAAGTCCAAACATAAAAAAGTGGGTTAAACATTTTTTTCATGGAGAGTCTTGATTTTATTATTCCAGATTTTATTTGAAACATCACAAACAGATCTCTTCTTTTGGCGTTAGCAAGCTGTTCAGGCCATGAGGGTGCCATGTCAATGACACTAAATTCTACCCTTGGATCTAGAATTAGATTCGGAAATTTAGTGATGGGTACTTATAGGAGGATTGCTTCCTGGAAGCCTGAGAGGACAGCATGAGAACCAAGTGGAAGCAGGGGTGCTGGCTACAGGAAATGCCATAAAAGGAAGTATTCCAATAGCAAAAACACTTCCAGCTGGTTAGAGAAGTTTAAAAAAAAAAACAATCATTGCAGTCAAGTCCATTGGGACAGGGTAGAACTGCCCCATAGGATTTCCAAGGCTGAAATCTTTATGGAAGCAAACTGCCACATCTTTCTCCTGCAGAGCAGCTTGTGGGTTCTAATCTCTGACTTTTTGGCTAGCAGCCGAGCGCTTAACCACTGCACCACCAGAGTTCCTAAAGATAACCCCGTAAGTTATGGTTTCTTGCCTTAAAAGACATTAAAACTGGTTGCTGTTGAGTTGATTCCAGCTCATAGGGACCCTATAGGACAGAGTAGAACTGCCCCATAGGATTTCCAAGGCTGTAATCTTTACGGAAGCAGACAACCACATCTTTCTTCTGCAGAGCTGCTAGTGAACCACCCACCTTTCAGTTAGCAGCCAAACACCTAACTGTTGCACTGCTGATGAGGAGGGGGAAATTCCTAGCTGTTTGTGCTGCTGGAGGTGAAGTAAGGATGGTGACTGTTAGGACTGGAGAGGACAGCAGAGGTCAGATAAGGCAGTGCTTTCTATGCCCCATGGAAGAGCTTGAACTTTACCCTCTAGGTCAAGTATGTATCAGATTTCAACCATTTCAATACAACTTTCATAATTTTGTATCAGGTCTGTGTACTGCCTTACTGTTATTATTTACTTAACATTTTTTTTAATCAGGACTTTTCTTTTTTCTTACATTTAACTTAAAAGGAAACATAAATCACTACTGTAAATGGAAAGCTTGCAAAAAAAAAGAAGGGTACCATAAAAATAAATATAATGGTAAATAAAGCAGTATTAGTATTAAATTCTAGATAGCTATCATTGCCTGCCCCAGGCTTTTAGCCTGAGGGGCTGCTTTTACTTTGTTAAAAGAGAGATTAGCAAATGCCAGAAAACGCATTCAAGACTTGGACCAAAGTGAGATTTTCTTCCTTAGTTTAGTCTTAAAGATTGAGATAATTGATACCATTTATGTATGGTTTTAAAGCCTGAAGAACAATACTATATCTGTTTATGTCTATATAAATGTGTAGTAAACTATAAAAAGCATAGACACAGGAAGGATACAGATGAACTAAAGGATAGTGAGAAGGAAGAAAGAGAAAAGACTTCACCAATGACATTTAGTTTATTTAAAAAAAGAAAGAGCAAGCAAACATGGCAAAATGTTTGGAATTGTTGAATCTGGATTATTAGTAATGAGTATTATATTGTTCTCTGTATTTTTCTGTTTATTTGAAATATTTTTATATTTTTAAAATTATTGATAAGCAAGAGGAACTCAAAGGGGATTATGTTCTTCTTATTAGAGTAAATATTATTTAATATCAAATCTATGTACCACACTTTGGAAATCAGAAACACTACAGTGGAGTTTCCAAAAACAAGCTTCCTGTATCGTCTATCACCACAAATCCCTAGATATAACAGAAGAGATATCTTAAAATTCCTCAAAGTTCTAGAAGACATCCATCTGGAGCAAGGGAGAATGAGGAAAACCAAAGACACAAGGGAAATATTAGTCCAAAGGACTAATGGACCACAAGGACCACAGCCTTCACCAGACTGAATCAAGCACAACTAGATGGTACCCGGCTACCACCACCAACTTCTCTGACAAGGATCAGAATAGAGGGTCCCAGACAAAACTGGAAAAATATGTAGAACAAAATTCTTATTCACAAATAAGGACCAGACTTAGTGGCCTGACAGAGACTGGAGAAACCCTGAAAGTATGGTCCCCGGACACCCTTTTAACTCAGTACTGAAGTCACTCCTGAGGTTCATCCTTCAGCCAAAGATCAGAGGGCCCCATACAGCAAAATGAGACTAAATGGGCACACCAACCCAGGAGCAAGGACGAGAAGGCAGGAGGGGACAGGAAAGCTGATAACGGGAACCCAAGGTCTAGAAGGGGAGAATGTTGACACATCGTGGGGTTGGCAACCAATGTCACAAAACAATATGTGTATTAATTGTTTAATGAGAAACTAATTTGCTCTGTAAACCTTCATCTAAAGCATAATTTTTAAAAAGGTGAAAAAAAAGTTCTAGAAGACAAAAAAGCATCAGTGGTCCAGTGTTTCAGAGGACTTCTTAGGTTATATAGATTACATAAAGCATGCAAAATTTGATTGCCTGTGGAGCCACAAACCTAGACTGTGTGGGGTTGGACTAGAGTAACAGGGCAGATTCAAGCTCAGAGGCTATGAATATAAGGAAAAAGAGACATTCATCATGGTAACTAAAATGAACTGCATTAATTCATTATCTTATTCATTAAAAAAAAAAATGGACCACTTACTCTGTGCAAGGTGCAGTTCCTAAGTCCTGGAGAAGAAGTCTTGGATAACATAAAATTCTTGCCTTTACAGAGGCAAACAATAAATTTGTAAATAAATAATCAATAACTAAGATTATTTTAGATAGTGGTAAGTGCTATGTCAGTGTGTTATGCTGTGGTGGCTTACGTATTGCTCTGATACTGAAAACTATGCTACCGATATTTCAAATAACAGCAAGTCACTCATAGTGGACCAGTTTCAGCAGAGCTTCAGACTAAGACTAGGAAGAAAGACCTGGCATTCTACTTCCAAAAACTAGCCAATGAAAACACTATTGATCACAACAGAATATTGTCCAATACAGTGCTGGAAGATGAGTCCCCTCGGTTGGAAGGCATTCAGAATACAGTGGCCGTGACAAGCATACCAACAATCATGAAGATGGAGCAAGACCAAGCAACGTTTAATTTTTTTGTACATGAGGTGGCCGTGAGATGGAGCTGACTCAATGGCAACTGACAACAACAAGTGCTATGAAGAAAAATTAAGGAGGGTAATGAGGCTTAGCAAGTGGACATGTCCACACCCAGCCTCTACAGACACTCTCTGTGAGTGTGGGTGCTTGGGCCAAAGAGGTAGAGTAGCACCCCAAGGAACCGTGCATCAATTGCCAGGAGCAATGGGACGGCTCCCTCACACACAGGTAAACTACCTGCATGCCCTGCCCTGCATCATGTCCTGTCCTACCCTCTCTTCCACCACAATTAGCAAAACAAACACTCAGAATTTGCACCACAGATAGGCAAATGAGGGCTGCAAACATTAAGATAGGCAGACAACCCCAAATCACTGCCAATCATTGGTGGAAAAGTATTATTATGAGAGAGAGGCACCAACTTCAATAAGCAAACAGAACAAACACCCCAAGTTATTGTTAATAGAGCAAAAATGAAGTTTTAAAATAAATATTTTTTATCGTCAGATGAATAATACAGGATCTCACATTCCATAAAACAACTAGGTTATGAAAAACGAAAAATATATTTAAATAAAAAAAAGATTGAACAATAAATGATAGGCAATACTATGCTGCATATACTGTTCTATGTGTACACATATTGATACATTTAATTTTTGCCATAAAGTAGACAATATTATTAGCATATCCATTTTACAAATAAGTAAACTGAAGGATAACCTAACCTTAACCTAACCCATTGCTGTTGAGTCAATTCCAACTCATAGTGACCCTGTAGGACAGAGTAGAACTGTCCTATAGGGTTTCCAAGGAGCAGCTGGTGGATTTGAACTGCCTACCTTACCTTTTGATTAGCAGCTGAGCTCTTAACCACTGTACCACCAGGGCTCCAAACTGAAGAATAGAGAAGTTAATTAACTTACCCAGGTTAACATAGCAATAAATAGCTGAACTAGGATTTGAACCCAGCCTTTTAATCACCATGTTATTCTGACTGAGGCAGATTGCATACAACTAAAGAGTGAATTAGTAAGCCTTAAGATTGGGTCCAATTTTCTCTCAAATTGCAGGATAAAGGATAAAGCAGTGAGAGAAAAGTAACATGGAGAATAAATCCAGAAGCTCCAACGTTCATCTAATAGGGGATCCAGAGAATGGATGGGAGGAAATACTCAAAGAAATGATAGAAAATGTTCCAATATCATCAGGTTAAAATCACCCATTTAGTACTAAACACATCATGGTGTAATTTAAGAACATCAGGGATAAAAAGAAAATCCTAACCAGGTCGCCTGCTTCTCATCAACAATGGATGCTAATAAACAATGAAACAAAGTATTCTAAGGTAATTGTTTCTAACCCAGAATTCTCTACCCAGCTAAACTAACATTTAAAAACAAGTACAAAATAATGACATATTTTCCAATACATCAGGAAAATGGGTCTGGTAATCTACAGATCCTTTCCAAAATTGTTAGAAAATGTATTTCAAACAAAAAGAAAAATGAGTCCAACAAGGAGAAGATGTGGGCTACTAAAAATAATAGTAAGGAAAAGTAGCAAACTCTCATTCTTCTTTACTAGTAGAACAGTGATTTTGAGAATTTATCTTTTGTGTGTTTAAAGACTATGGGCTCTCTCCAACCCCAGGAAGAGAGTGAATGTTAACTGATCTAAACTCATTATTCCCTTTCCTAATGATTGGTTTAGGCATGGGCATATGGTGCAACACTGACCAATGAGAAGTGAAGAGAAGTCTGGTAGGGGTTATAAGTTTTTCTCTTTGACAATCAAAGGTAGGAAGGAAGGAAATAAAAGAAATGAACCAGAAGGATAAACTTCCTGCCTATGATAGCCATCCTCTCAGATGCCTCCGAATGAGCCTTGCCTCCTGATATTCATATCCTAGTGTGGACACCTTCTGCACAAAATAAAACAGAATGATGGTGTGTGACTTCCAAAGCTGGTTCATAAAAGGCATTTCAGCGTTCACCTTGTGCATTTCAATCACTTGCTCTAAGGCAAAATTTCTCAGCCTCAGCACTATTGACATCTGGACCTGATAATTCACGTTGATGGGGGCTGTCTCGTGCATTGTAAGAGTTGAATAGCATCCCTGGTCTCTACGAACTAGATGCCAATAGCTCCCTCCCTGTTGTGATAACCAGGAATATCTCCAGGCATTACCAAATGGCCCATGGGGAGCAAAATTGCCCCCAGTTCAGAGTTGTAGGGGACAACTGTGCGTTGTAGGACTTGAGTATATCCCTGGTCTCTACTAGATCCCAATAGCTCCCTCCCAGTTGTGACAACCAAAAAATGTCTCCAGACATTGCCAAATGTTGCCCAGTGAGCAAAATTGCCCCCAGTTCAGAACTACTGCTCTAGGGGAAGCCAGCTACCATGTTCTGAAGACATTCAAGCAACTTGCCAGCCATGTGAGTGAGACACCTTGAAGTGGATCCTCCAGCCCCAGTCAAGGTTTCAGATGAGTACAGCCTCCTTGAGTCTGACTGCACCCTCATGGAAGAGCCAGAACTACCCGATCAAGCTGCTCCCAAATCACTGACTCACAGGAACCATGAGAGATTGTAAATAATGCTTTGTTTTTAATTACATGATTTGTTATATAGCAATAGATAACTAATACACTGCCTTTAGACAGAGTTGTGTAGGGATACTATAGGTAGGGCTATAGCAGCAATTTTCCAAACAGAAGGAGGTGGCTTGAGAATGAAATAAAAAAGTTGAAAAGCACCTTGATCCTTAAAGACATCATTGAACCACTAAATTAACTAGCCCAGGAACAACCCATTTTTGAACTTCTTTTTATGTATGGTAATATATTTTTCTCATTGTTTAAGCCGCCTTTAGTTGAGTATTCTGTTACTTGCCAACAAACATTTCCTAACTGTTGTAAAAAACCCATTACTGTTGAGTCAATTCTGACTCATAGTGACCCTATAAGACAGAGTAGAACTGCCGCATAGGTTTTCCAAGGCTGTAATGTTTATGGGAGCAGACTGCCACATATTTCTAGGTTTGAACCACCAACCTTTTGGTTAACAGCTGCGCGCTTAACCACTGCACCACCGGAGCTCTTCCTATTACAGAAAATAAAAATTGAAACTTGTAACTAAGTCTTTATAAATGTTGGTTCATAAAGTAAAAAAGAAATAATGACAATCTGTAACTAAAATGATCTCATCGTGAGGGGAAAGGGAAAGGAGAAAGAAAGAATCATGCTAACGTTTTTGTCTCGTTTAGAGCTATATATAGATACTATCTCTAAACACAAAAATAAAAGTCAACTATGCATGATAAATATAAGGGTTACCACTAGACAAATACAAATTGGGTGCTTAAATTACAAACTACGTGAGTGGAAAAAAAAATGGATCAAGGATAATTTGAAGTTAATAAAATGAAGGAAAGGAAAAATATAAACCAGAATGTGTGGAGTAATGAGGCCCACCAAACATCCATTCTGCTTTTGGACAGTGTGGTGGGCAGAATAATGGTCCCCCAACGATGTCCATGTTCTAATCCCCAGAACCTGTGAATATGTTACTTAACATGGCAAAATGGACTTTGAAGATGTGATTAAGTTAAGAAATTTGAGCTGCAGAGATTATCTGGGTGGGCTCAATATAATTACATAAACCAAAACCAAACTAGTTGCCATCAAGTTAATACTAACTCAAGGCAACACTGTGGTTGCAGAGTAGAACTGCACTCCTTAGGGTTTTCAAGGCTGTGACCTTTTGGAAGCAGATCACCTGGTCTTTCTTCCAAGGCACCTCTGAGTGGGTTCAGACCACCAACTTTTCAGTTAGTAGTTGAGTACTTAACTGTTTGTGCCATCCAGAGACTACAGTATAATCAGAATGATCCTTAAAAGGAGAAGAGGAAGGCAAAAGAGGAGTCAGAGAAAAATGTGCTGTGAAAAAAATACACAGAGAAAGGCAACATTGCTAGTTTTGAAGATGGAGGGAGGGGGCCATGAGCTGAGGAATGTGGGTGGCCTCTATCAGCTGTAAAGGGCAAGGAAACAAATTCTTCCCTAAAGCTCCCAGAAAAGAATGCAGCTCAGCCGACACCTTGGTTTTTAATCCAGTGAGATCTATTTTGGAATTCTGAACTATGGAACTGTGAAGTCATAAGTTTGTGTTTTTTTAAGTCACTAAATTAGTGGTCATTTTTCTCAGCAGTGATAGTAAATGAATATATATTTCCTGTGTCCATATTTTCTTGTTGATTAATTGCCTCTTCCACCTTGATTACAGATTGTTGGGGTTGTTACTCAGGTTTTCTGTTCTTTGGTAGCCAAGGAATAAAGAAGTGTCCAAAACCAATGCCCTTTACTGAAACCTGGAACTTAAGAGTGGCAATGAGACTGAAAATGGTTAGCATTCATTCATTCCAGTAGTGGTACTCTGCCCATAAGGTACCTGCTAAAGACCATTCCTCCTTCCTGTTCCTCAGGAGTTTCTTTGTTTCTTTGTTTCCTGCCCATTTCCAAGCTTGGCTCTCTGTTATGCTATGTAATAACCCACCTTATACTTAGTAAATTAACTGAATTGTATATGTGAAAAGTGTTGAAATGGGAAATATTTTGTTATATATATACTTATGTGGTGAAATGAGTTCCTTTATGCAGCCTTTTGCTTTGGTTCTTTGGAAAAACAGCTTGATAGATTTTTCCCCCTAAGCCCTGAGGAGTTACCTTTGCCCTAGTTTTCTACCCCACAGGGACTGTTACTTTGATCCAGGCTGGTTGACATTCCTGGGTAATCTATAAACAAGGATGGTTTGATACTTGTTGTCTGGCCCTAGGCTGTAGTCAGCCCTGTGATTGGTATGCACCTTGCAGGGATTCGTAAATAGGCTATGCAAATAAAGTGACTATATACTATGCAAATGAAGTGTCTGTGGCCTAGTAAGAGGGAATTGGTCAGTTTGTGGTCCCCCACTGGGAGGGGCCATGCCTTGAAATTGACAAGGAGATGTGTATATATGCAGCTGACCCCACAAAGGTTTTTCAGACAGAAATAACAGGAAGGGAAACAGAAGGAAGAAGCAGAGAGAGAGAGAAGGCAAGGAACCTCCTAAAACAGCTGTGACACTGGTCAAGGGCTGTAACACTGAAGACAGCGAGAGGCCCAGAAGGGGCCCTGTGGCAGAGTCAGTGGTAACAGACAGCAGGGCTAATAGGAGCCTGTCCTCAGGGGGCCAAGAGGAGGCCTGTCCTTAGGGGCCTGAGAGGAGATCCACATGGCTGAGAGGAGCTGAGAGAGCTGTCCTGCACTGAAGAAGGGAGACTTTGCCTGCATGCTTCCTGATCCTGATCCTGAGTTGTAGCTTGTTGATCCTGATCCCAAATTGTACCCTATTACTTCCTTAATAAATCACTTAACTGTAAGTATGATCTGTGAGTTTTATGTGGCCATTGCAATGGATTATCAAATCCAGAAGCGAAGTAGAGAGTGCCGTGGGAGGACGGCTGGTGTCAGAATTGGTAAAAAGGTTGGCAGGTGGAGGTATGTCTGACCTCCACCTCATGGGAATCAGCTTTGGGCTGATCCTGGTCCTTATCCTCCCTGAAGTTAGGTTCTGACACTGCTACTATTCCTACTCAAACCAAAAACCAAACTCATTGCCATCAAGTTGATTCTGACTCATAGCGACCCTATTGGACAGAGTAGAACTGCCCCATAGGGTTTCTAAGGAGCGGCTGGTGGATTTGAACTGCCAGCCTTTTTGTTTAGTAGCTGAGCTCTTAACCACTGAGCCACCAGGGCTGCCTACCCCTACTACTACTATTCAGATTTTACAACTTACCCCCCCCACACACACACACCCACACAAACTTAAAACAACAATAATTAATTTAGCTCACAAATCAGCAATCTGAGCAGGGTTTGGTGAGAAAGGCTGATTTGCTTGGTACAGCATTAGTCAGAGCTGGAGGATCCACTTCCAAGATGGCTCAGTCACATGCCTAGCAAGTTGGTACTGGGCTGTCAGCTGGACTCTCAGGCAGGGCTTTTGGCTAGGAGCCTAGATTTCTCTTCAGATGGGCCTTAACTTGGGCTTTTGGGGCTTCTTCATGGTATGGTGGCTGAGTTCCAACAGCAAGCATCCCAAGAGAACCAGGCAGAAACTGTTATCACCTTATATCATCAGCCTTAGAAGTCATGTAACTGCAATTCTGCCATTCTCACACGTCTACCCAGATTCAAGTCGAAGACACATAAGTCACACATTTTGATGGGGGGTAGTGTCTAAGTCACATTGAAGAGGAAGAGCATTTGGGATGGAAGTTATTGTTGCAGCTGTTTTTGGAAAATGAAACCTACTCCATTCTTCAAGTCTTAATATTAATTCTTTGAGTCCTCACTATCCTTCCTTTTTGCTAAAGTTAACCAGAGTTGGTTTCTGCTTTTACTTAAAACCAAAGAATAATGTAGCAGGAATAAGCACAAACATATCAAAATAAGTGTAAATATTTAAATTCTCTTATTAAAAGACAGAAGCTCTCAGCATATGTAAAAGCAAAACAAAGCAACCCGGGAAACTAAAAATACACATACTTTTCAAATATCCCCATAGGAAATTAACCAAAATTGACCACATCAGGAAGTAAAGTTTGACAATTTCCAAAGGTAGAAACTCTACATACCACAGTCTCAGACAACATTATTAGAATATTTCAACATTTATGTAACATCCATCTAAATAGGTAACTTCACAATTCTTGGACTCCTTTGCTAGAATGACCTTTGCCTCTTAGTCTATTTACATTTTCTTCTAGGAGTCCAGCCAGAAATTTATCATCATCTTAAATAACTCAGCCTTAGAAAATAAAACCTCAGCTTCCCATTGTCCAATTACACATTCTATCCTGGCTTCCTGTTAGCCTTCACTAATATTACCACTGTTGTTCAGACTCACTGTGACTCCATTTCTGTCCACTGGTAACATTCTCCATTCTTTTTCAGTTAGTTTGCTCTCTTACCCTTTCTTCCCTCTGTTACGCTGGACCTCAAAGTGTCAGAGCCTTCAGTTCAACATACTGTATTCTGTATAGTATGATCTGAAGTGAAGAGTGTGGGCCCTGGATTTGGACTGCCTGAGTTCAAACCCCAATTAAAAGAAAAATTACATAGTTGTTTTATTGTTCCCATTGATTGACTGAATATATATATATATATGTTTATATCCATATATATGGAGCCCTGGTGGCACAGTGGTTAAGAGCTTGGCTGCTAACCAAAAGGGCAACAGTTCAAATCTACCAGCTGCTCCTTGGAAGCCCTATGGGTCAGTTCTACTTTGTCCTATAGGGTTGCTATGAGTCGGAACCGACTTGACAGCACATTACAGTAACAACAACATATTCATATATAATATGGAGTTCCTGGGCGGTGCAAATAGTTAAAGCCTGGTGATCTACTTCTGAAAGATTGCAGCCATTGAAAACCCTATGGAGCACAATTCTACTCTGCAACACATAGAGTTCCCATGAGTACAAATTGACTCCACAGTAACTGGATATAGTTCATTATATATAAATCTAGTTACCTGGGAATGGTAATGTTAAATGATTACATCTGTTTTATATTAAATGGGCTAGGAGCGTTTTTCCTTAATTAACTAGTCCCATTTAAGCCTGAAGACAAACACAGAATTTATCTGAAATACCAGCATTATACTTTCTCCAAGTATGGAAGACTATTTTTACTAAAAGTTTGGCAAGTGCTTTCAAAATGCCACTTTGTTTTCCTTCTTTTAGAAAATTCTAACAAATATGTATAGAAATTTTAATGTATGGTTGTAATCCTTCAATATTTATTGTAAATGTTTGTTTATTTTATTTATTTAAAGTTTCTTAACCTCCGTAAATTCTAAAGCCATTTAAAATTTGACTGTATTCTGGTCGAATAATGGAGTCTTCAGCTTGCTTTTTCTCCAATATTTTTAGTACCTAACCCAGTGTCTTGCAACAGTAAGCATTCCATACACATCTAGTCAATGACCAAACAAGCTGCCATAGAAATGATGAAAGGACGTTTATTCCAACCACCAGAGCCTGTCCAGACTGTGTCAAAAGACTGTGCTGTTTTGCTCCCTGCTGGCTATCTCAGTTAGTTTCCACTTTTCTACATAACTTTTTTGTAGAACTGTGTCGGATTTCATTTTAGATTCAAAGCTCTCCCTCCCCCATCACATACACAGAAAATAATGTTCCATTTTTTTATTTCGTATCTATATATTTGAATAGCATAACCTCCTGGGTTAGCCCAGAACTAAGGGTCAAGAGAGAGGTATAGCCCTGCTGGATCATTACATAAAGCCATAGGGTAGATACAAGTTTTTATCAGACTTTTAAAGCTTGAAGGGACTTCAGAGATAAGAGTCCAACCCCTTCATTTTACAGATAAGGAAACCAAGGTCCAGAGGCACTATGTGACTTTCTCAATACTACAGAGTTAGCACAGGGAAGGGCTTTGGGGACTTGAAGGCTTTATGCTAAAAAAATAACAAGGCTGTATTTATTGTTACTGTTTCCTACCAGATTCCCATTCTTCTACTGTTCCTTCTCCTACTATCCAGTATTGCGCCCCAGACATTTCAAGTCCTATCCACTTGTGTTGCTTTTCATCTTAGGGAAACTGTAAACATGACCGTATTTCCCTTAATGTGAGGGTGGCCTGAGAGTGCAAAGCTAAATGAGTCCCTTGGCATGTGTGGTACTGGCTCTTGTGTGGGAGGAAGTGGCAAAACTGGAACCCCACAAGCTTGTCTGAGGCAGTTCTCAAAGTCAGAGAACCCCAGGGACAAGGTGAGGAATGGGGAGTTGTTTGGATCAATTGGCTGAAGAGGGTAGAGGCCAAGCCTCTCCAGAGATTTAACACACTTTCATCCTGGATGATTTGGTGCATTTAAAAGGTCTACACTGGAAAATGGGTTATGTATTATCTTTCTTATAGCAGTTAATATACTATATTGTAATTGTTAGTTTTCCTTTCCACCATGGGACTGTTGAGAAAGAAACTTTTATTCAGCTCGATTTTCTACTGCCTAGCATAATACCTGCAATAAAGTGATGCTTATTAATGAATCAATAAATCAATGTAGTGAAGAAGCTGGTGAAGGTGGAGAACTGGCCACTTAGAATCCCAAAAATTTTTAGAAAAGTCTTTCACGCCTTCTAAGTGTCAGTATTTCATATTTTGTTATGCTTTTGCATGATTAATTGATTCTGAGAATAAACCAAAAGTCCTGTGCCTACATTGTGGAAAAAGCTGATAATAAAAGTCAGTTGTGGATCCACCTTTCTCATCCATTCACAGAGAGTGTAAATTCATTCACTCATTTATATATCCATTCATCAAAAATTTATTGTTTTAGACAGTGGAAATACAGGGATCATCAAGATAGTCTATGGGAGCACTTAAATCAAAAAGGGGGGGTGGGGTTTGATTAAAATGTAGATTCCCAGAATATTGGAGGGCAGGGCTCAGGAACCTTCACATGTAAACAAAACCCAGGAAAATTGGCAAATGATTTATTCTTTCCCATTCCCATATATTTACTGAGTGACTATGATGGGCAAAAGGATCCCTGGTGGCATAATAGTTAAGTCTCGACTGCCAACTGAAAGGTTAGCAGTTCAAACCCACCAGCTGCTCCACAGGAGAAAAGATCTGCCAATCTGCCCCCATAAAGATTACAGCCTAGGAAGCCCTAAGGGGCAGTTCTGCTCTGTCCTATAGGGTCTCTATGAGTTGGAATCGACTTGACAGCATACAACAACATGACAGGCAAGGCCCTTACTTGGTTAGATCAAAGGAATAATGGAAATAGATTATAGCTCCACAAGAGACAAAAACCAATCTCATAAACAAACATAACCAAACAAGTTCAATGTGCAGATGTTGGAAGAGCTGAGAGGAGTAGAAGGGGTTCAGGGACAGAGTCTGGCTCACAGAGAAAAAACAACTACGAATATTAACAACTGGTTGGACAGAGGTGCTAGATGTTTATGTATGTTGTTGGTGAACTCTTAGTAAAGGAAAACCTGGAAAGTTACTTAGACTTCTTTGTCTTCTACTCTGTCGCTTACAGTGGAAGTAGCCTGGCTGCACCATGTTGGAACTTTTGGAGGCTCTAACACAACCAGACAAAAGTTTCCTTTTGTTGGCCAGACTTAGATGAAGCAACAGCTCAACCTTGCTCCAGACAGGCAGTAGAGCACTTGCCTCTTCAGCAATTAGGCTGTCCTATTATTTCATCCGTTTAAGCAATACCAGGACTTTTTGCCTTTATTCTGACACCCAGAACATGGGACATTTGTAAGTTTAACCTGTGCTACAATTTGCCTATAGACTGGTACAAAAAACAAATCCACTGCCATTGAGTTGATTCCTAGTCATTGTGACCCCACAGAGTTTCTGTAAATCTCTGCAGAAGCAGACTGCCGTATCTTTTGAACCGCCAACCTTTCAATTAGCAATCAAGTGCTTTAACCAGTGCACCAACAGGGCTCAGACTGATACAGGTTGGACAAAAGTCATGATCCTATTCTATGGTAACCTTTTTCATTAAATCCTTCTCGTAGATGAGTTCAAACCCTCTCAAGTCATGTTCCACTGTTGCTCTGTTTTCCTATATATTTGTCCTGGGACTATGACTACCTGTCTGCTTGAAATCCAAGTCTGCTTGAAAGCTCTCTGCAATTTGGGAAGAAAATCCCTCTGGTGATTCTTTTACTTTCTTTAAATCTTCTTCTGAAAAATTCCAAACATATGTAAAGTACAGAGCATATCTAATGCCCTGTTATGGGTTGAATTGCATCCTCCCAAAAGATAAATTGAAGTCCTAACCCCCCAGTGAAAAGAACAAGAGCCCTGGTGGCAAAACAGTTAAGCACTTGGCTACTAAGCAAAAGATTGGCTGTTTGAACCCACCCAGGGCTCCACAGGAGAACTACCTGGTGATGTGTTCCAGTAAAGACTGCAGCCTAGGAAATTCTATGAGGCCATTCTACTCTGTCACATAGGGTTGCTATGAGTTGAGAATTGACTTGACCATCACCTAACAATGATAATAAATAACAACCTGAAGTATCTGTGAATGGCCTTGTTTGGAAATAGGGTCTTTGAAGATGTTATCAGTTAAGTTAATATGAGGTCATACTGGAATGGGCTGGATCCTAACTGAATATGAGTATTGTTGTGTGCTGTGGAGTCGATTCTGACTCATAGCAACCCTACAGGAAAGAGTAGAACTGCCCCCATAGGGTTTCAAAGGCTGTAATCATTACAGAAGCAGACTGCCACATCTTTATCCTAAGGAGCGGCTGGTGGGTTTGAATTGCCAACCTTCTGAGTGGCAGCTCAGCATTTAACCACTGCACCACCAGGGCCCCTTCCAATATGAGTAGAGTCCATATAAAAGAGGAGAAGAGACACAGAGAGAAGGATAGAGGGAAGGTGGCCATGTAAGATGGAGGCAGATGAGGTGGGGCCAAGATGATGGACTAGTCAGATGCTTCCAGTGGACCATCTCACAACAAATACCCAAAAAACAAGTAAACTGATTATATATGACAACCTAGGAGCCCTGAACATCAAAGGACCAGACTGAGTGGCAGGGGGAGGAAGAGATGGTTCGGAAGCAGTGAGGAGTTGCCAGACCTGACCTGGTGAGAGCCTGAGCAATTCAGGCCTGATCAGCTAATGGGTGAGCGGTGAGGCAGGCAAGCAGCAGTGCTCAGGAGGCATTCTCCACACAGAGAGAGACCCAGTAGCAGAGAGTCTACTTGGCCACCCAGAACCAGTGAGAAGCAGCCCCTGATTGGCGAAAGATAAGTACTTGCGTCTGGCCTACCGGGTGGATCAAAAACACCCCCCTTAGGGAAAAACTTCTCTCCTATTTACCTTCCTGCTCCCTGCTCCCTGATTCGCACTGGGTCGCAGACTGGCTTCAGCAATTGCTGAGTCCCCTGGGCTGAAAGTAGGATCTGTCACACGCCCTGAGCCATTCTCCCTGCCTTGGAGAGTGAACAAATCAACAAACAGGGGAAAAACTAAATTGCCAGCTCCTTTAAGCCAGGAACTCAGGGTAGGCACAGTTTCTTTGCCTAAGCACAGGCATAAGGGATCCACAGACTTTGAGTGCCTTTCCCCCTGCATAGACTTGTCTGGGCCCGTTTCGACAGCGTAGGCCCTCATAACTGCAGTACAACAGGGTATATACCGGAAGTCTAACTTCAACTGTTTCAGCTGTGAAGTGGCAGGTTCTTGACATTTGACACTGCTCTGCCCATTAAGCAGGGTCTTCACCTACCCACATCATGGGCCTGAGGACTGGTAGCTCCACTCACGCCACCTAGCCACTTGCTACAGGGGCCCAAGAATAAGAGGTGCTCCCCAGTCCTTACAGCCAACAGCACTGGGTGCTCATAGTCCAGCTGCAAAATCTAACCACCTACACACTTTAGGGAACAGGGATATACCTTCCTCCTGGACATTCGGGGGCAGCCATCAGCCCCCTACCTTGCTCAGAGTGTGTCCACCTGCTGCAGCCAGATGCCTGTGCCTACACCAATCACCCATTCCTGTCTAGGTCTGTAGGTGAGAGCTTGCACCGCATACTTGGTGGCTATCTACCTGCGCACCTGAGCTGAATCCATACAGGAGGAGTGGGCGGACTCCTGAGCTTACATACCTAGTAACAGATCTAACCACCTGGTGACAGGACATTAGAGCTTCAAAGATGCCAATAATCAAACTAGCTCACATAAGCAGCCTATTATGGCATACTAAAACAAAACAAGAAGCTAGGACACAGTAAGCAAACATAAAATAAACATAATAACTTATTGATGGCTTGGAGACAAGAGTCAATATCAAATCACATAAACAGGCAGTCTATGATGGCTTCAGCAAGCTCCCAAAACAAAAAATCTAGAAATTTTCCAGAGGAGGAAAATTTCTTGGAATTACCGGAGGCAGAATACAAAACATTAATATTCAGAACTCTTCAAAGGATTAGGAATGAAATCAAGCAAAACGCAGAACACGCAATAGAGGAAATTAAAAAGATTAGAGATGAGCAAAATGACAAATTTAACAGTCTGCAAGAATCCACAGAGAGATAGCAATCAGAAATCCAGAATAAAGTGTCAGACGACTCAATAGAAAGTCATAGGAGCAGAACTGAGGCAATGGAAGTCAGAATTAGTGAGATTGAAGACAAAGCACTTGACACCAACTTATATGAAGAAAAATCAGATAATAGGATTTAAAAAAAGTATTAAGAAAGCCTAAGAATTATGTGAGATTCTATCAAGGGGAATAACCTACGAGTGACTGGAGTACCAGAACGGGAGGATAACAGAAAATACAGAGAGAATAGTTGAAGATTTGTTGGCAGAAAACTTCCTTGATATCGCGAAAGATGAGAAGATATCTATCCAAGATGCTCATCGAACCCCACGTAAGGTAGATCCCAAAAGAAAGTCACCAAGACATATTATAATCAAACTTGCCAAAACCAAAGACAGAGAATTTTAAGAGCAGCTAAGGATAAACGAAAAGCCGTCTACAAAGGAGAGACAACAAGAATAAGCTCAAACTACTCAGCAGAAACCATGTGGGCAAGAAGGCAGTGGGACGACATATATAAAGCCTTGAAGGAAAAAAAATTGCCAGGCAAGAATTATACATCCAGCAAAACTGTCTCTCAAATATGATGGTGAAATCAGGGCATTTCTAGATAAGCAGAAGTTTAGGGAATTTGCAAAAACCAAACCAAAATTACAAGAAATACTAAAGGCAGTCCTCTGGTTAAAAAATCAATAACATCACATAACAACCCAAGACTAGAACGCAGGACAGAGCAACCAGATATCAACCCAGATAGGGAAGTCACAAAAATAAACCAAAGCTAAAACACTTAAAATAGGGAAACAGATGTCAATATGTAAAAGATGACGACATTAAATCAAAAAAGAGGGACTTAGAAAAATGTAGACATAGATTTTTCATACGGAGAGGAAGTGAAGGTGATATAAAGAAATAAAAGACTGGTATAAACTTAGAAAAACTGGGGTAAATATTAAGGTAATCACAAAGAAAACTAACAATCCTACAAGTCAAAATAAAAAACTAGAAGAATATAAAAACTCAGCAAATACAAAATCAGCAATGAAAAAGATGAAAAGAAAATACATAAAGAAAAATGATTCAGTACAGAAAATTAAGTGGAACAAAGGAACTGTGAAGAACACACAAAAAAAGACATCAAAATGACAGCACAAAACTCATACCTATCAATAATTACGCTGAATGTAAATGAACTAAATGCACCAATAAAGAGACAGAAAGTGGAAGATTGGATAAAAAAACATGATCAGGTAAAGACACCACAAAAAAAGAAAATTACAGACCAATATCTCTCGTGAACATTGACGCAAAAATCCTCAAAAAAATTCTAGCCAGTAGAATTCAGCAACATATCAAAAAAATAATTCACCAGGATCAAGTGGGATTTATACCAGGTATGCAGGTATGGTTCAACATTAGAAAAACAATCAATGTAATCCATCACATAAATACAACAAAAGACAAGAACCACATGATCTTATCAATCGATGCAGAAAAGGCATTTGACAAAGTCTGACACCCATTCATGATAAAAACTCTCAATAAAATTGGAAAAGAAGGGAAATTCCTCAGTATAATTAAGGGCATTTATACAAAGCCAACAGCCAACATCATCATCCTAAATGGAGAGGTTTTGAAAGCATTCCCCTTGAGAACGGGAACCAGACAAGAATGCCCTTTATCACCACTCTTATTCAACATTTTGCTGCAGGTCCTAGCCAGTACAAAAAGAAATAAAGCGCATGCAGATTGGTAAGGAAGAAGTCAAAGTATCTCTATTTGCAGATTACATGAGCTTATACACAGAAACCCCCAAAGAATCCACAAGAAAACTACTGGAACTAATAGAAGATTTGAGCAGTTTCAGGATACAAGATAAACATACAAAAATCAGTTGGATTCCTTTATACCAATAAAGAGAAACTTGAAGAGGAAATCACCAAATCAATACCATTTACAAAAACACCCAAGAAGATAAAATACTTAGGAATAAATTTAACCAGAGACGTAAAAGACCTAAACAATGAAAAGCTACAAGACACTACTGCAAGAAACCAAAAGAGACCAGCATCAGTGGAAAAACATACCTTGCTCATGGATAGGAAGACTCAACATTGTAAAAATGTCAATTCTACCCAAAGCGATCTACAGATACAATGCAATCCCAATCCAAATTCCAATGGCATTTTTTAATGAGATGGAGAAACAAATCACCAACTTCATATGGAAAAGGAAGAGGCCCCGAATAAGTAAAGCATTACTCAAGAAGAAGAACAAAGTGGGAGGCCTCACACTACCTGATTTTAGAACCTATCATACCACCACAGTAGTCAAAATAGCCTGTTACTGGTACAACAACAGATACATAGACCAATGGACCAGAATTGAGAATCCAGACATAAATTCATCCACCCATGAGCAGCTGATATTTGACAAAGGCCCAAAGTCTGTTAATTGGTTAAAAGACAGTCTCTTTAACAAATGGTGTAGCCTAACTGAATATCTATCGGCAAAAAACTGAAACAAGACCCATACCTCACACACGCACAAAAACTAACTCAAAATGGATCAAAGACTTAAATATAAAACCAAAAATGATAAAGATCATGAAAGAAAAAATAGGGATGACGCTAGGAGCCCTAATACATGGCATAAACAGAATACGGATCATAAATAACAATGCACAAGCACCAGAAGAGAGACTAGATAACTGGGAGCTCCTAAAAATCAAATACTTATGCTCATCAAAAGACTTCACCAAAAGAGTAAAAAGACAACCTACAGATTGGGAAAAAAATTTTGGCTACAGGAAATCTGATCAGCGTCTAATCTCTAAAATCTACAAGATACTGCAAAACCTCAACAACAAAAAGACAAATAACCCAATCAAAAAATGGGCAAAGGATATGAACAGGCACTTTGTCAAAGAAGATATTCAGGTGGCTAACAGACACATGAATAAATGCTCATGATCATTAGCCATTAGAGAAATGCAGGTCAAAACTGCAATGAGATACCATCTCACCCCAACAAGGCTAGCATTAGTCCAAAAAACACAAAATAATAAATGCTGGAGAGGTTGTGGAGAGACTGGAACACTTATATACTGTTGGTGGGAATGTAAAATGGTACAACCACTTTGGAAATCGATTTGGTGCTTCCTTAAAAAGCTAGAAATAGAAGTACCATACGATCCAGCTATCCCGCTCCTTGGAATATATCCTAGAGAAATAAGAGCCGTCACATGAATAGATACATGCATACCCATGTTCATTGCAGCACTGTTCACAATAGCAAAAAGATGGAAGCAACCTAGGTGCCCATCAATGGATGGATGGATAAACAAATTATGGTATATCCACACAATGGAATACTACTCAACAATAAAGAACAACGATGAAACCGTGAAACATAACATGGAGGAATCTGGAGGGCATTGTAATGAGTGAATTTAGTCAGTCACAGAAGGGCAAATATTGTATAAGACCACTATTATAAGAACTCAAGGAAAGGTTTAAACACAGAAGAAAACATTCTTTGATGGTTACGAGAGTGGGGAGGAAGGAGGAGGGTTATTTACTAACTAAATAGTAGATAAGAATTATCTTAGGTGAGGGGAAGAACAGCACAACTGGACCAAACCAAAGCTAAGAAGTTTCCTGAATACAATCAAACACTTCGAGGGACGGAGTAGCAGGGGTAGGGGTCTGGGGACCATGCTTTCAGGGGACATCTAGGTCAATTGGCATAACAAAGCTTATTAAGAAAATGTT
Source organism: Dugong dugon (assembly GCA_030035585.1). NCBI lineage: Eukaryota > Metazoa > Chordata > Mammalia > Sirenia > Dugongidae > Dugong > Dugong dugon. The sequence continues at coordinate 48,306,758 of CM057479.1, forward strand.
CTGCATCCTACTTTGGTGAGTGGCATCTGGGGTCTTAAAAGCTAGCAAGCAGCCATCTAAGATGCATCAATTTGTCCCAACCATTTAGAGTAAAGGAGAATGAAAAACACCAAAGACACAAGGAAAGTATCAGCCCAAGAGACAGAAAGGGCCATACAAATGAGAGACTTCATCAGCCTGAGACCAGAAGAACTAGATGGTGCCCAGCTACCACCAATGACTGCCCTGACAGGGAACAAAACAGAGAGTCCTGGATGGAGCAGGAGAAAGGTGGGGTGTAGAACTCAAATTCTAGTAAGAAGACCAGACTTAATGGTCTGACTGAGACTGGAGGAACTCCGGAAAACATTGCCCCCGGATTCTCTATCAGCCCAGAACTAAAACAATATCAAAGGCCAACTCTTCAGACAGGGATTGAACTGGACCATGGGACTTAAAGTGATACTCGTGAAGAGTGTGTCCTTAGCTCAAGTAGATACAAGAAACTAAACAGGCAGCTTCTGTCCAGAGGTGAGATCGGAAGCCAGAGAGGGTTCAGAGCTAGTTGAATGGACATGGGGAATCAGGAGTGGAAAGGAGTATGCTGTCACAGTATGGGAAGTGCAATTAGGGTCATGTAACAATGTATGTATAAATTTTTGTATGGGAAACTAACTTGAAAAGTAAACTTCATTTAAACTACAACAATTAAAAAAAAAAGATGGAGGCAGAGATTAGAACACCAAGGTTTGCCAGCCATCACCAGAAAGTAGGAGAGAGGTATGAAACAGCTTCTCTCTCAGAGTCTTCAGAAAGAATCAACATGGTCAACACCTTGATTTCAGATTCCTAGCCTTCAGAACTGTGAGATTATAAATTTCTGTTCTGGAAAGCCACCCAGACTGTGCTACTTTGTTACAGCAGCCCTAAAAATCTAATATACTCCCCTATACACATCACCAGCTTCATCAGCCATCAACATGCCATCAGATGTGTTTTTATGTATCCCTCCCATGCCTTTTTTTCTTTGCTAAAATGTTCTAAAACAAATTGTTGATATCATGCCATTTCACCTCTATCTCAAAGTATACATTTTAGTGTGTATCTTAAATATGGGAGGGGTCCTTTAGTGTGGGATCAGCTTAGTGACTTGCTTCCAAAGAGGAAAGTGTGGAAAGGAAAGTGGGAAATTATAATGGAGAAACCTAGTGGACAATGATATTATCTTAGTTTGGTGTTCAAGATTAACTTCATCAATGATAAGTCATGTTGATAGCGTGTATCCCAACATGAAGCAATGAAAAGGGAACTTCATCTCTGTGATATTCCTCCCCAAAAGCATACCCAGTTTAAGCATGGGGAAAAATTCAGACAAACCAAAGTTCAAGGACATTTTAAAAATACTTGAGCAGTATTCCTCAAACCATGACTCGTGTGTCAGTTTGTCATACTCTGGTGGCTTGCGTGTACCTGTGATGCTGGAAGCTATGCCACTGGTATTTCAAATACCAGCAGAGTCACCCATGGTGGACAAGTTTCAGCTGAGCTTCCAGACTAAGACTAGGAAGAAGGACCTAGCGATCTACTTCTGAATAAAACTGGCCAGTGAAAACCCTACGAACAATAGCGGAACATTGCCTGATAAAGTGCCAGAAGATGAGCCCTTCAGGATGGAAAACACTCAAAATATGACTGGGGAAGAGCTGCCTCCTCAAAGTAGAGTCGACTTTAATGATGTAGATGGAGTCAAGTTTTTGAGACCTTCATTTGCTCATGTGATAAGACCCAAAAGGTGAATAAACAGTTACAAACATCTGTTAATAACTGGAACGTGGAATGTAAAATATGAATCTAGGAAAATAGGAAGTCATCAAAAATGAAATGGATGAAGATCGATATCCTAGGCAATTGTGAGCTGAAATGAATTGGTATTGGCCATTTTGAATCAGAAAATACATGGTCTGCTATCCCAGGAAACTTACCTACTAAACTGAAACTTGCTCTTGAATGTAGAGTTGTTGTTATGCGCTGTCGAGTCAGTCCCAATTCATAGTGACCCTATGTACAACAGAAGGAAGCACTACCTGGCCTGCGCCATCCTCACGGTCATGGTTATGCTTGAGCCCATTGTTGCCGCCACTGTGTCAGTCCATCTCTTTGAAGATCTTCCTCTTTTTTGTTGACCCTCTACTCTACCAAGCATGATGTCCTTCTTCAGGGACTGATTCTTCCTGATAACATGTCCAAAGTATGAGATGTAGTCTCGCCATCCTTGCTTCTAAGGAGCATTCTGGTTGTACTTCTTCCAAGACAGATTTGTTCATTCTTTTGGCAGTCCATGGTATATTCAATATTCTTTGCCAACACCACAGTTCAAAGGCATCAATTCTTTGGTCTTCCTTATTCATAGTCCAGCTTTCACATGCATATGAGGTGATTGAAAATACCATGACTTGGGTCAGGCATACTTTAGTCTTCAAGGTGACATCTTTGCTTTTTAACACTTTAAAGAGTTTTTTTGCAGCAGATTTGCCCAATGCAATGTGTCTTTTGATTTCTTGACTGCAGCTTCCATGGGTGTTGATTGTGGATCCAAGTAAAACGAAATCCTTGACAACTTCAATCCTTTCTCCGTTTATCATGGCGTTGCTTATTGGTCCTGTTGTGAGGATTTTTGTTTTCTTTATGTTGAAGTGTATTCCATACTGAAGGCTGTGGTCTTTGATCTTCATCAGTAAGTACTTCAAGTCCTCTTCACTTCCAGCAAGCAAGGTTGTGTTATCCACATATTGCAGGTTGTTAATGAGTCTTCCTGCAATCCTGATGCCCCGTTCTTCTACGGAGTGTCCAGCTTCTCGGATTTTTTGCTCAGCATACAGATTGAATAAGTATGGTGGAAAGATACAACTCTGATGTACACCTTTCCTAGCTTTAAACCATGCAGTATCTCCTTGTTCTGTTCGAACAACTGCCTGTTGATCTTTTTACAGGTCCCTTATGTGCACAATTAAGTGTTCTGGAATTCCCATTCTTTGCAATATTATCCATAATTTGTTATAATCCACACAGTCTAATGCCTTTGCATAGTCAATAAAACACAGGTAAACATCTTTCTGGTATTCTCTGCTTTCAGCCAGGATCCATCTGACATCAGCAATGATATCCCTGGTTCCCTGTCCTCTTCTGAATCCAGCTTGAATTTCTGGCAGTTCCCTGTCAATGTACAGCTGCAGCCACTTTTAGATGGTCTTCAGCAAAATTTTACTTGTATATGAGATTAATGATATTATTCGATAATTTCTGCATTAGGTTGGATCACCTTTCTTTGGAACAGGCATAAATATGAATCTCTTCCAGTTGGCTGGCCAGGTAGCTGTCTTCCAAATTTCTTGCCGTAGACAAGGGAGCACTTCCAGCTCTGCATTCGTTTGTTGAAACATCTCAATTGGTATTCTGTCAATTCCTGAAGTCTTGTTTTTCACCAATGCTTCAGTGCTGCTTGTACTTCTTCCTTCAGTAACATCAGTTTCTGATCATATGTTACCTCCTGAAATGGTTGAATGTCAGCCAGTTCTTTCTGGTACAGTGACTGCAGTATTCATTCCATCTTCTTTTGATGCTTCCTGTGTTTTTTAATATTTTCCCCATAGAATCCTTCAATATTGCAACTCGAGGCTTGAATTTTTTCTTCCGTTCTTTCAACTTGAGAAATGACGAGCATGTTCTTCCCTTTTCATTTTCTATCTCCAGGTCTTTGCACATGTCATTATAATACTTTACTTTGTCTTCTCAAGCTTCCCTTTGAAATCTTCTGTTCAGCTGTATTACTTCATCATTTCTTCCATTCGCTTTAGCTACTCTATGTTTAAGAGCAAGTTTCAGAGTCTCTTCTAAATACAGTTTGATCTTTTCTTTCTTTCTTTTCTTTTTAACGACCTCTTGCTTTCTTCATGTATGATGTCCTTGATGTAATCCCACAACTCGTCTAGTCTTCGGTCATTAGTGTTCAATGTGTAAAATCTATTCTTGAGATGGTTTCTAAATTCAGGTGGGATATTCTCAAGGTTGTACTTTGGCTCTTGTAAATTTGTTCTAATTTTCTTCAGCTTCAACTTGAACTTGCAGAGGAGTAATTGATGGTATGTTCCACAGTTGGCCCCTGGCCTTGTTCTGACTGAAGATATTGAGATTTTCCTTCATCTCTTTCACAGATGTAGTCGATTTGACTCCTGTATTCCATCTCCAAGATCCACGGTAAAGTCACCATTAAAGTTGTTGAGAAAAGGTATTTGCAATGAAGAAGTGGTTGGTCTTGCAAAATTCTATCATGTGATCCCTGGCATCGTTTCTATCACCAAGGGCATATTTTCCAACAACTGATCCTTCTTTGTTTCCAACTTTTCCATTCCAATCACCTGTAATTATCAATGCATCCTGATTGCATGTTCAATCAATTTCGGACCGTAGAAGTTGGTAAAAATCTTCAATTTCTTCATCTTTGGCCTTAGTGGTTGGTGCGTAAATTAGAATAATACTCGTATTAACTGGTCTTCCTTATAGATGTATGGGTATTATTGTATCACTGACAGCGTTGTACTTCAGAATAGATCTTGAAATGTTCTTTTTGATGATGAATGTGATGCCATTCCTCTTCAATTTGCTGTTACTGGCATGGTACTCCATATATTGTACTATTCAAAATGGCCAATACCAGTCCATTTCAGCTCACTACTGCCTAGGATATTGATCTTCAAATGTTCCATTTCATTTTTGATGGCTTCCAATTTTCCTTGATTCATATTTCATAATTCTACTTTCTGATTACTAATGGATGTTTACAGCTGTTTCTTTTCATTTTGAGTCACGCCATATCAGCAAATGAATGTCCTGAAACTTGACTCCATCTGTGTCATTTAGGTCGACTCTACTTTGAGAAGGCAGCTCTTCCCCAGTCATCTTTTGAGTGCCTTCCAGCCTGAGGGGCTCATCTTCTGGCACTCTATCAGACAGTGTTCTGCTGCTATCCATAAGGTTTTCACTGGCTGATTTTTTTCAGAAGTACATTGCCAGGTTCTTCTTCCTAGTCTGTCTTAGTCTGGAAGGTCTGCTGAAATCTGTCCACCATGGAGGACCCTGCTGGTATTTGAAATAGCAGTGGCATAGGTTCCAGCATCATAGCAACACGCAAGCCATCACAGTATGACAAACTAACTGATGAGTGGTGGATTCGTTTCTTAGTTGTTACAAATGTGCCAGAGTAATGTGAGATGTTCTCAATAGGGGAAATTGGGTGCGAAGTATATAGGAATTATCTTTGCAACTTTTTTGTAAATCTAAAACCATTCTAAAAATTTTAAAATCTATTATAAAAAATGAGGGGCAGGACAACCACAGTGTTACTATCATATTTTAAAAGAAAAATGGTCCCAAAACAGGTCAGGGACAGAACTTTTTTTGCATGATGTAATTCATAACCACCTCTGCAAAGAAATTCACGCTCATAATAAAATGCTTAAGCACTTTTCTGATGAACTTCAATGGGATTAAGTCTTGTTCTGGAAACTAGTTACTGACTCACCCAATTGGCTGCCAGTGAAAGGTCAAGTAAAATTTAGGTTCTCTTTCTTTTTGAGTCTCTTCTATATTGAATATCTTACCAGTCTCTTTTTCTATAAAATGTCTTTACAAAGAGTATATGTTTGAATGGGTCTACATGTGGCTTTTTTCCTTGTATGGTACCATACTCATAATTAAATTATCTGAGAAGTTTTTGTTAATAGCATCTAATAAAAATAACAGTGATTCCTTAATATCATGTAATACCTAGTTAAATTTGGATTTGATTGTTATAATCAGACGATTCTGAAACTCACTAAAGTTTATGAATTATAGGTTGGACAGAGTGGATGAACTGATAACAACCTCAGGCTCAATTTAAAAAGGAATATCAAAGTCCCTAGTCAAGGTGTGGACTCCTTAATCCATGGGATCTGAATTTTTCTTCGTCATGGGCCCTTTTGATGATTTTGAAGCCATGGACTACCTCTCCAGAAAAATACTCATGTGCACACATATACAATTTTGCCCATAATTTCAGGGGATTCATTGAGCGCTTAAAACCCATCTAAGGGTCTTGGACTGGGGTTAATAACACTTGATTTCAATGTTTCTTTCTGATTTGTCAGCCTGCTGCTCTTACTACGCAAGGAAGCCACTATTAAAGAAACACACATACTGTGTTTCTTACTCCAGTCTTGGTTAGGAATGCAATCTGTAGTCACATGTTATAGAGGAAAAGTCATAGGTTTAGTGGCAGAAAATCTAAATTCTGCAAATTCCTCTTTTAATATTTTGAGCACATCACTGAGTTCTTTGGAAAGACAAAGACAGGTTAGGATTAAGATTAGGAATTTATAATGTAAAAAAGTCTGCAGTATTACCATGTCCATTTTACAAATTTGGAAACTGAGACTTAGAGAGGTTAAATAGTAATATTCGCCTTATATTTAGCCAGGCTTCAACATCAGGCTTGTCTGAATCTAAAATTTATACTTTTTTCACATTACACCAGTAGTCTTCAAACTGTGCATAGGAGAACCTCCTGGGAGGGATTGGTTCTAGCAGTATGGGACGCAGAGTTACCTTTGGTCATATGGGTTTTGTATATCTGACATCCATTTCTTAACAAGAAATTGCTAGACTGCAAAAATGTTTGAAATCTACTTCATTTCACTCTGCTGCTCAGTTTCCACATCTGTAAAAGGCGTATAATGTTAATATCCACTTTATCGTGAAGGGTAAGAGATGCATATGAAACAGCTGTGTAAACTGACAGACATTATTCAGATAGGAAGTATTAAGGTAGCTACAATGTGGCAATGAAATAGAGGAAAATCCTCTTTAAAAATCTTTACTATAATCAGCCCACAATCTTGGTGACATGTTTCATGCAACTAAGATATTATGTTGCTTTCAAATGGTTCTTGGGCACTAATTTAGATTTAAAAGCTCCATCGAAAGGGTGGAGCAGTGGTTAGGAGCTATGACTGCTAACCAAAATGTCAGTAGTTTGAATCCGCTAGCTGTTCTTTGGAAACCCTATAGAGCCGTTCTACTCTGTCCTATAGGGTTGCTATGAGTCAGAATCAACTCGATGACAATAGGTTCTAACGAATTTAAAGGGTAGTGTCTTAATACATGTCTGAATGTTCAATTCAACATTTTTGAATGTTTAATTATTAATATAGTATTAATGCATAACTGGATTTTAAGCTACCACAAATACATCTTCTCAAATGTGTTTTAATTGATCCACCTTCCATTTGAGATCTTTTTTTAAAGTTAATTTAGAATTTCTAAGTAATTTCAGATATGATTACTTGGCCTATCATAATTAAAAATTATTATTAAACTTTAGTTGGGGACTAAACTTTAATATCTGAAATTTTAATACTGGTGCCATTTGGTGACTTGGCAAAACCATATCAGAATGCATGTCTAGCATGAGTATAATGGAAGAATGGCCTCCAGAGGTCTGTTGAAACATTTAGACCCTGGGCATCCAAAACCAAAGGAGAAAGCAAACCTTGCTATTGCCAAGCTGACTTGTGAGTAGCGATAACATCTTTCATAATTGAGATAGCTCTTTCATAGGTGGAAAAATGTTCCCTTTTCCAAACATATTTTGGAAAAATGAAACAGTCAAAACACAGCAACTACCAAAAAAAAAAAAAAAAAAATTTCCCTTGCATGCTTCACACCTCAAAAACAATGTCACTTTCATTACTGAGTCACCAAAACTTCCTGTGCATTTCTTTTCTGAGTGAGAAGACCAATCACTAACCTATTTTGTATTCAACCCTGCCTTCTGTAACAAAAACAACCCAGAAATAGTCCTTGGTGAAACTGCAAAGTAGGCAAGGTTTATCTGTGGCTTTCTTTCCCCTCCCTCTCCCTTCTGATTCTTCTTCCCCAAGACTTTTAAGGGATACTTTGTCCAAAGATCCCATCCCCCAGACTGCCCTACCCTAGAGTGTCCAGCACCAAAATTACTTTTTCCTTCCCTTTCTGATGAACACACCTTCCCCTTATCTTTTTCTTCGCCTTATCTTTTCAGACCTCAGCTGAGTGCTGCAGTCTGACCTTTTATTTATCTCTCCTTCACTCCTTATCAAGTTCCCCAGCATGTGTTTCCAAATTTTTTCATGCCTTTTAGCCCCCATTGGAGCCCTGGTGGTACAGTGGTTAACAGCTCGGCTGCTAACCAAAAGGTCAGCAGTTGGAATCCACCAACCGTTCTTTGGAAACCTTATGAGGCAGTTCTACTCTATGAGTCGGAGCCGACTCCATGGCAATGGGTTTAGTTTTTTTGGTTTACACACACTTAGGAACCCTGGTGGCGCATTGGTTAAGAGCTTGGCTGCTAATCAAAGGTCAGCAGTTGGAATCCACCAGTCACTCCTTGGAAACCCTATAGGGCAGTTCTACTCTGTCCTGTAGGATTGCTATGAGTGGGAATCAACTCGATGGCCATGGATTTGCTTTTCTGGGCTTGACACACACTTACGTTGCACACTTTACCTTGTTTTTACAAGCAACTTTGAGACTATGATTGATGATGTAGGCAGGCACGTGATTTGCCACCATTCACGGTGTATTCTATGCAAATGGCATCCCTGGAGTTGTGCACATAGGGAAGACTTTGGGAATGAGGCCTCAGAGTCTGCAAATTCACAACCCTGGACAGAAGCTATTGAATGTGAATGTCCTCAAGATTCATCTTTGATTTTATTCCTTTCTCCTCTCCTCACTCTAGGCTCTCCTGGGTATCGTGAACAGTTAAGCACTCAGCTGCTGGCTGAAGGGTTGGCAGTTTGAACTCATTCAAAGGTGCCTTGAAAGACAGGCCTGGCGATCTGCTTCTGAAACACGTATGGAGCAGTTCTACTCTGCGCACATGGGGTCATCATGAGTTTGAATTCACTTGACAGCAACTAACAACAACTCCTTACTCTACACCTTTTCTTTTAAAGCACTTGGTTTGGATTTAAAGAGACCTGGGTTTGGATCTCTATGAGTTGGAATCGTCTCCATGGCAATGGGTTTAGGAGCCCTGGTGGTGTAGTGGTTGAGTGCTCAGCTGCTAGCCAAAAGATTGGTGGTTTGAATGCACTGGCCGCTCCAAGGGAGAAAGATGTGGCAGTCTGCTTCTGTAAAGTTAAAACCAAACCAAACCCGCTATTGTCGATTTGATTCCGACTCATAGCATCCCTATAGAGTAGAATTGCCCCATACGGTTTCCAAGGCTTTAAATCCACAAGGAGGACTTGAACGCTTTGGGGCAATTCTACTCTTTCCTATAGGGTCACTATGAGTTGGAACCAACTGGATGGCAACGGGTATGTTTTGGTTTTGGTTTGGATTATGACACTGCCACTTATAGTTCTAAGACCTTGGGAAAGTTACTAAAGATTTCTAAGTATTAGTTTTTTGATTTAGAAAAATGGGAATAATAATAGCACTTAGCTCTTTGTATTGTTAGGTGGACTAAATGAGATAATGCCTGTAAGAGTGCTGGCCGGCAACTCTTCAGACAAAGATTAGACTGGACTATGGGACATAAAATGATACTCGTGAAGAGTGTGCTTCTTAGCTCCAGTAGATACATGAGACTAAACGGGCAGCTCCTGTCCGGAGGCCACATGAGAAGGCAGAGAGGGACAGGAGCTGGTTGAACAGACATGGGAAATCCTGGGTGGAAAGGAGGAGCGTACTGTCATAGTATAGGGAGAGCACCTAGGGTCACAGAACAGTGTGTGTATAAATTTTTGTATGAGAGACTAACTTGCATTGTAAACTTTCACTTAACACACAACAATTAAAAAAAAAAAAAAAAAGAGTGCTGGCCAGGGACTGTAAGTAAAAGGTAGCTGTTGAGGAGTTCCATGAAGTTCCTCTGCAACCTGATTCAAAATTACCCTTATGCTACCCTCAATTCTCCTCACAAATTTTAAATTTTCTCCAAACTTTTTTTCTTTTTATATTTTCTTGATTACATTAATCTTGTGCAACCAACACCAGTACCCATCACCATTAACAGATACTCACTGCTTCCTGAACAACAGTGACTCTTCTGTCCTCCTCCTTCCTGCCCCTGGTAACCACTAATAAACTTTGGTTTCTATACTTTTGCCTAGTCTAGATATTTCGTATAAGTTCTCCAGACTTTTTGAACATATTTTACCATAATTGATAGTTAGAATTCAATTAAAGTAGTCCTTGGTGTTTTATCATCAAATGATTAACACAGGTAGTCTCACGCACAAAGATTCTGTGTTCATTCTTCTTTGTTTAAACCTTTGTATCTCTCATCTTATGTTCTTCCTCACTTTATGTTCTATATCCTTAATAACAAAATAATAATAGCTACCATTTACTAAGCGTGTCTTCTGTGTCAGACACCTTATTTACATTGTTCCATTTAATAACCATAGTGGGCTAGCCTTATTATACCCATTGCACAGCTGAGAAAACTGAAGTCAGGAGTTTTTAAATGCATTGCCAAAGGTCTCAAAGCTGATAACACTGCATCCAGGGATGCCTTACTCTAAAATCATACTTTCTCTGACCCCCTAAATTTACACCTTGGCGTGGCACCATGCTCAAGTATCCCAGCTAAAAGGTCATCCTTGTGTAGTACTTCTCCCCTAGCCTTCACACCCTCCCCACCACCTCTGTCTACTCAGATCCAGAACCTGCCCCCTTTCCATCAGGCCTTCTCAGATCCTAGACAGAATCAACATTTCCCTGCCAGGTGCTTCCTTAGAACTTTCTTTGAATCTAATCTAAAACTAATGCTATAATGAAAATGTTTTTCTGTCTACTATGACAAAGCAAATTCTCCTTGAGGATAAAGTCTGTGTGTGCCTCTTTCTTATCTTCTACAAACCTGGAGGTAAAAGATTTGGATAAAAACAAATTGGTTGAAACAACTAGTCCATCAGACCCAGACACTGATTTTGCAACTTTTCAGCCACTGCTGCTCACTTTCTTGTGGCAATGATTAATCAGACTTGGGAAATAGCACTATATAATTTTTTTCTGATTTATTATTTTTTTGAGATATAATTCACAAATCATAAAATTCACTCTTTAAATTTTTTTTGTTAGCACATTTTAGTATATTCACAGAGCTGTGCAATCACTACTTTTTAATTTTAGGACATTAAAAAAACCAGCCAACCAACCAGTTGTTGTCTAGTTGATTCTGACTCATGGCAACCCCAAGTATTACAGAATGAAACTGTTCCATAGGATTTTCTTGGCCATAATCTTTACAGAAGCGAATCTCCAAGCCTTACTTCCATGGTGTCAGTGGGTGGGTTTGAACCACCAACCTTTAGATTAGTAGTTCAGTGCAATTTAGGACATTTACATCATCCCAAAAAGAAATCTCTTTCTATTAGCAGTCACTCCCCTTCCCTTCACCCCCTTCCCTAGCCCCTGGAAACCACCAATCTACTTTGTCTTTATGGATTTGCCTATTCTGGATATTTCATATCAATGGAATCATGGAGTCTTTTTTGACTGGCTTCTTTCACTTAAAATGTTTTCAAGGTTTATCCATATTGGGGCGTGTATTAGTCCTTTCTTTATATGGCTGAATAATATTCTATTGTATGGATATACCACATTTTGTTTATCCATGTATCAGTTGATGGATATTTGAGCTCTTTCCACTTTCTGGCTCTTCTGAATAATGCTACTATAAACATTTGTATACACATTTTTGTGTGAACACACGTTTTCAATTTTCTCAAGTCTATACCTAGGAGTGGAATCATATGTTAACTCTATGCTTAAAATTTTGAGGAACTGCCAAACTGTTTTCCAATATGACTATACTATTTTATATTCCTATTGGCAATGTACGATGGTTCCAATTTCTCCACATCCTTGCCAACACTTGTTATTGTCTGTCTTTATTATAACCATCTTTCTTAGGCTGTGTTCTCTAGAGAAGCAAAATCAGTAAAGCATGTAAGTATATACAGAGATAGATTTATATCAAGGAAATGGCTCACAAGTTTGTAGAGGCTGGAATGTCCCAAGTCCGTGGGTCAGGATAGTGGTTTCTCCTGATTCACTTAGTCACAGGGGCTGGCAAACCCAAGATCAGCAGGTCAGAGAGCAGGGCTCTTGCTCACAGGCTGCAAAGACTGACAGATCCCAAGATCGGCAGGCAAGACCACAGGTAAGCTGCTAGTTCAAGTCCCAAGAACCAGAGGTCAAAAGAACAGGAGCCAGCTGCAGGATCCAGAATCAACATAAGCACACAAGCCTTGCCAGTATGTCCACTTATATTTGATGCAGGCTGTATGCGCAGAGAAACTCCCTTTCACCTGATTGGCTACTCACAGCAGATCCCATCATGGAGGTGATCACATTATATCAGATCTCATCATGGAAGTGATCACAACATCATATGACTGCCAAACCACTGAGAATCATGGCCCAGCCAAGTTGACACACACCTTTAACCATCACAACATCCTAGTGGATATGAAGTGTTATCTCATTGTAGTTTTAATCTGCATTTCCTTTATGACTAATGATATTGACAGAACTATCTAATTTTTTAATAGTGTACTTTGTGTGAAAAGTATAATGCCAAGGTCAAGTGGAATGCTTAATGAGGAATGATCTAGACAAATACTTCTTCCCTCTTCATTTCACATTCTAAACTTAATATAGCACGTAAACTACTAATTGGCTTTTCCAGACTAGTCAAAAACAAAAACGAAAATAAACACTTTGTTCTTGTTGCAGATTTTGTTTTGTTTGTTTTGTTCTTTTTTGGATTTTTTGTTTGTTTTTAAACAAAGGAAGGCCTTATCAAAATTGTGTAAGTACGAAGACGTGTATAGACACATGTGTATAGACACACAGCCCACCTGATTTCAGTGTTACTGTAGGGAACAGTTTTTGCTGATGCCCTCCCTTTTTAAAAATTTTTTTATATTTTGGTGAAAGTATACACAGCCAAAGATACTCCATTTCAACAATTTCTGTGTGTACAATTCAGTGACATTGATTACATTCTTTACATTGAGCTACCATTCTTCCCATCCTTTTCCACATTATTCCACCACCATTATCTTAAACTTATTGTCCCCTAAGCTTCCCTTCCAACCTTTCAAGTTGCCATTGTCAATTTGATCTCACATAGATAATTCTTTAAAAGAGCACAATGCTCAAAGTAGGCATACTGTACTAATCAAAATAAGCTATATTTTGCTTCAAAGACAACTTTAGGGGATACTTTTGGTTTATGGTCTGGATTTCATTTATAATTTTAAATTCTGTTCCACATTTTACCCCCTTTTGATCAGGATTCTTCTATAGAATCTTTGATCAAAATGTTTAGTAATAGTAGCCAGTTGCCGGTGCCCATTTTGAGTTCATACTCATGGCATCAGTCTGCTTTTGACCTTCTCTGAAGCCTCAGAAGGCCATCAGCTAGAGCCCAAAGCCTAAAACTATGAAAACAAATCTTTGTTCTTGTTACAGGTTGCTCCCCAGGGGGAATCTTCAGTCAACAGGTTTGGAAGTTAATGGATAAATGCTTTAGCCTCCCATCCCTTGGTGGGGCAATGCTGGGGCATGGTCTGTGCAGTGCTTCAGAAGTGCCCAGAAGCAGTAAGCTGTGGTCACTCACAGTGAAAATGCATTCCTTAACAAACATTTTATTGTCTATTCTACTTTCCCTGATTCACTTCCCTACTCCTTTAATTCTGCCTCCTGGGATCACCTTACAAATAAGCTACTGGCTTTCAAGTCCTCATCTCAGTCTCTGCTTTCAGTGAAACCCAAATAAAGAAAAAATTTTATAAGTGAAAAATGACTAAATAGATAAAGTCAGCATTAACTGGTTGAAAAGTTAGAAACTACTTGCTTTGAAGAATCTCTTGTTATTTTTCCACTTCAGGCCTCATGTTTAAAAGATTTTTCTTACAAAATAAATTGCATTTATTAAGTAGTAATAAATGCTTTACTGTAAGGTCAAAGACTATCTGCTTTCATTAGCAGGGTTTCCCCACCACGATAACATTTTTGCCAAAAAGCAAAGAAGAGAGGAGTTTTAACTAGCCCATTAAGCCTTATCATGGCTAAATTTATGCATTCAATTAGACTTTTGGAATTGTTCAAAACAATTGTTCAAAAGCAGTTCCCTGAAACCGATTATTACTAACCAAATTGTCAGATAATACATGAACTCCAGAGACTGGGAATTCTATGCTGGCAAGTTCTTTGCATGAAGGACTTCTAGGAGGCCAGGAGAATGGTTTGAAGCCAGTCTTTCTTAGGTCCTAGCCACATGCTGCTTTCAGAGCTTGTTTACAACCCTGGCTTCATTTAGCCACCACTTTTTGACTTGTGGTACCCAGCTTGGCTAGCTGGCTATGAGCATCCTGTAAACCCCTTCCTTAAGTCTGCACTCTTCCCACTTAACCCAGACTTGTCACTCCATGTGGCCATTTCTCTACAAGTGCTTGTTACCCTCTGATCCTCCTTTCTGCCGAAACTACCACCTTTTGCTAAGCTGGGAAATAACAAGACTGGTTGAGGCAAGATTCAATAGTGGCATGAGTTACAAGTTCTGGATTCTAGTCCCAGCTCTGCCGCTTCCTAGGCTTGAGACATTGAACAAATCATAATTTCTCTGAAGCTCTACTTCCTCATTCTTTAACTTGGAAATAACACAATCAATCCAAAATCCTCACAGGGTTTTTGAGAAGATAAAATCTGATTTAAAAAAAAAAAAGGCAAGGAAATTCAGCATAGTGTTGTTTTTAGGAATGAAAAATTAGAATTGGATGCAATCTACATACATATCTAAACACAGGAGCCCAGTTAAAAAAACTATGATGTAATCAACAGAATCGTTGCAATCGTTAAAAATTATATTGGAGAATAGTTAAAGGCATTGGAAAGTTAAGTGAAAAAAACAAATCACAAAGCAATGATTTCAGGGTGACCATATTCTTTAAATAAAAATTAAAGTATGTAAATATAAACATAAATATACATATACATTCTATGTATATACCCGCTTTTCCAAAATTTTTCATGGTGAGTATATATTATTCCTTCACCAAAAGTTTATTTTTAAAAAAAGGATGAAGAACTATATATGCCATAAGGAATTTTTGTTATTCATAACTAAGGGTTTTGGCCTAATATAGTGCAGGAAATCTATCTCATTGCTAAGGAAATCTAAGGTAATCTCCAAGATGAGGCTGACCTTAATTTGCAGGCAGAGAACATAGTATTTGCAAAGTTCTAAAAGTGATAGACTACATGGTTCATCTGAGGCCTTGAAATAGTTTCATCATGTTTGGAGCATTAAGTCTGCGAGTGGGTGGTGTTGATAGCAAAGGGCTGAGGATGAGTCTGGAGAAACACGCAAGGGCTGGGTAACAAAGGACAAAGCTGACCACATTGAAGAGTTTGGGCTTTATCCTAAGGACAACAGCCAACCATTAATGGGTTTTACGACAGTGATATGATTAGATTAGCATATTAGAAAGATTAGCGTGTTTGTATCCTGGAAAGTGGGCTAGAAAGAAGTAAGACTCAAGGTAGAGAAGCTCATTATGAAGCTGTTGCAGTCACAAAGGCAGTTGGGACCATGGATGGTCAAAATGGGGATGAAGTGTATGGATCTGAGACACATCAGGAAAGTAGAACATTTGCAGTACTCGGTGACTGATTGGATGTGGAGGGTGAGGGAAAGAATTATCTAGGATGCTTCCTAGTTTTAGCCTTGGGCAATCAAGAGGAGGTTGTACCACTCTGAAACAGAAAACACAAGATGGAGCTTGTTTGAGGGTTGGGAAAAGTGATGAGTTCAGCCTGAGACCTGCTGATTCTGATGTGTCTGTGCAATTGGAAATTCAGGAAATGGAAAACTCAGAAGAGTGAACAGCAGTTAATAGTACATGTAGGGTATCTGAAGCTATGAGTAGCTGAGATCTCCCAGGAAGAGAGTTTAGAGAAGAGGTTTTTAGCCTTTCTTGTGGAAGAGGGAATCTGATGCTGGTTATGGACCTTCTTCAGAAATTTCTTCAAACAATTTTGCTGTTAAAGGGATGAAAGAAATCAAGACGAAGTTGAGGGATAGGATGGGGTCCAGAAAGAGTTCTTTTTCAGATGAGAGAGACTTGAATGTGTTTAAATAAACAGGTAGTGAGGGAGTGATTTATAAAAAGAAGAACAAAGAAAAGAATAATTAGAAAACTAATAAGTCCCTAGAAAGGGACAAAGAAAGAGACAGGCTCAATCACAGAGCAAAAGGCTTAGATCTTAGGCAGAAGGAGGGACAACTTTTTTAAGACAGAAAATGAGGAAGAAAAGAAGATTATGCAGGTGAGTTTGTGGGGTTTTTTTCCTGACTTTCTTATCAGATGACTTCCGTTGACTCAGTGAACAGAAATCAGAGGACTGTGAAATGGTCACTGGGGAAAGTACAAGAGATAATTAGGGAATCTTCGTAGGATTTCTAGGCTGCAGGAGCCCAGCTGAATATGGAGACCAAGACTTTATAGCGGTATCAATCTGGATGATTTTCCTGCTCAAATCTCAGGATCCTTGGTGCAAGTGAGAAAAAGGCAACAACAGTTTAATGTGTTGAAGACTATAGATTTGCCAAGAATTGTGAGTAAAAGATAATGGTGCAAAGGAGACGAGGCATCAAAAAAGAATTGACCATAGAGTGATGGACCAGGTGTTGAAGCTGTATGGAAAAGTGAAGTCAGGAAGGGAATGATGGCAATTTCGAAGGACTGAAAGTACTAAAGTGTACAACCAGACAACCTATGTGCTCAAGAGTTCATTTTTCTAAGGGCTTTTTGTAAAATTATTTTTTAAAATCACCAAATGACTTAATGCAACTATGCTGTAGTTTGGTCATGAAAAGTGGACCAGGACACTGAAGCTGAGAGAAGTCATTTGGTATCAAGTTCCTTGCCCCAACCTAATGGCAAAGACAACTCTATAATCACTTGTTTGTCTTTCTCTATAGGACCAGAATTAGCCAGTAAAATGTACCACCCACACCCAGACTTCAAGGCCAGTGTTACTTTTCACATGTAAAATCTATCTATGGACTAGGTATTAGATAATATTAGACATTTATTAGTGTGGTTCTTTAACTGTAGCATGCATCAGAATCTCCTGGAGGGCTTGCTGAAGCATAGATTGCCAGGCCCCAAGCCCAAGGTGTCTGACTCTGTAGGCCTGGAGCGGGGCCCAAGAACTTGTATTTCTATAAAGTTCTCAGGTTATGCTGATGCTACTGGCCCAGGGACCACACACTGAGAACCACTGTATTAGAAAAGGAGTCTCTGGGTAGTACAAATGGTTATGTGCTTGGCAGCAAAACAGAAGGTTGGAGGTTCAAGTCCACCCAGAGGCATCTTGGTAGATAGGCCTGGTGATCTATTTCCAAAAAATCAACCACTGAAAACACTGTGGAGTAGAACATAGTTCTACTCTGACACACATGGGGTTGCCATGAGTCTGTTTGGTCTTAGAGAAACTAAGGTAGTTAGAGTAGGATTGAAGCTGGAGACACATAATTAGGGGTTAGAACGATGACCATGTTAAGGCATTTGGACTGAAGTATGGAGCCAGTAGGGACCTATTGAAGTGTTTTAACCACTATAGCCTTTAATGCTTTAATTTTCTCTTCCCATATTGCTTCCTCTATAAAATGGGAGATGAATAAATCTACTTTAATTATCTTTCAGTATTCTTTGCAGAATAAAGCTGAGTAATATTATATATATAAGAGGGTTTAGTAAATTATAGATCATGTATAAATATCAGAGATAATTGTTAAAATCAACTCATTTAGAGCCAATAATTTCATTTTCCAGATAACAGAACCGAGGTAAGCAGGCAGTGATGGTACCAGAAAAAGCATCTTTGGCCCATCTCCTGCACACTTATCACTGCACGCCCTCACCTCCGTGTCTCTCTAGTCAAGAGGAAGCATTCCTGGTGTCATAAAAACCCTCTTCTCCAATTTGTCATCTCAGGCTACTCAGGCCCAATGCTTCCTCTTGACCATAACCCATTGAGTGAGGTAGGTGGTGAGGTTGGTTGTACCAGTTTGGAATTCTAGAAAATGACTCACTGAGAGGCTAAATATCTAACTCAGTTGAGCAAGAGCAATTGGCAAAGCTGAGGTCAGACAGTCAGGCTCATGGTTTCCCTGTTCCACCCACTAGACCATACTTGAAGTCTAAGAATGGCTCCGGGTTGTCTCTCCCAGGGAGAAACTAGGTTCTTAGGATAGATTAGTCAGCAACCAGAGCCCAAGAACAAAACTCAAAAGTTTCACTTTTGGGAACCTCTGTTAACGAAGATAAAAAATGCAGGGGAATTAGGATCTTTTCAGTTTCCTATTGTGAGCTGTGAGAAACCATGCTGATCTTTTTTTTGCTTTACATTTGTCTATCACTTTACAGTTTAGATTTGCTTTTACTTTTACTTTCTCATTTACTTCTCATGGACAGTATTATTGTCCCATTTAATAAAAAAGAGGTTTAATGACTCGACTGGCAGGTCTTTCGACTCCATATTGTATGCACTAGACTCCACCAAAACAATCATGTGAAATAAGTATGACATGTGCCAACTGTTTTCAAAGAAATATGGTTGTATATATATATTCCTTTACTTACCCCCATTTTCTCTTGCAATAAAACAGGAAAAAACCAAATCTGTTGTTATCCAGTCAATTCTCACCCGGTTTATCCGGTTTGTTGTTGTGTATTTTGATTTGCTTTCATTTAACCACCTATAGTTTAGTGATGAGTCCCTGGGTGGCGCAAATGGTTAAGCACTCAACTACTAGCCAAAAGTTTGGTGGTTTGAAGCCACCCAGAGGCACCTTGGAGAACAGGACTGGCGATCTGCTTCAATAGATCACAACCTTGAAAACCCTATGGAGCAGTTCTACTCTCCATGAGTCAGAATTGACTTCATGGCAACTAACAACAACAACATAGACTAGTCTTGGAAATTAGAAAGCACTTTTGGTGGAAATAATCCTTGAAATATTAGGATTTAAAACAGTGGGAATGCATGACTTTGATGGAATGAAATGGAAACAGGAAAAAGTGTAGGTTTAGTGGGGGGAACTCTACCCGGATTTTTAAAAAAATTCAATCAGTCACAGAATCTACCATGATTATTATTATTATTATTATTATTATTAAGAAATTAAAAGTTCTAGAGCTCCTTGAAAGTATTTCCACAAACCATGCATGTAGGGTTTCTGTGAGGGTAGACAGAATGCTAAAGTCAAGTAAAAAGAGAGGCCTTGACCAGCTCCCTCTGCAGCTGTGATAATCCAGTTCAAGAAAACATAAAGGCCTCATCGTTGGGTTGGAATCAGAGTTCAAATTCAGCAAGCTACCAGAATTAGCAACTGGAGAGATTTATACCACTGACAGAGGCCAGCAGGGGAGAGGTGCATATCTCAATGTAGTATTTTAAACATTTCTTCTTCCCTTCCTGAAAAACATCCGGCATGCCTGGAAGGCCCTCGACGGTCATCAGACTTTTCCCTTGCAAAGATCATATATACATGGACTTGTAAAACCCTGGACTTGACAAAGGGTCTGCCATTTGTAAAACCCTGAGTGTATTTGTTTTTTAAGAAAAGATTAGTACCTATCTAAACCTTTGATGCTGGGAGGGAGTTTGTAGATCATCCAGGTGAAAACTGAATAATTCACCCAGACTCACCTAGCCAGATGGGGTCCAGGTTTCCTGACTTCCTGCTTTGAAGCTGTCACTATGATTCTGTGAAAATAAAAGAGACTCAAATAAGAATAAAAGGAAATATGTAATGGCATGGGAATGTGTTTACAATATATTGTGTGGAGAAATCATATACCATAGCACTCTATTATGGGAAGAAAAAGTAAGCATGTGTTCTGGGTATAAAAAGACCAGGGAGTTGTTAACAGGCCTCGTATCTCTGGATGGACCAATTAACAGGAATTGCTGTTTTCCTCTTTAAATTTGTATGTATTTTCCAGAATTTAAAAATAAATATGTGTTACTATGATGATTTAAAAAAGTGTTATAAACAAGGGATTAAAAGCATCCTAGGAAGCTCAGACAGGCTAATTTCAGGAATACAGAGATAAGTAACAACAGAACCTGTTTTTTCCAAAGGGTGAGGAGCAAGAAGACTATGTCCACAGAAGTGTAGTGTTTTGACCAGAGCTGTGTTGCGGGATAGTGAGAGCAGATAGACAAATGGACACCTCAGAGCCAATGAGAGTGTCACAAGACAAATATCCAGGATGAAGGCAGTTGTAAGAACCTCCCTGTACTGTGGAAAGTCAGCTCACTTCCTGTTACCCACTGCTCTTAACATCTACATGATTGGGAAATACTAAACTTTGGAAAATACTAGAACTGATGCTTTCTGAAGGAAGCTGATTCTTTACTGTGAGATGTCTCATCGCTACTCTATTCTTTCTGCCTGGCTTAGTGAGTAGCTGAACACAGACCTGGCGAAGACTATGAAAAAGTAACAAAAATAACAAGTAGATTGATCAATTGATGGATGGATTAACCAATGATCTTCATTTATAGAGTGTCTCCTATTTACTGGACAGATTCTATTCTATGTGCTGTGCTATTTCTAACCCTTGGCTTTATTGCTAATCTTTACATTATCTTTAACCTCAACAGAAAGTCATCATTATAACCATTTTAGAGATGATAAAACTGAGACTGACAGCAGTTGAGTAGCTGGTCAGTAATAGCAGGATTAGAGTATGTGCCCTTTACAAGGCCAACTGCCTCCTTCTCTGAGTCATGGTATGGCCTGGCCTTGCTGAGTGAGTCCAGCAGACTGTCATAGAGGAAAGAAGTGCAGTAGATTAGAAGTCTGTGTCAGGATATGTAGTTAAAGTGGAACTCAGGCCCGGGCAGCTGTCTAGATGACCTCCATATGTCCCAGGGCTAAATCTCTCCCATCTTCATGTTGTTTGCTAACACAACAGACATTCCTTGGCACAGGTTTTTTTTTTTTTTTTCAATATGTTGACCCTATTCAAATTGGGGAAATAGAAAATTCTCTGATTAAATAAAAAAAAAAAAAAAAAGAAACTCAGAACTAAGTCTGTTTCAGAAACAAGTTTAGGTAGAGGATAAATGGAAATGTAGGTTTTCTGAAAAGTGAACACAAAATGGCAGTGACCTACCTGGGTGTGGAACTTCATTTCCTTTTCATTATATGCCCCCCTTTCACGCATTCTCTTCTTTGCTCTGTGAACCGGCTGATGCCAGTCACATACAGAACCTCAACAACTTCCTCAGCTCTTTTAAGAGAACCTCCTCTAATGTGGTTTCTGACTAGTTGAATTGCTAGGGTTTTGTGTAAGTAAACAACCCAACTTTGACACCAGAGAGTTTGTGGTAGGGGCAGGGGTTGAGGTTGGAGGTGAGGAGAAGCCATCTTGAGCTAAATTTTACATGAGAGATTTCTTTTCAAAAAATAATACAAAGTCTTGACTAAAGTTGTTGTTTGTTCTACCAGTGCGACAGTCCTCAAGCTCACTGCACTGGCCACTCGCTGCACCTGCTGTAGTCTCTGGGCTTCAGCCTTGGGTTATGGGCCTATGGTAAGTAATGTCATACCAATTTATTGCCTTATTACCTGCAGGAAGATCGATGAGGATGTGGCTTACTAAACCACACAAAAGAAATTCTTCTCAGGGCTCTGTTCAAGAAAATTGCCTGGCTACTGGTATGTTTTTATCTAATAAATGCTGGGAATCATCTAACTTATCTTTCTTTGTGTTTGCTGCAAGGAAGCTTACGCTGAAATGTGAGATCCACCTCTAGCAAAGTGTTCTGGGTCTCATGGCATAATTAGGAACACTGAACTTACCTCTTTTTTCATCTGGTTTCTCTTACAATCTCTTTTCCTTTCTGCTTCATTCAACTGATTTTTAAATTCCTCATTTAACTCCTCAACTGATTTTTAAAAATCTTGCCGTGGTTATGTCTTTGTAAGTTGCCTTACATTATTTTGGAACAAATCAGACCCACTCTATATATTTGTCCCACATTTTTAGGTGTCTGCCTAACTTATGATAACAAGTCCCTTTTTCTTAAAGAATTGCCTTAGTAATCCCAAGAATGGGAGTCCCTAGTAAACCTGTTTGCACTATGGGATCCTGCCTAACTGCCCAGCGTGACTGGAATTGAAGTTGATACCTGACTCAGCCACACAGATTCTTTCCTGCTGGAATTTGAAATTGGAACTGACAAACACCATAATTTGACCATGTAGTATCTCCAGCATTGATTCTTAACACTGGCTGCCCCATAGCATCACCTGGGACCCTTTAAAAAAAATACTGATATCTCCTTACAGAGGAAGTTAAAGACACATACATCCTATGACCCATTAGTTTTGCTCCTAGATATACAACCAAATAAATCTCCTCTTTGACTTTACGAGTGTCTTCCCTCTAAAGACTTTGTTACTACAGTTTATGAGACCTAACCCTTAAATTCTCCCACCTCTCATTGAAAATTGTTATCTAGGAAGCATGTGAAACTGAAGTACTTTCTATTTTCTTATGTCCCAATCATCTGCATGCGTACAGATAGAATTCTGAATAAAGTGAGGGACATTTCTCTACCATTGGACTTTATCTCCTGATTGCTTCACTGGGTTCTACTCCCCCAAATAGATTTATTTATTTAACATACATTGACTGAACAAATCCTATGTTTGAGGCCCTCTGCTGGATGCTATGGGAGAAGGGAAGCGGGGGGGAAGAAAGTGGGTGCCCAGATGGACCTGACCCTGAGCAGGCAAACAGAAAAAAAGCGGCAAAGAGGAACAATGGGCACATTCTCAGGATATAGCAATAAGGAGGGCACC
Organism: Dugong dugon; assembly: GCA_030035585.1. Lineage (NCBI taxonomy): Eukaryota > Metazoa > Chordata > Mammalia > Sirenia > Dugongidae > Dugong > Dugong dugon. Next base: position 48,329,724 of record CM057479.1, read on the forward strand.
AGAAGCTTGCTCCCAGCAGTGCTAGTGGGTTTTGCTTGTCTTATGTACAGTAATCTATTATTCTTTCCATTTGTGGAAATAATCAAGGGTTGGCTAAAGTAGTATTCAAATTATGCCCATGAAGAGGCTAGAAGAAATAGCCTCCAACAACAGTCTCATTTGAATCTAGATAAAGCCTGTCGATATTCTGCATATTACAACTCCCATTTGAATTCCTCACTCAGCATCAATTTTCTGAACTGGCCTTTTTTGCCCTTTCTTTTCATTGTTTATCTACCTTTGAAAATAGCAAAGAAATGGAATAGGAAGTGGAAAATTATTCTGTTGGGAAAAACCCATCCTCCTAAAGGTGAATCTTCAATGCATTTAGAAAGAGTCTATAGAATTTGAGTGCACCCGGATATCCCTACCAGCTACTGTAACTGACAGAATTTCAGGAGGGAGGAAAAAAAATAAAAGACAATTCTAGTAAGAGCTTGGATGCAATATTTTACTTAATACTCACAACATCCTTTGAGTAATTCTATCTTCTCTGTGTTACAGAAGAGTAAACTGAAACTTAGATGGGTTAAGGAATGTGTCCAACGTCATGAGGTTCTTCATGGAGGAGACTAGATCAGGACCCAGATCTGTCCACTAGAACCTGAGGACTTCATTTTTGATAAGCAGTGTATCTGTAGCACTTCAAGCAGTGCCTGGTACATTGGAAGCACTCAATAAATATTTGTTGAATGAGTAAATAAATGAGTTACTATCTGGTTCCAGAAGCAAATATTTAGCAGGTGGGTAGAGAGAATCACACAGTTAATGAATAAGGACCCAATGCCATGGATCTGGCATAAAGATGTCCTCTTTCAGAAATGAGTGGTATCTGAGTTATCTAGTACTTTTATAACAGAAATACCACAAGTGGATGGCTTTAACAAACAGAAATTTATTCTCTCGTAGTTTAGGAGGCTAGAAGTCCAAATTCTGGGTGCTAGCTCCAGGGGAAGTCTCTCTCTCTCTGTTGACTCTGGGGGAAAGTCCTCGTCATCAATCTTCCCCTGCCTCTAGGAGTTTCTCAGAGCAGGGACCCTGGGTCCAAAAGACGTGCTCTGCTCCTGGCACTTCTTTCTTAGTTGTAGGTGGTCCCTCTCCTCTCTGCTCACTTTTTTCTTTTATGTCTCAAAAAAGATTGACTCAAGATGCAACCTCATCCTGTAGATTGTGTCCTGCCTCACTAACGTAACTGCCTCTAATCCTGCCTCATTAATGTCATAGATGTTAGGATTTACAACACATAGGATAATCACATCAGATCACAAAATGGAGGACAACCACACAATACTGGGAATCATGACCCACCAAGGTGACACATGTTTTTGGGGGACGCAACTCATTCATAACAAGTGGTGACATGGAAATAGGATCCCATGACCCAGAAAACCTAGGTTCTAATCTTGTTTTTCCCATTGTGTGACCTCGGGCCCATTCCCACACCTTTCTGAGCTTCAAGTGCTTTTTCTGCAAAATGAAGGCCTTTACAGTACTAAGTTCTCTTTCAATTCTATCAGCCTGTCATTTGCAAAAATTTTACACTAGAAAAGTGTATCTTCTGGAAGAACCATTCTAAGGACAAAACCCAATGTAACCCAACCCGTCCGAAGAAAATCATTTGCATTTCGAATGTGGCCCCATCTCCTCTGTCTCTCCTGATCCCCTTGTTGGGATGATGATGTATATTTTCTTTTACTTTTTTTTCCTCTTTATTTATTTTTTTTTTTAATATATATTTTATTGTACTTCAGGTGAAAGCTTACAGAGCAAATAGTTTCTCATGAAATAGTAGTACACATGTTGTTTTTTGACATTGGTTAACAACCCCACAACGTATTAAGCCTCTAAATTCTCAACCTTTTTTTTTGATGAAAATTACAGATGGCCAAAGATACACCGTTTCAAAAATTTCTACATTCACAGTTCAGTGACATTGACTACGCTCTTCCAACTGTGCTGTTATTCTCACTTAAGATGAAGGCTTACAGAACAAATAGTTTTTCATTTAACAATTACTACACATGTTGCCCTATGACAATGGTTAACAATCTCACAGCACATCAAGAATATCCTTACTCCACCTTGTGTTCCCTATCACCAGGGGGCTTCCTTGTCCCCTTCTGTCTTCTGGACCTTGTCAGTGGACTATTGTACCTCTTTAGTCTCATTTGTTTATTTATTTATTTATTTATTTATTTATTTTTATTTTATTTAAACACCATTTCAAAACTTTTTACTTACACATTTAAGTGATATTGACTATGCTCTTCCAATTGTGCTGCCATTCTCGCCCAAGATGAAGGCTTACAGGACAAAACAGCCTCCCATTTAATAGTTACTACAAATGTTGCCCTATAGCAGTGGTCAACAATCTCACAATACATCGACAGTGTCCTTATTCAATTTGTGTTCCTTATCATCAGTTTCCTACTCTCCCTCTGCCTTCTGGCCCTTGTCACCGGACTCCTGTACATCGTTAGTCCCATTTAGTTTTACTGGGGTGTCCATTCCCAGGCTTAACATCGAACCTTGAAGGTAACTTCCCCTCTGAGCTGAAAGGGTGTCTGGGGGCCACAGTCTCGAGGTTTCTCTAGTATTCTTTAGGCCAGTATATCTGGTCTTCTTTTTTTTTTTTTTTTTTTGGGAGTTAAAATTATACTCTACATCCTACTCCAGCTCTGCCCAGAACCCTCTGTTGTGATCCTGGTCAGAGGAGTCATTGGTGGTAGCCGGGTACCATCCAGCTGTACTGGGCTCAGTCCCGTGGAGGCCTTGGTAGCTGTGGAGCATTAGTCCTTCGGACTAATCTTTTCCTTGTATCCTGTTCTCTTCGTTCTCCCTTGTTCCCGAAGGGATGAGATCAGTGGAGTATCTTAGATGGCCGCTCATAGGCTTTTAAGACCCCAGACACTACTCACCAAGGTAGAATGTAGAGCATTATCTTTATAAGTAGTGTCATGCCAATTGAGCTAGATGTTCCCCGAGATCATGGTCCCCAGAGCCCTCCGTCCAACAACTCAGTCCCTCGGGGGGTTTGGATGTGTCTATAGGGCCTCCATGACCTTTCCTTGTGCAGGTTGTGTTAGTTTCCCCTGTACTATGTACTATCTCATCTCTCACCCAAGTTACCACTTACCTATTACCTATTTAGTATTCCCCCCCCCTCCCATCCCTGGTAACCAACAAGGATTGTTACATTTTGCATGTGAATTTTTTCATGGGTTTTTACAATAGAGGTCTCATACAATATTTGTCCTTTTGTGATTGACTTATTTCACTCAGCATGATGTCCTCCAGTTTCATCCATGTTATGAGATGGTTCACCGATTCATTGTTCTTTCTCGTTGCATAGTACTCCATTGTGTGTATGTACCATAGTTTGTGTATCCATTCGTCTGTTGATGGACATCGAGGTTGTTTCCATCGTTTTGCTATTGTGAATAATGCTGCCATGAACATAGGTGTGCATATGTCTATTCGAGTGATGACTCTTATTTCTCTAGGATATATTCCTAGGAGTGGGATTGCTGGATCGAATGGTACGTCTATTTCTAGCTTTCTGAGGAAACGCCATATCATTTTCCAAAATGGCTGTATCATTTTGCATTCCCACCAGCAGTGTATAAGAGTTCCCGTCTCCCCACAGCCCCTCCAACATTTGTTATTTCCAGTGTTTTTGATTCGTGCCAGTAATGCCGGGGTGAGATGGTATCTCATTGTGGTTTTAATTTGCATTTCTCTAATGGCTAGTGATCGCGAGCATTTCCTCATGTGTCTGTTGGCCATTTGAATGTCTTCCTTGGTGAAGTGTCTGTTCATTTCCTTTGCCCATTTTTTGATAGGATTGGTTGTCTTTTTGTTGTAGAGGTGTTGGATTTTCTTGTAGATTATGGAGATTAGACCTTTGTCTGACTTGTACTGTCCAAAAATTTTTTCCCAGTCTGTAGGTTCTCTTTTAACTCTTTTGGTGAAATCTTTTGAAGAGCATAGATGTTTGATTTTTAGAAGATCCCAATTATCTAGTTTATCTGTTGGGTTTTTTGTGTTGATGTTTATGGTTTGTATCCTGTTAATGCCATGTATTAAGGTCTGAAGTGTTGGTCCTATTTTTTCTTCTATGAATTTTATAGTTTGAGGCTTTATATTCAGGTCTTTGATCCATTTTGAAGTAGTTTTTGTATATGGTGTGAGGTATGGGTCCTGTTTCATTTTTCTACAAATGGATATCCAGTTTTGCCAGCACCATTTGTTAAAAAGACTGTCTTTTCCCCATTTGATGTATTTTGGGCCCTTGTCAAAAATCAGGTGACCGTAGGTGGATGGATTTACATCTGAGTTCTCAATTCTGTTCCATTGGTCAATGTCTCTGTTGTTGTACCAGTACCAGGCTGTTTTGAGTACTGTAGCTGTATAGTAGGTTCTCAAGTCAGGTAGTGTGAGTCCTCCAACTTTATTCTTCTTCTTCAGTAGTGCTTTACTTATTCGGGGTTTCTTCCCTTTCCATATAAAGTTAATAATTAGTTTTTCCATCTCTTTGAAGAATGTTGTTGGTATTTGTATCGGAATTGCATTGTATTTGTAAATTGCTTTAGGTAGAATTGCCATTTTCACAATGTTGAGTCTGCCTATCCATGAGCATGGTATGTTTTTCCATTTATGTAGATCCCTTTGGGTTTCATGCAGCAGTGTTTTGTAGTTTTCTTTGTATAGGTCTTTTATATTCCTGGTCAGATTTATTCCCAAGTATTTTATCTTTTTAGGGGCTATTGAAAATGGTATTGATTTCCTGATCTCCTTTTCATCGTTCTCTTTACTGGTGTATAGGAATCCAACTGATTTTTGAATGTTTATCTTGTATCCTGCTACTCTGCTGAATCTTTCTATTAGTTCCAGTAAATTTCTCGTGGAGTCTTTAGGGTTTTCTATGTATAGTATCATATCATCTGCAAACAGGGAGAGTTTAACTTCTTCATTACCAATTTGGATGCCCTTTATTTCTTTCTCTTGCCTTACTGCTCTAGCGAGAACTTCCAGCACAATGTTAAATAGGAGTGGTGATAAAGGGCATCCTTGTCTTGTTCCTGTTTTCAGGGGGAATGTTTTCAGCCTTTCTCCATTAAGAATGATGTTGGCTGTTGGTTTTGCATAGATGCCCTTTATGATGTTGAGAAATTTCCCTTCTATACCTATTTTATTGATAGCTTTTATCAGGAATGGGTGTTGGACTTTGTCAAATGCCTTTTCTGCATCAATTGAGATAATCATGTGATTTTTTTCTTTCCTTTTATTTATGTGGTGGATTACGTTGATGGATTTTCTAATGTTAAACCATCCTTGCATACCTGGTATGAATCCTACTTGGTCGTGGTGTATTATTTTTTTGATATGATACTGAATTCTATTGGCTAAAATTTTGTTCAGAATTTTTGCATCTATATTCATGAGAGATATTGGTCTGTAATTTTCTATTTTTGTGATGTCTTTGCCTGGTTTTGGTATCAGCGTTATGCTGGCTTCATAGAATGAATTTGGAAGTGTTGCTTCCTCTTCTATGCTCTGAAATAACTTGAGTAGAACTGGTACGAGCTCTTCTGTAAATGTTTTGTAGAATTCTCCAGTGAAGCCATCTGGGCCAGGGCTTTTTTTGGTTGGGAGTTTTTTTATTACCTTTTCAATCTCTTCTCTTGTTATGGGTCTGTTCAGATTTTCAATATCACTTTGTTGTAGTTTGGGTAGGCCGTATGTTTCTAGAAATTTATCCATTTCCTCTAGGTTTTCAAATTTGTTGGAATACAGTTTTTCATAATATTCTATTATAATCCTTTTTATTTCAGTTGGGTCTGTTGTAATGTCCCCCTTTTCATTTCTTATTTGGGTTATTTGTGCCCTCTGCTGTTTTTCTTTTGTCAGTCTGGCCAGTGGTTTGTCGATTTTGTTGATTCTTTCAAAGAACCAACTTTTGGTTTTGTTGATTCTTTCTATTGTTTTTCTGTTCTCTATTTCATTGATTTCTGCTCTGATCTTTACTATTTCCTTTCTTCCGGTGGTTGTAGGCTTTTTTTGTTGTTCTCTTTCTATTTGTTTGAGTTCTGTAGTTAATGTTTTGATTTTGTCCCTTTCTTCTTTTTTGATATGTGCATCTATTGCTATAAATTGTCCTCTGAGGACTGCCTTTGCTGTGTCCCAAAGGTTTTGGTATGATGTGTTTTCATTTTCATTTGATTCTAGGAATTTTTTAATTCCATCTCTGATTTCTTCTATTACCCATTGATGTGTAAGCAGATTATTATTCAGTTTCCATGTGTTTGATTTTTTTTCCTTGCTCTTTCTAGTGTTAATTTCTACCTTGATGGCATTGTGGTCAGAGAAGATACTGTGAATTATCTCAGCATTTTGGATCTTGTTGAGGATTGCTCTGTGGCCTAAGATGTGGTCTATTCTGGAGAACGTTCCATGTGCATTGGAAAAGAATGTGTACTTTGCAGCGGTTGGATGGAGTGTTCTATATATGTCTATGAGGTCCAGTTGGCTGATTGTGTCCTTTAGGTCTTCTGTATCTTTGCTAAGTTTCTTTTTAGTTGTTCTGTCCTTTACTGAGAGTGGTGTGTTGAAGTCTCCTACTATTATTGTGGAACTGTCAATTTCTCTTTTCAGTGCTGTTAGAGTTTTTTTTATGTATTTTGGAGCCCTGTCATTGGGTGCATAGATATTTATTATGGTTATGTCTTCATGATGGATCATCCCCTTAATCATTATATAGTGTCCTTCTTTGTCTTTTATGGTAGATTTTGTTTTAAAGTCTATTTTATCTGAGATTAGAATTGCCACTCCTGCTCTTTTTTGATAGTTGTTAGCTTGATATATTTTTTTCCAACCTTTGATTTTTAATAAATTCACATCTTTGTTTCTAAGATGTGTCTCTTGTAGACAGCAAATAGATGGATCCTGTTTTCTTATCCATTCTGCCTCTCTCCGTCGCTTTATGGGTGCATTGAGTCCATTTACGTTCAGTGTAATTATTGATAGATGTGAGTTTGTTGCTGTCATTTTGTAGTGCTTTTTTTTGTGATGCTGAAGTTTTCTTTGTTCTTCTTACTCTCTTGTGCTGAGTTCCTTTTGTTTGTGGATTTTGTGTTCATTTCTTTTGTTTTTGTAGGTTTTGTTTTTGTTGAGACTTTATGTTTTTCGTCTTTATTTTTATGAGTTGGTTTGTTAACTTTTTTTGTGGTTACCATGAATTTTACCCTTATCTTTATAATTTTGAAGCAGTCTACCGTTACTTGGTATCGCCTTGCCTTCTTCTCCTTTAGAAGGTTCTATACCTATGCCGTTTGTTCCCTCTTTCATTGTTTTGATGTTGTTGTCATCCTTTGATTGATTTCTCTGATTCCCTGTTGTATATCTTTTGTTTTTGGAAAGTCGTCTGTAGTTCAGTTCCTAGAATGGTATCTGGTTCATGTTAACCTGCGTCCTAGGTCCTAGGTCCTGCCTGAGGGCTTAAGCTGTTTGTCCTCAGATCGAAGAACTCCCTTTAATAATTCTTGTAAGTTTGGTTTGACTTTTGCATATTCCTTTAGTTTCTGTTTATCTGGAAATGACCTAATTTCACCATCAAATCTGAATGAGAGTTTTGCAGGATATATTATTCTTGGCTGACAATTTTTTTCTTTCAAGATTTTATATATGTCATCCCATTGCCTTCTTGCCTGCATGGTTTCTGCTGAATAATCTGAGCTTAGTCTTATTGTTTCTCCTCTGTATGTGACTTCTTGTTTTTCCCGAGCTGCTCTCAGGATTCTTTGTTTGTCTTTAGTTTTAGCGAGTGTGAATATGATATGTCTTGGTGATTTTCTTTTGGGGTCTATTCTATATGGGGTTCGTTGAGCTTCTTGGATGACCAGCTTTTCATCTTTCATGATATTGGGAAAGTTTTCTGTCAGCAGTTCCTCAATGATCCTCTCTGTGTTTTCTGTTTTCTTCCCCTGTTCTGGTATGCCAATCACTCGTAAGTTTTTGCTTTTAATTGTGTCCCACATAACTCTCAGGGTCTCTTCATTTTTCTTTGTTCTTTTTTCTGAGTTTTCCTGAAACAGAGTTGTATCCAAGTGTTTGTCTTCAGTTCCACTGATCCTGTCTTCCATGGTTTCAAATCTACTTCTCAGCCCTTCTATGACACCGTCCATTTCTGAAATCTTGTTGTTTATCTTTTGGATTTCTAATTGTTGTTTTTGTATAATTTCGAGTTGTGAATTTATTTTGGCATTTTGTTCTTGCATCATCTTCCTGAATTCTTCCAATTTTTTGTCTGTATTTTCCATAAATTTGTCTATTTTTTCCTCATGTTTGTCAGCTTTTTGCCTCAGTTCTTGGAAAATTCCGAGTATTAGTGATTTGAGTTCCGTATCAGGTACTTCTAGTGCATTTTCTTCCACAGGAGAGTTATCTGGTGTTTTAATTTGGACGCCTATTGGAGCCATCTTGTCTTGTTTTTGTAAATGTTTTGATATTGTTTGCTGTTTTCAGGGCATTCAGTAGATATTTCTCTCATTTATTGATTGTAGATTTTTTTTTTTTTTTTTCGTTCTTGTGGTACAGCTGGGCAGATCTAGTTGAGGAGGAGCCACTGGGATGGGTTGCTTGTGGCACTCACCGCAGCCACCAGGACGGTCGGTAGTCAGTGCTGGGCAGGTTCCAATAGGGCGTTCCTGCACCGCTTGGTGATGTGATGTCTAGTGCACGGTGCAGGTAGGTAGGGTGCAGCGGGAAGATGGTTATGTGTGAAACTAAGCTGGATATGGGAGAGAGGAGAGAGGAGGAGGAGCAAAAAGCGTACAAACATAAAAGAATGCTAGGGGAGTTTGTCGTTGGAATGTACAGATGAGAGACTATGGGATGGAGGAAACCAGAAGGGGGAAGAGAAAGAAAAGGAAAGAATGACCAAATGAAAATCAGAAAAGTTAAAAAACTGCAAAGTTCCCAGGGATCGCACCGATGCAGCTATGAGGTCTGGGGGAGTCGGTCTCAATTTTCACAGCTCAGCCTGGCCAGAAGGTACAGAGGCATACATCGCCTGGTATTCAGGGATCAGAAAGAGAAGGAAGAGATAGAGGGACAAGAAATTAAGCAATGAAGAAAGACAAAAGAGAAAAAGAGGTAAAATATGACAAAACTAATCAAAAAAGGAAGAAAAATAAAATTGAGAAAAAAAAAAAAAAAAAGGGCAACACCAGCAGTCAGTGCCTACAAATGGGACCCAGAGAGCCCCCACTCAGGGGCGCGAATTCCAAGAAGCCGATAGTCTCGGGGTTAAGTGACCGTGGCCACGGGAAGCAGAGGGGCCAACGAACAAAGGCCCCAGGATCCCACCCACGCGGGAGCCCAGACCTGGAAACAGCCACACGCCCGAACGCAGCCCTACAGCCCCGCAGGAGAGAGCAGAGACGGCCCTCGGAACCAGGCACCCAGGCAAAAGGAGGGGGAGGCGGCAGAAAAAGGTCCGCTAGGTGCCAGCAAACAGCTCCCAGAAAGCCCCCAGCCCGGGCGCGCGGAACCCAAGCACCGGCGCCCCCCCGCCCAGGGACCCCGGCCACGGAAAGCAGAGGGGTGAACGAACAAAGGCCCCGGGATCCCACCCACGCGGGAGCCCAGACCCAGAAACAGCCACACGCCCGTACGCAGCTCCACAGCCCCGCAGGAGAGAGCAGAGACAGCACCCGGACCCAGGCACCCAGGCAAAAGGAGGGGGAGGCGGCAGAAAAGGTCCGCTAGGTGCCAGCAAACGGCTCCCAGAAAGCCCCCAGCCCGGGCGCGCGGAACCCAAGCACCGGCGCTCCCCCGCCCAGGGACCCCGGCCACGGAAAGCAGAGGGGCGAACGAACAAAGGCCCCGGGATCCCACCCACGCGGGAGCCCAGACCCAGAAACAGCCACACGCCCGCACGCAGCCCTACAGCCCCGCAGGAGAGAGCAGAGACGGCACTCGGAACCAGGCACCCAGGCAAAAGGAGGGGGAGGCGGCAGAGAAAGATTCGCTAGCTGCCAGCAAACGGCTCCCAGAAAGCCGCCAGCCCAGGCGCGCGGAATCCAAGCACCAGCACCCCCCAGCCCAGAGACCCTGGCCACGGAAAGCAGGGGATCCCCAGCTGAGGCGGAGAGGGGTGGGTGGTGGGAGAGCGCGCACCGCAGTTTACCGGTCGTTCTGTCTCCGACCAGATGCTCTGCAAGACTGCTCTCCCGTTTGCTGGTCTCCGATAGGAATCCAAGATGGTGGATCCGCGCTGCGTTAGCTGGTAAGGAATCTCTGCCTGAGTCTCTCCTCGCTCTCCGTTCTCTTTTAGTATTCTCACTCCGTTTGGTGTTTGGCTGAGTTCTTTATCTCTTCATTTGGTGTTCTAGGGTTTCAGGATTGTTGATTCTCTGTTAGGCTTAGTTTTTTGGATCTTTGCTGTGGAGGGACGGCGTGGTGTTTCTGCCTAGAGCGCCATCTTGCCCCAAGTCCTCCTCTTTATTTTTTAACCTTTGAAATTGTTTTTAACTTACCAAAAAAAGTTATAAAATTAGCAGAAAGAATTCCTGTATAATTTTCACCACCTTTCTCAAATGTTAACATCTTCATGCCATAGTGAAATAATCAAAATAAAAAAATTGATAAAATACGGTTATCTGATCTGCAACCCTTGAATTCACCAGTTGCCCCACTAATGTCCTTTTCCTGGTCCAGCATCCAGTCCAGGTTGACCTGCCTCATTTAGTTGTCTTATCTTGCTGGTCTCTTTTAATCTAAAACTGGTTCTCAATCTTTGTCTTTCATGCTCTTGACACATTTGAAGCATACTGGCCTGTTATTCTGTAGAATGTCCCTCAACTTGGGTTTACCTGATGCTTGTTGAATTCAGGTTATATACTTTTAGCAAGAATACCACAGAAGTGATTTTGTGTTCTTCTGAGTGCATTGCATCAGGAGCTACATGTTATTAATTTGTCCATTTATCAGTGATATTAACTTTGATTTCTCTGTGTTTTTTCATATTCTTGACCTTTTATATGAAAAGTAGGGTAATAATAGTACCTGCCTCACGGGGTTGTTGTGAGGATTAAGCACTTAGCACAATCCTGGGACACAGTAGAACTTAACTATTATTATTATTATGTCATCATTATTATTCTTTTCATTTAAAAGCATGTTAAACAAATTAGGAAACTAAGTAAAAATGGGAGTTGCTGATGGAGCAGCATTTGGGGTATCTGCAGACACACATCCTGCCTTTGCATTTGCTGCTGCAGCAGCTGTGCCCCCTGAAGTCCGGAGAATTCCAGCAGGCCCAGAGGATCATAGCCCTCAATGTTTCTCGGCAAGGGCAGCAAATGTAACAGAAGCGTCGTTTGAGTGTTTGGCTATTGTACACTCAGTAGCAGGGGACATGTCTATTCAGCCCTGGATCTGGCCTACAAGATGTCAGGTAACCTTTGCAAGGCCATGAGATTTTTAATAGACTTTGAATGGAAGTTACTGGATATTATGTGTGTGCTTGGGTAAAACATACAATTAATGTATAAATCTGGGTTTTACAAGTGCCATCTGTATGGAATGTTTATTTAACTAACTGCAGACTGATTGGCATGTAGGCATTCTGCAATATTTTTCTATTAGTCTGTGAATAGGCAGTCTGATGAATTATTTATTGGGCTAACACATCCTGTTGCTTTTTTTTTTTTTTTTTTAAGGGACTTCTCTATTGGAAGTCCTGGCCTTGCTTAGTCAATTAACCTTCTCCTCTTCAGATCTCTTCTCTTGAGGAATAAACAATCAAAATCCAGAACAGCTTTTGAGTGTACAGGGGAAGGGATCATGCTTGCCTCAAGACCTTAGTCCCCTCCAATTTGTTACCTCCTCTGAGTCAGATGTAGAAACTTATTCCCGAATTGATTGCCGGGAGTGTGATGCACAAACACCCAGGGACTATACTTTTCTGGAAATGAGCTAAAGCTTCTGTGGCAGAGGGGAAGGAGGGATATCAGACTCCCTCTTCCTGCCAGACTCCGGACATATTTTCCTGAAGATAACCGAGGGTGTTGGGGATGAGAAGTGACAGCAAGGGATGTTGAATCAGAAGGTGTCCCCTTATCTTCCTTTTACCCTTGGCTGTCTCTGGTGCCAACATTCTTTTTTTTTCTTGCCCCCACTTCCCCTCGCTATTGTGTTAGCTCAAGTGAGGCACGATGGCTCTTGTACTAGGGCGGTGGAGGGGGAGGTAAGGAGCAGTATGGGAGAAATTCAGAGGTATATTTTAAAGTAACACTGACAGGACTTGCTGGTAGGTTGGTTGAGCGGTGAGAGTAAAAGAAAGAAGTCAATAATGATAACTTCAGATTTTTGGCCTGAGCACCTAGATGGGTACTAGTGCCTTTTATTGAGGTGGGGAATCTAGGGAGAAGAGAAAATTGCAAGGGGGACTCAAGAGTTTTGTTTTGGACATGTTATATTTGAGATGCTTGTTAGAGAGCCAAAGAAAGATGCCAAGGTAGCAGTTGTATCCAGGAGTCTGGAGAGTGTAGGTACAGTGTAGGGGAGAGTGTAGTAAAAAAGAATCTAGTATTTTGTGTAGTACATTTGGAGTTACAATCATATCATAAGACTTTGACAACTTATTTAACCTCCTTAACCCAGTTCCATATTTTTTAATTGTAAATTATACTATCTATATTTCAGTTATCTATTGCTATGTAACAAACCACCTCAAAATGTAGTGGCTTAAAACAACAATGATGTGTTACTTTTTAGATGATTCTGTGGGTTAGGGCTCAGACGGGTGGTTCTTCTGCTGGTTTTGCTTGGATCTCTTGTGAAGCTGCATTCAGCTGGGAGCTCTGCTAGGTCTTGAATGTCCAAAATGGTATCTTATCCTGCAGAATCACTTTCCATGGGACTTCTCATCATTTAGTAATTTAGTCTGAGCTTCTTACAAGGCAACTAGATCTCAAAAGGACACATCCAGTGTTTAAGGACTTATCCAGCCTCTGTTTGTATCATGTTTGCTAATGTCCCATTAACTAAAGCAAGTCACGTGGCTAAGCCTAAAGTCAATATTGGAGGAGACTACATAAGGGTATGAATGGTAGGACGTGTGGTTCACTGAAAACGACCATGTAAGAGTCTACCATAACTGACTTAAAAGGGTTTTTGTGAAAATTAAATAAGCTAACATATGTAAATTGTCTGCCACATGGTAAATATTCAATAGATACTAGCTATTATATTAATATATAACAACCGTCAAAACCAATCCACAGAACCATAAATATTATTTCCGTTTTAGTTATAAATGTACAGGGGAGGAAAATTATCCTGTTTTCTGGTCTTTTTATCATATCTTCCATCAGGAATAAAAACTGTAGTCCCTTTTTCTTTACACTGAAGTTGCACTGCCTAATAGATGCTCTAGGAGGCCTGGTGCTGCAGTGGTTAAAGCGCTTGGCTGCTAGCTTAAAGATCACGGTTCAAACCCACGAGGTACTTCTTGGGAGAAAGATGTAGCAGTCTGCTTCTATACAGATTGTTGTTGTTAGTGTGCCTGTTATGGATTGAATTGTATCTGTCCCCCGCCCCCAAATATGTGTTGTAAATCCTAACCTCTATGCCTGTGGTTATAATCCCATTTGGGAATGGGTTGTCTTTGTTATGTCAATGAGACAGGATTAGCATTCGGTGTACTTTGAGTCAATCTCTTTTGAGATATAAAAGAGATTAGAGAAGCAAGTGAGCAGAGAAGAGATGGGGAAGAGAGATGCCAAGTCACATGAAGATTGCCCAGGAGCAGAAGCTCAAAGAGCCAAGGACCTTCTTACAGAGCAGACAGAGAGAGAAAACCTTCCCCTAGAGCCAGCACCCTGAATTCCAACTTCTAGCCTCCAAAACTGTGAGAAAATAAATATCTGTTTGTTAAAGCCATCCACTTGTGGTATTTCTGTGATAGCAGCGCTAGATAAGACAGCAGGGAACTGAGATTTGAACCCAGGTAGTTTGGATCCAGAGTCCCTGGGTGGTGCAAATGGTTAAGGTTAATGTGCTCAGCAGCTAACCAAAAGGTCGGAGGTTCCAGTCCACCCACAGGTGCCTTGGAAAAAAAGCCTGGTGATCTACTTCTGAAAAATCAGCCATTGAAAGCCCTGTGGAGCATAGTTCTACTCTGACACACATGGTGTCATGGATTGAGTTGTGTCCCCCAAAGTATCTGTCAACTTGGCTGGGTCATGATTTGCAGTATTGTATGACTGTGTACCATTTTGTAATCTGATGTGATTTCCTTATGTTTTGTAAACTTTATCACTATGATATAATAAGATGAAGTAGCAGCAGTTAAACTGATGAGGTCTTCAAGATTAGATAGTGTCTTAAGCCAATCTCTTTTGAGATATAAAAGAGAGAAGTGAGCAGAGACACATAGGAACCTCATACCACCAAGAAAGAAGTGCAGGAGCAGAGCGTATTCTTTGGACTTGAGGGTCCTATGCTGAGATGCTCCCAGACCAAGGGAAGACTGATGCATCACAAGGACCTTTCTCCAGAGACGACAGAGAAAGCCTTCTCCTGGAGCTGATGTCCTGAATTTGGACTTGTAGCTTACTGGACTGTGAGAGAATAAATTTCTCTTTGTTAAAGCCATCCACTTGTGGTATTTCTGTTAGAGCAGTACTAGATGAGTAAGACACACGGGGTCACCATGAATCAGAATTGACTTGGTGGCAGCTGATAGTCTGAATCCAGAGCCAATGCCCTTAATCCTTTCCATTATTGGCCTCTTCTACTGCTTGTCACACTGTATTTCATTTATTCATCAAATATTCATTAACCGCCAGGTACCATTCTAGAGGTTAGGGATAGTGTGGACAAGGTTGCTGCTCTCATGAGGCTCACATTCCAGTGGGAGAGAAAGACAATCAACAAGTAGTCAAATGAGCATGACTGTTTTACAGAGTGATAAACCCATTGCTATCGAGTTGATTCCAACTCATAGCAACCCTATAGGACAGAGTAAAACTGCCCCATAGGGTTTCCAAGGAGCAGCTGGTAGATTCAAACTGCTGACCTTTTGGTTAGCAGCCGAGCTCTTTACCATGCCACCAGTTCCCCACAGTGAGTGAGGAGGGCTGTAAAAAAACAATGGGCTCAAGTGATCAAGGAGAGGGGAGGGATGGAGCAGGAGGGCAGTGGAGAAAAGTCACTAGGACTGGCTGCGTATATTGAACATTCTTTGACTGTAATCTTCCTGAAGGCAGTGTCCTTGCTTATTTTTCTTTATCTTCCCGGTCCTTGGTACAGAGTAAGCGCTCGAACACCACTTGATTACATATGATTGATCCTTCCTTCACTATCTTCCCACTGGCTTTTGCCTGCTCCTTTCATCTTGCTTTGTATCCAAGGTTTACGTGGCTCCTTCTGTACCAAATTATGAGCCTCTGATGATCATGATTAATCTCTGCCCTACAGCTAAGTCCCACAGACTTAGTCCAGAGTTCTGTGCATAGAAGACCCTCCAAAATAATTCCTTAATAACATCTTCAGTCAGCTGTCAGCCTGGAATCTTTCAAAAATAACCATGTACGGTTGAAATATTAATTAAAAGTACATGTGGTTCATAGCTTTCTATCACGTATCTGAGGCAATGGGAGGGGCACAAATTAACTGACACAACAGGTTAACAATCCTCTGTGCTTATGTGTGAGTGGTCAGTGGCATTTTCACACTGCTGTTCAGTTTACCTGGTTCTGAACCCTGTTTAGTCCAGCCTACTCATGATGGATTGGGCTTCAACCTTAGGAAACAGAAGGTGAGGAGGTGGGAATAACCCAAATCCCCATACTGTTGTTATTATTGTTAGGTGCCATTGAGTCGATTCCGACTCATAGCGACCCCATGTACAACTGAACAAAACACTGCCCAGTCCTGCACCATCCTCATAATCCTTGCTATGTTTGAGCCCATTGTTGCAGCTACTGTGTCAATCTGTCTCGTTGAGGGTCTTCCTCTTTTTCACTGACCCTCTACTTTACCAAGCATGATGTCCTTCTCCAGGGACTGGTCCGTCCTCATAACATGTCCAAAGTATGGGAGAAAAAGTCTCGCCCTCCTTGTTTCTAATGAGCACTCAGGCTGTACTTCTTCTAAGACAGATTTGTTCATTCTTCTGTCAGTCCGTGGTATATTCAGTATTCTTTGCGAACACCATAATTCAAAGGCATCGGTTCTTCTTAGGTCCTCCTTATTCATTGTTCAGCTTTCACATGCATATGAGACGATTGAAAACACCATGGCTTGGGTTAATCCTTAAAGTGACATCTTTGCTTTTTAACACTTTAAAGAGATCTTCTGCAGCAGATTTGCCCAGTGCAATGTGTTGTTTGATTTCTTGACTGCTGCTTCCATGGGCATTGATCATGGATCCAAGTAAAATGAAATCCTTGACAACTTCAACGTTTCCTCTGTTTATCATGATGTGGCTTAATGGTCCAGTTGTGAGGATTTTTGTTTTCTTTATGTTGAGGTATAATCCCTACTGAAGGCTGTGGTCAATAAGTGCTTCAAGTCCTCTTCACTTTCAGCAAGCAAGGTTGTATCATCTTCATAATGCAGGTTGTTAATAAGTCCTCCTCCAATACTGATGCTCTATTCTTCTTCATATAGTCTAGCTTCTCGGATTATTTTGCTCAGCATATAGATTGAATAAGTATGGTGAAAGGATACAACTCTGATGCACACAAATAGGGTGAGGCAGTAGTGATTGATTAAAGGTTGGTTATAGATTGATACTGTAAGCTTATGTGAAACATAGCTTTCCAGGAATGATTTAGGTAGAAAGCCCATCGTCTTGCCAAACAAGCCTTTTGCACACATAAGCAAAACTATGAGCCTCATGTTGTAGCATGGAAGGAATGACTAAACTCCTGGCAAGAACGTGGCCTGGGCATTTCCAGCCCTGGCTTCTGGCCCGACCTTTTCTGACCTTTGCAGTTGTCCTGAGCAGGCTGACTTCACAACACCTGTCCTCTGTGACAACTGTCACTGTCAGCCCCACCTGGCTCCACTCAGCTGGAAGCCATATCTGCCTGACACTGCCATCTGTTGCCCTGTTGATACCCACATTTGCCATTATTGTGTTCCTTTTGCCTTCATTTTCGTCGTTGCTTGCTCTTTCTTATCTCTCCCTCTCCCTGTTTTCTCCTATGAGGAGTCCCTGGGTGGTTGTTAACCAGAAGGTTGAAGGTTTGAATCCACCCAGAGGTGCCTCAGAAGAAAGGCCTGGTGACCTACTTCTGAAAAAAATCAGCTATTGAAACCCCTGTGGAGCACAGTTCTATTCTGATACACGAGGTCGCTATGAGTTAGAATTGGCTCGATGTCAACTGGTTTTACTGTTATGACTACTAATTTTCACACTTTTATAAACTCCTGTTGCCTAAAAGTTTTTTGTTCTAGATATGAAACTTTTTGAAGGAATGACAGGGAACCAATTCTGAAGATTCTTAAAAGAACAACAACAACACTTGTGTTAATTTTTTTTAGCAATGTGAGGTCATGTTTGGCCATGTCATGCTGCATCTGACATACACGCTGTACTTTAATAGGCCACCCCATACAAGGAAGGAAACAGATCGGTGACATGTTGGAGCCCAACAGGTGATCATAAAGTGGTGAAAACTGTTCTCAGGACTCCTTCCTGCCAGCTACAGATAAATAGAATTGGTCTGCTCAATACTTCCTCTTTTGCACATTTTAGCACTTAAGGTGGAACTCTACTTGCCAGAATTTGGGACTTTCTCCTCTTGCAACTTGCCTATTTTCATATTTATTGAGCATCTACTGTATACCAGGCCCTGTGGAGGTACTCTCTTCCCTAAAATCTCCAAGATAGACCCTCTTTATCCCCATTTTACATATGATAAATCTGAGGCTCAGAGAGGTTAAATAGCCTGCCCACAAAAACACAGCTGGTAAGTGGCACACTTCAAAGCTAACCCAATGTTTTCAGTCTCTTTAACCCATTCTCTTTGTTTTGATTATTCATTCAATCACCTAATAGTCACTAAACACCATTGAATGTTAGGCCCTCGTGATAACGTCCACCACTCATCTGTCAATTTGTTGTACTATGGTGGCTTACATTTTGCTGTGATGTTAGAAGCTATGGCACTGGTATTTCAAACACTAGCAGGGTCACAAATGGTGGACAGGTTTCATTGAAGCTTCCAGACTAAGACTAGGAAGAAGGCCTGGCAATCTACTTCCAAAAATTAGCCAATGCATAACAGTTTATAAAGAAAATGTTCTACATTCTACTTTGGTGCGTAGTGTCTAGGGTCTTAAAAGCCTGTGAGTGGCCATCTAAGATACTCTACTGATCTTACCCCTTTGGGAGCAAGGGAGAATGAAGAAAACTAAAGATACAAGGGAAAGATTAGTCCAAAGGACTAATGGACCACAACTACCATGGCCTCCACCAGACTGAGTCCAGTACAAATAGATGGTGCCCAGCTACCACCACTGACTGCTCTGACAGGAATCGCAATAGAGGGTCCTGGACAGAACTGGAAAAAATGTAGAACAAAATTTTAACTCACAAAAAAAGACCAGACTTACTGGTCTGACAGAGACAGGAGAAACCCTGAGAGTATGGCCCCCGGACACCCTTTTAGCTCAGTAATGAAGTCACTCCTGAGGTTCACCCTTTATCCAAATATTAGACAGGCCCACAAAACAAAATGAGACTAAAGGGGCACACCAGCCCAGGGGCAAGGACTAGAAGGCAGGAGGGGACAGGAAAGCTGGTAACAGGGAACCCAGGGTTGAGACAGAAGAGTGTTGACATGTCGTAGGGTTGTGAACCAATGTCATAAAACAATATGTATACTATTTAATGCGAAGATAATTTGTTCTGTAAACTTTCATCTAAAGTACAATTAAAAAAAAAAAAAAAAGCCGAAAATCAGCCAATGAAAACCCTATGGATCACAGAATATTGTTCAAGACTTCGACTCCCTTACTTTAGATGCATAATCAGGAGGGACCAATTGCTGGAGAAGGACATCATTTTTGGTAAAGTAGAGGGCCAGTAAAGGCAAGGGAAACCTTCAATAAGATGGACTGACACAATGGCTGACAATGGACTCAAACATACCAACAATCATAAAGATGGTGCAGGACCAGTCGTTTCATTCTGCTATACGTAAGGTCGCCATGCATCAGAACAGTCTTGATGGCAGCTAACAACAACAATAATGATTAAGTGGGAGATCAGACAGACATTGTCCTGTGTTTACATTCGAGAAGTGGAACTCTGGAGGATATGCAGGAGTTAATTACGTGGAAAGATAGGAGGAGAGCATTTCACGAATCCTTCTAACAGAGCTATAATCTCTGAAATACTGCCGTTTCTGGCATGAGTGATGTGATCTCTTTAGGACATCTTAAGGATGCATGGTGGGGTTTGTCCTTAGGGGGCTAGGACTTTATTACTTAAGGTAGCTCAGGATTCATACCTGCTCGCATCCCAGCTACTCAGCGTCACCACTCAGTTGCTAGCCTTTCTTTGCTTGTTAAGTTCCCAGGACTACAAAACAGAAAGGAGGAACCTCAGGCTAGTTCACGGGCTGTTCAAGAGACATGTTGAATATACTTAAAGCACAAAAGTGGCTCTTTCACAAAGTTTAACATTATGTCCCACAAATGTAAGAAGATTACTAATTGCATTCATTTTATTACCCAGGGAGAGAGAGAAGTAGATAAAAATTAGCCTGGACTGGCAAACGTGTTATAAATCATTGACACTGTTGTAATCTTTACTCATGTAGTCATTTCAGTAAACCTGAGCTGACTCCTGAGCATTTCAAATGCTCTGGTTTAACATTTGGCATGGGTGCAGTTGCCACCCTAGAAACCACTGAGCAAGGAATAACGGTGGAGTAAGACCCAGAGGGAGACCCTGTTGCCCTACACACTTTTCTCAAAGCAGGAACAAACAGTCTACTACTGAATGACAAGGGCATAGGGCCTAAAATGAATGACCAGCCATAATTGGTTGAGGTTTGGAATTCTTAAATCACAGCTTCAATTGATTGTCATTTCCCATCTCAAAAATCTTTAATAGCTGCTCAGGGAGTGGAGAATACAGTCCAAGCATCCTCAGTCTGGTCTTCCAAGTCCTCTGTAGTCTGGCCCCTACACTCTTAACCAACTCTGACCTGTACTACACAGCTTCACCTCCCACCAACCCTGTACTCTTGCCATAGTGGTCAGTCCCTGCTCCCCTGAATATGCTCAGCACTGTCCAAACTCCTGACCCCTGCTCAGGCTCTTCCTTCTGCTTGTATGGTAGTCTGTTTGTAAATATGGCTGCAATTATTCTTCTCACTGTATCCACATCTGTCATGGATTGAATTATGTCCCCCAGAAAATGTGTGTATCAATTTGGCTAGGCCATGATTCCTGGTACTGTGTGATTTTCCTGTATGTTGTTAACCAGCCTCTACGATGTTAATGAGGGAGGATGGGTGGCAGTTGTGTTAGTAAGGCAGGACCTGATCTACAAGACTGGATTGTGTCCTGAGGCAATCTTTTGAGATATAAAAGACAGAAGTGAGCAGTGAGACAGGGGGACCTCATGCCTTCAAGAAAGCAGTGCCAGGAGCAGAGCGCGTCTTTTGGACTGGGGTCCCTGCGCCGAGAAGCTCCTAGTCCGGGGTAACACTGAAGAGAAGAAGGCCGACAGAGAGAAAAAGCCTTCCCCTGGGGCTGATGCCCTGAATTTGGACTTTTAGCCTACTTTGACTGTGAGGAAATAGACTTCTCTTCGTTAAAACCATCCACTTATCATACTTCTGTTATAGCAGCACTAGATGACTAAGACAACATCCCTTTGGATTGTGACTTTTCATTGCCTCCCATCAAAAAGTGGCATTTACCTAAGTACAGTGAAACCTATGGAACTGGAACTCGATGGGACTGCCTTGTTTCTCTGGGTCTTGCAAGTTTTCCACCTTTGGCAGGGTGCACTTTACTGTCCCACTTTATTGTGCCTTGTTTTAGTGGAAATAAAATTTGAGTTTTCCTTCTCTGACAGGTTTTCACCTTATGCAAGTTCTGGCTTTCACAGGTTTTACCGTATATACCAAAGAAACTTGCATCGATGATGCAAACAGACACATGTACCCCAATGTTCATTGCAACACTACTCACAATAGCCAAAAGGTAGAAACAATCTAAATGCTCATCAACAGATGAATGGATAAAAAAAAAAAAAAGCGATACATCGGTACAATGGAATATTATTTTGCCACAAAGAGAAATGAGTCCTGATACAGGTTACAGTGTGGATAAACCTTGAAAATGTTGTGCTGAGTGAAGCAAGACAATCACAAAAGGACAGATATTATGCAATCTCACATATGAAGTATCTAGAATAGACAACTATACAGAGATAAAACTTTATTAGTAGTTACTAGGGGTGGGAGGGAGGCGGAAATGGTGAAGCATTGTTTAGGAAACACTGAGTTTCTGGCAATGGATGTTGGCGATGGTTGTACAACTTGATTAATCTAATTAGTGTCACTAAATCATATATGCGAAAAATCTTGAATTGGCAAATGTTGTGTGTTATATATGTATGTATACACACACACATATGTGTATCCATATATATGTGTGTGTATCTTTAAAACAAAGATTAAAAAAAAGTTCATTTCCTCACCCTTTGAATCTGGGCTGACCTTGTGATTTGCTTTGGCCAGTAGAATGCAGCAAAAGTGATGTTATGCCAGTTCTGAGCCTAAGCCTTAAGAGGCTTTGCATGTTTTTGTTCACTCACTTGGAACCCTGATATCACCGTGGTAACAAGCCAGGCTAGACCACTAGATGATGAGAGAGAGACCTGTTGCTCAGGCACTCTTATCGCTTAACCTGACGGCCATCCAGCCACTAAGCAACCCAAATAACTGCAGATACCTGAGCAAGTGATGACAGCTGATGCTGACATCAACCAAGCCTGGCCAGAGGAGCAGAGCTGTCCACCTAGTCTGTGGACGGTCCAGCCAAAACAAATGGTTGTTGTTTTAAATTACTAACTTTTGGGGTGGGTTCATACGCAGCAAGAGATAACTGATACAGCCTGGGATTACCTTCCCATTTAGCCAACAAACATGCATTAAAAGCCTGCCTCCCTTCCTCAACTCCAATTGACTGAACCTATATCATAGCATATCTCTGGATTCTCTGTCATGTGGACTATTGGAAAAGCTGCCTAATTAGTCTCCCCAATCTAGCTTCCACTTGAATCAAGCCTCCAGAACCTTAGCGTAGTAAACTTATAAATGCAAATTATGTCTCTCTGAGGAAATCCCTTCACTGGCTTCCTATCAGTCCCCTGACAAAGTCCTAAATCTACCTTTGTGTTCTGATCCCAGCATACTTCTGCAGCCTCATCTTCCATCACTCCCAGACCCACACTTAAAGTCTAGCCTGTTAGCAGTTCACTCTTTCCTGTTGTCTCTTACAAGAATGTTCTCCCCACCCTAGTCTGCTTGATATGCTAGTATTTATCTTCTTAAGCCCAGTTGTCACCTCTTCCAGGAAGTTTTTATTAAACTTTGCTGCTCCCTCTGCCTCACCCCACCAAAGATAGAGTTGATCACCCCATTCCTGAGTATGCCTTGTACATACTGTTATTGTGCACGATTATAATTTTGTTTACATGTTTGAGGTAAATTTCTTTTTTCTAGTTCAAGGGCCTATGTATTCATTGTATCAGTATTTATCTAACTAGCTAGCCCTTAGGCAAAATCTTTTCACTTAAGAGACATTGATAAGTGTGTTTTGAATGAATGAGCAAATTAATGGATTAAAGAATGAATACGGACTGCCTTTACGGTTACCCAACCTTGACCCCCAAAAGGTAATTATTTATATCTGTATGTTTATACACTTGTATCTATACATCACATATATACTATCCTCGCACAAATAAATTTTCCTTATTTCCTGACAGCAAATTTTGCTTAAAGGGTAGGGGAAGAGAATCAAAGTGTTGGAAGAAAGAGAGGAAAGGAAATGCCAGTTGACCTGGGAGGAGAATAGTCTGAAAGTCAAACACTATCTGCTGCACAATTTTGTATGACCTTTATGAACCTTGATCATGAGGTCCAATCTCTACATTTAAAAAAGAACTTCCAATCTTTTTGTTTAATATTTCTGAAAAATAGCAAAGAGTATCTACTATATTCAAGCAGCACTTCATAGTTCTTCTCCCCTCTCCAATCTCTTGTACCATCCTGGAATCTGTCATTCCCCAAAACCACGTCCACCCAAATAAGACTATCCGCAGTGAAAAGGAATGTTTTTCTCCCTCTCTCAGTTTCTTCACTCTCTCCTTCCCAGTTCTTTATCAGACACTGGTAGATTAACTTAAGCTTTCCCAGGCATCCCTTGCTGTTCTTCTTCCCAACAGTCTTGCTCTCCCTGTTTTCTAACTCTGCGTCACAAAAGCCTAGAAACCTGTACAGCAGAGGAGTCTGGCCTTCTTGGAAAGGAGAAACTAGAGGGAAAAATATTTTACAAGGAAACAGTAGCATTGCCTTGATGAGAGCTAAGTGGGTGAGGCTAGGAATGTTTATGCATTAACTTACCCTGGTACACTTGACTACAGTTTTCACTGGTCCATAACAAAATGAGAAAAATCAAATAAAATAGTAAATCAAGTAAAATAACTTATAAAAAGTTATTAAAATTGTCTTTTAGTCTAGTATCTACCTTTTTGGGGTTGTCCATTAATGAAACCATGGTGATATAAGACAGGTTTTTAAATATTGCTATGTGGTAAGGTAGAAAATTGACAAATATATGTAAGGCCACTTTTATTTATTTATATTTTATTTTACTAAACCATAAAATTCTAAAGTCTGGAAACCATTGTTACCATGATTTGGTAAGAATGAAAGAAAAAAAAAAAGGGATTGCAGTTGGAGGATGAAAAGAAAGGAAAGGAGAAGAGGATTGATATTCTAAACTCTTGTAAAAAATCCCCGGAAGATATTTACATTATTTGCCCTGTTCCCAATCTGGAATTCTGGTGAAGTCCTCCATGGACTTCAAAGGTACATTAATGACAGTACTCAAACTATTGTCAATATATCAAAAAGTCTAAGAAAAGCTACCTTTTGCAAAATAAATTAGGTGGTACAGGCTAAACAGCTAATTGCTTTTGGCTAAAAACATAAGAATTCAATATAGTAATGATGGTTACCTCATGCTGATCGGAAGTGCTAATTAATATCTATATAGGTTTATTAAGAAAAACTTGAAAATTATTGATTAAAATCTTATATTTCAAATACTTCGGCAGTTTCTCAAAAAGAACCATAGAATTACCATCGGACTCATCAATTCCACTCCTAGATATATGCACAAAAAAATGAAAACATATGTCTGCACAAAAATTTCTATATGACTGTTCATAGCAGCATTATTCATAATAGCCAGAAAGTGAAAACAATTCAAATATCCATCAGCTGATGAATGGACAAAAAAATGTGGTATATCCATACAATGGAATATTACTTAGCCATAAAAATGGATGAAGTACTGACACAAACTACAACATGAATGAACCTACAACACTTGCTATGCTAAGTGAAAGAAACGAGACATAAAAGGCCGCATATTGCATAATTCCATTTATATGAAATATCCAGAATAGGAAAATCCATAGAAATAGAGAGTAGATTAGTGGTTGCCAGGAACCGGGATAAGGAAGGAATGGGAAATGACTGCTAGGGGAAAGGGCTTCATTTTGGGGTGACAAAATGTTCTGAAAGTAGATAGTGGTGATGGTTGTAACATTGTGAATTTTCTAAAACCGACTGAACATTTAGAAAAAATATAAATTAAACTTAAAAAAAAAAGAAAAAACAAAACCTTGTACTTGTTTCATAGGTAGAATTATTTAAAGCGTGAGGTCTGTCATGGATTGAAATGGAATTGTGTCCCCCCAAAATATGTGTTAACTTGGCTAGGTCATGATTCCCAGTGTTGTGTGATTGTCTACCATTTTGTCATCTGATATGATTTTCCTTTGTGTTGTAAATCTTACTGGTATGATGTTAATGAGGTAGGATTAGAGGCAGTTATGTTAATGAGGAAGGACTCAATCTACAAGATTTAGTTGTGTTTTAAGTGAATCTCTTTTGAGATATAAAAGAGAGAAGTGAGCAGAGAGACAGGAGGACCTTATACTACCAAGAAACAAGAGCCAGGAGAATAATGCGTCCTTTGGACCTGGGGTCCCTGCGCTGAGAAGCTCCTCAACCAAGGAAGATTGATGACAAAGACCTTCCCCCAGAGCTGACAGAGAGAGAAAGCCTTCCCCTGGAGCTGGAACCCTGAATTCGGACTTCTAGCCTCCTAAACTGTGAGGGAATAAATTTCTGTTTGTTAAAGCCATCCACTTGTGGTATTTCTGTTACAGCAGCACTAGATAACTAAGACAGGGTCCATGAGGGGAAAATAATAAGATGAATGCTGGTTGGTGAGAAATTTGGGAAACATCACTGTACACAGATTAAATCTATATTAGGAGTCAGCTGTTCTGTATCCTGAATTTACCCGTACCTTTGCAAACAAGGTGGCATTCACATTAATTCTTAGAGTTCAAAGGTTCACAGCTCCTTGCTTTGTAACCCACAGTGGCTAAACAGGCTTCTCTGTGCCAAACCACAAGGAGTTCCAGGAAGAAAGGAGAGAGTGGTCAAACCCTAGCCCCTTTTGTTCTTCTTTAGCACCCAGGCCTGAAAACCACACTGAGCGAGCAATGTGAGTGTGAGATCTGAACTACAGCCTGCAGCTGCTGTATCCTCTCCCCAGGGCTCAGACCTGGTGGATGGGCCCAGCTCATGTCTCCCACTTGGGTTGTTCTCTTCAGTCCCACCTATCTCTGCCTACAGGACTGTACTACACTAGGGTCTGCTGATCCCAGTTCATCAGACACAGTTACACTCAAGTTCAATCTAGGGTCCAACTCCGGTTTCCACTGCACTGCTGTAGCATGTCACTCACAACTGATCTACCACATCAAACGTTTTGAAGCCAAGGTGGAAAAGAAAATTAAATGAAATGAAGCACTGTATTTCCTTTAAGATTCGGCTTTTTGGGACTATGGTGTCCTATTTATTCCCTGACAAAATGGTGGTTTGCCATCATGTAAAAGAAAGTCATACCTCCTGCAGTCAAGGATTGTTTGGATTTCCCAGGGATGCATATGGTGTCAGAGAATATAGAGATGGGAGGAGCTTCATGGGCATCTGGTACAGTGTCTCAACGACTTGAGGGGTCACTAGTACACTCCTGGCCAATGCCCATCTAGCCTTGCTTGCACACATGCCAGGAAGAGAAACTCTCCTCTTTTATATTGCTATAAAACTTTTCACGGGTCCACACTGTTCTCAATTAAAGTCCACCACCACAATATGCAGTGAAACCTGAGAAAGCCAGAACCTGTGTATGGTGAAACCTGCCAGAGGAGGAAAACTCAAATACTTTCCACTAAATAGACAATGACAGAAAAGTGGTGACTGCACCTTGTTAAAGGAGGAAAACTTGTGAGACGCAGACAAACAAGGCAGTTCCATTGAATTCCGTCTCTCACAGGTTTCACTGTATTTGAATTTTCCTTCTCTGACAGGTTTCTGCCTTACACAGTTTCTGGCTTTTGCAGGTTTTACTGTATATATGTGTTATCACTAGCAAAGTCACTCTCTCACATACCTCGTTTGATTTTTACACCAATGCTTGTAGGAAAGGCATCATTTTTCCCATTTTACCAATGGAGAAACTGAATTTCAAGGAGGTTACGTGAGTTGCCCCAGTTAGCAGAATCAGGACTCAAACTCTGAGCTTCTAATTCCAAGCCCAATATTGTATTCACTCTAGAATGCAGCCTTCTAGAATTTTTAGAGGCTAGAGACCATCTGTTTATGTATTTCTGTACAGTACTTCAATAATATTATTTTAATAAATAACTTATATTACACAGATAATTTTATGTAGTTGGTAGAGTATGGTATAGTGAAATCATAGAGAACTGAATTTTTTTCTCAGTGCTTCATTCCTTTTTTAAAATTGTTGTAAAAATATAAGTAACACCATATTTGCCAATTCAACTTTTATGTATGCAATTCAGTGAGCTCAATTACATCAGTCATGTTGTGCAACCATCCCCAATGTCCTTTGTCAAATTTTCCATCCCCGTAAACAAAAACTCATTGCTTCCTAAACAATAATTCCCCCCATTCCTCTTCCTTCCTGCCCCTAGTAAGCATCATTCCTTTTTACAGCTGAATAATATTTCACTGTGTGGATCTCGACTTTTCCAGATGGGGGGTCTTCCCCTTCTGGGTACACACATGCCCCCTGCTCAAACCAAAACTTTCCCGTGCCAGCAACAATACTGGTACACATCAGGTGTTCCACAGTGCTGACCGGATGAAGGAATGAATGAATTAATGAATAAATGAATGATTCGTTCTGGCCGGAGATGGTGGAAACATCTCTAGGGTGTGACAAACACATCAGGGCCCAACCCCTGAGAGTCTCTTACCAGCTGGGTGACTAGGGATGTCCCTACCCTCTCTGAACCTCTGTTTTCTCGACTATACTAGTAAACCAAGTTGTTGTCAAGTTGACTTTGACTCACTGCAAAACACATGTGTGTCTGAGTAGAACTGTGCTCTAGTGGTTTTTTTAAAAACTATGATTCATGTGAAAGTTTACAGAGCAAATTAGTTTCTCATTAAACAGTTAATACACAGATTGTTTCGTGACACCAGTTTTCAACCCCACAGTGTGTCAACACTCTCTCCTTCTCCACTCCAGTTTCCCCATTTCCATTCATCCAATTTTCCTGTCCCTTTTTGCCTTCTCGTCTTTGCTTTTGGGCCGGTGTGCCCATTAGCCTTGTGTACATAGTTGAACTATGAAGTAAGTCCCTCATGTGTGTTATTGTTGGCCGTATACACCTGCCTAACTTTTAGCTGAAGAGTGAACTTCAGGAGTGACTTCAGTACTGAGTTAAAAGGGTGTCCGGGGGCTATACTCTTGGGGATTCTCCAGTCTCTATTGGACCAGCAAGACTGATCTTTTTTTTTTTTTTGTGAATTGGAATTTTATTTTACAATTTTCTCCTGCCTGATCCCTATTATGATCCCTGCCAGAGCAGTCGGTGGTGGTAACTGGGCAACATCTAGTTGTTCTGGGTTCAGTCTGGTGGAGGTTATGGTAGTTGTGGTCCATTGGTCCTTTGGACTAATCTTTTCCTTGTGCTTTGGTTTTCTTCATTCTCCTTTGCTCTAGCCGAGATGAGACCAGTAGATGTATCTTAGATGGCCACTTACAGGCTTTAAGACCCCAGATGTTACTCACCACAGTCAGATGTAGAACATTTTCCTTATAGACTGTTATGCCAATTGTGCTAGATGTCCCTCGAGACCACAGTCCCCAGCCCTCCTTCCAGTAGCTCCATCTCTGAGGGCGTTTGGACGTGTTTGTGAAGCTTCTATGACTTTGCCCAGGTCAAGCTGTACTGACTTCCCCAGTATTGTCTACTGTCTCACCCTTCACCTAAGTTACCACTTAACCTTCTGCTTAGTTAGTGTGAGTATTTAAAAATATTTTATTGTTTTTGGTGAAAGTTTACACAGCAAGTTAATTTCCTGTTCGACAATTTCCGTATAAATTGTCCAGTGACATTAGTTATGTTTTTCACAATGTGTCAACAAACATTCTCTTTAATTGTATTCTGGTTGTTCCATTTCCAGTACTCTAGTTTTCCTGCCCCCTTATCTTCTCATCTTTGCTTTAGAGTAAATGTTGACCTTTTGGAGAGAACTGAATTTGAACTCCACCTTGACTACCTGTAAGGTGTTTGACCTTGGACAAGTAACTTAACTTTGCAAAGCCTAATTCATTTATAACATGATGTGGTAGCTAGTAGTCTCCACAATGTCCCTCAGTGAGCCTCACCTCCTAGTATCTGCACCTTTGTGTAGGCCCCTCCCTTTGAATCTGGGACGGACCTGTGATTCATGTTTGACTAATAGAATTGGTGTGTGATCATTAAGGTTGTGTGTCAATTTGGCTGGACCATGATTCTCAGTGGTTTGACAGTGGTTTGCTGTAGTTTGGCAGTTGTATAATTATATAATCACCTCCAAATGAGATTTGTTATAATGTGATCATCTCCATGATGTGATCTGCTGTGAGTAGACAATCAGTTGAAGGGGAGTTTCCTTGGGTGTATGGCCTACATCCAATGTAGGTGGACTTTCTGGCAAGGCTCTCAGACTTTTCCTCACTCTTGATCCTGCAGCTGGCTCCCGTTCATCTGACCTCTGGTTCTTGGGACTTGAGCTGGCAGCTTGCCTGCTAGTCTTGGGATTTGTCAGTCTCTGTGGTCTGGTGTTGGGTTTGCCAGCCCCTGCAGCTACATGAGCTGGGAGAAGCCTCTATTCTGACCCACGAACTTGGAACTTTCAGTCTCTACAACCACATGATCCATTTCCTTGATATAAATCTCTCCCTCTCTCTTTCTCTGTCTCTATGTATATATACATATATAGATGCTTCACTGGTTTTACTTCTCTAGAGAACCCAGCCTAAGACATGGTGGAAGTGTCTTTGCATGAATTCTGAGGCTAGGTCATAAGAAATCTTGTAGCTTCTACCTAGTTCCCTGGGAACACTCAATTTAGGGGAAGAAAGCTGCTATGTAAATGTCCGACTATCCTCAGACTGCCATGATTTGATGAAGCCCAAGCTAGCCTTGTGGAGGAAACCTGGAGAGAGAAGAGATGCCCAGCCATCCCCCTGATATTCCAGCTATTCCAGCTAAGGAGACAGCCATGTGAGTGAAGAAGCCATCATGGATGTCCAGCACAATTGAGTCATCAGATGTCTCCAGCTCTAGCCACTTCTTCAGCAACTGCACGACACTCCAAAAAAGAACCATGCATCTGAGCACAGTTAACCCACAAAACCATGAGCGCTAATAGGAGTTGTTGTTTTTAAGCCATTGAGTTTCTGGGTGTCTTGTTATATAGCAAGGAGCCCTGGTGGTACAAGTGGCTAAGCGTTTGACTGCTAACTTAAAGGTCAGTGGTTTGAACCCACCATCATCTCCATGGGAGAAAGATGTGGCAGTCTGCTTCCGTGAAGATTTACTGACTTGGGATTCCTATGGGGCAGTTCTACTCTGTCCTATAGGGTCACTATGAGTCAGAATTGACACGATCACAATGGGCTTTGGGTTTGGTTTTGTTATACAGCAATAAATAGCCAGAATGCACAAGGAAGATAAATATACCTACTATATAGAAACGGTGTGAAGAATATATGAGATAATGTATTTAAATGTCCAGCGCAATGTAGACAATCAATAAATTGTAAATTATTATTGTCCTTATGTTTAATTCTAAGACTCATTTAAGTCCTTAGTGTCTCTGTGAGTTGGAATTGACTTACAAGTAATGGGTTTGGTTTTTTGGGGGTATACATCTGAACCATGCATGTATATTTTAAAACTCTGAGAACAAAGGGAGTATTTGCCTTGCAGAAAGCAAATATACATCAACCAAAAGCCCTAGGGAGCTTTGGACTCCCTGCTCTTTGAGTAGGCATTTTTCTGTAATTCTTTATATCTGGTTTTGTTGGTCTGGTTTCTGCCTAATTTGGTTTCACTAGGACCTTATCTGCTGTGTTTAAGGTGTTTCTTTGATCCATCAATACAAACCACTTAAAATTAATTACCATAGACAACAGTGCTAGTAGGCTGTTGGCATAAACTCCTTTTCTTAGTCTTGCTGTCTTTCCAGATTGGAGAAGAATTTGCTCTTTTTTAAAAATACATTGGTGTTACCAAAGACATCCAGCCATGAAAGAATCATGGGGTTCTTATTCTGTCTAATGCAGTCTAGACGCACATGGCCCAGTGCCTTTAAGAACACACAAAGATATATTTATAAATTTGCTCAGGCATTGTATTCAGCACTTATCCAATAGGACTGAAGACTGAGATGGTAGTGAGACTTAAAATAAATAGAAAATTATGAGATTAGGTGTAGTTAAACTATAGAGCATACATTTTTTAAATCAGGAAGAATTTTGTAAAGGATACTGTCATGGATTGAATTGTGTCCCACCAAAATACATGTCAACCTGGCTGGGCCATGAGTCTCAGTGGTTTGGTATTTATGTAATGATGAATCACCCCCCACGATATGATCTGATATGATCAGCCAATCAATTGTAAGGGGGCTAGGGTGGGATGGAACACCCTTACCCAGGTCACAGCCATGATCTGATATAAGGGGAGTTTCCTGTGGTGTAGGCTGCATTACCTTTTATCTTACAAGAGATAAAAGGAGAAAGAAGCGAGCAGAGAGAGAAGGATCTCCTACCACCAAGAAAAAAGAGAGGGGAGTGGAGCATGTCCTTTGGACCCAGGGTCCCTGTGCTGAGAAACTCCTAGAACCAGAGGATGATTGATGAGAAGGATCTTTCCCCAGAGCCAACAGAGAGAGAAGGCCTTCCCTTGCAGCTGACACCTTGAATTTGGACTTCTAGCCTCCTAAACTGTGAGAGAATACATTTCTGTTTGTTATAGCCAGCTGTGGTATTTCTGTTATAGCAGCACTAGATAACTAAGACAGACACCAACTGAATGATCATGTGGCTTGGTTTTGATAGTCATGTCTGATACTTTTGTGGTGATCTTTTCATTTCAAGGGACTTTCTCTCATTAGTCTCAAACCTACTCAAGAAGACAGCCAGGACTGGAACTTCATTCCCATTTCACAGATGAGAAAACTAAAGAGAAGTTAAATGATTTTTCCCAGGATTCTGAACTCACAGTCTAGAACTGGTTCCATGACAATAAAGTAGCTTTTCATGGACCAGCAGACAAGTACCATCTAGTAAGAAAAAGAAAAAGAAATAGAAATTCATGAAGACAGAGATGGAGTAAAAATTTTCATTAAATTATTAAGCAGGAATTTTTAAGGTGTTTTTAAACTATGAATCTACAGTTCCTTATCTAAAGTCCCTTAGGTTATATGCATTTTGGGATTTTGAATTTTTTAGATTTTGGAAAGTTAGTATGGTGCTATATATCATATTTATACACATACACTCCAGCAGGGATGGGGCAACACCTTATAATTAAACGTAGTATTTTTTTGCAGTACAATGTTTAAATATTCATACTAAATGGGATAAAGATTATAACACATTATAAATAGCCTCATGTCAGTTCCAGTTAGATTTTACCACCAAATCAGCTTGCTACAGATTTATAAACAAACAAAATTTTTGTTTTTCAGAGTTTTTGGACTTTAGATTTGTGGAAAATGGATTCTAGAGTTGTATTCAGACTATGAGAATGATCATTTTCTCAGTGTGTTCTGCTCTTGGGAACTTCACTGGCTTGCCTAGCGGAGCTTATTCTCAATCTTTCTGTAGGAAGGATGACTTGAACAAAACACTGAACCTTCTGGTCTGTGCTTCTGTAGCTGGCGTGCTCACAAAGGAAGGGCCTTGGCTAAGTCTGAAGCATTGTTTCAGGCTCTGACGTGACAAGCCAGTGAACCCAGCTAATAAACTCTTTTATCCAAAATCCCTAAGGGTGAGAAGAGAAAAGAAAAAGAAATTAAAATGGAATAGCAGTCTGCTTTCAACTCCATGAGAGCTGATCACATGATGAAGCCAGAGGCATCTCATCAAGAAAGTTCAAAGTCGATGAAGCAATTTCATTCTGGAAGCCTTAGACTAGTCAGACCTGCAAAGAACCCATTATAAGATCATCCAGATGGGTTGGTAGAAGTGGAATCCATACATTAATATTAATGGCAGTAATAATTATGGCTCCATTCCCCGTTTCAGTCCCTGCCTGTGAGGCAAGGCCAGGCCCTTATTTTCAAGCTCACTTAAGACTGGCCTTATTTTCATGATTGGCCTTTTCACCACACTTCAAATGGAGCAGTGTGGGTTTTGTTGTCTCCTCATTACTAGTGACCCCATCAGTTGGATGTCATGGTCTGTTCCAGGTGATACCTTCCACTGGGAATGGGTAAATGTTGCTAAGATAGGTAAGTGGTGGTGTGGGGGTGAACACAGGGCCTGAAGGCCTACACCCCAAGGTGCTCTGAGACACTACTGAAGAGCCATGTGGCTGCTGCTGTTGCTGACTCGGTGTATTCTGGTATGTTGAAGCAACTTCCCATAAGCAGCAAAAGGGAAAATGCTCACCTCTGATAACACCTCTGAAAACAAACAAATAAAAAACTCATTGCTGTTGAGTCGACTCCAACTCATAGCAACCTGACAGGACAGAGTAGAACTGCCACATAGGGTTTCCAATTTATGGAAGCAGATTGCTGTATCTTTCTCCTGCCGAGCAGCTGGTGGGTTTGAACTGCCAACTTTTCGGTTAGCAGTCGAGTGCTTAATTGTTGCACCACCAGGGCACTTTACCTCTGATAAAGAGAAAATGCATTTTGAACAAAGCTCTTTTTTTTGTGGCCCCCCCCCTTTTTTTTTTTTACCGTTGGCTTACGTTTATTTCTCTCATACTTCATCTGCAATGATCTCTGAAATTTAATCAACTATTTGGTATCTTCCTTGTTATGAAGAGAAAAAATATATCAAGGCCTCTAGTCTCCTCGGTTCTGACTTCTTTTGTAGAGTGAGTCCCTTATCTCTTGGTGCACCTGACTCAATTCCATTTTTAAAAAACGACTGCGTTTTGAGCACTTCCTGTGTGTGCAGAGCTCTGATGCCAGAGATAACTGGGTTTGAACTCCAGGCCAACCACTTACTGTGTGAATCCAAACAAGTCACTTTACCACCACAGGACATGATTTCCTCAACTGTAAATGGAATAACACATAAGAAATTTGTTATGAGGGTCAAATGGAGTAATAAGAGTGTTTGGTACATAACAGACACTCAGAAAAGTTTATTGTAACTAGATGCTAAGGGGGAACATAAGGTGAATAAAGCACATACCTCCTTAATGCAGGAAACATATAGACAGAATTTGACACATGGCTTGAGAGTACAAAGAGCACAATTAATTTCAGTTGGGAAATAGAGGATGCATGCTTGATCTGGGACTAGACAGAAAAGTAGAAGGTCAACAGCTGTGGAGTGAGAGTAAGGAGACTGAGGAAGGATACTTCTAGG
Source organism: Dugong dugon (assembly GCA_030035585.1). NCBI lineage: Eukaryota > Metazoa > Chordata > Mammalia > Sirenia > Dugongidae > Dugong > Dugong dugon. The sequence goes on from CM057479.1 coordinate 48,364,032, forward strand.
CAGAGAAGATGGCAGCACAGAGGCAGGAAAGAACTGAGCAGGAGAAATTATACAGTAACTGTATAACCTAGATTTTCCCAACACTGTGCAAATCGAGGAGCCCTGATGGTACAGTGACTAAGAACTATGGCTGCTAACCAAAAGGTCAGCAGTTTGAATCCACCAACCGCTCCTTGGAAACCCTACGGGCCAGTTCTACTCTGTCCTATAGGGTTGCTATGAGTCAGAATCGACTCAACACCAATGGGTTTGGTTTGGTATGAATTGAAAATATTCTTTCCTAATAGCCTCACAATTATTCTTTTATTTGTCAAACCAAGTGTTATGATTTTGGTTTGAAAAAAGTTATTATAGCATCTATTTCAGTGTTGCAGGGTATATAACAGGTGATAGAATATGTGGGAAAATGGAGTGGGAAATTAGTTGATTACGTATTGTAGAGGGCCTGGAATGCCATAGAGGGAAATTAAACTGACTTAGTGTTTTGTATAATGAAGAGTCCCGAGCAGCACAAGTTTGGGAACGTTATGCCATCAGTGTACAGGATGCATTGGAGGGGAGAGAGGCAAGGGAAGGGCAAGCGGATTAATTGGGGCAGTACTGTAGATAAGGCAGGAGAAATGCAAAAGGTGGGCTAGAAGAAACAAATGTTATAGAGAAGGGGTTAGCTGAACGTGTTGATTGATTCAATGTGGAGAAAAGAAAGATATTTCAAATAACACTAAGATTTCTAGTCTTGGTGACTGAAAGAATGGGGTCTCCTTTAGTTGGACGCTAGAGTCAGGAGGTAAGGTTTCAAGGAGGAGAAGATAACTTCCATTCTATGCATTCTAATTTTAGGACTGACAGAGATACATTCATGGGCTGATTTGGGGCTCATGAGAGAGTCTGTGGCTATATCTGTGAATAAGAAGGTGTCTTATAAGAATAAGTGGAAGGTCATCAGATAACCAAAGGAGTGTGGAGAGAAAGTGGCTGAACACAGAGAGAATGGTTGAGTCCAAATTCCCTCTTTTGTGGCTTGCCGTCTCCCAAAGACTCTCAACTTCATTCATTTATTTAGATAAAAGAGTAAGTAACTTCAAATTCTCGTGGAATCCAGACTTTCTGGAGCTATGAAGGCTAGATGAACCCCAGAAACTATTGCCCTGAGATAATCTTTAAACCTTAAACCAAAAATATCCCCTGAGATCTTTGTTAAACCAAACAATAGTTTCGCGTAACTGGTAAAGAATGTCTGCCTTGAGCATTGTGCTCTTTTAAGGTCTATCTAAGTGGGATCAAATACACAGCAGCAACTCTAAAGATTAGATAGGAAACTTGGGGGGCAGTGAGTTTATGTTAACGGGGGAGGAACAATGTGGAAAATGAAGAACACAATCAATGTCACTGACTTGCACATGTAGAAATGGTTGAACTGGTGTACCTTCTGCTGTGCGTATCCTCAACAATGAAGTCAATAAAAAATAAAATAAATTATTTTCAAAAAAAGAGTAAGTTTCTGGTGGTATCTTAAAATGTTATGTCTCTCATAGAGATTTACATTTTTGTAGGGATCAAAGCCTTAAGCTAAAGAAATTAAGGCTCCCACCAAGAAATTCAGAGGCGCTTGAAAAGGTGACTAGCTGACTTCCACAGAAGGCTTCCTGTGGGTAAAGACCGCTAGACCAGCAAACCCCCTACCATCCTAAAGGAGAATGCAGTGAACACAGCTCTGCTCTAAAAACATAAGGGAGGTTTTTGCAAAGTACATATTTCTACTCATTTTATAGGAAGAAACATTGTGTTTTAATTTCAAATACTTTAAAAATTAAAAAAAATTTAAATTTCACAAAGATAAAACTTATTAAATAAGTTTTGATGATTTTTTCTGCAGAATATATTTATCAGGTCTCTTTACTAAGTAAAATGCTCCATAAGTGCAGGGATTTTGTGTATTTTTTTCATCAATGTACATTCAATCCAGCAAAGAACACTTCATAAATATCAGTTAATGAAGAAAATGCTGCATGTTTTGTTAGAACAAATACAAATGATAAGTTTTCCCAAGGAGATAACTGAAAAGCATGACTTCACAGCCAGAAGAGTTACCTTAAGAAGCAGACACTTGCCTAGAAGACTAATCAGGACCCCATATGGCTGTGTGCTCATGCACAGGCCCTGCCAAAGGGGCTGGCTGTCTGTTCTGGGAACTCTGCCACCCAACTCCAGTAACGGGGCTTGGCCCTTTCGACATAGATCAAGCCGCAAAATGAGTCACCATGCTTAGCTACTAATGATAAGGTTATTCTCAATCTCAATACAAAAATGCCTCCCAGTGGAAGAGGATCTGAGAAAGGCAGAGAATTTGAGGCCGATGATGCAAACAGAAAAAAGTGGGTGAATGCAATCTAGTAAGTGTAGCTAGCTCCAGAGTTATCTCTGCAAATAATTTTATGTAATTAGAGAAGCTTTGATCACAGGCATTGAAAACCCCGTGGAGTAGTTCTACTGTAAAACATTTGGAGTTGCCGCGAGTTGGAATCAACTCCATGGCAATGGGTTTGGTTTTGTTTGGTAGCTAGTGTAGGTGGTAGTTGTCTTTCCTTATACCTGTCTACATATCTACCTTTTTGCCTGGGTGCCTTTATCCTTCCTTTCTTAAAAGAAGCCAGGCCAGCCCATTGTTTAATTGTATTGCAGGTTTGGAGAAAATATAAGACACATAGGCAACTTGAATATGGTTTCAAATGTGCTACAGTAAGGGGGGAACTCTTAAATACATTGAAAAGCCTTCCCCAAAGCTAATAATTACAGGTACGAGAATCTCCCCACCCCACACCCCTCCAAATACAACAAAAAAGATCTTCTGTTGAACTGAGCAAGAATAGCAAAATGTTTCTAATCTGCACCTCTGGGAACTTCTGGAAGTTTTCCTCCAGTAAGTTTTAGTTTTTCTCTGGGAAAAAAAAACTCCATTTATCTCTTCTCTGAATGTCAGCCCACAGTGTGCAGCAGAAATTGCCTACAGCAACCCTTCCATGCCTAGAAACACCTTCCTGAAAGAAATTAAATGCGTTCAAAAGACTAGCTCTTTGTCCTCTTAAATGACACAAACTGGAGACAAACTAAGAAAGGGTGCCCGAAACATTTGCTGCTTCTTGATTACAAGGAAGCCCCTGACTGCTTGACAGAGTGAAGAGATAGAGCTGTGATCTCAAGAGAAAACTGTAGAGCTCTCAGCCGTGGTGTGGCCACTGCCATCTGACCACCTTGGATGTGGCAGGGGCTGTCTCAGAATTGGTTTCACAAGCCAAATCTGGAGAGCAATTAAATTTGGGAAGACTTTTGTATAAGGTGCTTGGGCTATGTTGACACTGTTTGTAAACAGTTAAGATCTACAATGTGCCATTAGCTGAATACCTGCACATGAATGCACACATATGCATGCATGTACACACACACACACACCATACAAACATGCATGCACACCATCAGACTTATCTCCCAAGCACATCAAACGGCTCCCAACTCCTTACCTTTGCTCAAAAAGCTCCCTCAACCAGGAATGCCCTCACTGTCCTCACCTTTCCCGCCTAGTAAGTGCTCCTCTGCTAAATGGAAGGTTGGAGGTTCGAGTCCACCAAGAGGCACCTCAAAAGAAAGTCCTGGCAATCTACTTTTGAAAAATCTACCATTGAAAACCCTGTGAAGCACAGTTCTATTCTGACACACACAGGGTTGCTTTGAATCAGAATCGATTCTGTGGCAATTGGTTACTGGTTTAGCTTTCAATACCCAGTTCAAATCATACAGTACATACTCTTTCATATCTGCCTTCTTTCACTCAACATACTGTTTGTGAGATTCACCCATATAGTTGCATGTATCAGTTGTTCATTGCTTTTTTTTGCTAAGTAGTGTTCTACTGCATGAATGTACCACGATTTATCTGTTCTGTTGAGGACATTTGGGTCGTTTCTGATATTTGATTACTATGAATAAATCTGCCTATAATACTCTTGTACAGGGCTTTTTGTGGACATGTTTCATTTCTCTTGGGTAAATACCTAGGAGGGGATTTCTGACTGAATGCTACTTTCTCTGAGGAGTTATCTCAGAGAATCCTGGTCAGCTTGGACCCTGTATACAGTAGCTCTCAAAAGACATGGCTATTTCCTTTTTCTCAGTGTATGGTTTCTTGAATAGATGGCCATAGTCTCTTTGGAGAAGGACTGGGAAAATCACTGTTGTATTCTTCCCTATGGCACTGCAAGGTCCTTCATCATGGGGAACTGGCTTCTCAATCAAATGATTCTGGCTCTTATAACTGGCTCAGGTGAGGAAATTAGACAAGAGAGTTTGTCCTTCCACTGACAAGCTGAGCACAGTCTTCTGCTCATTCATTCTCATTTATTTTTGGGTAAAACATAGATAGGTAAGTAGGTAGATAGATAATTCTTGTCAGTTGCTCATCTACTTTCCCATAAGAACATCATGTTCTATCTGTAATCATAGAGCCCTGTGGGTCAGACACCCCTGGCTACCATTCTCGTCTTGCTGCCCATTATGTTTACTATGTCCACCTTGCTTCCAATGGTTAAGCATTGCCGTTTGACTCCTGGTTAAGCGCTTGGTTGCCGACCAAAAAAGTTTGGCAGTTCAAATCCACCAGCTGCTCATTGGAAACCCTATGGGGGCAGTTCTACTCTGTCCTATGGGGTCACCATGAGTCAGAATCAATTTGATGGCAATGGGTTTGGTTTTTTGGTTTTATTCCAATCCTATCTCCATTGTCATCAGGGAGCCCAGTGCTATAACAGCGCTTACCTGCAGAGGACAGCGACTACCCAGCTTCTCAGTGATGCTGCTGCTGTCTCCCTCACCGGAGCACTTATTTTTGCCTTGGAGATTGGAGCATCCTTCACACCCTCCCAAGGAACACTGTCAGCTGGTTGGTTTTCTGGTCTTACATGGTAGACCTGTTCTAGCTTGCTCACTTGTTCATGCTTTTGATCCCTTCCTCTATGCCATACTTCTTTTCACATGGGTCACTGCTTTTTCGAAGATGTCAAGATCCTTCCTAGCAGCATACTAATAAGAACTGGGTCACAGTTCCATTTCCAGGGTATTTGAATCCTGTGTTATGGGAAATTGTTCACATATTGATAAACTCACCCTTATGCTGCTTTATATTCCACCCTACTCACATTGATGTGGCACCCTCAAAATCCACTCCCTGGAATGCTCTCCCCCACCCCCTGTATTCCATCCCAGTTTTCTACAAGCAAAAATTTTAGCAATTTACCTATTACAACATGCCATCCCTACCACTAGGGATGAGGTCCTCATCGTCATCTGGCCGGTGGGTGAACCAACTCCACAATCCCACCACTGACGTCTGATTCTCGGAACCGCTCCTGGTACCAATTGCTTTACACAGTGGATCCTTATCAAAGTGATTGATTGAGGAGTGATCTCAGGTGAACCCTGTAAGGGAGTGAGGGAAGCAGGATACGGCAGAGGAAGAAGACTGAAATGCATTTAGGTGAAGTCTAGCCTCAGCCTGATCCCACGGGAGCCCTGAAATGTGAGTGGCATTACAGAGGTGTTCCACCTTGAACCAAGAGGACTGAGCTTTTGTAACGATCAGTCATTGACTGCAGATGACCTTCTGGGAGGATGGTGGTGTAACCTCCTGTGGACAGAGGGAATTCTTTTTTTTTTTATTTTTCCCATACAAAAGTTTGTACATACATTGTTATGTGACCCTACTTGCTCTACACATACTGTGACAGCACAGTCCTCCTTTCCACCCCTGATTCACCATGTCCATTTAACCAGCTCCTAACCCTCTCTGCCTTCCCATCTCACCTCTGGACAGAAGCTGCCCATTTACATTTAGTCTCTTGTATTTACTTGAGCTAAGAGGCACACTCCTCACGAGTATCACTTTATGTCCCACAGTCCAGTCCAATCCCTGTCTGAAGAGTTGGCCTTAGATATTTTAGTTCTGGGCTGATAGAGAATCCAGGGGCCATGCTCTCCAGGGTTCCTTCAGTCTCAGTCAGACCATTAAGTCTGGTCTTCTTACTAGAATTTGAGTTCTGCACCCCACCTTTCTCCTGCTCTATCTGGGACTCTCTGTTTTGTTCCCTGTCAGGGTGGTCATTGGTGGTAGCCGGGCACCATCTAGTTCTTCTGGTCTCAGGCTGATGAAGTCTCTCGTTTGTATGGCCCTTTCTGTCTCTTGGGCTGATACTTTCCTTGTGTCTTTGGTGTTTTTCATTCTCCTTTACTCTAAATGGTTGGGACAAATTGATGCATCTTAGATGGCCACTTGCTAGCTTTTAAGACCCTAGACACCACTCACCAAAGTAGGATGCAGAACATTTTCTTAATAAGCTTTGTTATGACAAATGACCTAGATGTCCCCTGAAAGAATGGTCCCCAGACCCCTACCCCTGCTACTCTATCCTCAAAGTGTTTGACTGTATTCAGGAAACTTCTTAGCTTTGGTTTAGTCCAGTTGTGCTGACTTCCCCTGTAGTGTGTGCTGTCCTTCCCTTCACCTAGGATAATTCTTACCTACTATCTAGTTAGTAAATAACCCTCACCCTCCCTCCCCACCCTCATAACCATCAAAGAACGTTTTCTTCTGTGTTTTAACCTTTTCTTGAGTTCTTATAATAGTGGTCTTATATAATATTTGTCCTTCTGTGACTGACTAAATTCACTCAGCACAATGACCTCCAGCTTCCTCTGTGTTATAAGATGTTTCAGCGCTTCATCGTTGTTCTTTATCGTTGCATAGTATTCCATTGTGTAAATATACCATAATTTGTTTATCCATTTGTCTGTTGATGGGCAGCTAGTTTGTTTCCATCTTTTTGCTATTGTGAACAGTACTTCAATGAACATGGGTGTGCATATATCTATTCGTGTGACGGCTCTTATTTCTCTAGGATATATTCCAAGGAGCAGGATAGCTGGATCATATGGTACTTCTATTTCTAGCTTTTTAAGGAAGCACCATATCAATTTCCAAAGTGGTTGTACCATTTTACATCCCCACCAACAGTGTATAAGTGCTCCAGTCTCTCCACAATCTCTCCAGCATTTATTATTTTGTATTTTTTGGATTAATGCTAGCCTTGTTGGGGTGAGATGATATCTGATTGTAGTTTTGACCTGCATTTCTCTAATGGCTAATGATCGTGAGCATTTCTTAATGTATCTGTTAGCCACCTGAATATCTTCTTTGGTGAAGTGGCTGTTTCATATCCTTTACTCATTTTTTTAATTGGGTTATTTGTCTTTTTGTTTTTGAGGTTTTGCAGTATCTTGTAGATTTTAGAGATTAGATGCTGATGGGATTTGTTGTAGCCAAAATTTTTTTCCCAATCTGTAGGTTGTCTTTTTACTCTTTTGTTGAAGTCTTTTGATGAAGATAAGTGTTTGATTTTTAGGAGCTCCCATTGATCTAGTCTCTCTTCTGGTGCTTGTGCTTTGCTACTTATGGTTCATATTGTGTTTATGCCATGTATTAGGGCTCCTAGCATTGTCTCCATTTTTTCTTTCGTGATCTTTATCATTTTTGATTTTATATTTAAGTCTTTGATCCATTTTGAGTTAGTTTTCGTTCATGGTGTGAGGTATGGGTCTGGTTTCAGTTTCTTGCAGATGGGTATCAGTTATGCCAGCATCATTTGTTAAAGAGACTGTCTTTTCCCCAATTAACGGACTTTGGGCCTTTGTGAAATATCAGCTGCTTATAGGTGGATGAATTTGTGTTTGGATTCTCAATTCTGTTCCACTGGTCTATGTATCTCTTGTTGTACCAGCACCAGGCTGTTTTCACTACCGTGGCAGTATAATAGGTTCTAAAATCAGGTAGTGTGAGGCCTCCCACTTTGTTCTTCTTCTTGAGTAATGCTTCACTTATTCGGGTCCTCTTCTCTTTCCATATGAAGTTGGTGATTTGTTTCTCCATCTCATTAAAAAATACCAGTGGAGGTCTCATCCCTTCGGTAGCAAGGGAGAATGAAGAGAACAGGATACAAGGAAAAGATTAGTCTAAAGGACTAATTGTCTACCGCTACCAAGGCCTCCACTGGACTGAATCCAGTACAGCTAGATGGTGCCTGGCTACCACCACTGACTGCTCTGACCAGGATCACAACAGAGGGTTCTGGACAGAGCTGGAAAAGGATGTAGAGCATAATTCTAACTCACACACACACAAAAAGACCAGATTTACTGGCCTAAAGGAGACTGGAGAAACCTTAAGAGTATGGCCCCCAGACACACTTTTAGCTCTGTGGTAAAGTTACCTCTGAGATTCACTGTTCAGCCTGGGAGGGGACAGCCCCATAAAACCAAATGAGACTACTGAGGTACAGGAGTCCAGTGATAAGGGCCAGAAGGCAGAAGGGGACAAGGAAGCTGGTGATAGGGAACCCAAGGTTGAGTAAGGATATTGTTGATGTGTTGTGAGATTGTTAACCATTGTCATAGGGCAACATTTGTAGTAACTGTTAAATGAGAAACTATTTAGTTCTGTAAGCCTTCATCTTAAGTGAGAATAACAGCACAATTGGAAGAGCATAGTCAATGTCACTGAACTGTGCATGTAGAAATTTTTGAAATGGTATATCTTTGGCTATGTGTATTTTCACCAAAAAAAAAAAAAAAAATGTTGAGAAGTTAGAGGGTTGATATGTTGTGGGGTTGTTAACCAATGTCATAAAACAACATGTGTACTACTGTTTCATGAGAAACTATTTGTTCTGTAAGCCTTTACCTGAAGTACAATTAAAAAAAAAAAAAAGTGAAAAAAAAAATACCAGTGGAATTTGGATCGGGGTTGCATTGTATCTGTAGATATCTTTGGGTAGAATTGACATTTTCACAATGTTGAGTCTACCTATCCATGAGCAAGGTATGTTTTTCCACTTATGCAGGTCTCTTTTGGTTTCTTGCAGTAGTGTCTTGTAGTTTTCATTGTATAGAACTTTTATGTCTCTGGTTAGATTTATTCCTAGGTATTTTATCTTCTTGGGGACTATTGTGAATGGTATTGATTTGGTGATTTCCTCTTCGAGGTTCTCTTTGTTGGTGTAAAGGAATCCAACTGATTTTTGTATGTTTATCTTGTATCCTGAAACTTTGCTGAAATCTTCTATTAGCTCAAGTAGTTTTCTTGCAGATTCTTTGCGGTTTTCTGTGTATAAGATCATGTAATCTGCAAATAGAGATACTTTGACTTCTTCCCTACCCATTTGGATGCCCTTTATTTCTTTTTATAGCCTAATTGCTCTGGCTGGGACCTCCAGCACAATGTTGAATAAGAGTGGTGATAAAGGGCATCCTTGTCTGTTTCCCTTTTTCAAGGGGAATGCTTTCAAATTCTCTCCATTTAGGATGATGTTGACTGTTGGCTTTGTATAAATGCCCTTAATTATATTGAGGAATTTCTCCTCTATTCCTATTCTGTTGAGAGTTTTTATCATGAATCGGTGTCAGACTTTGTCAAATGCCTTTTCTGCATCGATTGATAAGATCATGTGGTTCTTGTCTTTTGTTTTATTTATGTGATGGATTACATTGCTTGTTTTTCTAATGTTGAACCATCCCTGCATACCTGGTATAAATCCCACTTGATCATGGTGAATTATTTTTTTGATATGTTGCTGAATTCTATTGGCTAGGATTTTGTTGAGGATTTTTGCGTCAATGTTCACGAGGGATATTGGTCTGTAATTTTCTTTTTTTGTGGTGTCTTTATCTGGTTTTGGTATCAGGGTTATGCTGGCCTCATAGAATGAGTTTGGGAGTATTCCATGCTTTTCTTTGCTCTGAAATACCTTTAGTAGTAGTGGTATCAATGCTTCTCTGAAAGTTTGGTAGAATTCTCCAGTGAAGCCATCCGGGCCAGGGCTTTTTTTCATTGGGAGTTTTTAAATTACCTTTTCAATCTTTTCTTTTTTTATGGATTTATTTAGTTGTTCTACCTCTGTTTGTGTTAGTTTAGGTAGGTAGTGAGTTTCTGGAAATTTGTCCGTTTCCTCTAGGTTTTCAAATTTGTAAGAGTACAATTTTTCATAGTATTCTGTTACGATTCTTTTAATTTCAGTTGAGTCTATTGTGATATCACCCATCTCATTTTTTATACGGGTTATCTGCTTCCTCTCCAGTTTTTCCCTTGTCAGTTTGGCCAATGGTTTATCCATTTTGTTGATCTTTTCAAATAACCAGCTTTTGGTCTTGTTAACTCAATTGTTTTTCTATTATCTGTTTAATTTAATTCTGCTCTAATTCTTATTATTTCATCTCTTCTGGCACCCGAGGGCTTCTTTTGCTGCTCTCTTTCTACTTCTTCCAGTTGTAGGGTTAATGTTCTGATTTTGGCCCTTTCTTCTTTTTGGATGTGTGCACTTATTGCTATAAACTGACCTCTGAGCATTGCTTTTGCTGTGTCCCAAAGGTCCTGGTAGGATGTGTTTTCATTCTCATTTGATTCTATGAATTTCTTTATTCCATCCTTAATTTCTTCCATAAGCCAGTAGTTTTTGAGCAAGGTATTGTTCAGTTTCCATGTGTTTGATTTTTTTCCTCTGCTTTGTCTGTTGTTGATTTCTACTTTTATGGCTTTGTTGTCAGAAAAGATGCTTTGTAATATTACGATGCTTTGGATTTTGTTAAGGCTTGCTTTGTGGCTTAATATGTGGTCTGTTCTGGAGAATGTTCCATGTGCTTTGGAAAAGAAAGTACTGCTGTTGGGTGGAGTGTTCAGTATATGTCTATGAGATCAAGTTGGTTGACTGTAGCATTTGGCTCCTCCATGTCTTTGCTGAGCTTCCTTCTGGATGTTCTGTCCTTTACTGAAAGTGGTGTGTTGAAGTCTCCTACTACCATTGTGGAGCTGCCTATCTCTTTTCAGTGCTGTTAGAGGTTGTTTTATGTATTTGGAGACCTGTCTTTGGGTGCATAAATATTTATTATAGTTATGTCCTCCTGGTGTGTTGACCCTTTACTCATTACATAGTGTCCTTTCTTATCCTTTGTGGTGGATTTTACTTTAAAGTCTGTTTTGTTGGAGATTAATATTGCCACTCCTGCTCTTTTTTGAGTGTTGTTTGCTTGGTATATTTTTTCCATCCTTTGAGTTTTAGTTTCTGTCTTTAAGTCTAAGGTGTGTCTCTTGTAGGCAGCATATAGAAGTATCATGTTTTTTTATCCAATCTGCCACTCTCTGTCTCTTTATTGGTGCATTTAGTCCATTTACATTTGGCATAATCATTGATAGGTATGAGTTTAGTGCTGTCATTTTGATGTCTTTTTTTGTGTGTTGTTCACAGTTTCTTTGTTCCACTTAATTTTCTGTGCTGAGTCATTTTTCTTTATGTATTTTCATTGTTATTGATTTTGTGTTTGCTGAGTATTTATTTTTTTCTAGTTTTTTATTTTGACTTGTAGGATTGATAGTTTCCTTTGTGGTTACCTTAATATTTACCCCTATTTTTCTAAGTTTATACCAGTCTTTTATTTCTTTATATTGCCTTGACTTCTTATCCATATGAAAAATCTATGTCTACATTTTCTAAGTCCCTCTTTTTCTGATTTAATGTCATCATCTTTTACATATTGACATCTGTTTCCATATTTTCAGTGTTTTAGCTTTGATTTACTTTTGTGACTTCCCTATCCAGGTTGATATCTGGTTGCTCTGTCCTGTGTTCTAGTCTTGGGTTGTTATCTGATGTTACTGATTTTCTAACCGGAGGACTCCCTTTAGTATTTCTTGTAATTTTGCTTTGGTTTTTGCAAATTCCCTAAACTTCTGTTTATCTGGAAATGCCCTAATTTTGCCATCATATTTGAGAGACAGTTTTGCTGGATATATAATTCTTGGCTAACAGTTTTTTCCTTCAAGGCTTTATATATGTCATCCCATTGCCTTCTAGCCTGCATGGTTTCTGCTGAGTAGTCTGAGCTTATTCTAATTGACTCTCCTTTGTAGATGACTTTTCGTTTATCCCTAGCTGCTCTTAAAATTATCTGTTTATCTTTGGTTTTGGCAAGTTTGACTGCAATATGTCTTGGTGACTTTCTTTTGGGATCTACCTTATATGGGGTTCGATAAGCATCTTGGATAGGTATCTTGTCATCTTTCACGATATCAGGGAAGTTTTCTGCCAACAAATCTTCAACAATTCTCTCTGTATTTTCTGTTAACCCTCCTTGCTCTGGTACTCCAATCACTTGTAGGTTATTCCTTTTGATAGAGTCCCACATAATTCTTAGGGTTTCTTCATTTTTTTAAATTCTTTTATCTGATTTTTTCCTCAAATAAGTTGGTGTCAAGTGCTTTATCTTCAGTCTCACTAATTCTGACTTCCATTGCCTCAATTCTGCTCCTATGACTTTGTATTGAGTTGTCTAATTCTGAAATTTTATTGTTAATTTTCTGGACTTCTGATTACTGTCTCTCTATGGACTGTTGCAGCCTGTTAAATTTGTTATTATGCTCTTCTCTAATCTTTTTAATTTCCTCCGTTGTGTGTTCTGCATTTTGCTTAATTTCCTTCCTAATTTCTTGAAGAGTCTGTATATTAATCTTCGTATTCTGCCTCTGGTAATTCCAAGAAATTTTCCTCCTCTGGAAAATTTCTAGATTCTTTATTTTGGGAGCTTGCTGAAGCCATCATGGATTGCCTCTTTATGTGATTTGATATTGACTGTTGTCGCCGAGCCATCAATAAGTTATTATATTTATTTATTTTATGTTTGTTTACTGTGTCCTAGCTTCTTGTTCTGTTTTGATATGCCCAGATAGGCTTCTCTTTTGAGCTAACGTCCTGTCAGCAGGTGGTTAGATCTGTTACTAGATAGGTGAGCTCAGGAGTCCGCCCACTCCTCCTGTATGGATTCAGCTCAGGTGCCCAGGTAGATAGCCAGTGGTGTAGGCTCTCACTTACAGTCCTAGACAGGCATGGGTGATTGGTGTAGGCACAGGTGTCTGGCTGCAGCAGGGGGACACTCTGAGCAAGGTAGGGGGCTGACGGCTGCCCCTGAGTGTCCAGGAGGAAGGCTTGTCCCTGTTCCCTAGAGCAAGTAGGTGGTTGGGTTCTGCAGCTGGACTATGAGCACCTAATGCCATTGGCTGTAAGGACTGAGGGGCACCTCTTATTCATGGGACCCTATTGCAAGTGGCTAGGTGGCGTGGGTGGAGCCACCAGTCCTTAGGACTCTGATGTGGGTAGGTGAAGACCCTGCTTAATGGGCAGAGCAGTGTCAAATGTCAAGAACCTGCCACTTCACAGCTGAAACAGTTGAAGTTAGGGTTCCAGTATATACCCTGTTGTACTGCGGTAATGAGGGCCTACGCTGTTGAGATGGGCGCATACAATTCTATGCAGGGGGAAAGGTGCTCAAAGCCTGTGGATCCCTTATGCCTGTGCCTAGGCAAAGGAGCAGTGCCTACCCTGAGTTCCTGGCTTAAAGGAACAGGCAGTTTATTTTTTCCCCCTCTTTGTTAATTTGTTCACTCTCTAAGGCAGGGAGAATGGCGCTGGGTGTGTGATGGATCTTACGTCTGGCCCAGGGGATAGGCAATTGCTGAAGCCATTCTGGGAACCAGTGCAGAACGGGGAGTGGAGAGGTAAATGGGAGAGAGGTTTTTCCCTAAGGGGGGTGTTTTTGATCCACGCAGTAGGCTGTATGCAATTGCTTATCTTTCGCTGGATCGAGGGCTGCTTCTCACTGGTTCTGGGTGGCTGTGTAGACTCTCAGTGGCTGGGTCCCTCCCAGTGTGGAAAACATGCCTCCTGAGCAGGGCGGCTTGCCTTCCTCACCACTCACCCCCAAGGTGATAAGGCCTAAAGGGCTCAGGCTCTCTGCAGGTCAGGTCTGGCAACTCCTTGCTGCTTCCGAATCATTTCTCCCTCCCCCTGCCACTCAGTCCGGTTCGTCAACTCTGCGTTTGATGTTCAGGTCTCCCAGATAGCCATATATAATTGAATCACTTGTTTTTTCGTGTCTTTGTTGTAAGAGGGTCCACCAGAAGTGTCTGACTACTCCGCCATCTTGGCCCCACTTCCAGGACACTGGGTTTTTGGAGGACCAGTGATAGGAGATCCCCTAAAAATATATATTATCTGACAAGACTTCCAAAGCTTGAGGAAATTTGGAAAAGTTTCTCAAGAGCAAGAAATTATAAACAGAAATAAAATAGTATCCATTGTTACTAATTCATGGTGTATAAGCATGTCAATGATATTCTCTTAAAAGCCTAAAAAGCATATTTTTACATTGGACAAAGCTCCCGTGAAGAATTATAAAGAGAAAATTCTTGGCAAAATAGATGATCCTAAAAGTACTTCTGTGAAAGATGCCTCTAGTTGATAACCTGTGTGAATGCCCATTATTCATAATCACAGTTTACTGATAGGTATTCATTAATTATAATAATATTTTGTGGATCCATGGACCCCTTCATCCCTAATTTTCAAAGGCCTTATAGCTAGTAATTAATTCCTCCAACATCCTAGGGACAAAGCTAAAGGTCACTTTCAGTAAAACTCCCACTGATGGTTAGAGTACCTTACTCAGAAGTTTTAGACCTAGACCATGGTTTTGGTGCCTGAAGCTTTGAGTGAGGAGCAGCCGGTTCTCAACAGTATCTAGAAAGGAACCAACAGGGTGAAACTCTTCATATGCTGCTGTCAAAGGAAGAAGTCAAGGTGTGGCAGAGGTTATAAAGTTTATTGCAAAACACTGAGAGCATTTACAGCAGGCATGAACAGTTGGGTAGATGGAATCTATGTGGAGTCACTGAAAAAGTTCATTCGTTCTCACTAAAATGCCTAATATCAGCTTTAATCATAGGAGAGAAGTGCTTTCCCCAGTGGCCCAACGTCCACCCAAGACTCAAGCTGCAGGGCAGCATGGTATATTGTGACGAGCGCTTGCATAAGAGTCCGGGAACCAGGCTTCCATTTCTGGTTCTGACACTGTTTAGCTATGTGACCTTGAGTGAGTCACTTCATCACTCTATAAAATTAGTCTGGATTAGTTTGCAGCCATGTGTCACAAATAGGCAACCCATAGGACAACGTTGGCTAGTAGCTGTGGTTTTTTTGACCCATACAGTGTTTTTAAAAAATGCACGTACTTTTTGGTTTGTCTCAGCTCCCACCACTCTTAGTATCTTACACCCAATCGTCTTCATTCATTTATGTTACTTTCTTGGCTCCTGTATGCGTCTGAGTTTGCAATCCCTGGATAAGATGATCTCTGATGCTGCTTCTGACTCTGGTACCCAAAGAATCTAGGTCCTGGGAGGTTGCTGAGCCTCAGCAGTCAGGCAGGATAAGAATTACAGGACTATGAAGTCTTGGAGTTCTTTTTTTAAATACTTTGCAGCCTCTTCCATCTTTGAGCTGATGATGTAATCTCTTAGGCTGCTTCCTATAAATCCCTGAAAGCCAAGCTCTTCATTATAGTCACAGAATTAGCCTTTTCTATCTCTTGTTCATAGTAAGTGATATTACACAGCTTAGATTCCTGACTTATTTCCAAATTCTCTCTCCTTGACTCTTGGAGGCCAGCTAAGGGATATCACTTATGGGGCAAAGAAGCTCTTATCAGGAGCAATGGGTGAATCAATGATGGGAGAAAGAGAGGTGGGAAACAATAAGTAAATGCTACAGGAGTTTTTTTTTTCTGCCAAATTTAAGTTAGAAAAGAGTCTTAAAGGCAGGCTAATTGTTTCCAGGATTATCTTCTGTAGATCCTCAAAATCTCTTGACTCTGCAGCAGCTCTAGGCTTTCATGAATGCTTTCCTAGTTGAGTAGGTTTCATGTAGCTATCCGGCTGGGCCTGCCTTTCTGCAGGAGAATTTGTTCAAGCTGACCCAAGGGCACACAGCTGCCTGGGCCTCTAGAGGCACAGGCCCTCCATACAATGCAGCCCTCTATTGTACAAACTTCTCCACACATGTCGAAATGCAGGACTTCTGTCTTTAACATGGTGGTGGGGTGGGGGTAGGGGGATGCACCAAGGGTGGGGAATAAGGCCACTTTCACAAAAGCTTTCTTTTTGTAAGCTTTGGCTCCCTGACAACGTAGAATTTTCCTTTGTAGCTGACAAAACATATTTCTCTTATAACTATCCAGGCAGTTGTGTGTCCTCAAGGATATGCTGGCCAAGAGACAAGAGTTGAACAGGACCCAATGACAGATTAATTTGCTTAAGTGCAGAGTCTGACTATACAATCAAGAAGTTGATTCCATGAGCCACATAATAATTGTGGTCTAGTAGTCAACTTTCCTTTCGTAAATAGTTAATTTCCCCTCTGATAATAAAAGTCAGCCATACCCACAGTGGAAAACAAAGGGAGAAAATAACAATCACCCATAACCTTACCACCCAGAGACTGCATTCTAGCATATTTTCTGAAGTCATTTCCGTAGGCATAGACATATCTTTTTAAATGTAGTTGAGATCATACTAGTCTCATCTCTTAAAGCCACACTTTCATTTTTAAAACATTGTGAAATCTCTGTCAAGGAAGATAGAAGGCCTATGACATTGAATTTACTCATAGTAAGAGTATCAATGATTTTGAGGAGATGCAAACATTTGTCCAGGGCTACAGAGTCTTACCCATTGAGAGAGAAGAGTCAATACTCCTGAAAAATGCTATGGACTTTAGCTCTACTGGACTTGAACCATTCAGACAAAATCTCAAATTCTTGCCCACATACATCTTAGATATGACTTCTAGCCATCAATTCAGAATCACCATTAATAAAAATACTTACAAAAATAATTATATTTTTCTATTCCTATTATCATCTCCTTACAAATGTCCAAGGTTTGACTTAGAACCATTGGATTTTAAAGCAGATTGGGGATAAATCACAACGAACTGCTCCCAGCTCCCACCAAAAGACTTTGTCCTGGGACGACAAACACGCAGTCTTGAGAGGAGAGAGGGCAGAAGTAAGGGAAGGAAGAGCTAATAAGCATTTTTCCTGTTAAAAATAAATGACCATATGTTCAGCCTCAAGCTCTAAACAGGCTGGGTAGTGCCATCTAGAAAATATGGGCGTCAGCAAGAGAGCTCGCATCCCATAAGCCCTTCTTGTATTCATCTTCAAGGGGTTGAGACTCCAAAATGAACACTAGCTGAGGGATTCGTCTACAAGATGGAAGAGCAGCAACAGTTCTTGTTCTGTTTGGGCCTGGAAATCCCCAGATTCAGAGCGTAGAGACCCGCGATGATGTCACACAAGGCCGTTCTCAGGGGTGCACGTGTGTTCTAGGTTCTTTGTCCCTGATAAAAACGTACATCAGAATTCCACTGATGACTGCCCTTCCATGGAGTCGCTGCAGAGCTGAGCATCACTGACTCCCTCAGTGGTCCCAGAGAAGAAAAAGGAGGCAGAGGAAACAATAACAAGAAAAAAAATGCAAAGCTGCTTTATCACTAAAGAACCACTAGGTGCAGTTATGCAAATTTTCCTGAACAGCCTGGATAAACGACATCTTTCCAAAATCTCCACACCTGACATGCAGGCCTTGCAAAACAAATGATTGGTAAGGGCTCTGCTGCAATATTTTGGTTTACCAAAATTGGCATTGAAGCCAAAATTTTGATCAACCAGAATTCAACTAATTATAACTCTCAATTAACCAAAACTGTAGTCTCATGCTTATTTTAGATGAAGTTACACATGATAAGAAAACTAAAGTTAGGGATATAAATATTTTAGCCCTGCTGCATGTGCCCTGAGGTTAGTAGACAAATCGGTCTGACTGATCTCCTTACATTTTTCTGCGGCATTACACAGTGGGAATGTTCCTCAATTTATTTTAAGCAACATGAGAGCAGAAACAGAGTACTTTCGTTCTCTTACTTTCTCAACAACTAAAAATAAAGATTTGTTGATTAAAAATGACATCTGAAGTTAGTCACCTGTTTCACATTTTACAGAGTACTTTGGAATCTCTTATTCTCGGTTGTTCTTAGTTGCTGTCGAGTCGATTCCGACTCATGGTGACCCCGCCTATGTGTTCAGAGTAGAACTGCTCCATAAGGTTTTCAAGGCCGTGACCTTTCAGAAGCAGATCACCAGGACTGTCTTCCAAGGCGCCTCTGGGTGGGTTCTAACCACCAATCATTTGGCTACTAGTTGAATGCTTAAGCCATTTGCCCCACCCAGGGACTCTTATTCTAAGTAGAGGCCCTGAAAATGCCCTCTCAGACCTCAGACTGCTGGAGGCGAGATAACAAACCTCTAGTCTCATATACTCTAAAATCCACCCATTTATGCAGAGGTCACAGGTCCCACAGCCACTCCCAGCCAATGACTGAGATTGGCAGGGATACTAAGGTAGACCTGTTCTTGGGAGACTCCAGGGCTCCTCGCTGGCCTTGCTAAAATTTTCTTAGAACTGCACTGATGTGTAAGAGTATTTTCCACTCATCCTTCCATCTTTTCCTCTCACCTCCACAGGGGTCAGATCTGCATCCTGGTGTCATGACTCTCCCAGCCTTGTCCAACTTCCTCTCCTTACCCTGATAAGCCTTTTCCCCAATAAATCTCTTACCTGTGTATCTGTCTTGGAAGACCAGAACTAACATATCTCATTTGACAACCATCATCTGAAATAGATAAGACAAATTCTCATTATACCAAGTGGAAAGGAATTTTCAGAGGGAAATATGTTGGCCATATCACAGAGTTCTCTTCAGCCTGTAAGCAGGCTTCAGTCACCCTCACATTCACCAATAACCTCTTTGACCTCATGGTCTCAGTCCTCATCTCACTGGACTTCTCGTATGCATTTGGCAGGTTGACCACTCACTGCTTCTTAAAACTCTTTTTGTCTTTGGTTTCTGTGAACCATTTGTTGGAAACTCTTATTCCAGCCCTTGTATGTTGACATTACACATTCTTCCATTCATCCATGTCCATGACTTCAACTACTGCCCATGCACTGACAACTCTGTTATCCATATCTTCAGCCCAGGAGCCTTCATTAGAGAACGTTCCTCCAATCTCCTCCTGCACATCTATTCCCAGATGTCAAACTCTACACAACTAAAACTGAATTAATCATCTATTCCCAGTGAGTTTGCCTTGTGCAGTCCCTGTCTTGCCTGCTGGCAGCACCATTCCCCCTGTTATCTAGGAACTACTTGGTCTCCACGTTTTCTCTCAACCCATACAGCGAACAAATCACCAAGGCTGACTTTGCTCCCTCACTCTTCATCCTTCCTATCTCATCTCTAACCAGGACATTGTCACTGGTCTCCTAATAGGTTGGCTTTCTCTAGCCTCATGCCATTCCAATCCATCCTTCACATGGTGGTCAAAAGGAACTTCCTAAACTCTCAAATGGATCATGTGCCTCCTTGGTTTAAAACTCTGTACCCACTCTCTCTTGCAATTAGGACAAAGCCCATGTTCCTTAGTGCACCACACATGCAACCTCACCTCACTTCTTCACCTGTACTCCTCTGTTCAGCTTCATCCTCCAGCAATTCCAAACAGTTAACATTTTCTCAAACAACAGTGACGATGAAAAATTTCACATTTTGTATAAGCCCCATCTTCTGCGTGGAAATGCCTGTGTCCCCTCTGCCCCTCCAAAGTCCCATTCTTCATTAAAAGTCCTGGTCATGCATCGCCTCCACCTGAAATCCCTCCCCAATCCTTCCATCCTTACCCCTAAACCACAGAGTTGCCATATTTTTATGCAAATAACGCATACCTTCTACGTTTGTTTGCCAACCACACCGTCACCCTGTGAGGTATTTTCATAGCAGCGCTTACGAAAATCCTTCATGGCTGGGGTGGCGCACAGTTGGCAAACAAATGTAGAAGGCAGGTGTAGTTTGCATAAAAATACTGTAATGCCCTCCTCCTTTGTGCTGCCTTTATAACTCGAGCATATTTCAATGTTTATGCTTATCACAATATCAATTTATTTACACATTTGTTTCCCTTCTAAATTGTGTGTTTTACAAGCAGAGGGGTAGAGCCCTGTTCATCTCTGCATCTACATGTGCACCTGATTTTGAGTTGAATGAATGAACAAGGAGATTCATTACCTTTCCATATGGCCAATTGATTGGTTATAATGACCTTTAGTCACCACAAGATACCCTGTTATCAGAGAAATAAAAGTTCTAGTCACTGTACAATATAAGGCAGGAAGGGAGTCTGACTATTTTTTCAGAAGGGTTTATAAGACAACAAATAAAAGATTTTCTAGTAAATTATTAATTAATTAATATGAAAATATATATTGAGTTCTTCCTCAGTATGTATCAGACACTGTTCTAGGTGCAGGAAATACTGAAATTAAGCATGCAAATATGTGGGGGAAAAGAGCATTGCAGGCAGAGGTGACAGCGAGTGCAAAGGCCTTGGGGTTGAAAGAAGCTTGACATTTTGGAGTAACAAGAAGGGACCAGTGTGACTGAAACATAATGGCAGATGGAGAGAGTCATATAAGGTAAGGTCAGAGAGGTAGAGATATCATGGTCTTGTAGGCCAGCATAAGAGTTTAGATCTCATTCTCAACAATGGGAAGCAATTGGAGGGTTTAACCACAAGAATGATAGGACCTGATTTATGTTTGTTTATTCTTTAACCACTGTGGCTGCAGTTTGGAGTGTGAGTGAAGAGTAAGAGCAGGAGGGCCAGCTAGGAAGCCTTGCCAGGTCAGTGGTGGCTTGGGCCAAATGGGAGCTCTGGAAATAGAAATAAGAGGCTGCATTAGGGTTATAAACTGGTGCTGAGAGGACTTGATAGCTTGTATTTAGAGAATGGGAAGAAGAGAAGAATCACGCTTGACTCCTCCATTCTCGGCTTGAGCAATGGGGTGGGTGGCGAAACCATTTGCTGAGATTACGGAAACTAGGAAAGGACAAGTTTGAGAGGGAAATAAAGAGTTTCATTTTGGACATGCTAACTTTGAGGGATCTGTAGATATCCAAGAGCAGATGCTGTGTATGGTAAACCAAACCTGTTGCCATCGAGTTGATTCCGACTCACAGAGACCCTTTAGGACTGAGTAGAACTACCCCACGGGTTTCCAAGGCTGTAAATCTTTACAGAAGCAGATTATCACAACTTTCTTCCGTGGAGTGGCTGGTGAGTTAGAACTGTCGACCTTTCGGTTAGCAGCTGAGTGCGTTAACCACTGGGCAGCCAGGGCTTTTTCTGTATATGATAGGAGATGTCATATATGAGATTGTCGTATGTTTCCTGGAGACGAGTGAATGTAGCTCACTCCCCACAGGCAGGAGTGGGCTGAGGGAATGCAGCGGAGACCTTGTCAGCTCCTCTGATGGCCCCATTATTCAGAGTGGGTGTCACTGGTGCCCCTCCCTATACAGTTTCAATTGCCAAATCTGATCAAGACAGAAAACTCACCTGCCTGACTCTTGAGGATTGCCTGATGTTGATGGGCTCCTCTGGTGCCAACTGTGGCTGGAATGGGATGGAAAACTGAGCCTCACCTGCCTCAGGGGTTGGGTTTTCCAAATCCCAGGAGTTCCTCCCTGCTCACCAGCCCTGTACTGCTAAGACCAGAGCAGCATGCTGTATACCTGAACCCCTCAGTGTTCTAATCCAGGGGTCCTCCTACTACATGGAAATGTCCCTTCCCCCATGACTTATTTATTGAGATATTGATTTATTTAGAAAATTGAACATATATGTCACCTGTCTTTTCTTATTACCAAAACAAAATCTGTTCATTGTAGAAAATCTGGAAAATAAAGTTATAAATCAGTAGGGAAAACAAAAAAACGAAAGGAGAACAACTCACTTAACAGAAACACCTCTGTTAACATCTAAATATTTATTTTTTCAATCATATTTTATACATATTTGTAAGTGTGTATGTGTGAGTATATACATAATAATGTTCATTACTTTGTAACCTGCTTAATATATATATCAATTAATTAATACATAGAGATTGTCTTTCCATGTCATTAAGTATTCGTTTCTCAAAAATGGCTCTTTTAGTTCGTACCCCTGAATTCTGACACTGTCAGATGGCTGCCTCACAGTGACACCAACTCCAACATTTATGAGCTTATCTTGAGAGGTGGAGAAGACTGTTGACCATTCTGCTAACAAGGAGTGTCAAACCACCTCAAAACACTCAAAGACAGACTTTTCCAGATAAAATGTGGACCTGGGAAATGTGCTTTCTTCTTGTGAAAACCTGCACGGAGCAGGAAAAAGCAAGAAGGGAGTAGTCCACCCAGAGGCTCGTGACTTGTGGCAGCACACGTGATAGACCAGGCCAGGGCTGAGGCAACGGCCCAAAGGGCTGCGTGCAGCCAGGGAGTCACCCTGCTTAGCAAGGTGGAAGCAGAAGGGGCCACTTTTGTTCAGGTTGAGCCGCACCAGCCCGGCACGACTTTGTGGTGTTATGCCACTTCCCTACCTCTTCCTTCTCCTGGCCAGAGGGCAGGTAGAGACCCCACTGCCCTTTCGAAAAGTGGGTGCACAGGAAGATTACAGAGTCTTTACCAAGAAAAGAAAACTGTTCAGCCAGAGAGAAAAAGCAAGGCATGTACCACATGCAGCTAGAAGCCCAGAGCCTGGGGTTGGAGAGACTGCATTTCTAACGTTTGAATTTTCAGGGAAATTTACAGCTTGTCAAAAAATCATGACTACTCTCTAAGCACACGAGACACTCTGCCTCTCCATAGCAACAGACTGTCCACTGAAAGGTAACAAGGACTCGTGGTCATCTTTTCTGCTCTGGTTTCTGCCCAGTGTTTAAAACACTGTGGCTGGTGCCTGATGGCCAAGGGCCTGAAAATTTTTCCTTTGTCATCTTTTTTAGCCCACGTGGAAGAAAGTCTTCAATGAGTAGGGACATTCATACGGGGCAGAGAGTATCACACTCCCTAAATAACTAACTTGATTTAAGCAGATCTCTTTCCTCACACTGGAATCATGCCAGGCCAGCAACTGTTACTGGAGACTTCTAATATTCCAACAAGTGTTTCCTATTGAGTATTCTGCTTTCATTTCTACTTTGCTTAGTAAGGGAAACTCCTAAGACTTTGCTATCCATTATGCTGTTCAAGGTGAAGGCTAGCAAAAAATTTGTAATTTTGTTTTCCCATACAGAAACTCAAGCCACAGATACTGTGGAAATAATTTGGTTCTATAGGTGCTGTCATCCTTGATAACTGTGTTACAATCTGTGCTTTCTAACTGACCTGGTTTTGAAAGGAGACAAAATGGATAAAATAGATGCCATTTTGTTAAACCAACAACAACAATATCATTGATTGATAGGAAATTTTTAAAAATAAGGGATGGAAAATCTTTCAGTTTTATTTTTGTGGATCCAATATTCTTCGGCTTTTTTTTTTTTGTTTCATCCATTCAACAACCATGTAATAAGCTTGGTCCCTGTGCTGGGTGCTGTAGGAGATACAAAGTAAAAAAAAAGACACAGCTGCACCCTCCCTACTATCTAGTAGGGAGATGAAACATGTTCACAAACGAGTATAATTTAATCAATGCCATAAGGGAAGGAAAGATAAATTCTGTGAGAGTTCAAAAAAGGGAGGGATGTCTCTAGGTAGAAGGGTCAAGGAAGAGTTCATGGAGGAATGACATTTCACTTGGGCCTTAAAAGATATGTGCAAATGAGTGGGAGGGAATTCCAGGCAGAGGAGACAGCACAAGCAAGGCACAGAGGTGAGAAAGTTTGAATCTGTAGCCCACAGTGAGTAGTTTCATATTACTTGGGCATAAGGTGCATAAAGGGAAGGACGAGTAGGAAAGAAGGTAAGACATGAAAGCTGAATGCATATTTTGGAGATCTTGAATTTTGCACTAAGGAATTTGGATCTCACTCCAACAGTTGCATGTCATCATCAGAGCAGAGAGTTAATTGGTATCAGAGGGTGACACAGATTAGAAGGAAGTGAGCGATGAGAGGCGGGGAGGTTACTGGGAGGCCATGGTGTAGACAGTGGAGGCAGAGACAGAATTCACAGAGTTTAGCAGCTGATTGGATATGAGGATGGAGTCAAGGATGTATGTCCATGACATTCTCTTGGCCAGTGGTTCTCAAGCTTCAGCACATCAGAATCACCTGGAGGGCTTGTCAAGCTACCGATTGTGGATCCCACCCTCAGAGCTTCTGATTCAAGTCTGGGGTAGGGTCCAAGAAACTGCCTATCTAATAAGTTCCCAGGAGATGCTAGGGACCACACTTTGAGAACCAATGCTCTAGATCTTCTGTTGCTCACCTTTGTGACTGAGGAAGCAATTACAAGGAAATAAAGGAGTTAGGGAGGTGATACTTAGAATCAGCAGAAGTGAATTGGAAGAATCTTTTCTTTTCCTTTGAATCTACAGAGTCCCAGATGCCTGGGGCAATAGGGCTCAGTTAGAGATGTTTACTGCATACGAAGACATTGTATTCACCTATAAACCAGAGCACAGAAGGATGCCACGTTAGGTCTTGGCTTTTTTTTTTTTTTTTCTTTGAAAACATACAGGCCCTAGTCTTAGGAGCCCTGGTGGCGCAAATGGTTAAGTGATAGGCTGCTAAGGAAAGGTTGGCAGTTCGAACACACCAGTGGCTCTGTGGGAGAAAGAACTGACAATCTGCTTCTGTAAAGATTGTAGCCAAGAAAACCCTATAGGGCAGTTCTACTTTGTCACGGGGTTGTTATGAATTGAAATCAACTCCACTGCACCTAATAACAACACAGTCTTATGGGAAGGTCTAATGGAGCCCTGGTGGTGCAGTAGTTAAGAGCTTGGCTACTAACCAAAAGGTTGGCATTTTGAATCCACCAGCCGCTCCTTGGAAACCCTATGGGGCAGTTCTGCTCTGTCCTATAGGGTCTCTCTGAGTCAGATTCGACTCGATGGCAATGGGTTTGTTGTCTTTTTTCTTTTGGTTTAATAATCAAAAGGTTGGCGGTTTGAACCCACCCGGTGGCACCACAGAAGAAAGGCCTGGTAGATAGAAGAAAGGCCTGGCAGACAGAAGAAAGTCCTGGTGACCTGCTTCCACAAAGATTACAGTCAAGAAGAAAACCTATGGAGCAGTTCTACTCTGTAACATTTGGGGTCACCATGACTTGATGGCAATGAGTTTGATTTTAGTCTTATGGAGAGGCAGCATTATCATGCCGTGTTAAAATCAAGGCCCTGGGTTCAAATCCTGGCTCTATCCCTTGGGCCAGTAACCTAACTTCTTGAAGTCATGGTTATTCTATATTAAAAATGGGATAACAATATGTGGTGTGCAGTATAATGAGGAATAAATGGGAAAACCATAGAAAGCACTTAGCATCATGCTCAGCACGCTGTGGGGCTCAATGGATTTTGGTTTCCTCTCCTACTCCAGCCCTTCATGTGTGAGTGAAGTGGGCATGGACTCTGGTGAGGTCTCAGAAGCACTTCTCTGTCAGACAGCCCATTGCTGTCACCTGAAGTCCCTCACTTACATGATCATATCTTTGGATTAAGCATTGCCCTCTGTAGCCCTCTTTAAACATGCCAGTATATGAAATCCCTAAAAGATAAAGGAAAATGTGTTTGTTGGGTATCTTCTGCCTGATGGAAGGCCTCCGGGGAGGGGTGGAAAAGGGGATCTGGAGCGGGACACAGACATGGAGGGTGTAGTCACAGAACACACACGGAACAAAAGGAAGCATGTCTCCTTGGGGTTTTGTTTCCGGAGCAGCTTCCACTTGTCTCGAGGCTTTGATACTGGAGCAGAGGCATCAAGGACAGTTCCAGGGACTGTGTGAGCCTTAGAAAATTCTTGGAGTACAACCATGTATCTCTTGTGCCTGGGTAAAGAAATGAGATGGTAAGCAATTTTTCTTTAACCAGAAAAATCTGGTGTCATAACACCCCCAGACAGGAAAGCAGAATGCAGACTTGGCAGTGAATCACACAGGGAAGAGCACCGCAGACAGCCTGTGTCATGGGAACTTGATGACAGGCAAGGCTCTGCTCCCACCCCCACTCTGGGAAAGGGTTTGAGAAACAGGCAGCTCCTTTGATTCAGACAGATGGGTGTCTTAGGCAGGATTCTCTAGAGAAGCAAAACCAATAAAGTGTATATATATGTATATATATGTGTATGTATAGATATATATACATATATATATATATATATATATATAGAGAGAGAGAGAGATTTATCTCAAGGCAATAGTTCACACAGTTGTAGAGGCTGGCAAGTCCTAAGTCTGTGGGTCAGGTGTCAGCTGGAGGCTTCTCCTGATTCACATAGCTGCAGGGGCTGAAGAATCCAAGATTGGCAGGCAATAGGGCAGGCCGCTGGCTCAAGTCCCAAGAACCAAAGGTCAGATGATGATGAGCCAGAAACAAGATCCAGAGCAAGCGAGCTTTGCCAGAATGTTCACACATATATTGAATGTAGGCCACACCCCTGAGGAAACTCCCCTTACAACCGATTGGCTGATCACATCAGATCACATCATGGAGGATGACTACATCATTACATAACTGCCAAACTACATCATTACATAACTGACAAACCACTGACAATCATGGCCTAGCCAACTTGACACACAACTTTAACCATCACAATGGAAGAGGGAGCTGGAGAGTGGGGTGGAATACAAGTGATTCGTCTGCTCTGGGCTGATCAAACTCACCAGAACATAGGTTAGTGGGAATATCAGGACTCTATTTATCCATTTATTAGAGAGGGAGGGAGGGGGTGAGGTTGCACAAAATGACCTCCATGATCTGAACCCTGCCATTTTATGATTCCACGATGGGCACTAATAAGCCCAGCATTGCCAAATCTCTACTTTATGTCGATTTCATTGCTTATGATTGAAGAGACGCACCAATAATGCCAGGGCAGCCAGGTCACTGGGCTGTGAATTAGTACTCTTCGTTTTGACTAACTGACATTAGATATGAATCATACCTAACCGTTCCCACTTAACGTACAAATTCAACTGAAAGACAGATTTAGGAATGGAACTCATTCGTAATCTGGGAACTGCCTGTAATATCAATGCTTTTGCAGAGGGATATTTAATGACAGGGAAAGGAAATGCAGGTTACAAAAACAAGATAACCCCATGTTATTTAAAAAATGGAATGGAGAAAAGACTGGAAAGATGTGTCAGGGGTGAACTGGTGATGCAAGTATGGGTGATTTTTTTTTCCTATTTTCTCACCTGAGTTTTTGAAATTGTTTATAAATTAGCATGTATTATTTTTGAAATAAGAAAATATAAAAATTTTAATTAAAAATATGTTCTATAGAAAGTGGTACTATCTTTTTCATAAATATGAGTATACTTTATATAAAATTTTATTACCTGTATTTAAACGTTTTCCATGTTGTTAAGAACTCTTCATAATTATTATCTTAAAGAGATGCATGGTATTTCACCATATAAATATATCATAATTTATTCATATAAATTCTCAATGCTGTCTATATTATTTCTAATTTTTCATTATAAATAATGCTGTAATCAATATTTTTAGTTCATTTAAGTTTCCCCTTACATTTCTTTGAAAATTACTCTCCTGCAGATTCTCTGTTACCTCCAATCATCTTGGCAGGATTAAATTTCAGTCTATCTACCCAACTTCATAAACATCTTTTGCCTTCTCACTATATAAAAATAAACTCTTAATTTTGTTTTTTTAAATACATAGGGCCTTTCTCTCACACTGAAGGAGCCCTGATGGTGCAATGGTTAAATTTTTGGCTGCTAAATTAAAGGTTGGTGGTTCGAACCCATCCAGCAGTTCTGTGAGAGAAAGACCTAGTGATCTGCTCCTGTAAAAATTACTGCCAAGAAAACCCTATGGGGGCAGTTCTTCTCTGTCAGATGGGGTTGCTCTGAGTCAGAATCGACTCGATGGCATCTAACAACAACAACTCTCATACTGAGATTTTCTTTTGGGATTGTTAGGCATTCGAGGTGCCAAGACAGTTGTCAGTCATAGATTTGAGCCTTAGAGATTTCCCACTTCCATGTCCATTCATAGGGAGAAAACCAAGGCCTAGAGAGGCCACGTGACCCTCCCAGGGCACACAATTGATTAACGACTGAGCTGGAATATCAACTTCGTGAATACTTTCCAAGAGCTGAGAACTTTGAAGGAGGATCACAGCTTGAAGGAAAACACTGAACAATGATAGAGCAAATGATAGAGAGAATGAAAAAAAGATTTAATGGTAAGAGGGGGAAGAGTCGAAAGATCAGCAGGAGGGGGGAAGGGGCTTGATGAGGGGAAAGGACAGCAGTCTAAAGAGAAGGAGGAAAAGAAAGGGAGAGACATTAACATCTTGGGGCTCAGTCCTTTGATGGCAGAGTTTCTCTATCTTGACACTATAGACATTTTGGGCTAGAGATTATTTGTTGTGGGGAGCTGTTCTGGGTATTGTAGGATGTTTAGCAGCATCCCTGGCCTCTACCCTCTGGATGCCAATAGCACCTTTCTCTCCCCAGTTGTGACACCCAAACATGTCTCCACACATTGTCAGATGTCGTCTGGGAGGGCAAAATGGCCCTGGGTTGAGAACCACAGTTCCGTGGTATCTGTTCTCCAGGGCCTTATTGCAGGGAAGGAAGCCAAAACATCTCCTAAAAAAAAAGGGTAATAAAATATTTCAGTGCAATTTAAAGAGTGTAGTCCGAAAACAGTAAGGCTGCCTAAAACACAAAGGAGGGGAAATGATTTTAAAAGCCCATTTTTCGTATTAAAAAAAAAAAAAAAAAAATGAGACAGGAAAGACGTAATTTGCTTCAGGCACTAAGGCACTAAGATGAGTCAGAGAGAAACCAGTAAGAGAAACATGAATTTAGGCTCTGACCTTTAGAAAGAAGATTAACAATTATATCACTACCCCCACCCCCACCCTCACCCCTTACAAATCCTGGATCTTTCCAAGAACAAGGAAGAAAATCTTTACTCCTTCTAAAGGTGATGAAACTTCAGGAATAGGAGGGAACACTGAGAAATGTTGCTCTTCACTATGAAGGACAAAAAACCAAAACAAACAAAAAACGCCTCTGTGCACATTGTCAAGTGCCTCACACACATTGTCTTCTCAAATCCTCACATCCACGGTTTAAGTCGAACCCTATTATTACACCGTTTAATAGATGAGGAGCCAAGGGTCAGAAGTTAGGTAACTTGCCTAAGATCATATGACTCAGTGATGAGGCTCAGATATCAAACCAGGCCTGCTCCATTTCTAAGGCAGGGCAGTAACCATCCATGAAGCCTACTTCTGTAAGACTGCCACTCTAATTTTAGGGTGTTTTCTGATAAACTGCACAGTTCATCTCATCGTGGACATGGGCACAAGTACTTGTCACTCACTGTAACAGAGGCATCTAACCCAGAAGCTCACCCTGTGAGTGCGCCTATATCCTAACAGGACGGGAAATTCATTCCCAGTGTATTTCTGTGGGGTGGACAGTATCTCAAAAGTGCCATCAGAGTCCAATCCTGCACTAGTACCCACCCAGTCCCCTCCCCTGGCTTCCTTTCACAGAACACAAAGGCCGTTTCCCCCACCCCAAGCCCCCTGAGTCACAGTACCCTGGCCCAGATGGGCATTCTGCCATGTTCCTGACATGAAGCGTTGCTTACTTTTGCAAACAGAATTAGGCAGGGCATCACAGTTAGACTTTTTTTTTTCTGTTAAGAACTTCTGGAAATTTTGTGAGTGATTTGGATGTGTAGTAAGGATGTCACATGTCTCCCCCTCTGGATGACAAATAGATATAATCATAGTAATAGCAAGCAGTATAATCTGCTTACTCTGAGCCAAGAACTTTTATATATGAACCATCCACTAATATACACTTTTATACACGAGGAAATTGAGGTCCAGAGACATTATTTGCCGAGCTCACACAAAAAGAAAATAATAAAGCCTTAAATAATAAGGAAGGAGCCCTGGCGTCACAATGATTAAAGCGCTTGGCTGCTAACTGAAAGGTCGGAGGTTCAAACCCACCAGCTGTTCCATGGAAGAAAAGACCTAGCAATCCGTTCTCATAGAGATTACAGCCTAGGAAATCCTATGGGCTACTCTGTCATACAGGGTCATACGGGGTTCTGCTGTCATACAGTTCTACTCTGTCACACAGGGTCACTATGAGTCAGAATTGACTTGACAGCACTCAACAACGAAAAATAAGGGAGTGAACAATTCCAATCTGATTAAAAATAATTTCTGCTTTCAATGTAAATTACATATAGGCAGTTTTAAGAATGTGGACTTGCTTAATTCCACAGATATTTATTGAAGCCCTACTATAGAGCCATTCACAGGAATGGCACCTTGGGCACAACTGGAGTTCCTAGTCTGTTATTTCAGTGCTGGAGGGAGGCATGCACTTTCATAAAGTCTTTGCAATACAAAACAGTCTCTCTCTACTTAATGCCTCCACTTGTCAATAAACCGTGTCTTTTCTCTTCACAAGGGACAGCAGCAACATCCAGTGCTTGCTGTCTGTTTCATCTCCATCCTCACAACCCACAGGTCCCCCTTATACTCCCCCAGTAGCTGCTCCCCAAGATGGATAGCACCCTCCTAAAGGCCTGGCCTAGTGGGCACGCAGTCCTTATTTTACTTGTCTTCTCTGTAGCATTTGACACTCTTACCAACGTCCTCCTTTTGAAGGAGACTTCTTAATACTGCTCTTTTCCCATCCCCTCCCACTTCCCTGATGGCTCCTTCTCAGCCTCTTTCATTATAATTCATTTCAAAACTTGGAACTTATACATGCTTTTTGCATAATTAACTCACAATAGTTTTTGATGAACCAAATCAGAATCATGCCCACTTGGGTGAGTGTGAAAACAGAGAGAGGAAGACTGACTGCATGCCTTGAGTTTGCCCAATCACTCAGTGAAAAGCCAGGTCTTAGCACCCAGCCCAGGAGCCCTGGTGGTGCAGTGGTTAAGTGCTTGGCTGCTAACCAAAAGGTTGGAGGTTCAAAGCCACCAGCTGATTCATGGGAGAAAGATGTGGCAGTCTGCTTCTATGAAGATTACAGCCTTGAAAGCCCTATAGGGCAGTTCTGCTCTGTCCTACAGGGTCGCTATGAGTCGGAATCAACTTGATGGGCAATAGGTTTTATGGGAGTATCAAAAACAGCTATGAGCTTGGCCGTGTCTTTTCTGGGCACTCACTGTCGACCTTCGAAGCAGGAATGGCTCACTGTTTGTTATGAACTATATTTAGGGAAGACAAGGCCTGATTGGCGTGGAAAGACTGCAGGTTTGGCAGGGCTTAAAGACCTAGTCCTGTGAAGATCACTTATTTTGTTGGGCATTAATCTTAACCAGTTGCCATTGAGCCAGTTCTGACTCATGTGGCCCCATATGTGCAGAGTAGATCTGGGCTCCATGGAGTTTTCATGGCTGTGATCTTTAGGAAGCAAACCACCAGACCTTTCTTTTGAGGCATCTCTGGTAGGTTTGAACCCCAACCTTTTGGTTAGTAGTTGAGTGCTTAACCGTGTGCTGCCCAGGGACTCTGTGTTAATTTTAAGTGTGTGTTTTCTAGCGATAGGGTCCCAGCTTCTGCTGGCCATGAAAGGTTACAGGTTTTCCCCCTGGTGACAGATTGCACAGCTACATCCCAGAAGGCATAAAACTCCTTCCAGTCATCCCCGAATTAAGCCCATCGATTTCCAGTTATAGAAGAGAGCCATTTTGGGTAACACAGCAGATGTAAATTGTGGGCCTGAATTGATTTCGCATTAATTTCTTGTAGGCTATTCCCACGTTGCTTAAATACCACTTTTTAAAGATTTTATGGTATTGTATTTTAAAAGCCAGCTTGTTTCCACAGAAGGGAGGGCTTCAGGAGGCAGGAGCTGTTTTTCAAACCCTTTTCTTGTGTGACAATATTTCCACCAGCGAGGAAGTCTCAGTATTGGGCTATCCGTCTGCACCACTCCCACGTGCGTGTTCTAGAGCTGCTTCTGTATTCTTCCTTTTGCAAGACACAGCCTCTGGCCCAAGCTTCAGCTTTTCATAGTCCTTTAAAGGACTGACTCTGACACTCATTGGAACAGAGGAAGCTCAGGGGCTCTGATAATGGCACTGTATGTCCTCATTGCACAGAGGGGCCCACACGCCTTGTGCTCTGGGCTCTCCTACTCAATCCAATGCTTTTAGCAACCATCAGATGAAGAGCAAAAAGACAGGCTAGAAACTCATTTTTTTTTTTTTTTCTTTGAAGAGGGATAGGTCTGGGCTCAAACTGAAGTCCTGAACATAATATAGAAGCTCTTCTTAAATTTTCCATGCACAAACTTTCTTATAAATAAAGCTACATGCCACGCAGCAAAGTAACAACAACACAGCAGCTGCTCCTGCCACCAACAGATGGGACGAGCAGACAGGAGGCCTTCAGTTTCATTTCTTCATTGATCCATGTTGGCTCTGCTTCGGTTTGTTTGCTTATTCATTTATTTGTAATCTAAATAAGGGATTTTAAAAAATCATGGTAAAAATACATTTAACAAAACATTTGCCAATTCAACATTTTTTTACGTGCACAATTCAGTGACGTTGATTATATTCATTAGGTTGTACAACCATCACCATTCTCTGTTTCCAAATTTTCCACCACTCCACAGAAACTGAGTGGTCCCCTAAGCAATGGCTCCCCTGTCCCCTTCTCTCCCACCCATGGTAACCACTGATAAGCTTTGATGTCTATACAGTCACCTATTTTACCTAAGTGGGAGCATACAATATTTGTCCTTTGCTTGGGTTTATTTCTGAGATACATCATGAATGTCTGTGACCCCCAGACCCCAAATTTAATACTAACGCAATGAGAGTGTTAAAAATGAAACAAAAAAAAAAGTGCATAATTACCATGGGAACTAAAGTTTCTATGAAAGTGGTAAGAAATGGATGATGAATGTGGTTCAACTGCAGGAATAACTCCACAGGACAATGAGGAAATCATACAACATGGAATAAGCATCTTGCCTGCGCAATTGACAATTCAGTTTTTTGGTTGAGCGTGGCTAGAGAATCGGCACTGAAGTCAGATGTCTGTTAACTTTACGTTATTCAGAAGAAGGCTTTGGATTACAGGACAAAGGGACTACAAAATCCTTTTAGGAACGTAACCTATTAGGGAAACGTAATTTTTATTCCAAGCCACAGCGTTTACCAGGGACTACTGATTATTAGATTCTAGCACCACCTAGAGGAGAGGATGAAATAATTTCAGTTCACCACTGAGTTAAAAGAATCCCTCATTTATTTTGTTCTACATTCTGCCTTGGTGAGTAGCGTCTGCGGTCTTAAAAGCCTGTGAGCAGCAATCTAAGATACTCCGCTGGTCTCACCCCTTCAGGAGCAAAGGAGAATGAAGAAAACAAGATACAAGGGAAAGATTAGTCCAGAGGACTAATGGACCACAACTACCACGGCCTCCACCAGACTGAGTCCAGTACTAGATGGTACCCTGCTACCACTCCTGACGGCTCTGACTAGGATCACAGTAGAGGGTCCCGGACAGAGCTGGAGAAAAATGTAGAACAAAATTCTAACGCACAAAAAAAGACCAGACTTACTGGCCTGACAGAGACTGGAGGAACCCCCCCGAGTGTGGCTCCCTGACACCCTTTTAGTGCAGTAATGAAGTCACTCCTGAGCTTCACCCTTCAGCCCAAGATTAGACAGTCCCATAAAACAAAATGAGACTAATAAGGTACAACAGCCCAGGCTCAAGGACTAGAAGGCAGGAGGGGACAGGAAAGCTGGTAATAGGGAACTCAAGCTCGAAAAGGGAAAGTGTTGACGAGTCGTGGGGTTGTTAGCCAATGCCATAAAACAATATGTATACTAACTGATTAATGAGAAACTATTTGTTCTGTAAACCTTCATCTAAAGTACAATAGAAAAAAAAAGAATTCTTCATTTATTAACCATTTTTCAGTTATCAAAGCACTTTCACATTAATAGTTCATTTGACACTCAGGTTGTGAGGTAGATTTTATGTCTTCATTTTACTGGTGAAGAAATTCATATTTCAGGGACTTTGTTATGCAAAGAATTTGACCAATTTTTCATGAGACCAAAAGCCTTACCCATAAATTGATTCTTTTAAACAGCTTTATTGAGGTATGGTATATTCAATATTTTCACCAACACCATAATTCAAATGCATCAATTCTTCTTCGGTCTTTCTTATTCATTGTCCAGCTTTTGTATGCATTTATGAGGCTATTGAAAATACCATGGCTTGGGTCAGGCACACCTTAGTCCACAAAGTGACATCTTTGCTTTCGAGTAGTTTAAAGAGGTATTTTGCAGCAGATTTGCCCAATAGAATGCATTGTTTGATTCCTTGACTTCTGCTTCCATGGGCATTGATTGTGGATCCAAGTAAAATGAAATCCTTGACAACTTCAATCTTTTCTCCATTTATCATGATGTTGCTTATTGCTCCAGTTGTGAGGATTTTTGTTTTCTTTATGTTGAAGTGTAATCCATACTGAAGGCTGTAGTCTTTGGTCCTCATCAGTAAGTGCTTCAAGTCCTCTTCACTTTCAGCAAGCAAGGTTGTTATGAGTCTTCCTCCAATCCTGATGCCACATTCTTCTTCATATAGTCCAGCATCTTGGGTTATTTGTTCAGCATACAGATTGAAGAGTATAGTGAAAGGATAGAACCCTGGTGCACCCCTTTTCTAATTTTAAACAATGCAGTATCCCCTTGTTCTGTTCAAAGGACTGCCTCTCGGTCTATGTACAGGTTCCGCATGAGCACAGTTAAGTGTTCTGGAGAAGGACATTATACATGGTAAAGTAGAGGTTAGCGAAAATGAGAAAGACCCTCAACAAGATGGACTGACACAGTGGCTGTAGCAATGGGCTGAAACACAGCAACAATTGTGAGGATGGTGCACGACTGGGCAATGTTTTGTCCTGTTATAGATAGGGTTGCTATGAGTCAGAACCAACTTGATGGCACCTAACAACAATACTAAGGTATAATTTATATACTGTAAAGTTCCCATCTTAAGGGTACAGTTCAGTGATTTTTTTAGTACATTTACTAGTTGTGCCACCGTTTCATAATCCAGTTTTAGAACATTTTTATCTCTCCAATAACATTCCTCCTGCCCATTTTACAGTTAATCAGCATTCCCAGGCCCAGCCTCAGGCAATTACTAATCTACTTTCTGTCTCTATGGGTTTGCCTTTTCTGGACATTTCATACAAATGGAATTATGCAACATGTGGTCTTTTATGTCTGGCTTCTTTCATTAGCATAATGTTTTTGAGGTTTAGCCATGGTGTAGCACGTAGTAGTGTTTCACTTCTTTTTACTGTTGAGTAGCATTCCATTGTATACGTATGTTGCATTTCTTAGCCATTCACTAGCTGGAGGACATTTGGATTGTTTCCAGTGTTTGGCTGCTATGAATAATGCTGTTATAAATATTTGCATTAAAGTATTTATGTGGATATATGCTTCATTTCTCTTAGGTATATGTCTAGGAATGCAATTGCTGAGTTATAAATTTATGCTTAATTTTTTTTTTTTTTTTAAGATTTGCCAAATTGTTTTCCACTATGGTTTGACCATTTACAATGCCACCAGTAACACAGTTGTAGCTGCTCTGCATCCTTGTCAACACTTGGTATTGCCAGTCTTTTCAATTTTAGCTACTGTGTGTATGAAGTGGCATCTCATTATATTTTTAATTTGCATTTCCCTAGTGACTAATGATGTTATGCATCTTTTCATATGGTTATTTGCCATCTGTATGTTTTCACTGGTGAAGCGTCTTTGTAAGTCTTTTTTTTAAATTGAGTTGGTTGTCTTTTTGTTATTGAGTTGTAAGAATTATTTATATATACTGAATACTAGTACTTTATTATATATGTGTTTTCCAAATATTTTCTCCTTGTCTATGGCTTCTCTTTTCATTTTCTTAAGAATTTTTTTTTTCCTGAAGCCAGGAGTTTTTAATTTTGATGAAGTCTGATTTATTGATTTTTTTCCATATCTTCTGGGCTTTTTGTGTTCTGTCTAAGAAATCTTTGCATACCCCAAGGTCACAGATATTTTCTCCTAGAAGTTTTATAGTTTTAGGCTTAACATTTAGGCCTATGTTCTATTTTGAGTTAATTTTCATGTGTAGTGCAAGATAAGGGTTGAGGTTAATTTTTTTTTGTTGTTGCGTATGGATGTACAACAGTTCCAGCACCAGGGGTTTAAAGAGACAGTGGGGAAGTGTAAATGTAGAAGGAAAGGTATCCTGTGCTTAGGGGGAGAAAATAGGTTCAACTGGTTCTTCACTATATGAGAGTGTTGGCACTGGTGGGTGTACTACAGAAGACCTGCTATGTGGCAGGATACTTCACGTCTGCCTAAACTTTCCTGTTAACAGCATGAACGACAATGATGACGACAGCAACAATAGTGGGAGTTCCCTATAAGCCAAGTGTTCTCCTAAACACTCTATATACATTCTATCACTTAGTTTATGAATTGCTCCACTTCATAGATTAGGAAATACTTTTATTCAGATTAAGCAATTAATCCAGGTCAGTGAGTAAACAAGTTGGATTTTGAATCCCAGGGTCTGTAATGTGAAAGCCCAGGTTTTTCACTGTGATGTTATAATTCTCTTTCCTCAAGCCAAAACCTAACCACTTTCTTGAAGAGCCTGCTTCTAAAAAGAAAGGGTATTACTGGGGGCTTGTGGTGACTGAGTTTGTGATAACTGGGTAGCGAGAGCTGAACCACACATTTAAGAAAACTTTGTAAGAGAGAGAATCCTGTTAGGAATAGTTTGTAACTTGGACTATATTTATACACATTGTTTTCAAGTGTGTTTGAAACTATAGATTATGTCCAAAGGGGCTTTCTGAAAGCCTAGACTTTGGGAGGCAGATCTTTGTAGTAAATGCCTGTGGCTTTTAAGCCTCCTGCTGGGCAAGGTACGAGGGAATTACGAAGTGGACTGAAAGAGCTGCAATGCAATGATAGTACTAATACCAGTTCCTGTCAAGTCGATTCTGACTCATGGCTCCCCAACGTATGTCAGAATACAACTGTGCTCCATAGAATTTTCTACAGCTGATTTTTCAGAAGTAGATCACCAGGCCTTTCTTTTGAACCTTCAACCTTTCAGTTGGCAGCTGAGTGCATTAAATGTTTGGATCACCAGGGCTGATAGTGCCCACAAATAATGAATATGGAAGATAGAAGAGTTGAAAAAGATATTTTGGTAGCTACTCCCAGGCAAAGTTAGTGGAATTGCGGGGAGGGGAAGGTGTCAAACCTTGGATGCCCTGGAGATAAAAAAAACAAAACAAAATGGAGATAAAAAGCCAGGCAGGACAAAGAAACCTCCAAGTACTCGTGCTTCTCTGCTGAGGAGGCTATCTCACCTAGAGCAGGATCCACCAGAGCGGTTACCAAAAGCTTAGCTTTGGTGATGGCCAGATAGTAAGCGATTTTTCTTCTCACATACTTTGGACACGTTATCAGGAGGGACTCCCTGGAGAAGGACATCATGCTTGGTAAAGTACAGCGTCAGCGAAAAAAGAGGAAGACCCACAAGGAGATGGACTGACAAAGTGGTTGCAACAATGGGCTCAAACATAGCAACGATTGTGAGGATGGCAGAGGATTGAGCAGTGTTTCCCTGAGTCGAAACTGACTCCTCGGCACCTCACAACAACAAGGTGTCTTTAAACAGAAACACACATAAAACAAAGGTAGAAAATAAACTACAAGGTCAGATGTGTCTGACTCCAAATCCAGACTCTGCCAATATCTATAAGGCCTTGTCAGGTGAATTTTCCCATCAGTGTTCTGGGCAATGGCATCTACCTCAAGAGGCTGTTGTGAGGGTTCACGAAGAAGATGCACATCAAGTACTTAGCACAGGGTCTGGCACACAGTGAGTGCTGATGTTATTTTTGCAGGACTGTATTGTGCCTGAGATACCCTGAAACAATGACATTGACCTCTGTTTATTTCTGAGAAATTTCTGTTGTCAGGTGCTGTTGAGTCGGTTCCGACTCATAGCAACCCTATGTACAACAGAAGGAAACACTGCCCAGTCCTGCACCATCCTCACAATCATTGTTATGCTTGAACCCATCGTTGCAGCCGCTGTGTCAATCCACCTTGTTGAGGTTTTCTTCTTTTTCGCTGACCCTCTACTTTTTTGCCGTTTTTTTAAATTTGATGTTTCTGGCCCAAGATCTTGGC
This sequence comes from Dugong dugon, assembly GCA_030035585.1. Taxonomy (NCBI): domain Eukaryota; kingdom Metazoa; phylum Chordata; class Mammalia; order Sirenia; family Dugongidae; genus Dugong; species Dugong dugon. The sequence continues at coordinate 48,402,324 of CM057479.1, forward strand.
TAACAGAGGTATAAATTTCCTTTAGAGGTGATGCAATGTTTGTGGAAGTGGAACCTCATAAAAAAAATACTGCTTATCAACCAGAATGCCACCGGCTGGTAAAAAGATTTAGTGCAAATCCAAAGAGAGCGGTTGGGACTTGGGATAAACACCGGAACAATTAGCATGATAAGTTAGTAACTCGTTTTGCATATAAAAATGTCTAGGACTCTACAGAGTTCTCCGTGTTTTCGGAAGACAGTCTGAGTTCCTTGGGTTTAATTAGAATTTAATACCCTGTGAGGAGAAATACGAAGAATACAAATTCTCAGTAATGGGCAATATGTCAAATGCATTAATTGCCAGCTTCAAATAGTCGTTCCTGCTGTCCTCCTACTTGTCAGCTTGTGCACCCTGATTTGCAGTTAGGAAAACATGGTCATAACCATATTAAATCCCTGGGAAAACAAAGGAATAAAATACATATTCTGTTGTAGGAAAACATATCAAAGATGCCATAAAACCATAATCTCTAAAACAACAAAACAGCATATTCAAGTATAATTAAAGCAGGAGGTTTTCCCCTGAGAAAAGTTGAAGTCTCTTATTTAATTTGGGGCTCACCGAAGCAGTAAATTTAAGACAGCTGGAGTCGCAATGAGTTCCAGAAATCTTTCTCTTGAAGAAAGCCAGAACTGAGGAGCAAGAAGTCATTGGAAGAGCTTGCTTGTCGCCAGAAGAATGCAGCTGAATCACGCAAAGAAAGAGATACAGATGTGTTGGGAACATCACTGACTTGGTAATACAGACTATGTTGTTCTCGTATGCCATGGAATTGATTCCAACTAATAGTGATCCTATATGACAGAGTAGAGCTGCCCCATAGGGTTTTTTAGGCTATAATTTTTACAGGAGTAGATCACCAGGTGTTTTCTCCTTCGAACTGCCAACCTTTTGGTTAGCAGCAGAGCACTTAATTGTGCCACCAGGGCTCCTCGGTATAGACTATAGGAGCGGCAGATAACAATCCTTTAGAGGGTTTGGTAAATTGACTTATTGGCTCTAATATTTCACCTCCCCTTGAAGTCACAGCCTTTGCCATGTGACTGTGCAGCTCCTCTCACTAGAGGCGTCCATGTTGGAATTAAGTATGGGGCTTGCTCTGGTCAATGGAACGTTGGTAGAATGACCATGAGCCAGCTCCAGGGTTAGTCCTTAAAAGGCATTTTGGGTTTTCAGTTTTCCTTTTGTGCTTCTGCTGTTGTCATGACAAGAAGATTCTCCAGTTAGCCCAGTGGTCCAAGGAGGAGGAGGAGAGACATATAGAGGTGACCTGGACTCACACTCAGCCTAGATGAGCTGACCTCCCTCCCTACCCCCAGCCATCCCACAGATGTGCAAGCAAGAATAAATGATCACTGTTTAAAACCACTGAATTAAAAAACAATTATTGTGGTAAAATATATATAACAACAAATTTTCCAGTTTAAGTGCCCAATTAAGTGACATTAATGACATTTACCATGTTGCACAACCATTACCACTATCCATTTCCAACAGTTTTTCATCGCCCCAAAGAGAAACTCAGGACCCCGTAACAATAATTACCCATTTCTCCTCCCTTCCAACCCCTAAAAAAACCCATTGCCGTAGAGTTGATTCTGACTCATAGCAACCTCCCACCCCTTGTAACCACTAATAAACTTGCACTTTTGTGTATTTGCCTATTCTAGATATTTTATATAAGTGGGATCATATAATATCTGTCCTTCTGTGTCTGATTAAAGGAAGTCTCAGGAGGAATTCTCTCACACATCAAGGCATTTACTACCCAGCATGCACAAAAGCAGTCTCCCACTTGTTCTTTCAGCTCAGAAAAGGTTCCATCCCTGCTTTCAGGGGCTCCAACAGAGCCCTTGTGTGGCTGCATGCTCCAGTATTCTGACAGCAGGATTTTATTCTTTTTAGCTAAAAACACGATTAGATAATCTTCCAGTTGGATCAGACAACAGAATCTTCTCTTAAGTGTTGGAACACAGTTCCTAATAGAGGCCTAGACCTGGGGCATTACTCAATGGGGATAGGGTGTAGACTAGCCTGGTTCTGACACCGTGTATCTTGAACATCATCCACTGTACCGATGAAACCATTTCTTTTAAATGTAATACACGATCGCATTCTTGACAAAATTGATACATAAGAGATAAAGCTAAAATCTTCCCTACAACAGCCCCCTAATCTCAGTTTCATTTCTAGTGAAAACCACTATTCCACGTGCATCTTCATACACCTTTTCTATGCATTATATACTCAGGTATGTACTTACAGACATTTTACATAATGGCTTTATATTGTCATATTATTCCAAAAGGAGTCTTTTACTTATCTCTCTTTTTATTAGGAAAATTTTCAAGGATATGGAAAAGTTGAAAAATAGCAGAGTTCATATACTTTCCACCTAGATTCAACAATTGTTTACATTCTGCCGTATTTATTCTAACTTTCTCTATCAATACATATTTTCACTGTATCTTTAAAAAGTTATTTGCAAATGTCATGATGCCATACTTTGCTTATAAATACCTCATACGTAGTTCTGAAAAGTATTTCTAACATCTAACATAACTAATATTGTGCTAATTAACAAAGTCTCCAGTTTTGATTCTCAAATTGCTATAAAAACTTTGGAAATACAGAAAAGCATGAAGAAGAAGAATAAAGCAGAAATAAGACCATCACCTAGAGATAACTTCTAATAATATTTTGTTATCTTTAATCCTTCTGGAAATGCCTATTTCTTTTATCTTTTTTTTTAAAAGCAAAATTGATTTTTAAATAAAAATTGACATCTCCTAAATTGTGTTTCATGAGATGTTCATAGGCGTTCCGTCACAAAAAGAGGTCAGTGGTCGCTGTTGAATTGTACACTCTACACTGATGATATGGTACTTCAATTGTGTATCAACAACACGGTTATGAAGAAAGCATTCACCGTTATTAGAAGTTAAAATTTAACTAGCCATCCTGTATTTTTATTTGCTACATGTGGCAACTGCATTTTAAGGAAAAAGTGCTACTTACTGCCTTAGCAATTGCAATTCCCTGTTTTGGAGAAAGGAGCTCTGGTGGCTTAGTGGTTAAGTGCTGAGCTGCTAACTGAAAGGCTGGCAATCCAAACCCACCAGCAGCTCCGCGGAAGAAAGATGTGGCAGTCTACTCCTTTAAAGATGACAGCCTTGGAAACCCTACGGGGCAATTCTGCTCTGTCCTCTAAGATTGTGATTAGTAGGAACTGACTGGATGACAATGGGTTTTTGGATTACTCAGAAACACCTAGTCTTCTATCTTTTTTGGCAGAAAGGACCACTATCCCCTCCCCCATCACCTTTGTCTTGCTGGTCAGGACAGCCTGCTCCTCTTACACTTTGTGGCTAGATTATCCCTGTTATAGGACAAGAGTCTAGCTGTGTTTTCAGCTACTGTGATAATTAAATCCCAGATTCTATTTTCAAAAGAGCAAATTCTTCCTTTTCACCCCCTAACATTTTAAAATTTTTAAGCTGAATAGAAAAGATTTTGAACAAATCCAAGTAGTGGTTTCTTCCCATTCTGGGAGTAATATTCTTTCTTTAATGGGAGGCTAGCTATGAAATTAAGGAGACCTGGTGGTATAATGATTAAGGTCTCAGCAGCTAACCCAGAGACTAATGGTTCAAACCCAGCTGGCGGCTCCATGGTAGAAAGAACTGGCGATCTGCTCCTGTAAACATTACAGCCTAGAAGACCCTATGGGGCATTTCGACTCTCTCACATGGGGTTACTATGAGTGAAAATCGACTCAATAGCACCCAACAACAATGCAAACTATGAGATTAGGGGCATTTTGAGGCTTTTGACTTCCTCCCGCCTGTTTTAAGCCAGTGGTTCTCAATTATTGCTGCATATTAACATCACTTGGGGAGATTTAAAAAATCCAGATCTCATAGCTACATCTCAGGCCAATTAAATTAGAATCTCTGGGAGTGGGACCAAGATATTAATTAAGTTTGAAAACTTTCTATGCGATCCCAATGTGCCGCCAATTTTGAGACCCATTGCTCTAAGCTGGAGCCCTGGTGGCACAGCAGTTAAGAGCTTAGCTGCTAACCAAAAGGTCGGCAGTTCGAATTCGCTAGCTACACCTTGGAAACCCTGTGGAACAGTTCTACTCTGTCCTATAGGGTTGCTATGAGTGGAAATTGACTCTGTGGCAAGGGGTATAGTTTGGTTTTGGTTTGCCTCAAGCCAGGGCTTCGAACCTGTTTGTTCCTTGGTTTGAACCCTTGCTGAGAATTTGCCTTGCTAACAAGTTCCCTTCTGAGAACTTGCATTTCTACCTCAGATATACTGAATCAGAAGCTACGTTTTAAAAGATCCCCAGGTGATTCTTATGTATAACTTCCTGGGAACTTGTTAACAATGCAAATTCTCAGCAGGGGTTCAAACTAAAACCTGTTCAAAGCCCTGCCTCAAGCCAGTGGTTATCAAAATGCACTCTGCATTGTTAACATGCAGATTATGATTCAGTGGTTGCTTTAGTAGAGATCTCTAGAGGAGCAAAAGCAGAAATACATGTACACATGTGTGTATGTGTATATATATGTATATATGTATATGTATACATATACATACACACATACATACACACACACACACACACACACACACACACAGATTGATTTACTTCAAGGAAATGGCTCATGCAATTGTAGGGGCTGGCAAGTCCCAAATCCCTAGGTCAGGTGACAGGCTGGAGACTTCTGGCTCACAGGATTGTATATGTGTGTTGGGGGGTGGGCACTGGCAAATCCAAAATCTGCAGGTTAGGTGTCAGTCCAGAGACTTTTGCAGGCTTATGTTCCAGGAACCGAAGGTTAGGGACAACAAGAGTGTAGGGTCCAGAGAGAGTGAGCTGTGCCAGAACATCCATTTATATTCTGAAGTCAGACTATACACCCAAGGGAACTCTCCTTTCAACTGATTGGTTGATAGCCTCAGCTCATGTCATGGAAAGTGATTACATTACTCTACATTACATTATGGAGCAGCAGCCAGACCAGTGTCTGCCAGATTGCTGAGAATCATAGCCTAGTTAAATTGACACATAAAATTAACCATCACAGTGGTACCCCCAATTTTGCATTGCTAACACATTCCTAATTGATACTGATGCTATTGATCTGTAGACTACCCTCTGAGTATTAAGGCTTTACAGCAACAGAGAAGAAGGGTGGATAGGGTAGAAGGTATAGTGTAAGTATTCACCTGAGGCTTTAAAAGTTTAAGGTTATTAAGTTTAGTAATAATAAAAATAACAATCTTTTACTGAGTGATCACTCCATGCTATGTGCTCTACATACCAAAAACCAAACAAGTTGATGTCAAGTTGATTCTGACTCATGGTGACCCCATGTGTTAGAGAGTAGAACTGAGCTCCATAGGGTTTTCTTGCTGATAATCTTTATGAAAGCAGATTGCCAGGCCTTCTGTGGCACCGCTGTGTGGGTTTGAACCCCCAACTTTTCAGTTAGCAGCTGAGTACAAACTGTTTGTGCCACCCGTCACCTCATTTAAGCCTCAAAAACTCCCCATGGAGTAATGTAGCAGAAGCTGTTAGTGTCCCATCTGATATCCCCTTGATCTGATTCTGAGTCCACCTAAAGCCATGGTGGATGTTTCCCATACACACTTCCTACCTTCAGCACCTATATCCCTCCCTCTGCTTCTCTGTCTGAGGACTTTCTCCAGTATCACAGGAACTCGCTCAGCCCCGTGCTGGGAAGCTGCAAGTGCCAGTGCCAACAACTGTACTGTCATTGTTTATTTCGAATATACTGTTTAAATGCAAAAACGTTCATAGCAGTTTTATAAATAATAGCTCCAAGCTGGAAGCAACCCAAATGTCCATCAACAGAAGAACGGATAAATAAATTATAATGTATTCATACAATGGAATACCACAGAGCAGTAAAAAAAATAATGAGCTACTGCTTCATGCAACAACATGGATGAATCTCACAGATATTATGTCAAGCAAATGAAACCCAGCAATTTACATTAATTTTAAGAACAGGCAGAGCTAATCAATGGTGATAGAAGTCTGAATAATAGTTGTGTTAGGGGAGGGCTGAGGGGGGAACCTACTTAGGCCCTGGAAATGTACTATATCTTGATCTGGGTAGTGGTTTTATGGGTGTATAAATATGTTAATATTCATGAAGCAGTACACTTTAATATTTTGCACTTTATGCACCTCACTGTATGCATTTCAAACCTAAAGCAAACAACAAATACCAAGAGATAACAATGACACTCTGTAAACTTCACTAAGTGGTACTCCCAATCACAGCCACTGTACCATACAAGGCATCTTTCCTAGACCAGATCGGCACAGCCTCTGGCACTTGGTGTGTAGATATTAATCTAGTGAATGCATTTTTTGTAATCCCCAGCAGGTAAGAGCATGAAAAGCAGTTTGTGTTTACATGGGAAGGACAGCAAATGTATTCACTTTCTTGTCCAAGACTCTGCTAACTTTCCAGTTCTTTTCTGTAAAGGATAGTCCAAAGTGACATTTATTTTTTGACATTTGCAGAAAATCAAGTTAACCAGGCATCCTTCCTTCCTCTGTCCCTTCCTTTCTTCCTTTTTTAAATTGGATCTTGAATGACACAGGCTTTGTCCAGGATGTGGTATATATTTTGGATCAAAGACCATTATATAGTCGTATGTTTTCAGACGCTAGAATACATGGTTCCAGAAACCAAGGAGTGGCAGTAGGATTGACCTTCTCACCATCGCTCCCAATGATTTTCTTGTGGAAGCCTCATAGACTGGTCTTAATGTGGAGCATGAGCAGATCTCAATGATACAAAAAGTGGATTTAGAAGACAGTATTGAGGCCTCTCACTACAATATCGCCTTGGCCTATGTATCAGTCAGGGTTCAGCCAGAGAAATAGAACTAGTAGGAGATCCATAGTAAGAGATTAATTACAAGGAACTGGTTTACACGATTGCCGATCCCTTGCAATAAATCTCTTAATTACCACACTGTATTGCCTTTTTCCAAAGACTGACTTAGCAAATAGACGTATTTTTTTCTTTCAGAGTTACGATTGTATATGTCTTAAAAAAAATTCCCCAAATACTTTCACGACAAGATTTGAGAATCAAACAGACAGCTTGGATTTTTGTAAATGGAATGCAGAAGATCAGGAAAGGTCCACAAAACATTTTAACCTGGGCTGCATTTGATGTTATTTGTAGCCCGATAGCGTGGGTGAGTGAGAGAGAAACTCCTCACTGTTTACAGGCTGCATTAGCTGGGTCACGTGTGCTCACTCCCTCCAATAAGGCCGAGAGGTTTGTGACCGTGTCTCTACCTAATACTCAGATCTTTCCAACTCCATTCTCTCTCTGGTCTCTGCTCCTAAAATGCTATAGAACAAAAACCAAAACAACCACGGCTGCTCTAATCTGCCATGAGCAGCTATTTTGAGATCATACTTTGAAGTGTTTGAAGCTCTTTGGAGAAGGGTGGACTATTTGCTGGCATTTCCCAGGGTTTCTGGAGGCTTACCTGGTCAGTGTCTGTGATGTGTCGCTGGCACACGCGGCTCAGTGAGGATCCTGATGTGGTGAATGAAAAAACACCAGCATGGTCTGTGGGGAAACCACAGACATAGACACCACTGAGGTCTAAACTTTATCCTGGCCCTGACTCCTTGCTATCAAGTAGAGGAGATGTATTTTACCTGAGAAAATTCAGCGCTCTTGGGTCTGTTGCATGCTGTCTTGAATTGCCTAGCCTGAGGGAGTTAACCAGAAGTCTTTTCTGGCCTTGGGCCCATGCTTCATATTTATATGGACTTTTAAACTGTCAGAGTACTTTGACTTACTGACTCGTGTATTCCTTACCATAACCGCTAGCCTCAGTTCCCTTAGTTGTAAAATCTGAAGCTTGTCCCGTAATGGATGTTCAATTAATATTATCTGTCTTTGATTCCTCCAAAATTTCATCCATAACTATGAATCTTAACCCTGGAGAGATTAAGTAAGGCAAAAAATTTGTTTCGTTTTGTTTGAGGTTTACTGGCCATGGTGCCATCTGTGAAGGGGACACATTGGTGGTGCGTTGCTTGTGTGTCTGCCTCAGACTGGACATAGGTTGAGTAGTACATACTCAGTTTATCTAGAGGAAAGTGCCCCACGGGAAGTGTTATGGTTTGTCATGTGCTTATTTCAGCGTAAGAACAAAAAGCTCTTTGAGACCCTCAAACACACGGGGCACCTAAAAATTAAAGGAATGAGTAGCCAAGATAAACATTATGTTTCAGTGGTCTGTTTCTGGGCTGAGGCTCTCAATCAGGGGATTATACAAACTCAGGTGGGATTCTCAGTCAGTAATTTATCTCTGTGGCCTACACAATGGAAGAAACACTCCAGCTGAGTGTTTCCTCTCGAATTCTCAAAGCTCATCTAGATCCCACTTTGGATAGTAATGGCTGCATTTGTGCTAATTGGCATTTTTGCTTTAATAAATAAAAAAACAGCAGGGATAAATTTACCTTCCCTCTTCTTATTTTTCCTGACGAAAAAGGAATATTTGGGTCCTCATTGTACTGCTATTATTTATGCTCTTTAAACTTTTATTTGATATCCGTCAGTGTCTTCGCTGGTGAAAAAAACTCAAGAGCCGCTGACTAGCAGAAACAAAAAGAATATTTATCATTTAAGCTTTTTCATGTAGAATCATTTTCAGAGATATTGTAATGACCATTTTTTGTTTGTAATAAAACATTTTTAGGCACTCTTCCTTTGTTGAGGCTGTCTCTCTGACCTATAAAAGAACCACAGAGGATGAGGATCCCTCCTATGCCCCTTTGGACTTCTAAAAAAAGGGCCAAGTAACTCACTAATATGTATTATTTGAAAATGCACATTTTCAAAACATGAAATCAGGTAGAACAAATCTCACTACTTACAACGTAGAAAAGATAAGTTGAGGTTGGCTCAAGTGAACAAAAAATACCCATTGCTTAATCGAGATTTAGTTTGCTGAATTCGATGGGTTTCTTTATCATGTGCTGGACATCTATCATGATTTCCTTTTTTAATGACTATCATTTGACAGCCAGCCCTTAATAAGAGAACTCGGTATGAGTACGAACACCAAAGGCTTTGGAGTTTTTGCAAGCACAGAAATATAATGTGTATCTCCTGGGAAGCAGAGTTTTCACACAAATGAGCAACTTATGTAAAAAACAAAAACATGTATCTACCTGGGTAAACAGGATTCTGAAAAAAAGGAATATGGTGGTCAATGTGTGTGGTAGCTAGCTTCCAAGATGATTCCAAATATCCCTGACTCCTGGTATTCATGCTGTTTAGTCTTCTCCCACACTGGACAGGGCTGTCCCATGTAACCAACAGGATATTGTAGTAATGATGACTTGTGTGTGACTTCCAAGGCTAGGTCATGGTAGACACTGCAGCTTCGACCTTGCTGTCTCTTGTATCACTTGCACATGTGTGCACTTAGTTTGTGAAAATTCTTCCTGCAGCATATTTATGACATAGGCACTCTCTGTATGTTATACATTAATAAAAAATGTATGCTCAATTTAGGTGGAGTAGTGGAGCTGGAAGCCAGGTGGTAGCAGGTTATAGAGCAATTAAAGTATGAAAAATGACAAACAGAATACCCTGAAGCAGTTGGATTCTATCAATTATCTATTTCTGTGTCATAAACCATCTCAAAACTTGGTGGCTTCAGATAGTGACAATTTTACTTGCTTGGAATTCTGCAGGTCAACTGTTTGGGCTTGCTCAACTGAGTGGTTTTCTGCTAGAGTCTTTAGCAATTGACTGGGTCTGGATGATCCAAGATGGCCTCACTCCCATACCTGGCAGTTAGTGCTGGCTATTACCTGGGCCTCTTTCTCTACATGCTGTCTCATCCTCATGTGATGGCAGCATTCTAAGATCATAAGAGTAGAAGCTGCAAGGCCTCTTGGTGGCTGTGTTTGAAAGTTGTACAATGTCACTTCTACATTTTACTGGTCAAATCAAGTTACAAGCACAGCTCTGATTTAACAACAGAGAACGGTGGAGACTGTGGTGACTTTACGAGTACAGGCCTCCTCTAAAGGGGACAGCTGCTCAGCTCCAACAGGAATTGATGCCGTCTGGCCCATTGCTCCCACATATTCTAATTTTTCATAAAAGTCAGAAAGCCAAAAATTTATGTGGAATCTTCCAATTTTTAAATTTGGAAATTAATTTACAATGTTAAATAACACCACGTGGGCCAAATAAACATGCCCATTGGCTAAATGTAGCTGTGAGCCTTGAACTTACAACCTCCACACTAGATTACAGTAACAGAGTCCACCTCTCCCCCTAAAAAAGGAAAGGAATTTCAGAAATCCACTCTTTGTCTTTGACCCGTGGGGCATCAATTCACGACTTTCAGTTTACATCCCTGTTGTAGAAAACCAACAATGGAGGTAAAATAGGAATTTAGATAAAAACATCTAGCGTTCTCTTCGCTGTCACACCTCTCTCTGCCCTCCCTCCAGCTTAGAGCCTCACCTGGAAGTAGTTGTTTGTCGTTGTTAGTTGTCATCGAATCGATTCCATCATATGGGGACCCCATGCGTGCAGAGTAGAACTGCTCCATAGGGTTTTCAAGGCTGTGACATTTTGGGAGTAGATTGCCAGCTTCCGAGGAACTTTTGGATGGGTTTGAACTGCCAACCTTTTGACTAGTAGTTGAACGCTTAACAGCTTGTTCACCCAGGGACTCCTTAAATTATGATCATTTTTTTATAGCCACTGGAAATGTGAAGAGCAATTCCAGACCATGGGTGTAGGCATGGGGTGTGTGTGTCCTCTCCATTCAAGATGCCATGACTCACCTCCAGAGAATAAATGGAAGGACAGCTGCTGCAGGAAGCACTGCTTTGATAGAGAATTACCGTTTGTTGAACACTTACTATGTGCCAGGCTTTGTGCTTTTACCTAGGGGTTTCATTTCAAGTTCAGTGTCTTATTGACACCCAGTGAGGTCTTATTACTATGTCTTTGCAGACCTCAGAGAGGTTCATCTGCTCAAGGAGATCCCATTGGTGGTTAGTGGCAGAGCTGAGCTTTTAGGTGAGCTCTGTTTAATGCTGAAGTCCATGCTTTTCCCACTGGTACTTGCAGACTAGTTCCATACGTATACCTTATGTGCTAGAAAGTTGTATGTAAGGTTCAGGGGCTTAAAAAGGGGGTGAAAGAAGGTTGGAAGGCCATGGCCACCTCCAGAGCATTGGAGTTTATTTGATCCTCTAGCTGCAGAGTACTGACCATAGAGCTATTGAATGAGATAAAACATGGGAATGGTTAGAAGCAGCCCTGGTCAACAAAACCACTGGTCAGTAAATATTAGCCACTACTATAGTAGGAGTCCTTGAATGGTGCAAAAGGTTGGTGGTTCGAACCCACCCAAAGACGCCTCAGAAGACAGGCCTGGTGATCTGCTTCCAAAAGGTCATAGCCTTGAAAACCCTGTGGAGCAGTTCTACTCTGCACACATGGCATCACCATGAGTTGGAATCGACTCAGCACCAACTAACAACAACGATTACTGGTAGTGGTAACAGTAGTATTACTGGTTCCTGCTTCCTACTCTGGTGCCCTCAGAACACAGCATTTGCCATACCCCAGTTTGCCCTTCTTCCCAGCTTGGGAAAATTCGCACGTGGTAGGTATCCAAGTCCTCTTATTTCAGGCATTTTCTTATTTTGAGAATGGAAATAGCTTTGTACTCTGTAGTTACTAAAATGTTTAAGTGCAGTGAAGGTGGGGAACCTGGTGTGACTCGTTCATTCTCGCCACCCCCCCACCCCACAGCACCTGCACCTTGTTCATTATGTGCTTACAGAATGTCACATTGGTCTTTTAAAAGCAATTTGCCTCCTCACTATATCATTGCACTTCATAGGTGAGAGAGGACGGGGAGGGGGGACAGGCAGAGAACGTTGTGACGCTGTAACGGACCTTTGGGGGCTCACAGCTTGTGTGCAGAGTAGGGATCCAGAGGAACTCATTTCTGTCTCTATCTCAGACACAAGGAGACTTGGTGGTGGATCAGTTCAGTACTTGGCTGCTTACCGAAACGTTGGTAGTTCTAACCCACCCAGTGGCTCCTCGGAAGAAAGACCTAGTGATTTGCTTCCATAAACATTACAGCCTAGAAAACCCTATGGGGCAGTTCTACTCTGTCACACGGGATTGCTGTGAGTTGAAAATTGACTCAATGGCACCTAACCACATCTTAGACATACAGCACACTGGCTCTAAAAACCTCAACATGCAGAAACAGCAATCTTATTTTAAAAGAGGAACACTGCTGGTTCCTGGACACCCTGATAACTCAGAACTGAAGCCACTCCGGAAGCCCACTTTTCAGCTAAAGATCAGAAGGCCTATAAAACAAACAATAATACATGTGAGGAATGTGCTTCGTAGTTCAATCAAGTATATGAGACCAAACGGGCAACTTCTCCTCAAACGCAAGATGAAAAAGCAGGAAGAAACAGGAAAACTGGACAAGTGGACACAGGGAACCCGGAGTGGAAAGGGGAAGAGCGCTGACACTCTGCGGGTATTGCAACAAATGTCACAAAATAATTAGTGTATGTATTTTTGAATGAGAAACTAATTTGCCCGGTAAACTTTCACCTAAAGCACAATAAAATTTAAAAAGGGGGAGGGAATAGAGGGACACTGTGCATGTCACAATTTTAATTAATTAATGAACACTTACATTAGCAAAAACAAAAAAAAATCAGTTAAGGGACCAGGTACAGAGCATTGATTGTAAAGCAAAAAAAAAAAAAAAAAGGATATACGTATCATTTCCAATGCTTCACAGAAGGAAAATTCAGGAGAACTGTTTTTTGATTACATAATTCTCATTCTGACTACTACACTTATGTCTATTCATCCTCATTCGTCCAACACTTAAGTTACAAACATTTCCAACCATGCTTGTTTATGAGTACTCGGTGGGGAGAAGTCTGCTTTGGCTGATCACAACTCTTTCCGGAATCCAAAACTAGGTGATTTTCATTCCTGAAAGGACTTGTTCTTAGAATAAATTCATTGTGGAATGTTGGGCTCTCTTTTAGCCTCTGGAATAGGGAGACTTGAAAATCCTGTTTACGAAGATTAAAACTCTGCAAAGTCTTTTTAGTTGAGATACTCTATCTGGATATACTCTGCTCTCTCTAGAGTAGGGGTAGGCAAGCTTTTCCTTAAAGATAGTGAATATTTTAGGATTTGTAGGTTATATGGTCCTGAAAGCACATAAACAAGTGGGCATGACTGTGTTTCAAAAAAACTTTATTTACAAAAAACAGGATGCCCAGCCTTAGTTTGCCAACCCCTGCCCTGGAGGGGAGGCTAAGAGCCAGAATTCTCCCCAGAATATTTGGATATTCTGAATGGATGTTCATTACCAAGTATTTGCTTTCTCTGCCAGAGAGGTGTGTGCTCCAACTGCAATACTTTGGTATGAATCTTTAAAATGGAGAGTATCAGTACGTTTGGTCCAGACCATTTTATGTGAAGAATCCAAGGGGAATGTAGATTAACAGGGCATGAAGTTATATTTTCCAGGGCCAAACAAGCAGAACTAGAATGACATTCACTTAAATGCATTTATCTAGAATAAAGTGAAGAATTATAGCTGCTTGGAAATAGGAAGAAGTGAGCCTGCATTTTGGTCAGATAGCTATCCCAATCTCTGACTTTAAAACTTGCAAGTTTAAAATGATTAATGTGACAAATTGTCACTTATCCTGTGACTGATTACTTTTTGTTCTTAAGTTACAAATCATAAATGATATAAAGGCTAATCTATAAAAAATTGTCATAAAATTTTTGGTTCCTTCAATGAATCCTTTTAACCTCAAGTCAAAGCCTTCCAAACTCAAGTATTAAATCACATGCGAATTACACTGCCATTAACCTGTTGCTGTTGAGTCAATTCAGACTCATAGCGACCCTATAAAACAGAGTAGAACCGCCCCATATGGTTTCCAAGGGGCGCCTGGTTGACTCGAACTGCCCACCTTTTTGGTTAGCAGCCATACCTCTTAACCACTATGCCACCAGGGTTTCCTACATTAGGAATCACATTATGACACGTGTCCCCCTTAAAAATAATGCAAATCCACTGATTGTTCACCCGCAACTTTTTGATAGAGGCTGATGAACTTTCTTTTCTGGGGCATTTCTAGATTCAAGAATTTCTCAAGGCCCCAACCCAGGGTAAAACCCACTTAAAGGCTCAACACTGCCAGGAGTAATTGGCCTCAGAGGATCTTCCAAGGAAGTAAAACTGCATTCCTAAGCATACCTAAAATCCTTTCGCATTTACTAATTTTAAACAAGAGAGTAGAGAGGGATGAGGAGATACAAGGGTCGCTTGTACGCCCCGCTGCAGGTGACAGGCATCTGAAAATGCTCAAATGCCACATCAGATCGGGGAAGGTGAAAAGTAATATTTTGTCAGTAACTTAAAAATACGAGTGAAACTGAAGATTCACTGTAGAGGTCCAGTTTTGGTTTTGCCAGGGAACTTCTTGTCCTCTACAATGGTTTACAGAACAAGGTGTTCTGGTTGTGGGCAGACACTGGAGGAATAAGGGGTGAGGAGGTATAGAATGAAGTGCAGATTTCTTTACTATGTATATAAAATCTATCCAACTTACAGTCTTACATCTGCAAAGTGACTTCTTGGCTTCCTGTGTTCATCTGGAAGGCTGTTAATTCATGATGTATTACAATTTCCCAAGATATTACAGAAGAGATTAACTGCCCATATTTTGAGTACCTACCAACTAATATTTCTTCCAAGGTGCTTTTAAAATCAAACCAATATTTCATTTCATAATATGCCACACAATCATATAGTGAACCAGCTCTCCACACCTCTCTGTGATGCATTGCTCCTGAGAATTAAGAACATCCCACTGAAGAGTGAGTCACAGGGTGGACACTTGAAACAGAACAAATGCCTTCACCAGACCCACTATGTATCTGCCAATGACTGAGCTTGGCCAATCTAAGTACCATTGGTAGGTTATGATCACAGTCTGCCCTTCATTTCTTCTCCTGTACTTTCACGCAAATAACATGCACCTTCTGTGTTTGTTTGCCAACCCTCCTCCCCCTGCGAGATGTTTTCATAAGCATGCTATGCTGATTTTTTTACAGCAACACATAAAAAAAATTGGCATAGTGGTGCTTATGAAAATATACTGAGGGGGGAAGTGAGGTTAGCAAACATAGATAGTGTGTCTTATTTGCATAAAATATGGTAATAATAGAATTTTTTCTTCACAAAACCAAAAATTATTACAGACATTATCAAGGTTCATGTACAGTATTTATAGGCAAAGGTGCCTTGGTGGCACAGTGGATAAGCACTCGGATGCTAATCGAAAGGTTGGCTGTTTGAACCCACCAGCGGCTCTGTAGGAGAAAGATGTGGCAGTCTGTTTCCATAAAGATTATAGCCTTGGAAACCCTCTGGGGCAGTTCTACTCTGTTCTATAGGGTTGCTATGAGTCTCACCGACTGGATGGCAACAGGTTTGGTGTGTTTTTTGTTTTTTGTTTTTGTATCTATAGGCATTTGGGAAGATTATCGTCCACTTGAAATGTTGAACAGTTTCATAATAGCTTTTTCAAGGCTTTGGGTTATTTGCATTTTAAAGTTCATATCAGACATCTCAATGTTAAAGATACATTTCTGTAACTTTTATTAGGTAGTAATGATACTAGAGAAGGATGGGTAAGTAGGTTGGACGGTGCATCGTATGTCCACAGTCCACGTGATTTACAGAGTGCTATGTAAACTGCTACTGCAAAACAGGCAATTAGTGCACTGAATTTTCCATAAAACGCCTCCAAGTAAATCTTGTAGCTGCTCATCTTTGCAGATGAGCATCTTGCCTTTGAGAAGATGCAGTCGAAAAAAATTTGCCACAGAAACCAGCAGTAAGATTTCTTATTTGAGACTCAGTATGTTTTTCATTTCACTAGCTCTTTCCTCCACCTCAGTAAATCATTCACAAACATTTATTGAGTACCTACTATGTGCCAGGCACTGTTTCAGGTCTGGGGATACATTATGAACAAAACACAGGGAGTCCTTGCCCCCTTACGTTCTAGTAGGTTGAGACAGACCAATAAACACATAAATACATAATATCACAGGGTTCAAAATAGCTTAGAGACATGCTGTCTGAAATCTAGTTACAGCATCTCATTTTGAAGCAGTGATAAAGTGAAAGGAGAAGTCAGTAATGGACTGCAGAAATTCACTAGTCTCAGTTCCATTATCTATAAATTGGATGGATTTAAGTTTTTCAAACCAATCCAAGCCTCAGTTTTCTCATCTGTAAAATGGGGTGGAAGTTGGAATAACTGACTGGAAAAGCCGTTTCTGGCTTTTAGTTTTCATGTTTTATGTGAACATCTTGCAGGAAACCAAGAGCCAGTTTGTTGACTGCTGTATGGTTTAAAAAGTGTTTGAAAATAAAATACAAGAAATATTTAGGCATTGCACATACACTTAATACCTTACACGTCAATCTAAACCTCTTTCATAAATAGCAAATGTTTTATTTACAAATGCTATAGAATGAAGCTGCTTTTACCATTTTCAGCCATATGAGAATAAGTTATTCATAAAAGTGTCTTCATTTCCATTGTCGATTACATCATCCTACCGCATTTGTGAAATGGTATCTGGCTGTCAAACCCTCCCTTGGGTTGTGATACTGTCCCTTTCTTCTACTAACCCATATCACTGACCTTGTCCTCTTGTTCAACCTTTTGACTGAACTATGAGCTCCATGAGAACAGGGGGTTGGGTCCTTGCTTCTTAGAACCACCCAAATGAGATTCTGTCCAGGCAGCCCATAGAAATTTGTAATCATTGCAGCTACCCTATGTTTTACAGGTACAGGTCTTTTGGGAACCCCCATTAGCTCTTCTAAGAGTACTACTTTTAGTAAAATTAGAGCTTTGGTGAAAGTGAAAGGAGAAATGGGGTTTCCAGAACAATTCACAGACTAGGACAATGTGAATAAACAAGCACCTGAACTTCTTTGGAAGCCCTTGCAGAATGTTAATGTGTATTTAATAATGCAAGCAAAGCAGCACATAGTTTGCAATCAATTAATTTTCCTTAAAGAAGATAATGTGGCTGAAGAGCTGAATGTCAAATAAGGTTAGACTCATTAACTTGGTATGAGTTACATAGCCTCTGACTTTCTGGAAAGACAAATTGAGTTCACTGGTTTGATTTTGAAATGTAGAAACTTAAATTTCAATCAATCCCACAGCTAAAGATGACAGGAAATTGTAGAGGCCTATAAGGAATCTTCTCTTCTTATCTGGATCAGATCCCCACTGACACCTTGGAGGTTTCTGAAGGAGGCGTACTCTGTCTTTGAGTTTTATCTGGTTGCTGTGCAATCAAATACACTGTACATGTTTTCCAATTTGATTAGGTGGGCCTTATCACAAGGACACATCTTGTCAGCAGCTTTGGGGGCAAAGTGAAATCTCTTTCTCAATAAGTGAATTTAAATCCTTCCTGTTGCCCCATGGTGTCAAAGTATTTAGTTCATTGTTATCAGAAGTGCCTAACATGGGCTGCTGTGTAGACTAAAGTCTGTCCTGTCCTTTCAGTCACTAAAAAGGAATAATGACCACATCCGTCTTGGAAGAGCACTACTACTCCAGGGTCTGACAGACAGGGATCTCATGCAACCTAGAAGCAGCATCACAACATCTTCCAGCAGTAAACAATATCTCAAACACTGCCTGTACAGAGTACAAGACCAGGGCAGGCCCAGCAGACATTTGCTGCATAGAATAAGGAGGTTCAGATAACTTTTGGCAGCAGGTAAATTCTCGTTTGTAAAGGAAATGCATTTTGGTGTACGTCATGGGATTTGAGTATATGTTTATGTTGTTGCAGATGCCTACCAACAAGAATGCAGTCCCTTTTGCACAACTACAGGCTGGAGGAGTTATAAAGCCCTGCTCAGGTTCAGTGTCCCTACAGTAGAGCTGCATTCTTTCCAAACCATTCCATGTCAGTCCTTGACACTTTCCCAATGGGTTAATGGGCTGGAGACGTGTGCCAGGACAAGCTTTGGCTGTGAGGTCTCCAGAAAGTCACTGTGTGCAATGTGATCTTCAGGGTGAAAGTCCTTAGTCTGCAAAAGAGTATTCTTAAGTCCAAACCTCCATAGGTACCATGGCTTCTTTGGTTCCAACAGAAGGCCGTAGGCTTTCTTCAGACAAGAAATAAAAGGGGAATTGCACCAAGAACCCACGGATCTTTTTCAGTTCTTCCTCAGCTCTAACGGGATCTTCTTTCGCTAATATGGGTTTGCTTATAAAGTCTCGCAGCTGAATTAAATTGTGTACTTCATCATTGGGAAGGCACCGGAACACCTGATTAAAACACAAATAGGAAATTGAGTGATAAGTTTAAAAGTACATCCCCTTATGGAAAATATTCCAACAGACAGAGATCTGATTTAAAAGTTTCTTCTCTTACCTGCTACAAAGACACTGCTAGATTTGGTTCATTTAAAAAATCATAATTAGATCTTATACCTGATCTAAACAAGTCATTAACCCCAGAACAGAGTCAACTAGTGGGAAGGAATGTCACTGTTGTTACCCCACCATTAAGATTAATTTTTTGGGGAATAATCGCCCCTGAATCTCACTGGAGGTTCTGGTGTAAGGGTAAGATTGCATTAAAATATATATATATATATTTTCTCTAACTTCTTATTTTGATAACTGTTCATGTTTTAGAGTTATCAACTGCTAATATATAACACGTCTTTTGTCGATTTGAAGATGAGTTTCAGACATCACAACACTTCAGCCCTAAATACTTCAGCATGTATTTCCTAACAGTAAGACATGTGTCTACATAACAACACGACCATGATCACACTTAACAAAATTATTTTCATAATCTCATTTAAGATGAGGTCCATATTCAGGTTTATCATACCAAAACCAAACTATTTTTCATCGAGTCGATTCTGACTCATAACGATCTTGTACAACAGAGTAGAACTGCACCATAGGGTTTCAAAGGCTGTAATCTTTGTAGAAGCAGACTGCCACATCTTTCTCCTACAGAGTGGCTGGTGGGTTTGAACTGCCAACCTTTCGGTTAGCAGCTGAGAGCTTAACCACTGCACCACCAGGGCTCCTTAGATTTATCATACTACCCTCAAAATGTCTTTTTATAGCTGTCCCCCACCAACTGAGGGAATCAAGGCTGTACACTGCATTTGTAAAATTACATTTAAAAAAGTCTCCTTACACATGACCTGTTTGATCATGGCCTTAAAAATGCTATGTAGAGAGTTGTCGTGGTTCGCTAAGAATGATGATGTCTCCATACTGGAAGGGACACTGGAAGGTCATAAAGAAGAACACACTCTTACCCAATTTCTGAAAGATGCTCAAGGAATCTCACCTTGAATATTTTCCATGATAGGAAGCTGATTACTTCATAACATAACCTGTTCCACAGTAGGACAACTCAACTCTTGCACATTTTAAAAATAATAACCAATGGATAAAACTTACCAGGAGATGGGCTTGGCCTCCATAATAAATGGAGCTGGTTTTAAAACACCATTTTAAAATTAGAGCTGCCCAACAAAGGAAGTATCTCATTATTAATAAGCTTTATCATAAGGATGGATACCATTTATTTCACACTATGGGCTAAATATATTATATGGACTATTCTTTATCATCATAACCGCTCTAGTGAATATTCCTCCCATTTTAGAGGAGAGAAAAGGAAGGCTCAGAATGTCAAATCACTGTACACAAAGTTATATCACCAACAATTGGATGAGCAGGATTTGAATCCAGGTCTCACTCACTTTTCGATCCCACCTGCCTCTCTTCCCTTCATCATTAGACATGTTCAGAGTCTGGATAACCATGTGCTAGGGGTGCGTACAATGGGATTCTCGCAACGGATGAGATATTAGAAGGCCACTAGAGCCCTTTCTAACCATAATCCATGATGCTTTTTGACTATTCCTTTTTCAGTGTTAACAAACACTGGACCGATATAATGTGAAAATAATGATAGGGATTTTGTGATGATATTCAACAGAAAAAAGGGGGGAAAGAAACATGAAATTCACCTTATCGTAAATCGTAGCATTTCGAGCTGCTGTTGAAACCCAAACCTCCTTGAAGAATTTGTCACTCACTGGGTCCTGAATGTCCTCATTCAGGTCAGAAAGGTAGCCAAGGACAACCCTGAAATACAAATGCCTTCCAAATTGAGTAACTGAGAAAAAGCCGTTTGCTGAAGGTATTATTTCTAAGGGTAATGTAATTCAGGCACTCAACCATAGAAGTTGATTTTTTTTTTTTTATTGATATATGTATTGCTATGATGCTTAAATGTTTTAACTGTTGGACAGAGAGAAAGACCTTAATTTTGTTCTGAGAGTGTCCCTGAAATTTGGCCTAAGGTGTTCAAAGCCTTGGAGAATAAAACTGGTGTTCAAAATATGGTACAAGCCAATGTGCTAAGCCCTTTGTAAGGCTTATCTAAGTCCTCAACAACACCATAAAGAAGCAACTATTATATTCACTTTACAGATAGGGGAACTAAGGCACAGAGAGGTTAAGCAACTAGATCAAGGTCATGCAGCTGGTTAAGTGGTAGAGCTGGGACTCCAACTAGGACGCTCTGTCTCCCAAACCTGTGCTCTTAACAATGACATGGTAGATCCTTCCTTCCTCCTCTCTTCCTTTGGAGCAAGCACTATGCTGAACTCTAGGGTAGAGAAATAAATAAGAAACACAGGGAATCTCCCTGAGTAGAGTTAAATTTGGTGGATGGGGCCAATAGTGAATAAATAGTCATTGAATGAATCATATGAATAAATAATATACATCAAATAATGAATTAAAATTGTGATAAATGTAGGGTGTTCTTTAAGAGTATGCAGCAAGACTAGTCAGAAAAGGTTTTTCCTTCCTCTACCTATTTGCTTAACGCTACCTATCATCTTTTAAGATTCAGTACAAGGTCACCTTTATAAAACATTTTATGGCTCTCCCTTCCTCCCCCACCCCCATTTTTCCTCGTCAATCCTGGTAGATTTGAACTTTTTCCCCATTGTACTTCCTATATGCTTTTATCAATGCACCTGCAATATTTTATATCCTTTTTGTTTTTAACTGATTTGTCTTCCACTTCTAGAATGTAAATTTCTTGAGAGACCGTGTCCTGGTCACTCTCATATCTCCAGTGTCTGACATAAAAGAAGTCACATACTAGATATTGTTTGAATTAATCGCATATAAACAGGGGACTAGAAATAACAGGAAATGTTCAAGCAAAGCAAGACAAGTTTGAGAGGTCATATTGGAAAATGATAATAACCCATTGTATTATATAAGACTTTAGGGTTAAAAAGCACTTCCACTTCAATCCTGTGAAGTAGATGGGACATATAATTCCCATTCTGTAGACAGGAAACTAAATTTTGGAGACACATTAGTAATCAAGCTAGAACTCAAACTGAGTCCAAAATCTTTTTTGCATATACCTGGTAGGTTTAAGGAATACCAAAAAGGCCTGTGCTACAGTGAGAGAAACAATGGAATATACCTTGTAAGAACTTTGGTTTTTACACTGAGTGAGATAGGGGCCCACTGTAGGCATTAAAGCATAGGAATGACAGAATCTGACCTCCACATTAAAATACCGCTGCTGATGGAGAATAGACTGTATGGGGCAAGGGTTGAAGTAGGGAGACCAGTAAGAAGATATTGCAGCTGTCTAAGTGAGAGCTAATGGTAGCTTGGACCTGGGTGGTAGCAGTGGAGATTAAGGTAGAGCCAACAGGTTTTAGCGATAGGTTGGATCTAACCCATTGCCATCGAATCAATTCCGACTCATAGCGACCCTATTAGGGCATGAGAAAAGAAAGGCATCAGGGGGTATGAGAAAGCAGCTTCAGGGAGCTTCCAGTAGTAGACAAAACAACCAGTAATTTGCGATATACGCTTTCCCACCCCCCACCCTTCTTCACCCCCACTAGGCCTCCTCTGCTTCCTGCGGCCACAATCTCTTGTCCGGGAAACACTGGCTGCTTGGATTCCACACACCTGAATGGGCTGGCTCTCTGAGTGCCATTTGTTGGCTGCTGGCGTTGCTTTTTTCCGCTTCTTTTGATTTCTTCCTTACCTCTCACCACCTCCCCCTCCTTTTGCTCAAATACCTGGCTCTGTGCGCCATCTTTGCTTCTTCCTGAGGGGCCGCAGAGCTCCGGTAATTTGTGATATACGCTTTCCCACTCCCTACCCTCCTTCACCCCCACTCGGCCCCTCTGCTTCCTGAGGACACAGTCTCTTGTCTGAGAAACACCGGCTGCTTGGATTCCACCAGCCCGCACTAGCTGACTCTCTGAATGCCATTTGTTGGCTGCTGGTGTGCTTTTTTTCTGCTTCTTTTGATTTCTTCCTTACCTCTCACCACCTCCCCCTCCTTTCGCTCAAATACCTGGTTCCGTGCGCCATCTTTGCTTCTTCTTGAGGGGCTGTGGAACTTTGTTCGTGTGTGCAGCTGCTTCCCAGTCTGGGCTGCTGCGCAGTGGGATCCCGGGGCTTTTGTTCGTTCGTTTGTTTTGAATTGCTTCTTTGTTTTCTTTTCCTTTTCTTGAGTTGGGAGCCCTTTCTGGCCAGGCGGTGCTGCGTGGCAAGGAGACTACCCCCTCGGCTTGCACAGATGTGCACAGGGTTCCCTGAGGGCATTTCTATTTCTGTTAGGTTTTTTTTTTTTCTTTCTGTTTTTTTGGGGGCTTTTCTTGTTCTTTTTTTTTTCTTTTTTAATTTGTTTTGTTTTCTTTTCACTCTTTTTCCCTTTTTGTCTTTCTTCATTACTCAGTTTCTCGTCTCTCTATATCTTCCTTCTCTTCCTGTTCCCTGAATACCTGGCATTGTATACCTCTACACCTTCTAGCCAGGCTGTACTGAAACACCTGAGAGAGACTTCCCCAGACCTCACAGCCGCACTGGTGGAATCCCTGGGAACTTTGCTGTTCTTTAACTGTTCCGATTTTTATTTATTCATTCTTTTCTTTTCTTTTCTTCCTCTTCCCCTTTCTGTTTTTCTCCATTTCATAGACTCTCATCTCTCCACTCCAACGGCAAGCTCCCCTAGCATTCTTTTTTGTTTGTTTGTATGTTTTTGGCTACTGTTCCTCTCTCCTCTCTCCCATATCCATCTTAGTTCCACACATAACAATCTCTCCACTACATCCTGCCTACCTGCACCATGCACTTAATATCACACCACCAAGCAGCACAGGCACGGCCTACTGGAACCTGCCCTGAACTGATTACTGACTTGCCCTGGTGGCTGTAGTAAGTGCCACAAACATCCAGTCCCAGTAACTCCTCTTCAGCGAGACCTGCCCTGCCGTACCATATCTGAGTGACTGACCGTGCCAATTGGAAAACAAGGCAAAAAGTAGTGTGCCCGCAGACGAGCAAACAACAAAGAACACATAGTCCGCCTGCTCAGACACAGTCCAATTAAAAAAAAAAAGGATGAAATAAATCAATAATCAATAAACGAGAAAAATAACTACTGAATGCCCCGAAGACAGCAGACAATATCAAAACATTTACAAAAACAGGACAGGATGGTTCCAGTAGACGTCCAAAATAAAGCACCAGATGACTTTCCAGAGGAAGAAAATGCACTAGAACTACCTGATAGGGAATTCAATTCTCTAATACTCAGAATTCTCCAAGAACTGAGGCAAAAGCTGACAAACATGAGGAAACACTAGAAAAATTCATGGAAAATACAGACAAAAAATTGGAAGAATTCAGGAAGATGATGCAGGAACAAAATGCCAAAATAAATTCACAACTAGAAATTATACAAAGACAACAATTAGAAATCCAAAAGATGAACAACAAGATTTCAGAAATGGACAGTGTCATAGAAGGGCTGAGGAGCAGATTTGAAATGGCAGAAGACAGGATCAGTGGAATTGAAGACAAACACTTGGATACAACTCTCTTTCAGGAAAACTCAGAAAAAAGAACAAAGAAAAATGGAGAGAGCCTCAGAGTTATGTGGGATACAATCAAAAGCAAAAATCTGTGAGTGATTGTAATTCCAGAACAGGGGGAGAAAACAGAAAACATAGAGAGGATCACTGAAGAACTGCTGACAGAAAACTTCCCCAATATCATGAAAGACAAAAAGATGGCCATCCAAGAAGCTCAACGAACCCCATATAGGAGAGACCCCGAAAGAAAATCACCACAGCATATCATAATCACACTTGCCAAAACTAAAGACAAACAAAGAATCCAGAGAGCAGCTCGTGAAAAACAAGAAGTCACGTACAGAGAAGAAACAATAAGACTAAGCTCAGATTATTCACCACAAACCATGCAGGCAAGAAGGCAATGGGATGATGTATATAAAATCTTGAAAGAAAAAAATTGCCAGCCAAGAATAATATATCCTGCAAAACTCTCGTTCAAATTTGATGCTGAAATTAGGTCATTTCCAGATAAACAGAAATTAAGGGAATGTGTAAAAGTCAAACCAAACTTACAAGAATTATTAAAGGGAGTTCTTTGATCTGAGGACAAACAACTTCAGCTCACAGGCAGAATCTAGGACACAGGATTGTACGAGCCAGATACCAATCTAGGAAATGAACTCTCGAGGACTGTCCAAAACCAAAAGAAATACAACAGGGAATCAGAGTAGTCAATCAGTAAATGACAACAACATCAAAACAATAAAAGAGGGAATAAACGGCATAGGTATCGAACCTTCTAATGGAGAGGAAGGCAAGGCGATACCAGGTAATGGTAGACTGCTTCAAACTTAGAAAGATAAGGGTAAAATTCATGGTAACCACAAAGAAAGTTAACAAACATTAAAAAAAGAGGAAAAACAAGTCTCAGCAAAAACAAAACCTACAAAAACAAAAGAAATGATAAAAAAAATCCACAAACAAAAGTAACTCAGCACAAGACAGTACGAACAAAGAAAACGTCAGCACCACAAAAAAAAGCACTACAAAATGACAGCAACAAACTTCCATCTATCAATAATTACACTGAATGTAAATGGACTCAATGCACCCATAAAGAGATGGAGAGTGACAGAATGGGTAAGAAAACAGGATCCATCGATATGCTGTCTACAAGAGACACACCTTAGAAACAAAGATGTGAATTTACTAAAAGTCAAAGGTTGGAAAAAAATATATCAAGCTAACAACTACCAAAAACGAGCAGGAGTGGTAATACTAATCACAGATGAAATAGACTTTAAAACAAAATCCACCATAAAAGACAAAGAAGAACACTATATAATGATTAAGGGGACGATCCATCATGAAGACATAACCATAATAAACATCTACGCACCCAATGACAGGGCTCCAAAATACATAAAACAAACTTTAACAACACTGAAAAGAGAAATTGATAGTTCCACAATAATAGTAGGAGACTTCAACACACCACCCTCAGTAAAAGACAGAACAGCTAAGAAGAAACTCAGCAAAGATACAGTAGACCTAAAAGGCATAATCAGCCAACTGGACCTCATAGACATATATAGAACACTCCATCCAACTGCTGCAAAGTACACATTCTTTTCCAATGCACATGGAACGTTCTCCAGAATAGACCACATCTTAGGCCACGGAGCTATCCTCAACAAGATCCAAAACGTTGAGATAATTCAAAGTATCTTCTCTGACCACAATGCCATCAAGGTAGAAATTAACAATAGAAAGAGCAAGGGAAAAAAATCAATTACATGGAAACTGAACAATACCCTGCTTACACATCAGTGGGTAATAGAAGAAATCAGAGATGGAATAAAAAAATTCCTAGAATCCGTTGAGAATGAAAACACATCATACCAACACCTTTGAGACACAGCAAAGGCAGTCCTCAGAGGACAATTTATAGCAATAGATGCACACATCAAAAAAGAAGAAAGAGACAAAATCAAAACATTAACTACAGAACTCAACCAAATAGAAAGAGAACAGCAAAAAAAGCCCACAACCACCGGAAGAAAGGAAATAGTAAAGATCAGAGCAGAAATAAATGAAATAGAGAACAGAAAAACAATAGAAAGAATCAACAAAACCAAAAGTTGCTTCTTTGAAAGAATCAACAAAATCGACAAACCACTGGCCAGACTGACAAAAGAAAAAACAGGAGGGGACACAAATTACCCAAATAAGAAATGAAATGGGGGGCATTACAACAGACCCAACTGAAATAAAAAGGATTATAACAGAATATTATGAAAAACTATACTCCAACAAATTGAAAACCTAGAGGAAATGGATAAATTTCTAGAAACACACAGCCTACCCAAACTACAACAAAGTGATGTTGAAAATCTGAACAGACCCATAACAAGAGAAGAGATTGAGAAGGTAATCAAAAAACTCCCAACCAAAGAAAGCCCTGGCCCAGATGGCTTCACTGGAGAATTCTACAAAACATTTACAGAAGAGCTTGTACCAGTACTACTCAAGCTATTTCAGAGCATAGAAGAGGAAGCAACACTTCCAAATTCATTCTATGAAGCCAGCATGACGCTGATTCCAAAACCAGGCGAGACGTCACAAAAAAAGAAAATTACAGACCAATACCTCTCATGAATATAGATGCAAAAGTCATTAACAAAATTCTAGCCAATAGAATTCAGCATCATATCAAAAAAATAATACATCACGACCAAGTAGGGTTCATACCAGGTATGCAAGGATGGTTCAACATTAGAAAATCAATCAACGTAATCCACCACATAAATAAAAGGAAAGAAAAGAATCACATGATCATCTCAATGGACGCAGAAAAGGCATTTGACAAAGTCCAGCACCCATTCCTGATAAAAACTCTCAATAAAATAGGTACAGAAAGGAAATTTCTCAACATAATAAAGGGCATCTATGCAAAACCAACGGCCAACATCATTCTTAATGGAGAGAGGCTGAAAACATTCCCCTTGAAAACAGGAATAAGACAAGGATGCCCTTTATCACCACTCCTACTTAACATTGTGCTGGAAGTCCTAGCTAGAGCAATAAGGCAACAAAAAGAAATAAAGGGCATCCAAATTGGTAATGAAGAAGTTAAACTGTCCCTGTCTGCAGATGATATGATACTATACACAGAAAACCCTAGAGACTCCATGAGAAATCTACTGGAACTAATAGAAAGATTCATCAGAGTAGCAGGATACAAGATAAACATTCAAAAATCAGTTGGATTCCTATACAGCAGTAAGGAAAACGATGAAAAGGAAATCAGGAAAACAATACCCTTTAGAATAGCCCATAAAAAGATAAAATACTTAGGAATAAATCTGACCAGGGATGTAAAAGACCTATATAAAGAAAACTACAAAACACTACTGCATGAAACCTAAAGGGATCTACATAAATGGAAAAACATACCATGCTCATGGATAGGCAGACTCAACATTGTGAAAATGACAATTCTACCCAAAGCAGTTTACAAATACAACGCAATCCCGATCCAAATACCAACAACATTCTTCAAAGAGATGGAAAAACTAATCATTCACTTTATATGGAAAGGCAAGAAGCCCCGAATAAGTAAAGCACTACTGAAGAAGAAGAATAAAGTTGGAGGACTCACACTACCTGACTTGAGAACCTACTATACAGCTACAGTAGTCAAAACAGCCTGGTACTGGTACAACAACAGATACATTGACCAATGGAACAGAATTGAGAACCCAGATGTAAATCCATCCACCTACGGTCACCTGATCTTTGACAAGGGCCCAAAGTCCATCAGATGGGGAAAAGACAGTCTTTTTAACAAATGGTGCTGGCAAAACTGGATATCCATCTGCAAAAAAATGAAACAGGACCCATACCTCATGCCATATACAAAACCTACTTCAGAATGGATCAAAGACCTGAATATAAAGCCTAAAACTATAAAGTTCATAGAAGAAAAAATAGGACCAACACTTCAGGCCTTAATACATGGCATTAACAGGATACACACCATAACCATCAACGCACAAACCCCAATAGATAAGCTAGATAACTGGGGTCTCCTAAAAATCAAACACCTATGCTCTTCAAAAGACTTCACCAAAAGAGTAAAAAGAGAACCTACAGACTGGGAAAAAATTTTTGGACAGTACAAGTCAGACAATGGTCTAATCTCCATAATTTATAAGAAAATCCAATACCTCTACAACAAAAAGACAAAGAATCCTATTAAAAAATGGGCAAAGGAAATGAACACACACTTCACCAAAGAAGACATTCAAATGGCCAACAGACACATGAGGAAATGCTCGCGATCACTAGCCATTAGAGAAATGCAAATTAAAACCACAATGAGATACCATTTCACCCCAGCATTACTGGCACAAATCAAAAACACTGGAAATAACAAATGTTGGAGGGGCTGTGGGGAGATCGGAACTCTTATGCACTGCTGGTGCGAATGCAAAATGATACAACCATTTTGGAAAATGATATGGCGCTTCCTCAGAAAGCAAGAAATAGACATACCATTCAATCCAGCAATCCCACTCCTAGGAATATATCCTAGAGAAATAAGAGTCATCACTCGAATAGACATATGCACACCTATGTTCATGGCAGCATTGTTCACAATAGCAAAATGATGGAAACTACCTAGATGCCCATCAACAGACGAATGGATAAACAAACTATGGTACATACACACAATGGAGTACTATGCAACGAGAAAGAACAACAATGAATCTATGAAGCATTTCATAACATGGTTGAAACTTGAGGACATTATGCTGAGTGAAATAAGTCAATCACAAAAGGACAAACATTATATGAGACCTGTATTGTAAAAACTCATGAAAAAGTTCACACACAAAATGTAACAATCTTTGTTGGTCACCAGGGATGGGAGGGGTGGGGGGGGGAATACTAAATAGGCAGTAGATAAATAGCATCTTGGGTGAAGGGTGAGACAGTACACAATACAGGGAAAACTAGCACAACTTGTACAGGGAAAGGTCATGGAAGCTCCATAGACACATCCAAACTCCCTGAGGGACTGAATTGCTGGGTGAAGGGCTGTTTGGACCATGGTCTTGGGGAACATCTAGCTGAATTGTCATAACACAGTTTATAAAGACAATGTTTTACATACTACCTTGGTGAGTAGTGTCTGGGGTCTTAAAAGCCTGTGAGCGGTCATCTAAGATACTCCACTGGTCTCATGCCTTCGGGAGCAAGGGAGAATGAAGAGAACAGGATACAAGGAAAAGATCAGTCCAAAGGACTAATGGACCGTAGCTACCAAGGCCTCCACCAGACTGAGTCCAATACAGCTAGATGGTGCCCAGCTACCACCGACTGCTCTGACCAAGATCACAACATTGGGTTCTGGGCAGAGCTGGAGAAGGATGTAGAACATAATTCTAACTCACAAAAAAAAGAAAAAAAAAAGACTGGATTTACTGGCCTAAAGGAGACTGGAGAAACCCCGAGAGTATGGCCCCCAGACACCCTTTTAGCTCAGTGGTGAAGTGATCTCCGAGGTTCACTGTTCAGCCTGTGAGCGGACAGCCCTGTAAAACCAAATGGGACTAATGAGGTACAGTAGTCCAGGGATAAGGGCCAGAAGGCAGAAGGGGACAAGGAAGCTGGTGATAGGGAACCCAAGGTTGAATAAGGATATTGTTGATGTGTTGTGAGATTGTTAACCATTGTCATAGGGCAACATGTGTACTGTTAAATGAGAAACTATTTTGTTCTGTAAGCCTTCATCTTAAGTGAGAATAGCAGCACAATTGGAAGAGCATAGTCGATGTCACTGAACTGTGCATGTAGAAATTTTTGAAATGGTGTATCTTTGGCTATGTATATTTTCACCAAAAAAAAAAAGGTTGAGAAGTTAGCGGGTCGACATGTTGTAGGGTTGTTAACCAATGTCATAAAACAATATTTGTACTACTGTTTCATGAGAAATTATTTTTTCTGTAAGCCTTCACCTGAAGTACAATTTAAAAAAAGAAATTCCTGCCTACTAAAAAAAAAAAAAAAAAAAGTGTGACTTTTATTATTGGGGAATAAAAAAGTAAAGTCGTATTAAATAAATTTAAAAAGAATAAGTCAAAAGTTCCTTACTCCTAAATGGGCATGCCAGCCCAGGGGCAAGGACGAGAATGCAGGAGGGGACAAGAAAGCTGATAAGGGGGAACCCAATGTTGAGAAGGGGAGAGTGTTGACATGTTATGGGGTTGGCAACCAATGTCACAAAACAATATGTTTATTGTTTAATGAGAAACTAGTTTGCTCTGTAAAACTTCATCTAAAGTACAGTAAAAAAAAAATGCTTTTTTTAAAAAAAAAGAGAGACTCGGGGATGTTGCACGTACTCAGATGCTGGCTACTCACTAAGATGCAGAGCAAAATTTTACTGCACTGGGTTTGAAGGACAGCGGAAGTTACAGCACTAAGTCAAATATAATAATAACTTTGATTTGGGTCAGGTCTAACCAGCTGAAAATTGAGAAAAAAGAGTACTTCTGTGACTCTGCCTTTAAATTAGAACAAAAGGAGAGGCAATGTGTCCACCAAGTTATCAGTTAAGGGCTTGTTTGTAGAAAAAGGTTTTTAAATACAACAATATTTAGCAATAAATTATTTTCTCCCATCAGTATTTTAATTATATAAGAAATTTATATTAAAATGCATAGCAAAAACAAAACAAAGTGCTTTGGGTTTTCCTTTGAGAAACTGTGATTTGGGAAAAACCCGTTTGATTTTTATGTTGACGTGCATAAAGCACTTTATTGTTTGTTTCACAGAAAGTAAAAAAAAGATTGTTTCTGTTCTTTGCATTCCTCATGTCTATCACTTTAAATGATTCTGAGCTCTGTGTGTGGATAATGATTTCTGTTACGTGATGGTTACATATGTAAAGTTGGGATAATTTTCCAGGACTTAATGAACTGTTTGGCACATAGTTGTGACATTCAGCGTAGCTCCCTGATGGTTGATTCTGTCTCTATTCAGAATGGATTTCACATTGAAATGTGTCTCTGTATTTCTATTCAAAAATAGCCCAGATGGAAAATGGACTGAAGATGCATTTTTTTTTTTAGTGAGAAAATGGCTGTGCTCTAGGCCACAATATTTATGTTTGGGAACATTTCCTAATAAAAAGAGGCTAAAACTGACACAAGGTTTTTGTGGTGCTTTTTAATATATTATCTGTGTTTGCCATCGGGCAAAGTGAAAGTAATTGTTCAAGAACAGCTACCTCTTTAAGACAGTTTGAAAATTGCCAGGAAAAATAAAGCACCAAGGAATAAACTTAGCATGAAATACATAGGACTTATATTAAAAAAATGGAAAAAAAAAAAAAAAAAGAAACCCACCTCTAGTGATGTACTAAAGAACAAAAAAAACTTTAATGTTTTACTGAACAACAAAAAAGAATTGAATAAATGGAAGACCACAGCCTGTTCTTCAACAGGATGACTCAATATTGTAGATTAGATGTCAATTCTTTTTATATTAATCTATAAATCAACTGTAATCACAAATAAAAATAACTAATAAGGATTTGAGAGAACAAACAATTCTGAAGTTCATATAGAAAAATGAACAGTTAAGAATAGCTAAGAGTATTCTGCAAAAGAATAATTTGAGGAAGCAGTATGGTAAGAAGCAGCTCTCCCAAATATTAACATGTACAGCTGCAATAATTAAAATAGTATCACACTGGTATGCAAGTGACAGACTTTCAACAGACTCTAACAGAGAGATTAGAAGTCCTAATGTATATGGGAATTCAGTGTATCATAAAGTGGAGTTGCAAATTGGATAGGCAAAGAGTGTTATACATTACAGAGTCTGGATCAGTTGGTTATTTGGGGAAAGAAAAAGTTAGAACCCTTATCTCACTTCTTATATTAAAATAAGTTGCAGATGTTAAAGGTAAAAGGTAAAATCAAGCAATCATTTGAAGAAAATATAAGTAAATATTTGATTTGGGGCTGGGGGAGCTATTACATGCATACCAAAAAAAGGAAGGAAAAAACAGAAAAAATTGATAGATCTGATTAATAAGAATTTCAAAGCTTCCTCCAAATACTCTAAACATGATTAAAGGTAATTGATTAACCAAATTTGTAACAAATATGACAAAGGAATTAGTATCTTATGTATTGAAAGTACTTAGAAATCATTAAAAAAGGTAAGTATTCCAACAGGATAGGTGAAGGATATGAATAGGCTAGGCAATTTAGAAAAGAACAATTATACATTGCCAACAAACCATTTTTAAAAAACCCCTCAATTATGCAAACTAAGATAATTAAATGCCATTGAAAGCCCAACAAATTAGCAAAGATTAATAACATAATGGAATTTGATTATTAGTAAAGATGGGAGGAATAAGCCCTCGAAAACATCGCTAGCGATAAAACAAAATATTAGAGGGCAAAGGAGTTGCACGTTTCCTTTGACTAGAAACTGTATAGTTAGGGTGTAGTTTAGGGAGGCAAACAAGATGCTGTCTACCCATTTTTTTAAAATATCAGCAAAAAAATCTGCCCAACAACGAGGTATAAGTTAAATGAACGCTGGTGTATCCATACGACAGAATACAATGCAACTATTAAGAATACTGAATGACAAGGGAAAACGTGTGGAACATATTATTTAAATAATAAAGAACACTGTAGAACTGCAGACGCTAATTTAAAAAATAGTATATTAATATTATATATGTATAGAAAAAAGTGGAATGATATATATTGAATGTTCAAATTGTTAGCACTGGGTGGTGGGATTACAGACGAATTTAATTTTCTTATTGCTTTTTTGAATTTGTCAAATTTTCTACCATATAGTATTTTGAAACTGGAACCGTCTACCTCCGTAATTACTATACATTTAAAAAGTTATAAAGAATCTCGGTACTTTAAAGGGAATATATAAGTTCTCATGAAACTGAAAAGATATGACACGTATTTCCAGTTTACAAGTGGAAATATTTCTTTTCTTCTATAAGCTGCAGTAGGCTATCAACGGATTGATTAGCAGGATACTAATTTTCAACTCTCCCCTGTTAAACAAAACAAATTAACATTAGAATTTAATTGAAATATCGGTGGTTTGGAAACATTCTTACTGGTAAAACAATGCATACCAGAGGCAGTAGACACAGCAATAAAAGTTGTTAGAAGGTATTGACAGTGGATACTGAGGGCTGGCTTTGCAGAGCTCCTTGAGTAAGCAGAGGGCAGAATGAACTCTGTCTGAACACGAAGCTTATCTTAGTTCTCTAAAGTCCCCAGTGGGGACTGTTTGGTATGAGGAAGATAGACGCCTGTTTTTGCAGGGACTGAAGTGTCCATTACGTGTCTCTCTGCAAGTCAGCCCATTTCCAAACTTGGGCATTAACACATGAAGGATTACAGCTCTGCTGTGCTTTTTTGAGCAGTGCCTTTCCCCAAATAGCTTAAAGTACCACCTTAACTCTATGTAAGAGACTGGCTGCCTCTCACTGTAGAGACCACACTGAAATCACAGCATGGCAAATAATGTTTTGGAATCATACAACTGTGGACTTACTACAAGGCAAGAGAGTGGCTAGGCTGTTTCTTAGATGGTGTGTCTGCAGTGCGGGGAGAGGGGAGATTGAGAGGAGATGACATTATGTTGATGACCAGGATTTACTGCAGGTGAGGTAAGAAGCCATGGAGCGCATGTGGTAAGCAGAGGACTGACATGCATGATCTGAGTTAGGTTCTAGAAGGATCAGTGCTATGGAGAATAGACTATTGGGGCTGGTGAGTGCGGGGGCAGGCGGTTAGAGCCCAGCCCTAGAAAGTTCTCAATAAACTTTATTGAATGAGGGACTCATTTACAGCCAGATGGCCCTTTGCTTCCTAGCCCATGGTTCCTTATGCTTGACCACAGATTGTTTAAAACTCATGTCTTTTTGCAGAAGATCAGGCATCTTCCATGTCTCCTGGAGTCCCCTTAAACCTGAGAACCAGAGTTCCCACACATAAATTTTACACCAGTGGCTACCGGAATGCTCTTTTAATGATTTTTATCATATCCTTGTATTACTGGGTCTATTTTAATTTTAAAAAACAAACTCACTTAAAAAAAATTTAAATAGACACTAAACGGTTTGACCTGATCTGATCCAAAATCAATTAATAGATTTAAAATGCTAGTTTTTTTTAATATTACACATTAAAATTTAAAAAAATTATTAAAACAAAAAATGTTTGTGAACCATATAAAGTCATTTCATATACTACGGATGATACACATACTATATTCTGGGAAATGCTGTTTCAGACAAAAAAAGAAAGAACTGGAAATCAAATGTGTGCTAAGGTTAAGAGGTTGGGGCTAGGGTCCACTGCCTATTGTGTACAACTGTGTAAGACAGACAGCTTTGTAGGGCTGACCTAAAGCACTGTAGCCGAAGTCCTTGGGCAAACTGGCCAGCCTGGTACTCTTCTCCATCCATTACTGAAGGAACCGTCTCCGTGTCCTGTACAATGACAGCTATTTCACTGTCACGTTTTCCCAGCATGCTTCGGTCGTTTATATTAGCAGAGCCTACAGGGAGAAACAGTGAAACTAAGCAACCTTCTCATTGTTGCAGAAACTGCTGGCTGCCCTTCCCACTCCATTCTCACTTGCTAACGAAACCCTGATTTTGTTCAGGTTATCATCAGAAGATTGTTTTAGGGAAACAGGGTGCTCCCTAACCCAGGGATGAGTCTTGATTAGTCTAAAACAGCCACAGTAATTTCATTCTTTTTGCCAGTAACCGGCTTAGGAATAGGCATTTGATGTAAATCTAGCCAGTGAGGCATGAAAGAAAGTCTGTTGGGGGTTTCTGGGAAAATTTTTCTCCTTCTTTTAAAGGGACACAGGAAAGGGAATGCTGTCTCTTTCAACCTACGGATATTTTGACTTGAGAGGGTGGATGAGGACAGAATTCCTGGAGTTGCTGCAGCCATTTTACAATCACTAGGGTACTGAGTTGGAAACAATGGTAACGGGTTAGTTTTTTGTTTGGTTAGGGTACAAACAGATAAGCCAAGGATGGCAGAGAGGAAAGAAGAAAGACTCTGGGTCTTTACGTCACTGAACTAGCAAACCCTGGAACTTCCCCACTGTCCGTTATATGATATAATATGTTTTTGTTTTTATCTTGTGGTTCAAAGGATCCTAACTGATACATGCATCAAACCCAAACTAAACCAAATCCATTGCTGTTGAGTCAATTCTGACTCAGAGTGACCCTATAGGACAGAGAACTGCCCCATAGGGTTTCCAAGGAGTAGTTGGTGGATTCGAACTGCCAATCTTTTGGTTAGCAGCCGAGCTCCTAACCACTGTGCCACCAGGGCTCCAACATACGCATCAAGCATTTAAAAAAAAAAAATTACTAGCTGCAAACAGAAGATGGCTTTGCTTTCAGACTAAAGATTAGACTCTCTGTAGACTTTAACCCATAATCATATAATTATGAAGTCAAAGCCCAAGAGAACCTTCACAACAGAGTCTAATCTCAAGTATGAAATATCTTTAGTGGCTTTGGGTTTTCCATTCTCTTGTATCACTTGAGTGGCATGCCAACAGCTTCTGTATCAACTTCCCTCCATTCTATTTTTAAATCCAGTGAGCTAAGAATGTTGACTTTGACATTTATATGGCACATATTTTAATTATTTCAACCGGTGTTTTCTGCAGTTCTCTGCTGTGTATTCAGAAACCACCATAATGTTTCTGCATTAATCACTGCAGATTCACTCTTCTGAATCCTTGAGGTGTTCTACAAACTACAGAAGGGATCTGACTGACTCTCTTCTTATTGTTCCTCTTGCCCTAGTTCAACCTTCCACTGTTTCTTTTATTTAACTTTTTTCCTTTTAATTGTTGTAATTAAATGAAGTTTACATTTCAAGTTAGTCTCCCTTACAGATTTTTTTTTTTATATACATCGTTATGAGACCCTAACCGTTCACCCCATTCTGCGACAGCACACTCCTCCCCTCCACTCCTGATTCCCCATGAACATTCAACCAGCTCCTAACTCTCTCTGCCTTCCCATTCTCACCTCTGGACAGAAGCTGCCCCTTTGGTCTCTTGTATCTACTTGACTAAGAGGCACATTCTTCATGAGTATCACTTTAGGTCCCGCAGTCCAGTCCAATCCCTGTCTGAAGAGTTGGCCTCGGAAATTGTTTTAGTTCTGGGGTGATAGAGAGTCCAGGGGTCATGCCTTCCGGGGTGCCTCCAGTCTCAGTCAGACCATTAAGTCTGGTCTTCTTACTAGAATTTGAGTTCTGCATCCCATCGTTCTACTGCTCCATCAGGGACCCTCTGTTGTGTTCCCTGTTAGGACGTTCATTGGTGGTAGCCAGGCACCATCTAGTTCTTCTGGTCTCAGGCTGATGAAGACTCTGGTTTATGTGGCCCATTCTGTCTCTTGGGCTAATACTTTCCTTGTGTGTTTGATGTTCTTTGTTCTCCTTTACTCCAAGTGGTTGGGACCAATTGTTGCATCTTAGATGGCCGCTTGCAAGCTTTTAAGACCCTAGATGCCACTCACCAAAGTAGGATGCAGAACATTTTCTTAATAAGGTTATTCCAGGTGACATAGAAGTCCCCTGAAAGCATGGTCCCCAGACCCCCATTCCTGCTACTCTGTCTCTCAAAGTATTTGATTGTATTGAGGAAACTTCTTAGCTTTGGTTTAGTCCAGTTGTGCTGGCTTCCCCTGTAGTGTACGCTGTCCTTCCCTTCACCTAGGATGATTCTTATCTACTATCTAGTTAGTCAGTAAACCTCACCCCCCCTCCCCACCCCCATAACCATCAAAGAATGTTTTCTTCTGTGTTTAAACCTTTTCTTGAGTTCTTATAATAGTGGTCTTATACAGTATTTGTCTTCTGTGACTAAATTCACTCAGTAAAATAAGTTCCAGCTTCCACCATGTTATACGATGTTTCACAGCTTCATCATTGTTCTTCATCATTACGTAATATTCCATTGTGTTTCCACTACTTCTGAAGACATGGAGCAGAAGGATCAGGTTGAACAAGAGCACCAGCTGCCCTCTGTGACAGTGATAGCCAGGGGTGAAAGGCAACAGCAGCCCCACCATGAGCCCAAACGGCAGGGTTTTGTGCTTTAGGAAAAGCTGCCCCCTCCAAAAAAGACTATAGTCAGTCCCTGGGTTACAACAGTCCGACTTAAGGACAACTCATACTTGGCCTTTAATGTTATGTAAATTTACCCTCACTCTGAAACGACTGAACCAATCCCTACTCGAAACAAATTCTTTATAACGCTCACTTTCACTTGCTGCATATGTAGCTTTTAAATACTTGAAAAGACTTCTAGCCTTTTCTTGCACTAAAACAAACAAAAAAACCCGTTGCCATCGAGTCATTCCAACTCTTAGTGACCTTATGGCGATCCTATAGGACAGAGTAGAACTGCCCCACAGGGTTTCCAAGGAGTGGCTGGAGGATTCAAACTGCCAACCTTTTGGTTAGAAGCCAAGCTCTTAATCACTGCACCACCAGGGCTCCTTCTTGCACTATAGTAAGGCTAAATAAGAACCGTTTGCACCTGTTCCGACTTACCTACAAATTCGACTTAAAGACACGCTTAGAAATGGATCTCATTTGTAACCTGGGGACTGCCTGTACTGCCATTTGCCGCAATATTGTCGCAGTTAATATACAAATCATTGATGATTATGGATGCAAATGGCGCCTATGGTGGCCCTGTGTGGCAGAATTGAGCACATAGCAGACATTTGGGAGTGCTACTGGTGTGCTGTAAAAACCTTTCAGACACTTTGTTTCGTTAGTGACAAACCACTCTTAATACATAAACTTATATTTTGATTACAGAATATAAATTTGCAGTCACGTCTTTGGGTTTGAGAGTTGGTCCAGCATTATTTGAGCATCATTGAACTTTCTCAGCTTTAATTTCATCTTTTATACGCTGAGATAATAGTGTGACCTTGTAGTGTTGTTGTGGGAATTAAGCAAAATCATGTGAAAGCATTTACTGACCCACAAACTGCTCCGCAAATATAATTATTGGCATTCTTATCAGACACTTGTTAACTATGTAATATCTGCAGCAGAGAACATGGCAACAGGAGGAATGTAGCATTTGTATTGAAGAAGCCTCCCTCGGAGTTACTCACCCCCTTCCCTGTGTGTGAGCTGTAAGGAAGCAAGGAACAGCATTCCCACAGTACTGCTCTTGGGCTTCATGATACCCTTGGCTTGGGTGGAGCCCACTCTTAGGCTGCCTGCTGGGGAGACACTGCTGCTATGTTCACTGTCGGGGTAACTGGGATGTGAACCAGACTGGAAAGTCTCTTCACAAGAAACACACTGCGACACGGACCCCCCAGCCTCCCTCCACCACTGTGGGCCCCCACACTCCCAAAGGAAAAAATACACTCCTGGCACCGTGAGCTGGAATTCTTAGTGAGAGAATGTGTGGTTCTTGGGCCTCAAGGGCTGATCTAGAGTTACGGAGGGCATGACCCTCAACCACGTGGGATAAGTGAGATGGACATTACTTCATAGGAACGTGAAGAAAGTGATGAGAGAATTTTCGATGAATTTAATAAGCGAGATACTGAAAATGAGATATTGATAACTGTAAATGCCACCTCCATTCTTATTGCTAAAAGCTCCTCTATTCAGAAGAACAAGTTCAGAACAGCAGATATAGTATTACCTCGTTGTGTGTAACATAGGAGGAAAAGGGGAGAGTGAGGGATACACACTGAATTGTTAAGAGTGATAAGTTCCTTCTGAGGAAGAGAGTGAGGACAATAAGGGGAGTTTTACCCTGTATACTTCCTTATAGTTTGAACTATGTATTACTTTTCATGGTAATTGAAACCCCTTATTTTTATTAGGACTTTCCCTCAATAATTTAAAAAATGAATATTTTTAGAAAATGACCTTTTCTAAGTCTTTTATTAGGGAACTTTAAAACAATTGTGAAATAAAGCAAAATGCACAACAGTATGTGAAAACACTTACGTACGACTTAAGCAGCAATAAAATGAAAAATGAACATCCCTGTACTTATCACCCAGGCTGAGCAACAGAACCTTACCCAGCCCAGAAGCCCTCAGGTGCCTTCCCATCCACCACCACCCCCAAGAAGGACCCTTTGTAAGGAATTTTGTATTCATCATGCTCTGCATGCTTTTCTGAACAAAAAATTGTTTACTTTTGACTCATTTTTTAATTTATATAAGTGAAATCATGTAGCAGCTAACCTTTTGAGATTTGCTTCTTTCATTCGATATTATGTCTCTGGGATTTTTCTGCTTTGATGTGTGTAATTATAATGCATTTATTTTCCTTGAAGGAACACATCAGAATTTATTTACGCATTGTACTGTTGATGGATGCGTGGGTTGCTTCCAGAGTTTTGCTGTGAGGCACAATTCTGCTCTACACAGTTGTACACATGTTTGCTGGTACACACATGAGAGAGTTTTATCTAGCCTCTATATAGAGGAACGGATTTCTGGGTTACAGGGTGTGTGACTTTATTAGGTAATGCCATACTGCTTTCCAA
Organism: Dugong dugon; assembly: GCA_030035585.1. NCBI lineage: Eukaryota > Metazoa > Chordata > Mammalia > Sirenia > Dugongidae > Dugong > Dugong dugon. The sequence goes on from CM057479.1 coordinate 48,442,146, forward strand.
AGTGGTTATACCAACTTGTACTCCCACTAGCAATAGATGTTACGATTGTGTGTCATCGAGTTGATTCTGACTCACAGCAATCCTATATGACAGAGTAGAACTGCCCCATAGGGTTTCCTAGGCTGCAATCATTATGGGAGCAGATCTCCAGGTCTTTTCTCCTTCACAGTAGCTGGTGGGTTCAAATTGCTGAGCTTTTGGTTAGCAGCCAAGTGCTTAACCACTGGGACACCAGGGCTCCTAGCAATAGACAGGATTGCCCAACTTTTTAATTTTTGCCAGTCTGGTATTTCTAAAAACAATTGTCTCATTATTATATGCAATGAGAACGAACATCTATTCTTATGTTTATGGGCCGTAGTTATGTCCTCTGGTGAAATTCCTACACAAGTCCTTTGCCCATTTTTCTTTGGATGCTTTCTTTTCTGACTGATTTATAGGGGTGCTTTATGAATTCTGAATATTACGTATGTTGCAAATACCTTCTTTCAGTTTGTTTTATCTTTTTATTTTCTTTAAGGCGCCTTTTAATGAATAAAATTCTGAATCTTAATGCAGTTGGGTTTATCAGTCTTTTCCTTTGAGGCTTGTGTGTCTTGTTTAAGAAACTGTTACATGTTTCTGTGACAGGAAGAATAATGGACCCCAAAGATGTCCACATCTTAATTCCTAGAACCTGTGAATATGTTAGGTTACATGGCAAGGGGATTTAAGGTTGCAGATGGAATTAAGGTTGCTAATCAGTTGACCTTAAAACAGGGAGAGTATCTTGGATTATCCAGGTTGGCCCATTGTCATTTCAAGGGCTCTTAAAAGTGAAAGGGATTCAGACAGAGGCAGATATGATTATAGACGAATGGGTTGAGAGAATTTGGGGAAGCTTTAGAGAGATGTAATGTTGCTGGCTTTGAAGATGGAGGAAGGGGGCTACAGCCCAAAGAATGTGGGCAGTCTCCAGAAGTTAGAAAAGGTAAGGAAATTGATTCTCCCATACCTGCTGCTGTCGAATCGCTTCCGACTCATAGCAACCCTACAGGATAGAGTAGAACTGCCCCATAGGGTTTGCTAAGCTGTAATCTTTATGGAAGCAGACTGCCACATTTTTTTCCTGTGGAGCTGCTGGGGGTTCCGAACCACCGGCCTTTTGGTTAGCAGCCAAGCACTTAACAACTGTGCCACCAGGGCTCCTTGGATTCTCCCACAGAGCCTCCAAAAAGAAATGCAGCCCTGCCAACACCTTGATTTTAGTCCAGGAGGCCCATGTTGGACTTTTAACCTACAGAACTGTAAGAAACTAATTTTTTAAAAGCTAAATTTGTAGTGATTTGTTACAGCAGCCATGGGAAGCTAATATACCCTCCCTCCTCTGTTCAATTTGTTTCAAAGGAAAATGGACTCTACCAATGAGCCCAAATAAGCTACAATGTAGTTTCTACCTACTGGTATCTCTTGTACCTCCAGACCAGAGTTTCTCAATCCTGCTTGCACAGTAGACTGACTTAGGATGCTTTTTAAAAATTGTGATACCAAAACAAAAATAACGCCTAATGCCTGAGCCCCAAACCAAACCAGTTCAATCAGAATTTCTGGAAGTAGGAACCAGACATTAGTATTTCCCCCCAATACCTCTCTACTCATCAATGAACCCATCTTATTTTTTGATTCATTTTAAAGTAAATTGCAGACATGAGCAAACTTTCCCCTAAATTTTATATATATACACACACATACACTTTAAAAGCTCTCCCAGGCGATTCTAATGCAGTAAGGATTGAGACCTACTGGACGAAATCTTTTTAGAATAAGTGTAATTCCACCTTAATGTGGCAATCCTTCAACTACCCCATTGCCAGTGAGTAAATCTGCACCCTCATATATCACTCTGAAGGCTGCCCTTTTACATACTGATATTCAGTGACTGTACCTACTTCCCCATCTCCCCCACACCCTTGCTGATTGCCCCTGGACATTCTTGCTCCAGGTCCTCAATATCCATCCAGCTGTTTCTCACAGTGAGGTGGAAGGAATACCTGCCTCCCCTTTTGAGGGAAACTGTACTGTTCTGTTCTTTTTTATATCTGCCTATTGTACTTTGTAGTGAATTAGTTAACATTAAAATAATTGTTTCTCTTAGTCAACAGGGTAGACTTAAATTCTGCTTAAAGGGTTTGTTGCTGTGAGTTACTATCAAGTTGATTTTGACTCATAGTGACTCCATGTGATGGAGCAGAACTTCCCAATAGGGTTTTCTAGGCTGTACTCTTTATGGAAAGGAGCCCTGGTGACGCAGTAGTTAAAGTGCTTGGCTAGTAACGGAAAGGTTGGTGGTTTGAACCTACCAGTCTCTCCAAAGGAGAAAGATGTGGCAGTCTGTTTCCGTAAATATTACAGCCTTGGAAACTCTAGGGTGCACTTTTACTCTGTTCTATAGGATCTCTATGAGTTGGAATCGACTTGACTCAACGGTAATGGGTTAATCTTTCTGGGAGCAGATTGCCAGGCCTTTCTCCCAGGGTGCCCCTGGTAGGTTCCAATTGGCAACCTTTTGTTTAGCAGCCAAGTGCTTAACCATTGTGCCGTCAGGGCTCCTTACTTAAAGGATAGACTTGTTTTATTTAGTAAGGAAAATAAATGTTAGTTTGGTTAAGTGCCAATATTAAGATGGATTAGAAAAAACTGGATTTGGTCACGGATTTCATGACTAACAGGGCCACCCAGGGCAATGGATAATTAAAGCTATATCTTCATTGTGAGAAAACAAATACTTCCTTGTGAGGAAAAAAGTGAAGCTAAACGGTAACTCGATTTTTCTTATGTCAATTATTCAATTATTCCGGCATAAGTCTGTCATGTTAGAAAATTAATCACAGGTTACTTTAACCTCCTTTAAACTAAGCCTTTAAATATTTGCTTAACACCTGTAAAATATTCTCAGTCTAGCATCTCAAACTCCTCTCTAAAAATTGTAAACACTTTTCTCTGTATTATAAACTCAAACGAGGCTGATGTATTGGAGCAGCAACAACAAATCCATTTACTCAAAGAGTTTCCACTGAGATAAAAAGAACAAAAGCATATTTGGATTTTTCTGTGGGGAAAATCTGTTCTTTAAATAACACTGCCCTTGAGAAGGAGAAAAAGAAATTCAGCCTCTCAGGACGGACAAATTTGACCGCTTAACACTCCCAAGGCCACATCTTCATTTTCATCAGACAGAATAAGAATTGTGTGCAAAATTGATCCATCACTGCTAGCTCAAATAAAATGTAGCCTATGGGGGTTCACAGACCTTTCTAGAAAACAATTCAATTAAAAAACTCAACGAACGCATTTCACTGTTAGCTCTGTTACCAAAAACTACTTTGCATTTACACTTCATGTAAAGTAAAGCAGGCTGAAAGAAAAATGACCTTTAAAAGGAAAATATTTACATCTGTCAATTTTTACTTCAGGAGTTCTGAAACCTTAAGAGATCAACTGAATTTTACGTGGCTTTGTTTGTTTTTCTGTTTCAGCAAACATGAATATCTTTCCATTCCTATTGTCATGGTCAAAATTAATATAAAAATATTCTGCAGTCTGGCTTCTGAAGAGCAAGGTAGAGTAACTTGAGGGAAATAAGAGAGACCTTGTTTGTTTTTTTTGGAGGCGTGTGTAAACCCCCTAAGAGCTTCAATCCCTATAGAGCAAGAGATCGACAGCACCAGATATTTTCTTAATTGCCCTGTGCAAGTATTGAGAGAATGTATCTCACCACTGTGGTCTATAAAATTTTGGCACAAGTTTCAGAACTGCTCCTTCCTTTTCAAATCATGTTGCAGATAAGATAGTATCATTACTCTTAAATATGAATTATTATTATTTTTTTTCCCCAGTGGCGAATAGAGACGGAAAAGGCATATTTAGTGTCAAAAAAACTTCCAAAACACTCCAGGATATTTAGTTTCTTAAAGAATAGGGAAGTACCTTATTATAACCGAGAGACTACATTTTATTTAAAACAGATGAGCAGAATTCCTAATTCATATCACGTCTCTAAGCACCCTGTCCCTCTACCAACTCATTCATTTATTTGGCTAGTTATTATTATTCTATTTCTCATCCTGGACTTTTGGTGTTAGCCTAACATGGTACTGGAAAGCAAAACAATTCAATGATGAGAAGATGAAGCTTTCTATACGTGTATGAAAGAAGGAAGCTAAACTTCGGCTCCCCCTTGTCAAGTTGATCTTATCTGGGTACAACGCACAAATAACTCTCTCAAATCTGTCAGTGGAGATAGGACCCTGGAGAAATCTACCGGGTATCCTTAACAAGAAAAGATTGCAGACTTCAGGATTACATATCACTAATACACAATTCCTACCTGACCCATACACACATCAACAAAGCTGGCCTGCTTACACCCTGATTATAACACTCAAAACATAGACTCTAGGAAAATAAATTGGTAATCATAGAGGCTGCGATGTTTTAATATCCTTCCGATTTTGACTCTTGCATAATTTCTGATCTGTAGTAATAGTTACCACAGACATTCACCAGAATACCACCAGGTATTCATTCTTGATGCACTTTTTGCTCTTGTAATCCCCAAAATCTAGATACTTGGATTCAAAATAAAAATAAGGGAACAATAAGAGAAACAGGCAGATTATTGGACTGCTGGGTTAAACTACTGTCTCTGGATATTGTAATTTGCACAAAGGCCATTCAATTGCTCTGTGCCTCAGTTTCTTCCTAAATAAAAACAGGGGTCACAAAGGACGTAAGAGAAAATGATTGTTTCAGAAATGGTTTAGATACTGTGTTACTGCCCCTTTCAACTGCAAAGGAAGCCTGGTAAGAATCCTAAGAAAGACTTTTACACAGGGTAAATTTTTAGGCCGTCTACTTACCAATGATAACAGTGTTGTCATCAGCAATTAGCAACTTGCTGTGGACGTAGATAAGCTCGGTGACTAGGTTTCCTTCAAGCTCTGCATGTGTTCTAAGGCCACAGAATGAAATGTAATTTATCCACTGATTGCCAACTGTAAATTAAAAGAAAGGTTGCTCAAATGAATATGATCAAGCTGAATCAAAGCATATTAAGTTTCAGTGTTCTGCAAAACAAATATGCTACTTAAACAGATTCTTGAGAATAGATTATCTAGAATATGTATAGTTTTTTTTAATTTCAGAATTCTCCCTGGATCTATTTTTGCTGTCTGAAGAGTTTCATATTGTTAATCTGGATGAATATACATATTTTCTAATTATTGAATCATTAAAATCTTAATCCATTAAATACATTCAAAGATAAACATTTTAGTGATTTGGCAGGTAATTACTGAAGAGTGATGATTACAGCTAAGCCACAGTAGATAATCCAAGATTTCCGTGTAACATTTCCATTTATCTTAGTTGATACCTACTGCCATTTAAATTCAGTGCAAGATGTGTCCCAAGACCACCTGATGAAGACATATTCAGGCCAAAAGAGCAGTTAAAATTGATAGACTTTGAGTAAATAAAAATGTTGGAAATTTAAAAGTCCTCCTCCTCCAAGGTCATCAAAATAAGGGAATGAAAGAATCCTCGCTACTTTTTACTTTTCGTGAATTTTCTTCAGATGAAGTGGTACTAGGTTTGTAGGTTGAAACCTCATCATGTGATAGTAGAGACACTTTCTGTACCAAGCAACCAATAATCATTACACCGGCATGAGAGTGAGTTACAGGATTTTATGTTCCCTCTCCCACGAAGTGGCTGTCCCAGATAAGCTATGTCTGATACTAAGAATAAATGGAGTGGAAATAAACCATTTCACATTCTAATAGAAAGAGAATATAAATCTTTTTCTCCCTTTTAGAGAACATAAAACATACTAATAGTTCCATTTATTGAAGTTTCCATTTATTACTAATGTTTTCTATTACTGTTGATGCCATCCAGCGTTTCTATTAAGTTTGCACGTCTGGGAAAGAAATTCTTTGATAGGTTATACACAGAGATTCCTCCACTAACAGATTACCTTCCCTATATGTATGAGAGAGCTTGTAACTGTGTTTGCCAAAAGTTGAACTGTAGGTGTAAGAGGTGTGTTCCTACAAAGTTCCATGTAAACAGGATTTTGCAAATCAATTTATTTCCCCATCTGTTAACATTATATTGTAAAGATTCTTCATCTAAGGCAACACCTCCTCTTTAAAGACTTCTCTGATCCAGGAAAGAGAAGCATTTCCTCTTTTAAGCCCCCAACGCCCACCCAATTCCCGGAAAATATTTCTAATATAATGCCTAAATATCGTTTTATACTTATTTTTCTAACGCTCCATTTCTCTTATACAGGAATTGGGTCTTACGTATTTCGTATCCTCAGTCCTTGCATAGTGTTAAAGATGAATAAATGAGTGAGTGAATGAATGAATGAATATTCAGTTGGCTGCTAATGTTTTACTTTTTGGTTTCTCTGTATCATCTATTTTCCTGCCGCTGGTCATGATCTAGAATCTAAAATTTTAAGACACAAAACACCTTTTAACTGGAATCAGCAAATCCTTTGCTAAAGTAAATTATTTTTTTTGCAGTAATTTTCCATTTTTAAAAACTTCACATTGGACAATATAGGAGACAAGTGGTTTCCAGTGTGCATAAAGACCACCTGTGGGGACTTGTTAAAAGCAGATTCCTGCAGCCCTCCCCAGAGAGTCTGCTTCAACACACATCTGTAGATCAATAAACACCCTAGATGATATCACTCTTTGAATCACACTTCTGTAGAGCCTTGGTATTTATACAATTAACAGCAGAGGTACACAGTAAGAAAATAATACTCCATAACCAAGTGACATGTGTTCTGGGTTGCAATCCTGCTCAAAAATTGTTCATTATGAGAACTCCATTATTATAAGCCATCATATTGATCGATCTAGAAAGAAAAATCATATGACTATATCAACATATGCTGAAAAGCTTTTGACACTATTCGGCACCCATTCCTGATTAAAACAATGGAGAAAGCAGAAAATGAAGGATACTTTTTTAACATGCTTAAAAATATGTAATACATATACTGTCATTGTTGTTAGCTGCCAACAAGTAGATTCTTCATGGCAACACCATGTGTGCAGAGTAGAGCTGCTCCATAAGGTTTTCAAGGTTGTGACCTTTCAGAAGCAGATTGCTAGGCTTTACTTCCAAGGCACCTCTGGGTGGTTTGAACCACCAATCTTTTGGTTAGTAATCCAGAGTTTAACCATTTGCACCACCCAGGAACTCTTCTTACATGTATTACATACATATATATGTATATGTATGTATATACATGTGTGTACTTTCAGTACTATTTAATATTGTCTTGGAGGTATCATCCTATGCATTTAGACAAGAGAATCATATAAGAAGTGGAAAATAAGTAAAACCACCTCCATTTGCAGATGATTTGCAGCTGATAAATTCGGTAGGCTATAAATTAACATATAGAAATCAATAGCTTTCATACATGTTATGGATTGAATTGTGTCCCCCCAAAATATGTGTCAACTTGGCTAGGCTATGATTCTCAGTATTGTGTAATCGTTCACCATTTTGTCATCTGATATGATTTTCCTATGTGTTGTAAATCCTACCTCTATGATGTTAATGAGGCAGGGTTAGAGGCAGTTATGTTAATGAGGTGGGACTCAATCTACAAGATTAGGTTGTGTCTTGAGTCTCTTTTGAAATATAAAAGAGAGAAGTGAACAGAGAGATTGGGGGACCTCATGTCACAAAGAATGAAGAACCAGGAGAGGAGCATGCCCTTTGGACCCTGGGTCCCTGCGCTCAGAGGCTTCTGGACCAGGGGAAGACTGATGACAAGGACCTTCCCCCAGAGCTGATAAAGAGAGAATACCTTCCCCTGGAGCTGGCACCTGAATTCAGACTTCTAGCCTCCTAGACTGTGAGGAAAATAAACTTCTCCTTGTTAAAGCCATCTACTGGTGATATTTGTTATAGCAGCACTAGATAACTAAGATAATACACGAACAATAACCAGTTAGAGAATATAATCATAGACAAAACCCCATTTACAATGGCAACAAAAAAGACAAACTATTTAAGGAAAAACTTAAGAATAACTTTGCAGAACTTTATAAGGAAATATTTAAAACACTATCAAAATACACAAAAATAGACTTGAACAAATGGAAGGAAATGCCCTTGTTCTTGGATAGGACAGTTGAACATTAGAAAGATAGATGTCCATTCTCCTCAGGTAAAATTATAAATATAATCTCAGTGAAAATATCAACACAACTTTTATGCAGCTAAACGCTGCTGATATTATAGTTCATGTGGAAAAGTAAGCATTCGAGAATAACTAGGAAAAAACTGGAAAAGCAAAGCTAAGTGGGGGCATTAGCCCTATTAGATATTAATACATACTAAAAGCCTGTATAATTAAATGATTAAAGAACTGGCACATGAATACACAAGTAAACCAGCAAACGGAATAGAAAGTCCAGAAATAGACCCAAGTAAATATGGAAATTTACTATGTCATAAAGGTGGCATTTCAAACGACTAGGACAAGGAGGGACTTTTAAACAGAAGGTGCTGGAATAATTGAATAGGCTTTTGAAAAATACAAAAATTATATTTATAGCTCACGTTGATCACAAAAATAAACTGTAAATGGATTAGAAGAATCTAAAATTACACAAGTGTTAGAAAAAAATAATAAGGCTGAATTCCTGCATAAACTGAGTGTAGGAAAGGCTTTGTAACTATCCAGAGGCATTAAAAGAAAAGACTGATAAATTTTAGTTACATTAAAAACAAACACATTTACATGACTCAAAACATGACAAGCAAAAACAAAAGGCACATGACAAACTAGGAGAAAATATTTGCAGTTACATATTATCAAGAGCAAGAGTCCCAATATAAAATTACTCTATAATTGAAAGGAAAAAAAAGATCAAAATATGGAGAAAAATGGGAAAAAGACATAAATAGACAATTCACAAAAACGTTGTTGTTAGGTGCCATCAAGCCAGTTCTGACTCATAGTGACCTTATATACAAGAGAACAAAACACTGCCTGGTCCTAAGTCATCCTTGCAATCGTTGCTATGTTTTGAGCCCACTGTTGTAGCCACTATGCCAATCCATCACAGTAAGGGTCTTCCTCTTTTTCACGGACCCTCTGCTTTACCAAGCATGATGTCCTCCTCCAGGGACTGGTCCCTCCTGATAATACGTCCAAAGTACTTGAGATGAAGTATCACCATCCTCGATTCTAAGGAGGACTCCGGCTATATTTCTTCCAAGACAGATTTGTTCATTCTACCTACAGTCCATGGTGTATTCAAAATTCTTTGCTAACACCATAATTCAAAGGTATTTCTCTTCTTCAGTCTTCCATATTCATTGTCCAGTCTCGCATGATATGTGGCGATTGAAAATACCCTGGCTTCGGTCAGGCACAACTTAGTCCTCAAGGTGACATCGTTGCTTTTTAACACTTTAAAGAGGTCTTTTGCAGAAGATTTGCCCAATGCGTTGATTGTGGAACCAAGTAAAACGAAATCCTTGACAACTTCAATCTTCTCTGTTTATCATGATGTTGCTTACTGGTCCGGTTGTGAGGATTTTTGTTTTCTTTATGTTGAGGTGTAATCCATACTGAAGGCTGTAGTCTTTGATCCTCCTAAGTAAGCACTTCAAGTCCTCTTTGCTTTTAGCAAGCAAGGTGGTGTCATCTGCATATTGCAAGTTGTTAATGAGTCTTCCTCCTATCTTGATGCCTTGTTCTTCTTTACATAGTCCACCTTCTCTGATTATTTGCACAGCATACAGATTGAATAAGTATAGTGAAAGGATACAACCCTGACACACATCTTTCCTGATTTTAAACCATGTAGTATCCCCTTGTTCTGTTTGAACTACTGCCTCTTGGTCTATGTACAGGTTCCACATGAGCAAAATTAAGTGTTCTGGAATTTCTATTCTTTGCAATGATATCCGTAATTTGTTATGATCCACACAGTTGAATGTGTTTGCATAATCAATAAAACAACGGGTAAACATTGTTTTGGTATTCTCTGCTTTCAGCCAAGATCCTTCTGACATCAGTAGTGATAGCCCTCGTTCCACGTCCACTTCCGAATCCAGCTTGAATTTCTAGCAGTACCTGTTGATGTACTGCTGCAACCATTTTTGAATGATCTTCAGCAAAATTTTACTTGCATGTGCTATTAATGATATTGTTTGATAATTTCTGTATTCTGTTGGATCACTATTCTTTGGAATCCGCAAAAATATGGATCTCTTCCAGTCAGTTGACCAGGTCAAATTTCTTGGCATAGACAAGTGAGTGTGTCCAGTGTTGCAACCGTTTGTTGAAATATCTCAACTGGTATTCCGTCAATTCCTGGAGCCTTGTTTTTCATTAATGCTTTCAGTGCAGCTTGGACTTCTTCCTTCAATACCACTGGTTGTTGATCATGTGCTACCTCCTGAAATGGTAGAACAGTGACCATTACTGTTTGGTATGGTGACTGTGTACTCCTTCCATCTTCTTTTAATGCTTCCTGTGTCATTCAGTATTTTGCCCATAGGATTCTTCAATATTGCAGCTTGAGGCTTGAATGTTTTCTTCAGTTCTTTCAGCTTGAGAAATCTTGAGTGTGTTTTCTCTTTTGATTTTATAACTCTAGGTCTTTTTACATTTCATTATAATACTTTACTTTGTCTTCTCATGCTGTCCTTTGAAAGCTTCTGTTCATCTTTTTTACTTCATTTCTTCCGTTCACTTTAGTTACTCTGTGTTCAAGAGCAAGTTTCAGAGTCTTTTCTGACATTCATTTTGGTCTTTTCTTTTCTTTCCTGGCTTTTTAATGACCTTTTCCTTTTCTTCATGCAGGATGTCCTTGACGTCATCCCACAACTCGTCTGGTCTTTCTTTGATCATTAGTGTTCAATGTGTCAGATCTATTCTTGAGATCATCTCCAAATTCAGGTGGGGTATACTGAAGGTTGTACATTAGCTCTCGTGGACTTGTTTTAATCTTCTTCAGCTTCATCTTGAACTTGCGTATGAGCAATTGATGGCCTGTTCCACAGTCAGTCCCTGACCTTATTCTGACTGATGATATTGAGCTTCTCCATTGTCTCTTTCCACAGATATAGTCAATTTGATTCCTGTGTATTCCATCCAGTGAGGTCCACGTGTATAGCTGCCATATATGTTGTTGAAAAACAGTATTTCCAATGAACAGGTTACTGGTCTTGCAAAATTCTATTAGTGATCTCTGGCGTTGTTTCTATCACCAAGGCCATATTTTGCAACTACTAAGCCTTCTTTGTTTCCAACATTTGCATTCCAGTCACCAATAATTGTCAATGCATCTTGATTGCATGTTTGATCAATTTTAGACTGCAGATGTTGGTAAAAAGCTTCCATTTCTTCATCTTTGGCATTAGTGGTTGGTGTGTAAACTTGAATAATAGTCATTTTAACTGGTCTTCCTTGTAGGTGTATGGGTATTTTCCTATCACTGGCAGTGTTGTATTTCAGGATGGATCTTGAAATGTTCTTTTAGACAATGAGGGTGACACCTATTCATCTGCAGCTTGCCATTCTGTCATAGTAGCCATATGATGGTCTGATTCCAAATGCCCAATACCAGTCCATTTTAGCTCACTAATGCCTAGAATATCGATCTTCAAGTGTTCATTTCATTTTTGACGACTTCCAACTTTCCTAGATTCATACTTTGTACAGTCCACATGCCAATTATTAATGGATGTTTGCAGCTGTTTCTTCTCATTTTGAGTTGTATCACCTCGGCAAATCAAGGTCTCGAAAGCTTTACTCCATCCATGTCATTAAGGTCGACTCTACACTGAGGAGGTGGCTTTTCTCCAGTCATATTTTGAGTCCTTTCCAACCGGAGGGGCTCTACTTCTGGCACTATACAAGACTATGTTATTCATAGTTTTCACTGGTAATTCTTTCAGAAGTAGATTTCCAAGTCCTTCTTCCCAGTCTTAGTCTGGAAGCTCTACTGAAACCTGTTCACCATGGGTGACCCTGCTGTCATTTGAAATACCGGTGGCATAGATTCCAGTATTACTGTAACACACAAGCCACCACAGGATGACAAACTGACAGATAAGTGGTAGACAAAAACAGTGCATTGAAAAGAGTATTTATCCTTATTCATAATCATAGAAATGCAAATTAAAACCACACTGAGAAACCATTTCTGATTTATGAGACTGGCAAAAAAGAAAAAGTATGATAACACCTTCACTTGGTAAGACTTAGGGAAATAGACTTTCATATATTAGTGTGGACAATGTAAATTGGCACATGCTTTCTGGAGGGGAATTTGGTAATATGCAATAAAACTACCTTTGTTTTTACTTTTTGACCTAGCAATCCTACTTGTAGAAATTTACCCTAAGTATACAACTCTAACAAATATGAAATTATACGCACAAGGTTATTCATTAAATAATCTTGTAATAGAAAAATATTGAAAACCACCTAAATGCCCATACACAGGAAAGTGATTGAAAAAACTATGGTACATCCACAGATAAAAGACTATGGAGAGATAAAAAAGAATGAACACCTCTATGAACTGATATAAAATGATTTCTAGGGTATATTGTTAAATGAAAAAAAGCAAGGTGCACAAGTGAATATACGGTTGCTATTTTGTGGAAGAGACAGGGAAAAACAAGAAAATACACAGGTATCTGCTCATTTGTGCAAAGAAACACAGCAAGGATAATATAGAAACTAATGGAATTGGTTAATAAAAGGGGGTGCATAGGAATAGGGTGAAAAAGATGGGCAGGGAGGGAACTGGGGGAATGTATAAGGAAGGAAATGATACTTATCTAATCATGCCTTTTGTATAGTTCTGACTATTGGAACCATGTTAATATTTCACATACTCAAAAAAAAAAAAAAAAAAAAGGGGAGAAAAACCCTAAAAGGGAATACAAACTGAAAGAAATGAACCTACCTGTGTTTAATTTATAGCATAATAGAAATAACTTTCGAGTATATATCCTTAGGCTAAACAATAAAAACTGTAAATAAATATTGAACTCTAGATGGTAGGCTTATTTTTTATAGCGGTATGGGCTAGCAATTCTTTTTTTTTAAATTGTGGTGAAAACATACATAATAAAACATATGCCAGCTCAACAATTTCTACATGTACAATTCAGTGACATTAATTACATTTTTCAAGTTGTACAACCAACCATTCCTGATATCCTTTTCCAAATCACTCCATCACCATTAACGTAAACTCAGTGCCCCCTAAGCAAAAGCTCCCCTTTTCCCTTTCCCTCCCATCCTTGGTGACCACTAACAATCTTTGGTTTCTATATATTTGTTTATTGCATATAAGTGAGATTATACAATATTTGTCCCTTTGTGACTAACTTATTTCACTGGGTTACCAATTCTGAAGCTACTTTCTGTGTATTCTAGGATTAAGAAAATAAGTACATACATTGTGGATAACGGGAACCATGTTCCTTATTGTGAGAGAAATGAATTTTAAAATAGAAAGAGAACTGTAATCAGAGGTATCAGTATGGAGATGTTGGATGGATGGATAGATGCATATACAAAGGATTTAAAGCAATGATATACCAGTAGCAATGAGCATACCTGGCATCCAGATTTTGGTTTCTAAATATCATTTTTCACTAAAAGAACTTAGGCTCCTTGATGATATGGTTGACTATAGGGTCAGTGTGGGAAACGTACAAGATGAATCTGAAACATCTTGTGTAGTAAAAAAAAAAAGGAGACTGATGACGACATGTCAAAAGGACATATGAGCCAGCCTAAAGAGGCCAAATCCAGGCAATCTGAATATCAAAATTATAACCAATTGAATAAAATAAGAATCCATGAGTCATATTGATATAAATAAATGTGGAAGAAGGAAGAACTTTTCTTGCAGTAGAATTCCAACCAATAAATTTAGAAAAAACTAATAAACGTAGAAGGAGCTAAAATGTAGCTGAAATGATGGAATTAGACAATGAATGTTTGGCAACTATCCAAAGTATCTTCCTATAGAATACTCATCAATTACCAAGGGAAAAATAGTAACTTTACAGCAGAGAGACCTGGCAGACACTGCCTTCACTAAATGGGACAAATCAACATCATGTTCCTCCTGATATGCTGCACTAAGAATACAATGTCATTTATGTGATGCACCTGTTAAAAATGCATAACCTGCGTATAATCATGAGGAAAAACAGATAAACCCAAATTGAGGGAATATTCTACAAAATAATTCCTAAAATATCAAGATCATGAAAGCTCCCCCAACTCAAAAAAAAAAAAAAAAAAAAACCAATGAGGAACTATTCCAGATTAAAGGAAAATAAAAAGACATGACGATTAAATGCAAGAAACGATTTTGGATTGAATCTTGGGCCTGAAAAAAAAAAACAATTTTTTTTTCATTTTGCTATAAAGGACATTTTTAAGACAATGACAAAGTTTCAGTGAGATCTATAGACTAGATAATAGTATTATTTCAATGTTAGTTTTATTTATTTTGAAAATCAAACTATAGTTCATTGAGAGATTGTCCTTGTTCTTTTTGTTTCTTTTGGAAGCACACACTTAAGTTCTTAGAGGTAAATCATGGCTGCAACTTACTCCAAATGGTACAGGAAAAAACAAAATGGAAACAAATAGGGTAAAATCTTAATATTTGGGGAATCAGGGTGAAGGGTATATGGAAGCTCCTAGAATTTCTTTTGTAAGTTATTTCAAAATAGAAGCTTTTTTTAAGATTAGTGAGACTATTAGCAACCTGAAGGTTTAAGACATGCAATAATTTGTAACTGTCTAAGGTACAGATTTGTGCCATTCCATAGCAAGGCTGGAGCGCGTCCGCAATGTATCAATTAGCTGGAGAGCGAGCTCGCCTCACAGCCCACATCCATACCACTTCCCACTCATCCTTGCAGATGCAGTAACTCTTTAGAAGTGAAAGGAACTGTATTTATTTATAAAAGCTGGTCTTGAGAAGAAAACTGTTAGCACCAGTAACAGAACTTAAAAGAAAGATGATGGTTCCTAGCTAGAAAGTGGACACTTTGCATGAATCAAAGCGTACACTGTCAAATGCAGTGGGTGCGCCCAGCTCTGATTTGAATGAATCCATCACGCACTTTACGTGGAGAGAAGAAAATGCACTTTGTGAAACGGTTTCCATAAATACTTTATTCTGTGAAGAAAACTGGCTCAACAAATAAGAAACACAAAGTTGGTGATGTTGAAAAGGGCTGCATTCCTTCTTCACCCCGACTCGGCCTCCTCTGCTTCCCACGGCCACAGTCTCTTGACCGGGAAACAGCAGCTGCTTGGATTCCACACACCCGAACGGGTGGCTCTCTGAGTGCCATTTGTTGGCTGCTAGTGTCGCCACCTCCCCCTCCCTTCGCTCAAGTACCTGACTCCGTGCGCCATCTTTGCTTCTTCTTGTGTGCTGCGGAGCTCCGTTCGAGTATTGAGCTGCTTCCCAGTTGGCGCTGCCGCGCTGGTGGGATCCTGGGGCTTTTGTTCGTTTGTTTGTTTTGAATTGTTTGTTTGTTTTCTTTTCCTTTTCATGAGTTGGGAGCCCTTCCTGGCCAGGCTGAGCTGCGTGGCAGGGAGACTCCCCTTCGGCTTCCACAGACGTGCAGTGGGGTCCCTGAGGACATTTCTTTTTACGCTGGTTTTTTTGTTTGTCTGTTTGTTTTTCTGTTTCTTTGGGGGGGCCTTTCGTTTTTTTTTTTTTTTTAATTTGTTTTGTTTTCTTTTTCCTCTTTTTCCCTTTTTGTCTTTCTTCATTGCTCAGTTTCTCATCTCTCTATATCTTCCTTCTCTTTCTGTTCCCTGAATACCTGGCGTTGTATACCTCCAGGCCTTCTAGCCAGGCGGTACTGCAACACCTGAGAGAGACTTCCGCAAACCTCATAGCTGTACCAGTGGGATCCCTGGGAACTTTGCGGTTCTTTAACCTTTCTGATTCTTATTTATTCATTCTTTTCTTTTCTTCCTCCTCTCCTTTCTGTTTTTCTCCATTTCATAGTTTCTCATCTCTCCACTCCAATGGCAAGCCCCCCTAGCATTCTTTTTTGTTTGTTTGCATGTTTATGGCTCCTGTTCCTCTCTCCTCTCTCCCATATCCATCTTAGCTCCACACATAACAATCTCCCTGCTGCATCCTGCCTACCTGCACCGTGCGCTTGACATCACACCACCAAGCAGCACAGGCACGACCTACTGGAACCTGCCCTGCACTGATTACCGGCCAGCTCTGGTGGCTGTAGTAAGTGCCACAAACAACCGGTCCCCCTCTTCAGCTAGACCTGCCCTGCCGTACCATATCTGAGTGACTGACCCTGCCAGTTGAAGAAGGAGCCGAAAAGTATTGTGCCCACAGACAAGCAAACAACAAAGAACACACAGTCTGCCTGCTCAGACACAGTCAGTTTTTTTTTTAAAGGGACAAAACAAACAAATCTACAATCTATAAATGAGAAAAATAACTACTGAATGCCCCAAAGAGAGCAGACAATAACAAAACATTTACAAAAACAGGACAGGATGGTTCCAGTAGGCGTCCAAAATAAAACACCAGATGACTCTCCTCTGGAAGAAAATGCACCAGAACTACATGATAGGGAATTCAAATCTCTAATACGCAAATTCTCCAAGAACTGAGGCAAAAAGCTTACAAACATGAGGAAAAAATAGACAAATTCATGGAAAATACAGACAAAAAATTGGAAGAATTCAGGAAAATCATGCAGGAACAAAATGCCAAAATAAATTCACAACTAGAAATTATACAAAGACAACAATTAGATATCCAAAAGATGGACAACAGGATTTCAGAAATGGACGGTGTCATAGAAGGGCTGAGACGCAGATTTGAAACGGTGGAAGACAGGATCAGTGGAACTGAAGACAAACACTTGGATACAAATCTGTTTCAGGAAAAATCAGAAAAAAGAACAAAGAAAAATGAAGAGACCCTGAGAGATATGTGGGACACAATCAAAAGCAAAAATCTGCGAGTGATTGGAATTCCAGAACAGCGGGAGAAAACAGAAAACACAGAGAGGATCATTGAGGAACTGCTGACAGAAAACTTCCCCAATATCATGAAAGATGAAAAGCTGGCCATCCAAGAAGGTCAATGAACCCCATATAGAAGACACCCCAAAAGAAAATCACCAAGGCATATCATATTCACACTCGCCAAAACCAAAGACAAACAAAGAATCCTGAGAGCAGCTCGTGCAAAACAAGTCACATACAGAGGAGAAACAATAAGACTAAGCTCAGATCATTCAGCAGAAACCATGCAGGCAAGAAGGCAATGGGATGAAATATATAAAATCCTGAAAGAAAAAAATTGTCAGCCAAGAATAATATATCCTGCAAAACTCTCATTCAGATTTGATGCTGAAATTAGGTCATTTCCAGATAAACAGATATTAAGGGAATATGTAAAAGTCAAACCAAACTTACAAGAATTATTAAAGTGAGTTCTTCGATCAGAGGACAAACAGCTTCAGCTCACAGGCAGAACCTAGGACGCAGGATCGTACCAGCCAGATACCAATCTAGGAAATGAACTCTTGAGGACTATCCAAAACCAAAAGAAATACAACAGAGAATCAGAGCAGTTAATCAGTAAATGACAACAACATCAAAACAATAAAAGAGGGAATAAACGGCATAGGTATAGAAACTTCTAATGGAGAGGAAGGCAAGGTGATACCAAGTAATGGTAGACTGCTTCAAACTTAGAAAGATAAGGGTAAAATTTATGGTAACCACAAAGAAAGTTAACAACATACTCATTAAAAAAAAAAAGAGGAAAAACATAAAGTCTCAGCAAAACCAAAAAATATCCACAAACAAAAGTAAGTCAGCACAAGAGAGTAAGAAGAACAAAGAAAACATCAGCACCACACACAAAAAAAAAGCACTACAAAATGATAGCAACAAACTCACATGTATCAATAATTACACTGAATGTAAATGGACTCAATGCACCCATAAAGAGATGGAGAGTGACAATATGGGTAAGAAAACAGGATCCATCAATATGCTGTCTATAGGAGACACACCTTAGAAACAAAGATGTGAATTTATTAAAAGTCAAAGGTTGGAAAAAAATATATCAAGCTAACAACTACAAAAAAGAGCAGGAGTAGCAATTCTAATCTCAGATAAAACAGACTTTAAAACAAAATCTACCATAAAAGACAAAGATGGACACTATATAATGATTAAGGGGACGATCCATCATGAAGACATAACCATAATAAACATCTACGCACCCAATGACAGGGCTCTGAAATACATAAAACAAACTCTAACAACACTGAAAACAGAAATTGACAGTTCCACAATAATAGTAGGAGACTTCAACACACCACTCTCAGTAAAGGACAGAACAACTAAGAAGAAACCAGGAATTATACAGAAGACCTAAAGGGAAAAATCAGCCAGCTGGACCTCATAGACATATATAGAACAATCCATCCAACTGCTGCAAAGTACACATTCTTTTCCAATGCACATGGAACGTTCTCCAGAATAGACCACATCTTAGGCCACAGAGCAATCCTCAACAAGATCCAAAACGTTGAGATAATTCAAAGTATCTTCTCTGACCACAGTGCCATCAAGGTAGAAATTAACACTAAAAAGAGCAATGGAAAAAAATCAACTACATGGAAACTGAATAATACCCTGCTTACACATCAGTGGGTAATAGAAGAAATCAGAGATGGAATCAAAAAATTCCTAGAATCCAATGAGAATGAAAACACACCATACCAAAACCTTTGAGACACAGCAAAGGCAGTCCTCAGAGGACAATTTATAGCAATAGATGCACACATCAAAGTAGAAGAAAGGGACAAAATCAAAACATTAACTACAGAACTCAAACAAATAGAAAGAGAACAGCAAAAAAAGCCCACAACCACCGGAAGAAAGGAAATAGTAAAGATCAGAGCAGAAATAAATGAAATAGAGAACAGAAAAACAATAGAAAGAATCAACAAAACCAAAAGTTGCTTCTTTGAAAGAATCAACAAAATCGACAAACCACTGGCCAGACTGACAAAAGAAAAACAGGAGGGGACACAAATAACCCAAATAAGAAATGAAATGGGGGACATTACAACAGACCCAACCAAAATAAAAAGGATTATAACAGAATATTATGAAAAACTATACTCCAACAAATTTGAAAACCTAGAGGAAATGGATAAATTTCTAGAAACACACAGCCTACCCAAACTACAACAAAGTGATGTTGAAAATCTGAACAGACCCATAACAAGAGAAGAGATTGAGAAGGTAATCAAAAAACTCCCAACCAAAAAAAAACCCTGGCCCAGATGGCTTCACTGGAGAATTCTACAAAACATTTACAGAAGAGCTTGTACCAGTACTACTCAAGCTATTTCAGAGCATAGAAGAGGAAGCAGCACTTCCAAATTCACTCTATGAAGCCAGCATAATGCTGATACTAAAACCAGGAAAAGATGTCACAAAAAAAGAAAATTACAGACCAATATCTCTCATGAATATAGATGCAAAAATTCTCAACAAAATTCTAGCCAATAGAATTCAGCATCATAGCAAAAAAATAATACACCACAACCAAGTAGGGTTCATACCAGGTATGCAAGGATGGTTCAACATTAGAAAATCAATCAACGTAATCCACCACATAAATAAAAGGAAAGAAAAGAATGACATGATCATCTCAATGGACGCAGAAAAGGCATTTGACAAAGTCCAACACCCATTCCTGATAAAAACTCTCAATAAAATAGGTATAGAAGGGAAATTTCTCGACATAATAAAGGGCATCTATGCAAAACCAATGGCCAACATCATTCTTGATGGAGAGAGGCTGAAAACATTCCCCTTGAAAACAGGAACAAGACAAGGATGCCCTTTATCACCACTCCTATTTAACATTGTGCTGGAAGTTCTAGCTAGAGCAATAAGGCAAGAAAAAGAAATAAAGGCCATCCAAATTGGTAATGAAGAAATTAAACTGTACCTGTTTGCAGATGATATGATACTATACACAGAAAACCCTAGAGACTCCATGAGAAATCTACTGGAACTAACAGAAAGATTCAACAGAGTAGCAGGATACAAGATAAACATTCAAAAACCAGTTGGATTCCTATACACCAATAAGGAGAATGATGAAAAGGAAATCAAGAAAACAATACCATTTTCAATATCCCCTAAAAAGGTAAAATACTTAGGAATAAATCTGACCAGGGATGTAAAAGACCTATACAAAGAAAACTACAAAACACTACTGCAAGAAACCCAAAGGGATCTACATAAATGGAAAACATACCGTGCTCATGGATAGGCAGACTCAACATTGTGACAATGACAATTCTACCCAAAGCAGTTTACAAATACAATGCAATCCCGATCCAAATACCAACAACATTCTTCAAAGAGATGGAAAAACTAATCATTCACTTTATATGGAAAGGCAAGAAGCCCCGAATAAGTAAAGCACTACTGAAGAAGAAGAATAAAGTCGGAGGACTCACACCACCTGACTTCAGAACCTACTATACAGCTACAGTAGTCAAAACAGCCTGGTACTGGTACAACGACAGACACATTGACCAACGGAACAGAATTGAGAACCCAGATGTAAATCCATCCACCTACAGTCACCTGATCTTTGACAAGGGCCCAAAAGTCCATCAAATGGGGGAAAAGACAGTCTTTTTAACAAATGGTGCTGGCAAAACTGGATATCCATTTGCAAAAAAATGAAACAGGACCCATACCTCACACCTTATACAAAAACTACTTCCAAATGGATCAAAGACCTGAATATAAAGCCTAAAACTATAAAGTTCATAGAAGAAAAAATAGGACCAACACTTCAGGCCTTAATATACGGCATTAACAGGATATAAACCACAACCATCAACGTACAGACCCCAATAGGTAAGCTAGATAACTGGGGTCTCCTAAAAATCAAACACCTATGCTCTTCAAAAGACTTCACCAAAAGAGTCAAAAGAGAACCTACAGACTGGGAAAAAATTTTTGGACAGTGCAAGTCAGACAAAGGTCTATATTCTACAAGAAAATCCAACACCTCTACAACAAAAAGACAAATAATCCTATTAAAAAATGGACAAAGGAAATGAACAGACACTTCACCAAAGAAGACATTCAAACGGCCAACAGACACATGAGGAAATGCTCGCGATCACTAGCCATTACAGAAATGCAAATTAAAACCACAATGAGACACCATCTCACCCCGGCATTACTGGCACAAATCAAAAACACTGGAAATAACAAATGTTGGAGGGGCTGCGGGGAGGTCAGAACTCTTATGCACTGCTGGTGGGAATGCAAAATGATACAACCATTTTGGAAAATGATATGGCACTTCCTCCGAAAGCTAGAAATAGACATACCATTTGATCCAGCAATCCCACTCCTAGGAATATATACTAGAGAAATAAGAGTCGCCACTCGAATAGACATATGCACACCTATGTTCATGGCAGCATTGTTCACAATAGCAAAACGATGGAAACAACCTAGATGAATGGATAAACAAACTATGGTACATACACACAATGGAGTACTATGCAATGAGAAAGAACAACAATGAATCTGTGAAGCATCTCATAACATGGATGAAACTGGAGGACATTATGCTGAGTGAAATAAGTCAATCACAAAAGGACAAACATTGTATGAGACCTCTATTGTAAAACTCATGAAAAAGTTCACACACAAAACGTAACAATCTTTGTTGGTCACCAGGGATCAGTGGGGTGCGGGGGGGGGAATATTAAATAGATAATAGATAAGTGGTATCTTGGGTGAAGGGTGAGACAGTACACAATACAAGAGAAACTAGCACAACTTGTAGAAGGAAAGGTCATGGAAGCCCCATAGACACATCCAAACTCCCTGAGGGACTGAATTGCTTGGCAGAGGGCTCTGGGGACCATGGTCTCGGGGAACATCTAGCTCAATTGGCATGACACAGCTTATAAAGGCAATGCTCTACATTCTACCTTGGTGAGTAGTATCTGGGGTCTTAAAAGCCTGTGAGCGGCCATCTAAGATACTCCACTGGTCTCATCCCTTCGGGAGCAAGGGAGAATGAAGAGAACAGGATACAAGGAAAAGATTAGTCCAAAGGACTAATTGTCCACAGCTACCAAGGCCTCCACTGGACTGAGTCCAGTACAGCTAGATGGTGCCTGGCTACAACCACTGACTGCTCTGACCAGGATCACAACAGAGGGTTCTGGACAGAGCTGGAGAAGGATGTAGAGCATAATTCTAACTCACAAAAAAAAAACAGACCAGGTTTACTGGCCTAAAGGAGACTGGAGAAACCCCGAGAGTATGGCCCCAAGACACCCTTTTAGCTCAGTGGTGAAGTTACCTCCGAGGTTCACTGTTCAGCCTGGGAGTGGACAGCCCCGTAAAACCAAATGAGACTAATGAGGTACAGGAGTCCAGTGACAAGGGCCAGAAAGCAGAAGGGGACAAGGAAGCTGGTGATAGGGAACCCAAGGTTGAGTAAAGATATTGTGGATGTGTTGTGAGATTGTTAACCATTGTCATAGGGCAACATTTGTAGTAACTGTTAAATGAGAAACTATTTTGTTCTGTAAGCCTTCATCTTAAGTGAGAATAACAGCACAATTCGAAAAGCGTAGTCAATGTCACTGAACTGTGCGTGTAGAAATTTTTGAAATGGTGTATCTTTGGCTATGTGTATTTTCACCAAAAAAAAAAAAAAAAGAGGTTGAGAAGTTAGAGGGTTGATATGTTGTGGGGTGGTTAACCAATGTCATAAAATAACATGTGTACTTCTGTTTCATGAGAAACTATTTGTTCTATAATCCTTCACCTGAAGCACAATTTAAAAAAAAAGGGGCTGCATTCACTTGTGGTGTGAGGATGTACTGAGTAAATAAGTGGTTTTGAAAAAGATATGAGAAAGTCAGAGAGTATAATATGAAGCAATTGGTGGAAAAGGTATCAGGGACGCTTCCAAATTATATTATGGAGGATGGAGGCTGTCTTCGTTACCTAGTGCTGTCCTAACAAAAAATTACCACAAGTGGGTAGCTCTAAGGAACAGAAATTTATTTTCTCACAGTTCTGGAGGTTAAAAGTCCAAATCAAGGTCTTAGCTATGTTGATTCCTTCTGTGGTCCTGTTTCCTAGTTTCTGCTGTCCGCTGATAGTCTCAACATTACTTTGCTTGTAGACGATCCTCAAATGGCATCTGTCTTCCCTCTATATGTGTGTGCCTGTGTCTGTTCTGCTCCTTTATAAGATACCACTCAGAAGTGATCAAGTTTAGGACCCACCCCACCATGATATGGCCTTATTAACATAAAAAAGAAAACCCCTATTTCTGATCAGGTACAGGAGTTTGGACTTTCACATTTTTAGGGGGAATATATTCACTACATAACAGATAGTTGAGAATCTGGAGGTTTATGTAGGCTGCAGGGATTTATCTGTTATGAACACTGGTGCATGTGTACACCGCAACAAGAGAAATTCAATACACGAGACACTTCATATTTATAAGGAAATTTTGTGAAAGGACTTGAAGAGTTGTGATAGATTTTTGATACGTAAAAACTTGTAGCCCTTGGTATATGTACATTCCTAATCTTGATTAAATACCTCTGGTCTTTGTGTTAAATTATACTAAATTGGCTGCTAAAATGCTAAAATTCACAAAAAATATAAAAAATATAAAGAAAGACTTTAAAATAAACATTAAACCTCTGAAGGTTGGAATAGCAGATAATTATGCACTAATAGTGGCTGGTTTTCTTTCCGGGAATTTTAACATAGTCATAGAAGCGGTTTTGTTATTTCTAAATAATTGAAACAGTAGCATGACTGTGTTTCTCTATCCAGTTAGAGATTAGCTGGTACATGTATTTAAAACCCGCCGCACGTTTACAAAAACAAAACCAACAACACTACGTTGTACCTCAGAAAGGGGTATTATGCCATTAATCTGTTCTCTCCATCTTTAGAATATGAACATTTTTCCCACTGAGATGCCTGATTTTGACTTCTTCCCAGGGTACTCTGAAATCTTTTCATAAGAGGGCTTAACTGTGAAATTACTTCTTGCGTTAAAATCCAATTTTCCCCCTTGAATAGGCAAAGGCAGGACAAGGGCCCAGAGTCAAAGGAAATGCTTTATAATAAGTCCAGGATATTTCTATGGTTGAGAAATGGAATTTGATTTGATTTGACATTTTGTTCTTTTATGACCTCACCTTTGCATTTTTTACAAGCCAACTGCCAGCACTGAATGGGTTTCCTGATTCTGTTTTACCAGTATATCTTTTATAGACTTACTCACTCACCGTCATCTTCATTTTAAGCCATTAGAAAACGGGGACAGGGATTGTGCTCTGATAAATCTCTGTCCTGGATATAATTAGATACAACTTTTAGCAACATTTGTTGCTGGTGATGTGCATGTCTCAAGCTGTTCCTAAAGTTTTTTAGATTGAGCACACCATCAGTGAAAAATTATTGAACAACCAACACGAGTATATGTATGTTAAATATTATATACATGCACTAAAAGCTTAATTTATCACTTATTAAAGGTTCAAGAT
Source organism: Dugong dugon (assembly GCA_030035585.1). Taxonomy (NCBI): domain Eukaryota; kingdom Metazoa; phylum Chordata; class Mammalia; order Sirenia; family Dugongidae; genus Dugong; species Dugong dugon. Next base: position 48,466,875 of record CM057479.1, read on the forward strand.
CATTTGAAAATTAATATTTCATAAAATTCAGTTTTTTAAAGTGTACATTTCATTGGTGTTTAGTCTATTCACAAAGCTGAGACCACTATCTCATTTTTATCATCCCCAAAAGAAATCCCACCCACATTAGGAGTCACTCCACATTACACCTTCCTCCCAGTCCATCTTGATCTACCTTCTCTCCATAGATTTGCCTATTCTGGACATTTCACAGAAATGGAATCATACAATGCGTGACCTTTTGTGTCTGGCACCTTTCACTTAGCACAGTGTTTTCAAGGTTCATCTGTGTTGTAGTATGAATCGGTATTTCATTCCTTTTTACGTCTGAATAATATTCTACTATTTGGATATAGATATACTACATTTTATTCATTCATCAGTCAATGGACACTTGGGTTGTTTACCCTTTTTGGCTGTTATGAGTAATTCTGCTATGAACATTCATGTGCAAGTTTTTGTATGGGCATGTTTTCATTTCTCTTGGGTATACACCAAGGAGTGGAGCCGCTGGGCCATAAGGTAACTTGATGTTTAACTTTTTGAGCAATTGCTAAACTGTTTTCCAAAGCAGTTGCTCCATTTTGCATCCCCACCAGCAATGTATGAGGGTTCCAATTTCTCCACATCCTTGCCAACTCTTGCTATTGTCCTTGTTTTTGAATACAGTCATCCTAGTGGTTGGGAGGAAACCCCGGTAGTGTAGCAGTTAAGAGTTCGACTGCTAACCAACAGGTTGTCAGTTCGAATCCACCAGGCACTCCTTGGAAACTGTATGGGGCAGTTCTACTCTGTCCCACAGGGTCCCTATGAGTTGGAATGGACTCAACAGCAATGGGTTTTTTTAGTGGTTGGGAAGTTATCTCATTGTAGTTTTTATTTTCATTTTCCCAACGACTAATAATATTGAGCATCTTTTTTATGTGCTCATTGGCCATGTGTATACCTTCTTTGGAGAAATGTCTATTCAAATCCTCTGGATAGACATTTTAAAATTGTTTTTTTTTAATTGTTGAGGTACAAGAGTTGTCTCTATATTCTGGATACTAGTCCTTTATAAGTTATGTGGTTTACAAATATTTTCTCCCATTCTATGTTTTTCTCCTACTTTCTTGATAGTATCCTTTAAAGTACAAACATTTTTATTTTTTATAAAATCCAATTTATGCATTTTTTAGAGCAGTTTTAGATACACAGAAAATTGTGCAGAACTCCCATGTAATCCTTCTCCCCTGACACATCGTTTCTCCTATTATTAACATCTCACATTTGCATGGCACATTTGTTGCAACTGATGAACCAATACCGATGCACTACTATTAACTAAATAGGAGCCCTGGTGGTACATTGGTTAAGCGCTCAGCTGCTAACTGAAGGGTCAGTGGTTCGAACCCACCAGTTGCTCCACAGGAGAAAGATGTGGCAGTCTGCTTCTGTAAAGATTTACAGCCTAGAAAACCCTACAGGGAAGTTCTACTCTGCCACTTGGAGTCACTATGAGTCGAAAATCAACTCGACGGCATCTAGCAACAACAACACCATTAACTAACATCCATAGTTTACATTAGTGCTCCCTCTTTGTGTTGTATAGCTTTACGGGTTTTGACAGAAGCATAATGTCATGTGTCCACCATTACAATATCATACAGAATAGTTTCAATGTCTTTCAATAGGTGAATGGAAAACAAACTGTAGTATATCTATACAATGGAGTATTACTCAGATATAAAAAGAAATGAGCTATTAAGCTACTAAAAGACATGGAAGAACCTTAAACATATATTACTAAGTGAAAGAAGCCCACTTGAAAAAACTACATACTATATAATCCAAATTATATGACATTCTGGTAAAAGGCAAAACTACAGAGACAGTAGGGGCCCTGGTGGTGCAGTGGTTAAGCGCTAGGCTTAACCTGAAGGTTGGCAGTTTGAACCCACCAGCCGCTCCGCAGAAGGATGTGGCAGTCTGCTTCTGTAAAGATCTACAGCCTCAGAAACCCTGTAGGGCAGTTCTATAGGGTCACATTGAGTTGGAATCAACTAGACAGCAACTGTTTTTCATTTTGTTTTGTTTTTTAATAGACACAGTAAAAAGATCAGCAGTTGTCAGGCATTTGGGGCAATGCAGGGGAGGAAGGGATAGAAGGAACACAGGGCGTTTTTAGGGTAGTGAAACAGTTTATCTGTTTTTATATTTTTGCTTTTGGTGTAAAATCTTAGAAACTATTGCAGAATGCAAGGTAACAAAGAGTTAATTTTATGTTTTCTTCTGAAAGTTTTATAGTTCAATCTCTCACGTTTAGATTTTTTGAGTTAATTTTATATACGGTATAAGGTAGAGGTCCAACTTTATTCTTTTGCATGTGGATCCAGTTGTCCCAGCGCCACTTGTTGAAAAGACTATTCTTTCTCCAATGAATCTCTTAATACATTTGTTGAAATTCAATTGACCATAAATATAAGGATTTTGTCTGGATTCTCATTTCTGTTCCAGTGATCAGTGGAATGTATGTCTTTTCTCATGCCAGTATGACATTGTTTTGATGACTGTAGCTTTGTAGTAATTTTTGAAATTGGGAAGGGTGAATCCTCCAACTCTATTCTTTTTCAAGATTGGGCTATTCTGAGTCCCTTGAATTTCCATATGAATTTTGGGATCATCTTGTCAATTTCTGCAAAAAGGCAGCCAGGATTTTGATAGGGATTGTGCTTAATCTGTTTAGGAAGTACTGCCATCTTAACAATGTTAATTCTTTTAATTCACGACTATGGAATTTCTTTCTATTTATTTAAATCTTTGTTTCAATGATATTTTGTAGTTTTCAGTGTAGTGAAAATCTTGAACTACTTTTGTTAAATTTATTCCTAGTATTTTATCCTTTTTGATGCTTTTGTAAATGAAATTGATTTTTGTATATTGATCTTGTATGCTGCAGTCTTGCTAAACTGGTTAATTTGAGCTAATAGTGTGTATGTGTGTGTGTGTTAGGATTTTCTATACACAAGATCATGTCACCTGTGAATAGAGATAGCTTTACTCATTCCAGTTTGGATGCCTTTTATTTCCTTTCTTGCCCAATTGCTCTGGCTAGAACCTCCAGTACAATGTTGAATAATAATGGTGAAAGCAGGCATCCTCATTTTGTTGAGGGAGAGCTTCCAGTCTTTCACCATTAAACATGATGTCAGCTCTGGGATTTTTGTAGATGCTCTTTATCAAGTTGAGCAAGTTTCCATTTATTCCTAGTTTGTTGTTGTTGTTGTTTTTAAACATGAAAGGGTGTTGGATTGTGTAAAATGTTTTCTGTGTCTACTGAGATAATAATGTGTTTTTTTCCTTCAGTTCTATTAATATGTTGTATTACATTAATTGATTTTTAGATGTTAAACCAACTGTCTATTCCTGTGATGCTCCCACATCCTCTCATATCTTCCCTCACAGTCTTATTCACACATGATCCTCCTTTTCCATTATCACTGTACCATTATCCCTCTCTTACCACCAGTCTCTCTACCTTGCTTACCAACAGTAAGCGAATTTTACATAGTACCACTTTTATGAGTTCACTTCAGGGCTCAGTAGCTTCCACCAACTTCATCTTCTCCTCCGGATAAAATCTAATCTTTCTAGCATCTTAAAAATTTGGATCCAACCTGAACTAGAGATCAGACCACTTGAGTCTAATTCCAACTTAATTCTTTTTTTTTTTTTTTTCTTAAGCAGTTTGTTTCATTAGTCACTATTACATTGAAAATTTAGCACTAAGAAAATTACTTCTTTGTTGCTGATTTTGGCATTACTTTCTTTCAAAAACAATATTATTGTGTTTCAGGTGAAAGTCTACACAGCGAATAAGGTTCCCCTTTAACAATTTTTATACCAGTTGTTCCATGCATTTGGTTACAATTTTTACAATGTGTCGGCATTCTCATTATTTCCAATCTTTTTGTTCTGTTTCCACTGATTTAGCTTCCCTTTCCCTCCTTGCCTTCTCATCTTCGCTTTTGGGTAAAAGTTGTTTGACCATTTGGTCTCATATAGTTAATTGTTTAAGGAAGCACATTACTCATGGGTGATATTGTTTATTTTATAAGCTAATCTATTATTTGGCTGAAAGGTGTCCTGCAGAAATAGCTTCAATTCCAAGTTCAAAGGATATCTTAGGGCGATAGTCTTGGAGGGTTCCTCTAGTATCTATTGGTCTAGTAGGTCTGGCCTTTTTTAGGAATTTGAGTTTTGTTCTACATTGTTTTCCCATGCTATCTGGGACCTTCTACTGTGTCCCTGGTCAGAATGGCCGGTAGTGGTAGCCAGGTACTATCTAGTTCCTTTGGTCTCAGGTTAGGAGAGGCCGTGGTTTGTGTGGGCTCTTAGTCCCATAGACCAGTTTCTTCTTTGAGCCTTTGATTTCCTTCATTCTCTTTTGCTCCATACAAGTAAAGACCAATAGTTGTATGTTAGATGGCCACTCGCAAGCTTTTAAGACCCCAGACGCTACTCACCAAACTCAGATGTAGAACATTATCTTTGCGAACGATTTCATGCCAATTGACTAAGGTTCCCCTAAGATTATGGTCCCAAGCCTTATGACTAAGTGAATCAATCCTATGAGTTGTATGAATATGTTTGGAAGCCTCTGTAACTGTGACCCCTATGTACCTATTACTGTGGACTCAATTCCAACTCATAGCGACCCTAAAGGACAGAGTAGAACTGCCCCATAGGGTTTCCAAGAGCGCCTGGTGAATTCAAATTGCCCATCTTTTGGTTAGCAGCCATAGCTCTTAACCACTACATCACCAGGGTTTCCTTGCCCCCTATATAGTTTGCTATAAACGTGGATATATATGCAGCACCAAACCCAACAAACTCATTGCTGTCGTGCTGATTCCAACTCATAGCGACCCTATAGGACAGAGTAGAACTGCCCCATGGGGTTTCCAAGGAGTGTCTGGTAGATTTGAACTGTTGACCTTTTGGTTAGCTGCCGAGTTCTTAACCATTGTGCCACCAGGGCTCCATACGCAGCACACAAACGTGTATATACATATGTCTACAGATACACCTATAAATGCAAGTGCATTTACTTGCATATGCCTTCCTGTACACATATATGCATCCATATCTACCTACATAACCACACACATATTTTCTGGTTGTTTTTACTGTTGTTGCAAAATTGTATGTGTTCTATCATTTACTGAAATTCTCTCTTTTTCTTGTGTACTTGTACTTCTTAGTGTCTTTCTTTACCTTGGTCAGGTTGTGCTGACTTCATCCAGATTTGGGAATGCCTTTCCCATAACCAAAAGTAACAAGTGTCTACTATCTAGAAAGTGATTCCCCCTCCCTCTCCTTCCAATCCCTGGTACCCATCAAAGAACTTTGGTTTCTGTATGTATATCTATTCTTGATTTCTTATAATATTTGTCTTTTGTGATTGACTTATTTCACTCAGCATAATGTCCTCCAGGTTCATCTATGTTATGTTTTGTGGACTCCTCATTATTCTTTACAGTTGTGTAGTATTCCATTGTATGTATGTGCCACCATTTGTTTACCCATTCATTCACTGATGGGCACTTGGGTTTTTTCCATCTTTTTGCTATTGTGAATAATGTTGCAATGAACATATGTGTGCTTATGTCTATTCATGTCACTGCTCTTCTATCTCTAGGATATACATCTAGGAGTGGGATTGCTGGATCACAAGGTATTTGTTTCCAACTTTTTGAGGAAGCAGCATACCCTTTTCCACAGTGGTTGTACCATTTTACAATCCCACCAGCAGTGTATAAGAGTTCCAATCCCCCCAACAACCTCACCAGCATTTGTTGTTGTTTTCTTTTTTTGATCATTGCCATTTTGGGGGGTGAGATGGTATTTCATCATAGTTTTGATTTGCATCTCTCTAATGACTAACGATCGAGAGCATCTTTTCATGTATTTGTTGGCTGCATGAATGTCCTCTTTGGTGAAGTGTTCGTTCATGTCCTTTGCCCATTTTTTGATTGGATTGTTTATCTTTTTGTTGTTGAGTTGTCAGAGTTCTCTATATTTTAGAAATTAGACCTTTATTAGATATGCCATTGCCAAAGATTATTTTCCAGTCTGTAGTTTCTCTTTTTACACACTTGGTAAAGTCTTTTGCTGAGCATAAGTGTTTAATTTTTAGGAGATCCTAGTAGTCCAATTTATCTTCTGTCATTCGTGCACTTTTTAGTTTTGTTTGATAGTCTACTTAGGCCAAAAATAAAGTCCTCTAGTTTTGACCTTATGTTATCTTCAAGGAACGTTATAGTTTTAGCTTTAACTTTTAGGTCTTTGGTCCATTTGTGCACAGTGTGAGGTATGGAGCCTATTTCATTTTTATGCACATGGATATTCAGTTTTGCCAGCACCCTTTGTCAAATAGACTGTTTCTTCCCCATTAAATGGACTTTAACCCTTTGTTGAAGACCAGCTGCCCATAGATGGATGGATTTACTTCTGAATTCTCAATTCTATTCCATTGGTCTATGTGTCTGTAATTGAACTGGTACCAGGCTGTTTTGATTATCATGGTTGTATAGTAAGTTTTGAGATCAGGAAGTGTGAGACTTCCTACTTTGTTCTTCAATTTTGTTTTAGCTATTCGAGGCCTTCTTCCTTTCCATATAAAGTTGGAGATTAGTTTTTCCATTTCATTAAAGAATGCTGTTAGTCCAGATTAATTCTTGTGGAACCATCCATATATATCCCAGAGGGTTATTATATACCATTACTGAGCACCTACTCTGTGCTGAGCTTAGCGTCAGCTCAGGGAGATGTAAATAAGTAGACCCATAGTTACATTATATTGTAGCCAAGAGTTACATAGGAGGATCAGTAAAGAAGGTATTTGAGAAAGTGCCTTTAAAAAGTATGAAGTGTGACGGAAGTGAAAGGTAGTAGTGTGATTTTAAAAAATTATTATTATTTATCTAGCTCTAATATGATAGTCTTAAAGGTTAGTCAAACATTACTGGTGGCAAAATGTGTTTCTATAACTGGCTTTCTTCCCTAAATATAAGGAAGTGTTGTGAGTACCTGGGAACTCTCCATATGCAGGCGGGCACATAAAGACCTGTTGGCCTTACAGCACTCGCTTCCCACCTTTGAAGCAGAGATGACACCTGTCCTGCCTGCTCTCCAGGATGGTGGTGAAGGATGAGAGGAGAATGCACATGTAGGGTCTTTGTGAGGTACCTTACAAATCCCACTTATTATCCAAACAATGACTATAGCTAAATAAATAATTTAAAAATATATGTATATATATAATTTATATACAACAATTATAAAACCACTCTCTTTTTGTTGTACCTATGCCTTTCAAGTCTTAGTGTCTTCATTTGAACACTGGTTTGGGCAATTTCATAAGAATAAATAATTTATCTCTGTCGAATATTTTGTGGGATACCTTTTGTGAATAGAGTTCTATAATCACACTGTGAAAACATTAATTTTTCTGATACCTTAATTTCATAGTAAAAAAAATAATCACAGAGGAAAAGAAAAACAGCTACTTACTCTCTGCTTTTAACTGTCCAACGATGGAATTTTCTCCTCTGCACATGGTTCTGAAAATATTTAAAGGACAGAAACAATTACAGAGGTTTTAAAACAACCTAATCCAATTACAAATATCACTGGAGTATAATCCTAACTCAAGTAAAAACAAGTGCTTCTATGAGAAGATGTTACATATATTTTCAGAAGCTAAAAAACTATGTAAGTATCCCTCTTATAATGTTATTGATGGGATAAGGTAGTTGTTTTGAGATAGGAAGGTGGAAAAGCTACAAAATTAATGTTAGACTTCAGAAAAAGAAGCCATTGAAAAAAGATGGGTTATGAATGAATTTTCCCTCTTAGAAAATTTGGTGACAGCAAAGATAAATTTAGAATGCTTCAACAGTGAATACTTTCAGAATTACATTGCTTTCAGAGGTGAAAAGGGCAAACAATTCAGAAATGTAAGAAACAATTATACCTCGGCTGTCTCTGTAAAATCAGCAAAACCCACTTAAAAGTTAAAAACATAGTCTCAACTAACTGACTCTATTAGTGATTTGTATTTCTCAAGGCTCTGATAACTGTTGAAGGATTACAAAGACTGACAAAACCAAAAAGTCTCTGCTCCATCTGCTTGCTCTATGCAAGTAATTAGAAATACATTTATGCCTGGGAAACACTGGTATTATTAAAGAGGATGCCAACAAATAGACATGTTTTGGGTAATAAAAGGTTATAGTTTGGGTTGCTGAACAAAAGCCAAGCATGTTATTTCATTCTGTTGGTTCAAGCCCAAGAAAATAGTCATAGAAAATAATTACAATTGACAACACTCCAAAAATAATATTAGAATGGCAAATGAAGCAGATAAAATCCAATTAAACATTATGGAAGTGCTTTAAATACTGAAGAGCTTTGTTTGTCATGTTATAAATCAGATAACTTTAGAAATCGGCAAATCTTCAATCCACCTGTATAGACCAAAGCACAGCTAAAAATCTCCCACACTGTAATCAGGCAAAAGATGTCATCTCTCTCTATATGTATATGCATGTATATGTATACAATGGACCATGAATACGAAAGAAGGATTAATATTTTAGTTCTTTGATATTTACCACGCGTCCTAGGACCACTATTTATGATTTTAGACTTTATTTTTATTGTATCAACTATTAAACAGGCCAAGATTCTGAAGAAAAATAAGGAGTGCTCATTTGTTCAAAGCTCTGCTGAATGGATGTGGAGAAGCATTTCCACTCCTTCACCAGCTCACATCCACGGCTGACTGAGGGCTCAAAATAGACCATTTAGAATTGTGGCACCTGTAGTTGAAATGCATAATTGCTTGTAGAGCATTTCCTCCACCGGTTGAAATGTCTCCTTCAAACCCTGGCAGAAGCGGTATCACAACATACACCCGGTATCTCTGGCTTTCCCTGCAAAAGTCAGATGCAGAGAGATTCACCCAAAAGAGATAAAGCATCTGTTTAAAATGACATCCAAGCAGTTCACCTGGTTTTAGAGACTGAGCAATTGTCTTCCTATAAAACATTCTATCACATTTCAGGGCTTCCTGTTGGATTAGAGGCCACAACCTGTTATTCAAGCTAACAATTCATAAAAACCTGAAAAAATAAGCTGCACTTGGCAGTTAAGTGGGAATTGTACTCGTGGTCTCTCTATACATGATCCTCCACAGGACATAATTCAGGGTGAATTACTGGTGAATTGCTTGAATCCCACGGAAGGGGGTTATTACAAAGTTTTTAAAAAGATGTTATCATAACAGTTACGCCTTTAACAAGTTTATCCATAGTACCTAGCTCAGAGCCTGGTGAACACTGGGCATTCGGTTATTAATTGTTGAGTAAATGAGCTCTCACAGCCTAGATCTTAGCAAAAACACAGACTGAACCCAGTATATTTACCAATACAGAAGTCATTACTTAGAAAAAAATGAACTCCTGATACATGCTACAACCAACGTGGAATATTGTATGATCCCACTTATATGAAATATCTAGAATAAGCAATTACATGGAGACTAAAGTTTATTAGTGGTTATGGGGGCAGGGGTGGGTAGAGAGCGGGAAAGAGAAAGTCATTACTTAGGGGGCACTGAGCTTCTGTTCAGAGTGATGGAAAAATTTGGAAACAGACAGTGCTAATGGTTGCACAACATGATGGACATAATTAATGTCACTGAACTGCACATTTGTTGAGATGGCAAATGTTTTGTTACCTATATATACTTACCACGATAAAAAAAGAACGGAAAAAAGTCATCTCTATTTAGAAACTCTGATACTTCAGCTGCAAAATGTTATCCTGGGCCTTTTAAGAATTCTGAGTGACTGATGTTTATTTTTAAATTCCAGGCACATATAACACAATAGTTCTTGGCCCACTCTCCCAGCTGATTAATGACAAGCTTTTAAGGAAAAAGAATCCCACCCCGTGATATAATGATAGATGAAGAAAGTACAGCTCCCTACTTTGACCTGCATCCAGAAAGCCAGACATTTGGAGAATTATGCTCAAATGGGTACAACCTATTTGGAGGCAAAAGCTATTAAAGTACTTGTCTCTGTTTATAAGATACACAGCAATAAGAGAAAGCCTGGAAATGAACTGTGGTATCCATTGTTGTCAATGAATCTCACCAGAATATCTGAGAGGGCTACATTCGAACAAAGGTGCTGCTAGTGGTTAATTTTTTTTTTCATTGTTGCAGTTTAAGTGAAAGTTTACAATTCAAGTTAGTCTCTCATACAAAAATTTATACATACATTGTTATGTGACCCTAATCGCTCACCCTATACTGTGACAGCACACTCCTCCTTTCCACCCTGGATTTCCTGGGTCCATTCAACCAGCTCCTAACCCTCTCTGCCTTCTCATCTCACCTCTGGACAGAAGCTGCCCATTTAGTCTCAGGTATCTACTTGAGCTAAGAAGCACACTATTCACGAGTATCGTTTTATGTCCCACAGTCCAGTCCAATCTTTGTCTGAAGAGTTGGTCTTGGGAATTGTTTAGTTCTGGGTTGACAGAGAGTCTGGGGGCCATGCTTTCCAGGGTTCCTCCAGTCTCAGTCAGACCATTAAGTCTGGTCTTTTTACTAGAATTTGAGTTCTGCACCCCACTTTTCTCCTGCTCCATCAGGGACTCTCTATTGTGTTCCCTGTCAGGGCAGTCATTGGTGGTAGCTGGGCACCATCCAGTACTTCTCAGCCTGATGAAGTCTCTGGTCTAGCTGCTAGTGGTTAATTTTCAAATCGGATCCTACTTAAATCTTTTCATAATACTTTCTAACGCTCTTTTCTTCTAAACACTTAAATTTTTCTTTCATGTAAATATTATTATTACTTCCTAAGGAGTCAGATTTTATTTCCAAGTTCTCTGAATATTGATGTAGTTAGAGGTCTGTGAAAAGTGAGGTTCAGGGCAGAAGTGATGAGCAGGGAGTGGAGTTTGGAGGCCTGTGAGCGTTACCGAAGCACTGAGAAACAAGGATTTGTATGTAGGTTGTTGTAATGACAAGGATTAATCACTAGATGGCAAACATATAGTTTTAGTTGGGGGAAGAAACAAAATTACAAAAACGGAAGCTGACTATTAAAGTTCTCTGCCTAGTGAGGGTAAGACTCATATCCCTAAATGGTAAACAGGATAATGGAAAAGAAGAACAGAAAGAATACTTAATCTATGCCCCCTTGCCAGCATCAAAAACTTCAAACTAATTAAACTGGGCACTTAAAATTTGACATTGGGCCTCAACTGACTTTCCAGAACCATCTTCCATTGATCCATTATCCCCACACTCTGGCCACAGGAGACTATAGTCATACATGACTTAATGTCCACAATACATTCTGTGAAATAGGACATAATGTGATTTGGACACTGTAAGAACACTATATTGTATATGGACAGTCCCCGGGTTATGAACATCTGACTCACTACAACCTGGAGTTATGAACCAACCCCTGTAAAGCCTATTACATTAAAAATTTGCTGTACTTACAATGGTTTGTAATAACAAATGGGTGCTTGGCAGTGCAATCGCTTTGTATGCAAGAGACATGAGATACACGTGTCGTGTGCAGGAAGCTGTCGCGTTAGCTATGTCCAGTACTTCCTGTTCTCTGATCAGGATTTCTGAATTTATGGACCCACGGACATATATGTGCGCTCATGTTGCCTGAAAGGACATTATATGGTGCATGACAGTACTTGCTTTGCTCAGAGGTGCACCTTTCTACTTACAAAGGTAGGTTCCTCCTCTTGCTTAGCCTGGAATGCCTTTCTCCACCTTTCAAAATGCTATTTATATCCTTTGGGGTTGGCTTAAAGGCTACTTCCTCTGTCAAGCTGTTCGTGATCCTCCAGGCAAAATCGATTTACTCCTGCCTCTGGGCTCCCCCAGCACAGGGCTGGAACGTCTGCTCAGCACCCTTGCTGCTTTATACAACAGCGATATACATGTCTGCTGCCTCGGTTTATGATAAGCTCTTCCGAAGCACAGGATGTCTCTTCACATATCTATTTTTTGCAGTGCCCGACAGAGGACTCTTGCACACAGTATGCACTCAGTACTAGTTGAAGTGAAATAAAATGAGGTGCTGCTTTGGAAGGATGGGGTCAGGTTGGAAGAATGTTTCTGGAGAATCCTCTAGAAGGGAAGAGACTAACTGCACAGGACATTAAAAAAATTAAATTACATGTTTAATGGGTAATATATGCTCATGGTATAAAATTTAAGAGGTAAAGGATTATATGGTGAAAAAACACCTATTTCATTTGCTTGTTCCCAGCCCCCTGCCCCCCTCCCTGAGGGCAATTCCTGTTACTAGTTTCTGCCATGTTCCTTCAGAAAGTCTATGAATTTATAAGCATATATATGCATTCTTTCCTTCTACACAAAGTTTCTTTAGTTGCCGCGGAGTTGACTCTGACTCATGGCCACCCCATGTGTGTCAAAGTAGAACTGTGTTCCGTAGGGTTTTCAATGGCTGATTGTTCGGAAGTAGATCACCAGGCCTTTCTTCCAAGGTGCCTCTGGGTGGACTTGGACCTCCAGCCTTTTGTTTAGCAGCTGAGTACATTAACTGTTAGCAGCATTCAGGGACTCTGTTCTGAATGCTATTTTTTATCATTTAACAGTATATCTTGGGAATCCTTCCATATCAGTTCATGGAGAGTTGCTCATTTAAAAAAAAAAAAAAAGCTACAAAGTATTGCACCATATATCTGTACCATAATATGTAAACCTGTTTTCTGTTGATAGGCATTTAAATGGTTTATAACCTTTTGCTATTTCAAAATAGCTATTTATGCTTACTCACATGTCATTTTTCACATTTGATGGAAAAAAATCTAAGAAGTGGTATTGCTGGTTTTGAACACCAAACATTTAGGATTCTGTTTGTAGGAGGTGGCTCCATTTTATCCATGTGCTTTTTAAAAGAAAAAGTAATTTCACAATGGAGAGCTTGAACATAAAATATTGAGAAATATTCTAGCTAGATCTTGTATCTTCAGGTAAAACATTTTTTTGCAAATTTATTTTGTAAGAATCAGAATACTTCTATTTCCTTGTTCTTGGCACTCACTTGTCTCCTATCAAGGTCTTTACTCTTTTACAATGCTGCAGTTCTTGCATTTGATGAATCATGAAATTTTGAAACTGTGTTTGGCAAACTAGCAGAAATGACTCGGGTTTTCACTTCTGTAGGAAAAAGGGCTCTGGAATTTCAAACCATAAAACCATGGCTAAGTTTGAGCCAATGAAGCAAAATTTTATGTGAAAGTATATCCAATCGGCTTCCTTGATCCAATCCAAAGAAGACAACAGCTCCCTGCTGCTGAGGGTTCTAATCTCCTTCTGAAACACCGTGCATCCTTATAACCAGGGCTTGAACCCCTGGTTATAAGGATCGCTAGTTTTGGCTGATAATTTGCATTTCCACCCCAGATATACTGAATCACAATCTATAGTTTAACACAATCCCCAGGTGATTCTTATGTATGATAAATTTTGAGAACCACTGCTCTACTAGTGGTTCTCAGGACTGGTTCCTAACCAGCAGTATTAGCATTGTCTGGGAACTTGTTAGAAATGCAAATTCTCAGCAGGTGTTTGAACTAGAATGAACTGGTCGGAAGCTGGGCTTATAACATTGAGTGGTGCAAATGATAGCAATCAGCTGAAGGGAAGAACCTGAGCCCCTAAGGTGCAGAATTATTTATGATCTTAAAAGCAAGATAGGAGCAACTGGGCACTAAGCCACGGGTAACTAATGATGATGCAGGCAATTGATTCATCCACTTTAGAACAATTTTATAAAATTTCATTCTCAGGCTTCTTGTGAAATAGGCTTTTATTTCAAAATTCACTAAATCTAGGAAAAATTGGAAATCATCAAAAATGATATGGAACACATGAGGATTGATATCCTAGGCGTTAGTGAGCTGAAATGGACTGGTATTGGCCATTTTGAATTGGAAAATCATATGGTCTACTATGCCGGGAATGTCAAATTGAAGAGGAATTGCTTTGCATTCATCATCAAAAAAAAAAACACTTCAAGATCTGTCCTGAAGTACAATGCTGTCAGTAATAGGATAATATCCAGATGCCTACAAGGAAGACCAGTTAATAAGACTTATTCAAATTTATGCATCAATCACTAAGGCCAAAGATGAAGAAACTGAAGATTTTTAAAAAAACTTCTGCAGTCTGAAATTGGCCAAACATGAAACCAAGATGCATTGATAATTACTGGCGACTGGAATGTGAAAACTGGAAACAAAGAAGAAGGATCGGTAGTTGGAAAATATGGAGTTGGTGATAGAAATGATGCTGGAGATTGCATGATAGAATCTTGCAAGACCAATGAATTCTTCTTTGCAAATACCTTATTTCAACAACATAAATGGTGACTATACACGTGGACCTCACCAGGCAGAATATATAGGAATCAAATTGACTACATCTGCAGAAAGAGACTTGACTCAATGGCAATGGGTTTGGTTTTAATTTGGGTGGAAATAGGCAATGGAAAAGTTCAATATTATCAGCCAGAACAAGGCCAGGGGCCAGCTGCAGAACAGACCATCAATTGCCCATGTGCAAGCTGAAGCTGAAGAAAATTAGAAGAAGTCCACCGAGAGCCAAAGTATGACCCTGAGTATATCCCACCTGAATTTAGAGCCCATCTCAAGAATAGATTTGACGCATTAAACACTAATGACCAAAGACCAGATGAGTTGTGGATTGACATTAAGGACATCATACATGAAGAAAGCAAACGGTCATTAAAAAGACAGGAAAGAATGAGAAGACCAAAATGGATGTCAGAAGAGCCTCTGAAAGTTGCTCTTCAACGTAGAGTAGCTAAAGCGAACAGAAGAAATAATGAAGTAAAAGAGCTGAACAAAAGATTTCAAAGGGTAGTTCGAGAAGACAAAGTTAAGTATTATCATGAAATGTGCAAAGACCTGGAGTTAGAAAACTAAAATGGAAGAACATGGTCAGCATTTCTCAAGGAGAAAGAACTTAAGAAAAAATTCAAACCTTGAGCTGCAAGATGGAAGGATTCTATGGGCAAAATACTGAATGACGCAGGAAGCATCAAAAGAAGATGGAAGGAACCCACAGAGTCACTGTACCAAAAATAATTGGTCAACGTTCAGTCATTTCAGGAGGTAGCATATGATCAACAATTGATGGTACTGAAGGAAGAGGTCCAAGCTGCAGTGAAAACACTGGTGGAAAACAAGGCTCCAGGAATTTACAAAATATCATTTGCCATGTTTCAACAAACGGATGCAGCGCTGGAGGCGCTCACTCGTCTATGCCAAGAAGTTTGGAAGACAGTGACCCGGCCCATCGACTGGAAGAGGTTCCTATTTATGCCTGTTCCAAAGAAAGATGATGCAACAGAACATGAAAATTATCGAACAATGTCATTAATATCACACACAAGTAAAACTTTGCTGAAGATCATTCAAAAGCGGTTGCAGCAGTACATTGACAGGGAACTGCCAGAAATTCAAGCTGGATCCAGAAGAGGATGTGGAACAAGGAATATCATTACTGATGTCAGACGGATCCTGGCTGAAAGCAGAGAATACCAGAAAGATGTTTACCTGTGTTTTACTGACTATACAAAGGCATTCGACTGTGTGGATCATAACAAATTATGGATAACACTGTGAAGAATGGGAATTCCAGAACACTTCATTGTGCTCATGAGGAACCTGTACATAGATCAAGAAGCAGTCGTTCAAACAGAACAAGGGGATACTACGTGGTTTAAAGTCAGGAAAGGTGTGCATCAGGGTTGTATCCTTTCACCACATTTATTCAATCTGTATTCTAAGCAAATAATTTGAGAAACCAGGCTATATGAAGAAGAATGCGACATGAGGATTGGAGAAAGACTCATTAACGACCAGTGATATGCAGATAACACAACCTTGCTTGCTGAAAGTGAAGAGGACTTGAAGCACTTACTGATGGATTTACTTAGTGTATGGATTACACCTCAACATAAAGAAAACAAAAATCCTCACAACTGGATCAATAAGTGACATAATGATAAACGGAGAAAAGACAAGTTGTCAAGGATTTCATTTTACTTGGATTCACAATCAATGCCCTAGGAAGCCAACAGTCAAGAAATCAAAAGACATGTTGCACTGGGCAAATCTGCTGCAAAAGACTTCTTTAAAGTGTTAAAAATCAAAGATGTCACTTTAAGGCCTGAGGTGTCCCTGACCCATGCCATGGTGTTGTCAATTGCCTCATATGCATGGGAAAGCTGGAAAATGAGTAAGGAAGACTGAAGAATTGACACCTTTGAATTACAGTGTTGGTGAAGAATACTGAATATACCACGGGCTGCCAAAAGAATGAACAAATCTGTCTTAGAAGAAGTACAGCCACAATGCTCCTTAGAGGCAAAGATAGCAAGACTTTGTTCATCTCACATACTCTGGACATGTTATCAGGAGGGGCCAGTCCCTGGAGAAGGACATTATGCTTGGTAAAGTAGAGGGTCAGTGAAAGAGAGGAAGACCCTTAATGAGATGGAGTGACACAGTGGCTACAACAATGTGCTCAAGCATAACAGCAATTATGAAGGTGATGCAGGACCAGGCAGTGTTTCATTCTGTTGTACATAGGGTTGCTATGAGTCAGAACTGACCCAAGGACACCTAACAACAACAACGTGTATAATAACTAGAATTTGGAAATAAATGTTCAATAATAAGGTGATGGGAAATGGTTAACTAAATTGTGGAATAGCCACTCAACGCCATGACTGTCTTGCAGTCACTAAAAATGACCATATAATGGCTCCATAGCAAAATGTGTCTGGTACAATGTTAAAATGTTCCCAATGCAAAGTTATACTTACAAGAGAGTCACAAATGTGGCAGACTGATATTACAAAATATTAATTTTTCCCGTTAAATGTGTTAAACCCTCTCTTCCTCCCCAGGTTTGCAGATATGAGCAGGCATTGCCCCAGGGTGGAACCCTCACAAAAGAACCAGGCACAAGGATGTTAAGTTCTTAGATTTGGGGAACCGCATACATAGCGATTCTCTGAGCTGAGAGAGGAGAGGAGTGGAGAGAAATGAGTGAGACTCCGGTGCAGGGACCCTGACGTCCTCCCTCAGGCAGAACTTCAGGGAGAGAACAGGAAAGACCCTGCCCCCTTTAGGCAAGAGGATTTGAGGACTTGAGAGCCTTACTTCCAGGTGAAACCCTAGAGAGATACCGAGTTTAGTTCGCCAGTCCACAGGATGTACCAGCAGTAGAGGAGAGATGGCAGAAAGCCAGGTCTCAAAGCAGAAAGTGAAAGCCCCCACGTTGTTGTTAGCTGCTGTTGAGTTGCCGCCAACTCATGGTAACCCTGTAAATGATAGAATGAAACATTGCCTGGTTCTGCACCATCTTCATGATTGTTGGTAACTGGACAATGTTCTGTTGTGATCCATAGGGTTTTCATTTGCTGATTTTTGGAAGTAGATTATCAGGCCTTTCTTCCTACTCTGTCTTAGTCTGAAGCTCTGTTGAAACCTGTCCATCATTGGTGGCCCTGCTGGTATTTGAAATACCAATGGCATAGTTTTCAGCATCATAGCAACATGCAAGCCACCACGGTATGACAAATTGACAGACCGGTGGTGAAGCCCCCAAGTTATGTTTAGCAGATGCTGGAACAGGCCCAAGGCAGATCAAGACTGAGAGCTGGATGCCACCTGCCCAAAGATCCATGACCCATTATCAGCTATACTAGGATGGGGGCGTGCTGGAACGGGGGCATAAGGGAGCACTTTGACCCTGACTGAATACGGAGCAGAAATAAGGAGAAATCACTGGATTTGGCCACATTTACCAGGAAATGGCTAAATGAAATTTCCTTGTGATTCTTTGTGTGTGTGGGAATGGGGCTTGAGATCGTAATTCAAGTGAGTTACAGGAAAAGAAAATAAGATAAAATTATATACAAAATACAAATATGTATATTAACACAAACAAATAGGAAATAGAAAAATGAAAACAATTACAATGGTGAGAGTGTGGGGATTTTTAGAAATTAGTATTTGTAATTTCTGTGATTGCTATAATGCTGCTTGTACAATTAAAAACAGAGTAATAATTCACCACGCAAGCATGTCATAGTGCTCATAGCTCTCTACATTGCCCTTCTTGTTCTCTTCTGGAAAGACCCCTCCCCCTCCTCCACCCCTTGCTCCCACCTCAGCACTGAGGGGCTTGTGTGTGAGTTCCAGTTAGGAGAAGCTGGGTCCATTCAGAGCAGAGTCTCAGGATCTAAAAGAAGGCCCCAAAGAAGCTCAACATGCTTCTCCAATGACAAGATATGTTGTTTTTTGAGACTTTGAGATTTATAGATCATATTTTGTTACTGTAAACTTCCAGAGCTGGTATAAATCCTCTCATTGTTGTTGGTTTTATAGCAGTGAATACTATCAGAAATAAGACTTTTGGTTGGGATTTTTATAGGGAGAGCTTTATAGTATGATGGTATGAGCTACGTTGGAATTGGATCTGCGGGTTTTGGGTAGTTTGGGACATAACCCTTTCTATTTTGTGTTTGGCTGCTAATCTTTTTAAATACAGTAAACCTTTCTGGGCTTCAATTTTCTCATTTGTAAATGAGGGAGTTGGCTAAAAAAATTTCTAGTCCATGAGAAATACTGGCCCCATTTAGCACTGACTTTATATATGTGTGACTTTACAGATTGTGATATATGCTATGTTACACACATACACACACACACACACACACACACACTTTTTTCCCATTGGTTATCTTTCGAAAATGGAAGCTTTAAATTTAAGAATGTTGATGGTTAGGGCCTGTAAGTCTGACTTAGCTTCTCTGGACTCAATAACCTTTGACAGTCGTGGTCCCACGTAAGGTTCTACAAAACCCTTTATTAAACTGTTCCCACAATGGCTCAGCTGGTTCATTCTCATTTTTTTTAAAGACTCTCTCCCTCCCTTCCTCTTTCTGCCAGGGCACATGTTCAAGCTCAGAATGACTGCTGGCCCCTGCCCTCTGCTAATCTTTATATCACTCTATATGCTGAGACTACCACTTAGATAATTTTCGGAATAGAATAAAAGCAAATTAAATGCCCTAAATCAAAAGTTTTCCTGCCAGGATCTGTTGATCTCTGCCCCAGGGTAACCTCTTCTCCAGGAATTTTATAGGGCTTGGAGGTTATCCCACAAGAAAAAATGTAAAACTAACAATTGGCATACTTAGTTAAAACGCTGTTTATTCTTTTTACTATAACTGCAGTTTAAATTTAAGACAGTGCTTCTGTAACATGCCCAACATGCCATTTCAACTTGGTATAAAAATTACAGGATATGGTAATTATAGGATGTAGATTTTTTTTTAAGTCTAAGAAATTTTCACTTATCAAGCAATTACTTTAAAAAACAAAATGTTCATCTTATTTTTTAAATTTTAAAATGAAGTATCTCTCATAGATTTCTGGGGGGCTGAATATTAGAAAATTTGTTCTCCCCTTAAAACGAGGGAAGCTTTGGGGCTTAGTGGTAGATCACACAATGTCAAGCCCTATAAACACAATTTGAATCCTAGTGCCACCCATCAATAGCTGTATGACTCGGACAAGCCACCTAACCTCACTAGGCCTCAGCTGCCTTATCTGTAGAGTGGGGATAACTGTACACCCACTTCATAAGGTTGTTACGAGGATTGAATGAAGTAATACATGTAAAGCACCTCATACATGGAAAGACTCAAAAACTATTTACCAACATTATTATTCAGTTTACAACCAGTGTTTTCAGTTAGAAAGCCTGCACAATTTCAAAGAATTATGACATAAATGGTACCTAAAATTAAAACAAAATTAAAAAAACCTCACATTATATTTCAGGATAATTTTTATTTTATTTTCTATTTTATGGGAGGGTATTATCAAATCAATAGTGAGGAATCTGAAAATTGATTCCCAGGAGGAGTTGGCTATAGATTTGTGGCAGAATTTCTGACTGGACAGCTCTAGACGGGAAGTGTTTTAATAATGTGCCTGTATCTGTCACAAGACGAACAAGCACCAGTGGAAAGAAATCAAAGCAAGTTTTTGTTATTCAGCAGTAGTCATCGAATAATTTTAAATAAAATCAAACAAAAATCCAAACCCATTGCTGTCCAGTCAATTCTGACTCATAGTGACCCTATAAGACAGAGTAGAACTGCTCCACAGGGTTTCCAAGGAGCGGTTGGTGGATTCGAACTGCTGACCTCTTGGTTAGCAGCCGATCTCTTAACCACTGCACCAAATTCTCTTTAATAAAAACTTTTCTGTTTCTAATATAGACAGCAACTCTGAAACAGTAGATTTGAGTATCTTGTCCAAATGTACACGAGCTACCATTTACCCAAGGAGCCTTGGTGATACAGCAGTTAAGTGCTTGACTGCTAACCGAAAGGTTGGCAGTTTGAAACCACTCAGTGGCTCCTCAGGAGAAAGACCTGGTGATCTGCTCCCATAAAGATTACAGCCTAGAAAATCCCGTGAGGCAGTTCTATTCTGTCACCTGGGGTTGCTATGAGTGGAAATTGACTCAATAGCACCTAACACCAACAACATCACTGTATTTCCAAATGGCAAACTTCCAGGAAATGCCGTAATTTCTTACATGAATTAGTGCTTTACAGTTTTCAAATTCCATTCATATAAGCCAGGTAGGGCAGATATTATTTTTTTTTCTGGTGAAAAACCAGAGTATCAAAAAGGCAAACTGATGCATTCAAAATGTCATGCACCTGTAGATGACAGAGCTGAGTAAATCAGCTGTCTCCAGACAGCTGGTACCCAATTAGTCTCACATTTCCCAGTGGAGTATTCCCCATGCCATCATTCATGGGCAAACTGCAGATGCTACCTGGTGCTGTTCTAAAGTTATAGGAAGCATGAGGGGTTCAAGTAATTTTCAAAATTGTATCTTTTTCAATGCAGTTTGAGTATTTTTTCAATGCAGTTTAATATTACAACACAGAGGCATTAAATCAATTGCCTATTTTCATTGTATGTGACAACTTTTTGGTGGTAACACCGCAAAAATGCACTCTCCCATTGACTACTACTGAAGCAAATTATGCATTTCCAGTTTCCATAAGCAAAGAGCTCAGATCGTACTCAGAAAGTACTTATTCATATCACAAGGTGTTTTAAAATGTTTTCTACCTGGATTGGCTGGGTCCTATTCTATTTTTTGGCTTATTTAGCTGATTTTAGACTGTGGGGTATGGTTTCTTCCCCTGATATTTGAGTTGTCAAAGACAGGTTTCAAGGGGGTTGGGAGCTGTTCTCAACTCTGAGACAGTTTTACTTGTTAGAGCAGACATTTTGTTTTCTATGGTGATTCCCCCTAGCTGCTCTCAGTTCAGCATGGATGGGCAATAGTCTCAGAGGCTGTAGGTCATGGATCAGAACATGGAGGCTTTGCAAAACCTGTTTCTGTTAAGAATTATGGCTGTTGAGAAGGAATCAGGAGAAAGTAGAGGGAACAGAGAAATCACTTAAGGGAACTGGTATAGGGCTGAATTCCAGCACTGGCAGGAAAATGAAAGCTTAGTTCAGTTGAGGGACATGGCAATTTAAAGACTCCGATCTCTCTTGGTTGGAGGGACTTGGAAGACGGCCTGGGTTCCTTGGTCATGCCTGGCCAAATGCTGGCTGTCATTTGCCTCCATTTGCTTTGTGCTGTATTCTATTCATTTTTCCAACAGCCAAAATTATCCCTGTTGCTAGACACATGACTTTGAAAGGGAAGTTCTGAGTCTTGGAAGGATAGAACACAGAGAATTCTCTGAAGGGAAAGAGAGGGGTAAGCTTGGGGAGGGGATGTCAGCAGTTGTTACCATGCCAGAGAGCACCATGGTCCTTGGTGAAGAAGAAGGGCCCTAGTGCAGGCAGCCTACGAGATGAGCTTTTTCTCTCTGCCTTTACCTTTCCTACAAATACAAGCTAACTGATTTGAAATTATTAAATAAAAACATGTTACAGCTGTAATTGACATAGGAGATAAACAATAATGCAGAGATGCAGAAAAGGGGAAAACATAAAATATGTTCCCAGCATATGTGTATGTAGCCAGTAAAAGTTTGAACATGTATGTACGCACCATTTTGAAATGTTGACTGTCGAAAAGAGTAAGACTATTGAGGGATCCGAGCTAAATGACACACAGTTAATTTGACATTCGATGTGCTCATTTCCCATTCTCTACAAAGTAAGTTGGAAACGGCCAGAGTCTTTAACGTGCTCTGTGAACCTCCAAACATGAGATACAATCTGCAACAGATGCTAGCTTCCTGTGGCACACTACCGTGCTACCTCGCCGTGCTACCTTGCCACAAATCCCTTTTCCTTTGAGGAACAGCTCATAGATCACTGGAAAACATTCAGTCAGAAAACATCTTAAAGTTCTTTCTGGCCCTAAAATGCTATGATTTTATGATTTTGGAAGAAGTCAAGATTTTTAAAGACAAATTAATATGTTAAGAAAAATACACTTTCAGGATTCTAAACACATAAAAACAAATCTTACAGGTACTTATTAAACCATGTATTATAGGAAGCTAATAACTGGGATGAGGGAAGCTGAGTTTCATCCTACTTTGTTTATTAGCTAATCACAGTTCTAAAATTCATGATTCACTGCTCAGCCCAATGAGCTCTTTTGTCAACCTAATGCATTTCTACAACTTATTTCAATTTCATGAAAAAAGTATTATTTTTTGTTGCTAAATGTGCTTCATAGATAAAGCAGACACACCTGCATCAATGAAATGCAAAAGCTGAAAGGCAAAGATATTTGTGTAAATTAGACATAAATTACCCCATAAAACTGGGGCACTGGCAAGGATGTAAGAAATCTGTGTGTGTGTGTGTGTGTGTGTGTGTGTGTGTGTGTGTGTAACTGTAAACAAGGCTGTGTTTAAGTTATCTCAAAACAGATCTATGGTGACTTTCTTAAAAACTATATGAGAAGACAAAAGATAAAGGTCATCTGTAAAAGCACAGACCATCATTAATATGTATGGCCATATATGCTGTTCTAGGTGAGTACTAAGCAATCTTGGTTGTGCCGTGGAGTCACCTGTGGAGCATTATAAAACTCAGGTGCCTGGGCCCCATTTCAGAAGATTGTGATCCTGTAAGTCTGGTGTAGATTTCAGCTATCTATATTTTTTAAAGGTCCAACGTTGATTTTGATGTGTAGTCAAGGATGAGATCTACTGTACACCCTGCAGGATGTGGTGGATGTTGCTGTGAGCTACCCAGTTCCCCTCTTCATGGGATAAAGACAGTTATTTCCTCTGCTGCTGAGAGTGTTGGCCAGTGACTTCTCACTCACAGCAGAGTCCTTTTCCAGGAATTGCCCTTTGTGGGCCAATGGGACCTGTTTTGCCCAAGGTCACACCTGCTTCCTGGAGTCAGCTAGCATCCAATGACTGGTCAATGCATAGAAGAGAGTACCAAGGTCCAACCCACTTCACTCAGTTTGGGGCAACAATGAAGGGGTCTTCAATTCTACCCATCAATGGATTGGAGTTACATGGTGCAGGGGGAAGACATTGGATTGAAAGTCCTAAGACATGGGCTCAAACTATTTTTGCTTATTGTTGTTAGTGGCCTGGACAAGTCCTATATCACCTCTTGAATCTCAGTTTTTAACTCTAAAAATGGGGATAGCAACAGCAACAATAGTAACAATAGCAACTACATGACCTTTTTTCAGAAGTAGTTGTGAAGATTCAATAAGATATAAACTATGAATCACATAAAATGCCTACGGTTACTGTTATAAAGTGTTCTTAATCTGAAAAGGTCCACTTATTACGTGAAAGAAAGATATCAAAGCACCACATGACACTGAAAGCCAAAAAAATGTTTTAATCCCCACATGTATTATGTGATTAACATTCTCTACTGCATGTATCCAATGAATTGAAACAATAAAAAAAATTAATGATTTTGTTTGTATTTTGCTGCTTTTACACAGAGCTGAAATCAGCCATAAAAAGAAATAGGCCCATGGAAACAATTAGTCCAAATGACTAATGGACCACAGGAATCACAGCCTTCACCAGCCTGGGACCACAAGAACTAGATGGTGCCCAGCTACCACTACCGACCACGGTGACCAGGATCACAACAGAAAGTCCCGGTTATGTGGAACGAAATCTAAATTCATAAAAAAGACCAGATTTACTGGTCTGAGAGAGACTTGAAGAACCCCCAAGACTATAGCCCTTAGACATCCTTCTAACTTGGAACTGAATCCATTCCTGGAGATCATCTTTTGGCCAAATAACAAACAAGCCTATAAATAAACAATAACACATGCAGGGAAAATGCTCCTTAGATCGATCATCTGCGTGAGACCAAAAGGACAACATATGCCAAAAAGCAATGATGAGAAGGCAGGAAAACTGGATGAATGGAAATGGGGAACTCAGGGTGGTAATGGGGAGACTGCTGACATATGGCTGGGATTGCAACCAATGTCGTGGAACAATCTGTACATAAGCTATTGAATGGGAAACTAATTGGCTTTGTAAACCTTTACCTAAAGCACAATAGGAAAAAAAAGAAAGAAAGAAAGAAAGAAATTGGCCCAGATGCCAAGACAATTCAGTGGGGGAAACAATAGTCTTCTCAACAAATGGTGCTGGGACAACTTGACATCCACATAGAAAAGAATAAACTTGGGCCCTTACCTCACACCATATATAAAAAGTAACTCAAGATGGATCAAAGATTGAAATGTAAGAGCTCAGACTGTAAGACTCTTAAAGAAAACAGAAGCGTAAATCTTCAAGACCTTGGATTTGGCAATAGTTTCTTAGGTATGACAACAAACGCACAAGAAGCAAAAGACAAAAATAGATAAATTAGATTTTATTAAAATTAAAAACTCTTGTGCGTCACACTAGCAAGAAGGTAAAAAGACAACCCACTGAATAGGAGAAAATATTTGCAAATCATGTCTGATATGGGACCTGTATTCACAATATATAAAGAACTCTTACAACTCAAAAATAAAAAAAATAAATAACCCAATTCAAAAATGGGCAAAGGACCTAAACAGGCATTTCCCCAAAGATGATATACAAATGGCCACATGAGAAGATGCTCAATATCATTAGTCATTAGGGAAATACAAATCAAAACCACAATGAGATGCCACTTCACATTCACTAGATGTCTAGAATCAAGACAGATAACGACACATGTTGGTGAGGACATGGAGAAACTGGAAACCTCATACACTGCTTGTTGGAATGTAAAATGGTGTAGCCACTTTGGAAAACAGTCTGGCAGTTCCTCCAAGTGTTAAACATAGAGTTATCATATGAGCCAACAATTCTACCCCTAGAGAAATAAAGTCATGTATCCACATAAAAACTTGCTCACGAATGTTGACAGCAGATTATTGATAACAGCCAAAAAGTGGAAACCACCACCATGTCCAACAACTGATGAACAGATAAACAAAATGTGGTATACCCATACAATGGAACTTATTTAGCAATAAAAAGTAATGAAGTACTGCCAGCACAACTTGTATAAGGCAAGGTCATGGAAGCTCCATAGTCACATCCAAACTCCCTGAGGGACCAAATTACTGGGCTGAGGGCTGTGGGGACCATGGTCTCCACATTTATAAAGAAAATGTTCTACATTCTACTTTGGTAGTAGTGTCTGGGGTCTTAAAAGCCTATGAGCAGCCATCTAAGATACTCCACCGGTCTCAACCTTTTGGGAGCAAAGGAGAATGAAGAAAATTAAAGACACAAGGGAAAGATTAGTCCAAAGGACTAATGGACCACAGCTACCACGGCCTCCACCAGACTGAGTCCAGTACAACTAGATGGTGCCCAGCTACCACCACTGACTGCTCTGACAGGGATCACAACAGAGGGTCCCGAACAGAGCTGGAGAAAAATGTAGAACAAAATTCTAACTCACAAAAAAAGACCAGACTTACTGGCCTGACAGAGACTCGAGAAATCCCGAGAGTATGGCCCCTGGACACCCTTTTAGCTCAGTAATGAAGTCACTCCTGAGGTTCAACCTTCAGCCAAAGATGAGACAGGCCCATAAAACAAAATGAGACTAAATGGGCACATCAGGGCAGGGGCAAGGACTAGAAGGCAGGAGGGGACAGGAAAGTTGGTAATAGGGAACCCAAGGTGAAGAAAGGAGAGTGTTGACATGTTGTGGGGTTGTTAACCAATGTCATAAAACAATATGTATACTAACTGTTAAATGAGAAGCTAGTTTGTTCTGTAAACCTTCATCTGAAGTACAATTAAAAAAAAAAAAGACTAAAAGAAAAGTAATGAAGTACTGATGCATGTTATAACATAGATGGACCTTGTAAACATTATGCTAAATAAATCAGTTGCAAAAGACCACATACTGTATGATTCCATTTACATCTAAAATGTCCCAAACAGACAAATTTACTGAGACAGAAAGTAAATTATTCATTGACTAGGGCTGGATGGGTTAGGAGGAAATAAGGAGTGACCACTAATGGGTACAGGATTTCTTTTGGGGGTAATTAAAATGTTATAAAATTGATTAGGTGATGGTTATACAAGTTCATGGATATAACAAAAATCATTGAATTTTCCACTTTAAGTGGGTAAATTGAATGGGATATGAATTATATCTCAGTAATGCTGTTATAAAAAGCAAATAGTCCCATGGGCCGAAGAACTAAAACAGAAGATAACAAGCTTTTAAATACAACCCATGAAAGCATATTATAGTTTACTTTGTTTGTTAAGTGAACACAGCTCACTGTCTGCCAGTAAATAAATCAAATCCTAAACCTAACACGTGCCAGGAAAAAATGACTGTCCCCTGGAAGAATTCAGCTTCCCTCAAAAATTGACTCAAATATTCTCAGCAACTAACCCAGCTTTAAGGAATCAGTAACCTACTGCTAGGTAAAGCAAATTAATTCATGCCTGCTAGAAATGTCAGTACTTTAAAACGGGCTTTCAAAAGTCATTCTAGCAGTAAATGCAAGAACACGTGCAGTAACAGCCCCTGCCAAAAAGCCAAAACTATTACCTGTGGGCTTTGAGTATCCTCTGGGCAATGGCATCGCCAATCCTGTTGAAAACCACTTTGTCATCAGCGCAGCTTATGAAAAACTGATTCTATGGGAAATAAAGAGGACAATCACGGAAGCCTTTCTTTTCATAGTAGTATGCATATAAGGACAATGTGTTATAGAAGAAAAAATACATTGATATTTAAAAAGAAAATGATTCACCCAGCAGACATGTTCTGCTCACTGAAATAATGCTAGGAATAAGCGAAGGCCTCTCTCACTCTGGGTCTCATGCATTTCTAGGTAGTACCCCTTATATCATCTTAGTCAAGGGGAAGGCTAGACTCATTTCACCATGCAAATTGCTGCTAGGTGATTTTCTAAATTACCTTCTTAGAATACTAGGAATATTTCAAATTTAACCAATAGTAAAATTAGATTTTTTCCCCAGATCCACACATTCTGTAAATGTGTATGATAAAAATTCTATATTGGCAAACATCCTATCTCCCACTAAGTTTACTTTTTTAACAGGGTAGATGCCAGAAGCCTGGTTTAATTTTCTGCACCATTTCCCCATTATTTCCTAGTATCTGCTTTTGCCTTGTCTCATTTGTTTGGATCTCTTATTATCTCTGAACTTCTATTTTGCTGTTGTTGTTAACTGCCATTGAGTTGACTCTGACTCCTGGCAACCTTATGTACAACAGAACAAAATGTTGCCCAGTCCTGCATCATCCCACAATCACCAGCATGTTTGAGTCCTTCCTTGAGGTTACTGTTGCAATCCATTGCACCGAGTATCTACCATGCCCTCACTGACCCTCTACTTCACCAAATATGACGTCCTCTTCTAGCAAATGATCCCTACTGATGATGTGTCCAAAGCTAGTGCGTTGGACAATGTTCTGTTACGATCCATAGGGTTTCATTGGCTGATTTTTTTGAAACAGATTGCCAAGCCTTTCTTCCTAGTCTGCCTTAGTCTGGAAGCTCTACTGAAACCTGCCCAACCTGAGTGACCCTGCTGGCATTTAAATACTGGTGGTATAACTTCCAGTATCATAGCAACACATAAGCCACCATAGTACAACAAACTGACAGACGGGGGGTGGAACTTCTATTTTAAGTAGCCTCAAATCATTTTTGTAAGTATATTGGGTATAGATAAATAAACCAATAAAATGGAAAATGAACTATTTTTGTTCCTTTTTTTCCTCTAATTACTTCTGCTATTCATGTAGCTATAAAACATTCTTTAAAACCGTTACTAGAAAATCAGGATTTGATATTATCATCAAAGCAGTATAAAAGATTTAGTTGCTCCATAAAGGAATGTTAAAAATTAGTTACAAAAATTACAAATATTATGTGTTCTATTTACACAGAATGTTGTAATAGACCAGTAATTTATAAGGATAATCATCACAAAATAACCTTTGCTAATCAACTCAAGGTAAAGAGATATATCAACAGTATCTCAAAATACGATTATCATCCCTTTGCAACGTATCATTTTCACGACTATGAAATTTTTTACACTGAAGTGCATAAATCTGTAAAATGTCTCCAGAAGACAAACTCACAGGAAGACATTGTGCAGAAACTCATCTGAGTTTCCCTTAGGGCAATAAACAATCAAAAACTCAGCAGTGGCAACCAAACCATATTTGTTTTTCTGAATCCAAATTACAAAGAAGCTTACGTAGAAGCTTACAAAGAATCTTAGCAGCTGTAAACGCACACTAGCCACATGTCATGTCCTTTACTTCTGCCTTGTTTGGGAGGAGCACAGTGACTGCTGACCGCTTGCCTAGGCCCGAGCAGTGTCAAGCAGGTCTACAACCATGTCTATCTACGTGGCATTGATGACCTCACTTAACACTGTGGCATCACTGAAAAGTTGACATGAATGCTACTAAAAAGAGATGACGCAAAATGATTCTGGGTCATAGATGAGCCAACTGTTACATTAGTACGGCACGATTGTTAACACTAGTCATTTTAGTGTTACTAAACTCCAGACTTTATTTGGGGCCTAGGAATTTTTCCACTAAAGTCTTTTTTCTGTTGCATGATCCAATCCAGGATACCATATTGCATTTGTTGTTGTTAGGTGCCTGTGAGTTGATTTCTGACTCATAGCCACCCTTGTGACAGAGAAGAACTGCCCCATAAGGTTTTCTAGGCTGTAATTTTTATGGGAGCAGACCGCCAGGTCCTTCTCTTTCGGAGCTGTTCGATGGGTTCAAACTGCTAACTTTTAGGGTAGCAGCCAAACACTTAACTGTTAATGCCACCAGGGTTCCTTCCATTGTATTTAGCCTGCTAATATTTCTAATCAGCCTTCTCTGTTGCCAGCCCTGCAAAATAAACAAAGCCCTAATTCTTTCTTACTTGCCTTTAACGAATTGTCACTGCATGGAGGGCAGATTGCCAGAACACAAAGGGAAGGAAAACAGGGCTAGAATGTTTGTTTTTTTTCCCAGCTAACCCATCTCCCCCCATATATTTTTTTGATTCAGTGGGCAAGAAAAGAATAAGAGGGGAGATGTGCTCTAACGTGTTTTTTCCATTATTAAGACTTTTATTTTCTCCGAGTTTTCTAAATTCTCTGAAATATTTTTATATCTACTGGGAGATGTAATTAAAGTTACAAACTAGACTCGGTTTTCCCAGATTTTCTTCTATACTTTGAACACAAACTCCAGGGTCTGAAAATGTTTTACAATGAATAGAAGTTCACACGGGATTGAAGGCAGTGCCTGCCTTCAATATCCTCACATCTCCCTTTTCCATGTTTCTTTTCCTGCATGCTCCCTGCTCCCACACACCTGACCAGTGGCATCCAGTCACCTCTATTTTTAGCAATTTGCCCCGGTGTGGGCTCCCCTGAAGCAGTACATGCCTCACACATAAACCCTCCAACCCATACCAAATCAAGACATGTGCATCCATGTTGGTGTATTTCTGGCTAATAATATTACAGCAAGCTGATGCCTTTTCATAACAAGGATGTGGGGGTTACCGAATGCAGTTTTGAGCTAATGAAAATGCTAGAGGGAATTTCAGGCATATGGGGGAGGTAGAAATTCAGGTGACATGAGGCCTTCTTCAGTACTATTCATATGTCAACATACACATATCAACATGGCAGACCCTGGGTTCAGGGAACCTGCAGTCTCTGTACAATATTTATGGGAAGACGGATTCTCATACTCTAGTTTACACAAGCAGGACTTACTTCTATGTAGATATAGTGCTTGCTGTTCTCTATCACATTTACATAAGCAGTGTGGATGGACTCTTCATGGTACTTTATACCGGCAGACCAATCAGCAGAAGAGCGGAGCAACTACAAGGCAGGAATCAGAAATAAGCAAACATAAGACAATGGAGATGACAACAGACATATTGAAGTCAATCTTTTCTTCTTCTACATTGAGTGATTACAGTGGCTTGAGTGTAATGTGTGGGCAGACACATGAGAGGGAGAGCAGGTGGGTGAGGAACTGGCTTCAGACATAATCCATAAGGAAGGAAGCAAGCTGGAAATCACATCATGAATATACTCTTTTCTACCCAGGATTACTTTCATTCAAAATTGAGTATTTCAGAAGTACCTCTTCTGATGCTATGACTAGGGGGACCACTGGTACTCTTTTCCATGATGGTCCCACAGTTACACCAGAATGCCTGTTTGTTGTTCTTGTATTTATTAGCAGTGCCCATTTTCATTCTCAGAAGTGTCCCAGTTGGACCATAAAGTATGGTCACCCTAGCTATGATGTCATAATCTGATTATTTCCTCTCCCCCCAAATAGATACTGTTCAGATTAATATGCTGTAAAAGAAAAATAACTTCATTTAGGCATCTACTCTTGCCTTTAATTAGCCGCTGGACCTTAGCATGTCACTCAACTCTCAGAGATTCAACTTTGTTGAGAAGTGGTGACTATAATAGAAAGTCTCTCACAGGTAAGAAAACTAAGGCCCAGGGAGGTGAAGAAACTTGCATAGTGTCACTGAGTGTCAGCACCAGAGCTTGAATTTGGGTCTTCTCATTCAGGATCCTATGTTTTCCACCATATCATACTGTCTGTTTTGCCATTTCATCACATCTGTGTATCATATCAATCAATTTGGAGTTTACATCATCATCTCAGAATAAACAGGTCAAAGTTGAGATCATGACTGCCTTCCCTAAACCATTCCCTACCTCAAATATCCTACTGGCCAGTGGCATACCATAACTTTTTTCAGCCTTTAAAGTTAGGCATCATTGGAGGTTCTTTGGCATGCCCCTTCTCTGCAGATTCCATACGTAATCTCTTACCTAATTCTCTTTATTCTTTTGAGGATTTATCAGATTTGCCTATTTCTCACCACTAGTGCCTTTCTCTCCTCAGATACTCACTTGCTCCTGCTTGGATTACAGCAAGAGCTTCTAGTTCAGACACTTGAGCATAGTGGTTAAACACACCTACACAGATATGGACTGCTTGGTTCAAAGCCTGGCTCAATCAGTTATGGGCTGTTGGTCTTGGTCACATTTCTTATCCTTGTTGTGCCTAATATTTCTCAACTATAAAATGGAGATAATAATAGTATTGACTTTATAGGGTTGTAGTGAGGATTAAATTAATTAATATAAAGTATGTAGAAGGAGGCCTGGGACCTAGTAAGTGGTATAGAAATGTTTTTACTAGGAAGAACTTTAGAAGACACATTTGTACTGTGGCAGATCACATCAAAGACATGTCAGAGGAGACTGTGGAATGCACTGCAGGATGGTCTAGATGACATGGAAGGATTTTTCAACAATAAGAAACCATTGGTTTTATTTTTTCAGTATTATAACTAGTATTCTAACATACACAATGTTGTACATATAGTAGGCCTCAATACTTATTGACTTTCCTTAAGCAATAGCATGACATCATAGAAAAATCACCATAAAAATAGATTTGTTATTCCTGATTTTAAATGAAAGTTGAAACAATCCATTAAACGGTCAAATGAAATTGAAAATAAATTGAAAAGAATGGTCCCATAATTATTAGATGTATACCCAGTGATTCATGTGTAATCAATTTAGTCTGGTAAAACTCTTGCCATAATCAATAACTTTAGAAGTTGTATTTCTAAGACTACTAAATTAAAGTCTAATACTCACTGAAAACCAACAATTATGCCACTGTCAATAACGTGATTTCTTTATTTAATTTGAGGCATTCAATATAAACTAGCTCCCTTCAAAGCATTTGATTTAGTTTTATCAGATGAAGGTGTGCAATGAAATTAGAAAATTTAAATGTGAATATGAATAGCCAAACATCTCAGAAGAAAACTCATAAGGGAAATTTAAATACAATTCACACTGGGAAAATATCTTGATTTAAATCATCTCCAAGGAACTGCATTACTGCTCATTAGGTGGAAATAACAAAAGTTAAACAAATAGAAGTTTCAATTTTTAGTCCACTTAAATCAGTGTTGAACTGTGTTCCTAAGGAGCATGGCTCTGAATATGCAGGCTGCCTTGAGAAGACTCGTATGCCATATATCCTGACCTCATTCCGCATAATTCTAGAAACAGTATAAAATTACAGAGTATACTAGAAAGGTATGAACTCTTCAGTTAGATCTGTCTAATAGCTCTGTGCTTCCTAGCTCTTACGCCTTGAACAAGTCATTAATAATCATGAAGGCACAGTTTCCTTGACCGAAAATTGAGATTTCTCTCTCTTTATCTCTCTCTCTCTCTCTCTCTCACACACACACAGCCCTGATGCTGCCTCAAAGGAAAAAATGGCATACGGAACACCAACTACTAAGAATCGTATGTGGCACATAGTAGATATTCAATATATGCTACTTCTAACTCTGTAAAATGTGATAGACAAGTTTTATATACCATCCCTTGGTGGCAACTTTGTAGTCTTTCCCTCAAGTCCAGAAACCTTATACTTTCTTTCCTTTCTCACCCTTCACCTTGTTCTCATTCAAGGATTTAATAAACTCATTCACATAAGATATAAGTCAGGAGCGTCAAGAAGGTTTCGACTTGCAAGTCAAGTCTAATCGATTCGAAGTTTTGTGGACAGCTATGTTAAAGAGAGTTCTAGAAACTGGGCACACTGAAAAGGAAATCCAAGGTTGATTAAGTGTGGCTGCCAGGAAGGGAAAGCATGAAGGTCACATATTTGCCATCTTCCCTTTGAAGGTTAATGGAAAATGTTTTCCTTCCCAGAGGTATTTAAATGTTTAAAAGAGGTAAATTCGTAAACCAAAAGAAGAACTCTGTGTATCAGCCTGTGGGGGAGCATCAGCAAAGTGAGGTCACCCAGATGCCTCTAAAGCCATACAATATGGGAAGCCGTTGACCTCCTAAAGGGCTCAGCATTTATCTATTCCATTGTCTGAGTCCAAACCTATGCTGGTTCCTTAAAACGAAAACTCATCTAGTTAAAAAAAAAAAGTCATCATTTTTGTTTAAACTTGAAACGTATCTTTCAAGCAACACAGGAAAAAGTCAGTTGGTTTTATTATTCATTGACCATTATTCTAATTAGCTTAAAATCTGCCAATCACCACAAGACAGACTGAAAATATGAATTTCCTTCTTGTGCTACATCTTCTCCCGAATCATGGATCCGTGAGGTTATGCATAAAACCAACTCTACTGCCTTAAATGCTTGATGGTCTAGAAAGTTTTGTAAACAGTCAAATAAGTCAAGCACATTTTAATTGACTTCCTTTTGTTTTAAATTGAAGATCTACTCTCTTCTTTTTTTCTTAACTGATCTGACCTACTTGTCTTACATTTCTGTTTTAAACCAGTGTCATTTGGACATGCCTCAAACTGCTCCTTACACACACAGAAACATGATTTATCTTATTGCCCCAAGTGTACTGGGAATCAAAATAACCCACACTTTTCAAACCTCAAGTTTGAATACACAATTTCAAAGTACATAAAAAAGGCGTATTTCTGATTTTATGTTTTAGCCTCAAAATTGTGACTTTCCTTTGCACGATGTCCTATTTTTATTTAACTTAAAAGATAGCCTTTTCCTTAGCCACAAACCCTAATCTCCTTACGTGTTATGGGCCCAAGTCAAATTTATAGACTAACAGAAATTTCTTCTTGAAGAAAAACTTTCAGAACTCTCTGAGTATTTATTCCAACTTTCTTTTCTTTCTTTGATACTAATGCTTTTATTCCCTATAAACCCAGCCCACATTTTTAATTTATTTTATTGTTGTACTTTAAGTGAAAGTTTACAATTCAAATAGTCTCTCATACAAAAATTAATACATACACTGTTATGTGACCCTAATTGCTCTCCCTGTACTGTGACAGCACACTCCTCCTTTCCACCCTTGTTTTCTAGTGTCCATTCCACCGTCTCCTGACCCTCTCTGCCTTCTCATCTCACCTCTGGACAGGAGCTGCCCATTTAATCTCATGTATCTACCTGAGCTAAGAAGCACACTCTTCACGAGTATCATTTTACGTCCCATAGTCCAGTCTAATCTTTGAAGAGTTGGCCTCGGGAATGGTTTTAGTTCTAGGTTGACAGAGAGTCTGGAGGCCATGCTTTCTGGGGTTCCTCCAGTCTCAGTCAAACCATTAAGGCTGGTCTTTTTACTAGAATTTGAATTCTGCACCCCACTTTTCTCCTGCTCCATCATGGACTCTCTGTTGTGTTTCCTGTCAGGGTGGTCACTGGTGGTAGCCAGGCATCATCTAGTTCTTCTGGTCTCAGGCTGATGAAGTCTCTGGTTTATGTGATCCTTTCTGTCTCTGGGCCCAGCCCACATTGTAATTCCTTTTCATTTCCCAGAGTCTCCAAGTCAATCACTGACTCTGCACAGGGCCCCTTCCAGGCCTGTTGCTGCCAGCTCTGCCGCTGAGACCCTTTTGGGCCTCTTGCTATTTTCAATATTGCAGCCCTTGACCCACATTACAGCTCTCTTAGGAGGTTCCTTGCCTCCTCTCTCCGCTTCTTCTCTCTTTCCTCTTCTTTCCTCCTTCTGCTTCTTTCTGTCTGAAAAACCTATGTAGGGTCGGCTGCATATATACACAATTTGGTGGCACAGTGATTAAGAGGTACAGCTGCTAA
The DNA here is from genome assembly GCA_030035585.1 of Dugong dugon. NCBI lineage: Eukaryota > Metazoa > Chordata > Mammalia > Sirenia > Dugongidae > Dugong > Dugong dugon. The sequence goes on from CM057479.1 coordinate 48,502,212, forward strand.
CCAAAAGATCGGCAGTTTGAATCCACTAGCCACTCCTTGGAAACCCGATGGGGTGGAGTTCTCCTCTGTCCTATAGGGTCGCTATGAGTCTGTATCAACTCAATGGCAATGTGTTTTTTCTGTTTGTTTGTTTCTGGTCAATTTCAAGGCATGGCCCCTCCCAGCAGGGGCCACAAACAGACCAATCCCCTCTTAGTAGGCCACAGACACTTCATTTGCATAGTATATTGACCAATCCCTGCAAATTGCATACCAATCACAGGGCGGGCTACAGCCCAGGATCAGACAAAAGGAATCAAGCCAAATTGTTTACAGTTTACCCAGGAAATGTCAATCAACTTGGACAAAAGTAACAAACCCTCTGGGGTAGAAAACCAGGGCAAAGGTAACTCCTCAGAGATTAGGGGAAAAATCTCCCTCAAGTTGTTTTTCCAAAGAACCAAGGCAAAAGGCCACAGAAAAGAACTCATTTCACCACCCTGTCTCATGCTATCAAGCTATTTCCTCTCTATAGTTGAATGTCAGTCATTCATATCATAGTGTGCAATTATTCAAACAGGATAATCCCTCTGCCGGAACAAAAGGGAAAAGTTAATTTTGAAGCTAACGGAGAGGAAGAAAAGATAATTTTTGAAGACTGGGACTTACGTGAGAGAAGTTTTTTTTTTTTTTTTTTTTAGGGTATAGTTGGGGGCTCTAGGGAGGGAGCCAGAAAGAAGCAAAAGAAGAATTAGGAATGGATTTGGGGCTATGGCAACAGAAGATGATACCAAAAGGCAAACATGCCAAGCAGCTTTGCCTTTCCTACAGCCTTGGTGGTTACAACCATCCCAGGTCTTACTAGAAAAAATCTCCATGCTTAATAGCTATGAGCTCAGGCTCTGGAGTCAGAGAGCTTAGAATCGAGTCTCATCCCACCACTTACCAGTTGTGTTACTTTAACCTAGTAAGTTAAACTCTCAAAGTTTTAGTTTCCTCATCTGTGAAAATTGGGTGCCTAAGAGGAGTACATAAGGGTCCCTGGTGGTGCAGTGGTTAAGTGCTAGGCTGCTAACCGAAAGGTCAGCAGTTCAAACCTACCAGCCACTCAGCTGGAGAAAGATGTGGCAGTCTGCTTCCAAAGATTACAGCCTTGGACACCCTATGGGGCAGTTCTACTTTGTCTTACAGGGTCGCTATGAGTTGGAATTCGACTCGATGGCAATGGAACAGAGTACATAGGGGCAGCGGTGATTCAAAGGTAGAATTTTCACCTTCCATGTGGGAGACCCAGGTTTGATTTCCAGCCACTGCACCTCATGCACAGTCACCACTGGTCTGTCAGTGGAGGCTTGCATGTTACTATGATGCTGAACAGGTTTCAGCAAAGCTTCCAGACTACAACAGACTAGGAAGAAAGGCCTGGCCACCTACTTCTGAAAAATCAACCAATGAAAACCCTGTGGATCACAATGGTCCAGTCTATAACCAATCATGGGGATGCACAGGACCAGGCAGCGTTTTGTTCCATCGAGCATGGGGTCGACATGAGTCAGGGGCTGACTTGATGACAGCTAACAACAACTAGAGTACAGCTCATAGACTTGTGACTATTAAATGAGATAATCTACAAAAAGCTTAGCACAGGGTCAGACACAGAGTAAATGCTCCTGTTCGTAGCCGCTTCAGCCAGCCAAGACTCACAGGAGCACTCACGTAAGTGTTACTGCATGAAAACCTGCTCCCTAAATGAAAAATAACTCCTGTATTAAGTAACTTCCTTAGAAATGAGTAAAGTAAGCTTCCTTTCACCTCCGTCTACTTACTTTATTCTCTAACATCAGGCTTTAATACAAAACACTTGCTGTCCTTTGGAATTGACATTGACGTAGCTCTTTTGGAGTATCATTTGGACATTTATTCCAAGGGTGGGAATCAAGTTTACCCAGTAGTAAAATTTGGATGTCATTCACACTTGCATGTAAATTTTCTTTTATTTACACCCATTCCTCACTTACTGACATGGTTAGGTTCCAAAGACCAGGTTGGTATGTGAAAATCTATCTTATGCAAAAATGGAGGATTTTTTTTTTCCAATTTTCAGACCATTCATTGGTCCAAGTTTTTTATTTAGAAAATATGATCAGAGAAATAATAACAGCTAAGATTTACTGATGTGCTCATCACTGTGATGAGTCCGGTTATGGATTTTTCCTCTGCAGAGAAGAAGGCTTGGAGGAGATAAAGCTGGCTAAAGCCAGGCTGTGTGACTGGAGGGCCATGGCTTAACCACTTCACCTTCCTCCTGTGCTGGGACAGAGCTTCCCTCCAGGAGCTACCTCCAGGACTCCACTCCCACCCCTACAAGCCCTGCGTTCACGGTCCTGGAGCCTGCTCTGCCCTCCAAGCCTGTCAAGTCACCGAGGTTTGGGGCTTCCTGACAGGGTGTTGGGAGACTGGCCACGCATCTGGTCCCACTGAGATGGAGGCTTCAGGCCCAGTTTGGCTCACTTTGGGATGTCATTAAACTGGCAAGCATTTATTCCAAACACCCCTTCCTTTACTTCTTTCTTTCTTCCCTTCCCATCCCACAGCAATTTGAGCTGCAGGGCCTCAGGCCGCGTAGGAGCGGGGAACCCAGAACAGGTGCCCGCTGGCTCGCTGTTACCTGTACACCTGACCAAAGGCGGTGGCCATGGAGGAAGCTGGCCCCGTATGGCAGCTAGGTTTGGTGCCCCCACAGGCAGGAGGGAGCGGAGGGTGAGGGGCAGCACAGCCCAGCTTCCTGGAGGCCACCTGGAGACCCTTCCCGAGAGAGAGGACACTCTGCAGCCATTGCTGCCATGCATGCAGCCTTATTAATGTGCCAAACAGTTGGTTGGTAGATTTTTCACTATTGTTGTAAATGTGAAATGTTGAATAATGAGATAGTCGATAAGTGAGGAGTAGCTGTATTTATTTTTTTGTATAGACAAAGAGATTGAAGATAAGATGCCAATGGAGTTATTCCCCTCCATACAGGAAGAGTTTCTCAGCAATGACTGTCTAAGGTGTAGCATCTACTGAAAGCTGCCCAACTTAATAAAAAGGATTATTCCCATGTATTGATTCTACACTGATCTTAACAGGGCATCAGGCTTTTTTTTTTTTTTTTTTTTTTTAATCATAATTGTTTGCTGCCATTGAGTTGGCCCCAACTCAAGGCAATCCCATGTGTGTTACAGAGCAGAACTGCTCCACAGGGTTTTCTTGGCTGTAATCTTTTTGGAAGCAGATTGCCAGGTCTTTACTCCCGTGGAGCCCCTGGGTGGGTTTGAACGGCCAACCTCTGGGTTAGCAACTCATTGCAAACTGCTTGTGCCACCCAGGCTCCTTTAATCATGATAGAGATGTGAAGTACCTTCTGTCTTAGTTATGTATCTAAAAGGCAATGATGGCATTCGGGAGCCTAGTTCATTCTGTTCAAAGAAAAAACGAAAACAAGTTCTTTTACATACTCTGTGCATAACAGAGTCAGAACTACCTCTTCTCCCTCTCTCCTTTCCCCATCCCCATGCTTTTCTCCTTGAAGCCTTCTCTGAGTACTCTTGGCAGGCTTCTGTGAATGCTCAGCACTGAGGGAAACACCCAAGACTATTCTAAAAGTGTCCATGGAAGCTGCTGAAGTCAGCGCTCAGCTCTGGATGACTTTTTCAGAAGCAGAAATTAGTGTTGGTGGGGGAAGGCCTCCATTTCACCTCACATAGCTCCACTCTTCTTGATGGGCTGTGCCATTCTGCTGAAATAGTTCTGAATCATGGTTCTTGTGGAATTATTGGCAATATATGCAATATCTAATAATTTAATTAAAAAATTAAATAATTGGTTTCCTTTTAGCAGGAGAAAGAATAACATGAATTTTATCTACCATTTGCTTTATTATATCAAATGCTCTCTCTCTCCATTTCAATAGATACATGGCATAAAGATTTTGTATCCAGAACCAGCTTAGTGACCATCCAAAGAAACATCAATTTCTTTGTTGCAAAACCTGGGAACACTAGGGAAAGCTTCAAGGTTGTGGCTAATACTGATATAAAACAAACAATGTATACTTTTCTAATACAGATACTATTATTACTCCTGTTTCATAAATGAATGGAAATATGTACAGGGAGGTTAAGTAGCTTTGCCAAGGTTACATAGCTAGTACGTAGAAGATCTAGGATTTGAACAGTCTGACTCTAGAATCTGTCTCTCAGTCACTGTTGTTGTTATTGTTAGGTGTCATCAAGTTGGTTTCAACTCACAGCGACCCTATGTATAACAGAGTGAAACACTGCCCAGCCCTGCACTATCCTCACAATCGCTGTTATGCTTGAGCCCATTGTTACAGTCACTGTCAATGTGTCTCATTGAGGGTCTTCCTCTTTTTTGCTCACCCTCTACTTTACCAAGCATGATGTCCTTCTCCAGGGACTGATCCCTCCTGATGACATGTCCAAAGTATGTCAGATGAAGCAAAGTCTGGCCATCCTTGCTTCTAAAGAGCATTCTGGCTGTACTTCTTCCAAGACAGCTTTGTTCGTTCTTTTGGCAGTCTGTGGTATATTCAGTATTCTTCGCCGACACCACAATTCAAAGGTATCGATTCTTCTTCAGTTACTTTTAATCACTACCTTATATCGCTCCTTTACAATTAATTAAGCTTGTGGCCTCTGAGAAACATTGGTTTATGTTAAAAAAACCATAATCCTAAGGAAGAATATTATTAAATTTCTCAGCCAAGAGTGTATAACAGTCACTTAGGTATTGCCACATGATAGCTAAGAGAGGGAAACGTTTAAAAATGTGAGAATGAACTAATCAAAAATTACGTAGTCTACCAAATAGCCAGGGCCCTATCTCTCTGCCTCTTCCTGGGTTTTCTGGGAAACTAGAGATTGGAATAGATTAGTGCTTTTGACCTGTAAGCATCATACTTTCATAACTTGAGAAAATAATGTCTAGAACAAGGTAAATAATGTTTCATGCCAGTAAATACTGTGAAGAAACTGAAACAGTACTGTGGCCAGAACATTACAGAAAAGGAGAAGTGAAGCAGGATAATTTTTTTTTAGCTTTTGGTCATCTCATACTTTCCTGTCTCCAAAAAGATCACTTCCTGGCTGGGCACACTATTTTCACAGCTCAATTATTTCAGCATTTCTGAAAATCATCTCCTGGCCACCACTAGGGATCTAGGTTTTGTGAAACATAATGTTTTTAAAATTTGGGGGCTCTCTTTAAGAAAAAGAATACTAATTCACAAATACAAAGATAATTATAAGAAATTAAGGATGAAATAAAGAAATTCATAGAATCAAAGGAGAATGAAAACAAATCCTACCAGAACCTTTGGGACATAGCAAAAGCAGTGCTCAGAGGTCAGTTTATAGCAATAAATATACACATCCAAAAAGAAGAAGGGGCCAAAATCAAAACATTAATCCTACAACTGGAACAAGTAGAAAGAGCAGCAAAAGAAGCCCTCGAGTGCCAGAAGAAAGGAAATAATAAGAATTAGGGCAGAATTAAATGAAATACAGAATAGAAAAACGATTGAAAGAGTTAATAAGACCAAAAGCTGGTTCTTTGAAAAGATCAACAAAATCAATAAACCACTGGCCAAACTGACAAAAGAAAAGCAGGAGAGGAAGCAAATAACTCATATAAGGAATGAGATGGGTGATATCATAACAGATCCAACTGAAATTAAAAGAATCATAACAGAATACTATGAAAAATTGTACTCTGACAAATTTGAAAACCTAGAGGAAATGGACAAATTTCTAGAAACTCACTACCTACCTAAACTAACACAAACAGAGGTAGAACAACTAAATAAACCTATAACAAAAGAAGACATTGAAAAGGTAATTGAAAAACTCCCAATGAAAAAAAGCCCTGGCCCAGATGGTTTCACTGGAGAATTCTACCAAACTTTCACAGAAGGGTTAACACCACTACTGCTAAAGGTATTTCAGAGCATAGAAAACAATGGAATACTCCCAAACTCATTATATGAAGCCAGCATAACCCTGATACCAAAACCAGGTAAAGCACCACAAAAAAGGAAAATTATAGACCAGTATCTGTCATGAACATGGACACAAAAATCCTCAACAAAATTCTAGCCAACAGAATTCAACAACATATCAAAAAAATAATTCACCATAATCAAGTGGGATTTATACCAGGTATGCAGGGATGGTTCAACATTAGACAAACAATCAGTGTAATCCATCACATTAATAAAACAAAAGACAAGAGCCACATGATCTTATCAATTGATGCAGAAAAGGCATTTGACAAAGTCAAACACCTATTCATGATAATAGCTCTCAGCAAAATAGGAATAGAAGGGAAATTTCTCAGCATAATAAAGCACATTTATACAAAGCCAACAGCCAACATCATCCTAAATGGAGCAACTTTGAAAGCATTCCCTTTGAGAATGGGAACCAGACAAGGATGCCCTTTATCACCACTCTTATTCAACATTGTGCTGGAGGTCCTAGCCAGAGCAATTGGCTAGAAAAAGAAATAAAGGGCATCCACATTGGTAAGGAAGAAGTCAAAGTATCTCTATTTGCAGATGATACAATCTTATACACAGAAAACCCCAAAGAACCCACAAGAAAACTACTGGAACTAGTAGAAGATTTCAGCAAAGTACCAGGATACAAGATAAACATACAAAAATCAGTTGGATTCCTCTACACTAACAAAGAGAACTTTGAAGAGGAAATCACCAAATTAATACCACTTACAATAGCCCACAAGAAGATAAAATACTTAGGAATAAATCTAACCAGAGACAAAAAAGACTTATACAAAGAAAACTACAAGACACTACTGCAAGAAACCAAAAGAGACCTGCATGAGTGGAAAAACATACCTTGCTCATAGATAGGAAGACGCAACATTATGAAAACATCAATTCTACCCAAAGTGATCTACAGATACAATGCAATCCTGATTCAAATTCCAACAGCATTTTTTAAGGATATGGAGAAACAAATCACCAACTTCATATGGAAAGGGAAGAGGCTCCAAATAAATAAAGCATTACTGAAGAAGAACAAAGTGGGAGGCCTCAAACTACTTGATTTTAGAACCTATTATACTGTCACGATAGTCAAAACAGCCTGGTACTGGTATAACAACAGATACATAGACCAATGGACCTGAATTGAGAATCCAGATGTAAATTAATCCACCTATGAGCAGCTGATATTTGACAAAGGCTCCAAGTCTGTTAGTTGCGGAAAAGACAATCTCCTTAACAAATGGTGCTGGCATAACTGGATATTCATCTGCAAAAAACTGAAACAAGACCCACACCTCACAGCATGCACAAAAACTAACTCAAAATGAATCGAAGACCTAAATATAAAATCAAAAACGAAAAGATCATAGAAGAAAAAATAGGGACAACCCTAGGAGCCCTAATACATGGCATAAACAGAATACAAACCATTAGTAACAATGCACAAACACCAGAAGAGAAACTAGATAACAGGGAGCTCCTAAAAAATCAAACACTTTTGCTCATCAAAAGACTTCACCAAAAGAGTCAAAAGACAACATACAGATTGGAAAAAAAATTTTGGCTACAAGAAATCCGATCAGCGTCTAATCTCTAAAATCTACAAGATACTGCAAAACCTCAGCAACAAAAAGACAAATAACCCATTTAAAAAATGGGCAAAGAATATGAACAGGTGCTTTGCCAAGGAAGTCATTCAGGTGGCTAACGTACACATGAGGAAGTGCTCACGATCATTAGCCATTAGAGAAATACAGATCAAGACTACAATGAGATACCATCTCACCTAAACAAGGCTAGCATTAATCCAAAAAAACACAAAATAATAAACGCTGGAGAGGTTGTGGAGAGACTAGAACACTTACACGCTGTTGGTGGGAATGTAAAATGGTACAACCACTTTGGAAATCGATTTGGCACTTCCTCAAAAAGCTAGAAATAGAAGTACCATACGATCCAGCAATCCCACTCTTTGGAATATATCCTAGAGAAATAAGAGGCATCACACAAAGAGATATATGCACACCCATGTTCATTGTAGCACGGTTCATGATAGCAAAAAGATGGAAACAAACTAGGTGCCTATCAACGGATGAATGGATAAACAAATCATGGTCTATTCACACAATGGAACACTATGCAGCAATAAAGAACAACGATGTGCAACAATAAGGAATAACGATGAATCCGTGAAACATCTTATAACATGGAGGAATCTGGAAGGTATTATGGAGTGAATTTAGTCAGTCGCAAAAGGACAAATATTGTATAAGACCACTATTATAAGAACTCAAGATAAGGTTTAAACACAGAAGAAAACATTCTTTGATGGTTCCGAGGGTGGGGAGGGAGGGAGGAGGGTATTCACTAGCTAGATAGTAGGCAAGAATTATCTTAGGTGAAGGGAAGGACAACACACACTACAGGGAAAGTCAGCCCAACTGGACTAAACCAAAGCTATGAAGTTTCCTGAATACAACCAAATGCTTTGAGGGACAGAGTAGCAGGGGTGGGGGTCTGGGGACCATGCTTTCAGGGGACATCTAGGTCAATCGGCATAACAAAGTTTATTAAGAAAATATTCTGCATCCTACTTTAGTGAGTGACATCTGGAGTCTTAAAAGCTAGCAAGTGGCCATCTAAGATGCATCAGTTGGTCCCAACCCAACTGGAGCAAAGGAAAATGAAGAACACCAAGGACACAAGGAAAGTATTAGCCCAAGAGACAGAAAGGGCCACATAAACCAGAGACTTCATCAGCCTGAGACCAGAAGAACTAGATGGTGCCCAGATACCACCAATGACCACCCTGACAAGGAACACAACAGAGAGTCCCTAATGAAGCAGGAGAAAAGTGGGGTGCAGAACTCAAATTCTAGCAAAAAGACCAGCCTTAATGGTTTGACTGAGACTGGAGGGACCCTGGAAGACATGGCCAGGGAATTCTCTGTTAGCCCAGAACTAAAACCATTCCGGAGGCCAACTCTTCAGACAAAGATTAGACTGGTCTATGGGACGTAAAATGATACTTGTAAAGAGTGTGCTTCTTAGCTCAAGTAGATACATGAGATTAAATGGGCAGCTCGTGTCCAGAGGTGAGATGAGAAGGCAGAGAGGGTCAGGAGATGGTTAAATGGACCCAGGAAATCCAGGGTGGAAAGGAGGAATGTGCTGTCACAGTACAGGGAGAGCAACTAGGGTCACTTAACAGTGTATGTATAGATTTTTGTATGAGAGACTAACTTGAATTGTAAACTAAAGCACAACAATAAAAAATAAAAAAAATAAAAAAAGGTAAGTATTGGGCCTTGAAAACGCCCATGGAAGTGAGGGACTCTAAAGCAGACCTACTCCATGGTAAAATCCAGCTCAGTTGGCAACAATGTGGACTCCTCAAAGTGAGTAATTCATTCCCTCCCTTGCAGCCTTAAACACTGGGATGTAGGGACTGACATGATTAAAAGGCAACCAGCTCTGTCTCAGTCCTTTGCTGAACTCACATAGCATTGAGGTCTGAATCCTCATACCAGTATTTACTATATTATTAACCAAATTCTTTAACATCACTAAGCTTTCTCTCCCCAGCTAAATATGCTTCCAGAGGCAGAGAACACCCTTTCTGTCCATCCCTTCAGAATCCAAGTGTGCTTTGATGACTTCACCATGCAAATGTTTGTTGACTGAATAAATGAATGAGTGAATCTTGGTAAACTTTCTTTTTATCAACAGGCTTGGTAGGTTCCTGAGTCCAGGCCACCCGAACATATTTGGGGATGAACACATGAGCATACCAGCACAGCGTATCTGATCTAGCCCCATCTCTAAGACAACATCCAGTGATCCACAGAAGATGAATGAAGGGAGGTGTTTTGTAGAGCAGGCAGGCAGAGTATCTATCTGTCTTCGGCAGAATAAGAATATGTAAGTCATAGCTCTGCCATTGGCAAGTGAAAGATATATGTATATGCAATACTAGGATAAAACATCCTTTATTGATCATAAAAAATACATTTTCAATAAATGCTTAATTAACATAAACTAATTTAGATAAATTGACCACCAAGTCAATTTTATTGCAAACTCAAATCTTAAAGTCTTTTGATTTCCTAATACCAAGATTCCTATTTTATCTTAGAGCTTGGGTAATTTTTTCCCCTCCAAGTACAATAAAATTAAGCAGGTTCATAAAAAATATTCATCCATTTCCATATGAATGCATAGCTATTTGTGCCTCTAAGTTTAAATTCGTTGTCTCCTTGGTATGGGATGACTAAGTATTTGCCACAGGTACTTCTCTCAAGCAATGTTTCCTTTTTGATTGTTCTGTTATTAGATCTACAGTTTGAAATGCCTTTCTATTTTTTATACATACACTTCTACTTGTACACAGTACAAAGTAACTGCGTTAGACATTTCGTTTATATCATCACATTCATTGGAATTCATGTCTGGAAATATAAGTCTATATTGGTGATGCCAGTAGCAGACTACTGATCTTTACTTAAACAATGCTTTTGACACTGATAGCGATGACTTTGAACAGAAGGCAATGCCAAAGGCAGCCCATCCTAGTTCTGTCCCCACGTGATCCAAAGATATTTGAGCTAGAGATAGAAGAGGCAGCCGTTTAGAATTTCAGTCTAGGATTTTCAAGTTCTACATCCATCAATAAGTTGCTAGGTTACCCTGGACAAGTCTCATAGCCCCATTGGGTTTGATTTTTCTTATTTGTAAATTAAGGTGGTTGGATGATGTAAAATTCTGTGAGTCTATTAAGCAAATTTCTTATTTTATTAAGCCCCAAAACCAAACCCACTGCCATCGAGTCGATTCTGACTCATAGCAATTCTATAGGACAGAGTAGAAATGCCCACATAGAGTTTCCAAGACGGTAAATCTTTACAGAAGCAGATTACCACATCTTTCTCCTATGGAGTAGCTGGTGAGTTCAAACCGCCTGCCTTTTGGTTAGCAGCTGTATGCTTTAACCACTGTACCATCAGGGCTCCTATTCAATTAAAAGAGACTCTAAAAGGCACTTAGTTAATTAAGAACTAAAATTAGATTAAGCTATAACTAGCTTCCAGGATGCTAAGTTTCAGCCACTTTCTTGGTATTTAAGCACTATCAGTCCCAGGTTTACTGTGTATCGTGTTGCCAAGGCTACTGCAGAAGGAGGTAAAGGAATAGCCTTTCCTTGACTGTGGCCTTTTCTGAGGACATGCATTAATTACATCTATAAACGACTTCTGTAAGGAAGTGAACTGAATACATTTTAAATAAGAAGTGTAAGATTTTACTAAATTGTAAAAGGTTCATTCAGTTTTGCTTTGGAGAAGTTGTCTTTAATGAAAAATCTGAAGACAACGTTAATGGACCAATATGGGTAATCTTACCCAGTAGCACTTTGTAAGAAAGAAAAGCCAGGCTTACCTGTACTTTTGCACATATAGATTCAGGCACTTGATATTTTAACTCATGGGCCGTTGTTTGAGATTTTGGAAGCAGAAATGGGTACGAAAGAGACCGATATTTTGGTTTCATAATCTGAAATAAAGAAAAACAGATAAAAATGACTCAAATGAGAAAGCAGTTCTCTTCATCCCTGTGTTGTGACTGAAATTCAGGTTCATTTGAAAAAGAAAAAGACAGATGTTAACAGTGAATGCTTTTAGGTGAAGGGGTCATAGATCATTCATTTTTTGTTTTCTTTCTTTTTCGTGTATTTCCTTCTTTGTTCTTTCACGATGAGCATGTATTGCTTTACATATAGGAAGTTAATATAACCTATAGTTACAGAGATACATAGCTGCAAAAATGAGATTACTGTTTTGTAACCTGCTGTTTTTACTACGTTCCACGAGTCAGAATCGACCCGAAGGTGACCGGTAAATGTCGTAGACACCGCGCTGCAGGAGCAGTGCAGCTCTATATTATCATTTTTCAATAACTTTATAATAAAATGGTATGGAAGAATGAATCATTTGTTTAATAAATTCTTATTAACAAGCATTTCAGTTGTTTCTAATTTTCTTTCAAGTATTAGAAGCAATGTTATAATAAATTACCTTTTGGATTACTTCTTTTGCTTAAATATCTGGAAATAATTTTGCTGGGTCAACGGTTGTACAGTTCTTAAAACACTTGCTGGTGTATCAATTTATCCTCCCAGGAGCAAGATATAATAACCTATACTCAACTATTAGCAGTATTTATCTTTGCTAGTCTAGCAGCTTAAAAGTAATGTCCCTTTGTTTACTCATCCTTTCCCCCTAAATTTTTGTTAGAAGGGCTTCTGCTAAATTTTATAATGCTTATATGAATGAAAAACAAGGTGAGACTGTAAGCTGTTGATAAAACTAAGTCCTTTTCCAAACCATCAGGAGAAAGAATGCCTCATCATCATTTAAGATAAATACAATGGTTATTCCCGGAACCTCAGCCACACCTGGATGATATATACTTAAGAAGGTTAGGTCAAATCCTTACAAATAATGAAGGCACACTAAAAGAAATTCAGTCTGGAGAAAAGAAAAATGGTTCTACCTTCTCAAACTGCTCACTTTGCTCAGAACTACCTCTGAAAATCCTGTACCAATGAGAACCCTGTGCGGTTGGAAGGGACTTTAAAGCTTGAGGTTTCTCACTTCAACAAGGTTCACATCCCTTACAATTGCCGTCCACGTGCCTACCCAGGTGGGCCAGTGCATTACCAGCCAGGCAGCCTCCCTGGCCTGGTTCTCCTGCTTGGGACTCTGCGAGTGGCCCTTCAGACACGGAAATGTGGCTACTGTGTCCTCCTGAAGCATCTCCTCTCCAGTCTGTTAGTAAAAATGCAATTTCTCATTCTTTACCACCAGGACTGGGCAAAACATTCCATATGTTGTCTAAATGCTGCCTAGGGTGGAATTAGTTTTTGCTGATTTTGCCTCCCTGCTGATGTTGAGTCTGCTCATCCCATCCGAAAGGAGAGAGGGAGGTGGGAATCGTCAGTAATTCAAACATGGTTCTGTACAGAAGGATTCCATTGGTAGCTGGGCCTGGGCTTCTACTTGCTTTTAGTTTAAGAAAGGAAAAATGTAAGAAAGGGAAATGAAAAAAAAATCAATTTAAGAGTTCCGAATCAAATATTAAAGCTGACTTCACAGGATTTGTTCTGTAACTCAGAAAGCAGTGGTAACTTAGAGTTTATGAAATAATAAATTCTATTCACTTCCAAAAACATTAAAAACGTTCATTTTTGAAAAAAACCTTGAAATAATTTCTGAAGTAACATTTTAAAATCCCTGGATAACCTGTTGCCGTTGAGTCGATTCGGATTCATAGTGACCCTATAGGACAGAGTAGAACTGCCCCCATAGGGTTTCCAAAGAGCGGCCGGTGGATTCGAACTGCCGAACTTTTGGTTAGCAGCCAAACTCTTAACCACTGTCAACAGTTTTCTTTGGCATTACTTTTTTCCCCTGGGAACTTATAGTTTTCTTATAATTTGCAAAGCTGCAGAGATTATATTTTGTAAGATATTTAATGTCAAATAATAATATAGCTTCAGCCTATGGAAAGGTTGCTAGTGTTATTTATTTTAGTGTATGTGTGTGCGTGCATGTGAGTGTGTGTGTCTGAATGCACGTGAGTGTGAGTGTGTGTAGGGCCTACTGCGGTACATGGCACTTGGTAGCACTTCACTGAGAGGCAGCTGTGTTGGCATGCCCAGAGATCTTCCTAAACCCAGATGTCCTCTGCCTGGCCTGTGACCATCCCATGCCTCTGACCTCCACTACCCACACAAAGCTAAAAGGCTGCATGCCAATGGTAGGGAATGCCTTTCTCCTCTGGGCCCTGTGAAGTCTGCCTTCTCTGATACCCCAGACGGATGCGATCCTTCCCTCTTATCTGTCCCTATGCCAAACCCCTGGGATGCAGCAAGGTGAACAAGGTCACCTTGGCCACACCTCAGGAGTTGGAACCAGAACTTTGACTCAAGCCCAGGCCAACAAAGGAGCTGGCGACTTCCTGTGTGCTGGGAGAGTGGGAGGCCAAGGACTTCCGGAGTCAGAGCCTTGCTCCGTGGCCACTACCTCCACTTTTGTCACGCAGCTTTGGCCCAAATATTTCCAAAGCTACTTTTTAAAAATTGAGATATAATTCACATGTCATAAAATCCACCCTTTAAAGTGTAAAATGCAATGGTTTTCGGTATATTCAGAAGGTTAAGCAGCTATTACCCCTATATATTTCTAGAACCCTTTCAGTACCCTTCGAAAAACCTTGTACCCGTGGATTTATTTTTAAACATATAAAATTGGTAAAATAAGTGTGATGTGTTATTGATAGTACTTAGGCTAGCTAATAATATCTGGAGTTTATTAGCAGAAATAGTGTTAAGAATATGAGAAGCACGAATCCCACTTTATTGTCCACAAACTAAAAACACCCCTGGGATATCAGGTAATGCAACAGAGAGAACTCTCGTCAGGCACAAGGATAGACTGGGTTGCTTCCTTGCTGCCTTCCTCCAGAGACCACTTACTGGGACAAAATGAGTGAGACGTCCTTGCCCTGGATAAGCTTATAGTCTAATGGGAAAATAAATCCCATTAGATTTATGTAAATCAATACATAATTTCAATAAGATGTCCTAAGTGCTACTGCATCTTGCTGCCAATCTGGTACATGGTGGATATTTGGTAAATATTTGTGTAATGGATGAATAGATGAATAAGATAAATACGAATAGAGTGCTAACAGAACAGAGAGGATAACTATGCCTAGAGGAATAATGTCTGGCAAACTAGTAAAGGTTTCTCAAGAGAGGCTCCCTCAGAGCCAAACTGTGAAGGATGCGTATGAGGTATTTAAGATAGGAAGGTAAAGAAGGAACTCTAAGTACGCCTTCCAACTCTTTCCGTTCAGGTTAATTCCTTATTAAATCTACACTTGTAAAGCATACCTTAACCACAGTTAAATCGTGGGTCTTGTAACAACATCTCAGTAACCTCTTCCTAACTCTAACAAGATCAACAGCTCTCCAGGACATGGAGATCTCCCTCTACCACATGCATGTAATGAGTGCTATTGCAGATAAACATGCTCATGCCTTCCCTACAACCAAGCATCTATCAACATGAGGCATTTCAGTAATATCTTTCTGAATCTATGACACAATTTAACAAAACAAATACTAAATGAAACAGGTAAACATATATTGTTGTTAGCTTCCACTGAGTTGGCCCCCGCGTCATGGCAACCTCACGCACAATGGAACCAAATGTTGCCTGGTTCTGCGCCATCCCCATGATGGGTTGTGGATCACATCATTGTGATCATAGGATTTTCAGTGGTGGATTTTCAGAAGTAGATCACCGGGCCTTTCTTCCTAGTCTGTCTTAGTCCCGAAGCTCGACTGAAACCTGTTCAGCATCATAGCAACAAGCAAGCCTCCACTGACAGATGGGTGGTGGCTGTGCATGAGGTGAATTAGCTGGGAGTTAAACCCGGGTCTGCTGCATGGAAGGTGAAAATGTTACCACTGAGCCCCAATGCCCCCTTCAGCGTAGATAAAATCAAAACCACTGCTGTCGAATAGATTCTGACTCGTGGTGACCACCTATCGGTAGAAGAAAATCAAAACTACATCATTCTTATGTTAATGGGGGAGGAACAACTCAGAAAAGGAGGGTGAGAATAGTTGCACAACTTGAAGAATGTCATCAATGTCACTAAATTGTACATGTAAACATTGTTGAATTGGCGTATGTTCTACTGTGTATATTCTCAACAACAACAAAAATAAAACCAATTATAAAAACAAACAGACAAAAACTACATAATTCAACAAGGTATATAAAGAGTCCTGTGGAACTTCCTGAGCTTCCCCCAAATTCTGAGCTCCTCTCCTAGTCTGTGAGCAACTTCAATATCTTACTGATTTTTGTATCCCCAGGGCCTAGCACAGCACTTCGGACAAAGAGGGTGTTAAAAGGGTTAAAAAGGCCACATCGTACGCCAGCCCTCATAGCAGGGCCTGCTCCTCTGCACTCTGGATTGTCTATGGTGTGCAAAATTCTGGAACGCTTCCTCTTTTGTCCAGAGGCCCAGGTGCTCTGACCGCCACACACGCAGCAGCACCGAGCAGGGCAGGTGGCAAAGCTGTAGCCACTGCAGCCCCTTCTTGCTAACCCTCCAGGTTTCTCCTCTAGCTAGGCCTGCCTCTCTTCACGTGGCCTGTATCGTGACAATCATGTCCCTGTACCTTCGTGAAGTTCCAGCGCTGGATGAAATGACGCGCCACGTCACGAGCTGCCTTCCCATGGACCACAGAAGCGATGTCATGCCACGGCATCCGGGGAGTGGAGTACCTGTTGATGAAATCTGCCCAGGTGCACCGGGCAAGGATCGGTCACTAACAACTGTGCTGGGGACAGAAGCCCTGCATCTCTGTTCCCAACTAAGATTCGGAAAAGTGTGTGCTACCGTACATTCCTTGGCTTGGGTAGACCAACGCCTTTACAGGCAAGGGAAACAGAGATCTCACATTGAGGAATGCAGCCTGCCTCCCCAGTGTACCTCCACAAATAGTATAAGCTAACCACTAGATAAGGCAAGATGTGAGTTGGTACAAATTATCAAGGCTGGCTACTTTATATTTCTTTTTATCTTGTTGAAATAATGGCAGGCTGTCTCTGTCTCCTCTTAGACCTAGAAGCACTATGGCAATCTAAAGATGTGCCATCCTAACACTGGATGCTGATAAACAGAAAAGAAGATGATCCAAGGTAGGCTACCCTCTCCTAAAGAATTACAATTATCCGAAAAAATATGTCTATAGGAAACCTGGTGTTTCCAACAGGTAAGCTCTAATTCATGTTCTTTTCTTTCTCTAATGACAGTGAAAAGTCCCTGAGTATATAACTGAATCAGAGTCTCCAAAGCTTTACCAAATGTTCAAAAATAAGAACAAAGCAAGATAACAGATAATTAGATCATGCACATGCATACTTCTTAAGATGTAAAAAGTAAAAGACAAAATATAATCAGCCACCCATTGGCACGATACAAAAAAAACCCAAACCTGTTGCCGTTGAGTCGATTCTGACTCATAGATGCCCTATAGGGCAGAGTAGAACTTCCCCATAGGGTTTCCAAGGAGCAGCTGGTGGATTCAAACTGCTGAGCTTTTGGTTAGCAGCCAAGCTCCTATAGCATGATACTCACCTGCAAAAGGTTTGTCTAGTTGAACCCAGTCTTTGAAGACGAAGTTGCAGTAATCCTTTCCGTGCCAGAATCGGGTCTCCCCTTGCAGCTCCCCAACGCCTGTCTGTAAGCTGCGGACGGAGCCAGTGTCTGAAAATGTAGTAACACCTGCTCAGAGACCGTGATCAGGCCGGCCCCAGAGACTGAGGCTCCACTCTCGTTTATAAAACACTTGAACGATCCTACCATTTTTTTCTTGAGACTCAGAACTAGGGCAGTGTGTGTCCATTTGAGCAGAAGCTGTGGGCTGATGACGGTTTTACCTCTCTCACAAGTCTATTATTAGTGGAAGGTTGGAGCTATAAGCAGATACGTCATTAGATGATGAAAGTGAACGTTCCCAGTAGTTGAGCTGCTTATTCTCACATCTAGCAGGTTACTGGAAGAACCGATCACAGGGTTAACAGCGAATAGAGACCTTGTGAGGAGGGGCTCTGAGAGAACGGTAAAGCCAGGTCAGGGGTTGAGATGCAGAGGCGAAAAGAAAGAAAGTCATGCCCCTTCTCTTTCCTCGATCAATATGGTGCCCATCTATCTAATACATAATTCTTGTCTTCTGCATCTCAAAAAGCAAGAACCTCAAATTTAGAGACAGTCCCTGTGCCAGCACTGGAATTAACTAGCTAAGTGACAGGAGACTTCACCTCTTGGGGTCAGAAATCCTTATGTGTAAAAGGAAGAGTTTGGCTTAGATGACGTCTGAGATCTTTTGGGCTCTAACATTCTATATTCCCAAAATCATAAACTACATCCATAAGAAACATCACAATGACAGACAAGAGCTTATGATCCTATAGGCGCAAAAGCAGCCATCTACTGCAGCATTTCACAAAGCTTTGCCAGGACCATTTTACTTTAAGGGTAAATACTTTTAGTTAAAAACTTCGTAAGTTTATGGACTATGTGGACCATACAGACAAGTAAGCAGGAAGCCTAGCAGAACTACAAATCACAAGTACAGTGCTTGGCACAATGAGGCATTTAACAAATAGACAGTGAATGTAAAAATGTGTATTGAATGAATAAACGGTACCGCTTATAGCAGTCAGTGAAAGTACTGGGCCATCCTTTTACCACCACCCCACCCCCAGAACTGTCTTCTGACATGTAAACTCCTCTCCTGAAAGCCTTTTAGCATCACCTACTATCTACAGAAGGTTCAAGTCCAAGGGGCTTCGCATGCGTAACGGCTCTTCCCCAACTGGTGCCAATCCATCTTTCTGGTCTCTTGTCTTCCCCCACCCACCTGCAGGCTCCACACACACTACATTTCTCGTTGTATTTTGAAAAGCTGAGTCTGCCAGGTGTCTGTGAAGTTGGGACGTTATTCCTTCTGTCTGGAATATTCTTCCCTCCCTCTCAGCCTAGTCTCCTAACCATCTTTCAAGAGCCACATTAGCTGTCACCTGCCCTAGAGAGACCTCCTAGACACCTGTAGGGAGAGTCAGTTGCTAGCACTGCTGTGGTCCCATAAACCAATGCCACTGCCTCTGATGCAATTGTATACAGCTGCCTCCCCCACTAGTCTCTAAACTCCTCAGGAGGAGGGTGTGTGTGCCCCCACTGCCTACTACAGCTACTGGCAGCCAGTAGATGATGAATAAACATCGTAGAACAAAAGTTTTAAATGCTAACCATACCCATACACCACACACATATTCTATTTCTAACTGAATAATTAACTTTCCAAAATTTATTGATATTTTCTATAAAAGAAAAATGTCTTCAAGTACCAAAGACTAACAAAATTAAATAATATTAAAAATAGAATTCTATTGACTTCTCCCAAGTGACTTATTTTGCTCCTGCTGTATAGCACTGAAATGGCCAAAATAACTAGTAAGTTTGTTTGCTTACTTGTAGGGTCTTTAGAGTAAGCATGGTACTTTGTTAAAAGAGAAAAAAAGGAATGAAAAAGAACAAGATACATAATGGGTCAAATACCAAATTTTATATTTCAACTTCTTGAGTCAAAGACTTGGGAGTCAATGCCTTCTCTCACATTACACATCCAGTACATGAGCAAATGCTATCAGCTCCACCTCCAAGATATATTCAGTACCTGCCTGGTCATTATTTGCCACCCCCATTGTAACTACCTGATCTAAACCACTATCACCTCTTCCCTGGGATGCTCCAAAAACGATCCCATAAACATGTAAGTCAGATCTTGTTTGTCCTTTGCTCAAAACCATTCAATGAATTCCCATCTCACTCAGAGTAAAAGCCAAAATTTTTACAATGGGCTGAAGGACCTTATGTAATCCAGCCCAGGAGCCAACCTCTCGTACTTCACTTGTATCATTCTCCCCCACCCCATTACACTACAGCCACATTGACTTCCTGGCTGTCCCTAGAATACACCAATCCCCCTCTTGCCTCACAGCCTTTACACTTGCTACTCCTCTTGCCTGAACTGTCCTCCCCTCAGACAGCCTCTAATCCTCATCCTTCTCTTCCTTTTGGTCTCTGTTAAAAAAATCACATTAGAGAAGCATTCTCCAACCACCCTATACAAAACAGTAACTCCAGCCCTTCCTCCCTGGTTGTTGTTGTTGCCTTTGAGTGAGCTCCAACTCATGGCAACCTTATGTATAACAGAAAGAAACATTGCCCAGTCCTGCACTGTCTTCACAATCTTTGATATGTTTGAGCCCACTGTTGCAGCCACTGTGCCAATCCACCTCATGGAGGGTTTCCCTTGTTTTCACTGACCCTCTCCCTTACCCTGCTGTATTGTTCTCCATGATAATTATCACCACCTGACATATTGTGCATTTGATTATCTATTTATTTGTAAATAGAATTTCCATCTCTATCTCCCAACTTCGAGGACTAAGGTGCACCTGACCCAAGCCATGGTGTTTTTAATTGCCTGATATGCATGCAAAAGTTGGACAATGAATAATTGATGAAGAAGAATTGATGCCTTCAAATTATGGTGTTGGTGAAGAATACTGCATATACCATGTACTGCCAGAAGAATGAACAAATCTGCCTTGGAAGAAGTACAGCCAGAATGCTCTTTAGAAGTAAGGATGGAAAGACTTCATCTCACATAATTTGGACATGTTATTAGGAGAGACTAGTCCCTGGAGAAGGACATCATGCTTGGTAAAGTAGAGGGTCAGTGAAAAAGAGGAAGACCCTCAGTGAGATGGACTGACACAGTGGCTGCAACAATGGGCTCGAGCATAGCAAGGATTGTGAGGATGGTGCAGGATCAGGCAGTGTTTTGTTCTGTACGCAGGGTCACTATGATTCAGAACTGACAGGAGCTAAAAACAACAATAGCAACCTCCCTACCAAAGTGTTAACTTCATTTTGTCTGTTTTGTTAGCTCAATAAATTCGTATTTAATGAAATAAATGAACCATATACATTTATTTTTGTGTCCCCACTCAGTTTTTAACAACCGCACAATTCCATCAGGGGATGAACCATTCATCATGTTCTTCACCATTCCCCTACTCTTAGACATGTAGGCTGTTTACATTTTCTTCTCTTAATAAATTCTGCTGCACTGGAAATGCATTCAGTTTATTAGGATGGGGGCTGTGGATGCCAAGGATACTTTCTATCAATATCTGCAAACCACCCACACTGACCTCCACAAACCATCACCACTCTCAGCCTGACCTTGACCTGAGTTAATGTGTTAAGCACCGGGCTCACATCTTCTTTTCCACTTGCCCCCAGTTCCACTGTTAGCAATACTATGACCCGGTCATAATTCAGACCTCTCAATTTCATGGTTTGGCAACTCCATTCCTCCATCTCATTAAATAATAAAACTTCAGTCTTGAAGCATCAAAGCCACACACTGGACTTACAAGGCACTACCAGGACCTGTTTCAAATTCTTTACCTTTAATATCTTCCCCTGCAAGTGCCCCTGACCTGGCTCTCTGGGCTTCTCAGAGGCCTCCTGGTTCCCAGTCTCAGGGCTTTGAAACTCTGTTGAGGCCAGAAATTACTGTGAGTAGTCCCTAATTCATACACACATCAAGCATTAGCAGTATGCTGAATGAATAAAATCTCTCTCCCATATACGTTCTTCTCCATTTAAAAATATATGTTGATGTTATTATGCATGATAAAATACAAATTCATTTAACCATTACGTTGGAGCTTGAACAAAACAGACAAAATGAAGTTAATCCATGCATTTTAAAGAAACACAGAGGTCCTCAAAATATTTTGATAGTAAAATGGGTCCTCACACTAAAGAACGCTGAGAACCACGGCTCAAGGTCCAGCCACTCACAAGTGACTCAGACCCAGCCCTGTTAGCTGGGTTCTAAGTCCCTCATCTCCTAAAGAGTACACTGAACCTTGTCCTTGCGATTTCACCCAAAAGGTGATACAGTAATCTGCATATCTGCTAAATCACAAATCTGAATCATGAGCACTGGGAGGCTGATAAATGGGGTCACCAATGGGCTAGTCACTTATCTCCAAGGCTGAGTTTCCTCATCCATAAAGTAGAGATAGCAGTATTACTACCAAACACCACAAGTACTCAGGGCAGTGATTCAGAATCTGCACACCATAAATATTAACTAATGATTTTATCATTGTTGTTATTATTCCTGGAGCCCCGGTGGTGTGGTGGTTAAGAGCTATGACAGCTGCTAACCAAAAAGTCTATAGTTTCAATCCACCAGCTGCTTCTTGGAAACCCTGTGGGGCAGTTCTACTCTCTCCTACGTGGTTGTTATGAGTCGGAATTGACTCGACAGCAATGGGTTTTTTTTTTTTTTTCTTTTAATGATTATTCCTTGTCCCTATATCTGGTCAGTTGCCAGATTCCTCTTCATTCCCACCACCATACTTTATCCCCTGATTAATTCACTCCTTGAGAATCTGGTTCTTCTTACAAAAGGTCATCAGATTACAATTTCTAAAAATTCACATTTAAAGCATGACACCTCCATTCAAAGGCCTTCAAGATTCTTAACTAAATAAAGGTCCCACTTCCCAACCTAGTATTCCAGCCTCCAGATGTGACCATTGTATATCTTCCTACTCTTCTATCTAATGCTGTATCTCAGCGGCAAGGTATATTTTATTTTCTAATATTTAAAAGCAGTTGGCACTTTCCCACTTCCTCACTTTTGTTCAACTCATTTCCTTCACCTGTAATGCCTTCCTATTCTCACTCATGCCAGTTAAATTACTTGAGACCCCACTCAAATGTCACCTGCTTAAGAAAGTCTTTCTGGATCTCTACGGAGGAATTCCTTCCACCTTCCACCGATCATCTATGACACTTTCAAATTACCTGTGCCGCTCACTGTACAGTTGCTGTTGTTAGCTGCTGCCAAGGCAGCCCCTGACTCATGATGAGCCCATCCACGCACAATGGGATGAAGCCATTGTGATCCATAGGGTTTCCATTGGCTGATATTTGAAGGTAGATCACCAGGCCTTTCTTCCTAGTCTGTCTTAGTCTGGAAGCTCCACTGAAACCTATCTAGCATCACAGCAACAGGCAAGCATCCATTGACAGATGGGTGGTGACTAAAAATGAGGTGCATTGGCCAGGAATCAAACCTGCATCTCAGGCATGGAAGGTGAGAATTCTACCACTGAACCACCACTGCCCCATATAGTTATTAGGTACGTTTTATTCTCACTGCTGCAGTGTGAGATCTTGGAGAGTAGGATCTTGTATACCACTCAGTGCTTTGCACAGAGCTGGCTCTCAATAACATATATGGCATGAAAACTGCGAACACAAAGGCAATCCAGAAACACACTCACTATGCCCACACAGCAGACAATGCAGCAAAAGCTGAAGCCTACGAAGGTTTTGCTGCTTTACACATCACTTACCAATGTTAGGTCTAACGAGTCCCTGCTTGGATTCACTGGAATGGCGAAAGAGTTTCAAGTGGGGTTTGAAACCATGGATTAAATTCTGATGACTTCTACAGTGATTAAAGTAACCTGGAGGAAGTTGAGAGGTTTTTCCCCGCCCCCAAAGAAATACATAAAAAAAAAATACATAAAAAAAAAAAACTGGAAAGCAAATTTGATCATTTTGAAAACTAGACAAGGCTATAAAATAAGTCAAAAATTCTGTGTAACAGAAAATTGCAGGGCTTTAAAACAGATTTGAAAAGAATAATAAATTTACAGGATGTAGACTCTTTGATGATATAAGTCGGATGTATTTCTGAATGGCAAGGTAAATGAAATTTCTTCTAAGAAAAGTTTATAAAGTATATCTAATACTTCTCTTTTTCCTTTTAGGCTTGGCACAGGAGCCCTTAGTCATTCTACCATCATCAGAAGCATGAACTGTGGTTGTCGTGACTACTTCGCGTGAATAAAACAATAAATCTGTTCTAAAAGGAAGCAATGAAGCCATAAAATGGCATGGTACTGAGTAGGATGACAGAGATAACTTTCAACATTGCTCATTATATTCCATTATAGAAAGACATATTTTTTTAACAACAAGCGTATAGTGTCTGGCTACAGAGGAACAGAGTGTAGTTAGAATAATTTACAGCAGAGATCATGACTTACTGGAGGTGCTGTCAGTGCTACTGATGCTGTCCATACTTTGCAGGTGATACCTGTGGAGCTGCCTGTAGAGGCTGAATTTGGAGAACTTCCTTGGCTTTCCTATGCCTTTCATTTTTGAATCCATATTGTCAACACTCTTCAAGATGGGCAGATTTTTATTAGATTCACTTTCATCTTTGAGGTGTAAAGATTCTATAGACTCTGTTGTTTCAGCCTGAGGAAATTATTTACCGGAAAAAAAAAAAAAAAAAAGACACTGCATAAGATATGCTGCAACGTGGCCCTTTAATTCAAGTAAGCCTGAGGGATAATGAATAAGGTTCTGAGGTCAGCAACAGGGCAATGGTGAGCTATTTAAACATTCCAGAAGGAACACAAGATGTTCCATTGTGGTTCCTCTTTCAGTAGGCCAATTTCTTAAAATTTCATTTCAATTAACCTTTTTTTCAAATACAATGACCTGAGTTACATTCAGTATTGAACTACTGAACTTCTTCCTCTGATGAACATGAAGTATGCAATGTTTCTTCTGTCAGTCATTTTCCCTGTTACCTATTCACTGAAGTGCTGTCTTCACAGAAAGGTCACTGACATTTCCAGCATTAAAATAAGATGGGGCCCATCAAAACTTTTAATAAGCATATAGATATTTTGGCAGCTCTTGATTTGAAAGATACTGTAAGAAGTTATTAACCTCTCCCTACTTTCAAATAGACTTCCCTCTAAATGACCCTGGTCTGACATAGCCTATTGTTATATGCCTTTAAATACGAAGATTCCAAAAACATGGGCAACTACTTTAATAAGGCTGCACATTGTTATTTAACCTAAATCCTGACTGCCTCACATTTTTGTTTATGAACTTTCTAAAAGTTATAAGTATAAAGAATCTAGATTAAAGAAAAATTTGACAATAGAGAAAAGGAAAAAAATACAGAATATCCCATCACACTAACCCAAAGGTTCCAGTCCAGATTTACAGTACTAACTTGTAATTATGATTAATAGTAAGAGTTAACGTGAATGGACAAGGACGATATAAGCAAATTGACATGCTGTATAAGTCAATAGAAAATATTATTGGCTCCTTACATTTTAATTGTAGTAAACAAAACATAGAATTTTAATAGATACGTAGAAAGAGGATCAAATTATTGACATACAGGCTCTAAAAAGGGAGAAAGATGTGGCAGTTTGCTTCCATAAAGATTTATAGCCTTGGAAACCCTATGGGGTCACTATGAGTTGGAATCAACTTGATGGCAATGGGTTTAGGCTCTTATATATATATATATATATATACATACAAGAAAGGTTTTGAACTTCGGGGGGAAAGTTCATGCAAATGCTAAATTCAAGTAATAGTAAATCAAACTTTACTCCAGTATAAAAAAGTAGCCAATATGTACTCTAAAATAAAATGTATGAGTTAGAGCAATAAGGTAAGAAAAAGAAATAAAGGGCATCCAGTTTGGTAAGGAAGAAATAAAACTATCCCTATTTGCAGATGATATGATACTATACACATACAACCCAAAAAGACTCTGCAAGAAAACTACTGGAACTAATAGAAAGATTCAGCAGTGTGGCAGGATACAAGATAAACATACAAAAATCAGTTGGATTCCTATATACCAATAAAGAGAACTGTGAAAAGGAAATCAGGAAAGCAATACCACTTGTAATAGCCCCTAAAAAAATAAAATACTTAGGAATAAATCTAACCAGGGACGTAAAAGGCCTATACAAAGAAAACTGCAAAAAACTACTGCAAGAAAACAAAAGAAACTTACCATGCTCATGGATAGGTAAATGAAACGTTGTGAAAATGTCTATTCTACCCAATGCAATCTACAAATACAATGCAATCCAGATCCAAATACCAACAGCATTCTTTAATGAAATGGAAAAACTAATTATTAACCTTACATGGAAAGGAAAGAGGCCCTGGATAAGCAAAGCATTATTAAAGAAGAACAAAGTAGGAGGCCTCGTGCTGCCTGACCTCCGAAACTACTATACAGCCATGGTAGTCAAAACAGCCTGGTACTGGTACAATAACAGACATCTTGACCAATGGAACAGAATCAAGAACCCAGATGTAAATCCATCTACCTATGGCCACCTGATCTTTGACAAAGGCCCAAAGCCCATTAAATGGGGGAAAAGACAGTATTTTTAACAAATGGTGCTCCCCAAACTGGATATCCATATGTAAAAAAATGAAGCAGGACTCATACTTCACACCACACACAAAAACTAATTCAAAATGTATCAAAGACCTAAATATAAAATCAAAAACTATAAAGATCATGGAAGAAAAAATAGGGTCAACACTAGGGGCTCTAATATACAGCATAAATAGGATACAAACCATTATTAACAATACACAAACACCAGAAGATAAGCTAGATAACTGGGATCTTCTAAAAATTGAACACTTATGCTCACAAAAAGACGTCACCAAAAGAGTAAGAAGAGAACCTACAGACTGGGGGAAAAAATTTGGCTATGACACATCTGACAAAGGTCTAATCTCTAAAATCTATAGGAGAATAAAACACCTCTACAATATAAAGACAAATAATCCAATTAAAAAATGGGCAAAGCATATGAACATTCAGGCAGCTGACAGACACATGAGGAAATGCTCTTGATCACTAGCCATTAACCCATTGTGGTTGATTATGACTCATAGCTACCCTATAGGACAGAGTAGAACTGCTCCATAGGGTTTCTAAGGAGCGGCTGGTGGATTTGAACTGTCGACCTTTTGCACAGCAGCCGTAGCATGCCGTACTTCTTAACCACTGCACCACCAGGGCCCCAAAGAGAAATGCAAATCAAAACTACAATGAGATAACATCTCACCCCCACCTTACTGGCACAAATCAAAAAGACAGAAAATAACAAATGTTGGAGAGGTTACAGGGAGATTGGAACTCTTATGCACTGCTGGTGGGAATGTAAAATGGTACAACCACTTTGGAAAACGATATAGTGCTTCCTTAAAAAGCTAGAAATAGAAATACCATACAATCCAGCAATCCCACTCCTAGGAATATATCCTAGAGAAATAAGAGCCATCACATGAATAGACATAGGCACACCCATGTTCATTGTAGCATTATTCACAACAGCAAAACGATGGAAACAACCTAAGTGCCCATCAACAGATGAATGGATAAACAAACTATGGTACATACACACAATGGAATACTACGCAACAAAAAAGAACAATGATGAATCTGCGAAACATCTCACAACATGGATGAATTTGGAAGGCGTTATGCTGAGTGAAATAAGGACAAATACTGTATGAGACCACATTATAAAAACTCATGAAAAGGTTTATACACAAAAAGAAACAATCTTTGATGGTTATGAGGGAGAAGAGGGGTGGGGAGGGAAAAATACCAACTAGATAGTACATAAATGGCAACTTTTGTGAAGGGTAAGACAGTCAGTACACAATACTGGGGAAATAAGCACAACTTAACCAGGGCAAAGTCATAGAAGCTTCACAGACACATCCAAACTCCCTGAGGGACTGAGTTACTGGGCTGAGGGCTGGGGACCATGGTCTCAGGGTACATCTAGCTTAATTGGCATAACACAATCTAAAAAAGAAAAAAATTAAAATAAAATAAAATGTATGAAAATCATACTACCACTGATTGCAAAGCTAAGTGCTTTCAATGCAATGATTATGGTTATGAATTAGTAATGATCGCTAACATCCATCCTCACCCTAACCATCCATCAAAGTCTGATGACTAACCTGAGTCACTGGAGAAGCCACAATATTGTACCTTAGGGAATTGCTGCTTCAGGTTCATTTCACCATTGCTACTGTGTCTTTAAAATACTATTTGAATCACAAGCATTCCTGTAAATCGCCTTAACTTTTTTTTTTCCTAATAAGGCTGGAATAAATGATTAATATGATCACTTTGAGTGGTTTTTATATGCCCTGCACCAACCCAAGCCTTGCTATCATTACTTCATTTAACAGCTATGACCATCCTATAGCATTAGCTATAGCATTAGTCACTGGACACGTAATGATCTGCTAGGCTTTGCGTTAACAACTTTACAACTGTTTCCCCATTTTACAAGAGGAGAAGCCGAGCCTAAGAGATGTTAAGTTACTTGTCCAAGGTCCCATCCTAGCTAGGTGGTGAGGTTGGTGTTTGAAACCAGGTCTATTGGATATTTGACTCAATGTTATTTTCAGGGATATGCATCAATCAATCAGTTAATCGATGTCATGCTATTAATATCTGCTTATATACTTTATGTACATTTAATACAGTTCCATAAAGGTTTATCTTACAGTGAGGGACAGCAGGGATGGTCCCGTAATGACATGCTTCACGCTGCCCACATCCGTGAGTCTGTGCTCATTGTCGTCCCACCTTCCATAGGCCAGGTCGATCCCACCCACAAAGGCTATTGACTGGTCGATGACAACAAGCTTCTCATGATGAGCCCACAGATACACGGTGGATGACACATGGTCTGGGTGCCTCATCACCTTGCGAGGAAAAAACAAACCACACATAATGGCTATAAGTATATATTTTGGCAGCTCTTGATTTGAAAGTAACTTTGAGAAGTTATTAACCTC
This sequence comes from Dugong dugon, assembly GCA_030035585.1. Classification (NCBI taxonomy): domain Eukaryota; kingdom Metazoa; phylum Chordata; class Mammalia; order Sirenia; family Dugongidae; genus Dugong; species Dugong dugon. Next base: position 48,530,680 of record CM057479.1, read on the forward strand.
CTAACCTCCATTGATAAGAAAACTTGATGTAATAAATTATGCTAAATACCCACTAAATGTTTGAGGGGTATTTTTTGTAGAATTCTTCTTTACAGAAAAGAGTGGAAAATGTCTTCTTTTTAAACATAATCCATATGTTAGATGAAATAGGTCTTTTTTCTCCCCTGAAAAGCATTTCCTATAATTCAAATACCAGAACCAAAATGTGCTATGTATACACCAAAGAAAATCCCAAACTTCTAATTTGATTCCCAGTATGTAGCAGAGGAGACTCCTATTTACTTTTTAAGGGCCCCCTTATATGTCATATTTTGGGGAGCTGCCATTTAGCTTGAAGTTTTGCCTCACATTCCAATAAAAGTCAGCTTGATTTGGTAGCTGGTTCACTTTTCCTCCTATAAAAATTATGTTATATCTGGGATTATACAAAACTCTAACATTTTCTAACCAACATCTATCTCTGGCAATATTTTAAATAAGTATATTAATATTTTTGTGGCCATTAAGTTGAAATAGTAAGCATATGGATATGGGTATATATCTGAAAGAAACTTTGAGAAGTTATTAACCTCCTTCTTTCTAATAGAATTCCCCTAAATAACCCCAGTTTGACCTATTCTATGTTTATACGCCTTTAAGTAAAGAGATTCCAAAATATTTGGCAACTGCTTTTTTTATCTTTTTATTTATTTTTGATTTTTTTAATTGTGGTAAATATGTAGGTTAACAAAACTTTGCCATTTCAACAGTTTTCACATGTACATCTCAGTGATATCAGTTATGTTCATCATATTTTTCAACCATCACCCTTAACCATTTCCAAATTTTTCCATCACCCTTAACAGAAGCTCAGTGTTCCCTAAGCATTGTGCTTCCTTTCCCTCTTCTTCTCCCCGACCCACGCCGATTAATCACTAAAAACTTTGGTCTCTATACACTTGCCTATTCTAGATATTTCATATAAGTGGGATCATTCAATATTGGTTCTTGTGACTTATTTCACTCAGCACGTTTTCAAGGTTTATCCATGTCGTCGCATGCATCTGGACTTCACTTCTCTTTATGGCTGAATAATATTCCATTGTATGTGTGTCCCATGCTTTGTTGATCCATTTATCTACTGACAGATATTCAGGCTGCTCCCACCTTTTGGCTATTGCGAATAGTGCTGCAATGAGTATTGGTATACAAGTGTCAGTTTGTGGTCCTGCTTTTAACTCTTTTGGGTTCCCCTAAGAGGGGAACTGCTGTATCATATGGCAATTCTATGTTCAACTTTTCAGGAATCACCAAACTGTCTTCCACAGCTGCTGTACTATTGTACAATCCCACCAGCAATGGAAGAGGGTTTCAGCCATGACATTTAATAAGGCTTTGATTACTATTATTTCATCTAAATGTCAACTGTTGGACACTTTTATTTATGAATTTTTTAAAATAAAAACAGTGTATCTATATTAAGTAAAAAATTTAAAATAGAGAAAAGAAGAAACCATACAGAAAAGCCCATCACTCTAATCAAATACCTTTATTAATCGTCTTATATTTTCACCTTTTTACTTTTATGGTTATTTTTCTCTATTTAACATAGCTTTAAACATACTATACGTGCTGCTAAATCTTGCTTTTCTTTTTAACATTATACTAAATGATTTTTTAATATGTTAGACTGAAATTTAAACATTTCTTATCTAATCAGGTACTTAAAGGACATATAAAACTGCTAATCACCATCTTTTTGTAAAGCTTCTACTTGTAGACAATCCTTAAATTGCCTGCAAGACCACTGGTTTCTAGGCCGAAAATCTGTAATTCCCTTCATTTTTCCTTAGAGATTCAAACTGTTTAATCTTTTGGTTGTTTTAATTCCTCACTTATTCTTTGCAAAGTTATATACATTCATTTATTCATTCACTAAAGAGTCAAATAAGTACCACTCTTAAAGTGGTACTTACTGTGTATGGGGTGTGTCATACCAGAATCACAAAGATATCTGATGAAGCCTGAATAATCTGATCCCTTAATTGTATTTATCTTTGATCCTTTTTTATTTGTTTTTTGTACAGTAGTGAGCAGGATCGACCCTATAGTTTCAGTTATTCATGAACAAATTCTAGTTGCTTTATGTTACTTAAACACGAAATCTTTTCATCCTGGCACAGTTCCTTGCACTTAGTAGGTGCTTGATAAAAATTTGGTAAATAAATGAATACTATTTAGAAATGATTCAACTCAAAAATTCAATTTTGGGGAGAAACAAACATTTTTATTTTATTTTTAACAAAGTGAAATATACTACTCTTATGTATTTTAAGCCTGCTGGAGATTTATCAATTGATTGAGTCTCCAATCATCTCAATGACTGGGCAATATTTATTGATAGGTTTTAGGTCTTTGGTAAAGTATCAAAGAGTTTTCAAATTGCTTATCATTTTATTTACTTTATTAGTATTTTATACTAGATGCTATTAATAAGAGGAGTCCGGTTGATGCAAACGGTTTAGTGCTTGGCTATTAACTAAAAGGTTGGTGATTCAAATCCAGCCAGAGGCAACTTGGAAGAAAGTCCTGGTGATCTACTTCTGAAAGATCACAGCTATTGAAAAACCTACGGAGCAGTTCTACTGTGACAACATGGGGTCACCATGAGTTGGAATAAGCTCAATGGCAACTGGTTTGGTTTTGGTTTTTACCAATAGTAAAAGCCCTTTGAAGCCTGGAGGAGCTCTCTTTGTTGCACCAGTGTTCAGGGGATGTCACAGGAAGATCACATCTAAGAGGTTCCAGGATAATCTTTTTATGAACATTTTATTGTGTTTTGGGTGAAAGGTTACAGAGCAAATTAGTTTTTCATTGAACAATTTAAACACGTTTTGTTTCATGACTTTGGTTGTAATCCCCTCAATGTGACAGCACTCTAGCCACTTCCTAAGTTCCTTGTTTCCATTTGTCCATCCTTCCTGCCCCTTCTTGCCTTCTGAACTTTGTTCTGGGGCAAATGCCGCCCTTTTGGTCTGGTGTGGTTGATTGTTCTGAAAAGAACATTCCTCATGGGTGTTACTCTTCAGTTTATATAGGCCTGTCTATTGTTTGGCTGAAAGGTGATCTCTGGGAGTGGTTCAGTTCCAGGTTTGAAGGGTGTCTAAAGGCCATTATCTGGGTGGTTCCACCAGTCTCTATCAGACCAGTAAGACTGGTCTCTTTTGTGAATTTGAATTTTGGTCTAGATTTTTCTCCTACTCTGTCCAGGAACCTTTACTGTGATCCTGCTCTGCGCAGTTGGTAGTGGTAGCCAGATACCATCTAGTTCTCCTGGCCTCAGGCTAGTGGAGGCTGTGGTTTGTGTGGTCCGTTAGTCCTTTGGCCAATTGTTTCCTTGAAACTTTGATTTTCTTCCCTCTTCTTTGCTCCGGACAGGAAGCGATCAATAGCTGTATCTTAGATGGCTGCTTACACGCTTTTAAGAACCCAGTTGCTATTCACCAAAGCAGGATGTAGAACACTGTCCATATGGACTGTGTTATGCCAATTGACCTAGATGTCCCCCGAGACTATGGTCTTAAGCCCTCAAGCCCAGTGACTCTGTCCCTTGAGGTGTTTGGTTATGACTAGGAAGTTTTCATAAGTGTGCCCCCTATGTGCTCTACTATATACATGGATACATTTGCAGCACATACAAATGGTATGTAGAAATATCATCTGCCAAACCTATATATGCGCATGGGTGTGCAGGATAATCTTAATATAGAACGTGAGAACAGGGTTCTTGACTAATAAAACAGCTCTAGGAAGCTTGTTCTTGGCGAAACTGTCACTTTCGATGATCAGGGCCAGAAAAGCAGAAATGTGAAGTTGGCTGACCCCATCAACGTAGGGAGTATAAGAAAGTATAGCTTTTGTTTTATGACTGAGAATGGGTGCAAAGTTATTTATTCAAAATATACACTAGATTACCACTGCTTAGAGTAAAACATATAAACATATCTGAAAAACTGCTACAGAATAATAAAGAAGAAACACTGTTCACTAAGATGAACCTGAATACCTTTATGTTGGGGTGCAGACGCATTAAAGTCCTCTTGCTGTATTCACTATTGATTCCAAGAGCAAGTCCCACCTCTTTGTAAAGCATTATGAAGATCCTCACACCCTGTTGCTGTCACAAAATAAAATGAAAAGACAAGTGAGTATCTCTTGGAAATAGATTTTCTTTTTCTTCTTCCTTTCTAATCCTTCTTCAGCAAACAAGTATAATAAAATATTTCATGAAAAAGGCAATACAAGGTGAACACAGACATAATAAAAGTAAAAATGTATCTCCCTCCCATTCCTATCACCTTGTCACACTAAGCAAGAGTGTGACAATTAGTCAATATTTGACTAATCACAGATCCAGAATCTTGAAATTGTAACTTCAACTGCTGAAAGCATCTGATAGTCTTACATCATGTAACATTTCCAAACGCTTGTCATTGAGAAAGGTTTTAACCTTATTCATGTTACAGGATTAGGGGTTTTTTTTTGGCTTGTTTATTTATATTTCAACTCAGCTGAAATAACACTAATAAGAAACTTTGATGTAATAAAATTGAATCACACGTTTAAGAAGCCTTATTGGGTTGAAAACATCTCATTTATAAGAATTGGGTATTTTTGCAATGCTACGAAAATGTGAAATAGCATGTAAGTTAATATTCTTAGGTTCTACATCACAGGATAGAAACTCTTGGGAGCAAACCAAACACATATGCAGTCCTGCAATATTGCTCTGCCAATGCTAAAAAGCACGTTTAGGTCCCTAAATTTCTATTAATAGCTCATCACTTCAAAATTCTAGTACTCTATCTCTCCTGACATTGTTGTCAGTAATACCTGAAAGGAGCCCCTAGGTGGTGCAAGTGGGTAAGTGCTTGGCTGCTAACTGAAAGGTTGGAAGTTCGAGTCCACTCAGAGGCACTTTGGAAGAAAGCCCTGGTGACCTACATTCCAAAAAATGAGCCATTGAAAACCCTATGGAACACAGTTCTACTCTGATGTAGATAGGGTTGTCATAAGTCGGAATTGACTTGATAACTTTCTTTTTTTTTTAATATCTGAAAATATATGTTTTTTTGGAAGGGCATGCTAGATTTATGTTCTGGTTTGCATATGGGGATTTGAGTAGAAGGAGAAGATCTATCCTTGCTCTAAAAAAAAAAAAAAAGAATATATATGTCATTCTACTTCTCTGGTTAACAGCTGGCCTTTGGAGCTCACTTACGAGTACGTAAGCACAGATTTGAGTAAAGAAATAAGGAAGTGAAAGTGCAGGCAAGAAGGGAGCAGATTAATTTCAAGGGGTCTGACCATCGATTACTCGACAATAAGCCACTAACTGAGGACTCAAAGTGAAAACTAGAGAATTATTTTATTTTTCTCCTCTACTGTTCAGATCTATTTTGCTACTCAAATATTTTAGAATTCAGCACTCTATAGCAGTTAAAATAGCCTCCCATTGACAGATATAATACAAAGCTTAAAACCCCAAATTTCAATCTAAATTATCGAACATTACACTTGACATCTTTCATCATGGTTCATTCATTTTAAATGGATAAAATTCTGCTTCTTAGGCTTAATACTTTATTACTCATGAAGGGCAGTAGTTGGGAATTAGGAACTTGGCTTAAATCCTATAGTCTCCCATTTACCTGCATAACTAATGGATTTTTGAAATAATAGAGATGTTAACACCAATGGATTGCATTATTACTCTCCATCTATTAACACCTAACATTTTCTTATATACTAGGCCTTTTCTCATTGAAATAAATTAACTCTGCAGGAAATAGAGTAGAGACTTTTAAGACTAATCATGAAATAAAATACAAAAAGTTCATTTTTAAGTGGCCTGGTTTATAATGATTTACTTATACCTGGATGCATAATAAATAGTTAAGTAGTGACAAGATCTATGTGATAATAAAGTAACAAACTCTTCTACTTTTGGTCAAGGTATTATGACGCTATCATAAACTATAAAGGGTAAAGGAAAAAATTCCTTGGGAATGAAGGCATTTGACTGGGTCACAATAGTGCCCACTTACACAAAACGTGGGAAATACTTGCGTAAGATGAAAGCCAAAGTTAAAAAACATATATAAAGGGCTGACGGTAATTCTGTAATTTAAGAAATACACTTTTTGAAATATCCAGGGTAATACCAATGCCTTCTGGTGACCCTTGGGGAAGTTACTTTTGCTTAGAGAGGGGGAACGGAAGCATGAATAAGTGGAAGCGGGAAAACAGGTGATTCCAGGTTAATTACATGCCATGTTTCTCATCTCTGCTGTACTCAACTAACCTGAACGTGCCACAGAATAAACTTCATGAAAGTTGAGGTTTAAAACATAAGTTCTGTCCCCTTTCCTAATTAGCTTCTCATCAACTAGAACAGATCCAACAGTATGAACAACGTGTACTTTTAGGGGCTTTATGTATATAAAATACATGTAAAGACAATGAAAAATAAAAATATTTCATAGTTGAAATCAAAGAGACTTGGTTCCTTAGCCAGCTTTTTCTCTGATTGTTCCAAGTACTATGGTCAAAACTTTTTCTAGGTGCAGCCAAGGTTAGTTCTAGATGCCTGAAGGTAGCGTGGTTTACCCCCAGGAAAATCACTAATCTTATCACTTGTCACGGACTTCTCCAGGACTTCAGCATTGTAGGAAAAGGAAAGGATAACAAGAAGTCCTATCCTCCGCATTTAAAAGCAGGCAGCCTTGGGATTCGAGCCCACAAATCTTCATGGGCCCCCACCTCCTCCGATCTTTTCTTTTTTTTTTTAACCAGTTTTGTTTAAAGCATAGATCTCGAGGTGGAAGATACCTTCTCTCTTTCCCACCAAGCCCTTGTAGCCCACCATATTGATAAGATTCAATTTGATTTTCTGTGCACAGATGTGATTATTTGTCTCGCTTGGCAAACTTCAACCTCTTTCCTTTCTATTGGTCACTGACTGCAACACAAGAATGTGCCTTCTGGTCCAAGACAGAAAGAAATCAGCCTGAAGACAACTCCTCCCCCACCCCCCACCCCCCACCCTTTTTCTTAAAGTCTCCAGGTTGCTATACTTGCATATTCCTTTGGTGTAAGTCTCATCAGAAATAGCACATATTTCTAAGGTTGAAATAAACAAAACCAAGGTGCAGGAATACAATTACCGTAACTATGATATAATTTAGTCCCTGGTGTTAAGCTCTCGACTACTAACTGAAAGGTTGGCAGTTCCAACCCAGCTAGAGGTGCCTCAGAAGAAAGTCCTGGTGATCTGCTTCTAAAAGGTCACAGCCTTGGAAATCCTACAGAGCACAGTTCTGCTCTGCACACATGGGATCGCTATGAGCCAGAATCTACTGCACAGCAAGTGGTTTGGTTTTTTCTCGGTTTAAGTGTAGTAAAAGGTAGAACTACGGAAATCTTTGGGATGCTGATTTCTTTTACGTTTTAAAAATCTGCCTCTTAATATTAGTTTATACTATTTTAAATGATGCTATTGCATATCAGAAGGCCAAAGAAACAGGAAAATATCAACATGGTTATTACCGGAGAACAAACCATTGTATTTTTTCCCTAAGAAACAGCCATTATAAGAGGTGCTTGCCTATCTGTTGGCTATATGGCAGAGATGCTTTCTAAATTCCTCTCAAAAAACCTATGCAATCAGATAAAAGAAAAAATCCATTTTAATCAATCAACTGTACAGGCCTCTGAGACCCAGTAATGTGAGAATAAATATTATTTTTCAACCCAGCACTTTGTGAGGTTACTTTGTGACTTTCAAAAACTAAATGATGTATGTGAAGTAGTGTTTATGAGCATATAGAATTTTGATCTGGAATGACGTGAGTGTTAAAAATGTACGAACAAAATAATAACATGGTGTTTGATTAAGGAAGAATAATTCTGCTAAATGTATCAGTGACAAATTAATCTTTAATAGTATTACTATTTCCTCAGGAACTTTTAAAAATTATTATCCACAATTTAAATACTACAAAATTCAGAAAGTGGATGAAATGGAAACAAAGCCCTGTTATCAGGCAATAATATTTACTTAGCCATGGTGTTCACCAAGGACCTCCCCAGAGTTCATGGGGCATAAAGGCAAAGAGAAGCCACACTAGTGATATACAAGTCAACCCGACTGGCACACGAGGGCAACAGACAAACAGGTCCAGCCAACATGGTGGTAGAGGGTCAGACCTGTAGGGCCTTCCTCCTGAGCCCTGTTTAGGCATTTACTAGCTTTCTGGCATTTTCTTAGATGTCCTGTAGGCACCTCACACTCAAGTGATCTAAAATTTAGCTTTGTGAATGCGAGTCTCCCAACTTTCTCCCACTACCAGAGTCACCTTCCCAATATGGCATTTTGATCAAGTCACCCCTCCTCCACTCCCCCCACACAAAGCCTTCACGTTCTAGTTCAACCTGCTGTTCCAGTTTGATCCTCAATCCTACATATGCTAACACTCAGTTGAGTGATCAGAGCCTTCTGCATTCCTGCCTTCAGAATGTTTCCTCACAACATTTCCTATCCTGAGAAATTTCTTCGTTCCCTTCAAAAATCTTTGCTCATCCTACATGCCCTAAATCTCTCATGTTGTGAGGGGCCTCCTGGATCATATCTGCCCAGTTCTTTCCCTCTTGCGTTTGAATCTTGGCACTGCCTCTGTACCTCTGTTGATACTTGTGTAGATTTTTAAACTCCTTCAGGCCAAAAATCATGTCTTTTATTTATGTACATCCTCATATAATTAGCAAGTACCCTGCACACAGTAGGGCATTCAACAAATACATGGTGATTGAAACCTAAAATAGGGACGTATTGGCTAAACACTATTGGAAGAGATTTACTAGTTGGTTGGAGATTGCTAGTCAAGCCTGGAAAAATTTACTAAAATGGAATCTTGAGGAGAAATGGGAACTGTACCATTTGACAGAGAGAAACAGAGAAAGTTACAGCCCATTCAATAGGTAGAAAGGAGTTAGGTAAGGTTAGGACTGAGACCCAGGACATGAGGTCTTCATCAAGCCCTCCATGAGCATGGATGAAATCTTATTCACTGTGGCATCCTTCAGAGTCCCTGGGTGGTACAAACAGTTAAGTGAAAAGCCAGCAGTTCGAATCCACCCAGAGGCACCTCAGAAGAAAGCCTTGATGATCTACTTCTGAAAGATCACAGCCATTGAAAACTCTAAGGAGCATAGTTCTACTCTAACACACATGGGGTTGCCATAAGTCGGAACTGACTTGATGGCAACTGGTTTGTTTTGTTTTGTTTTTGGGGGGGTGGCATCTTTAGTGAATGGTGCAACGCCCATTTGATAAGCGATACTCAGTAACTGTGTGTTGAATTACTTAATGAATGAATATATGAATAAGTGAAGAATGCCTTTGAGAATCAGAATTGCCACTTTGGTGAATGAAATTCTGTTGAGAAAATGAATTAGACCAACCACAAAAATGCTGCTGTTTGGCAGAACACGTATCTGATATAAAGATTATCAACTTCTTTTGCCTTCGATATGAGCAATGAGGTCTGACTATATCTATACATATCTTCAGAAATCCTAAAATCAAAGCATGAGGAAGAGACATCAAAGTGGGGAAGGGGGAAGTAAGTGGCAAGAGGGTTAGTAGAACATAGGGAATAAGAAAGGAGAAATGAGTGAAGGCTGCAAGAAATAGAAAAATGCTACCCACAATTGATTACGATCTACAAATTCTGCTAGAATGCTTAATGATAGAATAAAGGAAGATTAAGACAGTCTCAATAATAGTAAAGGGGTTAGTCCATTCCATCCCTGATTTTGGACATAATTAATAATACATTCAAAGTTATTATAATTTACTTAATTTCATTTGGTTAAGGACCTACTACATAAAAATAATTCATTAGAAGTAGTCCTCAGTGATCCTATCCTGCTTCAGTTATTTTTATAATAAAAAGGGCACACTCAACGCTCACCCAGAATCTACAGGGCCAAATACACAGGAAACAGTTCCAGATTATTACCATGAACTGTCCCAAAATTGGAACCAAAGTACCAATTATTGAAGTTCCTGTCTGATATTCTTCCATATCAGCTTGCTCCGTCTCTCCAGATGACTCTGTCTTTTACTCAAATTACAAAATAATGAATAAAATGAAATGCTGTATTTCATTGCATCATTTATTATTTAATGATGAAATTTTATTAAAAATTTTTTGCCTATAAAATTAACTGCCCATAACTGATTAAAAAACCAAAAATGAGAGTTTCTAACATAATCCATGCTATGAGTTTGGCTAAAATATTTATGTAGTCAAAATTAACTAAATGAACTGGAAAACAGTAAGTATTCCACTATTTATCAAGCGCTAAAGAAAAAAGTTATATGAAGTTATATGAAGGACTTTGAAAAAGAAAAGACATTTCAGGGAAAATAAACTTTATATCAGCGTTTGTTTGTAAAGTACGTACTGCTTTTCGCTTAAGAATGCAATCCAACCTCCAGCGATTCCCTTCAACCACCGGGCGTTTCAGGAAAATTTCTGGACTCAACCTAAAATCATGAAACCAAGATTTCAAATAACTAAAACAAAATATAAAGTTCTGATTGTGACATAGGATGCAAAGGCAATATCAGCCCAAATGAAGACATGACCATCCTCTACTGTGGTGGGCCATCTAAAGTTTGCTATGAGTCTATATACAACTTCATATAGGAATGAGAATTTTTATCCATATAAAAAGTCAATATCAATTTGTCTCCTCACTCACACACACACAAACACACACACACACACATAAACACACATGGACCCTGTTGATTGCACACCCAACAGCCACTCTCAACCCTGACCTTCCTTGCTGTCAGAGTCTACTTCTCTTTATAGTAGATGAATATTCTAGGTACTTGTTTTTCCAGACTCCTGTGCAGCTAGAGCATGATGTGACACAATCATGGACAATGAGATGTATGAGGAGGTACAAGTGAGGGTAACTGGGAAAAGTTTTCCTCCTTGATGACAGAAACACACACGGCAGGAGAAAGCCCAGCCTTCACTTCCAGCTTTGGGTTGGATATTGTATGGGGGTATGATGCTTGGAGAGCTGCAGCTATATTGAAACTCTAAGGGGAAGGCCCAGACCCCTGAAATCACTAAACCATTGCACCAACCCTAAGATAGCCCAACTCTGGACTTCCCATTAAATGACACAAATAAATCCTCATTGTTTAAGCCACCTTTAGTTGACTATTCTGTTACTCTGAGCCAAAAGCATTCTAACTGATAAAAATACATATTGACTTCCTATACTAAGGAACAGTGTTCGTGGGAACTTGGAGTTTTCTGAGAAAGGAGGAAGAAAGAAATGCCGATATATGAAATGTTGCCAACACAAGAACAGAATCCTGGACCTTTCCTCCACAGCAGTGCCACAGGCAGCTGAGAGTACAGAGCGTCACTTCTTCCCCTTGGGTTGAGTTCTAAAGTCAGTGTCTGAGTTAATCTGCATGTGTTATATATAACTTTCCTGTAATGAGGAAAAATCAACAAATAACAAAACAAAACTCTATCAGGTGAAATTCTAGATCTGAAGAGGCACGAGTAGACTGTGTAGGGTTTAAAGCCTTGTAACATTCTGGGCTAGAATATTGCCATGACAGAGACTCCACTAAACTTGTGGAAACAATAGGATTTGAAGGAGCTAATGAGATTAAAAGAAATACTTTTTATGTTCTACTTCAGTCAGTTAAAGAAAATAAAAACCTACAGGTAAAGTGTATCTAGAGAAGACACATATTGAGTAAGATAGATAAGTAAACAGAGAAATAAAGGAGTGCGTACAGTATGCTGTTACTGTTAGGTGCTGTCGAGTCAATTTGGATTCATAGCGACCCTATGTGACAAAGTAAAACTGTGTCACAGGGTTTTCTAGGATGTAATCTTTACAGGAGCAGATCATCAGGTCTTTCTCTAGGGGAGCCACTGGATGGGTTCAAACTGTCAGCCTTTCAGTTAGCAGCTGGGTGCTTAACTACTGGCTTAACCAGGGCTTCTTGTATATAGTATAAATATTTGCATATTTAGCATTGGAAATGGACTCAAAGGTAATCTACGCCCAAACAAAAAATGCAGCTACTAATAGGAAAAGTGTTAAGAATATTTAAAAAGATATTTAAGTATATAAGTGCAAAACTGTGCACTGCTAGTTCACTAAAACTGAGAAATCTCTAAAAACATATATACACTTGCAATATACATTTTTTCATGTGTACATTAACTATGGGCTCAGATGGTGTTAGTTCTGACACCACTTTTAAAGCTATACTACAATTAAGTCTTTTTTGTCCTTTATTTTATTTAATACAGGAGCATTATGTGCCCTATATGCAGAACATTCTGCTAGGAACTTCAGAGGATATTAAAAAAGCACTCAAGGGGCCCTCAATCTTGAGGATAATGCATAAACAGATAAAAGACAGAGATCCATGCTATAAAATAAGTATAAATAATGGTTGTATGGCAAAGAGATATAAGTCACCAAGCATATCTAAGCAATTAAGCAGTTATTAGATAAGTAAGGTCCAAAAGAATTGAAAAATACTACATTTCATTGCATCTAGGACATCAGTAATTGTAAGGTACATCATTAATTTATGCACCACTAGGAAAGAAAAAATGCCGATAATTATAATTTAAGATGTTATTGAGTGTAAGATGCATTCTGAGTTCAGGGGTGTTAAAATACAATTCTAAAAAAATGTACCTCTTAGAAAAGTTTATAGCTTTAACTGCTTATATGAAAGACAAAAAGTTTAAAATAATCCTGCAAGCAATACAACATCAAGTTCGTAAAAAATAAGTAAAAGGTAAACCTTTGGATATAGGATGTACAATGATGTTAATGGAGACTCACCATCAGAAATGGAAGAAGAAAGAGCAAATTGGGAATAGGTTTAATATGTTAATGTCATATGTTATCTGTTGTTCATATGATAAATGTGGCAATTGCAAGTTGTATAATGTAATATGTGTAGTAACTACTAAGAAATCACCAAGAAAAAATACACAGAAGAAAAGAAGGAAGAAATCAAAACGGCTCATCACAAGAAAGAAGCCAAACACAAATAATGACAGAAAAATGAGAATAAAAACACAAAGAAGATATGAAATACTAAACAAACAAGTAGCAAAATGAATGAGGTAGACACTTCATTTTTGGTAATAATCTTAAATGTAAATGGTCTAAACTTCTCATGCAAAAGGTAGACGGAATGGATTAAAAAACAAAAAATGACCCACCCTTTTGCTGTCTACAAGAATTACACCTTAGACATAATGACACAGACTGAAAATGAAAGGATGGAAAAAATATTCTATGCAAACAGTAAACAAAAAAGAGCAGGGTAACGAGACTCATAACAGTTAAATAGGCTTTAAATCAAAATCTATTATGAGAAATAAATAAGAAATTACATAATAATAAAAGGGTCAATCCAGCTTGAAGACATAACAATTATAAATATACATGCACGTAACAGCAATGCTCCAAAATACATAAAACAAATACTGACTAATATGAAAGGAGAAACAGACAACTCCACAATAATAGTTGGGGACTTCAACACACCACTTTCAATCTACACAGAACATCTAAAAAGAAAGTCACTAAGGACATTGAGGAAACCCTGCTGGTGTGGTGGTTAAGAGTTTGGCTGCTAACCAAAAGGTCAGCAGTTTGGATCTACCAGGTGCTCCTTGGAAACCCTGTGGGGCAGTTGGAAACCCTGTCCTATATGGTCTCTATGAGTTAGAATTCACTTGATGGCAATGGGTGGGTAATGACACTGAGATCTTAAATAAAATCACAAGCCACTTTGACCTAATGGACATATATAGACACTCCACTCATCATCAGAACAATACACATTTTTCTCCAGCACACACGGATAATATTCCAGAGTAGACCATATGCTAGGACACACAAGTGTCAATAAATTTAAAAAGATTGAAATCATACAAAGCATCTTCTCTGATCATAACAGTATGAAGCCAGAAATCAACACCAGAAAAAATAAGGAAAAAAAAAAAAATACAAGGAAACTAAGTAATACACTACTTAAAAAACCAGCAGGTCAAAGAAGAAACCACAAGTGAAATTTAAAAAATTCTTAGAATGAAAACACAACATATCAAACCTTTGGGACACAGTAAAAGCAGTACTCAGAGGGAAATTCACAGCAATAAATGCCTACATTAAAAAAGAGGAAAGATCCAAAATCAAAAACTTAAACTGACAATTTGAACAAATAGAAAAGGAAGAATAAAAGACGCCTAAAACTAGCAGAAAAAAAAAAAGGAAGTGATGATAGGACAGAAATAAATGAAATGGAAAAACACTAGAAAAAAATCAATAAAACCGGAAGTTGGTTCTTTTGAAAGGATCAATAAAATAGACAAACCACTGGCTAGACTGACAAAAGAAAAAACAAAAACAAACAAACAAAAGAAAATGAGAACAGGCAAATAACCAAATTAAGAAATGAAACTTAGAGGATCATAACAGATTACTATGAAAAATTGTACTCCAACAAATTTGAAAACCTAGATGAAATGGACAAATTCCTAGAAACACACTACCTACCTAAACTAATATAAGGTAGAAAATCTAAACAGACTCATTACAAAAGAAGAGATTGAAGATGTCATCAAAAAACTGCCAAAAAAAAGTCCAGGACCAGATAGCTACAGTTGGGAATCCTACCAAACATTCAGAGGAGACGACACCAATTCTACTCAAACTCTTTAAAAACATAGAAGAGGAAGGAAATTTCCTAATGCTTTCTATGAAGCCTGTAAAACACTGCTGCCTAAACCAAGCAAAGACATCACAAAAAAGAAAATTACAGACGAATATCCCTCACAAGCATAGATGCAAAAATTTGCAACAAGATTCTAGCCAACAGAATTAAAAAACATATAAAAAAAAAATCATACATCATGATCAAACGGGATTCATACCAGGACTACAAGGGTGGTTCAACATTAGAGAATCAACCAGTGTAATCCACAAAATATATAAAACAAAGGAAAAGAACCATACGATCATATCAAAGGATAGAATGGGAGAAAAATGTAGAACAAAACACAAATTCTTAAAAATATCCATACTAACTGGACTAGTTGAGACCAGAGGACTCCCTGAGACTATCGCCCTGAGATACTCTTTAAATCTTGACCTGAAACTTTCCCAAGATCTCCTTTTAGTGAAATAGCACAGTGGCAGATGAAATAAAAGATATTACTTGTAAGATCAGTGCTCAACTAAAAAACCATCTGTATGAGACCAAAAAGTCAACATTTACTTTAAAGCAAAATGAGAAGATAAGGGGGCAGGGAAACTAGAGTACTGGAAATGGAACAACCAGAACGCAGTTAAAGAGAATGTTGACACATTGTGGAAAATGTAACTGTTACCGAACAATTGTGTGTGGAAACTGTCAAATGGGAACCTAACTTGTTATGTAAACTTTCACCAAAAACACAATAAAATATTGTTTAAAAGAGAGAGAGAGAGAAAAGCGGAGCTAAGCTACACTCTGCATCTGCCCAAGCTGCACAAAAATTAGCAATGGAGCTGGCAGCCATATCTCATTGCCTTAGCTCGTTTTAGGACTGACCTCCAATGAACACTGGATAGTTAGCTCATGGGTGACATGAGACAGCACCAAGCACGGAAAAGACCCAGAACAAGTGCTCTGCTTGCTGATTGATCCAGATAAACAAGCAAAGAATGCTCACTCACCTTGTTTAGAATCTACTTCTTTTCATGCCTTCAACATTTAGCTAGGATTTAGTCTTCACCTTAATTTCCAGGTAGCCTGGGTGCTACGGCTGCTAACCAAAAGGTTGGCATGTTCAAATCCACCAGGTGCTCCTTGGAAACTCTATGGGGCAGTTCTACTCTGTCCTATAGGGTCGCTATGAGTTGGAATCTACTCGATGGCAGTGGGTTTGGTTTTGGGTTATTTAATGGGCTAATCACAATCTCTTCGACTTGACAGCCTACCTCAGAATTCACCTCTTCAGGAAATCTCTCCTGAGTAAATCTACCCAAATCTGATTACTACTTTATCCAGCACCTTCAAAAATTTCAATTTGCACTTAAAAGAATCTCAGTTAAAAGGGACCTTAGACATCATGCAGTGCACCTGACTGTCTTGAGAGGCCGCTGTGTGATATGTGGGCTCTAGAGCAGACACACCTGGATCAAAGCAGCACTGGCAGGTACTGACTCTGAGCTTGGGCGGTTCCCTAACCTGCTTCTTACTTTTCTCATCTATAACACAGTCCCTGGCATCTAGTAAGACTTCAGTAAATAGTAGCTGTTATTATTATTACTTCTACTATGCCCTAGAAACTACCCTGTAGAAAAGTTAATGTGACTTACCCAAAGTTAGTAATAGTTGGGCAAGGGCTCCTAAGATGGTCTGAGTGGAAACCCTCACCATTTCTCTCTGGGACCACTGTGTAGCTTACTAGGGGTCTCTGTAACCCCTCTTCAATTTGTCTTATACACTGTTACCAGAATGGCACCTTTCAGAAAACAAATTTGATTAAAACACCCACGCTCAAAAAATCTTCAGCGGTTCCCACTGTTCATTGCTCACAGGATTAAGTCCAGACTCCTTAGCAGCTCACCCAATGTCCTTCACAACTTGGCCTAATCTATCTTTTGGTATCATCTCACTCTACAGTCCTAATGGACCCTATGCTCAAGCCACATACAATCTCCGCTGTCCTCCAAAAACGCTGTGCTGTTTCACACTCCTATGCCTTGGTCCTGGCTACCCATCTGCCCAGAACACCCATTCCTTCTTTTCATTAGAGTCCACTCCATTATCCCAGAGCCATCCTGGCGCTCTCTTCTGTGAAGCTTCTACCATGGCTGCAGGCTGTCCTTGCCTTTCCTCTGTGCCTTCTATGTTGGTCCTCCCCACTGAGTTTTCCCCAAACCTTTGTTTTATGTCTAATTTCCTAACTCTATATTGTTTGAGAGTAGGGGCTGTTTCTCATTCATCTTTATATTCACATAGCCTAGCTAAGTATCTGACCGGCCGGTACGCACTGCCATCAAGTTGATTCTGACTCATAGCGACCCTATAAGACAGAGTAGAACTAATAGCTCTTGAATGAATAAGCAAAAAAATTAACACATGAATGGATGGATGGATAAATGAATTAATGAACAAACAAAACTGAAGTACTTCTAGGTCCCTAGGACTCACTTTTGTTTCTCATTTCACTGTATGTGCCCTTGTTTGCATGCTAATTATTTTAGAAGCATATTACTACAGTTTTCATGTAAGTATATGATGTCTTTTGAATTAAATTAGAAGCTTCTTAAGGACAAGTGCAACCCTAACTATGCTTTTTCACTCTCTCAGATCCAACTACATCAGGGTTTTGTTACATTTCTGAATGTTCCCTTTTGCAATATACTGTGCATGATAAGGAATTTCTTCACATGTTATGAGGAAAGTGACGGCAAAGGCCGTATTTCAAAGGGTATGTTGTAATAAGATGTTATCCTAATGCAGTCATGAAAAAGAAATACACCCTGATTCATTCCCTTGCTGACAGTAGAAGAGAAAACATTCAGGTTCCATCTCTTTAGATGTTTAAAGGAAAGTCTGTGTTTTAGTGTTCAGAACCTTCAGAAGAGACATTATTTTCTTGCACAAAGCATAAAAATATGTACTCAGTGGAAAACCTATTTTCAGTCTCT
The DNA here is from genome assembly GCA_030035585.1 of Dugong dugon. NCBI lineage: Eukaryota > Metazoa > Chordata > Mammalia > Sirenia > Dugongidae > Dugong > Dugong dugon. The sequence continues at coordinate 48,548,503 of CM057479.1, forward strand.
CTCATATCTTTGCCAGAAATATTTTAAAAAAAGAACATAGTACTACATTAGGCTTGGATTTATTCTCATAAGTGTTTACAAAATATTTAACAGAGGAAAAAGCTTCTAAGAATGAAACTGACTGAAAAGACATATTTGGCAGAATTTTAAAGGGTGGGATAAGCTCCTCCACAAACATGACAATAAACAGGTTCATAGACTGTCAGTCACATATCTTATCTCTTGGCTTTAGATCAGTGAGTCTCAACCAGGTGAGATATTGCCCCCAAAGGACATTTGTCAATGTCTGGAGACATTTTTGGTCGTTACAACTGGGATTGGCAAGTCTAGAGACATTTTTGGTTGTCACAACCAGGAGGTTGCTACCAAAACCTAATGGGTAGAGGTCCGGGATGCTGCTAAACATTCCACAATGCAAAGGACAGCACCCTGCAACAAAGAATCATCCAATCCAAATGTCAATAATGCCAAAGTTGAGAAATATTAAATTGTCCTAGAATTAGGTATTTCCATATCACTGAAGCAAAACAGTAGAAGAAAAGGGGTCCACATTCCTATTACTCTTCTCTCCCCTCAAAGTCTAGAATTAGAAGAAAATAAGTTATGACGATATTTTCACAGTTCTCATATAAAAGTATCATTTGGAAAAAAAATGGATAGAGAAAATAAGGGGCATTTTAGGCAACTGAATTCTTAGAAGGAAAATATATTTTAGACATTTCCATTTCCATTTTCCAATTCGGGCGTCTGTGGTGGATTTTAAATGTTCCGGCAGACGAGCAATTTGAACTGAAGTCAGACTACAAAGCCTACACCAATTCCAGGAGTAAAATTCCCCAAGAGCTAAATGAGTTTTAGATGCAGACTTCCAGTGACCTTAATAAGCATCATAACTCTCACGAACTTCAAAAAGATCAGAAAGTTGAAACCAGGTATATTGTCAGAATAACTGACCAGGCCTAGTCATGCCAGAGGACATTTTAACAGTAGTAGGCAAACAAAACTATTTCAACATGAAACAGACACAGTTCAGACAAAATATGTTCCCTGGACCTGGTAACAGACACACTGAAATGAGGAAAGGTGTCCAAAGGAGATTATTTTCCATAACTTTCTACAGCTACATTTGCCTTGCAGCATAATCTTTACTAAAATGAATATTTGGGTGTCTCCTTCCAAATGGAAAGACAAAAACAAAACTGTTCAAGCTGAATATTTTAAGAATATATTTGGATGCCAACTCTTTTGAAAAAGGCTTTGACTGGAGGCTATTACAGTTAGTTGGTTGAGACTTTGGCCAAACCATCTATGGGTACAGCCGGTTTTCATAATGCACAATTCTGGAACAGCAGTACACTGTTGTAAATGTCTAAACGTAGAGATATCCAGACAAAATCCCCATGGACAAATACTAACCACCAATCTGTGATAAAAATCTCTTCTTCAGCCTCTTCCATTGCATTTGCCACATCTTCAAAATATCCTTTGGCGTTAACATACCTGAAAGATAAGGTTTACAAAAAAAAAAAAAAAAAGGAAAGAAAATAAACTTATCCCATGGCAAAGCAAAACATGGAAGTCACCACAGCCTAGGGTCTGTATATAACCATTGGTTTACTTCACGTGATTGGCAAACAAGGATTGAAAATATCTCCTTCCATCTGCTACCTAAGAAGGACAGTTAAGTAGACAAAAGTAAGGAACCTGATTCTTCTTCCCTTAGAGCACAAATTGAAACCTCACCATTACTGAGAGGCCAGATGAATTCTCCTATCCTGTTGAACTCACAAGAATCCCTGGTGGTGTGGTGTTTAAGCGCTCGGCTGCTAACCGAGAGATCGGTGGAATGAATTTACCAGCCGCTCTGAAGGAGAAAGATGTGGCAATCTGCTTCCGTAAAGATTAAAAAAAACCAAAATCAAACCCGTTGCTGTTGAGTCGATTCCGACTCATAGTGACCCAACAGGACAAAGCAGAACGGCTCCACAGGGTTTCCAAGGAGCGACTGGTAGATTTGAACTGCCTTTGGTTAGCAGCTGAGCTCTTAACCACTGTGCTACCAGGGCTCCTATAGGTCGCTATGAGTTGGAATTGACTCGACAACCACAGGTCCTAAAGATTACAGCCTTGGAAACCCTATGGGGCAGTCCTACTAGTCCTATAGGGTCACTGTGAGTCAGAATTGACTCAATGGCAATAGGTTTGACTTTTTTTTTGGTTGAACTCATACACCCTTGTTCTTTTTAGACTTAATTAAAGCAACCTAGTCTCGAATTCAGGGATAGAAAAACAAGCTAAACCTGATTTTATTTAAAAGAAATATCTAACAATTAAATTCACTTTCCTAAATTATGGCTAATAATTTAAACAAACTTTCCATTTGCAAGAACAAGTGTGAGGTTAGAAAGCCACTGGCAGCTTTAAAAATCAGACTTCAAAATCTAAAGCTAGCTATCTAAAGCTCACTATGAAAAATCAGAAAAACAAAAATTGGAAAACAAGTCAAAAACTGGGTAGTTCTATAACTGCCTCAAAAGGAGAGGCACCTGTTGAGAATGTTTTCGCAACTTTAAAAATCGGCTCCAGGTGAATTTAGATATATTAGATGTTATGACTATAATATTAGACTAAAACTGAAATATTAGATGTTATGACTACCTTGGCAGTCTCAGAGCAAAAGGATCTTACCATTTAGCTAGAGTGTTCTCTTGGATAGCAGCATATGACCCAAATCGATGATCTTTGAGAAAGTCGCTGCCGTGCTTCTGGATGAACTCTTCTATAGCCCCTCCCCACCATCGAGCCTGTCTATAGCTGTTGCATTTTAAAATAAGTGTCCTTCAAAGAAAAGAAAAATGTGGAAAAGAATGGTCACCCTGTACTCTATTTCTTAAAACAGATTTACAGATTAAACTTGCCATGTTTTGTTTTGTTTTTGCAGCAAACATAAATTGAAAAATTTAGGCCAATAGCATCTTACTTGATATCAAAAAAGCAGGCTTTTAATTTTTTTTTTGGTAGCTTTCTAAATATATTCAATATATATCAAAAATTAAATTCAGATTGCTTATTCACTCATCCGCTTGTTCACCCATGCAAACATGCATTAGGTACTTATTGTAGATGTAGAGCTGAGCTAGGCTGTAAGGACAATAACAAAAGAGGTGTAAAGCAAGGTCCTACTTCTAAGAGTTGGGTAGAGAGTTGAGGGTTCCTATAGAGGACATTTCCCTTTCTGCTTCCTGGTGTTCATTCCCTTGCCTTCTGGAAACACCATCCTAATTGTTCTTTAGGAGAGCACTCCTTCCCTATTCTGACCCACCATAGCCAAGCAAAATGGCATATTCCATTCCCCTAATACCAGAGACTGGTTCAGGGCTGAGTATCTGATCCAGTTCCACCCAATGAGTGAGACAATCCAGAGACTAGCTCAGAAATGACTGGAAGTGTCTCTCTCCTTTGCACCGAATTTGGTGTGAGTGGTGGGAGGCAGCCATCTTGCTACCATGAAGGGACTATCCTGAGGACGGAGCAGATCCACAGAGGAAGGGCAGAGCTGAGAAGCACAGGGAAAATGAGCCTCAATGATATAGTCTGAGCCTCAGAATCAGCCATGTTTGAAGCCAATGCAATTGATTAATTCTGTTTCAGGTATAAGTCAGTTTGCATTGGATTTTTCTGTCACTCATGACTAAACTATCCTAACAGTTATAGATTTATAAGTGTTGAGAAAATTCAGAGAAGGAGATTACAGAAAGTTAGTAGATGCAAAGTGTCACAATCAGTAACTAACGCCAAGAGGTGAAAATATGTTACCATATTTGAAGTTCAGAGAAAAACAAGGTGTTGGAGTCAGCTGTCTATCTGCCATTTAGGTAGAAATCCACCCCTACTCCAATGTAAACGAAGACTGAGTGAGGAGGGAGAGATTGCTTTTGGGGGGAATGCAATGATCTTGATGAGAAGCAGGGAAGGGCTATGTTCACAGACCCTAGAATGTTTATTTATAGAGATTCTTGTTATTGTTGGGTGCTGTTGAGTAGATTCTGACTCATAGTGACCCTATGTGACAGAGTAGAACTGCTCCATAGGGTTTTTCAGGCTGTAATCTCTACTGGAACAGACTGCCAAGTCTTTTCTCCCACGGAGCTGCTGGGTGGGTTTGAACTGCCAACCTTTCAGTTAGCAGCTTAGGGGTGCCCAAATTGCTCACCTCAATAAATCAAAGATTGATGTCCGGCTCTTGTCTGAAAAGCCACTGAAACATCAGTGCCTGCTGCTGCTGGGATGTGGAGATAGGGAGGTGGAGACATGGTGGAGCAGAGTGGAGTGAAGCATCCTCAGTCAGGGGTGGAGGGAGACAGGAATTTCTGGCAGCAGGGGCCCGAGGGTGTGGGGGTGCCTGGGCTTGAGCCAGCCTGATGAAGCAAGTACTACTCCAAATGAGTTGAAATGCCTCTGACAACCAGTTATCAGAAGATTTTGTGGAAGAGAGAAGTGATAAGGAGAGGTCTTGTCACAGGATGTGGATCAGATATAAGAAAAATAAAAACTATTCCAAACATGAAGACAGGAAGAGCAAAGTTAAAGAGGAAAGAAGAAATGTATAAGAAGGGATGGTAAAAGAACTGCCTCCACAGAACATGAGAGGCTGCTAGGGAGGGGTTGCAAATAAAGTCAGAGAGATAAAGAGCCTTCTATTATAAATGGAGGAATTGAGGGTTATTTGACGGATGGTGGGAAGAGCTTACACCAGGGAGGAAGCTGAGGAGATGTGGCTTTGGATGGATTCATCTGGCAGTGCTGCACAGGGAATGAGGGTAGGAAATGGAATAAAGTGGCCAATAAAGTAACTGTTACAGGGACCAATGAGAATTATGGCCTGACTTCTGTCACCCTCCGGAAAACAGGACCGCAGCAACAGGAGGAAAGTTTAATGGCTGAGTCATTGCATTTCCAGTGACTAATCCTGAACCTTCCATTGTCAGAGAGGATCAGGAATTTCATCATCTGTTGATATACACACACACATGCAAACATGTATATATAGTAAGGACTGGCATGGCTGCACTTATGAAAATACCTCATGGGAGGAGGGTGCAGTTGGCAAAAAAAATGTAGAAGGCGTGTTATTTGTGTAAAAATACAGTGTGTATATATATATATGTATATATATATATATATATACACTCTTCCATTAAACACATATATATGTGCGTGTGGGTAGAAAGAAATGTATATATATATATATATATATATATGTATATGTATATATATATATATATATATGTATATGTATATGTATATATGTATGTGTGTGTGTGTGTGTGTTCATATACATGAGGCTGAATGACATAGAGAGCAATGTATATGTGGAGACAGAAAGACACACATGGTATAACTACAGTCTCCCAGAAAGAAACCATGTCTATAAATATACACACACACTAATAAAATTTATACTAAATGTACACTTGAGAATCCTTTCAAAGTATCTTTCTTAAAATTACTGTGTAAACAGAAGTTTTATAAATAAAATCACTTGTTTAATTAAAGGATATCAATTTATAATGTTAAAATTTTTATCTTATTTTATTTTTTTTTAAATGGGAACTATCATCCCTTAATTTATCTGTTTGGTGAATTGGTATTATTGAATGGTAAATTTTGTTAAAATGGGCATATAGCTACACATGGAATAATTTTTTTTTCTGGTTTCTGTTTCACATAGGATATCCTGTCCTTAAAAATATACAGAAGGAAAAATTGTTTTCATTACTTTTGATTGAGGAGGAGTTCTAAATAACAATTTGTGACATCTAAATTATTTTACCTACATCACCTAAAGTTGAAAGAAAATGTTAATGCTTTTAAGAGATTTTAGTAGAAATCTTACAAAACATTTGAAATTTCTACCTTGAGAGATTATCAATTCGGAGTCCATATTTAGTCTCTGTCTCCTTCTTCCCCACCTTAATTTTGAATTCTTTATCAACCAGCAGGACGAAGGCAATAGCACCACTGTCTGGTTTCATATACAGTAAAAAAGAATCTTTCACTATTAACCACCTGTAAGAGGGTAATATGTATGTTTAAGCTGTATTGAATTGCTGAAACAAAAAGAACAAATTATTATGACAACTCTTAAGTAAACATTCTAGCAGACTGCAGACATAATTTTTAACATGGGAGGTTTGGTTTTAAAAATTACTGTGAAAAGGGAAACAAACAAAAAAAAACCCTTCCTCTTTTGTTTTTCTAAGAAGTGTTACCACCAAAGAATTTGAAAGAATTCATTAGCTCTTTAAACACTGTCTTAGGCTGGGTTCTCTAGAGAAGCAAAACAAGTGAAGCATGTATATAAACAGAGAGAGTTATCTCAAGGAGTCTGGCAAGTCTCAAGTCTGTGGGTCAGGCATCAAGCTGGAGTCTTCTCCCAACTCATTTAGCTGCCTGGGCTAATGAACCCAAGATGGGAGGTCAGACAGCAGGCTGCTGGTTCACGGGCTGCAGAGGCTGACGAATCCAAGATTGGCAGGTAAGATGGCAGGCTGCTGGCTCATAGGCTGTGGAGGTTGACGAATCCCAGGATCAGCAGGTGAGACAGCAGACTGCTGGCTAACAGGCTGCAAAGGCTGATAAATCTCAAGATCAGCAGGCAATATGGCAGCTAGCTGGCTTAAGTCCCAAGAATTGGAGGTCAGATGATGATGAGCTGGATGCAGGATCCAGAACAAGCAAGCGAGCTTTGCCAGAACGTCCATATATACATTGGATTCAGGCCACACCCCCAAGGAAACGCTCCTTAAAACTGATTGGCTGATCACATCAGATCATATCATGGAGGATGAGTATATCATTACCTAACTGCCAAACTACACCATTACATATCTGTCAAACTACTTCACTACATAACTGCCAAACTACTGAGAATCATGGCCCAGCCAACTTGACACACTACTTGAACCATCCCAAACATTAATGATAAAACCTGGAAGAAAGCCCCTAATATTGGCAGGTAGTACTCATGGGATGTACAACTGGAGCCCCAGCTATTGGATGAATGGAATGGGTTGGTGTTTGCTGACAAAAACTATCATGAAAGAGGCAAATAAGGCTATCAGTGAGTAAAATTCCCTTTAAAAAATTCACTACATGTCTAATATCCTACATATTCTGTTACTCGTTTCAAATTATTTGTGGTTTTAATGATCTTTAATAAATGACAACAGGACATGAATTCTTAAAAGCACTTCCATTCAATTCAATGAGTATATAAGAGCTTCATAACAGAAAATTATAAACATAAGGGGAGAAGTGGAAATAGCACAGAGATATCAGACATGGACATCTGTTCTGGAGGGAGCTTACTAGGCCAGTGGGGGAAGACATATGGGAAAGAGGGTGATGGGAAAAATTGGAAACGGTTAATGGTAGTGGTTGGACAACATGATAAACATAACTAATGTCACTGAATTGTACATATGAAAAATGTTGAAATGCTGCAAACAGTTTGTTACACATATATGCACCATAATTAAAAAAAAAAAGATGCATAGGGCGCAAATAATCATAAATCTAGACAGAATGGGATAGATACTAGAAGAGAAAAGCAAAAAGTGATGGGTAAATGAAGACGGAGTCCTTAGTTCAGCTAGGAGAAGGAGCCAGTGCCATTCTACAGAAGAAATGGTATCTGAGGGATTCCAGGAAGAATTCCAACAAGTAAAGCCTGGGGGGACATTCCCCATGGAGGGAAGAGTTAGCAAAGGCACTGAGGTGTGCAATTTACTCACTGACTTTACTCACTGATAGCATTATTTGTCTCTTTCATGATGGTTTTGTTAGTAAACACCAACCCATTTCATTCATCTGGCAGCTGGGGTCCAGTTGTAAATCCCATGAGCACTACCTGCCAACATCAGGGGCTTTCTTCCAGGTTTTGTGATGAATATGTGGGATGTTTAAGGTTGTGTGTCACTGTGGTATCTGCTGTGAGAACAGTTTGGTGTAGTCAGGGTCTCAGAGTAGCAAGAGAAGGGGGAGGAGAAGAAGGGCAAAGCCCACACTAGGTGCAGCTGAAGGCCATGCTAAGGTGGCTCATGTAATGCCATGGATGCGTGTTATCTGATCATCAGAATCTCTTGTGAAGCATATTAAAAATAACAGATTCCTGGCCCCACCTCAGACCCATTAAATCACTGGAAAGGCCTGGTAATCTGTGTCTAACAAAAACATCAAAGTGCTAATGAGTAAGTGAATTCTCATAACTGGGCAAGAAAGTAGGAGAATTGTTATCATTAGAGCTATGTTTTAGAAAGAAGGATATAAAGGACAAACAGGGACACAGTGCAGCAGGTTAGCATGCTACTGCAGTGATATTGAACAGCTCTTCTCACACTTTAATGTGTATAGGCATTACCTGGGGATCCTGTAAAATGCAGACTCTGCTAAGTAGGTCTGGGACAGGGCCTCTGAGTCTGCATTCCTGAGAAGCTCATAGGTAATGCACATGCTGCGACCACTAACGGTGTAGTAAGAATGCAGATGACAGTCATGACATTGATAGTGGGAAGAGCAGGAGAGAAAAGACAGGACAGATTTGAAGTAAATACAAAAGGTAACTGTATCTTGCTACATATAACACCATGTATTGATATCTACCTGCAATTGTATAGTGATCAACTGAATCAATAGATAAAGAAATAAAGTACAATGGGCATGCTATCACAAATCATACAAAGTGAAGTACTCTAGGTGATTCCACCTTATAGAATAGGTAAATTTTGAACACATGAACATAAGTAATATTGTAAATTTACCATGGGAACTCACTATTTAAAAGAAATCTCTGATAAATCTATGATTGTTGTTGTTGTTAGGCAATATCGAGTAGGTTCAGACGCATAGCCACCCTATGTACAACAGAATGAAACACTGCCGAGTCTTGCGCCATCTTTACAATTCTTGCTATATTTGAGCCCATTGTTGCAGCCACTGTGTCAGTCCATCTCCTTGAGGGTCTTCCTCTTTTTTGCTGACCCTTTACTTTAGCAAGCATGATGTCCTTCTCCAGGAACTGGTCCCTCTTGATAACATGTCCAAAGATGAAGTCTCACCATCCTCCCTTCTAAGGAGCATTCTGGCTGTATTTCTTCTAAGATAGATATGTTCGGTTTTCTGGCAGTCCATGGTATATTCAATATTCTTCACCAAAACCATAATTCAAAGGCATCAATTTTCCTTCAGTCTTCCTTATTTGTTGTCCAGCTTTTGCATACATATGAAGGAGGTGATTGAAAATATCATGGCTTGAATCAGGGGTACCTTAGTCCTCAAAGAGACAACTTTGCTTTTTAACACTTTAAAGAGGTTTGCAGCAAATTTGCCCAATGCAATACATTGTTTGATTTCTTGACTGCTGCTTCCATGGGTGTTGATTGTGGATCCAAGTAAAATGAAGTCCTTGACAACTTCAATCTTTTCTCCATTTGTCATGATGTTGCTTACTGGTCGCGTTGTGAGGAATGTTTTTCTTTATGTTGAGGTGTAATCTATACTGAAGGCTGTAGTCTTTATCTTCATCAGTAAGAGCTTCAAGTTCTCTTCACTTTCAGCAAGCAAGGCTGTGTCATTTGCCTATCACAAGTTGTTAACAAGTCTTCCTCCAATCTTGATGCCGAGTTCCTCTTCATATAATCCAGCTTCTTGGATTATTTGCTCAGCATACTGATTGAATAAGTACGGTGAAAGGATACAACCCTGACCCACACCTTTCTTGATTTTAAACCACGCAGTATATCCTTGTCCTGTTCAAAGACTGCCTCTTGGTCTATGTACAGGTTCCTCATAAGCCCATTCTTTGCAATGTTATCCATATTTAGTTATGATCCACACAGTCCAATGCCTTTGCATAGTCAATAAAACACAGGTAAACATCTTTCTGGTATTCTCTGCTTTCAGCCAAGATTTATCTGACATCAGCAATGCTATCCTTCATTCCACTTTCTTTTCTGAATCCAGCTTGAATTTCTGGAAGTCCCCTGTTGATGTACGCCTGCAACCGTTTTTGAATTATCTTCACACAAAATTTTACTTGTGCATGCTATTAATGATATTGTTTGATAATTTCTGCATTCTGTTGGATCACCTTTCTTTGCAATGGGCACAAATGTGGATCTCTTCCAGCCAGATGGCCAGGTAGCTGTCTTTCAAATTTCTTGGCATAGACAAGTGAGCCCCTCCAGCATTGCTTCCATTTGTTGAAACATCTCAATTGGTGTTCTGTCAATTCCTTGAGCCTTGTTTTTCGCCCATGACTTCAGTGCAGCTTGGACTTCTTCCTTCAATGCTATTGGTTCTTGATCATATGCTACGTCTTGAAATGGTTGAATGTTGACCAATTCTTTTTGGTATGGTGACTCTGTGTATTCCTTCAATCTTCTTTTGATGCTTCCTGCATTACTCAATTTTTTGCCCACAGAATCCTTCAATATTGCAACTCAAGGCTTGAATTTTTTTCTTCGTTCTTTCAGCTTGAAAAATGCTAAGCATTTTCTTCCCTTTGGGTTTTCTAACTTCAAGTCTTTGCACATGTCATCATAATACTTTGTCTTCTCCAGCCACCCTCTGAAATCTTCTGTTCAGCTCTTTTACTTCATCATTTTTTCCATTTGCTTTAGCTACTCTATGTTCAAGAGTAAGTTTCAGAGTCTTTTCTGACATCCATTTTGGTCTTCTCTTTCTTTTCTGTCTTTTTAATGATCTTTCCCTTTCTTCATGTATGATGTACTTGATGTCATCCCACAACTCGTCTGGTCTTCAGTCATTAGTGTTCAATGCATCAAATGTATTCTTGAGACGGCCTCTAAAATCCAGGTGGGATATACTCAAGGTCGTACTTTGGCTCTTAGGGACTTGTTTCAATTTTCTTCAGCTTCAAGTTGAACTTGCATATGAGCAATTGATGGTATGTTCTGCAGTTGGACCCTGGCCTTGTTCTGACTGAAGATGTTGAGCTTCTCCATGGTCTCTTTCCACAGATGTAGTTGATTTGACTCCTGTGTATTCCACCTGGGGTGGTTCACATATATAGTCACCATTTATGTTGTTGAAAAAAGGTATTTGCAACAAATAAGCCATTGGTCTTGAAAAATTCTATCATGCAATTTCTGGAGTTGTTTCAAGGCTATAGTTTCCACCTACCAATTCTTCTTTGTTTCCAACTTCCACATTCCAATCACTAGAAATTATCAGTGCATCTTGATTGCATGTTTGATCTATTTCACACTGAAGAAGTTTGTAAAAATCTTCAACATCTTCATCTTTGGCATTAGTGTTTGGTGCGTAAATTTAAATAATAGTTGTATTAACTGATCTTCCTTGTAGGTGTATGGATATTATCCTATCACTGGCAGCACTGTACTTCAGGATAGATCTTGAATGTTCTTTTTGACAATGAATGTGACACCATTCCTCTTCAGTTTATCATTGCGGACATAGTAGACCATATGATCGTCCAATTCAAAATGGCCAACACCAGTCCATTTCAGCTCACTAATGCCTAGGATATCGATCTTTATGCATTCCATTTCATTTTTGACAACTTCCAATTTCCCTGGATTTATACTTTGTGTATTCCATGTTCAGATTATTAATGGATGATTCCAGCGGTTTCTTCTCATTTTGAGTTGTGCCACATCAGCAAATGAAGGTCCTGAAAGCTTTACTCCATCCACATTATTAAGGTCAACTCTACTTTAAGGAGGCAGTTCCTCTCCAATCATATTTTGAGTTCCTTCTAACTTGAGGGGCTCATCTTCTGGCACTATATCAGACAATGTTCCATTGCTATTCACAAAGTTTTTACCGGCCAAATTTTTTTTAAAGTAGGTCGCTAAGTCCTTCTTCCAAGTCTGTCTTAGTTTGGAAGCTCCGCTGAAACCTGTTCATCAGAGGTGACCTTGCTGGTATTTGCAATACTGGTGGTATAGCTTCCAGCATCACAGCAACATGCAAGCCACCACGGTGTGTTAAACTGACAGACGAGTGGTGGAAATCTATGATAACCACATTATATTTTAATGGTTTTTTAATTTGGGATTTAATATAGAGCAATCTACATTAATTCCCACATACCTTTATTTAATTCATTTTTTAAAAAAATATATAGCCTGCCTTCTTCCTAATAAAGGAGGATAGAGTTAGGATAACTTACAGTAAAGGGTTAATAAAAGGAAAAACATCAAGGTCACAGATAGCAAATATCTAACCACAAAGGCTAATATAATTATGGTGATGGCACACCAACGTGGGGCTGAGTTTCCTTGATTTCCTTGTTGATATGAATAAATTAAAAAAAAATAAAGGTTTCTATCATGGGGATAAATTCCAAGGGCAATTTCTCATTTGGGACCTACATCAGGCAACTGAACAATATAATGGAGTACTCTTAATAACAGTTTTAAGCAAATTCATAAAATTTACTTTTTATAAGAATTCTTATAAGAATCCTCAAGAGAAATAGCAAGGTCATGCCACCAAAGTTAACTCAGTGATTCTGATGGGGCTGAGTTAGGAATCCAGATGTGCAATTGCCTGGTGGTAAAGCCTGGTTAAGGCTAAAAGAGAGTAGCTGGATCACACATCTGTTAAAGTTCCTTTGTTACAGCAGTCCATTTTCTCAGCTTGGCTTTTGATACCAGTGAGAGCAGACAGTGTGGCAAAGGCCCAGAGTGCTTGTGTGCTGTGCTATTGACTGGGAAAGGAGCCTAAGGCTTTTCTAACCACAGCTGGCTAGGGCTGACAATCTGAAAAGAAAGTCAAACAGCCCAGATGTGTGACCTTGCCTACTTAGAAGTCAAGGATACCTGACTGGCCTCAGAGCCAACTCTGGGCTCCTCACTAGCCACAAGGGCATGAGATGACAACAGGATGACCCTTATGGAGGTATAACCAGCTCCCACCTTTGGCATTAGAAAACAAATCTCAGGAATGCTCCTGAAAGCACAGGCTCAAGGTGTCACCACCAGGGCCAATGGCTGCAAACATGCTTTCAGGAATAGGCCGCCATGTTCCACTGCACAGGTGTGCCCTGAACAAGGACCTTTGCTGAAGGAGGGCTCTGGTGAAGCCTGCATCACCCTACAGGAATGGGGCATTTGCTCCAATTTGCACAGAGGCCATACATAGGCTATAAGCAGCCTTGCTCAGAGACTAGAAGGAGACAGCTAGATATATTGTTGGGCCAGAGCAGTGCTCAACTCTAGGGAGTGTCATTCATACTATATCCTATATGAATGGTTTCTTCCCCACCTACACCCTGCCACCTACAATGTGTAGCTTAGTACTGACAGCTAGACTTTGAAAATTGAATATGAAAGATAATGGTGTCTGTTTTGACAATGATGATTTGTTCTTTTTAACAGTCATTAGTGGAAGAATTCTTGCCTTCCATGTGAGAGACCCGGGTTGAATGCACTTCATGGGTAGCCATGACCCATCTATCAGTGGAGGCTTGCATGGTGCTATGATGCTGAATAGGTTTCAGTAGGGCTTCCAGATTAAACCTAGGAAGAAAGGTTTTGTGATCTATTCCAAAAATCAGCCAATGAAAACCCTATGGATCACAATGGTTCAATCCACAATAGGTTATGGATATGGCATAGGACTGGGCAATGTTTCATTCCATAAAGCATGAGGTCACTATGAGTCGGTTGCCAACTCAACAGCAGCTAACAACAGCAAGATTTAGGATAGATAGATCATTGGTCTCTATTTAAAATTCTCCTTTAATTATGCCATTCATTAAAATTCTTCTGATTTCTTCTTCTTTCTGTGTTTCAAAAATATATTTTTTTTTCTTCAACAGGAGGATATGCAGCAAGAAAGGAATCCATCAACTATCCTTGTAGTAGTCAGCACAGGTTGCACAGTGGTTAAGGTGCTGCCCTCAAGTCATCCTCCCTGGGTGCAAGTTCCAGCCCTGCTACCCACCTGCTTATGTAAACTTGGGAAACTGAGCCTGAGGTCCAGATCTATAAAATGAGGATAACAGAAATGCCCAGCCCATAAACGTCTAAGAGGATTAATTGGGATGATTCATGTAAATTGCTTAGCATGGTGCTTGGCACCAATAAATGTGAACCATTAAGACTGCTCTTGTTCTCAACCAGGTAAAATTATGGTCCGTTCTAACAAGATACCTCCTTCCTGCACTACTACTTGCCATGGCATTAAAATGCAGGTCTTGTTACACCATCACCTCTTTTACATCATTCTTCCTCAATGGTTTGATGGAATGAAGTAACATTTCTGTTTTTATTTTGCTACTAAATCCCAACGGTCAATAGCTACCATTTCTTGAGTGCTAACTATGCAACTCTAGTAAGTGCTTTACATATGCCATTTCATTCAATCCTTCTATCGACCTTATGAAGAATGTATTCGTTATTATTATCTCCTATTTAAAAAACTGTGGGGGGGGGGGAGAGATTTTGTATGTAAAAGAACAGTTTTAGTAAGATTAAATAATTTGCTCAAGTCCCAGATTGAAGAAGTCAAACCCAGAGCCTGGTTCATCTGACCCAACATTTGTCCTTTTAGTCATGCCCCTCTGAGCTCTGTGAAGGTAAGCCCCTGCTGTGTTTGGGTGTAGCTGTACCCCTAGAATTTAGCCCAGTGAGTCAACAGAATGGATTCAGTGAGTAGTGAAGGAATGAGTGATAGGAAACAGGTCAGAGCATAAATTCCAGGGATTACTCTCCTTTCAGTTTCTAGTCAAATAAAAAAGAGTTACATTGTGGTAGAGCTATACAGATATATAAATATGGATATGAGTATGGATATAGATAAAGTTGTCTTCCAATGGTTAAAATTTTAACTTTTTTATTATTATTATTGCTGTTGAAAGTATACACAGCAATATACCAATTCAACAGTTTCTACATGTACAATTTAGTGACACTGATTACATACTTTAAGTTGTGCAACCATTCTCACCCTCCTTTTCCAAATTGTTCTTTCCCATTAACATGAACTCACTGGTCCCTAAGCTTGCTATCTGACCTTTCAAGTTGCTGTTGTCAATTTGATCCCATAGATAGTTCTTCAAAAGAGCATGACGTTCAAGGTAAACATTCTTTACTAAATAAGCTAAGCTATTGTTTGGTTTAAAGAAGACTTCAGGGGATACTTTTGGTTAAGTTTAAAGATTATCTCAGGGCAACAGTTTCAAAGGTTCAACCAGCCTCAACGGCTCCAGAAAGTCTGGATTCCACAAGAATTTGGAATTCTGCAAAACGCAGCTCTTGTTTCCCACCCAGGCAGTCTGCCCCTTGCACAGTTTTCCCATTTGAGGAAAGGGCACAAGCATCACCCACATTCATACATTGCAACCCAGGAGTCATCATTGATTCCAATCTCTCCCTCCTACCATGCCCAGTACTTAAGAGAGATGTGTTAGTTTTTTACTTCTAAACACATCCCATATGCTGCCACATCACTAGGCCAGGTCCATCCCTTCTCACCGGCTAGCTGCAGCAGGTTCCTGTCTGGTTTCCCTGTTTCTTCCCTTGTCCATTTTCCATAGCAAACCAATCATTAAATCTTTGCATAGCAAACAACCTCTAGTGGCTGCCACTTGCAATAAAACCAGATTCTCCACCTTGGCCAGAGGGCCCATTACCAGGTGTAGAGAATTTGCTCAATAAATGCACTGTTCAAGTAGACATTTTAAAAAAATAATTTATTCCGTTTTGTTGTTGTTAATATACACAGCAAAACATACACCAATTGAACCTTCTCAGTCTCATCTTCTACTGCTCTCTCTGACCATGCTGGCCTGACTGTTCCTCAGAATTTCCTAGCTTGGTCTTGTTTCAGCCTCTAAATTTGCTGTTTTTCTGCCTAGAAATTGTTGCTTCCAGATCCTCCCCTAGAAGGTCCCTTCTTGTCAATCAAACCTCCGCTTTAATATTCCTCCTCAGCAAGGCCTTCCCTGGCTACTATATTTAAAAAACCTGTCCCCAGTGCCCTTGCTCTACTTCATCATGAGACCCTGCTTTAGCTTCTTCACAGCACTTTTTCCTATCTGAAATTATTTATTGGTCAGCTTGTTTATGGTCTGTCTCCCCCATTAGAAAGTTAGATCCGTGAGTGCAGGGAACGTGTCTTTTTTATCCACCACAGTCTGCTCAGTGCCTACAATAATTCTTGGGCAGCCCAGAGCAAGTCTTCAGCCAAAGAAATCATTGGCTGCATGAATGGGTTCCAGAGATTAAAAATCATTCAGACATTGTCACTGTGGAAAAAAAAATTAAATCTTGGTATAGCTCATCGTTCAGTAAAATAAATGCTAAATTTATTCCTTAACATCTATACATCTCTTTCTTTTAAGACATTTGGGAGAAGAAACAGTATCTCTGGCCCATTACCAGGTGTAGAGAATTTGCTCAATAAATGTACTGTTCAAGTAGACATTTTTTCAAAATAATTTATTCTATTTTGTTGTTGTTAATATACACAGCAAAACACACCAATTGAACAGTTTCTTCATGTACAATTCAGTGAAATTGATTACATCCTTCAAGTTGTGCAACCATTCTCACCCTCCCTTTCTGAGTTGTTTCTTCTCCATTAACATAAACTCACTGATCCTTAAGGTTCCTATCTAATCTTTTGAGTTGCTGTTGTCAATTTGATCCCATATAGATAGATCTTAAAAGAGTATAATGCTCAAGGCAGACATTCTTTACTAGGTAAGCTAAACTACTGTTTGGTTTTAAGAAGACTTTAGGGGATATTTTTGGTTTAAGTATTATCTCAGAGCAATAGTTTTGGGGGTTCATCTAGCCTCCATGGCTCCAGAAACCTGGATTCTATGAGAACTTGAAAATCTCTTCTACATTTTTCCCCTTTTGACCAGGATTCTTCTATAGAATCTTTGAACAAAATGTTTAGTAATGATAGCCAGGCACCATACAGTTCTTCTGGTCTCATGGCAAGGGAGGCAATTAGCTGCACATCCATTTCCTCCTATTCCTAACTCTCCTTCTTCCTCTATTGCTTCAGACAAATAGAGATCAATTGTTGTGCCTTGGATGGCTGCTAGCAAGCTTAATTTAAGACATTTTAAACTGTGGAAAGAAATATTTGCTGTGTTTTGTTTGTTTTTCTTTCCAACTTGTCTCTGAGACAAGGTCATCATAGGACTTGACTGAAAATTTAATTGCTCTGTTTGTCTTACATTTATTTAGCAATATAGAATAAATAAAGTGATAAGAATGGCTTTTTGGGGTACAAAAAGAGAGTTACAAACAGTTGTCACCTTTCAAAGTAACTCCCTTTCTGACACCAATGGTTTTCTACTGTGAGAAACTTTCTAAACTAATTTTGTCAGCTCTACTTTATCATCTTGATTTGGTACTGCTATTTCAAATCCCATTAATGTGACTCAGCAAATACTTATTAATATGGAACCAAGGCTTTAGTCATCATGGGGAGATTTACACAATTTAAAATGATGACACATTTCATTCTAGGGAAGATCATATCTTTTTAGACTGTCTGGGTTGAAGCATGATTTAATTCAAAGTTTAAAAACAGGGAGGGGATATTTCTTGTACACAACAAAGCCATCTCCTGCAACTTTTCTGGCTGCCCCCTTCTCATACATCTTACAACACAAAGCTTGCTCCGCCATGAGAGCATTCTTGACTCCCTGAGCTAAGGTCACTCTCTCCAGTCTTCAAGTCCCTCTCTACCCCACTGTCTTTATTTTCCTTCAAAGATCTTATCACCACCTGAATCTATATTATTTACATTACTTGTCCACTTAGTATTGTCTATGTATCTGCTCTAATAAAGCTCCATGAGAGCAGGGATTTTGTTTGTTTTTTTCACTGCTGTTTTCACAGTGTTTGAACACAACCTGGCAAACATTAGGCACTCAATAAAGAATGAATGAAGCAGATCGAGGCATCCATTCCTTGAGTAGAAGTCTTAAGTTGGGTTGATCCAGAAGTAACCTGAGACAAAAATGTAAGGGAGGTAATGCCGGAAGTACCAGAAGGGAAGCACAGGAAAGAAGGGCACGGATAGATGGATAGATAGCTGACATCGAGTCAACTCTGACTCATGTGACTTTAGGTACAAAAAGAAACCTCATACCCTTCAGCAGTTACTCCCCATTCTCACTTCCCCCAGCCCCTGGAAACCACTCATCCACCTTCTGTCTCTATTGATTTGCCTACTCTGGAACTTTGATATAAATACACTGAAACAATATGTGGCCTTATCTGCCTGGCTTGATTCACTTAGCATAATGTTTTCAAGGTTCATTCATGTTGTAGCATGTGTCATTAGCTCATTCTTCTTTTGTTAATTAAAATTTTTTTTATTTTTACCTTTTATTGAGATATAATTCACACTATAAAACAACCTTTTAAAGTATACAATTCAGTGGTTTTTAGTATATTCATAAAGTTGTGCAACCATACCACCATCTAATTCCAGAATATCTTCAGCATCCCAAAAAGAAACCTTATACCCACTAGCAATCTCCATTCCTTTTTTTGTGGCTGAACTTCTCTGTATGGATATAACGCATTTTTAAAATCTATTCATTAGTTGATGGGCATTTAGGTTATTTATACTTTTTGGATATTAAGAATAATGCTGCTATGAACATTTGTGTACAAGTTTTGGTGTTTTCAATTCTCTTGAGTAAATACCTTATAGAGGCATTGCTGGAGAATATGGTAACTCTATATTTAACTTTCTGAGGAAATGCCAGTCTGTTTTCCAAAGTGGCTATACCATTTCACATTTCTACCAGAAATGTATGAACAGGGTTCCAGTTTCTCCACATCCTTGCCAATACTCATTATTGTTCATCTTTTTGATTACAGCCCTCCTAGTGGACGTGAAGTTGTAACTCATTGTGGTTTTGATTTGCATTTCCCTAATGACCGATGATGTTGAGCATCTTTTCACGTGCTTATTGGCCATTTGTGTATCTTCTTAGACTGACCAATTTTTTAGTCCTATGGATCACTAGATTTTCATGTGTGTAGTATAATTTGCACACTTTGTCTACAGTCCAGTTTTGGGTAGAATATTTGAGTGGATGCTGAAATTAGGAACTTAAAAATGTAATTAAAATGTGTTCTTCCATGGTTATGAAAGGATTTATAATTGGTTTATAATTTAAAACTAATATGGAAAAACTCCCCAAATACCCAACTGATTAAAATAAACACACAAAACTCCTAAGCCCTACCTTCTTGACCATCGGTAGCAGGCTCTTCCCTGGCCACAGCAATTCAAGCCCGGTATCCTATGTCCTCCAGACCTTTTCATTATCATACCTTCTCTAAAAGAGACACAAAATTAACCCACCATGTTCAATTTTCCGACTTACACTTAGCTGATACTACCTAGTAACTTGTGACTAAATAAGCCATCTTATGTTCACATGGGTTTCCTCTCTACTTTCTCCTCCTTCACCTTCAAATAGCTCAATACCATATTTGTTAGGCTGGGTACTCTACAGTTAATCTTCAAAAGGACGCTGGTCAGACATAGCCCTGTTGGCATTTGGGGCAGCATAATTGTGTTGTGCACACTGCAGGACCTTAAGCATCCTGGCTCTTCTAGTCATTGTGAAAAACTAAAAAAGATCCCACATATTTCCAAATAACCCTCATGAGGATGGTTCAGGGGTTGTTTAGACCACTGGAGGGGCTCCCCCACAAATTCCAGGGTATTTCTGCATCCTTTCACATACAGTTCTAGCAAGAGAGCCATACCAGCTTTGAAAGGAGTAATAACTTGCTGTTGAAAGATGTGACAAGAAAGAGCAATAATAATGGCTAAACAAAACACTGTTTAAAAAACTACTAAGAATATTCTTATATTAAAAATTTTAAATTTTAGCTGTTTGTAACATCAAACTCTAATATCGAGAAGGAAAATAATCATTAATTAAATTTCAGTTTTGTTAAATAACATACATTTTGCACAGAATTATTTTTAAATAATTATCAAAATGAGTTAACAGTTAACTTTCATAAGTCATTAG
Organism: Dugong dugon; assembly: GCA_030035585.1. NCBI lineage: Eukaryota > Metazoa > Chordata > Mammalia > Sirenia > Dugongidae > Dugong > Dugong dugon. The sequence goes on from CM057479.1 coordinate 48,568,583, forward strand.
AGGAAGGTGTCGTATGTATTTGATGTTTAATGCATTGTCCCACATCATAGTTGTTACATGTTTTAAACAAACTCACTGTTGGGCTAGAGACAAGCTGTGCTATAAACAAATGAGAAAGAGGATGGAGCAGTTGTTACTGTTGTTTATTGTTGCAAGATGCTTTGTTTTGTATAAATAGATTCTCTCAGTTGCTCCAATTCTGTTGGAGAAAACAAGAAGCTAATGGTAAAGCCAGGGAAGCTCCATCACCAGGGGATAAAAATAAATCAAATGTTAATGCTTATCACTCTTCACACTTCTTCTGAAAAATTCAACACCAGAACTTACATGCCCTTTGGTCCCAAATCACGGATGAAAGACAGCTGGCTTATATCAAGGAACTCTGTCTGAAAAGAAGCAAAAATTTCACACCTTAGAAGGCAAAACAATGAAATATATGCATTCAAAAAACACACATTGGGTACTGCTATGTATAAATATTGCTTGGGGCATTCTACAGACTGCACAGATGGATAAGAATGGCACCGCGCACCAAGAATGCAGAATAGAAGTATATAAATAATTAAAATACAACCACTTTATCAAAAAAAGTGAACAGACAACCTACAGATTGGGAGATAAATTTGAGGAACCATATATCCAATAAGAGCCATATATATATATATATATTTATATATATATAAAACTCTACAACCTAACATCAAAAAGAAAAACAACAGAACTTCCGGGCAACATGGCATTATAGACAGAAGCACCACGCCGTCCCTCTGCAGCAAAGATCTGAAAAACTAAGTCAAACAGAGACAAATGTCAATCCTGAAACCCTAAGCATCAAATGAAGAGATAAAGAACTCAGTCAGGCACCAAATGGAATAAGAAACTGACAGAGAACAAACAGCAAGGAGAGATAGATGCAGAGGTCCCCTATCAGCTAATGCAGCATGGATCCACCATCTTCAACTCCTGTCAGAGATTGGCGAACAGGTAGTACAGGAAAGCAGCCTCACGGAGCTCCCTGCAGGAGACAGAACAACTGGTAACCAGCGATATATGCTTTCCCACTCCTCACCCTTCATCACCCCGACTTGGCCTCCTCTGCTTCTGGTGGCCACGGTCATTTGGCCGGGAAGCACTGGCTTTACACGACTTCCACTTGGATTCCACCTGCCCGCACTGGCCAGCTCTCTGAGTGCCATTTGTTGGTTGCTGTTGTTGCTTTTTTCTGCTTCTTTTGGTTTCTTCCACACCTCTCACCACCTCCTCCTCCTTTCTGTCAAATACCTGGCTCCATGTGCCATCTTTGCTTCTTCCTGAAAGGCTGCTAAATGCTGCTCAACTGTGAAACTGCTTCCTGGCCCATGTCCCCACACTGGTGGGATCCCTATGCCTTTTGTTTGTTTGTTTTCTTTTCCTTTTCTCGGCTTGGGAGCCCCTTCTATCCAGGCAGTACTGTGCGGCTTGGGAGCCACTGCCTCAGTCTGTGCAGCCATGCAGTGGGATCCCTGGGCGATTTCCTTTTTCTTGTTTGTTTTCTTTTCTCTCTTTTTCCCTTTCTTCATTTCTTGGTTTCTCATATCTCTATACTTACCTTCTTTTCCTGTCTCCTGAACACCTGGTGCTGTGTGACACCTCTACCCTTTCTAGCCACACTGTACTTCATGGCCTGGGAGGAACTTCCCCAGTCCTTGCAGCTGTACTGGTGGGATCCCTGGGGACTTTTCTTTTCTTTTCTTTTTTCCTTCTAATTTTTATTTATTCATTTGTTTTATTTTACCCTTCTTTTTTTTTTTTTCCTTTTTCTTTTTCTCCATTTCTCGGTCTCTCATCTCTCCAATCCGATGGCAAGCTCCCTTAGCACTCTTTTTTGTTTGTTTGTTTGTGTGTTTTTGACTCCTATTCCTTCCTCCTCTCTCTCTTCTTTCCCATACCCTTCTTAGCTCCCCACATCACAATCTTCTCCCTTCCTCTCTCTTTCCTGCCTACCTGCACCATGCTCTGAACATCACACCCCCAAGCAGCACAGGCGCGGCCTACCAGAACCTGCCCTGCACTGATTCCTGGCCCACTCTGTTGGCCCTAGAAAGTGCCACAAACAACCCATCCAAGCAAGTCCCCTTCAACTGGACCTGTCCTGCTGTACAATACCTGAGTGACTGACCCTGTCCATTGGAGAAGGAGGCAAAAAGTATCGTGCCTACAGATGAGCAAACAACAAAAACACACAGCCTGCCTGCTCAGACATAACCAAATAAAACAAAAAAGCAGTATGAAACAAACAAATCTACAATCAATAAACGAGGAAAATAACTACTGAATGTCCCAAAGGAAGCAGACAATATCAAAACATATACAAAAACAGGACAGGATGGTTCTAGTAGGTGTCCAAAATAAAACACCAGATGACTTTCCAGTAGAAGAAAAGGCACTAGAACTACCTTATAGGGAATTCAAATTTCTCATATTCAGAGCCATCCAAAAGTTGAAGCAAAAAGCAGACAAGAATGAGGAAAAAATAGACAAATACATGGAAAAGACAGACCAATTCATGGGAAATACAGACAAAAAAAAAGGAAGAATTCAGGAAAATAGTACAGGAACAAAATGCAAGAATAAATTCATAAGTAGAAATCATACAAAAACAACAATTAGAAATCCAAAAGATAAACAACAAGATTTCAGCAATGGACAGTGTCATAGAAAGGCTGAAGAGCAGGTTTGAAACGATGGAAGACAGGATCAGTGAAATTGAAGACAAACACTTGTATACAAGTCTGTTTGAGGAAAAATCAGAAAAAAGAACAAAGAAAAATGAAGACCCCGAGAATTATGTGGGATACAATCAAAAGCAAAACTGCGAGTGATTGGAGTTCAAAAACGGGGAGAAAACAGAAAACACAGAGAGGATCACTGAAGAACTGCTGATAGAAAACTTTCCCAATATCATGAAAGATGAAAAGCTGACCATCCAAGAAGCTCAATGAACCCCATATAAGATAGACCCCAAAAGAATATCACCAAGGTATATCATAATCACACTCACTAAAACCAAAGACAAAGAAAGATTCCTGAGAGCAGCTCGAGAAAAACAAAAAGTCACATACAGAGGAGAAACAATAAGATTAAGCTTGGATTATTTGGCAGAAATCATGCAGGCAAGAAGGCAATAGGATGACATGTATAAAACCTTGAAAGAAAAAAATTTCCAGCCAAGAATAATATATCCTGCAAAACTCTTGTTCAGATATGATGGTGAAATTAGGACATTTCCAGATAAACAGAAATTAAGAGACTACGTAAAAACCAAACCAAACTTACAAGACTTATTAAACAGAGTCCTTTGATCTGAGAACAAACAACATAAGACCACATGCTGAATCTAGGACACAGGATCATACCAGCCAGATACCAACCTAGGAAATGAACTCTCAAGGACTATCCAAAACCAAAAGAATTACAACAGGAAACCAGAGAGGTTAATCTCTAAATAACAACAACATCAGAATAATAAAAGAGGGAATAAATGCTGTAGGTATAGAACCCTCTAATGGAGAGGAAGGCAAGGTGATACCAAGTAGTAATAGACTGGTTCAAACCTAGGAAGATGCAGGTAAATTTCAAGGTAAACACAAAGAAGTTAACAAACCTACTCATCAAAATAAACAAGAAGAACATAAAGACTCAGTAAAAACAAAATCTACAGAAACAAAACAAATGAAAAAAAAAATCCACAAACGAAAGGAATTCAGCACAGGAAAGTAAGAGGAACAAAGAAAAAGTCAGCACCACATAAAAACCACTAGAAAATGACAGCAATAAACTGACGCCTATCAATAGTTACACTGAATGTAAATGGCCTAAATGCACCCATAAAGAGACGGAGAGTGACAGAATGGATAAAAAAACAGGATCCATCAATATTCTGTCTACAAGAGACACATCTTAGAAACAAAGATGTGAATTTATTAAAAATCAAAGGATGGAAAAAATATATCAAGCAAACATCTACCAAAAAAGAGCAGCAGTAGCAATACTAATCTCAGATAAAATAGACTTTAAAACAAAATCCATCATAAAAGACAAAGAAGGACACTATATAGTGATTAAGGGGACAATCCATCATGAAGACATAACCATAATATACATCTAAGCAACCAATGACAGGGCTCCAACTCTGATAGCACTGAAAAGAGAAATTGACAGTTCCACAATAATAGTAGGAGACTTCAACACATCATTCTTGGTAAAGGACAAACATCTAGAAAGAAACTTAGCAAAGATACAGAAAACCTAAAGGGCACAATCAGCTAACTTGACCTCATAGACATATATAGAACACTCTACCCAACAGCTGCAAAGTACACATTCTTCTCCAATGCACATGGAACATTCTCCAGAGTAGACCACATCTTAGGTCACAGAGCAACCCTCAACAAAATCCAAAATGTTGAGATAATACAAAGTATCTTCTCTGACCACAACACCATCAAGGTAAAAATTAATAACAGGAAGAGCAAGGAAAAAAAATCAATTACATGGAAACTGAATAACACCCTGCTTACAAACCACTGGGTAATAGAAGAACTCAGAGATGGAATCAAAAAATTCCTAGAATCAAACGAGAATGAAAACATATCATACCAAAACCTTTGGGACACAGCAAAGGCAGTCCTCAGAGGACAATTTATAGCAATAGATAAATGAATAAATTTCTAGAAACACACTACCTACCCAAACTAACACAAAGTGATGTTGGAAATCTGAACAGACCCATAACAAGAGAAGAGATTAAAAACATAATAAAAAAAAAAACTCAACCAAAAAAAGGCCTGGCCCAGATGGCTTCACTGGAGAATTCTACCAAGCATTCAGAAAAGAGCTTACACCAGTACTACTCAAACTATTTCAGAACATAGAAAAGGAAGTGACACTTCTGAATTTATTCTATGAAGCCAGCATAACCCTGATACCAAAACCAGGTGAAGACACCACAAAAAAAGAAAATTACAGACCAATATCTCTCATGAATATAGATGCAAAAATTCTCAACAAAATTCTGGTCAATAGAATTCAGCATCATATCAAAAAAATAATACACCATGACCAAGTAGGATTCATTCCAGGTATGCAAGGATGGTTCAACATTAGAAAATCAATCAACGTAATCCACCACATAAATAAAAGGAAAGAAAAGAATCACATGATCATCTCAACTGATGCAGAAAAGGCATTTGATAAAGTCCAACACCCATTCCTGATAAAAACTCTCAATAAAATAGGTAGAGAAGGGAAATTTCTCAACATAATAAAGGGCACCTATGCAAAATCAATGGTCAACATCATTCTTAATGGAGAGAGGGTGAAAACATTCCCCTTGAGAACAGGAACAAGACAAGGATGCCTTTTATCACCACTCCTACTTAACATTGTGCTGGAAGTCCTAGCTAGAGCAATAAGGCAAGAAAAAGAAATAAAGGGCATCCAACTTGGTAATGAAGAAGTTAAGCTGCCCCAGTTTGCAGATGATATGATACTATGCATAGAAAACCCTAAAGACTCCACAAGAAATCTACTGGAATTAATAGAAAGATTCAGCAGAGTAGCAGGATGCAAGATAAACATACAAAAATCAGCTGGATTCCTATACACCAACAAAGAGAACAATGAAAACGAAATCAGGAAAATGCCATTTATAACAGCCCCTATAGAAATAAAATACTTAGTAATAAATCTAACCAGGGATGTTAAAGACCTATACAAAGAAAACTACAAAACACTACTGCAAGAAAACAAAAGAAACTTACATAAATGGAAAAACATACCATGCTCATGAATAGGTAGACTCAACACTGTGAAAATGACAATTCTACCCAAAGCAATTTATAAATACAACGCAATCCTGATCCAAATACCAACAACATTCTTTAAAGAGAGGGAAAAAGTAATCATTAACTTTATATGGAAAGGGAAGAAGGCCTGGATAAGTAAAGCACTACTGAAGAAGAAGAATAAAGTAGGTGAACTCGCACTACCTGACCTCAGAACCTACTATACAGCTACGGTAGTCAAAACAGCCTCGTACTGGTACAATGACAGATACATTGACCAATGGAACAGAATTGAGAATGCAGATGTAAATCCATCCACCTACTGTCATCTGATCTTTGACAAGGGCCCAAAGTCCACCAAATGGGGTGCAGACTGTCTTTTTAACAAATGGTGCTGGCAAAACTGGATAGCCATTTGCAAAAAAATGAAACAGGACCCATACCTCACACCGTATACAAACTACTTTGAAACGGATCAAAGACCTGAATATAAAGCCAAAAACTATAAAGTTAATAGAAGAAAAATAGGATCAACGCTAGAGCCCCTAATATATGGTATTAACAGGATAGAAACCATAACCAACAACACATAAACTCCAGAAGACAAGCTAGATAACTGGGATCTTTTAAAAATTAAACACACTCATCAAAAGACTTCACCAAAAGAGTAAAAGGAGAAACTACAGACTGGGAAAAAAATTGTGGACACTGCAAGTCAGACAAAGGTCCAATCTCTAAAATCTGTAAGAAAATCCAATACGTCTACAACAAAAAGACAAATAAACCAATTTAAAAGTGGGCAAAGGTCTCATTAAACAAACAGGACTAATGAGGCACAGCAGTCCATGGACAAGGACTAGTAGGCAGGAGGGGACAAGAAAGCTGGCGATAGGGAGCCCAAGGTTGAGAAGGAACAGTATCGACATGTCATGGGGTTATTAACCATTGTCATAGGGCAATATGTGTACTAACTGTTTAATGAGAAGCTATTTGTCTGCAAACCTTCATCTAAGGTACAAAAAAAAAAAAGAAAGAATTATCTATGTGAGATCAAATTGACAACAGGAACTCAAAAGGTTTGATTGGAAGCCTAGGGGACAGTGAGTTGAAGATAATGGTGATGGAATAATTTGGAAAAGGATAGTGAGAATAGCAGCACAACTGGAAGAATGTAATCCATGTCACTAAATTGTACATGTAGAAGCTTTTGAAATGGTGTAACTTTCGCTATGTATATTTTCACCAAAAAAAAAAGGTCCTTCAAGTTCTCCAAGGTCAAGAAGGGAGAGTGTTGACATGTCGTGGGGTTGTTAACCAATGTCATAAAACAATATGCGTACTGACTGTTTAACGAGAAACTATTCGTTCTGTAAACATTCATCTAAAGTACAATAAAAGATACATATAATTAAAAAAGAAAAAGAAAAAGCAACGGGCAAAGGAAATGAACAGACACTTCACCAAAGAAGACATTCAAGTGGCCAACAGACATATAAGGAAATGCTCCTGATCACTAGCCATTAAAGAAATACAAATTAAAACCACAATGAGATACCATCTCATACTGGCATTACTGGTATAAATCAAAAAAACTGGAAATAACAAATGTTGGAGAGGTTGCGGGGAGATCAGAACTCTTATGCACTGCTGGTGGGAATGCAAAATGATACAACCATTTTGGAAAATGATATGGTGCTTCCTTAGAAAGCTAGAAGTAGAAATACTATATGATTCAGCAATCCCACTCATAGGAATATATCCTAGAGAAATAAGAGTCATCACAGGAATAGACATATGCACACCCATGTTCATCGCAGCACTGTTCACAATAGCAAGAAGATGGAAACAATAGAGATGCCCATCAACAGACGAATGGATAAACAAATTATGGTACATACACACAATGGAGTATTACACAATGATAAAGAACAATGATAAATCTGCAAAACATCTCATAACATGGATGAAACTGGAGGACATTATACTGAGTGAAATAAGTCAATCACAAAAGAAGAAATATTGTATGAGACCACTACTGTAAAAACTCATGAAAAAGTTTACATACAAAAAGAAACAATCTTTTTTGGTTATGAGGGGTAGGAGGGTTTGGGGGGAATACTAAATAGACAATAGATAGGTGGTAACTTTGGTGAAGGGTAAGGCAGTACACAATACTGGGGAAGCCAGCGCAACTTGTACAAGGAAAGGTCATGGAAGCTCCATAGACATATCCAAACTCCCTGAGGGACCGAATTGCTGGGCAGAGGGCTGTGGAGACCTTGGTCTCAGGGAACATCTAGCTGAACTGGCATAACACAGTTTATAAAGAAAATGTTCTACATTCTACCTTGGTGAGTAGCATCTGCGGTCTTAAAAGCCTGTGAGCACTCATCTAAGATACTCCCCTGGTCTCACCCCTTTGGGAGCAACGGAGAATGAAGAAAACAAGATACAAGGGAAAGATTAGTCCAAAGAACTTATGGACCACAACTACCACGGCCTCCACCAGACTGAGTCCAGTACAACTAGACAGTGCCCGGTTACCACCACTGACTGCTCTGACAGGGATCACAACAGAGGGTCCCAGACAGACCTGTTGAAAAATGTAGAACAAAATTCTAACTCATAAACACGCACACACAAAACCAGACTTACCGGCCTGACAGAGACTGAAGAAACCCCGAGAGTATGGCCCCTGGATACCCTTTTAGTTCAGTAATGAAGTTACTCCCGAGGTTCATCGTTCAGCCAAAGATTAGAAAGACCCATAAAACAAAACAAGACTAATGGGGCATGACATTCCAGGGACAAGGACAAGAAGGCAGGAGGGGACAGGAAAGCTGGTAAAAGGGAACCTAAGGTCTAGAAGGGACAGTGTTGACATGTTGTGGGTTTGTTAGCCATTGTCATAAAACCATATGTGTACTAACTGCTTAATGAGAAACTATTTGTTCTGTAAACCTTCATCTAAAGTACAATTTTAAAAAAAGTGAAAAAAAAAAAGACAAACAACCCAATCAAAAAATGGGCAAAGAACTTGAATAGACATTTCACCAAAGACGATATTCAAGCATCCAGCAAACACATGAAAAGATGTGGCATAGTATACACAGAGATAGTAAAAGAATTGTGAAGGGAATAATGTTGGTGCCAGATTCTGGAATATGGACTAGACTTGGGCACAATGGAGAAAAGAGGTGAAGGGGGAAATAGAACAGAGAGGATATAGGAAGGTCATAGGATGTATACTTGGCCTAGAGTGAGTGAGGTGAAAGAGAGTAATGGAAAATTAAATGGCAAGATAGGTGGAGGAGTGACTGGGGAGGTCTTTGAACATTAGGTGGGGCCCTGGTGGCTCAGTGGTTAAGAGCTCAGGCTGCTAACCAAAAAGGTTGACAGTTCGAAAATACCAGCCGCTCCTTGGAAACTCTATAGAGCAGTTCTACTCCAACCTATAGGGTTGCTACGAGTCAGAACTAACTCTGTGGCAATGGGTTGAACATCAAGCATAACAGAAATAATAATATTTAATGCGTAGAAAAAGAAGAGAATTTTAGGTCCATCTTCACTACATTAATTGCTAGAATATAAACACTATAAATATAAACTATAATAGTTACAGCAATGGCTAACATTTAACGGGTGCTTATTATGTGTTGCCACTATGCTAAGCATTTTTCATGTATTATCTCAAACCTCTTTGAAGTAGGTGCTATTTTTTCCATTATACAGAAGAGGAAACTTAGTTTTAGAGTAGGAGTAGGCAAACATTTTCTGTAAAAAGCCAGATAGCAAATATTTTAGGCTTTGAGGGCCATATGATCTCTGTTATAACCACTAGGCTCTGTCCCTGTAGCACAAAAGCCACCACAGATAATATATAAATGAATGAGCATGGCTGTGTTTCAGTAAAATTTTATTTTTGGATGCAAAAATATGAATTTCATATAATTTTCATGTGTCATGAAATAGTGTTCTTTTTCAATCATTTAAAAATGTAAAAACTATTCTTAGCTTACGGGCCACACAGAAACAGGCAGTAGGCTGGCTTTGGTCTGAGGGCTATAGTTTGCTGATCTCTGGTTTAGAGAATTTAAATAAATTGTCCAAGATCACATAATCAGCAAGGGATAGATTCAGAATCAGGTCACACCAAAGTTGATACCCTCAAAACCAATACAAAAGGAAAAAATCACTCAACATTTAACTACTCAGACTGAGCTCCTTATACATTCTACCTAGGTAAGCACTAGATGCAATTGTCAGGATATAGAGGGAAAAACAAATAAACATAATGTAATGTTAAGCATCTGCAGGCATTTTACCTCATATAATCCTTGAAGCAACAATAGTTAGACATTATATTGCTCCCAATTTACAGAGTTTTTTTTACAAAAGTTGTCAACAGTAAGCCCACATCTGCCAATGGCCCATAGACTGTGTCAATAAGGGCCTTGCCGGAAGAGGGAAGACAAAAAAGGTATGTTTCCGGCTTCAGGAAGCAGAGGGAAAGCACCCCGTGTCAACAAATATACCAGGTAAGTGGGAATGTAATTACAGAGCTGTAGGGGAGAGGGGGACCACTTCTTAGCTCATGTGCCATCGCAGGGAAGGTGGCATTTGATCTAGGCATGAAAAAGGGCTTAATGAAATGAAAAGGGCAACACAACAGTTTTCCTTTAAAGTTTTGTATATATGACTGGAAATATCTAATATTAATCCTGAAGAAAAAATTATTAATCTCTCAGAGCTGTCAGTCCTTGTGAGGTAAATTAAATGCCTGCATTTCTTTCTTTTCTTACGATTATTTACAGAAAGTAGGTATTTAAAATTCCAAAGGACTTAAATATCCTTAAAAACCTCAAATCAAACATACCTATACAGGGAATTTTTATTTTTTGATAAGGATTTTAAAAGTCAAGGTCTTTAAGTTTCATTTCTTATATAAAACACAGTGATTCAGTACCATCAAGTTTTTATCTGATTTGTAGGAATGCTTTCTAATTGGAAAATGTAGCACCTATGGGTTATAAAAAATGGCACTGCAGGCGGCCAACTACAGAATCCAAAATGTTTTAAAATCCTAAACCATAACTTTTATTTTATCTCTAGGGAGCAGACAGAAAATGTCAATCCTAATTTACACTTGAAGGAGCTACTACAGAAGTGTAACTAATTTATGCAAAGTCACAGAACAATTGAATGGAAGAATAAGAAATGAAAAGCAAAAATCAAAGTTAGGAAACCACTCATCTAATACCTGGATGTCTTCTTATTCACATAGCTCTTCAAATAGTAACACAAATATTCTTTAAAATACTTCCAGAAATCACAACTTGAGAATGTCATAACAAAATTGCTAAGTGTAAAGACTTTCATCTAAATTTGAAAGTATACATTAGTAACACAGAAAATTAAAATCACACATTAATATGCAATTTAGTTTTATCCTAATGGTTTAGTAGAGTTTAAGGAGTGCTTTTAAGGAAGAAATAGTCTTCTTATACCGAGGGGGTGGGGTGCGGATCTTTGAAGGTAAATATTCTAATCTTTATCAAATTGAAAGCAAACGTATCAAGGTCAATTTAGAGACAAAACGAATGAATAAAATTTTAAAATTTAACAAGATTATATTGTCCAAACTTCTCAGTGCGTCTTTAATGATAAGAATCACATTCTCCATTTGGGCAGGTACTTCTCAGAAATAAGAATTTAAAGATAAATTTAGCCTGACAATATTCCATAGGGCTTACTGATCTCTTGAGTAATATACTAATCAGTATCTTGTGTGTGGGGATGTGTGTGCGCAAAGGAACTTGTGAAACGTACAACGAAGTAATGCTTTTGGCATTAGGTGGAAAATGGTCTCAAGTCAAAAATTCAGATGTGACTTACCAATTGGATGAGGAAAAAGTTGGGGCAAAAGGGAAGCAAAAGGGTTCCCGTGCCACAGGACAAGCAACAAACCCTAGGGGTAACAACACACCCTGGAAATTTCTTGGCAATCCTGTATACACTGACCTCTCTACCCCATCTTTGAATGATAAGAGGAGGGTGATGTTCCAAGGTCCTCTTTATTTTTCAAGCAGCAAAAATTCAAACAAGTTGCCAAGTTGAAAATTCTCAGAAGCAAAGACGATAAGGTTGTTGGGTTGGGCAATGCCCCCAGGAAAGGTTGCCTTCCTGGTAAAGCAGTTAACAAAGCTCCAGGAAAAAAGAAGACATCTAATCTGTGGAGGAAACAGGTTGGCTTACAGTCCCAACTCTAAGACTCAATGATAATAATGACAATCAAAATGAAAAACCAAACCCACTGCCCTTCAAGTTGATTCCAACTCATGGGAGCCCAGGTGGTACAGTGGTTAAGTGCTAGGCTGCTAACCAAAAAGGTCGGGGGTTTGAACCCATCAGCCATTCAGCAGGACAAATATGTGTCAATTTGCTTCCGTAAAGATTTACAGCCTTGGAAACCTTGTGGGGCAGTTCTTCTCTGTCCTCTGGGGTTGCCATGAATCAGAATAATGACAACGCTTTCCTTAATTTGTAGATGCAGCTGTCAAAATCAGTACAGCTCTTCTCTGTTGGGAAGGGAAAAAAACTGTATGTCTTTATTCTTTACCTACTCTTCCCCTCAAGCTAAAGTTATTCATCATACAAAACAAGGAAGAGGTGAACTCAGTATTATTGACCTGTGGGATGATCTACCCACAATTACGATTTCAAGTTAATCATCATCTTGGACATAAGGAATCTGAGTTGTGGGAGTTAAATAATTTACTTGAAGTTAGGTACATGATTGTATTAACTTAGAACCCTTCTCTTAGAAATTGTACATTTTGTTCCACTTTTAGATTTTAATCTTCAGAAAGAAAAAAAGTACATTTACTGTTCTTAATTCTTCTCCTTTTAGTTCCCTGGAAGAAAAGCATTTTCCAGTTATTAATTAAAATGCCCATACCACAACCAGCACTAATACAATGTTAGAACACGACAAGAATTCCTGTATGGGATTTTATTTGTTATTGTACAACTGAGTTACATATTGCTAAATTTTTTTAACACATTTCTGCCTAGAAAACAAACCAAACCCATTGCCATCCAGTCAATTCCAACTCATAGTGACCCTGTAGGACAGAGTAGAACTGCCCCATAGGGTTTCCAAGGAGCGGCTGGTGGATTAGAACTGCCAATATTTGGTTAGCATCCGAGCTAACCACTGTGCCACCAAGACCCCTTTATGTCTAGAGGAGAGGTCAAATACATCTGTCCCCATTTTACAAATGAGTAAAGAAAACTGAATGAATTACTGATAATCTCTGAGAAAACTGAATCCACTAAAACACTAGGGCAATTTGTTTTTCAGAACCAGAAAGAGGAAAAACGGAATAAAAACAAAGGAAGTCTTCATAATCCTGGAAGAAAAGGTGTTTGTCTGAGTACCAACACAACCAATGGTCATATAAAAGAGAAAAGAGCTGTCCATGTCTAACTTCAAAAGCCATTTAAGAAAAACTAAAGGGCTAATGTTTTGAAGCCTAAACACATTTCCCTCTGGGTAAATCCTATTACACAGATACCATGATAATATCTATTTCCACTTTTTAAAGTACTCCAAATTTACCAAGACATTTCTAACCTGACCATAACATTCTAGTTTAGCAGAGTTTCACAAACTCTTGATAATAAGAAACACCTGTGCTATTGTTAAAACTACAGATTCCAAATAAAGATCTGGACAGACTTACTGAAATTAGGGATGTGATCCTTCTGGCCCCTTGATCAAGACCCATAATTCTATTGGCTTGTTGTTGTTCTTAGGTGCCATGGAGTCAGTTCCAACTCATAGTGACCCTATGTACAACAGAACGAAACACTGCCTGGTCCTGCGCCATCCTCACAATCTTTGCTATGTTTGAGCTCATTGTTGCAGCCACTGTGTCAGTCCATCTCATTGAGGGTCTTCCTCGTTTTCACTGACTCTACTTTACCAAGTATGGTGCCCTTTTCCAGGGACTGGTCCCTCCTGATAACATGTCCAAAATACATGAGACGAAGTCTCGTCATCCTTGCTTCTAAGGAGCATTCTGGCTGTACTTCTCCCAAGACAGATTGGTTCATTCTTCTAGCAGTCCGCATTACATTCAATATTCTTCGCCAACACCATAATTCAAAGGCATCGATTCTCCTTCGGTCTTCCTTATTCATTGTCCAACTTTTGCATGAATACGAAGCGAATGAAAATACCATGGCTTGGGTCAGGTGCACTTTAGTCCTCAAAGTGACATCTTTGCTTTTTAACACTTCAAAAAAGTGTTTTGCAGTAGAGTTGCCCAATGCAATACCTCCTTTGATTTCCTGTCCTAAATAGACTGATGGTGTCCCTCTTCTGTTTACGTGTTTATGTGATGGCATTCTGTAAACTAGAGGCCAAATGACAACTGCACCTACTCTTAAGTTCTTCACATACTTCACACACACAGGTACAACCTCTACAGTAATACAGTTTTTATACACACAGAGAAACAAAATATTATAATCCAGTGCATTCTCAGTTATCCAGATCCCTGGATATTTGAGGGTTAATCCTTTAAAAACACCCAACTTTCAAGGGCCTCTAAGATGGTGGAGCTCATTGCCTAATCTCTGCCCCACCACCTCTCCCCTCTTTTCTGTTTTCCCAAGGGCTTTTTCCCTCTCCAACTTTTCCCAGGCTTCTCACTTTTCACATGAAAAGACAGGGCTTTTATAGGCATCATGGCCCACTTAGATGGTAATCACAGTATGCTCTCTATAACCTTTGGGTATTCAATTCTGCTTAACTGTTTTCATCACTTGCTACTCAAAATTTTTTGTTCAGGGCTAGGAATGCTTTTTGGCATTATTCAGGAAGCCCGAGGAAAGAAGAAGATTGATTTCTAGATAATCTAGCCTGTGGTATCATCTCAAGTTCGTTTAAACCTATTGTTATAGACATATTAAGTTACAGCCAATATTTTAAAAATAGCATCGTATTCACCACAGACTGGATCCTGGGTGTCAAATCAATGTTATCTTCATTTACTTTAACTAAAAGAACAACGCAGAAGTGGATACCAACACTTTGGTCATAAAATGATCCAAATTTTAGCTGACAATTTACTGTTTTACAAATAACTTCAAAATTTAAATCACTGAAAAGCACTTACTGTTGCATGATAGTTTCTGTACATGGGCATTTTCAGTAACTTCGTCAAGTAATCTTCCAGTTGTTTCTGTAATGCAAATATTAGATAAAAGTTAACATGGTCATACTTATTGAAAAATGAAAACAGTTAGCAACAATGATGTGCTATGATCATCACTTCATTTTCATTTTATAAGTTATTCACTTGTTTATTCATAGTATCACTGGGCAAGGAATCCTGAGTAGCATTAAGGCATTATTTCCATAGTTCCCTTGAACCGTTATTTCAAACTCTTTTCGCTATTTAAGTTTTCACCATCTTAAGTATTCTATAAACTGCTTAAATACAGAGTCTGAGCCTTACATTTCTTTTTATCTTCCATAGCTACTAGCATAGGGCTTGTCCATAGTAGGTACTTTTAAAGCATTTGTTGAATTTACCAAAAAATCTGTATTTCCTCAATTCTAACACTGAATTTACAATGTATTAGCAGCTTTTTGAGGCGGGGGTGGGGGAGACTTACTCAGTAAATATGTGCCCTGATTTCAAATATGTTAAAATGTAGTGGGGGGGATATGTTTCTTAGACTTGGAAGCAGTGGAAAAGCACATGTCAATCATTTTGCCCATGCTACTAAATCTCTTTTGCTGAATCATTAAGGGTTAATGGCCTTAATTAACCTTTTCAGCCAGACTCACATATGTACACAGAGTAAGACAAAACTGTAGAATTTTCTAAGTTGGGGTATCGTAGAAAATATTTAAGCCAGATCCCTAAAAAGATTTTAAACAACATGACAACTACCAAGGAGAAACTCAAATAACCCCTCTGGAACAGAAAATTTCTAATTATAAAAGAGAACTGATGTTTCCTTGCTAATTTTCTAGTACAAAAAATTAACCTCCTATCCTGTGTAGCACAGTATCACTGAAGCAGAGAGGGCAAAGGTTTCCCTCCTCCTGAGCTTCCTGTCATACACATTTGCACTCTGTTCTGCTCTTCTCAAACCCTACCTGGCCCATCTATAGTTTAAGAATGAGATTTTACATGTATTTAGAATAAGCTACAACAAATAATGGAGCCCTGGTGGCGCAGTGGTTAAGAAATCGGCTGCTAACCAAAAGGTCGGCAGTTCGAATCCACCAGCCACTCCTTGGAAACCCGATGGGGCAGTTCTACTGTGTCCTATTGGGTCACTATGAGTCGGAATCAATTCAATGGCAATGGATTTGGTTTTGGTTTGACCACAAATAATAAAGCAAACATAGGGAAATATATAATTTCAAGAGAGTAGTTCTCAAAGCCCACAAAGATGAGCTCAACGAAGATGAGCTCAATTTTTGACTCACAATCAGCCCAGAGAGTTTCCTGCAGGGAAGACAGCTTCCTCATAATAACATAACTCCTCTTCTGGGAAAACGTAACCTCCCAAGGATCCAAAATGGCTTAGGAAAAAAGGAGATGACTAACCCAGCTCCAGAGAAGCTAAGCCAGCTTGGGTGATCTATCAGTGGGTGAGAGACATTGTGGTGAGACCCACCTCATCCCTCCTTAGGTGCTGTGTTTCTAAATCAAACCTAACCCGTTGTCTTCGAGTCGATTCTGACTCATAGCAACCCTGTAGGACAGAGTAGAACTGCCCCATAGGGTTCCAAAGGCTGTAATCTTAATGGAAACAGACTGTCACATCTTTCTTCTGCAGAGTGGCTGGTGGATTCAAACTGCTGACATTTGGTTAACATCCAAGCACTTTAACCACTCTGCCACCAGGGCTCCCCTGTTTCTATAGCGCTGCAAAATTATGTTCAAAACAATGGAATAGTTAAAGGACTTACCCTTTTACCTAAGAAGTTTTCTTCTCTAATCCTATTTTCAGAAGAACGTGGTAAACTTGGCATCGCTCGAGGTTCCTCCCCTTTGACATTTTGTCTTCTAAATGTGTGTCTAAAAAAAACACACACAAACATTTATTAGATTATTCTTTGAACTTGGACTCTCTTAATATCTTCCATGAGATGGCTTATTTTTAGAAGAGCCTATTTAATTGAAAATATCTACCAACAATGAACAAATTAATCTATAATATGAAATATTCTTTCCATCCAACTTGTTTACTAAAATAAGTTTATAATTAATACTGAAACAGTTACCTTCTGGTGGGAATGGGGATTCGGATAAAGGCTTTGTACTTGAGCAGTTCTCTGTGAAATTCTTCAAAGTGCTTGAATTTCCTCTTAACTTGCCACTTAAATTCTCCATGTGTTAATTCAATAGTGTAAAGATCGGAACTTGGTACCTACGTTGATAAATAAAAATGGTTGGTATTTTAGATAACAACAAAAATTCCAAAAGTCCTCAATGATCAATAGCTAATAAGTAACATGAAAGTATCCTTAAGCCAGCCTACTTATTTTGTGTCATTACATAAATATTTTACTCAAATTTTCAAATTTCTCAATCTGATTAAAAAAATAACACCCTCTTAAGTATTTTATAATCTACATAACACAAATTTAGAATCACAAATTCATACTAAGCCTATCTTCCCAAACACACACACACAACAGAAACCAGAAACCAGGTAAAGAACACCATGAGAGAAGACCCTGACTGGCCCATAGGGGTCTCATCTAGTAGGCAGTGAACAGACAGACAACTGGAGGGGACATGGCGGAGACAGGAGAAAAGGCTTGCCAAGAATAACATCTTTGCACCATGTCTTGCCCTTCACAAATGACATTACATGCCCTCTCTCCTTCTCCTTCTGAAATGCATTCCATGGTCCAGCCTTATCTACACCACCCCACTTCTCGGAGGTGCCACCAACGATCAGGAAGGTAAAGGACAGTTAGAAGGAAAATGATTACCCACAGAGTATTTTCCCCAACTACTTACCCAAAATGAATCTCTATTAAAAATTTTAAGTACTTCTTTCAAAATGCAAATAGACCTGGGTGACTAGTGAATTATTTCAGAAGATCTAACAGACCCGGAGAATAGGAGTTTTGATACAGAAGAGGCTGTCAGGAGAAGGAAAGGTATTTTGAAAACACAAGAGAGGTTGAAGGAAGCTCCTGTGGGGGGTGTGTATGGGGGGGGTGTTACTCTGGGCCACCTAGAGGATACTGGTCCCTACTAGGAGGCTGAGACGCCATAGGTGATGAGGGGTGGGAAGGGTAAATGTCTTCAACTCTGCTAGTTTATCCAAGCCCTGGGTGACTGTGAGCCATCCTGGCACCATAGCTGGCCTGCTGCCATTCACTACTGCTGGTTGCATACTTCGCAAGCTTCTAAAGTATGACCACTATGCATAGAGGTGGTATATAAAACAGCATGAGAATCAGTATCACTTGTACTTTTAAAACTAGCACCCATCCATATCACTGGTAAATATTCATACCTAGTACTTGCTTTCTCTCTAGTTAGGACCTGTGACAATTGCTGCAACCAGAAGTTGGAGTTCAATATTACATGCTTTGTTTCATCTTGACCAACATTACAGTCATCATCCTGCATCTTGCTTCACAGAGAAGGATGCAGGAAAACTCAGAGTGGCCAGGACCTTTGCCTTCGAGTGAAAAGAGCTCGATTTAAGATGAGCCAAGTAAATAAGAAAAATTATACAAATCAGGCAAGCTGCCACATTTCCTGGACTTATATTTCCCAATCCAAGAGAGCTGCAAAATTACAAAACATTTTCTCTCTGACATATGAATCAAAAATTTTATACATTAGTTCTTAGCAATTGTGAGGCAGAAGGGCACAGTGCAAACAGCACATCATGTCCTTTTTGAAGGGTTTGAAGGTTTAAAATCCTACCAACTGTGAAACCTCAGCCAAGTGACTCAACTTCTATCAGATAAGGTCCCAGTACTGGAATTTTTGGGAATTGGAATAGAATAATTTGAGGAGTTTTAATAGTTACTTCCTACAAAGGTATGGCAGGGGTTAGGGGGACCACAAAGGAGAGCACTGTAACAGGGACTCAGGACTGCAAAGATGTCACCATCCCTAGTCCTGAAGAGACAAGAGGCAAGACCAGTTGCTGGAACCAGAAGGAAAGGGCCATGCAAAGAGGGCCACCTTGGGATGCGGTACCTTTGGTCTAGGGACATGGCCAGCCCAGGGTAACCCCAATCTCTTACTATAGGAAAAAGGCAAGGGAGCTTCAAGGGGCAACCAGTAGGGCAGAGAAAGGATCTGGAGGGGTAAATGGAAGATCTTCAGCATTGGGGGGGTTAGGGGAATGAATAACATCTATCTCGTAGGGTTGTCACCATTGTGTTGATCCTGACTCATAGTGACCCTATGGGACAGAGTAGAACTGCCCTGTAGGGTTTCCAAGGAGTGGCTGGTGGATTTGAACTGCCAACTTTTTGGTTAGCAGTCTCTGCTCTTAACCACTGCACCACCAAGGTTCCTGATGAGCTGGCACATAGCATATATTGAGAAATTATAACAAGTGTCATCCTTATTTGCCTGGAATCACATTCAAACTGCATGAATATAGTTCATATTCCTTAGTAAATGCTAAGTAGGATAAGGATGATCCTTAGTTTTCTCACACAGACTAAGATTTAAAGCAGAAATAAAACAAACTCATTTGACTAACAGAAGAGTATAAATGAAGAGAAGCCCCTGGTTTGGTGGGCTTTATCTTCATGAACAACTTTAACCAAAAAAAAAAAAACCCCATTGCCCTTGAGTCAATTCAGACTCATAGCGACCCTCTAGGATAGAGTAGAATTGCCCCACACGGTTTCCAAGGAGTGGCTGGTGGATTTGAACTCCCGACCTTTTGGTTAGCAGCCCATCTCTTAACCACTGCACCACCAGGGCTCCTGAATAACTTTAGGAGATACCTAATAATAACAATACAAACATAACATGGATGAATCTGGAGGACATTATGCTGAGTGAAATAAGTCAACCACAAAAGGACAAATATTATATGATACCACTTTTATAAAAAGTCAAGAATAGGTTTACACACAGAAAGCAATGTTCTTTGATGGTTACCAGCGATGGGAGGGGGAAGAGGGGAGAATCACTTACTAGATAGTATACACATGTTAATTCTGGTGAAGAGAAAGGCAACTTACAATATGGGGGAAGACAGCACGTGACCAAGGTAAATGAAAACACTGAGGGGTATGCAAGAATAAATGCTATAACATATCCAGCTCTGCAGCAACAGTAATAACAACCAAAAATTTGTAAGTGGTTTCATAGGTAGATATGTATGCTATATAGGTGTGAGAGGATGTATGGGAGTACATACGTGTGCATATACAGGTATAGTTGTGGGCATCTGTATACACGTATTTGTACGTATTGCATATATACCAAAAACCAAAAGACCAAACTCATTGCCATCAAGTTGATTCCGACTCATAATGATCCTATAAGACAGAGTAGAACTGCCCCGTAGGGTTTCCAAGGAGAGCCTGGTGGATTTGAACTGCCGACCTTTTGGTTAGCAGCTGTAGCTCTTAACCACCATGCCAGTAGGGTTTCTGCTGCATATATATTCATATATATAATAGAGCACATAAGGGACACAGTTATGGAAACTTCCTAAACATATGCAAACACCTCGTGGGACTGAGTTACTGGATTTGAAAGCTCAGGACCATAGTCTCAGGGAATATCTAGGTCAATTGGCATAACATAGTCTATAATGTTCTACACCCTAGTTTGGTGAGTAGCGTCTAGGGTCTTAAAAACTTGTGAACTATCGTTCTCCTCCCATCTGGAGCAAAGGAGAGGGAAGGAAACCAAAGGTTCAAAGAAATAGTCCAGAGGGCTAATGGCCCACAAGAACCACAGCCTCCTCTAGCCTGAGACCAGAACTAGATGGTGTCTGGTTACCACTACCAACCACTCTGAACAAGGACACAATAGAAGGTCTTGGTTAGAATGGGAGAAAAATGTAGAACAAAACTCAAATTTATAAACAAGTCAGACTTACTGGACTGATAGAGATGAGGAACCCCTGAGATTACCGCCCTAAGACAGACACCCATTTAACCTGGAACTGAAGCCATTCCTGGAGGTCACCTTTCAACCAAATAATAGATTTGCCTATAAAATAAACACCACCACCCGTGAGGAATGTGCTTCTTTAGAACAATCAGCTCAAGAGACCAAACAGGCAACACTTTGCCCAAAAGCAAAGATGAGAAGGCGAGGAGGCGTAGGGAAACGAAAGGATGAAAATGGGGAAGGCAGTGTGGAAATGGGGAGAAAGCTGACACGTTGCGGGAATGGCAACAATGTCACAGAACAATCTGTATATGAATTGTTGAACAGGAAACTAACTTGATGTGTAAACTTTCACCTAAAACACAATAAAATGTTCAATAATAATAATACAACATATTATTATTAAATTCTCATAACAAACCTATGAGGTAGGCATTATTTTATCTATCATTCAAATGAGGAAACTGAGAAACAGGTTAAATAACTTGCCTAAGATCACAAAGCAAAACCAAGAATTAAACCACGGAGCCTGGCTCTAGATTCTATGCATTTAACTACCTATGCACACATTACTGCTTCTTAATCAAGGAGCTGGCAGGCAAAATAAAAAGGTAAAGTTTATCTTAGGGACCTATCTGGATGGGTTGGGCTCAGTGGTGTATCAGGGAGACAAGAACCCAACCCAGAACAGGAAGAGCCTAAAGCACAGGCTGGACGCCAACGTGGGCGTAAACTGGGGATCAGTATTTGCAGGGGTAGGTAGGGACAGAACACTAGGTAAAACCATCAGGAAACCAAGGCAGCCCTTTCACCCTCCAAAAGACAAGAAGGAAGGGAAAACAAAGCCTGCTCCTGACAGAAAAGTTATTCTGTGCTTTGAGTCAGAATCAACTCGATGGCAACAGGTTTTTTGGGTTTTCCCCTGAAGCAGGTGTCAACAGGACTTTATTCCACTGTGGCTAAAGCTTCACCTGAAGCAACTTTACAAATCCAGCAGATTGGATAACTACAAAATCTAGGCAGTAACAGCAAAGGTAGCTACCCTCACAGCTTCTCTGAGTCCACTCCATTTTACAGGGTACAGCTATGCTTGATGAAGACATTATATTCCAAAGCCTTTCTAGTGCTCAACAAGAAAAAAATGTGAGTGGAGCCTGAAGGACAGGGTGCTAGGAACAAATCAGAGAGGCAGAGTGTGCTAGCAGAATTCCCTCAGCAGTACTTCGGCTAATGCGACTGGCCAACCCAGAATCCTGGCTTTATTTCTTTCAAGAGTGAGCTAGCATCATGATTTTCCTGCTAAACAAGCGTGAAGACAGCCGAACTTTTCCTTGACCTACGCCTGGCATCCTAGGTGGAATGCCTATGCTCTAAGGAACTCACTGCTGTTGAGTTGATTCCAACTCATAGCGACCCTGTAAGACAGAGTAGAGATGCCCAGTAGAGTTTCCAAGGCTGTAATCTTTATGGAAGCAGACTGCTACATCTTCCTCCTGGTCTGAACAACCACCAGTCCTTCGGTTAGCAGCCAAGTGGTTAACCACTGCACCACAAGGGCACTTTGCTCCAAGAGTCCAAATGAAACAAATTGAGGAGAGAGGAGGAATAGGGGAAGTACTTTGTAATTTACTACACTTATAAATAACCTTAAAGGCCTTTAAAAAAAAAATTATCCAGAATGGGGAAAGAGAAGTATGAGAATAAAGAGTAAATGGAGAAGGAAGCAAAACTTGAGAGGTGATATGGACTTGGAAGGGACAAACAGACTAAAAAGATGGGCATAGCTGGCAAGAAGGAAGACGGAAGTCAACATATTCAATCATACATACAGACAAATAAAAAGGGAGAACACAAATGCTCTGACCTTTGTTGTAGATGTAATGCGTTCCACTTCCAGAACTTTCACTTTTATTGGACAGCCAGAGAGATACGACCGTATATTAGGCTCCTTAAATCCTTGAGTGTTATAAACAGCAGAGAAAGGAATAGACACTAAAAAACAAACAAGTAAATAAAGTTATTGCAAGAATAAGTGATATCAGTATACATGCCTCTCACAGGCATCCTTTTTAAGAGTCATAATGTGTTAAAATGAGAAAGCACCCCGTGGAACGATCTCAGCCCAGTGTAATGACATCTGAGAGGAAGATCAATCATTTGCTGGTTATTTCAAAATCAGGCTCTGCCAACCAACCCTGATGAACTGTCTCCCCCATCCCTCCCCTCCTCGGATCATTAGTCTTTACCTTCACGTGTCTTGGGATCGCTGGGAGACACATCAAAATCCACCTCCTCTCCCTCAAAGTGGAGCTCCCGCGTGTCTAGATTTTCTATCAGATTGCTCATGTCGGCAGCGATTTTCTGCAGTGCAGAGGTATTTACTCTTGGCTCATTTTTCAGAGACATGTTGACTTCTGACAGGGTAAAAGCAAAGGAGCTGGCAAAGAAGGAAAGGGTTACAAGGACTTATTACTTTGGTCAAAAAAAAATCATATTACACATTTGAATCCAAGCTTAAGCAGAGAATATAGACATAAGTCATTTAGCTCTGTGTGAACCCCAGTTATCCGAAACCACCTTTTATTTTCCTGTTTAATATTTAAAGACTTCCTAGCTTGTAAATTAAATTGGAGCAAGGTACTTAATTGTAAACAACAAGGAAAAAGAAACACAACCTTGAATGAATGCCAACATATCTCTCATCAGATTTTATTAACTTGGATAAATGAGGAGAGACTCAAAAGAGACTAGCTGGGGAATGCACCATCCAGGCAGAAACTGATTCTTAACTAACAGATACATGGGAAAAAGAAATACCATGTAAAATGAGCAACTACAAATGTTTTCTAAAGAAATTTAGGGCATTTCACAATAATTGCAACATGTAATTTAAAAATATTTTTATGCTATCCTGAGTCACTATGAGTTGGAATCAACTCGACAGTGGGCTTTATCCTGACCTTTACACACTTCACCTATACATGATACACCAGGCAAGATATATACTATCTTTTTGAGATATGAGGATTTGGCCATGACTTAACACGAGTTATAATGAGGTATGTTGTCTTGAAAGGAAATTGATTAATCTACCTATTCCAAAAGACTCCTAAGATACTAGAAGTATACTTTTCTCCCGTTTTAAGAAAACCCATTCTATTTCATTCTGACATCTAATAACACAGGCCATTGCACATCAGTACCCAATGAAGAAGAGTTCATATAGATTTTACTTTTTGTTCCAAATACTAAGATTTAAGCCTTGAGTGCTGTCATCAGAGTTGGATGAAAAGTCTATTTTGCCTGATGCAGAAATAATCTCTGTCACAACCAGGCCATAAAATCTCATACCAGTATCTTCTGCACATGTTCATTTATTACTGCAAAGCACCAACATTTATTGAGCATCCACCATGTGTGCGATGCAATGAATCAGTATGTAAAGAAAGAAGGCTGCTTCCTGTGATTAAGGAGCTCCTGATGTGGCTGAGGGCAATAAGCTACATAACCCGAAGTAAATCCCTCACTGCCTTCAGGGTCCTGGGCTTCCTGAGAATGGGACACACTGCAGGGAGGACATTTAGCTGGGTGCTCTCCTACAGGTGCTATCAGTGAGCTGGCTCCCTAAGTGGGAAATGCCAGAGAAGTCTCCAGCAAACTTGGGCAGCCCTCACTATAACTCAACAAGTCTCTAAAACTTACATGGCTGTATCTAGCGGAAAGAGATCTTGTTTTACAATTGAAAGATGGGGGTAGAGGCAGGCAGTTATGGTTTGGCCAGAAATATATAATAAATAGACCTAAGTTCCCCATGAGCTGTGTAATCAATCATGTTTCTTTCTTTATGTCGGCTGAAGGGAAGCTTGGGGCCAAATTTTTGGCCTCCTGTTAGTAAAATATAGGACTGTCCTTGTCTATATTGTTTCCCATTCACTTTCCCTCTTACTTCTAATTTACTTTATAATAGTTAATGTAAACAGAGTGCTTAGTATGTACTTGGCTTGGGTAATCCTTTATACACGTTATTACATTTATCACGGATAATAAATCAATGGTTTGTTACTTCCATTTTACAGATGACAGAAGTTTATTATCCCCTCTTTACAAACAAGGAGACTTGATCAGACTTTGGATAATCTATGCAAGATCACACAGCTAATAAGTGGTGGAGCAGGGATTTGAACCCAGGTTTCTTTGACCTGAAAGCTGGTGTCCTCAACCATCGCCTTTATCTTGCTGTATAGTTTATGTATGTAGGTAAGCCCTCTTATAGACGCAATAGATGGAAGTATTAATATAAATAAGTGCCCTGGGGCAAGTCTCTTTAGGAGCTGGCTCTAATGGAAAAAATCAGAAATGAGTTCTTCTTGCAGCTCACCCACTACAGGATGAATCACATGGGGCAAGCCATTTAAGCTCTCAGCACCTCAGTTTCCTCATTTATAATTTAAGGAGGTTGAGCCATATCATCTTTATGGTGCCTTTAACACTAAAACTGATTATAAAGGATGCCATAAAATTGTTCAGCCACTCCTTATAATTTTAGTTAATTTAACTCTTTTCCTATTCCAAGAAATTAATCTAAGTAATTTCTCATATGAATAAAAGAAGCAGATGGCAGAATGTTTTCTAACCTAGATAATTTAATTTATTCAGGTCTATTTAGCCTCTACCAACCAGGAGCGTATTGTGGAGTCCTTGCCTCTGGTCACAATTAACATGTTTATTTCCTTCCCTTTCCATTCAACAAACATTTATTAGATGCCAACCATGAACCAGGTCTTGCTTTATTTAAAATGCAAGATAATGAAAAATTTAGAGGAAATGAGACAAGGAAATACAAGTAAGAGACTGTATCATATCATTGTTTCGTGTTAATTCTTAAAGTCTTTAGATATTTTCTATTGATTAAACAGATTTATAATTAACTTTGCCAACTTTCTCAGCATAGCAAAAAAAAAACAAAGGTTACTCCAAATGACTGCTTTTGAACAAGGTGCTAATGTTAAAAATGTCTGTTAATTTTAGGATACACTAAAGTAATCTATAAATTGTAAGATAATTCGGATAAATAGGACAGAGCTACTGGATCAAGCTAAAACAAATACCTTAGACAGAGAAAAGAAGCACATTAACTTGTAAGAAACTTAAGGAAGAGTGAGAAAAGAAACAGAAAGGAAGACTCTTGCCATTTATTATCAAGTGTTCATCGTGTGTGAAGTATAATTTTGGCATTATTTAATGCTCACAATGGCCCTACCAAGTGAATATGATTATTCTGAGAAATGTAGATCAGTCACTCATTCAAGGTCACTCCACTTGTAAGTGTCAGTGTTGTGATTATAAAGCAGATTTCTTCTGGCTCTAAAATCGCAAGAGGAGTTTCTGGGTGATGCGAACAGTTAACATGCTTGGCTGCTAACTGAAAGTTTGGCAGTTCAAGCCCACCCAGAGGCACCTTGGAAGAAAAGCCTGGTGATCTACTTCTGAAAAACCAGCCATTACAAACCCTATGGAGGTCAGTTCTGCTTTGACACACATGGTGTCACCATGAGTTGGAATCAACTCAATAGCAACTGTTTTTTTTAAAAAATCTCATGGACTTGGTTATAGAGTTTCATAATTACTAATTTTATTTTAGGGCTTCAATGCTTATAAACTAACCTTTTATATGAAGTTTAAATTCTGTAACAACAAAAGATGTTCTCTACCTTAATCATCATACCTTGAAAGGGATCATATTCACCCCACCAAAAAACTCAAAAGCCAAACCCATTGCCCTTGAGTCGATTCTGACTCATAGCAACCCTACCGGACAGAGTAGAATTGCCCCACAGTGTTTCCAAGGAGCAGCTGGTGGATTCAAACTGCCGACCTTTTGGTTAGCAGCCGAGCTCTTAACCACTGTGCCACCAGAGCTTTATAATGACCCCACAGTCATTATAATTATGGAAACAACATACACTGACAGCTTCTTGAATTTCTTCTTAGACTTTTACTTTTATAGTTCGTAATATTTTTTAAGATCACAAGGAATTTCAGTGCGCCCAAAGGGTTTGCAGATTTGCCTATGTTTTTGTGAAGACTTTGCTATTTAATAATGGAAATGAACCAAATTATTTGTCCATCATTGCCTTCCCTTGTGTCCACGGCTGTTTTGTGTATTGACTTTTCATCCAACAATGTTTGTTTCTGGTTTTATTTGTGACTATCAAGCTGTAAGACCACCCACACGCCTATGTTGTCAAACCTTCATTTATTAATCAATGTTTTCTTTCATCTGAAATAATCTATAATGGTGAATGAGCAGCTTCCACAGTTAGAGCACATGTTAACTGGCACTGGCATAAGGCCTTTAGTGTTTACATTGAGATAATGCAATTGAATTTGTCATCTCCTTATGAAATTATACTGCAAGATCATTATTTCTTTCTGTACCAAGAAGAGAGAGAGCCCATGGAGAGATAAAAGCAGCTGTGTTTTATTTCTGTTTGCATCTGTATCTGGGGAATAAATAGGTTTTTTTCTCTGGTTTTGAACACTAGAATTAAAAATCTTTGCTGGGAACATTTAATGACCTCCAGTTATTCAGTGGTAAAAACAGAAACCTAGAGTTGTTTTTTTTTTTTAATTTTTCTGATCTCACTTTTCAACAAGAAGATTGGGCACCTATGAGCAGCTGATATTTGACAAAGGCCCAAAGTCTGTTAACTGGGGAAAAGACAGTCTCTTTAACAAATGGTGCTGGAATAATTGGATATCCATCTGCAAAAAAATGAAACAAAACTCAGACCTCACACCAAGCACAAAAACTAACTCAAAATTTATCAAAGACCTAAATATAAAATCTAAAACAATAAAGATCGTGGAAGAAAAAATAGGGACAACACTAGGAGCCTTAATACATGGCATAAACAGAATACAAAACATTACTAACAATGCACAAACACCAGAAGAGAAATTAGATAACTGGGAGCTCCTAAAAATCTAACCCTTATGCTCACTGAAAGACTTCACCAAAAGAGTGAAAAGACAACCTATAAACCGGGAAAATTTTTTTGGCTATGACAAATCTGATCATCGTCTAATCTCTAAAATCTACAAGATACTGCAAAACCTCAACAACAAAAAGACAAATAACCCAATTAAAAAATGGGCAAAGGATATGAACAGGCACTTCACCAAAGAAGACATTCAGGCGGCTAACAGACGTATGAGGAAATGCTCATGATCATTAGCCATTAGAGAAATGCAAATCAAAACTACAATGAGTTACCATCTCACCCAAACAAGGCTAGCATTAATCCAAAAAACACAAAATAATAAATGTTGGAGAGGTTGTGGAGAAACTAGAACACTTATACGTTGCTAGTGGGAATGCAAAATGGTACAACCCCTTTGGAAATCGGTTTGGTGCTTCCTTAAAATCTAGAAGTACCATACAATCCAGCAATCCTGCTCCTTAGAATATATCCTAGAGAAATAAGAAGCATCACATAAATAGATATATGCACACCCATGTTCATTGCAGCACTGTTCACCATAGCAAAAAGATGGAAACAACCTAGGTGCCCATCAACAGACAAACGGATAAACAAATTATGGCATATTCACACAATGGAACACTACGCAAAGATAAAGAACGACAATGAATCCATGAAACATCTCATAACATGGATGAATCTGGAAGGCATTATGCTGAGTGAAATTAGTCAGTCACAAAAGGACAAATATTGTATGAGACCACTATTATAATAACTCAAGAAATGGTTCAAACACAGAAGAAAATAGTCTTTGATGGTTATGAGGGTGGGGAGGGAGGGAGATGGGTATTCACTAAGTAGATAGTAGATAAGAATTATCTTAGGTGAAGGGAAGGACAACACACAATATAGGGGAAGTTAGCACAACTAGACTAAATCAAAAGCTAAGAAGTTTCCTGAATATAAGCAAACACTTTGAGGGACAGAGTAGTAGGTGCAGGGGTCTGGGGACCATGGTTTTAGGGGACAACTAGGTCAACTGGCATAACAAAGTTTA